>OV884060.1:197485252-198735252 GCA_930367215.1 Pollenia angustigena
AGGATTTAATTAAAATAGCAGATCCCGCATGCGCTTTGCCATCAGGATGGTTGGCACGAGCAAGATCATAACCTCTTATGTGAAACATATTTCCGTGAAATGTCCCAGTAAAAAACGGTGCTTACTGGTAAGCAGGTTTGTAAGGGAGAGAAGCACAATTCCCCCTTACAAACCTGCTTACAAGAGGCATGATTTTTATATGGCGAATTCCCACTTGGAAGCACTACTTTTTTGTAAAATCACTGCGGTTTTCATGGCTTACATTATTCCGTGAAGGAATATCTTCCAAAAACCGCAGCTTTCATGCCTTTGATTAATTGCTTCTATACTGTATACCAGAAGCGCAACACAAAAACTTATGCAAAAGAACAAAAAGCAAAACAAACACACAACACAGTTAATATGTAATTTTTAAAATAGTTTTTAAAAAACGCAAATTAAAAAGAAAACAACAACAAATCTAGTAATTGACCACACAAAAATTTGCTTGCGTCCTCTCTGCTCAAAAACAATTTGCTGACTGATTGCGTAATAAAAAAGAAGTAATTTTAAGCATATCTTGTTTTCGATTACATCTCGGGAATAATCGTAAGCACATTTTGAAATCATTGCAATACAACGTGCTTCCATGTAAGGGATTAACAGAAGCAATTTGTACTTTGGTCGTAAATTTTTTCTTTTAAATAATCATTTCAACTACTCCCTTACAACCTGCTTACTTATAAGGGATTATGCGAAGCTATTAAATAATTTTCATTTACTTATATTAAAAATTGACTTGAATGGTTTTCGCTTCCCTGTTGCTTCTAAAGGCCATTTTAGACTATAATACTTTGTGTTAAGACCAGAGTTGCCAATTTAGCGCTTTTTAACTGTCGAAAAGACGCATATTTTTTCCTCAGCGCTTTTTTTAAAAAGAGCGCTAAATTAGCGCTTTTATTGATACCCAACATTTTTGTACTTTTATTTGCATACATTAAAATCAAGACATATTAAACCAAAATTTGTTTCTGTTTTTTAAATACTTTACTCTGAAATTCATACCATACAAGAAAAAAAGTTTATTTTCTAAGGTAATCCATTTCGTTTCTTAAAACAAGAAAATCCAAAAATAATTTCGTGATTTTAACTTGTTTTGTTCGTATTAAAAAAAAACTTTCTTAAATTAAGAAACATTTTCTCATGACCAAAAAATTCACGTTTTTGGCTTATAATTAAAAAGTTCTTTAAACAAGAAATCCAAAAGTAACTTATTATTATTAAAAACAAGAAAGATATTTCTGAAATCAAGCAGCATTTATTTAATATTAGTCTGATTTTCTTGATTTTTTTTAAATAGAATCGTATTTCTTGCATCAAGAAACAAATGCTAGCGATTTCTTTAAATTTTTCAGAAAATGCTCAAGAAAACTTAGTTTGATTCAATTAATTTTTATTTGGATCGACATGTTAACATCAAAATCAATCAAAAGTTTTGTATTTTTATATTAAGTTTTCTTAAACTAACTAGTGCTACACGTTTTTAAGAAAAAAATGCAGGCTTTTCTTCTGATTTTGTAAAATAAAAAGCAACGAAAACTTGATTTAAGTAACTATAGAATTAAAATAAATTTTTTTAGCTGTTTTTAAGAAAATTTAAGTTCGCTTTGAGTCATAAATTTTTGCTTAACCCGAATTCTCCCGGTTTATGAAATAATCATCCGATTATTATAATATTTCATTCACGTTATGTCTAGGATACCTTTAGTATGTATTTGAAAAGAAAAATGGAATATCGGGTCCAGTTTTCAAGAAAATGGGTGTCGTCATATGACGACGCTATTAAAATAAAGGTACAAAATTGTTCATATAGATTTTAGTTTTAGAACTTTTATTTGATCTTCAGTCTTTCATGTTTCTAATAGTTACATGCTCTCTGCTTATTATTTTTTGTTCTCTGCACATAGTGCATATGTCCATCATACCTAATAGCATCAGCCACAGTCTGGGATTTCGATATTCTCCCCGGACCCTTCGGAAAATGAGTCTCTGACGAAAGATATGACATTTCTAAGTCTCTTCGGAAACGGTTTTGCTTGCGTTTAGGATCGTGCTGTCTCGCTGAAAGCCAAGCATTTTGTACAGACACGTCCAACATCCAGGTAAATAGTGGCCGCCACCATTTTTTACTTCGAATATATATGCGAACAGAATTTACATTTTTATCCATTCGATCTGTTCCGCCCAGATTTTTATTATAGTTAGTGTTGGATAGAATATGGAATATTTACTTCAACGTATTTTTGGTTTGCCTTACCCCACCTCTTTTCCTTTCCCACGGGATCTGCAGAAAAAACAGTTGAAGCTATTGAGACAACCGCGTTGTCTTTCCACCTTGTTACAAAAAAATCTTCTCTCTCTGGTTCTTCCTATTTCAGAAGGTGCCAGAAGTTGGTTACGAGACAAAGAATTAATATTTCCTTCGATGTCCTCATCTGACTTTTCATCAGTCAAAACGTCAACATCTGGAGGTTCGATGTAAAACTCGTTTGTTCCATTTTGTTCCTCTTAAATATCCGAAATATCAGCGACGCTAAGAAATTTACTGATAAAAAACGAAAACAAAAAAAAAAATGTATATCCATAGTACTCGTTGTATCATAGTGTCGTCATTTGACGACAACCAAATATATTCCCAAAAAAATTATATTTCTTCCACAACTCGAATAAAAATTGTTTGAAAGAATCGTGTAAACTAGTATTAATTTTCCTTTTTTGTTATTTTTACGGCACATTTATAAAATTAATTAAGTTTTTAACACTTATTTTTCAGCCGAACTCATAATTATGAATTTTCTCCAAAAACTCTCACAATAAAAACTTTACCAAACGCGAACTGTTTGAATCACAACGTTGAACTAAATTTTTTATGAAAAAGCAATGAACACACAAGACAATTGTCTTTGGTTTATTTTTTTCTATGCAATAATAACGCTTCATCAGCCAGTTGAAACTACCAATGTTTTTGTCGTCATATGACGACACTAGGAGAAGTCGGGTTAAACCAGGCAACACAAGCTTACAATATGAAATTTTTGGCTTCAGCTATAATAGTGCAACATTTTCTTGGTTCAAGAAATATTTTCTGGATATTTAGTTAATAATTCTTTCCGTGTTTATTTGAAATTATATAACTTTACTTTTCCTGAAATATCAGAAAAGTCTTTTTAAAATTGTTAATGTTTTATTAACACAGCTCGGCAAAAACAAAAAAAAAAATAAATATCGGGGTAGAGAACTTGATTATGTGATTTTAATTGACGTTTACGTGCTGAATCTAAATATTTGATTCAGTCACGTCTAGTTAACATGTTAGCTGATTTAATGTCTTATTTTATTCTTAATATATGAATGATAAAATAAAAATGAAAACGGATTTAAATTAAGCGCTGTAATATCTTTGTATTTCATATATTTTTATTCAAAACGATTTTTTTGACGGCCATTGTAATTAATAAAACATTTAAGTTTTTTATTTAAATTGTATTTAGCGCTTTTTGATTGGGGTCACGGCGCTTTTTGATAAGAAATAGTTCACAACCCTGGTTAAGACATGTCAAAAACTTACAAATAATTCATAATGTATAATAGTGTAAAAACATTTTGTAATGAAATGACAAAAAATACGTAAAGAAATTTGGCAGTCGTATGGTTCTCTCTATTTTTTGAAATTTTTCTAAACGATTAGATTTTTCATTTTATCAGAATTGTGTTTTTACAAACGCACAAGAAGAAAATCAGGGATGGAAAATTAAAATTTTGTGCACAAATATTCACTATTATTTTTTCTAATAAAAAATTGCAAAACGATAAAAAAAATATAAAATTTCAAGTGAATTCTTTTAAAATTTAAATAAATCACAAATATTTGTTGTAAAAAATCGTTAAATACGGTACACAGACGAAAAAAAAAAAATAAAAAAATATGATTGTATCAACTTTTCCACCCTAGAAGAAAATAAAAAAAACAGCTGTTGAATAATTTGCCGGCCACATCAAAATAAAAATTATTAAATTTTAAAGAAATATTAAAAATAAAGCAAAAATATATCTGAGGACCAAGGTGCAAGTTTAAATGTGCAAGTTAGTGAATAATACGCCAGCTAACAATGTTCCAATGCTTAATAAAATGTTTTTTCGTCTTTATTTTGTAATCTAAAGTGGATCTCATAAATCACAAAGATTTTACTTTTTATTTGAAGTGTGATAGTGTAGAAGCAAAATGTAATGAAAAAAAATTTCTCTTTGATTTTTTGACAATCAGACCAAAAATCATTTTATTTTGTAAGACCAAAAGTCTTAAGACTTGTGTGGTAGTGTAAAACAGCCTTAAGTAGTATGTAATAGCCAGCGCATATATCAGCGCTCTTGTACTTTTCTTGCTTCCGAAAACCTTAAAATTTTTTACTGGGGTGTGTCAGAGAGTAATAAAATACCTAAATAATTTGTTTTTAGGAAAATTGTGGGTTTATCTTTTTAGGCAACACAAATAATTTACCATGGGTCCCATATAAAGGATACTTTTTGAAATTTCTTTGTGAGATCATTTTTATAAGGATGGTTCTAACTAACTCTTGAAATATTCTCATTCCCAGTGAAGAATCTCAAAGAAACGGCACAGCCGAATATAGAACTTTTACCTGCTTCAACCAAAATGTACAATTCGTTCTCAAATTTTAGAAAAAATAAATAACCGCTTCAAATGTTAGATATAATAAATTTTTAATTTTTATTTTTGCTCTTATATTTATTTCACATATCGATCGCTCATTTGCTGCAAGAATGTCATTAATCAAAAATCTAAAATTTTGACTTAATACGACTTATGCATAGCAAATCATTCATATTCAGATATTTTTAATACTGCTTAAACTCAACTCTTGAGAGGAGAATAAAATTTTCCTTTTCGATTATGTTGTGTGTAAATTTAAAACTTTAAAGTCGTTTTATGTAAAACTTATATTTTTGAGATATGACAATATTGCAGCAGCTGAACGATATATTTTCTCTATATATTTAGCATAAATCAACTCCAGTATAAATACAATTAAAGAAAACGATAAGCCAATTACAAGAAAGCGAAATAAGATAGAATAATAATTAAAATCTAATAATATCTCCTCATCGCTGCCTTCAGAGTCACTTAAGAAACGAATTTCTCCACTAAGAATGCCATCGACGTTATTATCTGCCATAAATTTAGTTACAATACCTGATTCAATTATATATTTTAAGTACCGATTGAATAACTGGAGATAAGGTAAGTCTCGCCGTGCGGTAAAGTACTCCTGCATCATCAGGATTGGATCAGTTATTTTATACATGCGAGGAACTTTTAGATTACGCTGTTGAAAGAATATAAAATCCACTTTTGTATCCAAAACTAGCAAGCAGTATGAATTATTCAATTCAAGATGGGCAAGTAAAACTTCGTTATGACTAACAAATTTTACCTTTTCAGCTACAATTTCTTGTATATCAGGTAACTTGTCCATAAATTTATAATCACTTGGACTTATTAAAATTTGACATGGAATTTTGTTTAGATCTTCCAATTTTTCTATTTTAGCTTCGTAAATGTCTTGCACGAATAGACTGGATAACTTGGCCAAATATAAGTTGGTCAATATGAAACCATTAATGAACATCAGAAAATAAACCAGTTTCTGTATAAAAGTTTCGATTTTAAAATTTGCCTGATACTGGCAGATGAACAAGGCCAAAACATATAAAGTGGATTTGCCAAAATCTAGTTCATTCCTATAGTTTTTCTGGTAGTAGATAAAAGAAACTGCCAAAGCACAAAATAATAGCAGTAGCACAATGAAAATCCTGGTGGGAACGGTGTAGGGATGCAAAAAATATTCAGTTCTTGACAGAGGTGGGGGATATGGTGCCAAAACAAGGATTTTGTTATTCCAAATCACATCGCTTCTGCTACCAGCTAAGCGATCATAAAAATACAATGATGAAGGCAAAATATCAAACGTTTTGTTATTCGCACCCTGTTTAAGTTTCTCATAATCAAAGATTTCATGATAACCTTCCATATCTATCAATTGAAAATTATAATATTTTGCAAAAATTTTAATAATTTTGTATAAATATCCAGTACTAATTATTTTTCCGGAACGATCTCGAAAACGATAGGAACGTGGAGGGAGTGATACAATGGGAACTTTAAGGGGATAATCTTGAAAATCTTGTACTTCCTTCCTCTCGACATACTCTGTTAGATGTTTGATATGATGGATTGTTATGTTGGGCACTGGGTGATAAGTGAATAATCCTTCATCTGTAAAATACAAAACATTCATATAGCCAGAGAACCAATTTTTATCTGCTAATTTCCATAAGTCTGTAACGCTGGCTTCTGGAATGATCCATAAAATGTGGGTATATTGTGAATTTTTCAACAGGTTTTGGACCATTTCATAGACATCATTTAAAGCTGAAAGTTGTAAATAGACTATAGTGAGAACTTGTTTGCTATATAGAAGATCAATATTCGTGTCGAAATTCTTAGTTATTAAAAGCACTGGTGAACTTAATGCTTTCAAGACATCGTCCATTTCCTGGTTAAATTCGAGAGCGACCACAGCATTCCATTTTATATCGAGTCTCTCATTTAATTCGTTGATGACATCTACGGGAAAATTGTGTTCATTTCGATTTTCAACCGGCATTAATTTCGCATTGAAAATTTTTACGGTTATTAATAAAATAAGCAAATCGTAGAATTTCATTTTAATATTTTAAATCTATTTTTTTAATTTTCGGTAGTCGGTCCTCGTGTGTTTAAAAATTTCGAAGAACGTGGCTGCTTTTTTCCTATTTTTGTTTAAATGGAATTCCTAAACAGTTTTCTTTTTCTCTGTGATTCGCTGTGAAAAAAACGGTTAATGTTTTGAAGTAAAGATGTTGAGGAGCAAAAGTTGAAGCGTGTGAACCATTTTTAAGTCACACTTTTTGTTTCTGGCTTTACTAGTTTTGTTTTCTATGTCTTTTGCAATAATGTTTTCTTTATATTTTCCTAAAAAAAAAATTTTATTTCTTTTATTTTGAGTTACTAATTCTTTTTTAGTTTTTCTGTTTTTATACGTGTTGTTCACTTCTTCACTATTTTAAATCGACTGTGCACAAATTATTATTTAAAATTATATAAGAGTCCCTTTTGTAGAAGAAGTTTAATTCCAAATCTAATCGAACAATTTAACACAATACAATATAAACCAATTAAATAATATTTGTATGTATTACAATTTCACTTAATGCAATATTAATACGAACGATGGTGTAAAATGTACAAGGTAGGCTCATTAGGGAGAGTTGTCATTGCTTACCCATGTAATGTCAAATTAATTATTTGATTTTTGACGCTTGTTTTAATTGTTTCCCCTATTTCCTCTTGTTTGACGTTATATGGGTTTTAAAATTGAGAACAACATATCTAATGACAATACCTTGTTCTTTTTCTAACATGATACGAACAAGTTATTTGGCAGGGACGTCGGGGTCGCGAGGGGTGACATAGTAACATATTAACTGATTTTATGTTCTTCAAGGGGTCTCGAAAATAAACAGACACCTTTTAGCATTGTGTCCAGATTATTCGTATTCGTATCACCGAATATTCGCATATTTCATGACATTCGTATTCGCATTTGGCAAATTCGAGCAAATATTTCACGAATATTTTGCGAATACATACTTTCCAAAAAACATGCAAAAGTTTTAAAAAATATATAAAATTAAACAAAAAATATCTTTTTTTAAAACGCAAAAAAATAATCCTCTTTTAGTCAAGTGAAAATCAAAAATAATACATTTAAAAACTATTATTTAAAAGGCAAACTCTTTTTTGAGGGGTATAGATTTAAAGACTGCAAAGTCCACATTTATAGTATTCGTAATAAATAGTAAAAACCTCTAGCTCAAAGTATATTCATATTTATGTATTGTATATCTGCTATTCAGTAAATAAGAATATGATGGAGATATGACGCAAGTTTCAACCAAATCGATATAGCGGTTTGCTGGCAATTATAATAATAAAATTGGACATTGCTGTGTTTGATCTAATCAAATGGAAATTGCTGCTTTTTTAGCATGGGCAAGTACTTAAAAAAATCAGTAGCTATAAAATTCTTAAACTTAACAAAGGCTTAGTTTTTTCTTCATATAAAAAAAAAATTGTTATACTTTTAATTTCTTTTTAGTTTTGTTTTGCAAAAAGGAAAAAAATAGCCTGCATTTTCGAAAATAGTTGAGAGAAAAAGAGCTTAACAAACTGTGAGCCATTGGACATTGTCGTTTTTGCATCAATTCTTAATTTTTGAATATACTTTTTTATGGGATAAAAGTGTTTCTGGTAATGTAATATTCACTAATTGGAAGCATTCAATAAATACAACTAAGAGGTATTATTAGTTACGTTTGTGAAAAAAGTGGACTTTGCAGTCTTTGCATCTTTGCACCCCTCATTTGTTCATACCATGTTAAGTTACACTATAAAACACATAAAATGGATACTCTCTCCTCTTCGTGTGGAATTTCTCGAACGGCAGCTACGTTCGGATTTTATGTCCTCATGAAGATTTTGGCTAAAACTTGATTTTTTCGAAGAATATGAAATTTTTCTCGGAAGCCAATTAAAATTTGGTTTTCCTGTCTTTGGTTTTGATAAGTACTTCGAAAAATTCCACGCGAGAAAGAGTCTTGACTCGATGACATCAAAAATGTTACACATGTTTACAAATTTGGATAAACTATTTGGCAGGCTGAACGCGAATCTTCTCGGAAGACTCTGTTTTTCTTTTCATCAGGTTAAACGGTCAAATAAAAAGTTTTTTTTTTTCAAAGTTTCATAATACTTTTGATTCCCGCCGCACAGACATGTATTTAGCCCTAAAAGTCGCTCAAAAGTATCTTTTTT
The DNA here is from genome assembly GCA_930367215.1 of Pollenia angustigena. Taxonomy (NCBI): domain Eukaryota; kingdom Metazoa; phylum Arthropoda; class Insecta; order Diptera; family Polleniidae; genus Pollenia; species Pollenia angustigena. The sequence goes on from OV884060.1 coordinate 197,494,227, forward strand.
TTCATTTAAAATTTTATATTAGTATTTTATTGCATTTAAAGGTAGTTTAGGGTATTTCAGTGTAGAAAAAGGTTTGATCACATTTCTGTGTATACTAAGAAACTATATGACGTATATACACAGAAAGAAAAATGCTTCATATATTTAATGAATCATTTTCATAAAAAAATTTTCCTTGGGTAAATGAAAACTTGTATTGTCTAAATGGAATTTCATAGTTATAATGAAGTATTTTCGTTAAAATCGCTTCATTGGATTTCGTAATTACGTTAAAAATTTTCATTGGATATATGAAAACTTAAGTTTGTCCAAGTTAAACAAAAAATTTTAATTGGGAAAATAAAAAAACAATATACAAACAGTACTACATATATTAATAAATTAATACAAAATTATAGTTTCCTTAAAAAAATGTTTAATTGTTAATTAAAAAATGTAAGATTTAATAATTTCATACATCGAATGTTACATGTATGCCATTAAATTTATGAAATCAAAAAATTTTTTTATAAAAGCAACATATTTCAATAATTGGATTCATAAATTTAAATTTTCATTATGACAATAAAAATGTCATTATAGTAATGAAACAAAAACTTTCAATCCACTTTCAATCAACGTTGTTATTGTTATTATGGACAATTTAATCTCATATTTACGCTCTTAATTGAGAAAAAAACAAAGTTTTTTAATACAAAAACTACACTGACCCGGTAGGCTAGCTGGTAGCGAGCTAGTCTATCAGCACCGAGGTTGCGCGATCGAATCCCGCCAGAGACAGAAAAAAAATAATATAAAGTAAAATAAAATAAAAAAAAATACTTTAAAAAAATAAAAATAATTAAAAAAAAAAATTAAAAAAAATTTTACTTTTTTGAAAGTATTCATCCAATGAATAATATTCATAGATCTAATGTAATGTTTCATTAAATACATTTAAATTAAACAGGTTTCATCGATCCAACGAAGCGCTGCATAGGTTCCTTTTAAATGCAATTTTTCATGGGATTAATGTCAAAATTCATTGGTATTGCGAAGAAAATTCTTTCAGTGCATGTAATGTCAAATTAATTATTTGATTTTTGACGCTTGTTTTAATTGTTTCCCCTATTTCCTCTTGTTTGACGTTATATGGGTTTTAAAATTGAGAATGACAATACCTTGTTCTTTTTCTAACATGATACGAACAAGTTATTTGGGAGGGTCGTGGGGGTTGCGAGGGGTGACATAGGAACATATTAACTGATTTTATGTTCTTCAAGGGGTCCCGAAAATAAACAGACACCTTTTAGCATTGTGTCCAGATTATTCGTATTCGTATCACCGAATATTCGCATATTTCATGACATTCGTATTCGCATTTGGCAAATTCGAGCAAATATTTCACGAATATTTTGCGAATACATACTTTCCAAAAAACATGCAAAAGTTTTAAAAAATATATAAAATAAAACAAAAAATATCTTTTTTTAAAACCCAAAAAAATAATCCTCTTTTAGTGAAGTGAAAAACAAAAATAATAAATTTTAAAACTATTATTTAAAAGGCAAACTCTTATTTGAGGGGTATAGATTTAAAGACTGCAAAGTCCACATTTATAGTATTCGTAATAAATAGTAAAAACCTCTAGCTCAAAGTATATTCATATTTATGTATTGTATATCTGCTATTCAGTAAATAAGAATATGATGGAGATATGACGCAAGTTTCAACCAAATCGATATAGCGGTTTGCTGGCAATTATAATAATAAAATTAGACATTGCTGTGTTTGATCTAATCAAATGGAAATTGCTGCTTTTTTAGCATGGGCAAGTACTTAAAATAATCAGTAGTTATAAAATTCTTAAACTTAACACAGGCTTAGTTTTTTCTTGATTGATTTGGAGGAACTTCATAACAACTTAGCTCCATAATTACGACTAAAGACAAAGTTATAAAATGAACAATAAAACAAACTGCTTCATATAAAAAAAAAATTGTTATACTTTTAATTTCTTTTTAGTTTTGTTTTGCAAAAAGGAAAAAAATAGCCTGCATTTTCGAAAATAGTTGAGAGAAAAAGAGCTTAACAAACTGTGATCCATTGGACATTGTCGTTTTTGCATCAATTCTTAATTTATGAACATACTTTTTTATGGGATAAAAGTGTTTCTGGTAATGTAATATTCACTAATTGGAAGCATTCAATAAATACAACTAAGAGGTATTATTAGTTACGTTTGTGAAAAAAGTGGACTTTGCAGTCTTTGCATCTTTGCACCTCTCATTTGTTCATACCATGTTAATTTATACTATAAAACACATAAAATGGATACTCTCTCCTCCTCGTGTGGAATTTCTGTTTAGTTTTATGTCCTCATGAAGATTTTGGCTAAAACTTGATTTTTTCGGAGAATATGCAATTTTTCTCGAAAGCCAATTTAAATTTGGTTTTCCTGTCTTCGGCACAATTGCAGCTATAGATTAGGAGAAAAAATGTGTGTAATAAATTAAACTGCATCTTGTGCCTCGGAATTCCTAAAATGTCGAAAATCTTTCATTTATGCAACGCCGCTCATGTTAAAATATACAAATTTTTATTTTTTTAATCGACCCACTAGTTTGAGCCGAAATTAACATAAGGCAATAAAAACCGAACGGCAGCATAACGAGCAATACGCAAATCGGGGTTTGTTGGTTTCGATAAGTACGTCGAGAAGTTCCACACGAGAACGAGTCTTCACTCGATTACACACACGGTGGAATAAGCAGGTGGCATCGTTACTGCAACAAATACAAAATTACAACAAAAATGGAAATTATATCACCCTTTACGTCAAAAAATACTCTAACCCTTCGGCACTCAATTTGACCTAATTTTGGTTTTCGAACGCAAAATTTGTCCCTTCAAATATAAGATATGGACGTGAGACTTTAATTTATCCATTGCAGGGACGAAAATTATAAATTTAAATGAAAATGAAAATAATAAAATTCAAATTTTTCCTCCCCCCTCCACATTTAAAAACACGATTTGCACACATTTAATATCCTTTGGGTCAATATGACCCTACAAGCGACATTGCAAGTTTTATTCCACTTTAAAATTTTTTTTTTTTTTTTATCAAATATAATTGAATTGAGTTCATCTTCATTCAGAATCATCGATCAATAATTTTTTTCAGTCAAATAATCAATAGAATCGCTTTTATTTTTTATTATACTTAAATATGAAATGTTGTTTACATTTTATTGTTTGGTCGTATTGACCCAAAGGATCACAGGAAGGGCACATATCCAAGGGATTCAGAAGGGTTAAACAAAAATCAAAGCGTGCTGCTGAACGTGATCAAATAAATAAATCTTTAGCCAATTTTGATTTAAATATGGTCAATATCTTATTTATTTTAATTTAAAATTATCGAAAACTTTAATAAAATACAATAATCCCAGCAAAAAAAGTGAACTTTTTGTAAACATAAACAAAACTTTGACATTAGACTACACAAACAATGCAAGAGTAAAAAATCGTCATCTGGCGTAGTGCTGCCACCTTTATTATTTCACCATGGCTACACATGTTTACAAATTTGGATAAACTACTTCGTTTGTTAGAAATTAAAGTTGTTTCCTTAATTATTTGGAAAGCTGAACGCGAATCTGCACTCTGTTTTTTCTTTTCATCAGGTTAAACGGTCAAATAAAAAGTTTTTTTTTTTCAAAATTTCATTATACTTTTGATTCCCGCCGTTTGGTGAAAAAATGAAAGCAAATGTTAAAATATTTTCATATGTAAAAATGGGAACGAAACAACAATTTTTCATCGCTTCTCAACAGAAGCGCTTCTGCCCAGCGGGAAAATGTAATCAATAGGAAACTAGTTCTGCAAATGTGAGAATATACGTGGTAATCAAATCGTTATTATTGTGTCAATAAAATTACCTTCTCGATTCCCATGAATGCATTATTATTCTTTCGAAAATGATACATTATTTTTTTAGTTATTTATGTAATCAATTCCTTATTTTCCCGCTGGGTGGTTTGGTGAAACAGTGTATTTAACTGTCAAAGGTTTTCCCTATTCAGTAAAAAAAAAAAATCCGAAGTTCAACAAAATTATCGATCAAACATTGTTTCTATATGTGCTCAGTAGTTTCAGAGATACAAATCATTAAAGTTCGACCCAAAAATTATAAAAAATTTTAAATGTTTTGTTTGTAATAATTGATTTAAAATTAAAATACAACAACGAACCAGTTTATTGTCCATTAGCATGTAGCAAAATATGTATATTCCAAAGGAATTGAGCCCCTTTTCATTGATAATGGTGCACAAGTTTTGATTTTATTTACAATGAAGTGAGATAACAGCTAAACACTTTGGTACTGTCGATGGAAATTTCAATTTCTATTAGTTGTTTTTTACCGCTAAATTGTAAATTAAATTACTGTTTAGGCACATTTGTCCTTAAAACCATACCGGTGCAAACATAAACGTGAATGGCAAACGCTACAGGCAAATTTTTTCCAAATTTTTGTTTGCCATCGAATAAGCCATTCTTCAAGTTGATTAAGTTCTCTTTGAACTAAGCAAGACGCTTCAATTGGTGATTCGTTTGGTGCCAATATCGCAGTGTCATCTGCATACGTAGCCATTGTTACATTCTCGACTTTACGTGTGTCGGATGTATAAATAGTGTATAACACAGGACCCAGTACACTGCCCCGTGGTACTCCAGTAAAAATCCTACAAATATTTGACGTTTCATCGTTAATTTTAACAAAAAAATATCGATTATTTAAATATGACGTAAAAAAGTAAAAAATGGAGTTGGTAATGTTTTTTTTTTTTTTTGTTTATACATCTAAAAAGACTGCGGAGCAATACAGTTTTCTTTCAAGCATTGTTCCGTTGTTCCATCTTTGTGGCGAAACCCAAACTGGTGATCTGGGATAATATTTAGTTTTTCCAGAATTGGCATTAGTCTGGAGGAAAACAGTCTTTTCAGAATATGTAAAATGTAACAAAAATGCCATATATTGAAACAAACAGCTGTTTTTCTCACTAAACTGTGTCTGTAACTTTTTTTGGCGAGTACTAGCTGTCACGTAAAGGTCCCATTAGCCGACCGTAAATGTAGAAATGTAAATGTAATGTAAACAGCTGATCGTTTCTGTTATATGGAAAGCAATGCAAATGCTTAACTGACTGTAATGTCACTTAACAGTAACGTGCCAACCTGTAGAAAATAGAATTTCATTACGAGGTTACGTGACAGTTGTAGATAGTGATGGGCTGCACATTTTGAAATTAATGTAAGAACATGTGTACGAATATGATATAATAAATATTTGTTTTTTGTAAATCTGTAATATTAATATCAAATATTAAATTATTTATTTATTTATACATGCAAGATATACCGTTTTAATACTATTTAAAACACTTGGTACTTTTTCTGCAAAGCGGTTACCATTTCAACATTTTTAATTCTCATCACTGTGTGTGTTGTTTTATGTATACTAATGCTTTTTTGTTTTTGGTTGTGAAAAACAGCTGACACGTTCTTACATGTTCTATAAATGCACAAGCGAGCTTACAGTGCGTTACGGTACTTTACATTGCATTTAATTACATTTACGGTCGCCTAAAGCGGCCTTAAGGAAATACCTCGCCAATTTGCAGAAAAAGTGTGTCTGCAACATTTTTGTGAGAAAAAATCCCGCTCTGAACTGCCAAAAAACTCACGAATAAAAATGGGGCAAGAAAACATTTTAACACTAAAAAACAATTAAAAATACAAAATGCAAACATTTTGTTCTTGGCACATTTGATTCAATTTGCTTTCGTATGAGTTCAGACACAGTTTTTTCTCACTTTTCGAGAAACGATGGAATATTTTGTTTCACATCTTTTCGATGCGAGAAGTTCTGACTAATGTTACAGAACATGAGTACAAGCTTAGGAATCATAATGATTTCTGCCCATTTCCATTGTAGTGGACAGTACGATAATCTTAGGGCATAGGGTTGTATAGGAAAGTTAGAAATACTACAGCTTTTTTTTAACGTGACTTTGCACTCTTGAGTCTATTTTATCATCTCCGCGAGATTTGGAGTTATTAAGAATAGATATTTGATGTTAAATTTCTTGTGGGGAGAAAGATTTTATTGGGAGTTCCATTTGACATGGAGATTCTAAACAGCTGAATTTGAAAGTTCAAATGGTTCAAAAGTTCTTAATGCTTAGAGAATGATTCAGCTTTACTTTTACTATCGCGACACCAACTTCCATTTGCATCTTTAATATGTATATTTCTGCTAACGGATTTTTTAGAAACCTTGTAACTTTCCATAAACGATGTTCGGCATTATTTGTAGAATCCTTTTCTATTCTTTTATACGTTTGAGGTGATTTGCGGCTACGTTGTAATAAGTTTTATCTCTTGGGTCTCTATTCATCTGCCATATTCTTCTCAGTCGTCTTTTGTTACTTATCAAATCCCTTATTTCTGTTGATATTAAAACTTTACTACCATTTCGGTGTGCGGTTTCAGGAGTAGATATTAGTGCAGCTTCGTGAATAAGGTTTGTAAGATTTTCAACAGCTGTATCAAGTTCATTCCCAGCTTCAATAGATATATTTAAGTGAAAATTTGTATCCATTCAATGCCTAAAATAATCAAAATCCGTTTTAGATGATTATTGATCTACACTGATAGAAAATGGTGATGTCAACCGTTACATATGTTTGTTTCACGTTTGTTGAATTACGACCTTTGTTTACAGCAGAACCCTCAATAATAGACACCAGCACCATGCCCCTTAGGCCGAGGCCACGCAATGAGCGGCTAAGCGTCAAGTTTGAGCGGCAAGTGGCTTATTACTGAGCGTCACTTCTGAGCGGTTAATTATTAAAATGCCATTGAAAAGAGTGGCTTGTTTAATGTTACTATGCGAAAATCGTATTCATAAAAATTTAATGCGTTTTTGAAGAAAAAAAAATTGCAGCTTGTTCGTCGATTTCGAGCGAAGATTTCGTTCGCTTAACTTACATTTAAAGAAAAAAAATTATAAACAAGTAAGAAAGTACAGTCGGTCAATCCCGACCATATAATACCCTACACCACATTATTTAAAAACACATCATGCTAATGTGTACATATAAATATGGATTTATCTATAACTCCATTAAAATTGGTTTGAAAATTTGTGAGAGGCAGAAATGGCCCCCTAGCTCCCCTTGTGGTCCTGCATTTGAAAAAGTACATATTTGTATTTGTATTTGTATTTATTAATTTGATTTTCTAACACAACAAGACACAATATCTTATAAATTACAGCATTAGAATCAGACAAGTTAAAGTATACATTGATAAAGAAATATTTTCTAAAAACTACATAGATTATATTTAAATTTAAATAGAGTAAAATAAATAAAGTAAAGGTATATAAAAATAAAAAAAATAAAAATAAAAATAAAAAAAGTTTTCATTTAAAACATTAAAAAATTTACGAAAAATATTCCCTCAATAACCTTCTAAATCTTATAGCGTTGCTAGTGATTTGCAAATCATTTGGAAGTTGATTCCAGAGACGTATGCTTAATATAAAGTATTGACATTCAGAAGCATGGTCATGATGACGAAATTGTATTAAATTTTTCCCTCTACACGATCTAGAAAACTGCAGACGTTCATAAAGATATTTTGGCTCCTTTGTCGGTATTATTTTGTGAAGTAATATTAAGTTTTTGAATTGAAGATAGTTTGAAAATGACATATTGAATAAACGAAAAGAGTGCTGCGATATATGATCAAATCTTTTTAAAGAGAAAATGTAACGGATGATATTGTTGTATGTTACGGTCAGCTTTCTCATATCATTTGTGTTACAACCAGTAAAAATTTCAGATGAGTATAAAAGTGTCGGCAGAAGATATGTTTTTGCAAGTAATATTCTTACTTGTAGAGGTGTAAAGTGCTGAGTAGCCCATAAATTTCGCAGCATGCCATAAACTTTACCACAAACTTGTGTAATGTGATTCGACCAGGTTAAAGTTTTGTTAAATAGTACTCCTAAGTTTCTTGCTGAATCTACAATATCGATTCTCGAATCACCAAGAAATAAATTTACCTCAAAATCAACATGAAAGGCTCTTTTACATATTAATATGCACTTCGATTTGTTAGGATTAAGTCGCAAACCGTTAGCCGCTGCCCATGTAAGTATTTTCCCAAGATCATGATTTAATTCCCGTATTTTCATATTAGCTGACTCTTTAGGACTCTGAGATACAGCTGAACGTCATCCGCATACATTTGTATATTAGAATACGATAGTTGGTTTGGGAGATCGTTCGCATATAAAGAGTATAGCAGGGGTCCAAGAATGGATCCCTGTGGGACACCTCTAGTTACTTGTAAAGAACGCGATATGGATTCGGCATTTGCAACTGATTGGCATCTACTTGAAAGGTATGATGACAACAGTTTCACCGCAAACGTGGAAAATCTGAATAATTTGGACAATTTCATGCACAAGATCGAATGGTGCACTGTATCAAAAGCCTTTGAGTGGTCCAATAATACCAAAAACGTTATTTTTTTCTCATCCAGGTTACTACGAATTTCTTCTATTACATCGGTTAGAGCTGAAGTACAGCCACGTTGAGGTCGGAATCCAGATTGACGATCGGTTAACAGGTTGTTGTTATTAACATGATTATAAATTTGTTTATGTAAGAGCTTTTCAAAAACTTTGGAAAAATAGGGGAGAATCGCAATTGGACGATATTCATTTCCTGTTTTTGGTACTGGAACAATTTTAGCATGTTTCCACTGCATTGGAAATGTACAGGATATAATTATAGTATTAAAAAGATGTGTAACATATCGAATTATCCAGGGTAGAATAATTTTAACAAATCTTGGGTTAATATTATCTAATCCAATTGAATTAGATTTCATTGCATTAAAGGCGTTAACTACATCATATGCGGCTAGGCATTGAAAATTAAATTCACTACATGATATCAAAGGCAAACATTCCTCATAAAAACTAGACTGAACAGTCGGATAATCAATTTTTGTAAAATTTTCATTAAGCAAATTAACATCAACTTCCAATGAACGGTCAACTGAGTCATTAATGCCAATCTCTCGTATATATTTCCATTTACTTTTACAATCAACCGCTGTGTTAAATTTGTTATAATAATACAAAGATTTATCATGTCTTATCCTCGAAACAACCCTTTTCCTCGCCAAACGATACTCACTTTGTAGATCAGGTGTCTTGTACCTTCTCCACATGTGGTATAGACGGTCACGTTGTGCTATTAACAATTTAGTCTCATTTCCAAACCAAGGCCTACTTCTATTTTTGATTATCTTATTTTTTATTGGCACATGATTGTTATAAATTTGCAGTATTGAGTTATTAAGAAACGTAAGCTTCTCATCGACTGATGGCAAGTAAAAAATGTGTTCCCAATCAACGTTATTAAGATCTCGCTGCAAATTTATTGGACTTATACTGTTGAAATCTCTGAAACTGTACATTTGAATTTCCTTTTCCGCTCTAAATTTATAGCATATAAAAATCAAATCGTGTTTTGAAAAGGTGGATGCAGCTAACTGATCATAGAGTAATAATTTCCGCTTGTTACTTACAAAAACTAGGTCAAGTAATGTGCTGTTTGTGGTTGAAAAGTGTGTAGGCCTGGAAGTGTTTACAGTAGATAAATTAAATGAATACATAATGTTAGTCAGACTCTCATTCTCAAGCAAATTCCAATTAAAATCACCAGTTAAAATCACCTCCGAGTACGCTACAGAAAAATGTTCCAATTTGTCAATTAGTGTGTCCAATTTCATATACCTATTCGGTCTATAAACACAGCCAAGCAGCATTTTTTCACCACGAAAATTTACGTCAATAAAAATTAATTCTATATCACCGGGTTCATTATGTAAACAGATAAGGTTACATGAGATATTATTCCTAATGTAAATAGCTACACCTCCACCATTACTTTGCCTATCCGATCGAAATATTCGATAACCATCTACTTTATAAATACTGTCGTTTATTTCCGGTATAAACCATGTTTCAGAAACACATATAGCATCAATACCTGAACTATCAAATAGGAAACGAAATTCATCAAGTTTTGGCAAAAGGCTTTGGGCATTAATGTGACATATGTATGTTAAAGCCCTGATGCTGATTAGCCAAGATACGAATCATGTTATAATTACTGTCTCTAGAACCAACTTGATTAAAAGACAAATTTGTCATATTTACTGAGAGCAACGCAATAAGATTCATAAGTATATGAAGGAAAAAGTATGTTAAATATTTTAAAACAATTTTGACAGCAAAAATAAAATGAGGGATAATATTTTAATTGAAAAATAATTCGATAATCATTAAATTGTAATAAATAATTTAATTTAAAAAGACAAAAAAATACTAAACAGTTTACTAATTTAAAATAATAGGTTTCCAGTTGAAATTTGGTAAAAGAGATGTCAAATGTCCAAGCATTACTCAAGAAAAAGCCGGTGTAGATCCTCAGAAAATTCAATTAAGACAGGGTCGTCTAGATCGAACTTTTTCACGTAAACGAGTCCACGCAAGGAAAATGTTGATTTAATTTTCTTATTCTTTTTTAGTAATAATGCTTCTTTGAATATTTTATGATTATGAGGTGTTAAGTTCTCATTAATGTAAATGGGTTCATCACTATCGAAGCCAGCTTGACGTAAGCATAAATGAGTCTTATTTTCACTGCGAAATTTTGCAATGCATTTCAAAAGATAATTTTTTTCAAATGGAGAACATAATTTTGCAACTATTACTTCATCCGTAGGATTAAAAGGTTTATTGTTTCTATAAATTTTTTTTAGTCTATATATATTTTCTAACTGTGGCATATTTATTTTTAAACTGTTACATATGTTTTGAACAATGCCATGAAGATTTTCATTATCATTATAAGGTACACCAGAGATTCGGATACTACTAGCCACTACAGTGTTTTCTTGTTTTAACATTTTCCTTTTTATTTCAGTTATTTCTTTTTTTAAATGTTCAACTTCAGTGTACTTTAATTCTAAGCTTTTTACCCTCTCAGTTATAGCACTCAGATCACTTTTTATATTATCAATTTTGTTTTCAATAACAGAGAGTATTTTTTCCTCGCTTTCTTTTATAAGATTTTTCATATAATCAAAGTGTTTTTCTTCACTTTCTCTTATTGAATTTTTTATAACTTCACCCGTGATATATTCACTCTCTCTTATTAAGTCTCTTAAAAAATGTTTGTCATGGTGTGATAAACGCGGTGTTTTTGCATAATTTTCATAATTTTCAACCGAAGAGACTTGTTGATCTCTGGCTCTCTTAGCAGACGATTCGCTTCTTGTTTCCATATTTCTTGTTTAAACTTTTCTTGTTGTTAATAAAGTAATTATTTTTGTTTTTTAATTTATATTTATATTTTTGTACTTGTTCGTAAATTTATGTATACTTAGAAAGAGTTCTTTCTGTTTATTTTTGTTGTTTATTTATTTATTTTTTCCAATACTGATTGTATTGTTTTGTAACGTTGTGTATGTAAGTAGATGTATTGTTGTTAATGCACGTAATTATGTACATATGTTTTAATATTCTTTTATTTTAAAAACAATGTTTATTTTAACTTTTAATTTCATTTGCAGAAATTAAAAACACTTATTTTTGAAGCAAATAATTAACTGAGTTAAATTTCTTTTTCAGATAGGTATATTTTTCAGTTTTTAGTTGTATTTTTAAAATTTATTTTATATTTTGTGGAGCACCGACTATAAACACGTCCGTCCTCTTCGGTTTGTTTGTGTAAAAAAGTTTGTTTTAATACCTTATTTTTGCCTTATTTTACCTTATTTTTGTGTCTATATAAATATATTTCTATGTATGATTTTAATTTCGATAAAATCGGTTTGATAGTTTCTGAGAGGCAGAAATTTCGCCCTATCTTCCTTCATGGTCCTACGATTCGGCCCATTTTCAATAAGCTTGGTCCTTGTGCCAATAAGAACCTATGTCCCAAATGCCATCAAATTATCTTCAAAATTTCGAGCTGTACTTTGCGCTCAAGGTTACATGGACAGCCAGCCAGCCGGACGGACACCGTTAGTTCGATTCAGAAAGTGATTCTAATGGCCATTTTCTCAATGTATCGACAAACTGTCTGTTACTTAATGTCAACATTAATTTATTGGAACGATAAACTGTCCGTTAACGATTTTGGGCTTCTCAATATACTGACAAAAAACATTGTTTTCAGCTGGCAACGCCACTCAAAATACATGTAAAAGTTGGGAGTCAACTGATTGAATTTATATGTACGGCAAATAAAAGGAAAATAAATAACTGGCAGATGAGTGCCGGTTAGCTTTGCGATAAAATCGAAGCAAATGAGACATTGGGAAACCCAAATTTCTTTAATGTGCAGTTTTTCGTTGGGAAAAAAGATAATTGCCTAATGAGAAAATGGCCATAAGTCGATCAGTATACGTTAAGGTGGGTCTAGGACCAGTTTTTAAAGGCGTTACACACATCAGCACAAATGCATAATACTCTCTTCACTATTGTGGTGTGGGTATAAATATATTGTATTGGGAAGATTTGTATATAACTTGTTTTATTCCCCTTGCATGATTTATAGGATTGGTGTTCATCCTATAAATCAAGCAAGGGGAATTAAACCATTTATGTATATACAAATCTACCCAATACAATACTGCCGTATGTCTGTGAAATCCTTTGATTTGCTGTTGCAAAAAGTTAACACCAAATTGGCAAAACAAAAAAATAATTCCTCGGTCATATTTTTGTTTTTAAAATTTTGTAATCTTTCTAGCCATAATTCGGTCGGCTTTGTACGGATGAAATTATAAGCTCCATATTCACTTTTACCATGTTTATTTTTTGACGCTCAGAAAACAACTAAAAATTAGAACAAGTTTTATTCCTGAGCGACGCCGCTTAGCCGCTCAAAAATTTCGCTCACATGCCGCTCATTTCGTGGCCACTTCAGTAGTATTTCATTTTTGATGCTCATCGCTCAGCCGCTTGACGCTAAGCCGCTTATTGCATGGCCTCGGCCTTATGGTTTTCGTAACCATTCTACGTTAAAAATTTGATGTATTTATCTAAATAATTTAAAAAAATAGAATATAGGAATGTTTGCTTCTTATAATACATTGTAAACACGAAAAAAATGTTAATAATATACAAAATGTGGCATCGAACTGATGTCACTATAGTCATAAAATGGATGACACGTAAAAAATGACAAAATTGCACGAAGACGTTACTCATTGGATTGATGTTACTTTTTGCATCATTGATGCCATTTGTAGTAACATTGATGTCACAATTCTGATGTTAGGGCATCATCAATATGAAGATGCATTTTTCTATCAGTGTATACTTCTTTAATAAAAATCATGAAAATTATGAGCGTTGGTGTAAGGGATAATAAAGGGTGGTTAAATTTCAAGGGCCGATGTTGATTTTGAATTAAACACAAACTATTTAGGAAATTATTGTAATTTTATTTTATTATGATATATTGGTATTACTCAATTATGTATGGAACAAAATATTGGCCAATTGGGCGCCGCGACCACGGCTGCACACCTCCATCCGATGGTCCAAATTTTCGATGACCCTGAGGCATAATGGAGGTTCTATGCCGTTAATGTGCCGAATTATCTCATCCTTTAGCTCTTGAATTGTTGCTGGCTTATCGACGTATACCTTTTCTTTCAAATAACCCCAAAGAAAAAAGTCCAACGGTGTCAAATCACATGACCTTGGCGGCCAATTGACATCGCCATTACGTGAGATAACACGGCCATTGAATTTGTTGCGCAAAAGAGCCATTGTTTCGTTAGCTGTGTGGCAAGTGCCACCGTCCTGCTGAAACCACATATCGTCCACATCCTTATCTTCCAATTCGGGCCATAAAAAGTTCGTTATCATCTCACGATAGCGAACACCATTCACAGTAACTGCCTGACCGGCCTCATTTTGGAAAAAATACGGCCCGATGATGCCGCCAGCCCATAAACCGCACCAAACAGTCACTCTTTGTGGGTGCATTGGTTTTTCGACAATCACTCTTGGATTCTCATTCGCCCAAATGCGGCAATTCTGTTTATTGACGAAATGTGCCTCATCACTGAAGATGATTTTCTTCGAAAATTGATCATCCACTGTTGCCATTTCTTGCCACCATTCTGCCCATTCACGACGTTTGGAATGGTCAAGAGGCTTTAGTTCTTGAGCCAATTGCACCTTGTAAGCGTGTAAATGCAAGTCTTTATGCATAATGTTCATCAACGACGAGCGTGAGAGGTGCAATTGTTGGGCACGACGACGAGTTGAGGTGGACGGCTCTTCAGCCACACTATCGCGAACAGCAGCAATATTTTCTGCAGTACGAGCTGTACGAGCATGCACTGGTGTTCTCACATCTTCTACAGACCCGGTTTGCTCGAATTTTTCCACGATTTTTGTGATTGTATGCACATTTGGACGATCAAATTGACCAAAAAAATCACGAAGTGCACGATATGCATTTTGATTTGAACGCCCATTTTCATAATAAGTCTGGATAACTTTAACACGTTGTTGGATTGTGTATCTCTCCATGGTTCAAATTGAGTAAGTCTGAAATAGAGAAATGTCAAATAAAATTCAACATCGGCCCTTACAATTTAACCACCCTTTATCTTTAATCTTTCTAAATATGATTTCCAAAGATGTAACAGCAAACATGGTTAGAGTTCTGACCAAACAGTTAGATGGTCTCAAATTCTGCCATATTAACGCACAAAGTCTAAGAACAAAATCGATGAATTGAGACTAACTTTTGAAGGTTCCGGTTTTGATATATTAGCTGTGGCTGAAACATGGTTTGACTCGTCAATTGTCGACAGTTTGGTATCAATAAACGGATAAACAATTTTTAGAGCTGATAGAAAAAGTGATGCCAGTGGAGTTGCCATCTACGTTAAAATGGCTTAAGGTGCAAAATAAAATGCAAGTCTGAAGTAAACCTCGTGTCTGGTAATACAAGTCATGAACATATCAATCTTGTTGAATACATCTTTATTGAGTTATACAATGAGGACAGTAATTTTGTCAAAACGTTGGAAGAACTAACCACAGCTTATGACGTCATCGTGATAGCAGGAGATTTTAACTCTAATGTGCTTAATGAATTCAGCCTTCTTAACAGTATGCAATCTGTAGGAGTGGTTCCTACCAATACTAGTACCCCCACGCATTTTACAAACACCAGTAACACACTAATTGGCCCATTTTTTGTATCTAATTTTTCTAACATACTTATATACGATCAATTATCGGCACCCTGTTTCCCTAAGCACGTATTATATTTATGGCATATGATAATAAACTAAAATTCCAAACCAGACAATTACTTACCATGACTTTAAAAATCTCGATTATACAACTTTGCAGGAAGAATATCGTAAAATTAATAGGAACAGCATCTACTACATGTTAACGGTTGATGAACAACTGAATTTTTTTAGAAAAACATCTAAAATATCTGTTTGATCTAACGGCTCCATTAAGAACAAAAGCCATAAACATAAACCATGGTTAACAACACAGATTTGCAAGCTTATAGCCGAACGTGACTACGCCAGATGGAAACGATACAGGACTTCATGAAATTTTTCGTGCATCTAGAAAGATCGTTACTAAATAGATCAGAGAATCTTAATCAAAGTTTTTTGCTCAGAAGTTTGCTAATTCAATTGATACACAGAAAACGTGGCAGACTGTTCGTGATATTGGTATTGGTAAACACAAAAATATTACGAATGCATTGCAAACCCTGATGAGATAAATGAGAAGTTTGTAAACATTAATATGCCAGAAGCAAATCATGATTTCTTTGATGATTATCGTACAAATCATATTCCTTTAAACCATTTCTCTTTTAACTGTGTTAACCAGATTGACGTCTACACAAGCTGTGTTTCAATAAAATCGAATGCTATGGGTGTTGATGGTCTACAGCATCTGTTAGTTAAGATGTTATAGGGCCCATACACAACACCATCATGACTGTGCAATCAAGTGATTGTGCCAGCTGATTGACCGTGTATGAGCTTGTGGTGAGATTGTACCAGCTGCTGGTGCTTTATTAGAAATAGTTTGATATTTTTTTGATTGCACCAGCATGATTGAATCGTGTGTTGTAAAGTTAGCTCATAAAAGTTAAATCGTCAAGGCATTAACATAAAAAAATACAAAATTTTAACTATGAATGCCAAAAAAAATGTTTTGAGGAGAAATTCTTGAACTTTTTAAAACAATTTCTTGCCTATGGAAAGTTAAAAGTACGGAATACCAATGCTACAATAAAATGATAGAAAATTTTGTCGTCATTCGACCTTTTCTACACAATTTTTGGTAAAAAATGAATTTTGTACCAGCATGCTGGTGTATTGTGTGCTTCAAGCTTAATTGCACAATTACTTGATTGCACAATTATGATGGTATTGTGTATGGGCCCTATTACTTCCATCGATTCTTCCATTGATAACTCATATTTTTAATAAAGTTATCACAACAAGCACCTTTCCCTCCTGATGGAAGCAGGCGAAAGTCTTGCCCATACCAAAATCCAATAACGATTTTCGACCAATACCGATTCCAGCCTATCTATCAAAGCCAAAATCAAATTACACTGTATATTAGAGATAATCGGTTACTTAGTGATCGACAATCTGGTTTTCGTGCAAAGCATAGTTGCATTACTGCATTGACTGATGTAGCTGAAGATTTAAGAAGGGAAGTGGATGACGGACGTTTGACAACGCTAGTCTTATTGGATCATTCCAAGGTGTTCGAGACGGTTGCCCATACAATATTAAGTTAGAAATTATATAAAATGATGAATTTTTCTTCAACATCGATTAATCTGATGTCATCCTATCTGGAAGACCGTCTTCAATGTGTGGAGACAAAGAAAAGAACTTCGTGTTTTTTACCAGTAAGAATAGGTGTTCCACAGGGAACAATTCTTTATTCAATTTATGCAAACGATTTACCATGTCAACTAATGCACAGCGAAATTCGACTATATGCTGATGATGCACAATTATATCCGAGTAATAGAAAATGTAAGAAATTAAATAGAGTTTACATCTGGACTACAGCTGAGTTCAAACCCGCAGAAATATATAAATAATCATCCTATTGAGGTTATTGAAAGAGCAAAAAACCTAGGAGTTATATTCAATAGCACTTTGACAGGGAGCGATCATGTTACTGCAGCATGTGGAAGAACATATTCAATGCTTAGAACACTTTGGACTACACAATATTGTACCCCGTCAAAAATCAGGCTATTACTTGCAAAAACATGCCTTATTCCAACGTTATTATATGGATGTGAAATTTTCTCCTCCTGTGACACAGAAAGTAAGCAAAGACTTAATGTCCTTTTCAACAACATTACAAGATATGTGTATGGACTTAGAAGGTTTGATCACATTTCTGTGTATACTAAGAAACTATATGGCGTATATACACTGAAAGAAAAATGCTTCATATATTTAATGAATCATTTTCATAAAAAAATTATCCTTGGGTAAATGAAAATTTGTATTGTCTAAATGGAATTTCATAGTTATAATGAAGTATTTTCGTTAAAATCGCTTCATTGGATTTCGTAATTACGTTAAAAATTTTCATTGGATATATGAAAACTTAAGTTTGTCCAAGTTAAACAAAAAATTTTAATTGGGAACATAAAAAAAACAATATACAAACAGTACTATATTCATAAATTAATACAAAATTATAGTTTCCTTAAAAAATGTTAAATTGTTAATCAAAAATTGTAAGATTGAATTATTTCATACAGCTAATGTAATATGCCTTTAAATTTATGAAATCAAAATTTTTTTTATAAAAGCAACATATTTCAATAATGCTTTCATAAATTTAAATTTTCATTATGACAATGAAAAATGTAATTATAGTAATGAACCAAGAACGTTCAATCAACGTTGTTATCGTTGTTATGGATAATTTAATCTCATATTTACGCTCATAATTGAGTAAAAAACATAGTTTTTTTATACGAAAACTACACTGCCCCGGTAGACTAGCTGGTAGTGAGCTAGTCTATCAGCACCGAGGTTGCGCGATCGATTGCCGCCGGAGACAGAAAAAAAATAAAAAACAAAATAAAATAAAAAAAAAAATAAAATAAGAAAAAACTAGATGACCCGTGCGAATATTTCGCACCGTAATTTTTATCAATGAAAATATTAATTTTTCAATTTCTAATTATTTTTCGTCATTAGTGTTAGAAATAAGCTTTAAAATGAGATATCATTCATTAAATTTGATGCGGTGGTATGGGAGATATTTGCAACCAACAAAAAAAAGTGCTTTAGAAATAATATATATATGATGATGATAAAAAAAAAAACAAATTATTTTTTACTTTATTGAAAGAATTCATCCAATGAATAATATTCATAGATCTAATGTAATGTTTCATTAAATACATTTAAATAAATGAAACAGGTTTCATTGATCCAAAGAAGCGCTGCATTGGTTACTTTTTATTGCAATTTTTCATGGGATTAATGTTAAAATTCATGGGTATTGCGAAGAAAATTATTTCAGTGTAGAATTATTAACTCCCGAGAACCTGAATATTTATACAATAGACTGAGTTTTGGCCGGCTTAATCGCCAGCTTAGTTCAGTTTCGGAATACCCAGAAGTATTAAAGATATAAGAAACGCTCTACAGTTTAAAAAACAATTATTTGAGTTATTTTCTTAATTTTTCTTAAATAAATTTGAATTTTTCTTTATTATTGATAAACAATTTATTATTTAAGTTGTTTAATTTCGTAATCTTTTGTTTTTGTTTTTGAATTAATGTTCAAATTTTTATTGTCAAAATCATTTACAAAATTTAATAATAAACAATATGCAACTCTGTGTTATTTTAACACTTTTGTCTTGTTACACAGATTAACTATAAATAAAATAAATAAATAAATAATGCTGCAACTTTTTGTTTGAGTTTACAAAGTGGTGTTGTAGTTCAGAATTATTGGTGTATGACCTGAGCTGAGGTCATCAGAATCAATTACATCAAATAAGTGACTTAGTATGCCAGAGAAAACGAAAAAATCTAGTAAGTCTGGTGCTTTGTATATACGACTTGTTCAATAAGTTGGACTGCCTGTGGATAGAGCCTTAAAGTGATGTTTCTGTATACATTCATAAATTATTTTTCCTTTCTGATTAGCAATCCTAGATCGCCATGAAAGATGTTTGGCATGAAGCTTCGCCGACAAATAACCTGGATCCAAGTTTCTTAAAAAAGTTTTCATAATCTTCGAGACATAAATTATGTTTAGGTGGAAAATATCGAACCCATATAGCAAAAATGATGTAACCAACAAAAATAAAATTTTACAGGAGAAGGATTTTTTTAAATATCTTTGCTTCAAGTCTAGGTTTTCGTTTGAAATTGCTTTTGCTCTTATTTTGTAACGGTACTCCCAAGAGATATGAGATTCTTAGATATCATGCAAATGATCAACAATTATCGATTTTCATCAACAAAAATCTAAAATGATTTCACTATTAGGGCTCGATATGTTGTTGCATTTAATTTTAACCACACTGGCCTGAGTTGATGGTTTTATTATGGATTCCAAAACTTTAAACAGGATTTAATTAAAATAGCAGATCCCGCATGCGCTTTGCCATCAGGATGGTTGGCACGAGCAAGATCATAACCTCTTATGTGAAACATATTTCCGTGAAATGTCCCAGTAAAAAACGGTGCTTACTGGTAAGCAGGTTTGTAAGGGAGAGAAGCACAATTCCCCCTTACAAACCTGCTTACAAGAGGCATGATTTTTATATGGCGAATTCCCACTTGGAAGCACTACTTTTTTGTAAAATCACTGCGGTTTTCATGGCTTACATTTTTCCGTGAAGGAATAGCTTCCAAAAACCGCAGCTTTCATTCCTTTGATTAATTGCTTCTATACTGTATACCAGAAGCGCAACACAAAAACTTATGCAAAAGAACAAAAAGCAAAACAAACACACAACACAGTTAATATGTAATTTTTAAAATAGAACGAAACTGTACGCAAATTAAAAAGAAAACAACAACAAATCTAGTAATTGACCACACAAAAATTTGCTTGCGTCCTCTCTGCTCAAAAACAATTTGCTGACTGATTGCGTAATAAAAAAGAAGTAATTTTAAGCATATCTTGTTTTCGATTACATCTCGGGAATAATCGTAAGCACATTTTGAAATCATTGCAATACAACGTGCTTCCATGTAAGGGATTAACAGAAGCAATTTGTACTTTGGTCGTAAATTTTTTCTTTTAAATAATCATTTCAACTACTCCCTTACAACCTGCTTACTTATAAGGGATTATGCGAAGCTATTAAATAATTTTCATTTACTTATATTAAAAATTGACTTGAATGGTTTTCGCTTCCCTGTTGCTTCTAAAGGCCATTTTAGACTATAATACTTTGTGTTAAGACCAGAGTTGCCAATTTAGCGCTTTTTAACTGTCGAAAAGACGCATATTTTTTCCTCAGCGCTTTTTTTAAAAAGAGCGCTAAATTAGCGCTTTTATTGATACCCAACATTTTTGTACTTTTATTTGCATACATTAAAATCAAGACATATTAAACCAAAATTTGTTTCTGTTTTTTAAATACTTTACTCTGAAATTCATACCATACAAGAAAAAAAGTTTATTTTCTAAGGTAATTCGTTTCTTAAAACAAGAAAATCCAAAAATAATTTCGTGATTTTAACTTGTTTTGTTCGTATTAAAAAAAAACTTTCTTAAATTAAGAAACATTTTCTCATGACCAAAAAATTCACGTTTTTGGCTTATAATTAAAAAGTTCTTTAAACAAGAAATCCAAAAGTAACTTATTATTATTAAAAACAAGAAAGATATTTCTGAAATCAAGCAGCATTTATTTAATATTAGTCTGATTTTCTTGATTTTTTTTTTAAATAGAATCGTATTTCTTGCATCAAGAAACAAATGCTAGCGATTTCTTTAAATTTTTCAGAAAATGCTCAAGAAAACTTGGTTTGATTCAATTAATTTTTATTTGGATCGACATGTTAACATCAAAATCAATCAAAAGTTTTTTATTTTTATATTAAGTTTTCTTAAACTAACTAGTGCTACACGTTTTTAAGAAAAAAATGCAGGCTTTTCTTCTGATTTTGTAAAATAAAAAGCAACGAAAACTTGATTTAAGTAACTATAGAATTAAAATAAATTTTTTTAGCTGTTTTTAAGAAAATTTAAGTTCGCTTTGAGTCATAAATTTTTGCTTAAACCAGGCAACACAAGCTTACAATATGAAATTTTTGGCTTCAGCTATAATAGTGCAACATTTTCTTGGTTCAAGAAATATTTTCTGGATATTTAGTTAATAATTCTTTCCGTGTTTATTTGAAATTACAGTGCGCTCGCGGTAACGTGAACTAATTAAAACCTAGGGAGTTCATGTTAGCGAAATTGTTCACGTTAGCGATTGTCGAATTTCATAAAAAAAAATGTCTGTTTTACACGTGAATTTTTTTCTGGTTATTTCCATTATTAAAATATAAATGTATATATTTATGTGTTTTATTATTATTTCCATTACTATAATAATATCTTATATATAAATACGGGAACAATTTTTTTGTGGTTGATTTCTAATATATTTTTTTTCAAAATTTTTTGAATAAAAGTGTTTGAAAAGCGTTTTAATTTATCTTACAGACATACGTACAAAGTTGGGTCAATAGTCAATTTTTGTCGTTTTCTTAAAATGTGTACGTTTTTGTTGTATAACGCACAGGTATTCTCGAAAGTAAATGTCGAGTGGTCGAATTTCGAACACCGGGCGATCCTAGTAAAAATAAAATTATAAATTAGAATTCATTACAAACCAAAATGAGATCACGAGAATATATCTATTGAATTAAAATTACACTGCAAATAAAATTACTCATAGCATTTAGGCATTAAAAAATCGTTTATCTTTTTCTGCTGATTTATCTTTTCTAATAAGTAGTTGAAATACTGGCTTCTCCCTTAAGCGTCTAACTACACTCATGGCACTTTGATCCACCATTGCATCTCCTGCCCATTGCAATGCATTGTTTAAAATTTCAATTGCCTCACTTGCAGCAATTTTTTTAACAGGATCATCGGGAATGCAAACTTTATAGGGTGTATGATCAATATTGTAGAAATTACAAACGGAATGAAAAAGTAATTAATACCCTTTTACCTTTGGTAAAAGGTATACAAAATTGTTCACGTTATAGAGCTTTTTGAGTTTGTTCACGTTACAGAGTAGTCAATGTAAAAAAAATATTGTTCAAGTTAGGCGGTGTTCACGTTAGACGGTGTTCAAGTTACCGCGAGTGCACTGTATATAACTTTACTTTTCCTGAAATATCAGAAAAGTCTTTTTAAAATTGTTAATGTTTTATTAACACAGCTCGGCAAAAACAAAAAAAAAAAATAAATATCGGGGTAGAGAACTTGATTATGTGATTTTAATTGACGTTTACGTGCTGAATCTAAATATTTGATTCAGTCACGTCTAGTTAACATGTTAACTGATTTAATGTCTTATTTTATTCTTAATATATGAATGATAAAATAAAAATGAAAACGGATTTAAATTAAGCGCTGTAATATCTTTGTATTTCATATATTTTTATTCAAAACGATTTTTTTGACGGCCATTGTAATTAATAAAACATTTAAGTTTTTTATTTAAATTTTATTTAGCGCTTTTTGATTGGGGTCACGGCGCTTTTTGATAAGAAATAGTTCACAACCCTGGTTAAGACATGTCAAAAACTTACAAATAATTCATAATGTATAATAGTGTAAAAACATTTTGTAATGAAATGACAAAAAATACGTAAAGAAATTTGGCAGTCGTATGGTTCTCTCTATTTTTTGAAATTTTTCTAAACGATTAGATTTTTCATTTTATCAGAATTGTGTTTTTACAAACGCACAAGAAGAAAATCAGGGATGGAAAATTAAAATTTTGTGCACAAATATTCACTATTATTTTTTCTAATAAAAAATTGCAAAACGATAAAAAAAATATAAAATTTCAAGTGAATTCTTTTAAAATTTAAATAAATCACAAATATTTGTTGTAAAAAATCGTTAAATACGGTACACAGACGAAAAAAAAAAAATAAAAAAATATGATTGTATCAACTTTTCCACCCTAGAAGAAAATAAAAAAAACAGCTGTTGAATAATTTGCCGGCCACATCAAAATAAAAATTATTAAATTTTAAAGAAATATTAAAAATAAAGCAAAAATATATCTGAGGACCAAGGTGCAAGTTTAAATGTGCAAGTTAGTGAATAATACGCCAGCTAACAATGTTCCAATGCTTAATAAAATGTTTTTTCGTCTTTATTTTGTAATCTAAAGTGGATCTCATAAATCACAAAGATTTTACTTTTTATTTGAAGTGTGATAGTGTAGAAGCAAAATGTAATGAAAAAAAATTTCTCTTTGATTTTTTGACAATCAGACCAAAAATCATTTTATTTTGTAAGACCAAAAGTCTTAAGACTTGTGTGGTAGTGTAAAACAGCCTTAAGTAGTATGTAATAGCCAGCGCATATATCAGCGCTCTTGTACTTTTCTTGCTTCCGAAAACCTTAAAATTTTTTACTGGGGTGTGTCAGAGAGTAATAAAATACCTAAATAATTTGTTTTTAGGAAAATTGTGGGTTTATCTTTTTAGGCAACACAAATAATTTACCATGGGTCCCATATAAAGGATACTTTTTGAAATTTCTTTGTGAGATCATTTTTATAAGGATGGTTCTACCTAACTCTTTAAATATTCTCATTCCCAGTGAAGAATCTGAAAGAAACGGCACAGCCGAATATAGAAATTTTACCTGCTTCAACCAAAATGTACAATTCGTTCTCAAATTTTAGAAAAAATAAATAACCGCTTCAAATGTTAGATATAATAAATTTTTAATTTTTATTTTTGCTCTTATATTTATTTCACATATCGATCGCTCATTTGCTGCAAGAATGTCATTAATCAAAAATCTAAAATTTTGACTTAATACGACTTATGCATAGCAAATCATTCATATTCAGATATTGTTAATACTGCTTAAACTCAACTCTTGAGAGGAGAATAAAATTTTCCTTTTCGATTATGTTGTGTGTAAATTTAAAACTTTAAAGTCGTTTTATGTAAAACTTATATTTTTGAGATATGACAATATTGCAGCAGCTGAACGATATATTTTCTCTATATATTTAGCATAAATCAACTCCAGTATAAATACAATTAAAGAAAACGATAAGCCAATTACAAGAAAGCGAAATAAGATAGAATAATAATTAAAATCTAATAATATCTCCTCATCGCTGCCTTCAGAGTCACTTAAGAAACGAATTTCTCCACTAAGAATGCCATCGACGTTATTATCTGCCATAAATTTAGTTACAATACCTGATTCAATTATATATTTTAAGTACCGATTGAATAACTGGAGATAAGGTAAGTCTCGCCGTGCGGTAAAGTACTCCTGCATCATCAGGATTGGATCAGTTATTTTATACATACGAGGAACTTTTAGATTACGCTGTTGAAAGAATAGAAAATCCACTTTTGTATCCAAAACTAGCAAGCAGTATGAATTATTCAATTCCAGATGGGCAAGTAAAACTTCGTTATGACTAACAAATTTTACCTTTTCAGCTACAATTTCTTGTATATCAGGTAACTTGTCCATAAATTTATAATCACTTGGACTTATTAAAATTTGACATGGAATTTTGTTTAGATCTTCCAATTTTTCTATTTTAGCTTCGTAAATGTCTTGCACGAATAGACTGGATAACTTGGCCAAATATAAGTTGGTCAATATGAAACCATTAATGAACATCAGAAAATAAACCAGTTTCTGTATAAAAGTTTCGATTTTAAAATTTGCCTGATACTGGCAGATGAACAAGGCCAAAACATATAAAGTGGATTTGCCAAAATCTAGTTCATTCCTATAGTTTTTCTGGTAGTAGATAAAAGAAACTGCCAAAGCACAAAATAATAGCAGTAGCACAATGAAAATCCTGGTGGGAACGGTGTAGGGATGCAAAAAATATTCAGTTCTTGACAGAGGTGGGGGATATGGTGCCAAAACAAGGATTTTGTTATTCCAAATCACATCGCTTCTGCTACCAGCTAAGCGATCATAAAAATACAATGATGAAGGCAAAATATCAAACGTTTTGTTATTCGCACCCTGTTTAAGTTTCTCATAATCAAAGATTTCATGATAACCTTCCATATCTATCAATTGAAAATTATAATATTTTGCAAAAATTTTAATAATTTTGTATAAATATCCAGTACTAATTATTTTTCCGGAACGATCTCGAAAACGATAGGAACGTGGAGGGAGTGATACAATGGGAACTTTAAGGGGATAATCTTGAAAATCTTGTACTTCCTTCCTCTCGACATACTCTGTTAGATGTTTGATATGATGGATTGTTATGTTGGGCACTGGGTGATAAGTGAATAATCCTTCATCTGTAAAATACAAAACATTCATATAGCCAGAGAACCAATTTTTATCTGCTAATTTCCATAAGTCTGTAACGCTGGCTTCTGGAATGATCCATAAAATGTGGGTATATTGTGAATTTTTCAACAGGTTTTGGACCATTTCATAGACATCATTTAAAGCTGAAAGTTGTAAATAGACTATAGTGAGAACTTGTTTGCTATATAGAAGATCAATATTCGTGTCGAAATTCTTAGTTATTAAAAGCACTGGTGAACTTAATGCTTTCAAGACATCGTCCATTTCCTGGTTAAATTCGAGAGCGACCACAGCATTCCATTTTATATCGAGTCTCTCATTTAATTCGTTGATGACATCTACGGGAAAATTGTGTTCATTTCGATTTTCAACCGGCATTAATTTCGCATTGAAAATTTTTACGGTTATTAATAAAATAAGCAAATCGTAGAATTTCATTTTAATATTTTAAATCTATTTTTTTAATTTTCGGTAGTCGGTCCTCGTGTGTTTAAAAATTTCGAAGAACGTGGCTGCTTTTTTCCTATTTTTTTTTAAATGGAATTCCTAAACAGTTTTCTTTTTCTCTTTGATTCGCTGTGAAAAAAACGGTTAATGTTTTGAAGTAAAGATGTTGAGGAGCAAAAGTTGAAGCGTGTGAACCATTTTTAAGTCACACTTTTTGTTTCTGGCTTTACTAGTTTTGTTTTCTATGTCTTTTGCAATAATGTTTTCTTTATATTTTCCTAAAAAAAAAATTTTTATTTCTTTTATTTTGAGTTACTAATTCTTTTTTAGTTTTTCTGTTTTTATACGTGTTGTTCACTTCTTCACTATTTTAAATCGACTGTGCACAAATTATTATTTAAAATTATATAAGAGTCCCTTTTGTAGAAGAAGTTTAATTCCAAATCTAATCGAACAATTTAACACAATACAATATAAACCAATTAAATAATATTTGTATGTATTACAATTTCACTTAATGCAATATTAATACGAACGATGGTGTAAAATGTACAAGGTAGGCTCATTAGGGAGAGTTGTCATTGCTTACCCATGTAATGTCAAATTAATTATTTGATTTTTGACGCTTGTTTTAATTGTTTCCCCTATTTCCTCTTGTTTGACGTTATATGGGTTTTAAAATTGAGAATGACAATACCTTGTTCTTTTTCTAACATGATACGAACAAGTTATTTGGCAGGGACGTCGGGGTCGCGAGGGGTGACATAGTAACATATTAACTGATTTTATGTTCTTCAAGGGGTCTCGAAAATAAACAGACACCTTTTAGCATTGTGTCCAGATTATTCGTATTCGTATCACCGAATATTCGCATATTTCATGACATTCGTATTCGCATTTGGCAAATTCGAGCAAATATTTCACGAATATTTTGCGAATACATACTTTCCAAAAAACATGCAAAAGTTTTAAAAAATATATAAAATTAAACAAAAAATATCTTTTTTTAAAACGCAAAAAAATAATCCTCTTTTAGTCAAGTGAAAATCAAAAATAATACATTTAAAAACTATTATTTAAAAGGCAAACTCTTTTTTGAGGGGTATAGATTTAAAGACTGCAAAGTCCACATTTATAGTATTCGTAATAAATAGTAAAAACCTCTAGCTCAAAGTATATTCATATTTATGTATTGTATATCTGCTATTCAGTAAATAAGAATATGATGGAGATATGACGCAAGTTTCAACCAAATCGATATAGCGGTTTGCTGGCAATTATAATAATAAAATTGGACATTGCTGTGTTTGATCTAATCAAATGGAAATTGCTGCTTTTTTAGCATGGGCAAGTACTTAAAAAAATCAGTAGCTATAAAATTCTTAAACTTAACAAAGGCTTAGTTTTTTCTTGATTGATTTCGAGGAACTTCATAACAACTTAGCTCCATAATTACGACTAAAGACAAAGTTATAAAATGAACAATAAAACAAACTGCTTCATATAAAAAAAAAATTGTTATACTTTTAATTTCTTTTTAGTTTTGTTTTGCAAAAAGGAAAAAAATAGCCTGCATTTTCGAAAATAGTTGAGAGAAAAAGAGCTTAACAAACTGTGAGCCATTGGACATTGTCGTTTTTGCATCAATTCTTAATTTTTGAATATACTTTTTTATGGGATAAAAGTGTTTCTGGTAATGTAATATTCACTAATTGGAAGCATTCAATAAATACAACTAAGAGGTATTATTAGTTACGTTTGTGAAAAAAGTGGACTTTGCAGTCTTTGCATCTTTGCACCCCTCATTTGTTCATACCATGTTAAGTTACACTATAAAACACATAAAATGGATACTCTCTCCTCTTCGTGTGGAATTTCTCGAACGGCAGCTACGTTCGGATTTTATGTCCTCATGAAGATTTTGGCTAAAACTTGATTTTTTCGAAGAATATGAAATTTTTCTCGGAAGCCAATTAAAATTTGGTTTTCCTGTCTTTGGTTTTGATAAGTACTTCGAAAAATTCCACGCGAGAAAGAGTCTTGACTCGATGACATCAAAAATGTTACACATGTTTACAAATTTGGATAAACTATTTGGCAGGCTGAACGCGAATCTTCTCGGAAGACTCTGTTTTTCTTTTCATCAGGTTAAACGGTCAAATAAAAAGTTTTTTTTTTTCAAAGTTTCATAATACTTTTGATTCCCGCCGCACAGACATGTATTTAGCCCTAAAAGTCGCTCAAAAGTATCTTTTTTTTCATTTAAAATTTTATATTAGTATTTTATTGCATTTAAAGGTAGTTTAGGGTATTTCAGTGTAGAAAAAGGTTTGATCACATTTCTGTGTATACTAAGAAACTATATGACGTATATACACAGAAAGAAAAATGCTTCATATATTTAATGAATCATTTTCATAAAAAAATTTTCCTTGGGTAAATGAAAACTTGTATTGTCTAAATGGAATTTCATAGTTATAATGAAGTATTTTCGTTAAAATCGCTTCATTGGATTTCGTAATTACGTTAAAAATTTTCATTGGATATATGAAAACTTAAGTTTGTCCAAGTTAAACAAAAAATTTTAATTGGGAACATAAAAAAACAATATACAAACAGTACTACATATATTAATAAATTAATACAAAATTATAGTTTCCTTAAAAAAATGTTTAATTGTTAATTAAAAAATGTAAGATTTAATAATTTCATACATCGAATGTTACATGTATGCCATTAAATTTATGAAATCAAAAAATTTTTTTATAAAAGCAACATATTTCAATAATTGGATTCATAAATTTAAATTTTCATTATGACAATAAAAATGTCATTATAGTAATGAAACAAAAACTTTCAATCCACTTTCAATCAACGTTGTTATTGTTATTATGGACAATTTAATCTCATATTTACGCTCTTAATTGAGAAAAAAACAAAGTTTTTTAATACAAAAACTACACTGCCCCGGTAGGCTAGCTGGTAGCGAGCTAGTCTATCAGCACCGAGGTTGCGCGATCGAATCCCGCCAGAGACAGAAAAAAAATAATATAAAGTAAAATAAAATAAAAAAAAATACTTTAAAAAAATAAAAATAATTAAAAAAAAAATTAAAAAAAATTTTACTTTTTTGAAAGTATTCATCCAATGAATAATATTCATAGATCTAATGTAATGTTTCATTAAATACATTTAAATTAAACAGGTTTCATCGATCCAACGAAGCGCTGCATAGGTTCCTTTTAAATGCAATTTTTCATGGGATTAATGTCAAAATTCATTGGTATTGCGAAGAAAATTCTTTCAGTGCATGTAATGTCAAATTAATTATTTGATTTTTGACGCTTGTTTTAATTGTTTCCCCTATTTCCTCTTGTTTGACGTTATATGGGTTTTAAAATTGAGAATGACAATACCTTGTTCTTTTTCTAACATGATACGAACAAGTTATTTGGGAGGGTCGTGGGGGTTGCGAGGGGTGACATAGGAACATATTAACTGATTTTATGTTCTTCAAGGGGTCCCGAAAATAAACAGACACCTTTTAGCATTGTGTCCAGATTATTCGTATTCGTATCACCGAATATTCGCATATTTCATGACATTCGTATTCGCATTTGGCAAATTCGAGCAAATATTTCACGAATATTTTGCGAATACATACTTTCCAAAAAACATGCAAAAGTTTTAAAAAATATATAAAATAAAACAAAAAATATCTTTTTTTAAAACCCAAAAAAATAATCCTCTTTTAGTGAAGTGAAAAACAAAAATAATAAATTTTAAAACTATTATTTAAAAGGCAAACTCTTATTTGAGGGGTATAGATTTAAAGACTGCAAAGTCCACATTTATAGTATTCGTAATAAATAGTAAAAACCTCTAGCTCAAAGTATATTCATATTTATGTATTGTATATCTGCTATTCAGTAAATAAGAATATGATGGAGATATGACGCAAGTTTCAACCAAATCGATATAGCGGTTTGCTGGCAATTATAATAATAAAATTAGACATTGCTGTGTTTGATCTAATCAAATGGAAATTGCTGCTTTTTTAGCATGGGCAAGTACTTAAAATAATCAGTAGTTATAAAATTCTTAAACTTAACACAGGCTTAGTTTTTTCTTGATTGATTTGGAGGAACTTCATAACAACTTAGCTCCATAATTACGACTAAAGACAAAGTTATAAAATGAACAATAAAACAAACTGCTTCATATAAAAAAAAAATTGTTATACTTTTAATTTCTTTTTAGTTTTGTTTTGCAAAAAGGAAAAAAATAGCCTGCATTTTCGAAAATAGTTGAGAGAAAAAGAGCTTAACAAACTGTGATCCATTGGACATTGTCGTTTTTGCATCAATTCTTAATTTATGAACATACTTTTTTATGGGATAAAAGTGTTTCTGGTAATGTAATATTCACTAATTGGAAGCATTCAATAAATACAACTAAGAGGTATTATTAGTTACGTTTGTGAAAAAAGTGGACTTTGCAGTCTTTGCATCTTTGCACCTCTCATTTGTTCATACCATGTTAATTTATACTATAAAACACATAAAATGGATACTCTCTCCTCCTCGTGTGGAATTTCTGTTTAGTTTTATGTCCTCATGAAGATTTTGGCTAAAACTTGATTTTT
Source organism: Pollenia angustigena (assembly GCA_930367215.1). Lineage (NCBI taxonomy): Eukaryota > Metazoa > Arthropoda > Insecta > Diptera > Polleniidae > Pollenia > Pollenia angustigena. The sequence goes on from OV884060.1 coordinate 197,525,036, forward strand.
TCGGAGAATATGCAATTTTTCTCGAAAGCCAATTTAAATTTGGTTTTCCTGTCTTCGGCACAATTGCAGCTATAGATTAGGAGAAAAAATGTGTGTAATAAATTAAACTGCATCTTGTGCCTCGGAATTCCTAAAATGTCGAAAATCTTTCATTTATGCAACGCCGCTCATGTTAAAATATACAAATTTTTATTTTTTTAATCGACCCACTAGTTTGAGCCGAAATTAACATAAGGCAATAAAAACCGAACGGCAGCATAACGAGCAATACGCAAATCGGGGTTTGTTGGTTTCGATAAGTACGTCGAGAAGTTCCACACGAGAACGAGTCTTCACTCGATTACACACACGGTGGAATAAGCAGGTGGCATCGTTACTGCAACAAATACAAAATTACAACAAAAATGGAAATTATATCACCCTTTACGTCAAAAAATACTCTAACCCTTCGGCACTCAATTTGACCTAATTTTGGTTTTCGAACGCAAAATTTGTCCCTTCAAATATAAGATATGGACGTGAGACTTTAATTTATCCATTGCAGGGACGAAAATTATAAATTTAAATGAAAATGAAAATAATAAAATTCAAATTTTTCCTCCCCCCTCCACATTTAAAAACACGATTTGCACACATTTAATATCCTTTGGGTCAATATGACCCTACAAGCGACATTGCAAGTTTTATTCCACTTTAAAATTTTTTTTTTTTTTTTATCAAATATAATTGAATTGAGTTCATCTTCATTCAGAATCATCGATCAATAATTTTTTTCAGTCAAATAATCAATAGAATCGCTTTTATTTTTTATTATACTTAAATATGAAATGTTGTTTACATTTTATTGTTTGGTCGTATTGACCCAAAGGATCACAGGAAGGGCACATATCCAAGGGATTCAGAAGGGTTAAACAAAAATCAAAGCGTGCTGCTGAACGTGATCAAATAAATAAATCTTTAGCCAATTTTGATTTAAATATGGTCAATATCTTATTTATTTTAATTTAAAATTATCGAAAACTTTAATAAAATACAATAATCCCAGCAAAAAAAGTGAACTTTTTGTAAACATAAACAAAACTTTGACATTAGACTACACAAACAATGCAAGAGTAAAAAATCGTCATCTGGCGTAGTGCTGCCACCTTTATTATTTCACCATGGCTACACATGTTTACAAATTTGGATAAACTACTTCGTTTGTTAGAAATTAAAGTTGTTTCCTTAATTATTTGGAAAGCTGAACGCGAATCTGCACTCTGTTTTTTCTTTTCATCAGGTTAAACGGTCAAATAAAAAGTTTTTTTTTTTCAAAATTTCATTATACTTTTGATTCCCGCCGTTTGGTGAAAAAATGAAAGCAAATGTTAAAATATTTTCATATGTAAAAATGGGAACGAAACAACAATTTTTCATCGCTTCTCAACAGAAGCGCTTCTGCCCAGCGGGAAAATGTAATCAATAGGAAACTAGTTCTGCAAATGTGAGAATATACGTGGTAATCAAATCGTTATTATTGTGTCAATAAAATTACCTTCTCGATTCCCATGAATGCATTATTATTCTTTCGAAAATGATACATTATTTTTTTAGTTATTTATGTAATCAATTCCTTATTTTCCCGCTGGGTGGTTTGGTGAAACAGTGTATTTAACTGTCAAAGGTTTTCCCTATTCAGTAAAAAAAAAAAATCCGAAGTTCAACAAAATTATCGATCAAACATTGTTTCTATATGTGCTCAGTAGTTTCAGAGATACAAATCATTAAAGTTCGACCCAAAAATTATAAAAAATTTTAAATGTTTTGTTTGTAATAATTGATTTAAAATTAAAATACAACAACGAACCAGTTTATTGTCCATTAGCATGTAGCAAAATATGTATATTCCAAAGGAATTGAGCCCCTTTTCATTGATAATGGTGCACAAGTTTTGATTTTATTTACAATGAAGTGAGATAACAGCTAAACACTTTGGTACTGTCGATGGAAATTTCAATTTCTATTAGTTGTTTTTTACCGCTAAATTGTAAATTAAATTACTGTTTAGGCACATTTGTCCTTAAAACCATACCGGTGCAAACATAAACGTGAATGGCAAACGCTACAGGCAAATTTTTTCCAAATTTTTGTTTGCCATCGAATAAGCCATTCTTCAAGTTGATTAAGTTCTCTTTGAACTAAGCAAGACGCTTCAATTGGTGATTCGTTTGGTGCCAATATCGCAGTGTCATCTGCATACGTAGCCATTGTTACATTCTCGACTTTACGTGTGTCGGATGTATAAATAGTGTATAACACAGGACCCAGTACACTGCCCCGTGGTACTCCAGTAAAAATCCTACAAATATTTGACGTTTCACCGTTAATTTTAACAAAAAAAGATCGATTATTTAAATATGACGTAAAAAAGTAAAAAATGGAGTTGGTAATGTTTTTTTTTTTTTTTTTGTTTATACATCTAAAAAGACTGCGGAGCAATACAGTTTTCTTTCAAGCATTGTTCCGTTGTTCCATCTTTGTGGCGAAACCCAAACTGGTGATCTGGGATAATATTTAGTTTTTCCAGAATTGGCATTAGTCTGGAGGAAAACAGTCTTTACAGAATATGTAAAATGTAACAAAAATGCCATATATTGAAACAAACAGCTGTTTTTCTCACTTAACTGTGTCTGTAACTTTTTTTGGCGAGTACTAGCTGTCACGTAAAGGTCCCATTAGCCGACCGTAAATGTAGAAATGTTAATGTAATGTAAACTGCTGATCGTTTCTGTTATATGGAAAGCAATGCAAATGCTTAACTGACTGTAATGTCACCTAACAGTAACGTGCCAACCTGTAGAAAATAGAATTTCATTACGAGGTTACGTGACAGTTGTAGATAGTGATGGGCTGCACATTTTGAAATTAATGTAAGAACATGTGTACGAATATGACATAATAAATATTTGTTTTTTGTAAATCTGTAATATTAATATCAAATATTAAATTATTTATTTATTTATACATGCAAGATATACCGTTTTAATACTATTTAAATCACTTGGTACTTTTTCTGCAAAGCGGTTACCATTTCAACATTTTTAATTCTCATCACTGTGTGTGTTGTTTTATGTATACTAATGCTTTTTTGTTTTTGGTTGTGAAAAATAGCTGACACGTTCTTACATGTTCTATAAATGCACAAGCGAGCTTACAGTGCGTTACGGTACTTTACATTGCATTTAATTACATTTACGGTCGCCTAAAGCGGCCTTAAGGAAATACCTCGCCAATTTACAGAAAAAGTGTGTCTGCAACATTTTTGTGAGAAAAAATACCGCTCTGAACTGCCAAAAAACTCACGAATAAAAATGGGGCAAGAAAACATTTTAACACTAAAAAACAATTAAAAATACAAAATGCAAACATTTTGTTCTTGGCACATTTGATTCAATTTGCTTTCGTATGAGTTCAGACACAGTTTTTTCTCACTTTTCGAGAAACGATGGAATATTTTGTTTCACATCTTTTCGATGCGAGAAGTTCTGACTAATGTTACAGAACATGAGTACAAGCTTAGGAATCATAATGATTTCTGCCCATTTCCATTGTAGTGGACAGTACGATAATCTTAGGGCATAGGGTTGTATAGGAAAGTTAGAAATACTACAGCTTTTTTTTAACGTGACTTTGCACTCTTGAGTCTATTTTATCATCTCCGCGAGATTTGGAGTTATTAAGAATAGATATTTGATGTTAAATTTCTTGTGGGGAGAAAGATTTTATTGGGAGTTCCATTTGACATGGAGATTCTAAACAGCTGAATTTGAAAGTTCAAATGGTTCAAAAGTTCTTAATGCTTAGAGAATGATTCAGCTTTACTTTTACTATCGCGACACCAACTTCCATTTGCATCTTTAATATGTATATTTCTGCTAACGGATTTTTTAGAAACCTTGTAACTTTCCATAAACGATGTTCGGCATTATTTGTAGAATCCTTTTCTATTCTTTTATACGTTTGAGGTGATTTGCGGCTACGTTGTAATAAGTTTTATCTCTTGGGTCTCTATTCATCTGCCATATTCTTCTCAGTCGTCTTTTGTTACTTATCAAATCCCTTATTTCTGTTGATATTAAAACTATACTACCATTTCGGTGTGCGGTTTCAGGAGTAGATATTAGTGCAGCTTCGTGAATAAGGTTTGTAAGATTTTCAACAGCTGTATCAAGTTCATTCCCAGCTTCAATAGATATATTTAAGTGAAAATTTGTATCCATTCAATGCCTAAAATAATCAAAATCCGTTTTAGATGATTATTGATCTACACTGATAGAAAATGGTGATGTCAACCGTTACATATGTTTGTTTCACGTTTGTTGAATTACGACCTTTGTTTACAGCAGAACCCTCAATAATAGACACCAGCACCATGCCCCTTAGGCCGAGGCCACGCAATGAGCGGCTAAGCGTCAAGTTTGAGCGGCAAGTGGCTTATTACTGAGCGTCACTTCTGAGCGGTTAATTATTAAAATGCCATTGAAAAGAGTGGCTTGTTTAATGTTACTATGCGAAAATCGTATTCATAAAAATTTAATGCGTTTTTGAAGAAAAAAAAATTGCAGCTTGTTCGTCGATTTCGAGCGAAGATTTCGTTCGCTTAACTTACATTTAAAGAAAAAAAATTATAAACAAGTAAGAAAGTACAGTCGGTCAATCCCGACCATATAATACCCTACACCACATTATTTAAAAACACATCATGCTAATGTGTACATATAAATATGGATTTATCTATAACTCCATTAAAATTGGTTTGAAAATTTGTGAGAGGCAGAAATGGCCCCCTAGCTCCCCTTGTGGTCCTGCATTTGAAAAAGTACATATTTGTATTTGTATTTGTATTTATTAATTTGATTTTCTAACACAACAAGACACAATATCTTATAAATTACAGCATTAGAATCAGACAAGTTAAAGTATACATTGATAAAGAAATATTTTCTAAAAACTACATAGATTATATTTAAATTTAAATAGAGTAAAATAAATAAAGTAAAGGTATATAAAAATAAAAAAAATAAAAATAAAAATAAAAAAAGTTTTCATTTAAAACATTAAAATATTTACGAAAAATATTCCCTCAATAACCTTCTAAATCTTATAGCGTTGCTAGTGATTTGCAAATCATTTGGAAGTTGATTCCAGAGACGTATGCTTAATATAAAGTATTGACATTCAGAAGCATGGTCATGATGACGAAATTGTATTAAATTTTTCCCTCTACACGATCTAGAAAACTGCAGACGTTCATAAAGATATTTTGGCTCCTTTGTCGGTATTATTTTGTGAAGTAATATTAAGTTTTTGAATTGAAGATAGTTTGAAAATGACATATTGAATAAACGAAAAGAGTGCTGCGATATATGATCAAATCTTTTTAAAGAGAAAATGTAACGGATGATATTGTTGTATGTTACGGTCAGCTTTCTCATATCATTTGTGTTACAACCAGTAAAAATTTCAGATGAGTATAAAAGTGTCGGCAGAAGATATGTTTTTGCAAGTAATATTCTTACTTGTAGAGGTGTAAAGTGCTGAGTAGCCCATAAATTTCGCAGCATGCCATAAACTTTACCACAAACTTGTGTAATGTGATTCGACCAGGTTAAAGTTTTGTTAAATAGTACTCCTAAGTTTCTTGCTGAATCTACAATATCGATTCTCGAATCACCAAGAAATAAATTTACCTCAAAATCTACATGAAAGGCTCTTTTACATATTAATATGCACTTCGATTTGTTAGGATTAAGTCGCAAACCGTTAGCCGCTGCCCATGTAAGTATTTTCCCAAGATCATGATTTAATTCCCGTATTTTCATATTAGCTGACTCTTTAGGACTCTGAGATACAGCTGAACGTCATCCGCATACATTTGTATATTAGAATACGATAGTTGGTTTGGGAGATCGTTCGCATATAAAGAGTATAGCAGGGGTCCAAGAATGGATCCCTGTGGGACACCTCTAGTTACTTGTAAAGAACGCGATATGGATTCGGCATTTGCAACTGATTGGCATCTACTTGAAAGGTATGATGACAACAGTTTCACCGCAAACGTGGAAAATCTGAATAATTTGGACAATTTCATGCACAAGATCGAATGGTGCACTGTATCAAAAGCCTTTGAGTGGTCCAATAATACCAAAAACGTTATTTTTTTCTCATCCAGGTTACTACGAATTTCTTCTATTACATCGGTTAGAGCTGAAGTACAGCCACGTTGAGGTCGGAATCCAGATTGACGATCGGTTAACAGGTTGTTGTTATTAACATGATTATAAATTTGTTTATGTAAGAGCTTTTCAAAAACTTTGGAAAAATAGGGGAGAATCGCAATTGGACGATATTCATTTCCTGTTTTTGGTACTGGAACAATTTTAGCATGTTTCCACTGCATTGGAAATGTACAGGATATAATTATAGTATTAAAAAGATGTGTAACATATCGAATTATCCAGGGTAGAATAATTTTAACAAATCTTGGGTTAATATTATCTAATCCAATTGAATTAGATTTCATTGCATTAAAGGCGTTAACTACATCATATGCGGCTAGGCATTGAAAATTAAATTCACTACATGATATCAAAGGCAAACATTCCTCATAAAAACTAGACTGAACAGTCGGATAATCAATTTTTGTAAAATTTTCATTAAGCAAATTAACATCAACTTCCAATGAACGGTCAACTGAGTCATTAATGCCAATCTCTCGTATATATTTCCATTTACTTTTACAATCAACCGCTGTGTTAAATTTGTTATAATAATACAAAGATTTATCATGTCTTATCCTCGAAACAACCCTTTTCCTCGCCAAACGATACTCACTTTGTAGATCAGGTGTCTTGTACCTTCTCCACATGTGGTATAGACGGTCACGTTGTGCTATTAACAATTTAGTCTCATTTCCAAACCAAGGCCTACTTCTATTTTTGATTATCTTATTTTTTATTGGCACATGATTGTTATAAATTTGCAGTATTGAGTTATTAAGAAACGTAAGCTTCTCATCGACTGATGGCAAGTAAAAAATGTGTTCCCAATCAACGTTATTAAGATCTCGCTGCAAATTTATTGGACTTATACTGTTGAAATCTCTGAAACTGTACATTTGAATTTCCTTTTCCGCTCTAAATGTATAGCATATAAAAATCAAATCGTGTTTTGAAAAGGTGGATGCAGCTAACTGATCATAGAGTAATAATTTCCGCTTGTTACTTACAAAAACTAGGTCAAGTAATGTGCTGTTTGTGGTTGAAAAGTGTGTAGGCCTGGAAGTGTTTACAGTAGATAAATTAAATGAATACATAATGTTATTCAGACTCTCATTCTCAAGCAAATTCCAATTAAAATCACCAGTTAAAATCACCTCCGAGTACGCTACAGAAAAATGTTCCAATTTGTCAATTAGTGTGTCCAATTTCATATACCTATTCGGTCTATAAACACAGCCAAGCAGCATTTTTTCACCACGAAAATTTACGTCAATAAAAATTAATTCTATATCACCGGGTTCATTATGTAAACAGATAAGGTTACATGAGATATTATTCCTAATGTAAATAGCTACACCTCCACCATTACTTTGCCTATCCGATCGAAATATTCGATAACCATCTACTTTATAAATACTGTCGTTTATTTCCGGTATAAACCATGTTTCAGAAACACATATAGCATCAATACCTGAACTATCAAATAGGAAACGAAATTCATCAAGTTTTGGCAAAAGGCTTTGGGCATTAATGTGACATATGTATGTTAAAGCCCTGATGCTGATTAGCCAAGATACGAATCATGTTATAATTACTGTCTCTAGAACCAACTTGATTAAAAGACAAATTTGTCATATTTACTGAGAGCAACGCAATAAGATTCATAAGTATATGAAGGAAAAAGTATGTTAAATATTTTAAAACAATTTTGACAGCAAAAATAAAATGAGGGATAATATTTTAATTGAAAAATAATTCGATAATCATTAAATTGTAATAAATAATTTAATTTAAAAAGACAAAAAAATACTAAACAGTTTACTAATTTAAAATAATAGGTTTCCAGTTGAAATTTGGTAAAAGAGATGTCAAATGTCCAAGCATTACTCAAGAAAAAGCCGGTGTAGATCCTCAGAAAATTCAATTAAGACAGGGTCGTCTAGATCGAACTTTTTCACGTAAACGAGTCCACGCAAGGAAAATGTTGATTTAATTTTCTTATTCTTTTTTAGTAATAATGCTTCTTTGAATATTTTATGATTATGAGGTGTTAAGTTCTCATTAATGTAAATGGGTTCATCACTATCGAAGCCAGCTTGACGTAAGCATAAATGAGTCTTATTTTCACTGCGAAATTTTGCAATGCATTTCAAAAGATAATTTTTTTCAAATGGAGAACATAATTTTGCAACTATTACTTCATCCGTAGGATTAAAAGGTTTATTGTTTCTATAAATTTTTTTTAGTCTATATATATTTTCTAACTGTGGCATATTTATTTTTAAACTGTTACATATGTTTTGAACAATGCCATGAAGATTTTCATTATCATTATAAGGTACACCAGAGATTCGGATACTACTAGCCACTACAGTGTTTTCTTGTTTTAACATTTTCCTTTTTATTTCAGTTATTTCTTTTTTTAAATGTTCAACTTCAGTGTACTTTAATTCTAAGCTTTTTACCCTCTCAGTTATAGCACTCAGATCACTTTTTATATTATCAATTTTGTTTTCAATAACAGAGAGTATTTTTTCCTCGCTTTCTTTTATAAGATTTTTCATATAATCAAAGTGTTTTTCTTCACTTTCTCTTATTGAATTTTTTATAACTTCACCCGTGATATATTCACTCTCTCTTATTAAGTCTCTTAAAAAATGTTTGTCATGGTGTGATAAACGCGGTGTTTTTGCATAATTTTCATAATTTTCAACCGAAGAGACTTGTTGATCTCTGGCTCTCTTAGCAGACGATTCGCTTCTTGTTTCCATATTTCTTGTTTAAACTTTTCTTGTTGTTAATAAAGTAATTATTTTTGTTTTTTAATTTATATTTATATTTTTGTACTTGTTCGTAAATTTATGTATACTTAGTCTGCTTTTACATTAAACGATTTTTGTCGTTGCGATTCTTACCTTATAGGCGAGAGGGGAGAGAGGAATTAAAAGGGGTACACAAGCGAGTGTACTCTTCGATTCATTTTGTTCGCTCATTCGTTCTCTCATTGTGCTCTCATTTGACGAAAAATGTATTGAATTTCGGTTGCACAGAAAAAGTTTAAACGACAAAAATCGTACAATGTAAATATCAGACCGACTTCGAAGAAGAAACGACAATAATCGCAACGACAAAAATCGTATAATGTAAATTGGGACTTAGAAAGAGTTCTTTCTGTTTATTTTTGTTGTTTATTTATTTATTTTTTCCAATACTGATTGTATTGTTTTGTAACGTTGTGTATGTAAGTAGATGTATTGTTGTTAATGCACGTAATTATGTACATATGTTTTAATATTCTTTTATTTTAAAAACAATGTTTATTTTAACTTTTAATTTCATTTGCAGAAATTAAAAACACTTATTTTTGAAGCAAATAATTAACTGAGTTAAATTTCTTTTTCAGATAGGTATATTTTTCAGTTTTAAGTTGTATTTTTAAAATTTATTTTATATTTTGTGGAGCACCGACTATAAACACGTCCGTCCTCTTCGGTTTGTTTGTGTAAAAAAGTTTGTTTTAATACCTTATTTTTGCCTTATTTTACCTTATTTTTGTGTCTATATAAATATATTTCTATGTATGATTTTAATTTCGATAAAATCGGTTTGATAGTTTCTGAGAGGCAGAAATTTCGCCCTATCTTCCTTCATGGTCCTACGATTCGGCCCATTTTCAATAAGCTTGGTCCTTGTGCCAATAAGAACCTATGTCCCAAATGCCATCAAATTATCTTCAAAATTTCGAGCTGTACTTTGCGCTCAAGGTTACATGGACAGCCAGCCAGCCGGACGGACACCGTTAGTTCGATTCAGAAAGTGATTCTAATGGCCATTTTCTCAATGTATCGACAAACTGTCTGTTACTTAATGTCAACATTAATTTATTGGAACGATAAACTGTCCGTTAACGATTTTGGGCTTCTCAATATACTGACAAAAAACATTGTTTTCAGCTGGCAACGCCACTCAAAATACATGTAAAAGTTGGGAGTCAACTGATTGAATTTATATGTACGGCAAATAAAAGGAAAATAAATAACTGGCAGATGAGTGCCGGTTAGCTTTGCGATAAAATCGAAGCAAATGAGACATTGGGAAACCCAAATTTCTTTAATGTGCAGTTTTTCGTTGGGAAAAAAGATAATTGCCTAATGAGAAAATGGCCATAAGTCGATCAGTATACGTTAAGGTGGGTCTAGGACCAGTTTTTAAAGGCGTTACACACATCAGCACAAATGCATAATACTCTCTTCACTATTGTGGTGTGGGTATAAATATATTGTATTGGGAAGATTTGTATATAACTTGTTTTATTCCCCTTGCATGATTTATAGGATTGGTGTTCATCCTATAAATCAAGCAAGGGGAATTAAACCATTTATGTATATACAAATCTACCCAATACAATACTGCCGTATGTCTGTGAAATCCTTTGATTTGCTGTTGCAAAAAGTTAACACCAAATTGGCAAAACAAAAAAATAATTCCTCGGTCATATTTTTGTTTTTAAAATTTTGTAATCTGTCTAGCCATAATTCGGTCGGCTTTGTACGGATGAAATTATAAGCTCCATATTCACTTTTACCATGTTTATTTTTTGACGCTCAGAAAACAACTAAAAATTAGAACAAGTTTTATTCCTGAGCGACGCCGCTTAGCCGCTCAAAAATTTCGCTCACATGCCGCTCATTTCGTGGCCACTTCAGTAGTATTTCATTTTGGATGCTCATCGCTCAGCCGCTTGACGCTAAGCCGCTTATTGCATGGCCTCGGCCTTATGGTTTTCGTAACCATTCTACGTTAAAAATTTGATGTATTTATCTAAATAATTTAAAAAAATAGAATATAGGAATGTTTGCTTCTTATAATACATTGTAAACACGAAAAAAATGTTAATAATATACAAAATGTGGCATCGAACTGATGTCACTATAGTCATAAAATGGATGACACGTAAAAAATGACAAAATTGCACGAAGACGTTACTCATTGGATTGATGTTACTTTTTGCATCATTGATGCCATTTGTAGTAACCATTTGTAGTAATCTGATGTTAGGGCATCATCAATATGAAGATGCATTTTTCTATCAGTGTATACTTCTTTAATAAAAATCATGAAAATTATGAGCGTTGGTGTAAGGGATAATAAAGGGTGGTTAAATTTCAAGGGCCGATGTTGATTTTGAATAAAACACAAACTATTTAGGAAATTATTGTAATTTTATTTTATTATGATATATTGGTATTACTCAATTATGTATGGAACAAAATATTGGCCAAATGGGCGCCGCGACCACGGCTGCACACCTCCATCCGATGGTCCAAATTTTCGATGACCCTGAGGCATAATGGAGGTTCTATGCCGTTAATGTGCCGAATTATCTCATCCTTTAGCTCTTGAATTGTTGCTGGCTTATCGACGTACACCTTTTCTTTCAAATAACCCCAAAGAAAAAAGTCCAACGGTGTCAAATCACATGACCTTGGCGGCCAATTGACATCGCCATTACGTGAGATAACACGGCCATTGAATTTGTTGCGCAAAAGAGCCATTGTTTCGTTAGCTGTGTGGCAAGTGCCACCGTCCTGCTGATACCACATATCGTCCACATCCTTATCTTCCAATTCGGGCCATAAAAAGTTCGTTATCATCTAACGATAGCGAACACCATTCACAGTAACTGCCTGACCGGCCTCATTTTGGAAAAAATACGGCCCGATGATGCCGCCAGCCCATAAACCGCACCAAACAGTCACTCTTTGTGGGTGCATTGGTTTTTCGACAATCACTCTTGGATTCTCATTCGCCCAAATGCGGCAATTCTGTTTATTGACGAATCCACTGAGGTGAAAATGTGCCTCATCACTGAAGATGATTTTCTTCGAAAATTGATCATCCACTGTTGCCATTTCTTGCCACCATTCTGCCCATTCACGACGTTTGGAATGGTCAAGAGGCTTTAGTTCTTGAGCCAATTGCACCTTGTAAGCGTGTAAATGCAAGTCTTTATGCATAATGTTCATCAACGACGAGCGTGAGAGGTGCAATTGTTGGGCACGACGACGAGTTGAGGTGGACGGCTCTTCAGCCACACTATCGCGAACAGCAGCAATATTTTCTGCAGTACGAGCTGTACGAGCATGCACTGGTGTTCTCACATCTTCTACAGACCCGGTTTGCTCGAATTTTTCCACGATTTTTGTGATTGTATGCACATTTGGACGATCAAATTGACCAAAAAAATCACGAAGTGCACGATATGCATTTTGATTTGAACGCCCATTTTCATAATAAGTCTGGATAACTTTAACACGTTGTTGGATTGTGTATCTCTCCATGGTTCAAATTGAGTAAGTCTGAAATAGAGAAATGTCAAATAAAATTCAACATCGGCCCTTACAATTTAACCACCCTTTATCTTTAATCTTTCTAAATATGATTTACAAAGATGTAACAGCAAACATGGTTAGAGTTCTGACCAAACAGTTAGATGGTCTCAAATTCTGCCATATTAACGCACAAAGTCTAAAGAACAAAATCGATGAATTGAGACTAACTTTTAAAGGTTCCGGTTTTGATATATTAGCTGTGGCTGAAACATGGTTTGACTCGTCAATTGTCGACAGTTTGGTATCAATAAACGGATAAACAATTTTTAGAGCTGATAGAAAAAGTGATGCCAGTGGAGTTGCCATCTACGTTAAAATGGCTTAAGGTGCAAAATAAAATGCAAGTCTGAAGTAAACCTCGTGTCTGGTAATACAAGTCATGAACATATCAATCTTGTTGAATACATCTTTATTGAGTTATACAATGAGGACAGTAATTTTGTCAAAACGTTGGAAGAACTAACCACAGCTTATGACGTCATCGTGATAGCAGGAGATTTTAACTCTAATGTGCTTAATGAATTCAGCCTTCTTAACAGTATGCAATCTGTAGGAGTGGTTCCTACCAATACTAGTACCCCCACGCATTTTACAAACACCAGTAACACACTAATTGGCCCATTTTTTGTATCTAATTTTTCTAACATACTTATATACGATCAATTATCGGCACCCTGTTTCCCCAAGCACGTATTATATTTATGGCATATGATAATAAACTAAAATTCCAAACCAGACAATTACTTACCATGACTTTAAAAATCTCGATTATACAACTTTGCAGGAAGAATATCGTAAAATTAATAGGAACAGCATCTACTACATGTTAACGGTTGATGAACAACTGAATTTTTTTAGAAAAACATCTAAAATATCTGTTTGATCTAACGGCTCCATTAAGAACAAAAGCCATAAACATAAACCATGGTTAACAACACAGATTGGCAAGCTTATAGCCGAACGTGACTACGCCAGATGGAAACGATACAGGACTTCATGAAATTTTTCGTGCATCTAGAAAGATCGTTACTAAATAGATCAGAGAATCTTAATCAAAGTTTTTTGCTCAGAAGTTTGCTAATTCAATTGATACACAGAAAACGTGGCAGACTGTTCGTGATATTGGTATTGGTAAACACAAAAATATTACGAATGCATTGCAAACCCTGATGAGATAAATGAGAAGTTTGTAAACATTAATATGCCAGAAGCAAATCATGATTTCTTTGATGATTATCGTACAAATCATATTCCTTTAAACCATTTCTCTTTTAACTTTGTTAACCAGATTGACGTCTACACAAGCTGTGTTTCAATAAAATCGAATGCTATGGGTGTTGATGGTCTACAGCATCTGTTAGTTAAGATGTTATAGGGCCCATACACAACACCATCATGACTGTGCAATCAAGTGATTGTGCCAGCTGATTGACCGTGTATAAGCTTGTGGTGAGATTGTACCAGCTGCTGGTGCTTTATTAGAAATAGTTTGATATTTTTTTGATTGCACCAGCATGATTGAATCGTGTGTTGTAAAGTTAGCTCATAAAAGTTAAATCGTCAAGGCATTAACATAAAAAAATACAAAATTTTAACTATGAATGCCAAAAAAAATGTTTTGAGGAGAAATTCTTGAACTTTTTAAAACAATTTCTTGCCTATGGAAAGTTAAAAGTACGGAATACCTCAAATGTGGATTCAAAAACCAATGCTGCAATAAAATGATAGAAAATTTTGTCGTCATTCGACCTTTTCTACACAATTTTTGGTAAACAATTAATTTTGTACCATTTTGTACAATTACTTGATTGCACAATTATGATGGTATTGTGTATGGGCCCTATTACTTCCATCGATTCTTCCATTGATAACTCATATTTTTAATAAAGTTATCACAACAAGCACCTTTCCCTCCTGATGGAAGCAGGCGAAAGTCTTGCCCATACCAAAATCCAATAACGATTTTCGACCAATACCGATTCCAGCCTATCTATCAAAGCCAAAATCAAATTACACTGTATATTAGAGATAATCGGTTACTTAGTGATCGACAATCTGGTTTTCGTGCAAAGCATAGTTGCATTACTGCATTGACTGATGTAGCTGAAGATTTAAGAAGGGAAGTGGATGACGGACGTTTGACAACGCTAGTCTTATTGGATCACTCCAAGGTGTTCGAGACGGTTGCCCATACAATATTAAGTCAGCAATTATCTAAAATTTAGCATTTTTCTTCAACATCGATTAATCTGATGTCATCCTATCTGGAAGACCGTATTCAATGTGTGGAGGCAAAGAAAAGAACTTCGTGTTTTTTACCAGTAAGAATAGGTGTTCCACAGGGAACAATTCTTTATTCAATTTATGCAAACGATTTACCATGTCAACTAATGCACAGCGAAATTCGACTATATGCTGATGATGCACAATTATATCCGAGTAATAGAAAATGTAAGAAATTAAATAGAGTTTACATCTGGACTACAGCTGAGTTCAAACCCGCAGAAATATATAAATAATCAGCCTATTGAGGTTATTGAAAGAGCAAAAAACCTAGGAGTTATATTCAATAGCACTTTGACAGGGAGCGATCATGTTACTGCAGCATGTGGAAGAACATATTCAATGCTTAGAACACTTTGGACTACACAATATTGTACCCCGTCAAAAATCAGGCTATTACTTGCAAAAACATGCCTTATCCCAACGTTATTATATGGATGTGAAATTTTCTCCTCCTGTGACACAGAAAGTAAGCAAAGACTTAATGACCTTTTCAACAACATTACAAGATATGTTTGTGGACTTAGAAGGTTTGATCACATTTCTGTGTATACTAAGAAACTATATGGCGTATATACACAGAAAGAAAAATGCTTCATATATTTAATGAAACATTTTCATAAAAAAATTTCTTTGGGTAAATGAAAATTTGTATTGTCTAAATGGAATTTCATAGTTATAATGAAGTATTTTCGTTAAAATCGCTTCATTGAATTTCGTAATTACGTTAAAAATTTTCATTGCATATATGAAAACTTAAGTTTGTCCAAGTTAAACAAAAAATTTTAATTGGGAACATAAAAAAACAATATACAAACAGTACTATATTCATAAATTAATACAAAATTATAGTTTCCTTAAAAAATGTTTAATTGTTAATCAAAAAATGTAAGATTGAATTATTTCATACAGCTTATGTAATATGCCTTTAAATTTATGAAATCAAAATTTTTTTTATAAAAGCAACATATTTCAATAATGCTTTCATAAATTTAAATTTTCATTATGACAATGAAAAATGTAATTATAGTAATGAACCAAGAACGTTCAATCAACGTTGTTATCGTTGTTATGGACAATTTAATCTCATATTTACGCTCATAATTGAGTAAAAAACATAGTTTTTTATACGAAAACTACACTGCCCCGGTAGACTAGCTGGTAGTGAGCTAGTCTATCAGCACCGAGGTTGCACGATCGATTCCCGCCGGAGACAGAAAAAAATAAATAAAAAACAAAATAAAATAAGAAAAAATAAAAAAAAAACAATTTATTTTTTACTTTATTGAAAGTATTCATCCAATGAATAATATTCATAGATCTAATGTAATGTTTCATTAAATACATTTAAATAAATGAAACAGGTTTCATTGATCCAACGAAGCGCTGCATAGGTTACTTTTTATTGTAATTTTTCATGGGATTAATGTTAAAATTCATGGGTATTGCGAAGAAAATTCTTTCAGTGTAGAATTATTAACTCCCGAGAACCTGAATATTTATACAATAGACTGAGTTTTGGCCGGCTTAATCGCCAGCTTAGTTCAGTTTAAGCATCGCACTTTAGTTTCAGAATACCCAGAAGTATTAAAGATATAAGAAACGCTCTACAGTTTAAAAAACAATTATTTGAGTTATTTTCTTAATATTTCTTAAATAAACTTGAATTTTTCTTTATTATTGATAAACAATTTATTATTTAAGTTGTTTAATTTCGTAATCTTTTGTTTTTGTTTTTGAATTAATGTTCAAATTTTTATTGTCAAAATAATTTACAAAATTTAATAATAAACAATATGCAACTCTGTGTTATTTTAACACTTTTGTCTTGTTACACAGATTAACTATAAATAAAATAAATAATGCTGCAACTTTTTGTTTGAGTTTACAAAGTGGTGTTGTAGTTCAGAATTATTGGTGTATGATCTGAGCTGAGGTCATCAGAATCAATTACATCAAATAAGTGACTTAGTATGCCAGAGAAAACGAAAAAATCTAGTAAGTCTGGTGCTTTGTATATACGACTTGTTCAATAAGTTGGTCTGCCTGTGGATAGAGCCTTAAAGTGATGTTTCTGTATACATTCATTAATTCTTTTTCCTTTCGGATTAGCAATCCAAGATCGCCATGAAGGATGTTTGGCATGAAGCTTCGCCGACAAATAACCTGGATCCAAGTTTCTTAAAAAAGTTTTCATAATCTTCGAGACATAAATTATTTTTAGGTGGAAAATATCGAACCCATATAGCAAAAATGATGTAACCAACAAAAATAAAATTTTACAGGAGAAGGAATTTTTTAAATATCTTTGCTTCAAGTCTAGGTTTTCGTTTGAAATTGTTTTTGCTCTTATTTCGTAACGGTACTCCCCAGAGATATGAGATTCTTAGATATCATGCAAATGATCAACAATTATCGATTTTCATCAACAAAAATCTAAAATGATTTCACTATTAGGGCTCGATATGTTGTTGCATTTAATTTTAACCACACTGGCCTGAGTTGATGGTTTTATTATGGATTCCAAAACTTTAAACAGGATTTAATTAAAATAGCAGATCCCGCATGCGCTTTGCCATCAGGATGGTTGGCACGAGCAAGATCATAACCTCTTATGTGAAACATATTTCCGTGAAATGTCCCAGTAAAAAACGGTGCTTACTGGTAAGCAGGTTTGTAAGGGAGAGAAGCACAATTCCCCCTTACAAACCTGCTTACAAGAGGCATGATTTTTATATGGCGAATTCCCACTTGGAAGCACTACTTTTTTGTAAAATCACTGCGGTTTTCATGGCTTACATTTTTCCGTGAAGGAATAGCTTCCAAAAACCGCAGCTTTCATACCTTTGATTAATTGCTTCTATACTGTATACCAGAAGCGCAACACAAAAACTTATGCAAAAGAACAAAAAGCAAAACAAACACACAACACAGTTAATATGTAATTTTTAAAATAGTTTTTAAAAAACGCAAATTAAAAAGAAAACAACAACAAATCTAGTAATTGACCACACAAAAATTTGCTTGCGTCCTCTCTGCTCAAAAACAATTTGCTGACTGATTGCGTAATAAAAAAGAAGTAATTTTAAGCATATCTTGTTTTCGATTACATCTCGGGAATAATCGTAAGCACATTTTGAAATCATTGCAATACAACGTGCTTCCATGTTAGGGATTAACAGAAGCAATTTGTACTTTGGTCGTAAATTTTTTCTTTTAAATAATCATTTCAACTACTCCCTTACAACCTGCTTACTTATAAGGGGTTATGCGAAGCTATTAAATAATTTTCATTTACTTATATTAAAAATTGACTTCAATGGTTTTCGCTTCCTTGTTGCTTCTAAAGGCCATTTTAGACTATAATACTTTGTGTTAAGACCAGAGTTGCCAATTTAGCGCTTTTTAACTGTCGAAAAGACGCATATTTTTTCCTCAGCGCTTTTTTTAAAAAGAGCGCTAAATTATCGCTTTTATTGATACCCAACATTTTTGTACTTTTATTTGCATACATTAAAATCAAGACATATTAAACCAAAATTTGTTTCTGTTTTTTAAATACTTTACTCTGAAATTCATACCATACAAGAAAAAAAGTTTATTTTCTAAGGTAATCCATTTCGTTTCTTAAAACAAGAAAATCCAAAAATAATTTCGTGATTTTAACTTGTTTTGTTCGTATTAAAAAAAAAACTTTCTTAAATTAAGAAACATTTTCTCATGACCAAAAAATTCACGTTTTTGGCTTATAATTAAAAAGTTCTTTAAACAAGAAATCCAAAAGTAACTTATTATTATTAAAAACAAGAAAGATATTTCTGAAATCAAGCAGCATTTATTTAATATTAGTCTGATTTTCTTGATTTTTTTTTTAAATAGAATCGTATTTCTTGCATCAAGAAACAAATGCTAGCGATTTCTTTAAATTTTTCAGAAAATGCTCAAGAAAACTTGGTTTGATTCAATTAATTTTTATTTGGATCGACATGTTAACATCAAAATCAATCAAAAGTTTTTTATTTTTATATTAAGTTTTCTTAAACTAACTAGTGCTACACGTTTTTAAGAAAAAAATGCAGGCTTTTCTTCTGATTTTGTAAAATAAAAAGCAACGAAAACTTGATTTAAGTAACTATAGAATTAAAATAAATTTTTTTAGCTGTTTTTAAGAAAATTTAAGTTCGCTTTGAGTCATAAATTTTTGCTTAAACCAGGCAACACAAGCTTACAATATGAAATTTTTGGCTTCAGCTATAATAGTGCAACATTTTCTTGGTTCAAGAAATATTTTCTGGATATTTAGTTAATAATTCTTTCCGTGTTTATTTGAAATTACAGTGCGCTCGCGGTAACGTGAACTAATTAAAACCTAGGGAGTTCATGTTAGCGAAATTGTTCACGTTAGCGATTGTCGAATTTCATAAAAAAAAATGTCTGTTTTACACGTGAATTTTTTTCTGGTTATTTCCATTATTAAAATATAAATGTATATATTTATGTGTTTTATTATTATTTCCATTACTATAATAATATCTTATATATAAATACGGGAACAATTTTTTTGTGGTTGATTTCTAATATATTTTTTTTCAAAATTTTTTGAATAAAAGTGTTTGAAAAGCGTTTTAATTTATCTTACAGACATACGTACAAAGTTGGGTCAATAGTCAATTTTTGTCGTTTTCTTAAAATGTGTACGTTTTTGTTGTATAACGCACAGGTATTCTCGAAAGTAAATGTCGAGTGGTCGAATTTCGAACACCGGGCGATCCTAGTAAAAATAAAATTATAAATTAGAATTCATTACAAACCAAAATGAGATCACGAGAATATATCTATTGAATTAAAATTACACTGCAAATAAAATTACTCATAGCATTTAGGCATTAAAAAATCGTTTATCTTTTTCTGCTGATTTATCTTTTCTAATAAGTAGTTGAAATACTGGCTTCTCCCTTAAGCGTCTAACTACACTCATGGCACTTTGATCCACCATTGCATCTCCTGCCCATTGCAATGCATTGTTTAAAATTTCAATTGCCTCACTTGCAGCAATTTTTTTAACAGGATCATCGGGAATGCAAACTTTATAGGGTGTATGATCAATATTGTAGAAATTACAAACGGAATGAAAAAGTAATTAATACCCTTTTACCTTTGGTAAAAGGTATACAAAATTGTTCACGTTATAGAGCCTTTTGAGTTTGTTCACGTTACAGAGTAGTCAATGTAAAAAAAATATTGTTCAAGTTAGGCGGTGTTCACGTTAGACGGTGTTCAAGTTACCGCGAGTGCACTGTATATAACTTTACTTTTCCTGAAATATCAGAAAAGTCTTTTTAAAATTGTTAATGTTTTATTAACACAGCTCGGCAAAAACAAAAAAAAAAAATAAATATCGGGGTAGAGAACTTGATTATGTGATTTTAATTGACGTTTACGTGCTGAATCTAAATATTTGATTCAGTCACGTCTAGTTAACATGTTAACTGATTTAATGTCTTATTTTATTCTTAATATATGAATGATAAAATAAAAATGAAAACGGATTTAAATTAAGCGCTGTAATATCTTTGTATTTCATATATTTTTATTCAAAACGATTTTTTTGACGGCCATTGTAATTAATAAAACATTTAAGTTTTTTATTTAAATTTTATTTAGCGCTTTTTGATTGGGGTCACGGCGCTTTTTGATAAGAAATAGTTCACAACCCTGGTTAAGACATGTCAAAAACTTACAAATAATTCATAATGTATAATAGTGTAAAAACATTTTGTAATGAAATGACAAAAAATACGTAAAGAAATTTGGCAGTCGCATGGTTCTCTCTATTTTTTGAAATTTTTCTAAACGATTAGATTTTTCATTTTATCAGAATTGTGTTTTTACAAACGCACAAGAAGAAAATCAGGGATGGAAAATTAAAATTTTGTGCACAAATATTCACTATTATTTTTTCTAATAAAAAATTGCAAAACGATAAAAAAAATATAAAATTTCAAGTGAATTCTTTTAAAATTTAAATAAATCACAAATATTTGTTGTAAAAAATCGTTAAATACGGTACACAGACGAAAAAAAAAAATAAAAAAATATGATTGTATCAACTTTTCCACCCTAGAAGAAAATAAAAAAAACAGCTGTTGAATAATTTGCCGGCCACATCAAAATAAAAATTATTAAATTTTAAAGAAATATTAAAAATAAAGCAAAAATATATCTGAGGACCAAGGTGCAAGTTTAAATGTGCAAGTTAGTGAATAATACGCCAGCTAACAATGTTCCAATGCTTAATAAAATGTTTTTTCGTCTTTATTTTGTAATCTAAAGTGGATCTCATAAATCACAAAGATTTTACTTTTTATTTGAAGTGTGATAGTGTAGAAGCAAAATGTAATGAAAAAAAATTTCTCTTTGATTTTTTGACAATCAGACCAAAAATCATTTTATTTTGTAAGACCAAAAGTCTTAAGACTTGTGTGATAGTGTAAAACAGCCTTAAGTAGTATGTAATAGCCAGCGCATATATCAGCGCTCTTGTACTTTTCTTGCTTCCGAAAACCTTAAAATTTTTTACTGGGGTGTGTCAGAGAGTAATAAAATACCTAAATAATTTGTTTTTAGGAAAATTGTGGGTTTATCTTTTTAGGCAACACAAATAATTTACCATGGGTCCCATATAAAGGATACTTTTTGAAATTTCTTTGTGAGATCATTTTTATAAGGATGGTTCTAACTAACTCTTGAAATATTCTCATTCCCAGTGAAGAATCTCAAAGAAACGGCACAGCCGAATATAGAACTTTTACCTGCTTCAACCAAAATATACAATTCGTTCTCGACTTTTAGAAAAAATAAATAACCGCTTCAAATGTAAGATATAATAAATTTTTAATTTTTATTTTTGCTCTTATATTTATTTCACATATCGATCGCTCATTTGCTGCAAGAATGTCATTAATCAAAAATCTAAAATTTTGACTTAATACGACTTATGCATAGCAAATCATTAATATTCAGATATTGTTAATACTGCTTAAACTCAACTCTTGAGAGGAGAATAAAATTTTCCTTTTCGATTATGTTGTGTGTAAATTTAAAACTTTAAAGTCGTTTTATGTAAAACTTATATTTTTGAGATATGACAATATTACAGCAGCTGAACGATATATTTTCTCTATATATTTAGCATAAATCAACTCCAGTATAAATACCATTAAAGTAAACGATAAGCCAATTACAAGAAAGCGAAATAAGATAGAATAATAATTAAAATCTAATAATATCTCCTCATCGCTGCCTTCAGAGTCACTTAAGAAACGAATTTCTCCACTAAGAATGCCATCGACGTTATTATCTGCCATAAATTTAGTTACAATACCTGATTCAATTATATATTTTAAGTACCGATTGAATAACTGGAGATAAGGTAAGTCTCGCCGTGCGGTGAAGTACTCCTGCATCATCACGATTGGATCATTTATTTTATACATACGAGGAACTTTTAGATTACGCTGTTGAAAGAATAGAAAATCCACTTTTGTTTCCAAAACTAGCAAACAGTATGAATTATTCAGTTCACGGTGGGCAATTAAAATTTCATTTATATTAGCAAGTTTTACCTTTTCAGCTACAATTTCTCGTATATCAGGTAACTTGTCTATAAATTTATAATCACTTGGACTTATTAAAATTTGACATGGAATTTTGTTTAGATCTTCCAATTTTTCTATTTTAGCTTCGTAAATGTCTTGCACGAATAGACTGGATAACTTGGCCAAATATAAGTTGGTCAATATGAAACCATTAATGAACATCAGAAAATAAACTAGTTTCTGTATAAAAGTTTCGATTTTAAAATTTGCCTGATACTGGCAGATGAACAAGGCCAAAACATATAAAGTGGATTTGCCAAAATCTAGTTCATTCCTATAGTTTTTCTGGTAGTAGATAAAAGAAACTGCCAAAGCACAAAATAATAGCAGTAGCACAATGCAAATCCTGGTGGGAACGGTGTAGGGATGCAAAAAATATTCAGTTCTTGACAGAGGTGCGGGATATGGTGCCAAAACAAGGATTTTGTTATTCCAAATCACATCGCTACTGCTACCAGCTAAGCGATCATAAAAATACAATGATGAAGGCAAAATATCAAAAGTTTTATTATTTGCACCCTGTTTAAGTTTCTCATAATCAAAGATTTCATAATAATCTTCCATATCTATCAATTGAAAATTATAATATTGTGCAAAAATTTTTAACATTTTGTTAAAGTATCCAGTATTAATTATTTTTCCGGAACGATCTCGAAAACGATAGGAACGTGGAGCGATTGGTACAACGGGTACTTTAAGGGGATACCCTTGAAAATCTTGTACTTCCTTCCTCTCGACATACTCTGTTAGATGTTTGATATGATTAATTGTTATGTTGGGCACTGGGTGATAAGTGAATAATCCTTCATCTGTAAAATACAAAACATTCATATAGCCAGAGAACCAATTTTTATCTGCTAATTTCCATAAGTCTGTAACGCTGGCTTCTGGAATGATCCATAAAATGTGGGTATATTGTAAATTTTTTAAGAGGTTTTGGACCATTTCATATACATCATTTAAAGCTGAAAGTTTTAAATAGACTATAGTCAGAACTTGTTTGCTGTATAGAAGATCAATATTCGTGTCGATATTCATAGATATTAAAAGCACTGGTGAACTTAATGATTTCAAGACATCGTCCATTTCCTGGTTAAATTCGAGAGCGACCACAGCATTCCATTTTATATCGAGTCTCTCATTTAATTCGTTGATGACATCTACAGGAAAATTGTGTTCATTTCGATTTTCAACCGGCATTAATTTCGCAATGGAAATTTTTACCGTTATTAATAAAATAAGGAAATTGTAGAATTTCATTTTAATATTTTAAATCTATTTTTTAATTCTCTTTTCTGTGACAATAAAAATGTTCGGTACTTGTGTTTAAAAATGTTTAAAAACGTGGCTGATTCTTTCTCCTTTTTTTAAATGGAAATCCTGTATCAAAAAACTTTTCAGTTTTCTTTAGCTCTGTGATACGCTGTTACTGTTTTGAAGCGAAGCAGAATTGTAAAGATGTTGAGGAGCAAAAGTTGAAGCGTGTGAACCTTTTTTAAGTAACACTTTTTGTTTCTGGCTTTACTGGTTTTATTTTCTTTGTCTTTTGCAATAATGTTTTTTTTATATTTCGCAAAAAATTTTTTTTTTATTTCTCTTATTTTGACAGTGTTTTTATATTTTGAGTTAGTAATTCTTTTTTATTTTTCCTGTTTCTATAAGTGTTGTTCACTTCTTCACTATTTTAAATCGACTGTGTACAAATTATTATTTAAAATTATATAAGAGTCCCTTTTGTAGAAAAAGTTTGATTCTAAATCTAATGGAACATTTAACATAATACAATATAAACCAATTTAATAATTATAGGATTACAATTTCACTTAATGCAATATTATACGAACCATTGTATAAAATGTACAAGGTTGGTTCAATAGGGAGAGTTATCATTGTTTGATCTTGCAATAAGTTTTGCAAGAAAGTGCAAAATAAAACCAATATATAATTTTTATACGAACAACTTCTTTATTTAACAGCAGCCAAGCGACGACTGACAAAAATTATAAATCTTAGTTTAATATGAAATTTGACAATAAAATACAATACGTACATAAATATTTATAACCACCCTGTAGGAAGTCAAACACATTTATAACTAACTTCAAACTGGTTTTTTTATAACCACAACTAGTTGATTAAGTGACTTTTTTCCTTGTCGACGACTCACTATTTTAACACAGGCATGTCATAGGCAGTAGTCAATTGGCCATCTTTGCATGACTTTTTAACTGACTACTAACTACTTATTTTTCAACCTATTTGTAATTTATTAAAAGTATTGTCAGTTTACAATAAATTATTTAAATTTTAAATAATTTTTGTCAAAAAAATATATGTACATATGAACATATGTACATATGTATATCTTTATATATTTTGATATAGAAACAATTATTTATGAAAATTTTGCATTAAACTGCCCAAAATGATGGTCCATAGTAGTCCTGAAATAAATACGCCACATAATTGCTAGTACATAAACAGATTTGTATTAATTTAATTTTTAATTATTTTAAAATGTTTGTATATATTTTTTTCATTTGACTTCATGGCATGCTTGTTTTACTTATTTTGCTTTTGTTTGTGTTTTACGTGTGCCGTTTTGGTTGATATCTGCATGAGATTTAAACCAATTTGTAGTCATTTAAAAAAAAGTTAATTTATAGTTAGTGTTTCTTGCAACTAACTATTTTATTTACTACAGGGCAGTATAAATTTTACATGCATATGTATAAATATATATAGCAAGTTCAATGAGTATGTACATCAGAGATCAGCAATGAATCGTTTTTTCGCTACTCATACTGACTCATGCAATTGTAAGTATAAGTGCGTAGTAAAGGTCTGCATGACTACATTTAAAAGGCATATGAATACATTCATTTGTTTTTTAAGTAGGTAAAGTTAAGTACAACAAACGATTTAAGTACGCAGTGCTTTACATTTTATGTTAAAAAAACAAATGAATAAACACACAAGGCAAAAGAGAAAAGAAAACAACTGTATTTAAACAGAAACAAATACTACCACATTCAAATAAAACAGACATAATAAAATGTGTATAAGTTTCGAATATAATATTATTTGAATGTTTTACTCATAACATGAATACATTAATATTATTACTAGCAACTTTTGTTATGGAAATCGAAAACGTAAAACGCAAGAATTTTAAAGTCCTTTTTAATATACTTTTAATCCAATTTTTGTTGCAAAATTCTGTTTGATAGAGATATATTTGTAATGAGAATAAACATAAGTACTAATTTTACTATGTAGTATTTCTTGCACACAGGTAACTGTTACCATATACTTGTGTGTGTTTGCATTTTCAAATTGAGTAAATAAATATTCAAAGAAAAAGAGTAAATATAATGTGTGCCTTTGTTGTGATAAAGTAAAACACAGACTACACTCTCTTTTATGTTTTAACTCTTAAACTCTGTAAACCAGTACTTAACTATTTAAATATTTGAATGAATATTGGAATGCTTGTGTGTAATAAACAAATGAATGTATTCTTGCAGCCCTTTAGTGCGTAGTAATCATTTAAACTAAACTACTCTGATTCACTCATACTCACAAGAGAAATATTTATGAGTGCGACGTCGGCATTATACGCATACTCATAAATGAGGTCAGCTTGATTTATAATTTCAAGAAAATACTTACAATACTCACAATGATTCAAATCATTTAGCTCATCCATTTACCGTTTTAACACAACAGATAAAACACACAACTTAATAATCAGCGCTGCCAGATAAATTTGCAGAAAAATCGTCCACTTCATACATGTAACTTTAGTAAACTGTAATTGGCAAATCGTAGCTTTGCTATTTCGGGGACAAATCTGGCAGCCTCGCATTTTGCTTCGCCTATACACATTGAGTTGAGTAGATTCTAAATCAAACACTACAAATGTTGCTAAGTATGAGTACGATGAATAAAATTAAACTTTTGAGTGAATATGAGTTTGAATAACATTGGAATAAGTATGAGTGCGTATAAGTACAAGAATTTATGAGTCATGATTTAGCTCTACTCACTTTTTGACTACTCATTGCTGATCTCTGATGTACATGCATACATACCCAGCGGTAAATATTGAAAGGACCGCAAGTGGCAGGCCTTTTTGAAGGCCTCTATACTCCTTTCTAAAAGATTCGCTTCTAGAAGGCATAAACTTCTTTTTAAAATACCTTCTGAAATATTCAGTACACATTCGCCACTCCCTTCTTTGAGAAGGGAGAAAGGAAGGTGTTCAGTTTTATTTACTTTTTATTTTTAGTGACCTTCCTTACTCCCTTCTTTGGGAAGGGATCGAAGTTGTTTTTAAAGGAAGTGTGGAAGGCCTTGCGCCCAATGACAACCTGTGTAAAAAATAAATAAGTATGGAATGCGGCGAGAAGGGCTTCTGACTGCTTGTGACTGCTAAATAAGGCCTTCTATTAGGCCTCTTTACTCATTCAAGTTACCGCTGGGTAAATATATACATATGTATACAGCTGTATTGTCTCCGATATAATAATGATTAAAGTAATACTACTTGCTGAGATTTAACTTAGTTAGCACATTATCTGGTATAAGAGAATTATTATTAGTGAGCGCAATACAGCTATAAGAGTTATTATGTACGTACGTACGGTATTTAATATGTATGTATGTAGAAAGATAAATACAAAGCAAGCAAAGTTACAAAAAATAATATTTTAAGTTTGTTTTACTTTAAGAAATCCGTTACGGTTTTCTATAAATGAAAATAACATTGTGAACATTTTTGCTAAATAAACCACGGCCTAGGTTGCCGTCAACAATCATTATTTGCCCATGTAATGTTAAATTAATTTTTGACGCTTGTTTTAATTTGTTCCCCTATTTTTTTTTTTTTTTTTTTTTGTTTCACCGTTTTTCCGTACCCTGCGATTTAAATTTTGCGATTTTCGGGAAAAAGTAATTTTCTGGTGATATTAAGCGCATGAGCCCAATTTCCTTACTGTAATAAATTTTAAGTAAAACCTATTCAGAATATTGTGCAGATATTTTGAAATATACACTTAAGGTTTTACTAAAATCGGAAAACATTAACCCTGAAATCATGAAGGTCAAAGGTAAAATAGCGAAATGTTGTATAAAAAATAAAATCTTAAGTCATACGAAGATAAAACAGTACAAAAATGGAGATTAACCCTTAGATAAATTTGGGGTCAACTTAACCCCCAACATTTTAAACTTTATAAAGTATACATATTGTTACGTTACTGCCTTTCAATAACGTTTTGGTTTATTTCCTTTATAATAAACCGTCTTCAATACCCATGTTCTGTAACTTTAGTGAGAACTTCTCGCATCGAAAAGATGTGAAACAAAATATTCCATCGTTTCTCGAAAAGTGAGAAAAAATTGTGTCTGAACTAATGTCGAAAACTATCAAAATAGATTACGTCGTTACTCTATGAACGTCATAACATTGCACCCGAAGCCATGTCATATCGGCAGACGTTACGAAAGCAAAATGAAAAAAATGTTCCAAGAACAAAATGTTTGCATTTTTAATCGTTTTTTAGTGTTAAAATGTTTTCTTGCCCTATTTTTATTCGTGAGTTTTTTGGCAGTTCAAAGCGGGAGCTTTTCTCACAAAAATGTTACAGACACACTTTTTCTGTAAATTGGCGAGCAATTTCCTTACGTGCAGCTAGTACTCGCCAAAAAAAAAGTTACAGACACAGTTTAGTGAGAAAAACAGCTGTTTGTTTCAATATACGGCATTTTTGTTTCATTTCACACATTTCAATCGAAAAGTTTCTCGACGCGAGTGTTACAGAAAATGGACACAGCTCGTTAATTGTATTTCAAATAAAACTAAATTAACACAACACTTTAATGAATAACACTTATTTATTTATTTAAGAACTTTGTCACTTTAACAACCGTTATTTACTGCTTTTATTCACAACTCACTATTGTGATCAACACACTTCAATGTTTATAATTTTCTCCGCGTGATGCGTTCTTATCTTCACAAAGTTTGAACTTAGAATATTCTTATGCCATCTCTTGCGACTCTAATTATACTCTAGTATTTATCGTGGGGTTGAAGTACAATTATGCACAACAATTTTAACATTACATCAGTACATTAATTTTTACACTAGAAGTGTACATAACTAATACAATTACAATTTTAACTAATAAAATAACTAACAAATACTTAATAACTAATCAATACAAGATAACTAATAAATTCATCTAATTCTTAACTAAAGCTACTTTCGTAACAATATGTATATCACCAGTGTTTATACAGCTGCAGTTAAGATAGTAAAAGCCATAAGATTGCGATGTAACTTCGACATCTTCATTTTTCATTGGACAAAAATAAGCTGTTGCCTTTGCTACTGATTCATTAAATGAAAACAGTCTTAGTGAAGGCAAAAGCAAAAAACGAAAAATTTACACAACAAAGAACATCGGCAGTCGACACGTTCGGAAGTGTTTGGTTTGACAGACTTATGACCATTTTCTCATAAGGCGATTATATTTTTTCCCAACGAAAAAAAATTAGGTTTTCTCAATGTCTCATGTGCTTCGATTTTATCGCAAAGCTAATCGGCACTCATCTGCCAATTATTTATTTTCCTTTTGTTTGCCGTACAGATAAATTCAATGAGCTGACTCCCAACTTTTGCATGTATTTTGAGTGGTGTTGCCAACTGAAAACAATGTTTTTTGCCGGTATATTGAGAAACCCAAAATCGTTTACGGACAGTTTACCAGTCCAATAAATTTATGTTGACATTAAGTAACAGACAGTTTGTCGATACATTGAGAAAATGGCCATTAAACTTTTAATAAATCCCGAAGTTAACGAAGATGGGATGTTGTGTTTGTGTTTTTTGTTTGTTTTGATTTCCCTCTGTGCGACTGTTTTCATTTAATGAATCAGAAGTAAAGGCAACAGTTTATTTTTGTGCAATGAAAAATCACAAAGTGGCAGAAAAAGCAATTTTTTGATTTTGACTGCAGCTTTTTAAACCCTGTATATTACAACATTGTAACATTTTAATCACTTTCTTTCCCTTTTATATCCTCAATAAATCCCAATGAAACTCGGAAATTTGTTAAACAAAATATTTACAAATTTAAAAATCGAGTTTTGAAACTGCCGTTAAAAAATTTTGTTTTATTTTTGTCATACCTGCTAATAGGTTAACATAGACAAAATTTCGATTTTTTTACATTTAATTGCAAAAGTAATTATTTAATGGCCAAATTTTTACAAAAGCTGAAAAAAATGAATTGCTCTGTTCCCCTTGTAAATGCACCTTCAAACTTGAGAGGCAATGCGCCACGATCCAGATATGCGATCTGAGACTAATTTTTTGCGAAACTTGGTTTTTTGATGGGAAGCACATTTCTAGGGTGAGTTTAGGTACAATATCGTAAAAAGGAAAAAATAAGTAACACCCTAATATATGCACATTAGGGATATAACTTTTTAACAATTTTTGAAAATATCAAAATTGGCATAGCACAGTCCGATAGAGCATGAACAACTATATATATATATATGTCCTTTATTTACTTAAATATACGCAATTAAATATAGGGCACGTATATTTATTTTTTCGCTTAGGTCAAAAAAGTTCACGCACCAACCGCGATGAAGTTTTGAAAATTTTTAATTTTCTTTTTGGTTAAGAAAAATTAATAATATGTTTATTTAAAACAAAAAAAATCAAGTATGAAATTTCATTAATATTTAGAGATGGTAAGAGATTTTTCCGCAAACTAAAACGTATCTTTTACCCTTTTTAACAAAAAAAAAAATTAAAAAAGGATACAAAACACCGTTTAAAATTATTAATATTCAATATTGCATTGGTTTAGAAAAACCAATTGGTGCGTGAACTTTTTTGAGAAAAATTACAAAAGATAATGATTTTCGTGGTTACTAGGACATGCTTGACCTCATGGTATTATGCCAAAAAATTGGTTATACCCCTAATGTACATATGTATACATATTATAACAAACTTAATAATAAAAAAAGACTGCTTTTTAAAATTTCAGTATATTTGTCATAACTTGTGAATTTTTTCACTGATACGACAGTTTAAAATACGGACGTGTTTAGGAGGAAATCAACCATTTACTTCGGTTACGAAATTTAGACTCGAAAAGAAATATGGTTGCCGAAAACTGATATTTACAAAAACAAGTAAGAAAGTACAGTCGGTCAAGTACGACTACACCACAGTATCTTAAAACATATTTACGAGAGTGCACCCTATTAGGTACCCATGGAGAATCTTGCTTATGTGTCCATATAAATATGGATCTATCTTTGTTTTAAATTTCATCAAAATCGGTTTGAAAGTAAATGAGAGGCAGAAATTGACCCCTACCTCCCCTTGGGGTCCTATTTTTGAAAAACTGCATAGCAAATGTATGCATATAAATATGGATCTATCTATTTTTTAAATTTCATCAATATCGGTTTGAAAGTTAATGAGAGGCAGAAATTGGCCCCTACCTCCCCTTGAGGTCCTATTTTTTAAAAACTGCATAGCTTATGTAGTCATATAAATATGGATCTATCGTTGTTTTAAATTTCAATAAAATTGGTAAAAAAGTTCGTGAGAGGTAGAAATTGCCCCCTAGCTCCCCTTGAGGTCCTATTTTTTAAAAACTGCATAGCTCATGTATGCATACATATAAATATGGATGTATTAATGTTTGAAATTTCATCAAGATCGGTTTGTGAGGGGCAGAAATTGACCCCTAGCTCCCCTTTTGTTCCTACGATTCTGTCCATTTTCAATAGGCTTGTTCCTTGAGCCAAGAAGAAGCTATAAGTAGACAAATGACCTAACATAACCCCAAAGAAATTAATCAAATGGGTTTAAATCACACGATCTTGGTGGCCAATTAATTGGGGCATTACGTTAAATTGTTTTTTTTTTAAGTTTTTTGAGTAAATCAATTGTAGCGCCCGCTGCGTGGCATATGGCTCATTCCTGTTGGAACCACATATCGACAAGATTAATGCCACGAAATTGAGATACGAAAAAATTTCGAATCATGTTCCTATACCGTTCACCACTGACCGTATCATTCTGACCATTCTGGGCCAATTACTCCGCCAGCCCATAAAGCGTGCCAAACAGTAATTACCTCACTCCAAATGCGACAATTCGCAAAATAAAATTTTGAATGGAAATTTAAATTTGAGCTTCAGCCCATTCGCCGCATTCGATGGTCGTTTGAAAGCTTTTAAGCCACCTTTCGTAAAATCTGGCATAAAGTGGAAGGAAGAACCCCAGTTGCTGAGAACGACGCACAGTGGCTGAAAATTTTATTTCATTGGCCAAAAGTCCAATTTTTGTTTGTCACCGATTTCAAAAATTTTAATTTGATTTAATAGTAAACATATTAAAACTAAGGTAGCCAAAAAATTAGGTCATCATTTTGGTAATTGTGGTTGTGCCATGTTGTTAAACACAACTTTTTTTATTAATTCAGAAAAAAGTGTTTTTTTTTAATATTTAATCCGAAAGAAAGTATCATTGCACAAAAACTATCAGCGATAATGACCTGTTTTCTTTTTTACTAGGATGGTAGTCTTGTTATCTTTAAAAAGGTAATATTTGCGACTGTTGTGTTATTTATATTTGAGATGTTAGGCCATATTTTCTAGACTACTATATTTTTTGTCAAATTTCAACTTTAGTAGAATAGAACTTTTGCGGTCCAAAAGGGACCAAGAAGGTGAAACCACTGATAGAAAGGTGAAAGTGTTTTCTTTAACCCTGTATATACTCTTGTACCCGTTTGGACCCGTCTGTTTAACACTTTTTTAATTTTAATGAAATTGCCCAAAAAAAAAAAGTTTTTTTGAAATTGTTTTTTTTTAATTTTTTTTATTCCGCAAAAATGTTTGCAGAAGTAACAGAAATCATGTGCTATTGTCTTCAAAAAAAAATTTTTTATGATATAGGGAAAATTGATCGCGATCGAACATAATACAGGTAGTACATATAAAAATTTTTAATAATGTTACAAAATCAGAAAATATATCTACCCTTATTCATCCTTATGCGTTACACTACGCGCGTAGCGTATTTTATAGTAGAATAAAGAGCTTAGACACGCGTTTACGCAAAACAGGTATATTGTGAATCCCACCTTAGAAGGGATTTTTAAATTTTGTTTGGTCTTTTTATTTTATCTGTTTTTATGGCTCTTATAATATTCCATGACCCTAAAGCTATGCAATGCGTTGTTAAATTTGTGTCAGGTATTTTATAGCATATAAATAAAAGGATTTTAAGTTTTTTAATCCTTTTTATTATACCTGTATTTGGTATGAAAAAAAGTATGAAAAGGTTTAAAAGCAAGTGACATTCGGATGCAAACTCAGTAGATATAATATATCTGAGCAATAACAACGTTTTTTTATAAAGATGGAGAGCTTCAGCTATAAAGAATTGGCCGGAGAGTATTTTAGAAACAAAAACGAGGAAGATGTTAAAAATTACATTCGAAAAAAAGGAAACTTAAATTCCTATAGCACTGAAATACAATTGGACTTAGAAAATAAATTATCTGTGTTCATAAAAAATTTAAAACAGCGATACAGGAAAGTTGATTACAGCAAAGATAGATTTTATAAGAGCTTTGCAAACTGGTTAGAGGACGAACTTTCTCTCCAGATCGCTACAGAAACTTCAAATCAAAACACACGTGGGAGACCACAAAAATCGCTGGACAACTGTAGCGATAGATCCAAGAGGCGGAAGCTTAAGGATATAAATCAAGAAATCGGAAATGAAGAATTTCGGCAGAGGTACAACTACAATCTCTACTTGATCGCACAGCCGAACGCTTGCTACAATCAATAAAAGAAAATGAGTTAAAGAAATATGGAAACACAAAGTTAATTCTTTTTTGTAAATGGGGATGTGATGGTTCTTCCGCACAAACAAGTAGTATGTGAAAATATTTCGGACTCAGATATGTTCATGGTATCATTTGTACCATTGCGATTAAAAAAGATTTTGGAAGATTCAGAGCCTTCGACTAGTACAACGCAAACAAAGGATATTTGGAAAAATGACACCATATTCTACGAAATACTGCAGGCCTATCAAATTTGAATTTAAAAAAGAAGCTCATGATGCCATTAACAAAGATGTTAGTCATATCAAGGCCCAAATTGCAATAATACAGCCATTACAATTAGATTTAAATGGGCAGCAAATTGAAGTTAGCTACCAATTAGTGCTAACAATGATAGATGGAAAAGTAGGCCAGGCTTTGACTATCACGAAGGCTGCATCCAGCTGCATCATATGCCATGCAACATCAAGCCAATTAAACCAAGTCCCGACAAAATCATTAGATAATACTGATGCATATGAATTTGGATTATCACAACAACATGCAAGAATACGACTTATGGAACACATACTAAAAATCAGTTTTGATTTGGATTTCGTATCTTCAGGCTCAATAAGAAACAACGAAACCAACAAGGAGTTAAGAAGTTCAAAAAGGAAACATGTTCAAGATAAATATCGCAAATTTGGGTTTATTATAGATCAGCCGAAACAAGGGTCAGGCAATACAAATGATGGCAATACCGCAAGAAGATTCTTTTCAGATCCAGAAACAGTATCTGAAATAACAGGTGTTGATTTTAACCTCATTTTTAGATTTAAAATAATCCTAGAAGTACTTGCGTGCAATGAAGAAATTGACTCTAGAAAATTTGGAGATTTTGCTAAGGAAACTACAAAAATATATACAACCAAGTACCCATGGAGAAATATGTCTGTTACAGTTAACAAAATCATTTTTCATGGGGAAGATGTCAGAACGTCAGATCCGTTCATCTCCAGTATTCGAAATCAATGGAAAGTGGAACATCGGGATTAAGATGAAGAAGTCAAAAAACTACTAAAGAACAAAAATAACACAGAACAGAATATGGAATATTTGCAATCAATCTTTCAATTAAGTGAACAATAATTATAATTCATAAGCTCTAAGACAGACATTGTATTAGTAAAAAATAATAATAAACAGAAACTCACATTGTTACAAAACTATTAAAATCTATTGCTGCTATTATTTTCAAAAGGTTTTTTTTTTCCACATATGAGCCGTTTATTTTGAAAGTGGCATAAGTCATTTCGGTTTTTAAGTCGAGATATTTAAAGGTTTGCGTTTTAACACGTTTAAAAATATGGATGCTAACTTTCGAGAAGATTCACTTGTATTTGATACATCATGATAATGATATTTTTCTCAGTATTTATTATTATTATTATTTATTATTATTATTTATTATTATATTTATTATTAACTCGATTTTTTTTGAAAAAGTGACTAATGCCACTTTCAAAATAAACGGCTCATATGAATGAAATGTTTTAATAAATAAATAAGAATAAATGTAAACAAATTTGAAAGCAAAAAATTGTTTTTTTCAGCAATAACAGCAAAATTTCCAGTGGATTTTACTATTTTTTTTTTAATGTTAAAATTTTTTTATAGTGTAAACATTTAATTTTTTTAGCGTCCCATTATTACAAAAAATGTTAATGATTATTATTTAAATCTAAAAATTAAATTTTTAAATAATTTAAAGAAATAAAACAAGGAAGAAAGTATAGTCGGTCAAGCCCGACCATATGATACCCTACACCACAGTATTAAAAACACATCATGCTTAAATGTCCATATAAAAATGGATTTATCTATGTTTATAAAAGTCATTAAAATCGTTTTAAAAGTTTGTGAGATGGAGAAATTGCCCCCTACCTCCCCTTCTGGTCTATAAAACTGTATAGCTTATGTGTCCATATAGATATGGATCTATCTATGTTTTGAATTTCATTAAAATCGGTTTGAAAGGCAGAAATTGGCCCTATCTCCCCTCGTGGTCCTATTTTTTAAAAACTGCATCCCTTTTGTGTCCATAAAGATATGGTTCTATGTATGTTTTAAATTTCATTAATATCGGTTTGATAGTTTCTGCGAGCAAGAAATTTCCCCCTATCTTCCCTCGTGGTCCTACGATTTGGCCCATTTTCAATAGGCTTGGTCCTTGTGCCAAGAAGAACCATTGTCCCAAACTTTATCAAATTATCTTTAAAATTGCGACCTGTACTTTTCGCACAAGGTTACATGGGCAGCCAGCCAGTCAGCCGGACGGACATCGTTAGTTCGACTCAGAAAGTGATTCTGAGTCGATCGGTATACTTGAAGGTGGGTGTAGGACCAATATTTTAAGGCGTTACACACATCAGCACAAATGCATAATACCCTCTCCACTATTGTGGTGTGGGTATAAAAACCATATTGCACGCTAAAGTAAAAAAAAAAAACCTAAAGTTCCACTTTGCCCTTAAATTCCGCAATAACTACTTAACCGATTTTAATGAAATTTAAAGTGGAGAAAGTTTAAGAATCTATCTGTCGATTAAAAAAAATTTCACTAGAATATCTCCTTCGGTTCAAAAGTTCCAGATTTTTGGCCAATAAAAAACGATTTTCAGCCACTGTGCGACGACGAATTGATTGATAAGAATCATGTTAATGCTTTCCTGTGCAGCGGCTACGGCGCACTGTTCGGCGTCTCACGTGATGCACATTACCAGCATCAGTAAATGTGGCCGAAAACGATCTATTGTTCTTCGAATTAGCCGCTCTGAAAGACGATTATGTACGCCATAAAACGGATAAAATGAGTTTGACGAATAGAACAGTTCTTTTAATAAAAAATTTCAACAATTTGCAAGCGTTACTGTAGTGTAAGTCGATTCATAATGAAATTTTTAAGCAAACTAAACAACTATCAGCTGTTAAATAGGTGCTCAAATAAAGCCAACTCAAAATTGTGACACTCTTAAAAAAAACAAGCTTTATTTGCAATAAACTGAAATACAAATATGGGGGATTTCATGTCAAGTGACCCAATTTTGAAATCGATGTCTTCCGATTTGGATGAAATTTACACCAAGGTTAGTCCTATTGGATAGTAAATTAGACAAAAATTTTCAACAAGATCGGTGAATAAGTTAGAGTTGGAGGGGGTCAAAGTTTGACATTTTGGCCATACAGGTGTTCCTTCTCATCCATGTAACTTATTTCCTATTGGTGTTAGCAAAATGTGTTCCAAGTAGCTTCGATAGCTATATGAAAAAAATTTTTTGTTTTTTTTTTTAATTAAAGGAATAATAAAAAGAAATATTTTTCAACATTTCTACAGGAAAAAAAGTGATTTTTTCCTGGGATTAACATATTGGGTCACTTGACATGAAATCCCCAAATATATTTATGTCCCTATTGCGGTTCTCCACTTCTGTAACAGTTTGGTAACATTGCCATTCTAAACTCAACTGGCAGTTGGCTATTCAGTTGTGTATCTGTTTTTTTTCGTCGTGTTGCCGTTTTCAACTTTATAAAAGTTTGGTCGACAAAAATGCTAAATACACAAAACTGCTAAAAAGTAGTTGTGTTATTGGCAGTTTTAATTTTTTTTTTTTTTCTAATTTCGGTGAAAATCTAAAACAAAACGGAGAAATCGTATGTATACATTTTTGTAATAACTATTTTTAAAAATTTGAGCTGCTTGTCCAGCATATTTAGAGAAACTTAGAAATTGCTCGCGGAAAACACCAAAGTTAGTTATGGAAAGAGTTTTCAGTGGAGTTAAATAGTTTGGGACCACGACAAGTACTTTTCTTAGACACTTATAAACTTCTAAATCTACTGAACTAATACACAGAGAAAACAGATTCGTGAACACAACCGAATTTGGCGCCAATCGAATTTCGTCGGTTTCATGTACTGTCAAACAATTCGGTTCCAATTACTGAAAATTTCGTTGCTTAGCATAATAGGTTTGACAGCAACATTTGAATTTTAGTACACTATCAGTCATAACAACAGATATTGTTAGTTGTTAGTATGATTATTAGAAACAAAATTATGCTTATACCCTAATATATGGTAGATGCAACTGAATTAACACATAATTAGTGTTCGTACACTGAAAGAAAAATGCTTCATATATTTAATGAATCATTTTCATAAAAAAACTTTCCTTAGGTAAATGAAAATGTTCATTGTCTAAATGGAATTTCATAGTTATAATGAAGTATTTTCCTTAAAAACGCTTCATTAGATTTCGTAATTACGT
This sequence comes from Pollenia angustigena, assembly GCA_930367215.1. Classification (NCBI taxonomy): domain Eukaryota; kingdom Metazoa; phylum Arthropoda; class Insecta; order Diptera; family Polleniidae; genus Pollenia; species Pollenia angustigena. The sequence goes on from OV884060.1 coordinate 197,562,840, forward strand.
TAAAAATGTTCATTAGACATATGAAAACTTAAGTTTGTCCAAGTAAAAAAAAAAATTTTAATTGGGAACATAAAAAAAACAATATACAAACATAACTATATTCATAAATTAATACAAAATTACAGTTTTCTTAAAAAAATGTTTAATTGTTAATTAAAAAATGTAAGATTTAATAATTTCTACATCGAATGTTACATGTATGCCATTAAATTTATGAAATCAAAAAAAATTTTTATAAAAGCAACATATTTCAATAATTGCCTTCATAAATTTAAATTTTCATTGTGACAATAAAAATGTCATTATAGTAATGAAACAAAAACTTTCAATCCACTTTCAATCAACGTTGTTATTGTTATTATGGACAATTTAATCTCATATTTACGCTCTTAATTGAGTAAAAAACATAGTTTTTTGATACAAAAACTACACTGCCCCGGTAGACTAGCTGGTAGCGAGGTAGTCTAACAGCACCGAGGTTGACTGATCGAATCCCGCCAGAGACAGAAAAAAAATTAAAAATAAAATAAAGTAAAAAAAATAATTAAAAAAATTAAAAAAAAATAAAAAAAAAAAATAATTAAAAAAATAAAAATAAAAAATTTTACTTTATTTAAAGTATTCATGCAATGAATAATATTCATAGATCTAATGTAATGTTTGATTAAATCCTTTTAATGAAACAGGTTTCATCGATCCAACGAAGCGCTGCATAGGTTCCTTTTTAATGCAATTTTTCATGGGATTAATGTCAAAATTCATTGGTATTGCGAAGAAAATTCTTTCAGTGTAACAAAAGTTTTGATTGCATTTACCAACATTTTTTTTCAACCGCTTGCATAAACCATTTACCCGATTTTTAAATAGGAAATCAAATTAATTGCAATAAAATCTATTTTTTATTTAAATTTTTTTATTTTTATAATTAACTTTATGCAAACACATGCATATGTATGTATGTGTTTGTATGTATTACATTTTTAAGTTAGTTAATTTTAATAAGTTACAAATTTATATATGTATGTATGCATAAATTTTGAGCGTAACGTTAAAGATAAATTTTGATTATTACATAACACAATAATACATTACAAATAATAAACAATCCCATATATAAATTGTCTTTTTCGTCCAATTTCTGATAACTTTTTGCGTTAATTGTTGTGAGGATCATAAAGTTTTCCTTAAGCTTACTGACCATTTTCGGCAGGAGAATAGTAAAGTTCAACAAGCTCTCTTGGCAAAACTTTATTTACAGAAAAACGCAGAGACTTAATTTTGGGCTGTAGAATACAGTGGTACACTCCGTTTTAAAAGATTAGGTCCAAGTGAAGAGATATTGCATTTTTGATTTTGTATTGTCTCTCAAACAATTTGTTGGTGTTTTAAGAAAACAAAATCTAAATATCTTCTGAAATTACTTTAGCTTTTTTTTATTTGTCGAAATAAAACTCTTATGATGATGGCCTTCCACTTTCCGGCTAGCACAGTTAATTTATTTTTAATGTGAAGTATTATTTAATCCAATTTTATATATGCATATAATTGATAAATTTATACTAAATAGTGGCATAGAGTGAAAATAATTGAATTGTGTCCACCTGAAAATAGACGGCTATCATTGTTAGAGTTTAGCATAAATAAAACTTGCGAGACAATACAAACTTTAAAATGGAATACCTCTTGATTTTGACCTTATCTTTTAAAATGGAGAATACCACTATATTCTAGGGATTAAAATTAAGTGGGGATGTCTCGGCGTTTTTCTGTGTCATTTTGACGTACATACATACTAACTTAATACGATCACTATTTTTTTAAAAGTTCGTGGAAACTACCCTGAAGGAAACCTGGGTGCAAGTGTCTCCAAGTCGCCAGTTTTGTCGACTATATTGGTGACATTGTCAACGAAGTGTCTACACTACATTACATTTGCCACTATATTTGGCTATAATACGAAAAAGATTTTATCAATAACAACTGAGAAGTGCAATTCCCATAAAAGCTAAAGAAATAATAAAAAAAGATTGTTATGATTTCGTGTTCCTACAAAAAGTGTAGACTACTTTCACTAAAATGAACTAGCTATTCTCTGGTTTCAATGTCTATACATGTTCCCAAAGAAACTACCTAGTCAGCACCTAGTCAGTAGTACCAACGTCAGTAGTAGATTTCCAATGACACGCACATGTTAAATGTCTATTGTAAATAACATTGCCTGGGGCATAATAAGTCACTAGTACTGGTGACTGTGTCAATAGTGAATCAGTACAGGTTCACTAGTGACATTTCCTGCAGGGTACTTACCCCTTTTAAATAAGCACAGTTTCCGACCACAAAAATATTTTTTAGCTATGAAATTAAAATTAATTTTTTTATTTACATAGTTTTTTTATTCACAAATTTGATTGTAAATTTTGACAGAAATTTCAGTTGTATATCAAAATAATTAATTTAGTACTCACAGTAAACAATTGGGACTTGTAACCGAATTGAAACCTATACTAACAATCAATAATTAGCTGCAATAAATGAATATACATTTATATTACAAAATTTACTGACAGAAGCAAATTTTAGATTGTAACGACCAATATTCAGTATTGCACTGTATTATATTTGGTTGTGATTGCCATTTTTCGTACGAATTTTTAGTATTAACTGAAATTAGTTATCATAACTAATAAATGAATTGAAAGAATCATATTTCAGTTAGAATTACGTTTTAATATTCATTAGTATTAAAAATCTGTTGGAGTTATACATTTTTAATAGTAGCAATAATATATTGTATAACTTGATCAATATTTTATTACTGCAACCGTTTTCCAACCAACTTGTTTTCTGTGTGTACATAAATAAAACTACAATATTCTTGGCACAGGTTTGGATACACTACAAGGCAAATATAAAAAAAAACTTGGCGTCAATAAAATCAACTCTTAAGCGACAGGGCGAGGCCTATCACAAGAAGTTCCATTAAATAGCCTTGAGGATATTATTTCACAGCTCTTGTCATTGCAGGAGCAAGTGGCACCAACCGGCCAAGTATTTGGTGTTGAAAATTTCAACCATCAAGTGACAATTTTACTGAGTCAGTTGAAGCAATAATACAACCAGCAGATTTGCTCACAGCTACCCCAACCAGAAGAACTCATCAGGCACAATAAAGTTTCGTTACTTATTAGAAGTTCTTACTTGGTACTGGGAAGTTCAAAAGGGCTGGAACCATCACGAATTTGTCTTCTTGAACATATTTAGCACATATATACAAGAGTTTTCCTTTTCGTCATCATACAATAAATCGACACTTATATCCATTATAAATACTTTTGATGTTTGACACAACAGTTAAAGAAGTGTTTTTAAATATATTTAATTTTAAAAAATTTTCATTTGTCAAACGTGATATTTTAAGTTGGCAACTTTATAGCAAACTCAACTAAAAACAGCTGGGTATCACAAAACCGAAAATGAGTTGGGTTGTGCATAAGTTGGGTTTACTCTCACACGACTAAACTGAATTGTGTGGAGAACCGCAATAGGGGTATTAATAATATATTTAAAAAAATTTTTTTTTTTTTTTTTTTTTAATTAAAATGAAACCTTAATTTTTGGACGTGTGCTCCGAAGATTATTCTGTCATTGTCCTTTTAAACGGCATGAAAAGTCTCAGGAGAATTGGATTTGTTGAGCATTGGAAATGTTTAAGTTCTATCAATGATTTTATCTTACCGCTAATTAGATTTCCTTAAAAGTTTTTTTCTGGATTTTAGGGCCCATTCGAGTTAAAAAGGGGAAAGTTAATTTCGTCATTTTTTATTTTTTTATACCCACACCACAATAGTGGAGAGGGTATTATGCATATGTGCTGATGTGTGTTACGCCTTCAAATATTGGTCCTAGACCCGTAAATATACCGATCGACTCAGAATCACTTCCTGAGTCAAACTAACAATGTCCGTCCGGCTGGTAGGCTGGCTGGCTGTCCATGTAACCTTGTGCGCAACGTACAGTTCCCAGTTTTGGAGATAATTTAAAATTTGGGACATTGGTTCTTATTGGCACAAGGACCAAGCCTATTAAAAAGGGGCCAAATCGTATAACCACAAAGGAAGATAGGGGGAAATTTCGTCCTCTCAGAATGAAGTTTAAAACATTGACAGAACCAGAGGTAGGGGGCAATTTCTGCATCTCACAAACCTTCAAACCGAATTTAATGAAGTTTATAAACATAGATAAATCCATATTTATATGGACATATAAGCATGATGTGTTTTTTAATACTGTGGTGTAGGGTATCATATTGTCGTGCTTGACCGACTATACTTTCTTACTTGTTTTTTTTTTTTTGGAAAAGGTTTAAATGATTTGATAATGAATTTGCCTCATTCGAGTGAAAATAAGTAAATTCCTTTCCGAAAAAGGTTTAAGTCTCACTCAGGGGAAACAAATTAATTTTGTATCAAATTTTAAGGGCTTCCTCCTAATTCCTGCACTGATAGAAAAGGCGTCATAACGCTGATTTATTTTGACATCAGTACTATGACAAGCGTCTTCGTTTTTGACCCCATGACAATTTTCATCATGGTGATGTCAACCTTAACATCACTTGGCCAAAGTGTCATCAGGGTCAAAATGAAATTGGCTGACTTCCAAAGCGTACTAATACAAAGTTTGTATACTGTTTTACTGCTGCATTTAAACGATGCACATGTATAAAGTACCGAAACAATGCAACTATGTGTTCTGTTTATTTAAACGTTTTTAAATGTAAGTGATGCAAAATATTAAAATAAATCTGTATTGCTTGCAAATTAAATGTCAAATATCACAAAGCATCAACTTTGAAACCGATGCTCTGATTGCTTTTTTACTGCGTTACTAATACTTACCATTGATGTTTTGGAAGGCATTGCTTTGCATATATATTGTACTGCGGCATAATGAAACATTCACCCCTATCGTGAATAATTTTTCCCTAGTAATTTTTCCCCTTTTCACATATTTGCGATCATGAACAACTCCCATGAAAAAATTTAATTCAAAGAAGAATAATAACGTGAAAAAATGTTCACGGGAAAAATTCCCCTTATCGCGAAAAATGTGTTCCCTCGTAATTTGTTCACATTTCCCTTAGATTTTCTCATTTTATTTTTGCTAGGGAACATAATATGTATGTAAGTAGCTCCTCCTATTAATCAAATATTAAGCGTAAATAAAGTTAATAAGGCACAACCCGATATATTGCTCAACAAAATGCAAAACAACAGGACGATTGCCTGCGGATTTGTGAAGCTTTCGATTGACTTGGTGGCAGAATTTTGGAAAATATTTTACTACATTAAATTAAAAAAGTGCAAAAAACTAACGTTGTAATCAAACTATCCCTCCAATACTAAATATTTTGCTTTATTATTTAAACTTTTCTTTAAAATATATACTTGTATATTTTTGAACAAAAATTTCATTGATTTTTAATTTTTTAAATCTTCCTTCTTTTTTTACATTAACTGGAACTGATAGCGTGAAAAATTTTTCACATGAGATTCACGATTCCGTTTTTCCCTTCGAGGGGAATGAAAATTTCATGGGAACAAAAATTCCACTTGTTATTCACGATAGGGGTGATTATACTTTGTTCTTATACAAAGCATTTGACGTTTTGGAAGTCAGCCGAAATTAAGTCATCAATGGGATGACACATCGGCATCACAGAAATGACGAACATGTCATCAGTGCGATGACGAAGTAACATCGGAGAAAGGACACATTAGCATCAATTTAATGACAGTTTGTCATTAAGTCAAAGTCATTGAAATTGACTTAAGTCAAAGTGAGAGAATATTATTATTTACTTACCCGTTACATATGTTTGTTTCACGTTTGTTGAATTACGACCTTTGTTTACAGCAGAACTCTTAATAATAGACACCAGCACCATGCCCCTTATGGTGTTCGTAATCATTCTTCGTTAAAAATTTGTTGTATTTATCTAAATAATTTAAAAAAATAGAATGTAGGAATGTTTGCTTCTTATAATACATTGTAAACATGAAAAAAATGTTAATAATATACAAAATGTGGCATCGAACTGATGTCACTATAGTCATAAAATGGATGACACGTAAAAAATGACAAAATTGCACGAAGATGTTAGTCATTGGATTGATGTTACTTTTTGCATCATTGATGCCATTTGTAGTAACATTGATGTCACAATTCTGATGTAAGGACATCATCAATATGAAGATGCATTTTTCTATCAGTATGTGTGCATTTCAGGGTCCCTGCATAATGCAATTTATCTGTTATCTCCAGCGTATGTGCATTTAAAACTGTTTTAGAACACATATTTGCTATGCAGATTATAATCTGTATCCTGGTGTTTTAAAAAAAAGATATAAATTTTCTAAATTTGTTCTTTATTTAAAACAGAGAACTAATTTTCATTACTGATAATTTAATTAAAGCAAATTTCTATATTTTGTTTTTTTTTTTTTTGTTTTTTTTTTTCACTGGCTATTGCAACAGTAGAGTTTATTTTCAGTCCATTCAATTTTGTGGCTTTTTATTGGTTCGATTTTTTTTTTATTATTCTTTAACCAGAAGTCTTTAAATCTGTTTTGTTTGTTTTCCATTCAACCGAATCTACGTTTTTCCAAACAAACATTCATGTATCTATTTATGTATGTACATATCTACAATATTTTGTATAAAAATACATTTGCAATGAAAACGATGGATATAGTCAACATTTTACATGAATCTCCCAAAAACCACAAAAACAGACAGAAAATCTCTGCTCTTTAGCATTTAATATCGTTATTTATTTATGTATTTATACGAGTAGATACAGATACAAATACAGAGATACATTTATTTTTTATTATTTGTTGATTGTTGTCTAAAAAAAAAAAAAAAAAAGGATAAAAATCGGTTTTGAATCTTCTACAAAAAAAAAGACAATTTCAATGCCATATAGTAGCAGTATAGTGTAGAGATAGTAGTATCCTTTAGATATTTCTCTTGTTTGTATAACAGTTATGTTGTATCTAACTAAAAAATCAAAAAATAATTTGATTCTAGTTAAAATTTGTTTCATGTTATATGCATTTTATACATACTCCATAAAATTTGAGGCATTATGGGTTAGTGCAACACTTTGTAACTTTAAAAGAAAATGTAATGGGTGATTGGCTATTATCTTTTTGGCAACACTGGTTTAAACAGCTGACGCACGTTTCGTGTTTTGTTTCACTGTCAAACATCTTCAGTTTGGTCTATAATTTAACCATGAATCGTCTTACAAACGAACAACGCTTGCAAATTATTGAATGTTATTAACTAAATGCGTGCTCTGTTAAGAAAGTTCATCGCGCGCTTCTTCCATTTTATGGTTAGCTCATTTTTGGCTCAATGGGTACGTTAATAAGCAGAATTGTCGATTTTGGAGTGAAGATCAGCCAGAAGCATTGCAAGAGCTACCAATGCATCCAGAAAAAGTCACAGTTTGGTGTGGCTTATGGGCTGTTGGCATCATTGGACCGCAATTCTTCAAAGATGTTGCTAATCGGAACGTAACTAAATGGTGAGCGCTACCGTGAGATGATATCCAACTTTTTTGCCCAAAATGCAAGAGCTTGACTTGCATGAGATGGGGTTTCAACAAGACGGTGCCACATGCCACACAGCACGCTTAACAATGGACTTATTGAGAGGCGAGTTCGGTGAACATTTTATTTTACGTCCGGGACCGGTCCATTGGCCGCTTAGATCGTGCGATTTAACGCCTTAAGACTATTTTTTGTGGGGCTACGTTAACGCTCATGTCTATACACACATGCCCGCTTCAATTGACGCATTGGAAGACAACATTGAAGCATTTATTCATGAAATACCGGCCGAAATGTTGGAAAGAGTATGCCAAAATTGGACTCAGCGGATGGACCATTTGAGGTGCAGTCACGGTCAACATTTGCATGAAATAGTCTTCAAACATTTAATTACATATATGGACCGTACTATCGATTCAAATAAAGATTTCATGCATTCTTCTGAATTTTATGTGTTTTTTTTTAACTTTCCTATAGCTCTTAAAAAATCACCCATTATTTTACTCGGAATTACTTTTTGGGAGCATTTAGCCATTCGCCTGCACCAGTGTTGCCAATATTTCACAAACACAAAATGTGAGGGTGGGTTTTTTAGATAAATAAATAAATAATTTTATTTTTCAGTTATAACAACTGAAAATTTTTTTTATGTCCCTCCCTTTGGGCAATCGGATTTAAACGAGAGGAATAAGTCTTGTCGGTACTAGGGATGAAACGATACCTCTAAGGTATCGATACTTTTACTCGATGTGGTATCGGTCATAAAGTATCGATACCTATTTAGTATCGAAAAAAAGTATCGATACTTACTTGTATCGGTTTGTATTATAAAATAATAGAAATCAGCATTTAAAAACGTTCTTATTAGTGTTTTAGTACTATACAATACAATAAGAACTACTACCCATTAGAATTTGTGTGCAAAACAAAAAGTATAAAGATTGAGACCACTTTTAGATACCACCAAGTTCCAATTTCCTTTCGAAATATCTTTTTTATCTTAGGAAAAAATTTTTATAGAAGCAGTGAAGAAGCAGCTCGCGCTTTTTGTCATTATTTCTTAAGGACAAACGGGTCGTTCTTCTTTGTCTACTTTTCATGCGTTTTGCGTTGTCACCTGGCATTGGTTTATGCTTCGACGTCGTATAACTGTGTTATAGTTTTTGCGGTTTCAACATTAACTATATGCACTCGTTTTTAACCTTAATTTCTTAATGTGACTGGTGGAGAACCGTATATAACTTAGACGTTTTACTGGTGGAGTACCAAGGAAATAACTCAGAAGTTTACCAAAATAGAGCGGATTCTGGAAGCTCTCACCTTCCTTTACGAAGGCTAAGGTCGAACGAGCACTTTGCGGTTGAGGCTCCAAAAATTGTGTGATACCCTGTCATTATAACTGAAATAGTTGGCCGAAAATTTTTAATTTTAAGCAAATCCAAAAAAAAAATATGTATTTTGTTTCTAAATTGATAAATATATAATAAAGGGTGGTAAAACCATTATCCACAATAGTTGTGAGTCAACAGCGCGTTAAGATTGTTAAAGCAAGCCTTTAACAATCAAAATTTATTTCGTGCACTTCGTGTTTTTTTTGGTCAGCATAATCGACCAAATGTTTCCACAATCGGGAGAATTTTGCGCAAATTTCAGCAAACCGGGTCTGTAGGAAATGGGAAAACATATGTGCATGCTCGCCACGTAAGTTCTGCTGCTGGTACCTGGTACTTGGTACCTTTATAAAAGTATCGAATATGTACTTGTATTTACTCGTATCGTTCTATCCCTAGTCGGTACCCTTCACTATTTTCATGTTTAAAAAGTCAAATAAAAAGCAAAAATTCCGAATTCTCTTTATTAACCCTCTACTGCATGCAATATGATCCAGCTACAAATTAATTTTTTTTTTTTTAATTATGATTTTAACGGCCATTTTCACCAAGTTCGGTTAAAACTAACTTTCAATTAAAGTTCCGGTTACCAATATGTTTCGACAGCTATAACCGGTAGTTAATTATAACCGAACTTGGTGAAAATGGCCGTAAATGGCATAATTAAGATATGCTAACAAAATTTTTTCAGAAAATCATGTCAGTTTTCTGAAAAAAAAATTGCCATATATGGCTTCATATGCACTCCTGTCTGTATCACCCTAAAAATTTATTGCCATATATGGCGTTTCATGCAACAAAGGTAATAGAAAATGAGTATTGCAAAATCTAAAACAGATTGATCTACTTATGCGTGGAATAAGGCAAAGCAATTTCTGTCTTTGTTCAAACAAAGATGGACCCCGCATTTAGTACAAGTTATATATGATCGAAATTTGCAATCATTTTGACATAGCTGACGTACTTTTTTCCATTCTGGAAGATGATCTGTAGAACCCAGTCTGACAGCACTTAGTGGAAAGTCTTGTCGGCGAGCTTTGTTTTTTGTGTATTTCTTTGGCACGTTACAGGAACTCGGGGTTGAACCACAGGAATTCTTTTCTATTTGCTAGAGTAGTTCGCTTTCGAAACTTAACTGACCAATGGTTCATCATCCCCAGAATCAAATTCGCTACTTACATCCGTTTCAGGTATCACCAGTGAATCCTGCCAAGACTGATTTGCTACTGATTCATTTTCTGACTCAGGTAATTCTGCATCGCTTTCTAACCCATCACAAGGAATCGAATAAAAGCGTTTTGTTGTCATCGCTGATGCCATGGAAAGTGTTGCTATTATGAAAGAAATGAAAACACATATACCGTAATGTTTATCAATAAATGCATGAGAAGCCAAATATGGCACGACAAAGTTGGACGAATTTTTCTGTGAATGCATGAGAAGCCATATTTGGCTGTTCTAAAAAATGCGTGATTTTACAAGTTCTACAGGCACAATTGAAAAATATTGATATACACACTATGCACAAAGCTATATACTCTACAAAAAAAATATATAAGAATACCAACTTACTTGTAATTAAATAAATAGATGTTTTATTTTGTATATTTTCACTGTACGAAGTGACCACGTGTACTTATAAACAAGACTTAGGTTTTCTATGCACCTATGTAAAGAACAGAGAAAAAAAACATTCGTCTCATAATCACAAGGGTCTACTTGTGTTTTTCAAACACTATTATTTTTCAAAACTGTTAATTTTTGATCAGAATGTGCATTTGAAATTAAAAAGCCATATATGGCTGCATATGCAGTAGAGGGTTAAAATTATTTAGTTAACGGCCAATTTCACCAAGTTCAGTTAAAAGTAACTTTTACTTTAACTTCCTGTTAACTAGTTTTTCTAGTACGATTTCGGGGTGAAATCAAACAAACTTAGGAATTCCTAAATCAAGCACATTTTGAGACAAATTATTGTCTCACTTTTTCTTTAGTTAATCCTGTTTTTAGCATGGTGGAATAAGCAGGTGGTATCGTTACGGCAACAAATACAACATTACAACAAAAATGGAAATTATATCACCGTTTACGTCAAAAAATACTTTAAACAAAAATCAAAGCGTACCGCTGAACGTGATAAATTAAATAAATTTTTAGCCAATTTTTGTTTAATTATGGTCAATATCTTATTTATTTTAATTTAAAATTATCAAAAACTTTAATAAAATACAATAATCACAGCACAAAACGTGGGCTTTTTGTAAACATAAACAAAACTTTGACATTAACCTAGACAAACAATGCAAGAGCAAAAAATCGTCATCTGGCATAGTGCTGCCACCTCTTTATTTCACCATGGTTTTTAGATTATTTTATGTACGGGACTTTGAATCAAGCATTCCGTTCTTGATTTAAGTAAATCCGTACTTACCGTACTATTGACACCGCTTCAGCTTGATTTTTTGATAAATTTCTTTTCAGTGTACATTACATTACATTACATTTTTTTTTTTTTGATTTCTTATATTCTCCCCCCCAAATCGGTTCAGTTTTGTGTAAAAAAAAAAAATATAATAAACTTTCGTAGCGATAAGTTGTGTTTTAGGGGGACGTCCGCCCCTCTTAGTTTGCCTTCAAGCCATTTATTCAAATGTAATTTGTTTTCATATGACTATCTCTTAAAAACAACATTTTACAAGAAAAAAAACTTTCTTCAAGGCTAATGTTGTCGACTAGAAGAGCTAAAATATTGTCATATATCATATTCTTGTAAAATGTTGTTTTTAAGAGATAGTCATATGAAAACAAATTACATTTGAATAAATGGCTTGAAGGCAAACTTTGAGGGGCGGACGCCCCCCCTTAAACACAACCTATCGCTACGAAATTTTTTTATATTTTTTTTACAAAAAAATTGAACCGATTTGGGGGGAGAGAATATAAGAAATCAAAAAAAACAAAGTTCTCCATACAACTACCGGCCACTCTAGTGTGCATACTTAAGAAAATTTTTTAAATAAAGCTCCAAATAAACCACACAAACGGGTTGATTAAACACATGGAAAACGTATGAAGCATGTTTGAACGAAAATCAATAATTTTTCGTATTCATACAAACATCTTGCTGTTGTTGTCCAACCGCTTGTGTAGTTGTTTTTGGCCCTTATACAGAAAAAAACTAGTACTAAATTTTAGTTTTTTCCCCCTACTTTAGTACGATACTAAAAATTAAAGTACGAGTAACTCTTAAAATTACTTAAAACAATCCAAAATGGGATAACTTTCGAATACCAATATGCGTGCAAACGTGCGTGTTTGTAAAAGTTTGTTGTAGAAACAACAACAACAACACTCCAAATGAAGGTAAAAACGATTTAATTTTAATTTAATGTTTAGAAAGTAAAAAGGAAGTAATAATTTCTATATTCTATTTCTTAATATAACATTATCGATCGAATTGATTTTTTTTTTATGGTAAAAGTCATTTACGTTGACTAAATAAGAAGAGTTTTACACAAATAATACTGCATTTACAAAATTTTTTGTTTAAAATTTTTAAAAACTTTGGTAACTAAAGAATTTCCAAATTTGAGGTATCGTGGGTCAATGGAAATCGCTACAGGGAGATGATCCGAAGCTTTTTATGGAGGAAATTTGATTATTTAGACGCAGAGAATATATGGTTTCAACAGGATGGTGCGTGCCACTTTCTACACTTCAAGAGAAACAATGGATCTTTTGAAAGAAAAGATCGAAAATCGCATTATTTCTCGTAGAGGAGGAGTAAATTGACCACCAAGATCGAGCAATTTATCACTTTTAGTTCAAGACATTGTGACAACAGTTTATTAAAAAATGTGATTGAGAGTTTTGGTAAAAGATTGGGAGCCAGCCGAGCCAGTAATGTGGGGTGGGGGTCATCTGACCAACATCATTTTTCATTTTTACCGGCAACTAATTGTAATAAACTGAAATAAAAATATTTTTAATATTTAAAAAAAAAAAAACTTTTTATACACTTCACCATCACAAGTGGTGAATTAGGGCACACTAAGTTTGACATTCCGTGTCAAACTTTGTTATTACTCATCGCAGACTCCATAAAGTATATATGTATATTCTGGCTTCTAGAGTTCTTCTAAGTCGATAAAGCCATGTCCGTTGTCTGTCCGTCCGTCTGTCTATCCGTCTGGTCAAAACACGCTAACTTTAGAAAAACTCAAAAGAAAGGAAAAAATTTATTGTCAAGTGGCTTCTAGTTATCCTAAGCAGTTTATGATTGAAATCCAACAACATCGGTACAGTAGTATAAGAGTTATGCATCCAAATGTGGAACCACCACCCTAAAAATTTATAATTTTGCTACAAAAACTAACATAAATTGTGGTAAAATGCACGAATTCCATATGACTAGAATTCGCAATGTCAAATTTCTCAAAGATCGATTCATTATTTACCATAGGTACATATCAAGTCGCTTACTTAACTTTCCGAATCATTAAATTGGCGTTAAAATCGATGTTTTCGCGTATTGTTGCATTTTTGCTGAAAATGCATATTTAGGTCTTAAATGCATATTTTTGCATATTTTTAAATTTTTTGAAGGATTTTTTTTTAATTTCCATAATTTAAAAAAGTGTTTTTTAATACACAAAAAAACATTTCAAAAGAATTTTCAAATCTTCTATATACATAAAAATTAAATGCTGTCCGTTGCGAAGCGCATAACTTGAGAACGGCTGGACCGATTTGGACGATTTTTGTTTTCTAGTTATCGCCATGGTACAACTTAGGTTTTTACCCGGCCCATTTTTACGCCAACTTTTTCAATTTACCTAAAATCAGAAAACGAAATTACTAGCGAAGCCGTAATTTATAAATTACAATTAACTAATCTGAATTAAAATTTACGCGTTCTGAACTACAACTGACTAATCTGAATTACAATTGAAGCTTTCTGAATTACAATTGGAAAAGGTGTAGAAGTCAAATGAGTTGGGGGTATTCGATTTCTCAACAAAGTATTTGATACTGAATTGCTACGCAAAATGTCAAGGTCTTCGTGTGCCAAAATACTTAGACGGGAAAAAAGTCTTCACGAGCAACGTCTTCGTACTGAAGTTCTTGCTGCTCCCCGGGTAGTAAAAGCTTCTGGTCATTCGTTAAAAGAGTAAGGGTTAATGCTAGTTCTTCAATAACAACTCTTTTAAAGGATGGCCGATCATTCACGGACCCGGTTGATAAGGCTAATTGTTTTGCCGAATTAGTTGCTAATAATTCTCACCTACCAGCTAGCAATCAACCACTACCCGAACTCGAAAAAGTATCCGTAACTATGCCTAGAATTTTTTTTCGGGCTCGAGCTGTTAAAAGGGTTCTTGTGGATCTCGACACAAACAAGTCTCCTGTCCCTTAGCAAATCTTTTCAGCACTTTATACCGTGCCGCGGAATTTCCAGTCTGCTGGAAAGAAGCTAACGTAACGCCAAAAGGAATGGCTAATAACTAGGGTTGGCAATTATTCGCCTTTCAACTTTGTTCGAATAATTCAAATAATTGTTTTTGTTCGTTCGATCAAAAGATTAAATCTAAAAAGTTATTCGATTAATCGATGTGAACAACGAATAAAAAAAACTTATTTTTACAAAAAAGTTACTATGGAAAATCTTCGATTCCATCCGCTATGACTTCTTCTTCTTCTTTTTGATGCATAACATTTTCCATCTTAACTACATATCGTTGTATTACTTAAAGGCATCGCAAAACCCTTAATTCCTTAATAATCCTATATTACTCTGGATTTTCGAAAAGCGTTGGTAGACGTACCATCTTCAGGCAAACTTCTGTGTACTATTTCTTCTAAAGAACAGCCGCTGTCTCTCATAAGATATTTTTCCATTGTGCCAAGTTCGGCATCTCTTGATGTCGTTGGATTATTTTCCACTACATTGTTTTTATTTAATGGTAATATTGTTACACCAACGCAAATGGTAAAGATATTCTCACCTAAAAACATAAGAGTTGAGCATCAAGAGATTAAACGTGTGAAAGCAGACTTACAGTTCTTGTGGCGCGTCATTAGACGAAATATTCTGATTGCATCAACGCATGTCCGTGCTAAAATCATGGAAGAGGACATGCATTGATACAATTAGTATATTTCTTCTCATAAAGAACTGTAAGTCTGCTTTCACACGTTTCATCTTTGATATTTAACTCTTATGTTTTTAGGTGGAGAAGAAAGAAGGAAGGGGGTTGGTACGAAGACGCCTGTACTCGGTCAGTACGCTTTGTTTGTTTTTATTCGTTGGTATATTCACAACGATATTAATTACAACCAGGGCTATGGCAACAATATTTCTTAACTTTCCTATATTTTGTATAAAATCACTAAAAACGTATGAGAATAAATCGAATTCTAAGCTTTCATTTAATTTATTTTCTATTAAAAAAAAATTGTTCGATTAATCGACATTAATTAATCGATTTATTCGTTAATCGAAAATCATCGTTTTAAATTTATTCGAACAAGAGTTTGGTTTTGTTTGATCGATTAATCGAATTATTCTTAATCGGTTGACAACTCTACTAATAATCCTGAAAATAACCGCCCAATTGCAATTTGTTCGGCACTTTCCAAAGTTATGGAGAGTATGGTAAATTACCATCTTGTCAAATATTTAGAGTCAAACTACCTACTAAGCGACCGCCAGTATGGCTCTCGTAGGGGTCGCTCTACTTTAGACTTACTAGCTCTGTTATCGGAAAAACGGTGCCGTTTCATTCACCATTTTGGCTTAAGCACTATACGAGTTGTTATAGATGGGGTTTCGTCAAACGAGTTCAAGATTCATTCAGGGGTGCCGCAAGGCTCCGTTCTTTCTCCTACTCTATTTCTTATCTTTCTAAATGACCTCCTTTGTCAAACTTCCAACCCTATCTACTCTTTTGCAGATGACAGCAACCTTTGCCACTCGTACTCATTCAATTGCAGACCAAGCGTATCCGTTGTCGGTGCTATGAGGCAGAATATGAAGGATGCGCTAGGCCGAGACCTTGACATAATTTCGGAATGGGGTCGTGAGAATAGGGTCGATTTTAATGCCCGAAAAACCCAATGTTGCGTGCTGACGCATAAACGCGCAACACATCAGGGTGCCTCATCTCTATTTATGGGTGGTATAATTATTGAGGAATCGGAATCTCTTGATGTTCTAGGCATGAGGATACAATGTGATATCCGATGGACAGAACATATATTCAAGGTATCGCAAGAAGCATTCAAGTGCCTTGGTTTTCTAAGACGGTGTAAGATATACTTCACTCCATCTGATCTCCTTACTATTTATACCACCTATATCCGACCGCGTATGGAATACAACTCTCATGTGTGGGCTGGTGCTCAAAGTCTATTTTGGAGCTTCTCGACCGCGTGCAGGAGAGGGCTAAGGTTCTCATTGGTGACAGTGGGGTATCCAATTCTATTGACTCCCTTGAGCACCGTCGCAATGTGGGTTGTATTTACCCGTTTTATCGTTACTACAATGGGATGTGCTCTGGCGAAATTAGGGATCTGGTTCCCGAAACCCGTACGTTTGTACGTAATACACGTTTTTCCTCAAGAGCCCATCCTTATGTGGTCGATTGGCAGGTGAATCGTACAACACATTACAGAGGGAATTCGTTTTTTTCCCGGACAGTTCGTATGTGGAATAACCTTCCTGCAAAAGTCTTCCCGCTCACTTACAACATGATTAGCCTAGGGTTTACACTTGCAAGTGCAAGTTCGAAAAACTCAATACACTCACACATTTTTACTAACACCATCACATTTTTCGTACTTGCAGCCCAACTTGCAAGAGAATTTGCTTGCAAGTAAATTTTTGGTACTTGCAGCAAGTAAAATGACAAATGAAGAAACAGTGTTACCATGGATGACTTTTGTATCAATTTACTAGTACTTAGTAATATTAAAGTTATGGTTAGAGCGGATTTTCTGTGTATTTATAAAAAATAACACATAAAAAAGAGAACAACTATACAACAACCCATCTCAATGGTAATTTTATCATAAATTTCAAGCATTTTGAAAAAAAAAATTGTTAATGAAAATATTTTCTTAGTAATATTATGAAATCGCCACTACGGCAATAATGAAGTCAGAAATTTTATAAAATAAACATAATTTTTTCATCAAGATGGACCAAAAATTAAATAAAGAAGGAATTATTTAATTTATTTTGTTATAACTTGTTAATATTTTTAACATGGTAATGTTGTTTAACCAAAAAACAAAGTTTTTTTTATAGGATGTTTTCTCTTCGAGAACATTTGAAAAATGAACTTACAACTGAGTGTGTAAACACTCAAGCTACTTGCAAGACTTTCGGCTTTTTCTTCGACTTTTTCGTTGATAATACGTATAACCTACTTGCAAGTAATTACTTGCATGTGTAAAGTCAGGGTAAGTTCAAATCGAATGTTCACAAACACTACTCCCTCTATCCTCCTTCCCACAAACTATTTTAATAGTTCCAACACGATGCAATGCATTAGTAGGGGTCACCCTTGAGTGCTGGTCCTAACAGAAAAAAAAAAAAATTATAGAGGACAATACTGCAAAACACGTTCACTAATTGTTGAGATTGGTTTAATTGTCAGTAATACCATGTAAAGCAAATCTAATTGGAAAGATCTTTTAGAAAATGTATCTCTGTAGTCAAGATACTCTTTTAAGTCACTATTATTAACTGTTTTTGAATTTTTATCTTAGGTTTTCTAAGTTATTATTAAGCGGTTCTACTTTTATTACGGTTTAAAACTCAACTCTGGTTCAGTTGAAATGTTGCAGTTTTGTATTATATTTTAGTGCGATTTACAAAGTATCAAAAATTTACAACTGATCACTAGCAGTTGTTTAAATTTCAGCTGCACTGAGTTGGGTTGTACACCAGAAATCAAAGCCAAAGTTAGAACTGTCGCTTAACTCATACTGCTGGCAATTACAAAAAATAGTTAGTGAAGTAGAATTCTACTGAAAGTTCAATAGCTTAGTCCTGTGATAAATATGTTATGTATGGTGACAACAATTAAAATACTGTTGCGAATAATGAAAGTGGTAACTAAAAAATTTCATCGAATGCAAGATAATTCAATTAAGAAAAAGCCGATTATTCGAGACCAAAAAACCGATTTCTCGAATACTTCGAAAACCGGGTTTGACAACACTACTTAATTTTATATATTTTTGTTTTTAGTAAAATTAAGATACGATTTTTTATAGAAATTTTTTTAGTGGATATTATTTATTTGTTTAGTGCACATTTTAAGCGCATCTTTTCGATTTTCTAGTGCACGAAAACCACATTCCTAGTAATAAATAAAGCCCACCCCTGAAATATTCTAACTGTCGGTGGAGGGTGTCAAATAATTTTTATTAAAATTAAAATGATACCTCACTTTTTGGACACCCTGTATAAATGGCTTTATACATTTTTTAAATTGCCAAATCTAGCTACTAATTAGCTAAATAGGCAATACAGATATGTGCTATAGTTCATAAGCAGTGATGCCAACTTAGTGCTTTTGGCACTATTTATGGTGCTTTTTGATGCCTCAAAACGCCAAAATTTTATTCTTAGCGACAAACTAAGAAAAAGCACCAAGTTAGTGCTTTTTCTTAGTGCTTTTTCGTTAGTGCCTTTAGCCCTCCGACGAGCGGTAACTTTTTATTCGGTCGGTGAGCGCTAAGGTCCGTAGGACCTTATATCGAAATGCATTAAATTTTGCTAAAGTTTATTTATATTTTAATTAATTTTGATGTTATTATTTTGTTATTGTTTTGAAAAAATTAAAAAAATTTAATACATTTTTTAGTCATTCATACGAAAATTCAAACAAGGTCCCTACAGACCTTACTGCTCAACGGCGTACTCAAAGTCTTTAAAATAAAAAATAAAATACTTTGCAAATAAGAAATCTCCTGGAATCAGTATTAAAACCCTAATAACACTCGAATAATAGAAGTAATGAAATATTTAGCCATTCTCCCCATCCGTTTTTAAATGCCACTTGTTTAAAAATGTAAAAAGTCCACAGGGCCCTTACCGCGCGTCGGAGGGTTAGTGCTTTTTACAATTTTTTTTTCTAATTTTTTTTAAAACGTCGATTAGTCTGGGATCACACTATGAAAGTTTTCTTTCAGAAAGTCTGAGTTTATGGGTGAGAGAGGAGAGAAGAAAAGCATGTTCTCTTCCCTTCTCACCAATGACTCAGACTTTCTGAAAGAAAACTTTCAAAGTTTGAACCCAGACTTATAAAGAGGATGATTTAGATGAGATTTGCTATTTAGAGTACAATTTTGAGTAGGCCTGTTAAGATTTTAACAGGCTCAACTCAGTTGAGTTGTAATTTCTTAATTTTTGTATTATGATTTACAACTTTGCTATATTGCGGCGAACAAAAACTTGACACAAATCACAACTGATCACAACCAGTTGTTCTAATAACAACTCAACCGAATTGAGTTGTGAACCGTAATAGGGGCCGTAATGTTAAAAAGACCTTTTTTCCATACGTTTGGGTTACTTTTGGACTAGTCCTGGTCGCTTGTGGGCTACTCTTTACACGCGTGTTTGGACGAGTCCTATTATTTGCAGGGTATATCTGTTCTTTATTCAGACGCGTACATTAGTTAAAATAATTAGATAATATCATACGCCAATTGTTTTATTAAACTCTGCACGATTTTAATTTAGATTTACTTAAACGATTAACGGCCATTTTCACCAAGTTCGGTTAAAACTAACTTTGAATTAAAGTTCCGGTTACCAATATGTTTTGACAGCTATAACCGATAGTTAATTATAACCGAACTTGGTGAAAATGGCCATATAAGTTTTTTTTTTATCAAATATGGGCTGGTATTAAGTTTAATAAACAATTGCAACAGGCCAGATTTGTTCTTGCTTCGAAAATCGAGCTCGCACTGTGTTACACTCAGTTTAGATGAGGGCTTTTACGACGTCGCTTTGTCGACGTCTCTTTTGGTTTGTTGGTGAGCGGTGTAGAAAAGAAAGAGGGGTTAACAAAATGTCTCGTTTTGTATTTTGCATGTCGTTTTTTACATTTCTCTTTTAACTTTTTCTGTTTACGTTTTATTCTTTTTCTTACTTTGAAGTGTGTGGTTGAAAATACAGTGAGACCTCGATTATCGATAATAGACGGGATCGGCAGAATTCTTGATTATTTATTTTTTTTGGTGTGTTTCTTATTTTATGTAAATATATAACGTTTTATTATGTAAACATGAGGAATAAAGTAAATTTGGTAGAACATGCTTCCACACCATTAATATATTCTCGTTCTTTGTTTATTTAAATTTCTTTTGATTGTTCAAAATTTAACGAAAAAAAGATAATTTGTTTATAATTTCGGATAATAGAAGCAATTTAAATCAGTGCAAAAAAATGTTTGTTTTCCATTTTATTGAAGCTGCCGGTTAATCGAATGACGGGTAATCAAGGCCATACTGTAAATAAAAAAAAGACATGCAACCAAAAATCATCGTATGAACGCAAAGAGATTTTGGAAGTTGCTTTAAAAGGGAATCAAGATAAAACGACGTCGTAAAAGCCCTCATGTGAATTGAGTGTTACTTTAAAACTCTTTTTTTGGCCAACTCAAACTCAGGTGATGATACTGACATTATTTTTACTGATGATAATATTAAAAATGTTTATATACAAATGTAAATATATTTATTATTTTATTTTAATTGAAGTTGGGCCCCATAAACGCCGTAGCCTTTTTTTAAATATTGGAGGTATTTAATATTCGTCACTCCCTATTGCAACTTGTTTTGTGTTTAATTAAATTGAAAAAATGGCTTAGTGCTTTTTACGCTTTTATTTGTTCGAAATAGTGCTTTTTTTAATTTTAAAGTGCTTTTTGCTTTCAAAAAGTTGACATCACTATTCATAAGCTTTAATGTTTGCTGATTTTTTTTAAGGTTTTCTGCATATAAAAACTTGCCCTGATTATATTACGTTCACTTTTTAAAATTTTAGAACATGTTTTTTTCAAAATTAAATTTAAAATGTTTTTGATGTAGAATTTCACATGTTCGAGTTGGTCTGACTATTTTCATACTGATTTCAATTTATCGTTATTCTTCTCAGCATTTTCAATTTTAATATCATGTGCATACACATATAGATGCACATGATGTTTAGTTTAAAATACATATCGCTCATTTGCTGCAAGACCGGCATAACTCAAAAAAATCCATTTCAAGATAAACGCATTTAAAGTTTTTTATTTGCTCTAACTACTTAGAAAAAAAGAAGACACATTCTCTTCAAACTGGGAAAGTATAAAAGATATAAAGATGAATTTAATACACAATATAAAGAAAAACAAAGCGAACAATTCTGCATCTCTAACTCCAAAATTTCATTTTTTGAGTTATGCCGGTCTTGCAGCAAATGAGCGATATGTAGATATGTATGTATGGTATGTTTTTTTTTTTTATTTTCATTTATCAAAATGACTTTATATATTCAATATTTTATGCTCAATGGGAGTTTTAGATTCCCTCAACACTATTTTTGTTACAATGTGCAATAAGGTATTCATTCCATATGCAATTCCTTAGAGACTACACAGCACCTCCTGTGTGCTGTTGCTACTGCTACAAAAATACCAAAAAAAAACTATTGCTCTTCTATTTATGGGCATTTAAGAAAGCAAGATGAAGTTGCACAATTTCTGTAACAAAAACTAAAAATGCAAAAAAACCTAAAAAAAAAAAAATGTTAAAAGCTAAAAAAAATTGTGCTGTAGTTTCTTACACGTTTACTGTGTTGTTGCTACCAATTTCATATACATACATATATATTTTTTTTAGCATATTTCTATATGTTTTCCTCTAGAGGGAACACATGGTGTTTTATATTATTACTACTTGTGAAATTCTTTCCTTTTTCATCTTTTTCATTTTTGGCTGCCATTTGAGCATAACTTGTTACTTTTTTAAAAAATCATATAAAAGAAAAAAATAACTGGAAATATTTTTTAAGCATTTGTGTTGTTCGTAAATTAAATTGATAGAGAAAAAAAATTTATACATATACATATGTATAGCCAAACATATTTTATTTTTTATTTATTCTTGGCATAATTTAATGACAGTGGTTACAAGAAAATCCCACAAGTGCAGGTTTTTTATATTTATATTTGAATTTTTATTTTATTTGTTTTGGGTTTTAAGGGACTTTGGAAAAGAAAAATTTATAATTCATTAATACAAAAGTAAAGCTGTTATGATACTTGCTATTTTTTGTATTTTTTCTATATTGGAGAACAGTGCATATATATTTTCATAGGAAAACTGACTAAGTGTAAAGAGTATGATTAAATCATAAAAAATCTTGAAATTTCAAACAAATATACATGTGTTATCTATAAATAATCTAAGACTGTCAAAAAAAATATAAAAATTTTTAACTTAATGCTAGGAACACAACTGGGACGAACGACGAATTTCGCCCTACACGACGAATTTTTTAGTAAAAATTCGCTGAGTAAATTCGTCGTATGAAACACAATAACGACGAATAACTAATTGAGAAAGTTGTTTACTGTTTGTTTAAAGAGAGAGAAATAGTGTGACCATATGAAAAAAAATTTACTTAAAAAACACAAACATTAACAAAAACACAATTAAAAACTATTCTTGTAGTTATCTACTTTGTATATTTATTTTAAATGCGATAAAATAATAAAAAAAAATAATTATTAAAGTAAAAAAGTAACTTTATATACTTAAATACTTGAAAACTAAAATCCAACATGGTCACCTGGTACTGATTTGTTCGTCGTTCGCCGGCAAGAAATAAATCTATTGCAAGGTCGCCGCGTGTGACGAATTTCGGCCGACGCCTTGATTGTGTGTATTTACATATACACAAATATGTTTTATTTTTGTCGACGAATATTCGCGGCCAAAAATTCGTCGTTCGTCCCAATTGTGTTCCTAGCATAAAATTGACATTTCCAGATTAATTGTTAGCACTGTTGCCAATTTTTTTAGTTTTTGTTCGAAATTAGCGGCATTTAACATTTTTTTGTTGCGATTTTTAGCTTTTTTGACGGGTTTTTGTGGGGAAAAAACGTGGGCAGTATTGTCTGTTTTGTTTACATTTTATTTTGGAATCACAAACAATTTTTTTTTATAAACAATAAAATTGAATTCAAATAATGTAAAATATTACGAATTACATCGGGGTTTATTCTTTAATTGAATATTTATGATTTGAAATCCCATATGAAGGGCACCTGCTTCATTTCACTTATCAAAAACAAAATAGTTTCATCTGCCCAAGCTTTTACCATTTTTTTGTTTTAGTCAAAGAAAAAAATAAATATGAGAAATGTCAATCAGAAAAAAGGGTTTGTTTATCAAATTGTATTTCTTGTTCTTTCTCGCATTTGTTGTTTCATTCAGTCAAATATCAAGTATCATAACACCTTAAGGAAAATTTTTAAAAAGAAAAATAGAAAGCAAATAATGAAAAAAGTCACCCGTAAAAAGGAAATTTATAAAATAATAGCTTAACCCGGAGCGCTTCGCTACCCTCATTGAAAAACAGAAGCAATTTGTATCAAATTTTAATATATTCTACCCTTACTTTTCAGCTTGTTTTCCTTTTTAAGCTAATAAGACCTAACCCAGTAAAAAAATTCGAGTTTTTTGAAGCGCTCAAGAGAAAAAGCGCATAATCGAGCGCTTCAATAAAAGAGCTCTAATATAGCAGTAAATGACAATGAATAAAATATACAAAAAAGCTGCTTTTTTAGTGCTGACAATGAATAAGGTTTTAAAGCGAAAAAATAAAAAAATATTATGGTTTACGAAAATGATTAAAAATGTCATTTAAACAAATAAAAGCAAAACTTTAATGAATATGTTTATATAGTTAGCCCTTAAAAAAAGCTCTTTAGGAGTGCTTTGTCAGCAGAAAATAGTCCTCCAAACCGGGAACACCCCATACAAAAATCAGGCATCCTAGCAGCAGGTTTGAAGCGAATTGAGGTATGAATTCATACGTTAAACCGGCTCCTTTTGGAGCACATTTTTTACTGGGAATGATGTTGACGTAAATAAAACAAATTTATTACATGTCACCCGACGTTACGTCACTTTTTTGGTGACTTTTTCAAGGGTCGTCTATTTAAGTAAAAATAATAAAAGAACAATATTAAAACAAAATATTTTTCTTCACAACCAGCAAACACAACTTACAAAAATTTTATATTACATTGTGGGTAATTTTTTAAAGTCATGGAAAAATAACCATACACGCACAAAAAAGACCCGTGTCTCCTAGTTCTGCCCAAAGTCATGCACTTTTTTTTATGGGCACCCAAAGACCGCGGTGTAATTTTTTCAAAAAATTATCATTTTTTCAGGCTCATATCCGTTCGGTATTTTGATTTACGCTCTAAGACAAAGTTATAGCTCTTGTCATAAAGAATTGTGAAACAAATTGTGAACATATAAAATTAAAAAAAACTTCATCTTCGAGATCAAAATCGCAAAAAACTTTTAAAAAATTGATTTTTATACCTTTTTCCCCCTGTTCAGGTTTATAAGTAACAAACCGTTGAAAATTCAAGGAAACAATCCACAACAAAAATGTACCTAAGTTCTTAATAAACAACTTTTTAAAACATATGAACTTCCTAGGAATGATTCTTAGCCCCGTTTAGGTAGCCGCAAAACTGAAAAATGTCCCGAATATGTATGTATGTGGTTATTTTTTTTTCGTGTTGCACTGTGTTATTTAACATTTAAAACATCAGATTTATAATAAAATTTTAAATTGCACAAACACATTTAACAAAAAACCGTAAAGCACAACTTAAGCACAAATTAGACGATGGCCGTAGAAACCAAAATTGAATTGGTTTGTATGGTATGTTTATGTCGTTTTGGTAATACAGAGGTGATGGTAATACAGTTTTGTTACTGTTATGTCACGTCTAATTTATGGGTACGTTCGTAAATGCATCAAAACTGTGCATCACTGATGCAGTGATGCAAAATTTTGTTGCTGTTGCGTGATCACTAGTTGCACTTGTGATGCTGATGCTTTTTTACTGCACAACAGCTGTGCAAAGGTTGAATTTTTAAACACGAGCTAAATTTTAATAGTTTTATGAGCGAACATAAAATAATAAAAAAATATGTTATCAACAATAGCGATGGCAAATTTTATTGAAAATATTTAACCTCAAAACATCAAAAAAGAAAAAAAACGATATCTTTTATATTAAAAAATATTGCATCAGAAAATTAACTGATGCAATAATTGCAAAAATTTGCTGCGGAGCTGCGGCATCATTGCAATAAAAAACTTTTGACATATGAAAGTAATGCCAAGTTTCTTACAAGTAATGCGTTTACGAACATTCAACTTTACTTATGCGCAACTGATGCGCAACAACTGCATTTATGGACGTACCCGAACCTTTAAAATTATTATCACAGATTTTATTATGTTGCGGTTCTATAACTAGCGCTAATGTTGTCAATATCTTTATTGTGGTTCATTATGTTTTGCTGTATTATCAAGCTTTCTATCTCTTCCTCTCTTCCTCTCCCCTCGTTAAAAATCCAACACACTCACTTGCAGTGATGTTAACTTTTATTTTTTCATTACCATACGGCCCTTTTAAAAATTACCTTTTCTGATAAGAAATTACCGTACGCAAAGGTTTTTTAATTTATTCAAATTTTAAATGTGTTTTATGAAAAATTTTCTTGAAAATCATTGTTTTTAAATACATTTTAAACCAAAATTGTTGTATTTTTTTTATCAATACGAAAGTAAAAGCATCAAATAAATAAAATTCTTACGTTACTGACAGACTGACTGATTCATGATCGCACAGCCTAAACGACTGAAGCTAAAAAGTTTAAACTTGGACCGGAGGTTGGTTTTTTGCCAAATCGTTCAACTTAGACAGAATTTTTTAAAATTCGAATATCGCAAGAGAATATTAACTCGAAATTTTTTTATTTTTTACGTTCATCTTCTTATGATGAAACCATTGGTGTAAAAGTTCTTTTTAATATGCCTTTAATACAAAATGAATATGTAATATTTTTGCTTCTACTGAAAAGTTTTAATAATTACTATAGTTAAATGCATCACATAACGGCTATTTTAAATGCTTAAAAAATTGTCGACTTTGAAACAACCGTAAAGTTAAAAATACAATTAATAATATACAATGAGTTATTTAATTTTTCATATTTTACACTTATCACTGTAACCTTAACCGTATGAACTCTTGTCTTATTGATATGATTGCTACTTTATGGGCGAGAGGGACGAGGGGAAAAGAAACGAGTACACAGATGCATGTACTGTCTTTACGTTTTGCTTTTACATTCGTTGTTTAATTTTGTTATTGTTTTCGATATCAAAAAAGCACATGTCGTCAACATGACATGAATCATTTGAATGCCAATTCATGTTCAAAGAAGAAAAAGGAAGAATCTTGTCAATAAGACATGAGTCGTATAAACTCAGACTAAGCATTTGCAGAATCATAACATTCTTAACTTTTTGTAAAACATCCATGAATATCACCTCTCAAAAGTTAAGATCATAAAGCCTTCATATGTTAGTATGTATGTTTATGAATATCAAAAACCCAAATCTTGATATTACCGTATTTTAAATGAAATTACCTTGCTACCTTTTGGGGCTCAAAATTACCGTAAAAAAGGGTAATTACCGTACGGTTAACATCACTGCTCACTTGTTCTGTTTCAAAGGAGTGAGATTTTGAAATCATGTGTTGTGATAATGCACTTGTTTCTCTCCTCTTCAATATGTAATTTTGATGTTCTCCCATTCTCTTTTCAAGTGAGCGTTTTGTTGTTCCCATATAAATTAAGTCACAATGCTAATCGTCCCTTCCGTTACACTTTGCTTCGTTAACAACATTACTTTGTTGTTGTTTTTCTATTGGCGGCTTAACTCTTGAAAATATTGCACTTAAAGTTGAATTCGGTTTGCAAGCAAAGTTTATTTGTTCTGATTGTAATGTTGTCCTTCCCTGCGAATAAAATTGGACCACCTGATCCATTTTGATAAAATGGACTACTCCATGGACTGGTCCGATGTAATGCAAGCATGGACCATGTCATTGTTAAAAAGTGTTTGTATTGAGACGACATGTCTTCGTTTTTTAACGACATGCTTTCGTTTTTAAACGACTTCAAAACGAATCCTCTTGAGTATATACATGGAGTAGTTTTAAAACTACTCCTTAGTGGTCCAAAGGTGGGTTATCTGGTCCTCTCCTAGGACATCGTAATGTTAAATAGGCCAATGCCCATGTTCTGTAACTCTCGCGTCGAGAAAGTTTTGATTGAAATGTGTGAAATGAAACAAAAATGCCATAAATAGAAACAAACAGCGGTTTTTCTCACTTAACTGTGTCTGTAACTTTTTTGGCGAGTACAAGCTGTCACGTAAGGAAATTACTGGCCAATTTACAGAAAAAGTGTGTCTGCAACATTTTGGTGAGAAAAGTTCCCGGTTTGAACTGTCAAATAAACTCACGAATAAAAATGGGGCGACAAAAAATTTTAACACTAAAAAACAATTAAAAATGCAAAGAATAATAATAATAATATTTTGTTCTTGGCACAGTTTTCATTGTTTTATTATTTTGCTTTTAAAATTTTAATAAAATATACGAATGTCTTCAAAGCTCGTTTGCAAACAAAAAACATTAAAGTCGCCGTCGTTGAAAAATGTAAAATTTTTGGTAAATTTTGGTCGCCGTCAACGATAAGTGTTACTGGCGTTCTGAACGTCTGCAATGTCACATCGGCTTCGAATGCAATATTTTGACATTTATAACGTAACGACGTAATCTCTTTTGATAGTTTTCGACATGAGTTACAGACACACATTTTTCTCACTTTTCGAGAAACGATTAAATATTTTGTTTCACATCTTTTCGATGCAAAAAGTTCTCACTAAAGTTACAGAACATGGGTACAGGTTTTTTCCATACGTTTGGGTTAGTTTTGGACTAGTCCTGGTCCCTTGTGGACTACTCTTTACACGCGGGTTTGGTCTGGTCCTGTTATTTGCAGGGTTATGTGTCTATTTTCCGTCAAGCCAGGTATGTATTTTACACTGTAAAAATGTTTGTCTTTTTCAGGACTGCTATCATTATTGATGTTTTAGTATTGTACATATTTTTGTGTATCGTTGATAAGTGTATTTATAAATTTTTTAGGAAAACTATTTCAAATTAATATTTCTGCGATTTTGTCGATATTTTTGTTATGATATTGCGGGTCGCTTATATTTAATATTCTTGCTATACAATTTTTTACTGTATTAATTATCAAACGTTATAAAATCTTGTTCCCTACGTAGTCTGGTATCAAAGTACGCTATTTCACCATTTTTCTAAAGTTCTACTGTAAATTTAATTTGGGGGTTGTGACTATTAAAAGTGTTCAGAATAATATTCTTGTCCTTGATGTCAATTATGGCTAATATATCGTCTACATATTTGATTATGTATTTAATGTGCATATTTTTATTTCTAAGTTCCACGATTGCATCGTCAAGCAATGTGTCAAGTAGTGCTGGGAAACTATCGATATACTATCGATATTATCGATAGTCTTAAAATATCGATAGGAAAAATATAAATATCGATATTTTTATTATTTAAAATACAGCTATGAAGGCATGTTACAGCAGCTATACACACACATTTTTTTGCCGCAAATTTTTACTTGCTATTATTAATTCGCGCTGAATTACAGCAATGAATACAAACAACAAGAATGGCAAGTGGTATGGATTGCTTAGCAGTGTTTTTTTCTGCTAATTAAAGGCCTTTATATAAAGGGCTGAAATGTCAAATATTTTTGTAATGTTGGAAAAAAAAATGCAAATCCAAATGCAATTGCAAGCATAGGACAAAACAATGAACGACCATTAGAGGATAAGTCCGCTAGATTGATTACCTTTCTGGGTTTAGAATTTAGGAAATTTTTTAAAGTTGCAATGGAGTATCTTATAGTCCCTGTTACTTCGGTTCCTTTAGAAAGGTACTTATCAATTTTTAAAAAACTGCCATCTAAAATAACGTGCGTATATACATACGTCTCATACATTTAATAACGTGATGAAATCAACGGACTGTAGCCTGATAAAAACTAGTTAAAGTTTTCATGCACAAGTACAAACATTCAGTCGATAGTAATATCGATATATCGATAGCGAAATCTGAACTATCGATAAATATCGATAGTAGAAAATATCGATAGTATCCCAGCACTAGTGTCAAGTACTATATCTGCGAAAGAGGATTGCCCATTGGCATGCCGAAGATCTGCTGGGGTCTAATCACCGCATTCGCTACTATCGTATCGAATAAACTATCGAATGTTTTTGCATACGATATACACTGACGTATCGAATGAAAACCCGATAAATGTAATGTCGAGTTTCTCGATAACGAATGATATTATTTCTAATTCAAGACATTTCATTCGATATCGAGTTTCAGTATACCAAAATAAGTAATTTTGATAAATTTTGCTCGATATCGTATGCGGTGATCACACCCCTGATTAACGACTTTTTCTTCACACCGCTCTACAGGTTTTTAGAAACTTATAGTGGGAGGTGCCATGCCTACTTTTCCAAATAATATTTAAGCTATTTGTACAAAATTTAAACACTCACTGTTACAAATATATAGAAATCTTAATTTGTATAAAATTTTAAAACTTTTCCCGTTATTGTTTTCAACATATGCAGAAATTAATATTCACCGCTATTATGTAAGTCGTTGTCGATGTCGACATTATTTTAAACTGTTGTCGTATCTAGTTGACAACTTCATAACTTCTACGTTAATTTGGTATTTTATAAGAATGTTGTGTCGACCTCGACTAATTATCAAAAATCTGATTAAAAAAGCCGGACAAACGAAATCATGTAGATTAAAATTTTGTATTCCCGGAAAAATTACTTTAATAAAAAATCCCAACTCTAATTATTTTTTCTGCTATTGTTGTTTTTGATAATAAACAGGCAAGTGCACGGCCTAAAAAAACACCTAATTGACAACATGCTTTTGTAAGTTGTTGTTGTTTTCATTTAGTTTTTCTTAACCTACTTACAACTACAATTAATGTTGAGAGAATTTCAACTAATTGTAGTGGGGAATGTAAGATGAGATAAACTCACTGTTTATTGTTTATGCTTTTGTTTAAACTTTGATATTGTTACAAGAAGAACTGTTGCTTATAAGCCTTTTACGCCCTACAAGAATAGTGACGGTCATTTGACCTATCATATGACCGACATTGCTGATATAGATATCGGTCATCGCGCAGAACAAAGTTTCTATCATTTTCTTAAGGCCAACGTGAAAAAAATGACCTAAACTTTTGTGTACGTGTGATTTTGCATTCTGCTTTAACCTATGAATTTTGTGGTAGATAAGACATATATCTGAGCTGTTTACTCTTATACTCTCTACATATCAGTACTGATGTATAAACCGGACACAGCTGACTAGTCAGTACTGATGCATATACCGGTCACAGCTGACTAGTCAGTACTGATGCATATATTCGTCACTGTTGACGTACTTTAGCTTAAATAAAACACGATTAATTTTATTCAATTCTCATACTAATTTTTGTTTTCTATTTAAAATAAAATTCAATATTTGTTCGTTTTACAAAATAAATTAAATAAATAAATAATTATTTTTTGTCCTATGAGGTAATTGAAATTTTATAAAGCTTTTTTGCAATAGTCCCAACTTCAATATTTCACTTGGTTTTTGCTTACACTGAAAGAAAAATGCTTCATATATTAAATGAATCATTTTCATAAAAAAGTTTTCCTTGGGTAAATGAAAATTTTCATTGTCTAAATGGAATTTCATAGGTTTGATGAAGTATTTTCGTTAAAATCGTTTCATTAGATTTCGTAATTACGTTAAAAATTTTCATTGGATATATGAAAACTTAAGTTTGTCCAAGTTAAACAAAAAATTTTTATTGGGAACTTAAAAAAACAATATACAAACATAACTATATTCATAAATTAATACAAAATTATAGTTTCCTTAAAAAAATGTTTAATTGTTATTGAAAAAATGTAAGATTTAATAACTTCATACATCGAATGTTACATGTATGCCATTAAATTTATGAAATCAAAAAATTTTTTTATAAAAGCAACATATTTCAATAATTGCCTTCATAAATTTTAATTTTCATTATGACAATAAAAATGTCATTATAGTAATGAAACAAAAACTTTCAATCCACTTTCAATCAACGTTGTTATTGTTATTATGGACAATTTAATCTCATATTTACGGTCTTAATTGAGAAAAAAACATTGTTTTTTTATACAAAAACTACACTGCCCCGGTAGACTAGCTGGTAGTGAGCTAGTCTATCAGCACCGAGGTTACATGTTCGAATCCCACCAGAGACAGAAAAAAAAAAATAAAAAATAAAATAAAGTAAAATAAAATAAGAAAAAAGAAAAAAAAAATAAAAAATAAAAAAATAAAAAAAAATAAAAATTTTACTTTATTGAAAGTATTCATCCAATGAATAATATTCATGGATCTAATGTAATGTTTCATAAAGTCCTTTTAATGAAACAGGTTTCATTGATCCAACGAAGCGCTGCATAGGTTCCTTTATAATGCAATTTTTCATGGGATTAATGTCAAAATTCGTTAGTATTGCGAAGATAATTCTTTCAGTGTAAGTCAACCTTTGGTTAACACTGATGCTATAGATAAGTACATATACTAAGGAATGATCCTATACACTACCAGATTATCTTGTAGTTTCATTAGAATCATTCCTAAGTATATGTTTACATCTATAGCATCAATGTTAACCAAAGGTTGGCTTAAGCAAAAACCAAGTGAAATATTTAAAGAATGGGAATATTGCAAAAAGGCTTAATAAAACAGGGACCGTGACAGTTATTCCTCCTTTCATAAACGTCAGATGATAACAGTTTTTTTATTAAATATTAGACGCTGCTAACCAATAGTTTTATTAAAAAGTTATTGGTTTTTGCAAAACGTTTGGCTAGATCAAACACCATTTAACTGTTTTTAAATATCATTGTACAATTCTGCTACATATTGTATCCATTCGAAACGTTTGCCGTGTTTAGTTTTTACTAAAAACTTTTTAGACAATTTGTTAAACCATAAAGAGTGTCTGATTCCCCACAATTGTAAAGAGCACGCACTAAAGAGGTCACTGTGCGATCAAGAAGTGCTTAATTTGTGTTTTTCGCTACAATTTGCAAAATACTGTAAAATACAAAAAATACTTAATATTATTTAAAACTAATTTTCATGATAACATACCTCTGAATATCGTATAACCAACTCTGGCTCCTTACAATGCAACCAAATCAAGTTGACTGCTGTACATATGCGTTTACACCATTCACTGCAGGGGGAAGAAATAACACGGAAAAATGTTTTCGCCTCTAATCATAATATGACGATCATCCAACTGAACATCGGGATGAGCCTCTTCATTGAGAATACTTTCAGCACCGCCAGCAGGAGCCAAACCAATTAATTCCCAGTAATCTACATGCAATTCGTGTCCACCTGGTGCACAAAACAAATAAATGAGTTTCTACAATATTGTTCACGAAACGAAACCTACCGATTTACCTTCTGGCACAGGTTTTAGTGTACCAAACATTGTAAAAATCCGTAATGTAAATAAAAAATTAAACCTTTGTCTTGACGTCTTAAACGATGTGCCCATCCATAGATTTTAACGTTTCTGTTAATTTTCGACACATTCAAATATGCAGCTGGCCAACTGGGATCTTCGGATATGAGTCTTTTTGGCTTCATCCAAATTTTGTTTAGGCTTTTCCGCATCTTCAGCTTCGCGTTTTTCTTTTTCGCATTTTTATAACTTACTTACCCAAATCCTTTGGATTTTCTTTATTTATTTTAATAATTTAAAAATTATTGAAATATTTTGCAGTATTTAATTTAAACAATTCACAAATTTTCACAAATATTAGCCAGTGAAGCGTATGTATAACAAAAATGAAAAAAAAAATTGGCATTTTTGTGGTGTTTTCAGTTGTTCTACTCTACATATATGTATGTTAGAGTGGTACAACTAATGTAAAATGTTTGCAAGTGTGTTAGTAAAATTTTTTTTTTTTTTAGTTTCGGTCATCCATTTCTTGTAGGGCGTTTAACAGTTTTATTTGGTTTAATATCTTTAGTTTTTCTAAAATCTTTATGGATGAAGTTTCCTGATGATCTGGCCAAAGCAACCAGTGAAATGCGCATGGGAATGGCTTATCCCATCAACAATAAATTTCAAGTGTTTTTATCAAGAATAAAAACTGGGAATTAAGCACGGATAACAAAATCTTTTGTAATTAAAATTTTGTATTCCCAAGGAAATTACTTTTTGATAGTTGTTCTTCACCATTATATATAAATTTTTAACGTTATTTATGATATTTTCCGACATTTGGTTGTTTTAACCGATTTAGCGATTTCAAATAAATTTTAGACTTTGTTTCCTATTTGCATTTTTTCGCGAATT
Organism: Pollenia angustigena; assembly: GCA_930367215.1. Classification (NCBI taxonomy): domain Eukaryota; kingdom Metazoa; phylum Arthropoda; class Insecta; order Diptera; family Polleniidae; genus Pollenia; species Pollenia angustigena. Next base: position 197,596,543 of record OV884060.1, read on the forward strand.
TTTGCCATGTTCGCGATATAAGTGATTTTTTACTTTAAGTTTTCTAATTCTTAACCGCCTTAACGATAATGAATAAATATCATCTTTGCTATGAACCCGCAAACTTTTGCGAATTTCCGCTAATTTAGCAATTTTTACCGAATTTTTGCCATTCCTTATATCGGGTGATTTTTTAGCTATTATCTTTTTGGTAACACTGGTTTAAACAGCTAACGCACGTTTCGTGTTTTGTTTCACTGTCAAACATCTTCAATTTGGTCTATAATTTAACCATGAATCGTCTTACAAACGAACAACGCTTGCAAATTATTAAATTTTATTATCAAAATGCGTGCTCTGTTAAGAAAGTTCATCGCGCGCTTCTTGTGTTCAGCGACGAAGCATTTTTGGCTCAATGGGTACGTTAATAAGCAGAATTGTCGATTTTGGAGTAAAGATCAGCCAGAAGCATTGCAAGAGCTACCAATGCATCCACAAAAAGTCACAGTTTGGTGCGGTTAAGGGCTGGTGGCATCATTGGACCGTAATTCTTCAAAGATGATGCGAACCGTAACGTAACTGTGAATGGTGAGCGCTACCGTGAGATGATATCCAACTTTTTTTTGCCCAAAATGCAAGAGCTTGACTTGCATGACATGTGATTTCAACAAGACGGTGCCAAATGCCACACAGCACGCTTAACAATGGACTTATTGAGAGACGAGTTCGGTGAACATTTTATTTCACTTCCGGGACCGGTCAATTGGCCGCCTAGATAGTGCGATTTAACGCCTTTGGACTATTTTTTGTTGGGCTATGTTAAAGCTCATGTCTATACACACATGCCCGCTTCCATTGACGCATTGGAAGACAACATTGAAGCATTTATTCATGAGATACCGGCCGAAATGTTGGAAAGAGTATGCCAAAATTGGAGTAAGCGGATGGACCTTTTGAGGCGCAGTCACGGTCAACATTTGCATTAAATAATCTTCAAACATTAAATTATATGGACCGTACTATCGATTCAAATAAAGATTTCATGCATTTTTCTGAATTGTATGTGTTTTTTTAAACTTTCCTATAGCTCTTAAAAAATCACCCATTAGTTTTATGGACTTTCAATAAAGTTTATGGTTTGTTTAAAATATTAAAACTTTTTGCGAATTTTCGCTATTTTAGCAAGTTTTTCGAATTTTTGCAATTTTCGCGTTTGATTTACTTAACACGTTGAGTGCCATCATACAAAAAAAAAAATATATTACTAAAGTGCCAATATATGAAACCAAGTTTAAATTAATGTTTTTGTGATAACAAATGAATTTGTGAAAATCTTTTTTTGTATATGTGTGTTATTTGCACCGTTATACATGTGACAGCCGGCGGTACTCGTGGCACACAGAGAATATAATTTTATTCAGGTGCCGTGTGTGCCGCCGATAGTCACACCATATTTTGTTATTATTATCATTAGTTCCTTTTATATTTATTGAATACTAAGTTCCTTTTTTTATTATAAACTAAAAGTGAAATAATATGTTATTTTCTTATTTAATTTAATGGATTCTAATTTTTTTGATCCTATATATTTTCCACCAAACACACTAGTTCCTATTTTTTATTGAACATGAAGTTCCTTTTTTATTTATGTAAATTGAATTAATTATTATTTTGTTATTTTATTCATTGAATTTTTATTTATTGAAGTGGGTAAGGTTAAAAAAATTATAAATTTTTGATCCTCTATAACTCATGTAATACAAAAGATACACAAAAAATTCTTGAAGTTAAAGAAAAATGCATTTCTCTAGGTGCCATCACATAATATTTATTAGCTTTACTATAATGCCACAGAAAATATATTGTATTGAAAACTTAAGTAGCTGTGCACCGCCGGCGGTACACATGGCACTCTAGTAAAAGAAAAGTGTGCGCCGCCGGCGGTGCACATGGCACTCAACGTGTTAAAAAAATATTGGTGCCCGTAACTTCTTTTAAATTTACATATTTTTTATTTATTTTTTAGTCTATTTAAAATTTCTTTAATTTTCATTTGAGTTGTCGCAAAATTTCCTATCGACTAAAACAGAAACAATTCTAGTCGAAGTCGACTAAACAGCGCCTTAGAAAATATCAAGTGACTGTCGATAGTAATCGATTATTGTCGCTAACGACTAAGAAAATCTATCTACTGTTCCAGTGCCGTCGATATTTATAATAGGAGTAAATATGCTTTATAGTTGCTAACATCAATATTGTATAAAATACAAACAGAATGACAAACTTATATACCACCTTTTAGCTTTAGGTTGATGGGTATAAAAAGGTGCAACTGCCGCTGATGAATTTCACTAGGATTTTCCGTTGCCCCTAGTCCTTAACCTTGTTTTTTACCGATTTAATTAAAAATTAGCCTCGTCCCGGTGTTAAAATTATGATTTTCTTCAACTCGATTATTTTAGTTCGTAGTTTAATAGAAAACTTTTCTATTTTCAATTTCTCAAGTCTTTTTTGAAAACAGCATAATTTGAGAACATAAAAGAGAATAATGTTAAAGTTAAAGAATATTTAAGCTCCTTCATTTCTTTGGGGTCACCCTGTATAATCAAAGTCAAATTCATTTTACCAATAACAATTTCTATATATATTAGTTAACATTTTAAAAAAGAATTTTGTTGAGACCGGATCATAATCATACTATAACTAGCAATATGCCAAAATCGACTTTCTGCGAAAAAGAACTTTTTTATTGTTGAAAATGGTTCTCTAGGGTATCAGAAGCAACTTTTGTTCCGCGACTTTTATATAATTCCGTTATTTACAAATTAACCATTATTTTTAGGTACTTGAAGAAAATGAAAGTTAAATTTTCAGAATTCGACCAAATGTTGTTTGGCAACTTTGTACAAAATCGTATGGCGAGTAGTTTTGTGGAACATATAATTTCAAAATATTTGCAAATACAGGGTGTTTTGATGCATTTTTCCAAAAAAAAATATCTTTACGCCATCTAGCGGCAATAATTTTTACTAACTATATTCTACATTTAGAAAGGTAATTGGAATACCTTTCCAACAAAAAAAAAAACTTGAAAATCGGATGACAAATAACCGAATGAGAAAAAAAAGATCTATAAGAAAATGAAATAGTATCAAATTTATATTAAAATATGTACCCAGCAAAAATTTACATTGCAAAGTAATGAGTTAAAAAGCTAATATAACGACTCTTCACTACTTATACATTGGCATTTTAACTCATTATTTTAACACGGTGATGTCATTGGAGGCAAGTACTTACCACCCTCGCTTACAAATAGGGAGTTAAAAAAGTCATTACCACATACGCTTACAAATAGGGACTTAAATAACTTATTACTCCGATGTCACCAAAATTACAACTAACATGTAATGACTTTAAAAAAATTTTTTTATTACTTTTTTTTAAATTATTTTTTTTCTATTTTTTCTTATTTTATTTTACTTTACTTTATGTTTTTTTTTTTTCTATTTTTTCTTATTTTATTTTACTTTGTTTTATTTTTTATTTTTTTTCTGTCTCTGGCGGGATTCGATCGCGCAACCTCGGTGCTGATAGACTAGCTCACTACCAGCTAGTCTACCGGGGCAGTGTAGTTTTTGTATAAAAAAACGATGTTTTTACACAATTAAGAGCGTAAATATGAGATTAAATTATTGGAGGCAACTACTTACCAGCCTCGCTTACAAATAGGGAGTTAAATAAGTCATTACCACATTCGCTTACAAATAGGGACTTAAATAACTTATTACCCAATATAAAATTTTATCATTTTGCGAAGCACTAAAGGTACATTTAAAAAATAAGCGCACAATTATGCGCTACGCAATAAGACATACAGAAATGCAGTAAAGTAAGTGAAAGAACTCTCAACAACTTTTATAAAAAAAATAACATTTCAAGTGCTACGGCATTCCCTTACTACGAAGCAGGTTTGTAAGGGAGAATACTAAAAAATAACTGTATCAAAACCTTCAGTGTGTAAAGATGATCGTTACATCCGACAATATTTATGTGCGCTGAATAATGCGCTTTATGTGTCAAAAATGTATTGCTTCAAAGTGGGAACTCGCCATATAAAATTCATGTCTTCCGTAAGCGCAATGGTAAGCGAAACCCTTATGTTTCTCCCTTACAAACCTGCTTCGTTGGAAGCTCCATTTTTTATTGGGTACTCCGATGTCACCAAAATTACAACTAACATGTCATGACTATAAAATTTCAGTACAGCATAATTTTTCATATTCAAATTTATTACAAATTGTTTTTTATTTATAATAAAAAAAAAAAAACAAATTGTAAGAACAAATATTTTAAATCAATTTGTATTAGATTTGAAAAAACTTCAACCGTAGATGCATTTTATTACGAATGAATTATAAATTTCGTTAATCAACTCATACACAAGTACTTAGGTATCAGATTATATGTCAGCCATTACCAAACTACTTCTATGTAATGCAGATGGTATGAAGTAGTCATTGAAAAGTAAGTTGTTCAGTAATGGCAAGTCATTACCAAGTTTTTGCTGGGTATGTATGCAACTTTTATTAAATCGATCATTAAAGTTTACATTTTTAGTTTTGCGAAAAAAATTTTAGTTATTTTACTAGAAATGTATTTAACAGAAATCTTTATTATTTATACTTTTAAAAACATCAAGTTATTTTATTTTTTAAATTTTTAGAGATCTACATAATAGTGCAAATTCTTTAGCTTTTCTTTGCGTTGGGACTCTAAATCCAAATTGGTTTGCTTAACTTTTTCAACGTGATATTTATAATTTAAACCTCTCAACATGTTTATTTGATTTTTAAGAATTTTTATCCGATTACTCTGTACATCGACATCAGAAAGTTTGTTCCATAGGCTCATTCACATGAAGCAAATTTAGAAATAGGACTTTACTCTCCGTACGTCGTTTTTTTACTTGTTGTTTGCTCCATCTCTTCCAATCTCTTTATTCGTTCCTTAGCATTCCATTTTTTATTTTCCTGAAAAACCTTTTTCATTATTTTCACACCATTTTCCATATCTTGCTTCGTTGGATAGAACTGCAAAATATCGAAAAGGAAGTGAATGCATTTGTTTTGCCGGGCCTTTATTTGCTGACACATGGTGTATATTTCTTTATGAGGTTCCATATCCTCGTTCCTCTTCGCCATCGCAAACACTCTCTCCACATTGATATTACTGTGGAATGAGTATACATCATCCACAGGTCTATCGATATATCTTTTTAACATTGAATCTTTCGCATCCGCTAAAACCGTTTGGAAAATGTTAACATCTTTTTCAGCAAATTAAGCTTGTCTGTGTTAAAAGCAAATTGAAATTTGTGGGGAATTGAATTCAAGAACGATCTTTTATTTATTTCTTCGAACTTTAAATATTCAAATATTTGATACAGCACGTCCTTGAAAGTAAGATGATCACAAGCAACAATTGATTAACAAGTGCTAATATGTATTAGTGGTTCAATGCAAGCTGCTACAGAAAATTTGATACAGAAAATTTGTGTCTGTAATATAATCATGAATCATTTTCGCATCCGTGTACGCTTCAGGATATTTTTGCACAAACTGAAATAGCAAAGCGGTTTCTTTGTAAATTTGACTTATTGTTAGTTAAAATTTTTTTAAATTTTATTTCTTTATGTAAGATTAAATCTGTCAAAAATTTTAAAAGTTACATGCATTTAAACAAACACTTTTTAACATGGTCAAATTTACAAATTAGGTAAGGTCACTTTGCGGACTTTCCTTGTAAGTAACATGAAAACCCAACGATAGAATTCAATTCTTATGGCGGCATTGCATTCAGGAGGTCATAATACATAAGGATTGGTGGGTCTGGTTTCTGGGTCAGAACCTTTTTATATTTTTGTGAGGCTGTGTAATTAATAAGCACGCAAAGGTGACGGCTAAAATATCCACTGCCGCTTTATCACAATAGTAAATGAAATATAAGTATATTTACTTATCACATGGAAAGAAATTTTGTTTCCCAAAGTGAAAACAGTGTCTATGTTCTTAATAACTAATGTAAAACTAATTTTAGTAGCATAAATTTACGTTTTTTTTAAAATTCACCGTGTTTTTTTAATCAATTAATAAAATTTGTTGAAAATAGGCTGTACTGTTTGTACTACGGCACAAATTCGGCTGAATATTATGCCTTGGGAAGCAGCAGAGTTGTTGATGACTAAAATATCTAAAATTCTGCGGTGGTGCTTGAAGATAACACTCCTACTTCAAAAGTTATAAATGAATGAAGGTCAAAAAACCCAATTTTTTTCATTTTTTCGCCTTTTTTTTACATTTTCCTAATTTTCTTGTAAACGAAAAATGCGATCGCCACGCGCCACCGCAGAATTTTAGATTTTGATGTCATTAACAACTGTGTTGCATTGCAAGCCAGCCCAATTTGTGCCGTGCTAAATGTTAGAAGTTGTATTTTCTTACTTTCAAGTTTTGGTTTTTGCCACTTTGTTTTTTTTTTCAGTGTATTATTCCAACAAAACCCAAAAATGAAAGATTGCTACCCAAACTTACTATTCAATACATAAAAACATTGATTTTGTAGCTAACAACATAAAAAATGCGTTAAATTCATAAAAAGTCAAAAAATCCAAGTTTTAAGGGCCACCCTATATATCCGTTTTAGGACAAGTGAGGGGCACTCTAATAAGCAAGTAGGGTACTTGACTCTACCCCCGAAGTATTAAAAATCATTCGGCATTAATAGCTTTTTTAATTTTTTTTGGCATATTGCTAACTATAACTTCTAACAAGGAAAAAGTTCTTCTTGCCTTTCGACACCATCTGCTTACGAAATATTTCAAATCATGCAACTTTTCCTCAGGCAAAAAAGTTATAATGAAAGTTTAGTTATTGCAGTTGTGTCTCTGTGAGCTTAGAATTTGTATAATAACCTAATTTATTAAATGTTCTTAGAATTTAAAGGCATTTATGTTTATTATAAACATTTCTTAATTGTTAATTATTATATTTAGCAACAACCACTTTAGTTTGTTTAACTACATCGCTGTAGATTCCATTACATATCCTAAACCTAAACATTTAAATTGCTTTGCTAATTGACTAATTGATCATTTTAATTATTGATTTGTGGAAAAACACATAAAACCAGACCTGGGGTCGCAATTAATGTTTTTTAGTTTTAATTACACTAAGTGCAATTGTAACTATATTTAGAACACATTATCTGTGATTTTGATTGAATTTAAATGTAATTGATATACCCCAGGTCTGCATACAAATTTGTACAAATGTTTATATTTATAAGTAAATTATAATTATTTTACATAGTTGCAAATTTTTGTTATAATGGATATTAATTTTATGATACAATTTAATTGACAGTGAATATTATTAGCAATGAAAATTTAAATTAGATTAATTGCAACGAAATCTAGTGAAACTAAAATTGATGGACATTTTCAGTTTAATTTTTTTACTCAAATTATTCTTCTAGAACCTGCCTATATGCATCGCACTTGATCATCAAGAGGGTATTAACTCGAAATTTAAAAATGTAAAGTAGCAGCAAAACGGTTCTTAATAAACTATTAAAGGTATATGAAAAATAGTTTTTGAACCAATCGCTTCAATACCAAAAGTTGACTAAATAGAACGATATTTTAACAGCAGATATGGTTATGACTGTTTTGGGTCGAGTTTTTTCAAAAAGTGAAAAAATAAAAATTAGGCATTAATATGACCTCTTGTTGACCAAGTGCGATATATTTATAGATTAGGGTGCGCCTTATTTTTCATTTTTGCGAAATTGTAACGAAACTCCCGCTATATACATGTGTTTGTTCCTAAATTCCAAAATTTAAAAAGTTTGGGTTTATTTTGACACCAAGTGCATTTATGGGCTAATCTCCATATGTGCGTTGTTTTGTCTTCGTATGACATAAGATTATATTTTTCTCCAGTTTCTTAAAAATCGGCACAAAAATATACAATATTTATGGTATACTTATATATATTATCTTTCCTTTTTCAAATATATCAAAATTTTACCTTAATGATTTTAGGGTTAATGTTTTCCGATTTTAGTAAAACCTTTATTGTATACTAGCGGATCGCCCAGCGTGTGTAAATACGCATAAAAAAAATTAATACGTTTTGGAATCTATCTATGTTTCAAATTTCATTAAAATCTCTGAAGTAGTTCCAAAGGGGCAGAAATTTCTCTCCACCTCCCCTCGTGGTCCTATTTTTCAAAAAATATCTTAATAATTTGTCGTTATAAGGTAGTCTAATACAGTTTTGTTATGGTTATGTCACGTCTAATTTGAGCTGAACTGTGACATGAGAGCAACCAACACTCGGTATTTAAGATCCGAGAGATATGAAGCTAGTCTCATACAAGAGAATATGAATATTAACAAATGTAAAGTCAGTGTTGCCAGTTGAAAAACAATAAACCTTGAAAAAAAAAAACAAAATAACCATAAAACGTAAATATAACAGGATTAGGAAGTACATTAATACTAAAATAGAAAAAACAAATTTGTTGTTATTTTTAATGTAAATTAATTGCTTTTAATATAAATTTTCACTAAAATAAAAATTTATTAGATTTCAATGAACAACTTTTTCAAAAAAACGAAAATTCTGCTTGTTGGGGTACCCGTTAAGCCAGAAATGAGCCTAGTCGCTGAAGATGATTTGGCCATTAAAAATCTGGCTTAGCTTTCACACTTACGCCTACAGCGGCGACGGCTTCTTCTGTACGGGCTCGATTTGTATAAATATTATAATTATTAGCCGCTCAGATGAACGATTATGCGCACCGTAAACTTGACAAAGTGCTCTTTAAGTTTGGAGAACAGCGCGAATTTAAGAAATAAATTTCCAGTATTTTTATACTTAAAAAAAAATAGACATAAAACGCCCTTGACAATCAAAACGTGAAATATCTTAAAAGTACATGAAAAGGAAAATTTTGCTTGAACACCTGCGATGTGTGCCCAACCTCAAGGTGGTCTTAACCACTGGGTGACAAACAATGCGTTTAACAACCGGCTCTGCGGGATAACACACACACTAGTTTAATTTTGAGGGTACAACGCTGCAGAAATATAACTACATTCGCTTCTTGCTAAAAAGCAGAAGCTATCTGACGTCCACTAGTTTTTGACATGCTTACAGCATCTGTTGAATCGTAACAGCGCATAGGGAAAATCCTCTCTTTGGGCAACTTTCCCACAAGTGGTGACAAATTAACCCTAAGGCGACTATTTTATCTTAATTCCCGCGACTTTGGCTATAAACCACATCGCCCATGTGACTCCAAGGGGGCCTCACCAATAGTCAGTCCGTAGCCGTATTTCCATGGGCTAATGACACCCGTAGTACGAGATATGATCTCATGTCAGCCGCAGTATCACGAGTTCTGTCGATTTTGCACTCTGCCGGCTTCCAGATATAAGCTGAATCGGATTTCCGCTGTGGATGTATGTGTTTCCCTACATATCCCTGTGGGGGACCTAAAGAGTGCAATAGTACTGAATATAACCATGCCTTTCAGCGCTTTACTTAGTATAGGTATTTTTCAAAAACAAACTATTTCGCCTTTCTCGCTTAGAAGGTAACTAGCTACAGAATTTTGTTTTTTTTTTTAATTCCCTAAGCTAAGCCCACACAACTCTACGCTTGCCTGGCGGGAATCGAACCCGTAACACCGGCGCTGATAGACTAGCTCACTACTAGCTAGCCTACCGGAGTTGTATATTGGAAAACCGTCAATCTAATATAATTATATACATCTTGTCGAAATAATTAAACCACTTTTTTTTAACGAAATTTCTTTTGAAATTCTAATCTGTTTTAAAAGCATTCTTTCTATCCATTTTTATCTCTTTAGATTGTTAACAGCAAAAAAAAAGGTGTGAATTCATTTTATACCATTTCAAATAGTTACGACCAACCGATAAAAATGTTCACCTTGTTATTGGAAAGTCGTAAATTTTTAAATTTTCCTAGCGATTGGTTTTGTCATTTAAGATGCAGTTGCTTTAAAGAAGTGTTTAACTTATTTTCCTTGTACAAGGATAAAAACAAAATGTTAATAAAGTTCCTTATGGCTTTTCAAGCGTTTTTATTTTATTTTCCAATTCTCACATTATTTTTTACCCCCAACCCAATATTTCTTAGCTGCCTCTTTTCCGTGGAACTTCTGCCCTCAAAGACATTTTTCTTTATTTGTTGCATCAATGCACTGATAATCGTCTTGCAATAGGAGGAAGGCTGCTTTAGCTAACAAAATAAAAAAAAAATTATAAGAAAACGTTTAAAATAATTCGATTACAAGCAAAAAATTAAAAGAAATATTTGCCGCTAATATTTTATCGATTATGGTTGATAACGATGTCGATGACGGTGTTAACAAGGCTGGGAGAGAGTCAGTGAACAAGAGAGATCCTAATAAATGCTAATGCCAAGGCCTCTACTAATACTTAGGTGTTCAGGGGATTATTCAAACCACTGTGCCTGCCTGCCTGCTGACTTGGCGTGCCTGTTTATGTTGTAAACTAATATACATATGTTTTTTTGTTTTGTAAAACATCAATTTACTAAAGTGACGTTAAATATGAGAGTGCATATATACATACGTATATATGTATGTGTGTGTGTGTGTTTGCGTGCTCACCATGCATGATATTGCCAAGTCTGTTTCCGCATTCGTTTACACAAAAAATAATAAAAAAAAAAGAATACGCTTACTGCTACACATTCAAACATAATATGTGTACCCTGCAGGAAATGTCACTAGTGAATCTGTACTGATACCCCGGCAATGTTATTTACAATAGACCTTTAACATGTGCGTGTCATTGAAAATCTACTACTGACGTTGGTACTACTGACTAGGGACTGATGTACATATGTAGACATTGGAACCAGAGAATCGCTAGTACATTTTAGTAAAAATAGTCTACATTTTTTGCAAGAATACGAAATCTTTCTATAGGAATTGTACTTCTCATTTGTTATTGATAAAATCTTTTTCGTATTAAAGCCAAAAATAGTGGCAAATGTAATGTAGTGTAGACACTTCGATATCAATTTTACCAATATAGTCGCCAAACTGGTGTTTTCATTCGATACGTCAGTGTCTATCGTATGCAAAAACATTCGATAGTTTACTCGATACGATAGTCTCGAATGCGGTGATTAGACCCCTGGTTTCCTTCAGGGTACTTATTTAAAAAAAACACACATACACACACCCACTCTCATACACATCTATTAACATATTCACGTTCTAAAATACAAAACACACACTTCTGCATAATAACTATAATAAATAAACTATCAATATAGAAGGATTCTATGTGCACTTTTCTATGTCAACCATTTTAATATGATGAGCAAGAAGACTTCAAACAAGTTGCAAATATGCTCTGTCTCTCTGTCTGTCAGTTTGTCAAAAAATTTTCCATCAGACAGAGAGTTCATAAGAAAAAAATGAGGCATACAAAATGTATACTCATAAAATGTTATAAAAAGCTCATGAAAAGTCCACAACTTTTGAATATTGATAGTTTTCAAGTCATTCTTTTTTCTAGATCAAAAATACCTTTTTAAGTTAAAAGTACCTTTTTTGAAAAAAAGCAAATCCTTGAAAGTACTTATTTTTTAATTGATGTATGTTTTTGAATGAAAACAAGGCTTTTTAATCAAATAATTTTTTTATTGTAAAGTACCATTTTTGACTTGAAGTAATTTTTTGTAAATTTCCCAGAATGTGATATCAATATTGAACCAAAAAAATCATTTTTAGAAGTGAAGACAATTTTCTAAAGAGCTATTGACAGACAAAACTCATTTTAAGCAAATTGTACTATTTTGAGCAAAGTGCTTTTTTAAACTTGGAGAACTTTTTCAACAAAACCAAGCTTTATGAACAAAAAGTACTTTTTTGGGGGAAAAACACCTTTTAACCCATTAAGGCCCGAGCCATGATCCCATTGAGCTATAATGATGAAACTTTTATAATTTGATTGTTTATACCTAAATATTGGTATTTCCACAGAAATGGCTACTTTTTGTCACGTAACGTCACCAACCATTTTTAATTGTTTCTCAAAGAATAATGAAAATAATATTAGAAAGAGAGGAAAAAGTTGAGCAATGTGGTTCTAAAATACAAGAATAATTGCTAGGTGACGTGACGTGACAAAAAGAGAGCTTTTCTGTGGAAGTGCCCATATGAAAGTAAACAAATTTTGGGCAAATCGGTTACGTGGGAGCCCGGGGTTATCTGGGCCTTTACGATATACAAATTAAGCGCATTTGTAACAATTTTAAATTAAAATATTTTATTCACGTCTTTAGGAAAAAAAATTAAAAAGATATTCATTTACATTTTATTTTTAATTCAATAATGATATGCTCCAAGGCACTTTGGGTGCACTGCTACGTCACTTTTTTCACATTTGTAAATTGATCGGTCCATAATTTACCATAGGACCCATATAAAGCCCACTCTCGAAAAACACTTTAGTACGCCTAAAACCATAACAAATTATTCTATTGTTATCAATTTTGTTCTATCACAGTTTTATATGACTAGAAACCTCACTGTCAACATTCGTAAAGATCGGTTCATAATTTACCACGGTGGTTTCAAATATTTGTCATAGCCGAATATAGCACTCTAATTGGTTTTTCTTTAATATCCTGGGAGAGGATAATTTCACATTACTTGTTCAGTTTTCTATTACTGTAGCTATTGAAGTAACCCTGCTGGAAATTTGTGTCAATCGTTCTTGGATTTGTGAAAATAGAACATATTCAAAAAGATAGAACTCATGACCAGTGAAAGGAGAACTAATCATCTAACTGCTTTATAAAGAACAAGAAGGTAAAAAAAGGAATGAATTACGGTACATACTACATTGTATCGAAATAATCTTACATTGTTATAACTAACGTTAAACAAGTTCATTGGAAATAGATGTGTGACTGGTCAAATGGTGTCAATTAACCAATGACAACCCCATGTAAAAGTGATAGGTCTTATTCATATAAACTGTTAGATCTATAACCGGTCTCTACCTCCAAAGACCTATCACGGGACTACTTTGGTGTAAGTTCGCTTCCCTTTAGGAAAATAACACACTTGACATAGAGAATTTACCTACTGCGCAATAAAACCAACTTATAATTTACATGTACACATGTTTTATTATGTTGTTTTAAATAGCAAGTGATTGTATAAATATATTTTATTTGATAATTTTATGTAATTTGTATATGGCTTAGGCCCAGTGCTGCGTTTTCGCATCCCGGATGTATCCAATCATAAAAAAAGTCTCAAATGTCTACGATGATTGGATTTTTGAGTATAAATAATAACGTTCGTATGTTAACTATCTCCTTCAGAAGTTTCAGATAGGTATATTATATAGGTATATTACTTGATTAACTTTTTCCAAAAGTACCCAAAAAACAGGAAAAATTAAAAATTTAAATTAAAAATTTTTATAAAAAAAACTTATGTGTGATACAAATCCAAAAACAGGTCGATTAGATATTAATTTAAATTTTATTTCACTGTGCTTAATAACAATATCACGTAACAACAAAATGCCTGAGGGTAGGCTTAAGTGAACGTTGCGAAAACGCAACGTAGGGCCTTAATGGGTTATAAAAAATACCTTTCTGAACAAAAAGTTCTTTTTGTGAAAAACCCCTTTTAAAACAAAGAGTAAATTTTTAAACAAAAATTACCTTTTTAACCAAAAAGTACCTTTTTAAGCAAAGAGTATCTTATTAAACAAAAAGCACCTTTTTAAACAAAAAGTACCATTTAAACAAAAATACCTTTTTAAGCAAAAATTACCTTTTTTAACAAAAAGTGGTACCTTTTTAAACAAAAAGTGGTACCTTTTTAAACAAAAAGTGGTACCTTTTTAAACAAAAAGTTGTACCTTTTTTAACAAAAAGTACTTTTTAAACAAAAATTATCTTTTTAAGCAAAAAGTCCTTTTTAAAAAAAGTTACTTTTTACACAAAAAGGACCTTTTAAGCAAAAAACTACTTTTTAAACAAAAAGTACATTTTTAAACAAAAAGTACCTTTTTAAGTTAAAGTAGCTTTTTATACAAAAAGTGCCTTTTTAAACTAAAAGTACCTTTTTAAACTAAAAGTACCTTTTTAAACTAAAAGTAGCTTTTTATACAAAAAGTACCTTTTAAAACCAAAAATGCTTTTAAAACCTTTTTTAACAAAAAGTACTTTTTTAAACAAAAAAATTCCTTTCGCTTTCTTTTTAATCATTTTGATTTTATGTTGTGTGATAATGTGATAACCAGGAATGACATAGTTAATGATGTGATTTTTTAAAAATTGTCTTTATTCTCCATTTTATTTCCAAGCAATATTTTTATTGTGAGCACTATCAAGCATTTAATAAGGCAGTCAGTCTACTCGTCTCTGTGCCAAAGATAAACATGTCTGTCAACCACTCTGTATGCAAGTGTGAGTTAATTTTATTTTCAAGTATTGGTATGCAGAATTATCCATAAGTTTGCTTATTTTACTTTGTTCTGAACTCCAAAGAGAAAAAATGTTCGGTTTGCACTCACATTAAGCAGAATTATACACATACTTATGCATTAATTTATAAATACGTTTGCGTATGTACCAGAGCATGATTATATTCATTTATTTGTTTATATTGCCATTTCATATATTAAACTTATATTTAATGTGCAATTTGACTTGTTACTACTTTAAAATATTTGCATACATAAACTATTGCTCGTAATAGAAAACATTCCTACATTTTATCATGACGCAACAACGAAAAAGATGTTTATTGCAGAAAAAAGTACTTTTTTTTTAATTTAATATTTCTTTGAAGAAATTCTTTTTGGTAAAAAAAATAAGTTTTTAATATGACTTATTTTTATAAATGTTCGTTTTAAAATGTGCTTTGAATATCTGCCACCTAAAGTTTTATTTAGTGAAAGCTTTTTCATTTACGAATATGGATTGTTTAATAACCGAAAAACATGTAGAATTAGTTAAATCGAAGAACGCTTAAAAATAGTTAAAACTTACTGATGGTGGTTTAAACGTGACCATGGGGTGATTATGGTCATGATAAATCACCCCATGGTCATGATTATCGGCCTACTGTGCCAGGAATTGGCAAGATTATAAAGAAATTTGAAGGGACTGGAAGCGTTACAGATGTGGTCAGGCCTATTCCTCATCGCAATATGCGCACTGACGAAAAAAATCGTTCTGTTAGTGAAAGATAATCCGAATTCTACCCACCTTTTTTTTGGCCTACAATTGAAGATTTTGAACTTAATGATATGTGGTTTCAACAAAACTGTGCTACGAGCCACATAATACGACCGATTTTGGCTAAATGTATTGCATAGGAAGTTTCCATAATGGGTAATTTCACGTATTGGCGACGTCAATTGGCCAACAAGGTCATGTGATTTGACGCCGTTAGACCTCACTTTTTTATGGGACTACCTTAAAGGCTATGTCTACGCGAATAATCCCCTTTCATCGGAGTATTTGATAACCAACATTTTAATAACCAACATTTAAAAAAATCGCCGATATGCGGCCCAAAATATGCGAAACAGTAGTCTAAAACCACCTCAAAAGGATCGTCTGCTGCAATCAATTTGGAGGTGGTCATTGGCATTGCATTTTGTACGTTATGAAAAGTTCTAAGCATTATAACGAACAAAAAGTTTCATCAAAATCATAGCTTTATGGGTGTTTTATTATTTTACTTTTGTTTTAAAACCGATCAATTGATAACCCCTTATTTTATATATGAAGATCCAAAAAAAACAGTAGTTTTTCTCAATATTTTCAAAGTGCATCTTTAAACTGGACCTTGAAAACAGTGTGTTTAAAAAATGACTTTTTGATATGCATCTTATGTAAAGCTACATATAGAAAAGGTACTTTTTGAAATGAATTTTTTTTTTTTTTTTTTTTGCTGTTTGAAAAATTTTAAAATATTTTTTTTTTTTTGTCAGAGTACTTTTATTAAAAAAAATAGTTGTGGATCAAATTTACGCTTTTGAACAAGATAGTATATATTTTTTTAATCCAATGGTACCTTGCTTAAACTTTTTGAACAAAGAGTACTTTTTTGAATGGTACTTTCAGTTTAAATAAAAAATACAACTTAAATTTAAAAGTGTAGGTTTTTATGGTACTTTACAACCATTTTTGAAAAAGTAAAACCTTTTAAAGTTATTTTTAAAGAATTTTCTTTCAAAGTATAACCTTGAAGAAAGTACCTTTTAAAAAGGACTTCTTTTGATATTTTTTAAAAATTTTTTTTTAATAGTTTGTCCATTAAAATCTAAAGTATTTTTTAAAATAAATAACGTTTGCCAAAATTTTTTCCTTAAAAATGTATACAGCAGAATTTTTGAAAAAGTACTTTCTAAAGAACTATTTTGTTCAAAAAAAAAATACCTTTTGCCTTATTTTTAAAGTTTTTTGAAACTACGTATTTTTAACAACTAGTGAATTTATTTAAAAATTAAAAATTCATTAAAAGTGCTAATTTTTTTTCAAAAAGGGTTCTTTTTCTTATTAAGGTATGTTTTGTTTCATAAAGTATTTTTTGTTAAAAACTCACGTTTAAGTTTTTCTGTTGAAAATTAAAACCACTTATCGTGTAAAATGCACTTGTTATTGAAACGAGTATTTTTTCTTTTTTTTTTTGTTTAAAAGGTACTTTTTGTAAAATGGAGCATCCGGTTAAAAAGTGCCCTACTTTGAAAAGGGCGTATGTATTTCGAAAAATAATCTTTTTTTTAAACTAAAAGGTAATTTTCTATATGAAATATATTGAGATCGACAATTAAAAAACAACCCCTTCTTTAACTTTATCCCATCACTGTTGAAAGATTTTATGCAGCTTATATTAAATCTCCTTTTATAATTGCCTTCACATAAAAAAAAAACGTAAAAGCAACGAATATAAAGTATTGATGATTAAATATTTGTGTAAAACATCTTTTGAAAACCCCCCCTGCAGACAGGGAAAATTGCAAACGCAGATCAAGAAATATGGGAATTATACATTTTCCTGTTCGTATTTGTTTTAAACGTTTTGTTCCATAAAGTACTTTTTTTTAAAACTTGCTGTTAAGTTTTTTCTCAAGATAAAAACTACTTTTCGTTTAAAATGCACGTGTTATTGAAAAGAGTTTTTTTTTTTTTTTTTTTATAAAAGGTACTTTTTTTAAAAAATGGTGCAAAAAGGGGTTATATTTTTTAACTAAAAGGTAACTTTTTCCTTGAAAAGTTTTGAGATCGACAACTTAAAAATATGTCGTAAGGACCAAATCAAGTTTCTCTGCCAAAAACTTACTAAGGCCAGTTTTCACAACTCACCTATAGCTAAAAGTAGACTTTAACTGGCCTTATAAAAAGTGTTACATTCTTAAAACTTTACTTAAACCTTAAGTGAGCGATAAAGTAGATTAATGCTCATTTTTCCTGGTAGGTAAAAGCACTGTTTAAAGAACTAGACTCCAAGTAGCTGTAGTAACGAAAAAACACAAAATAGTCTAGTTAAAAAATGTTCATTTCCTATTCCTACCGCTACCGTCACATTTTAGTAGCGGTAGTTGTAGTAGTGGCACAAAAAGAAAATAATTGGAGCAGCATAGTAAAACAATTTCTACTGCTCTCGCTACCTTTTACTGTAAAGTAGTTTTATTTTTTAAATTTTTACTACTACCTACTTTTGTAGTAGGTAATATAATATAGAAGGAGAAGACAACCTAGCATTTGAAGTAGCAGAAGAATAACATTGAAGTTGTTGTTTAAAAACATTGAAGCAGTTTTAGAATAACATTGAAGTAGTATGTTAATAACATTGAAGCAGTCATAAAATAACATTTTGGTAGCAGAAGAAGTAATAAAAACTTGAAATCTTTAGCAAAATAAGTACATGTGTGTTTTAATCAGTGTTGCCAGAAATTCGCCATTTCAAAACATAAATCTCCAATTTTTTAAGCTTATAACAAACATGGAACGAAAATTGGAAACTTTAATTAAATTCATCAATTTATAATTTTTGAAATTGAAATATTTTTATATAAACTATTGAGATTATCGATTCTTTTTTTTAAATAGCAAAATAAGGTATACAACTATAATTCAATAATTTTCTTCAAAGAGAAGAAAAATATAAATTAATAAATATTTCAATTATTTTGAAGTGATATTGTTAAAAGCTGCGTATAAGCCTAAGCAAAGGAATAAATTAAAAAATTAATATTGATTAACAAAATTGAACGCTTTTTAAGTTGATGGGAATATCGCACACAAATTGTTTCATCATCATAACTACGTTATATTAATTATAGCTGGATTTCAAAACGTCATAATACTTTGCAGTCAAAGTCGAAAATGTATCATCAAGCTTATAACACACAGTTTGCTTTTTGTTTACGCATCGATAACTTTTCTGGTGTATTTCGGGACAAATAACATTGTAAAATTCTACACGGTTGCATTGTAGAATGCACTCAAAAAAGCATGTTGCTTTGCAACTAACGTTGTAAAAAAAATCACATTACGAAAGCAGAAACAAAAATGCAAAGAAAACAAATAATTTTCATATTTGAATACGAAAATCGCATATTTGATGAAAAAAATTTATGAATTTTCTGCGATGAAAATTCAACAACCAAGTTTATTGAATCAATAAAAAAAGTTGTTGCCCAAAATAATTTTTTTCAACAAAATGTTTGAATGATTTTGTTTATACGGGTTAGACAGGGTCAGATAGAGTGTAGGGTTAAAGTATATGACTACGGGTCAACAAACCTTTACAGGGGAATTATGTGCAATATAAATATTAGGTATAAGTTTAGTAAATAAGAACCACTTTTGTTTAAAGATTAATTTAAGTTATGTTTATTTAACTTATTTCAGTGCACAATTTTACGTAAAATTGAATTCAGTTTAGATTAAGCTTCACAAATATTTTTGTTTTATTTGGTTTAAAGTTCAAGTTTCCACAAGTTTCCATATTTTTAATAAATTGCAAGTGTTTAATTACAAGAATGTAAAATTTCATTTATTTAAACGGTTTGGAGTTTGTAGCGCACTGTTGTTTTCTTCTCAAGATCAACTTTTGAATTATTCTAAGAAAAATGACAACAATAACAGTGGATGTTGATTGCAGTTTAGATTGACATCTGGGATGGGAATTTTGAATTGTTCAATGATGTGAACAGATTTGTTAAAATAAATTGTTGGAAATGTTGACTTAATCAAATAAAATGTTTATGGAATCTTTATTTATTAATTATGACGTGCTTAATTCCCAATTTTTTCCTTTTTAAATAAATACACAAAAATTTATTATGGTTCCTATGTACATTTCGCTGGTTGCTTAAGCGAGATCATCAGGAAACCTTTTTCTAAAGACTTTGGCAAAACTAAAGATATTTAACTAAATAAAACTGTTAAGCGAATGAGAATTATGACCTATTATAAAATGGACAAGAGTTGTAAAAATACTGTGTAAACGTTGATTCAAATATTTGTTTTATTAAATATCAAGAAATATTTAAATATCTCATTATTAAATATGTTTTATTGAGTGCTATTTTGCAAAGTGTATATTTGATAAATTTTTTCATTGAATCAAACAAAAAGTTTGTTGAACAAAAATTATATTTTTAACAAACTGTGTTGTTACAAATTTTCTTGAGATATTTTTTTCTGTGTGTGTGAAACAAATTTAAGCGACGATTGTTTATAAACAGCGCTATTTCCTTTGCCAAAAATAGGTCTAATCAACTTTAAAATTTCACAAAGCAATAAATCCGAAAAAATGCTTATTTAAAAAGTAAATAAGTTAAATTTTTTAATATTATGGCTTTATTTTCCTTTTCTAAATCTATGTTTTATAAATATGGACGTTATTTTTTAAATTTACTTTAAATTTAAATTTATTTTAAAACAAAATTTGTATATTAAACAGAAAACTGCAAACATTCCACTGCATTGTGGAATGAATGCTCATAAAATAAATATCAAAAGATATGAGTACAATAACTTCCAAATTAGTGTTTTGATTTGTTCACTAAATTTTCGGCGAAGATAACAATCGAAAATTTTTTGATAGAAAATTTTAAAAAGCGTCGAGTTGCAACACTGTTAAGAATCATTCAAACAACAACATCACACACGTACTCATTGTTGGTTTCTAGTTTTGCTTATTATTGTAGTTTTTGACTACCTCAATGTTATTATTTTACTACTTTAATGTTGTTTACATAATACTTCAATGTTATTTTATTACTACCTCAATGTTAATAAACTACTGCCTTAAAAATTTCTAGTCAAAAAAAAAAAAAATTCCAAATGTAGTAGTAGTTATAAAACGAAAACCTCAATCAAACCAATAGAAAATTATTTAGTTTTTTTAACTTCTACTTCATTTTTGTTTTTTATTGCTGCTACTCCATTTTCTGGTTTTATATGTTGCACGTAGCATTGGTTAAAAAAAGGTAATGCTACAAAACAAGACAACTGCTCTTTTCCCGCTACTTGTAATTGTTTAGAGTACTAGTTTTAGTAATAGTAAAAAAATGTTTAGGTAACGTAGTTTTTTGAACACTGGGTAAAAGTAAAGTTGTAATAATCGAACACGTAGAAAACTACGGCCGATAACATGTGAAAACGGGCCTAAAACTTTTACCCATCACTGTTAAAAGATTTAATGCAGCTTATATGAAATCACCTTTATTGCCTACATACTTAATAAAATGTAAAAGCTACAAATATAAATTTATGATAATTTAATATTTATGTAAAACTTACCTCATCCCCCTCCCCAGCAGACATGGAAAATTGCAAACGCTGATCAAGAAATATGGAAAATATAAATTTTCCCCTGCTCGTATTTGTTTTAAACTGCGAAAATGCAACTGTCATAATGAAAACGTTTTTCATTTAATTTGTTGTGAGAAAAAAATAGCAGTTTTTTTACTAAACACATCACTTCAACAACTTTTTTTCATCTTTGTTACACATTTAACATTTGGCCCTGTTACTTTTTATGTGAATTTTCAAATTCTTTTTTTTTTTCCTTAAGAAGCAATACAATAGTTTTTATTACTTCCCCCCATTCCCTTTTCTCGCTCTGTTCAAATTGGATATTTGAATAAAAAATAAAAACCTTTTATTTAAATTCGCATACAAAAACAAACAGTTTTATTGTTTTTTTTTTCAACACCTGAAAGTTCTTCTTTTTTTTTTGGTACCAGAATTTTGTGAATGTTTTTATTTAAAACAGTTAAAATTTTTTTTAATCGCATACATACACACAGTTTTCACTAACACATAAACACATTTTTACAGAAAAATACACTTTGTTTGTATTTCAAATGTTTTACAGTGGGATAATTGACTTAAAGTTTATATAGAACAGAAAGAATTGCAGCTAAATAAGAAATCTAAAAAGTTTAAAAGAAAATGCACCTTCCTTTTTAACAACATTCTTTATTCAAAATTACAAGAAGAACTTTTTATTTTTAAAGAGTTTTGTTAAAAAAAGTACCTTATGAAAAAGTGCATTTTTCAAAAAAGTACTTTTTAAAAAAGTACCTTTTTTGAAAAGTATATATTTAAAAAAGTACATTTTTAAGAAAAAGGAACTTTTTAAAAAAAAAACATTTTTAAAAAAAGTGTACATATTTGAAAAAAGGAAATTTATAAAAAAGTATTCCTTTTTGAAACTAGCAGCTTTAAAAAAAGTATATTTAAAAAAACAGCTTATATAAAAAAGTTATCTTTTTAAAAAATATGTATCTTTTTTAAAAAAGTACCTTTAAAAAAATTTTTTTTTAAAAAGTACCTTTAAAACAAGTACTTTTAAAAAAGTACCTTTTTAAATATTAAATTCCGTGTTAAATAAGAATGTTCTTTTTGAATAAAAAAACACAATTTTTTTGAAGAAAGTATTTTTTTTTTTTAATAAAAAGTGCCATTTTTTAATTAATGATGATGATGTTCCGCTGTTCCCCAGCTGGGGAGCAAAAGGTCTCAATTATTGACTTTAAACGGACTCTGTTAGGGGTTGTTATTAAGGCCTCGTTCCATGTTAACCCTGCAGCAGTAAGTTCTCGTATTGTTGCCGTGCACCAACATGTTTTTGAGCGCCCTCGGCGGCGAGAGCCCATATTGCAATGCCGCCTTTGCTATCTCGTTGTTGGATCTCAATGAATGTCCAATACACACAAACTTTCTTCTGAGAAGGTCGTATTAGATTGGCTATTGGTTGGTCGTACAAAGCAGATCTATAATACTTATGGTGTTTTGCCTAAACTATACGTCTTAGACATCGCTTGGTGAAACCCAGTAGATGTCGTACGTTATTTTTGGCTAAGACCCAAGTTTCCCAGCCATATACATAGAAGTATAAGCTTAACACACGTGTTGAACTGTGTCTAGTTGTCTCGTTAATTCAGAAGACTTTCACACATCACTGACGGCCCTTGCTAATGCGTGAATCTACGTCTTCATTTCAGCCGCTCTTTTTGGTAACTGTGCATTCTCGGTACCAGTTTGTTTCCACATGTTCTATTGTGTTGTTGTTGGAAATAAGACTAGTAGTGTTGGTGATGGTAGTTCTGTTTTGAGGAAGTTAATTCGCATGCCGACTTAAAGAGCATTTGAGTATAGCGCCTGTATTTCATGCTGCATATGTTGGAGACTATGTAATAATAGACATATAACATCGGAGAAGTCCAGATCATTTAGCTTTGGGAAGAGAGTCCTTTGAAAACCGGTTTTTCTTACATTCTTTTTTACAATTTTTTTTGTAAAAGTTCCTTTTTAATTAACAAGAACCATTTTAAATAGAAAGTTCCATTTAAAATTTCCTTATTACATAAAAAAATTTCCTCTTAAGATTAAATGCATCGATTTAGTTAAATAAAAAATGCATTTTAATTAAAAACTAAAATTTCTAAAAATAAAGATAAAAAGTACCTTTTTGAACAAGCAAAATGTACCTTTTTAAACATGGAGCGAAAAGTACTTTTGTTGACAAAAAAAAAACTTTTTTAAAGAAAAAAGTTAGTTTATCAACAAAATTCATCTTTTAAGCAACAGATTTTTTTCTGTTTGTAGAGTTTCTTTTTAAAGAAATGAAAAAGAACTTTTTTTTTAATAAACTGTGTTATAAGACAAAGGAACTTTTTTCAAAAAAGAAACTAATAAACTACAAGGACATTTTAAAACAAAGAAGGTGCTTTATTGAAAAAAAAAAAAACAACATAATTTGTCCCACTGTCTTTTAAATCACACACCCATATAGACAGTGCTAACGCGTATGAAATAAATATTTGCTTGCAATTTTGGTTAGTATACATTTATATGTTTGAATGTGTGTGTGCGTGTGTGTATTTTTGCGGTGCACAAGTGTTAGTTGCAGGATAACATTTATATGGACAATAAAAATGCAAACGTGCATGTGTGTGCATGCATGCATGCTTATACTGCATCATAAAAGTTTAAGAGTAAACGAGTTGAGCTTTTTAAGTGTGCATGTGTGAGTGTGTGTATATGAATGACAAGTGTGTGCAATGCATGTGAGTACTTGCTGCATTCGTGTTCATATTTTGCACGTTTTTGACGCTGCAGTTCATTTATTTATTTAAATATATTTCAAAGTTCATTCATTTAAGGGTCACTATGCCAGATTCTTTAACAAATAAAAATGTACTGCTGCTGATGCAAATGCTTTCGAACAAAACCTTTCAAACATTTAAATGCTATGGGCCATTTAATAGAACACTCAATAGGAACTGCGTTTTTATTTTTATTCTTTTTCACTTTTGAAAATATCAAACACACAATCTGCAGTTTTGTAATGATTATGACGTGTTTTAATTTTAGTATTTCGCTAAAGATTACTTTTGGTTCAATTAGCTGCGATTAAATTTCGTTGAATATACCATTAAACGTATTTTGATTTCATATACGTCACCTTAAAGGCAAACGGACGTAACTACACTCTAATTTTTTTACAGGAGAAGAAATAAACATTACAAAATCAATAATAGCAAAGTGTTCTTGGAGTTTGAATTTCTTTAATATAGTCGCCATTTTTTCGTTGAGGTTTAAAAAGCTTGAAAAAAACTCGATATTGATTTTTTGTATAGTTGCGTCCGTCCGTTTGCATTTAAGGTGACGATAAATACAAACATATAACAACAATATTGCAATGCTGAGTTAAAGTCCACAAATGAACGAAATATCAAATACAATTTTTTGTATCCATTAATCTTAAATTGAAAATATTTAAAATTTTTTTATTAAATAAGCGATACTTGTTATTTGTTTCTGTCCGTTTTTCGCCCATTAACACAAATCGTAAAGTTCAACTTTCAATTATAAATACACAACAAACACGTACAACTACGATTTATTGAATTTCATGATTTTTTTTTTTATAAAAATGTTAACAGATTTCAGATTCTTTTATTTGTTGTTCGAATTAAATGGAAATTTATTTAACAAAAAGTGTTTAACAATAAAAAAAAAAATCCTTAAAAAATTTCATTCAAACCGTTTAAATTTGGCAACAAATAAAGAGATCAATTTAAAAATGCCTTTTTCTTTTTTTTTTCTTTAAATTTGCTCAATAATGGTAATTTAAACTTTAAAGGATTTCATTTTCATTGGCTGTGCAAAGTGCTGCTAGACTAGATTTATAGCATGTTCACATTGGCATTTTTATTACTTTGTTCAGTCTTTCAATTACGAATGCGAAGTACGCTGTTCATTATTTTGACTTTTTTTTTGTTTTTTTTATTTATTCTTTCAAATTACCCAAAAAAAAACAACTTTTTAAAATTTTTTTAAGAAGGCATTTATTCATGGGTGGTCCCAACCATAATTCACGATGTTGAAG
Organism: Pollenia angustigena; assembly: GCA_930367215.1. Classification (NCBI taxonomy): domain Eukaryota; kingdom Metazoa; phylum Arthropoda; class Insecta; order Diptera; family Polleniidae; genus Pollenia; species Pollenia angustigena. The sequence continues at coordinate 197,621,542 of OV884060.1, forward strand.
TCTTTTTCGAAAATTGGCGTTCATATCAAAAAGCATTACGTGCACTTCGTGATTGTTTTGGTCAGCATAATTGAGCAAATGTGTCCACAATCGGGAGAATTGTGCGCAAATTTCAGCCAACATGAAATGTGAAAACAACTGTGCATGCTCGCCCAGTTCGTTCTGGGCCGGTGGCGTCATCAGGCCGTACATCTTTTAAAATGAAGTCGACCAAGCAGTAACCGTGAATAGTGTTCGCTATCGCGAGATAATAACGGATTTCTCGTAGCCAGAAATTAAGAATATGGACCTGGACGATATATCGCTCCAACAGAATGGTAGCATTTGCCAGACAGCCAACAAAGCAATGGCTCTTTTGCGCGGGAAATTCAATGGCCGTGTTAATTGGCCGCCACGATCATGTGATTTGTCACCCTTGGACTTTTTTCTTTGGGAATATTTAAAAGAAAAAGTGTACGTCAATAAGCCAAGAACATTTCAATGGCTAAAGGATGAGATAATTCGGCACATTAACGAAATTAAACCTCAATTTTGTCTCAGAGTCATTGAAAATATGGACCATCGAATCGAGGTATGCTACCGAAGCCGTGGCGAGCATTTGGCCGATATTTTGTTTCGCACATAATTAAGGCTATCAGCGCTGAAGTGTTGTAACCCACAATTTTATTTGGCTACGGTTCTGGTATAAGATATGTTCTTTACAGTGCAATAGTCGAGTAAGCCAACTGTTTGTATCCAAAACAGATGGCGCTAAAAACATAGTTTTTGCACGGGCCGTTACAACCAAGTACTATAGTGCAAAAGTAGTGTTAACTCCTCATTATCTCATAATAAGTAGTCTAGGGTTTCACCACTTCTGCGCTGATAGCCTCAATTGTCGTAGATCCTTCTATAATAAGAAAAAATATCAATATAATTCTCTGAAAACTTTTTGTTGCATTTACAACTAACATCTTGCATTTTGGTTAGACCGCCCTTTACGATAATTTTTAAAGCATGTCTGTTTTTTTCTATTAAAGCTGCTACCAAAATCTTTTTACATTTACATGATGACTTTCGAGACATGTCTTATTTTTTTTAATGTTATTTGAAAAATAAAAAAAAAAAATACTTATGAAAATAAAACATAATCAGCCATGTTCTGGAAATCGAATTCGAGTGAAATTTTAATCGAACGAATTTTTAAAAACTATCCTGTGCTTAAAATTCATAAAAAATTTCCTGTTATATGCCTCATACTTTGAAAACCACTCATCTTTTTACAGAATTACTCTAGAAATCTGGTAAAGCTCCGTTCCATTAAAAAAAATCTAATTAAAAATCTTCCACGTTTTCAATTTCATTTGATATCGATTTTTAAAGTATGGCCGAATGTCAAAACTTGAAATGACATAAAAAGAAAAAAAGAAAAAAAGAAGAAGAATAGAAATCAAATATTTTTACAAACCTCTCTCTTCTCTACCAAAATCTCTGAAGAGATTGTGTGCTTACAATCGAACCTGTCCGTGAAAACCTGGGATCGATTCCCAGCTCAGTCAAGAATGAAAAAATATCAAAGAATTTTAACTCAAATTAGCCACAAATAAAAAAAAAAGTTTATATCTTAAAGACTTGTATTAAAAATCATCGTATAAATGCCGCCAATTTTTTTTTTTTTTTTTTTGTTTTCTTGTTTTTTTGACAGGATTTGATAAAAAATATTGATGACAATGATTTCCCCGTAATTGTGATTGTCGGCCTTGTTCTGACAATAACATTATTTTAAATCGAAAAACGCCAGATTTATTTTATGGTGTTCTAAAACTCGTGCGATTTGCCATAATTTCTTAAAAATATTATGGTTCCCTTGAGCAAACTTTTTACATTTTAAGTGGCCAAACTTCTTTGTATTGCGGTTTACAGAGCACCTAGTATGCGATTTTAAATTAGAATCGCAAATGTCAGAACATGCCCGATTGTCAGAACATGCCTGCGTAATTCAAAATAAATTAAATACTAATTTTTATGAGGAGTTATGTAATAACTGCGCTGTGAATAACGAATGAGAGAGCAAATTAAAGAAAAACGTATTTGTCACAACGTGCTATTAGCAATTTGTCCAAATAAATTTTAGCGATTAACATTCGAAAGTCGATGTTCGATAGCCAGCGACAAACTTTGTCAAATGCAATTCTAAATAGGGACCATAAATCTGTGGCTTGGTGCCAAAAGGGCCAATGTCAATATTTTGCTGTTTTGAGTTAATCGTTTCATTATGTTTGTTATTTTACTCTCTTTTATTTTTCTGTATCAGCCAATGTCTAAAAAACCTCATTAAACTGTTCTGGGTTAACTTAGACATTGGCTGATACAGAAAAATAAAAGAGAGTAAAATATGTGTATTATGAAACGATTAACTCAAAACAGCAAAATATTGACATTGGCCCTATTAGCACCAAGCCACAGAAATATGAACAAGTTGGGGTCTTTTTTCGGAAAATCCATTTTAAAAAAACAAACGGATATAAAGATATCATTAAGTTAACTCTGCTACTCCTAAAGGGGTATACGCGGTTAAAAAGTCATCAAGCGCTTTAGTAGTATTAGGGAAAATGTGTTTGTAAGAGTGACACCGACGATGCAAGATGGAAAATCCAAAAATTTAGATAGTCTGGGTTCACACTATTTTAAAGTATTCTTTCAACAATTCTAAGTTTATAGGTGAGAGCGGAAGAGAACATGATATAATTCGCTCTCTTCTCATCAATAAACTTAGAAAATCTGAAAGAAAATTTTCATAGTGTGAACCCAGACATATGACGGAAAGTCAAGCACACGTACACGAGTGAATTCGACCTGATGTCAAGCATTTTAACCGTGTGTAGACCCCTTAACCCTTATGTGAGTGACAAAAAAAAAACACCTTTAACAGAGTGACAGGGTACCCGGGTACCACATACAATAAATACGAAAATTTTACATTATATTACAATTTATATAAGAAAATTCATTAAACAAAATGTAAAATATAAGTTTTTGCAATGTCTAACATAAACACGAATCGGGAGATTTCCCTTTGGCTTTGTGATTGATCGACAAATTCATCTACTTGCCACTGCTTTCATACATTACTAAGTTCATACATGAATAAGTTCGGTGAGCGCAAGAAGAAGGTAAAGTGTAACACATTGGCTTCTTGTTCTAAACTAGCACGCTTAGATTCCACTGATACAAATGAGATATAAAACGAACATATTCTGAACATTTGCAATATAATATCAGAAGCATCCGATGCAGAACATATGAGATAAATAAAGAACAACGAGGATTGATATGATTCTGGCGAGAGTGAAGAAACAACTGAAGTCCATGACAAGGATGGTTCGCATTGGCGTCTTAATCCCTATCCGGAATACCAATACATCAACAGAAATTACGACAACGCAGAGGGCCTGCTCCTGGCTTAAATATAGGAACGACTAAGGACATATTCAAAAGTTTATTATCCAGTGAGTAATTTTGCGTGAAAGTAAAAGTAATTTCAGAGTTGTCGGCAGTTGCTCTATGTGCAAAAAAAAAATAGAAAAACTCAGATGGCGTGCGCAAGTAGTAACGAACATTCAATTCACGTGCTATTAGCAATTTGTCCAAATAAATTTTAGCGATTAACATTCTATAGTCGATGTTCGATAGCCAGCGAAAAACTTTGTCAAATGCAATTCTAAATAGGGACCATAAATCTGTTGCTTGGTGCTAAAAGGGCCAATGTCAATATTTTGCTGTTTTGAGTTAATCGTTTCATTATGTGTGTTATTTTACTCTCTTTTATTTTTCTGTATCAGCCAATGTCTAAAAAACCTCATTAAACTGTTCTGGGTTAACTTAGACATTGGCTGATACAGAAAAATAAAAGAGAGTAAAATATGTGTATTATGAAACGATTAACTCAAAACAGCAAAATGTTGACATTGGCCCTATTAGCACCAAGCCACAGAAATATGAACAAGTTGGGGTCTTTTTTCGGAAAATCCATTTGAAAAAAACAAACGGATATAAAGATATCATTAAGTTAACTCTGCTACTCCTAAAGGGGTATACGCGGTTAAAAAGTCATCAAGCGCTATAGTAGTATTAGGGAAAATGTGTTTGTAAGTGTGACAACATATGAGATAAATAAAGAACAACGAGGATTGATATGATTCTGGCGAGAGTGAAGAAACAACTGAAGTCCATGACAAGGATGGTTCGCATTGGCGTCTTAATCCCTATCCGGAATACCAATACATCAACAGAAATTACGACAACGCAGAGGGCCTGCTCCTGGCTTAAATATAGGAACGACTAAGGACATATTCAAAAGTTTATTAACCAGTGAGTAATTTTGCGTGAAAGTAAAAGTAATTTCAGAGTTGTCGGCAGTTGCTCTATGTGCAAAAAAAAAAAAAAATAGAAAAACTCGGATGGCGTGCGCAAGTAGTAACGAACATTCAATTCACCGTCCTCTGTGTGAATCCTTCTTCCAAGGATCTCAGTACACTACTTTTTTTTTGTTTTTCTAATTTGTTCTATAGTGAAGTGTATATAAATTCAATTTTTTTTTTGTGCTTTCTTCATTCTTTTGTTTGAATAAACAATATAAGCGAAAAATAGAAAATAACTAACACTGTCTTCTTATTTTTAAACTTTCATTAATGTGAAAATATTCCAGTTTATTCAATTCAACATGCTTTTAAGCTAATTTTTATCACAATAAATTAAACAATACTAAAAAATAAATGTTATTTAAATATTTTCGTTTAGGTACCCGGGTATCCTGTCACCCCTTCATGGGTGCAAAATAAAAATTGACCCACAGAACCCTCTCAAATTAAGAAACTAAGCTAATGTTTATTAAAATATATTAAAAACACAATAATAAGAGTTCTCAAGAGGTTCCACTCCGTTAAGAAACTTTAAACAAACAAAAAATGCAATTAAAGTTTAAAAAGTTACCCGGCTACCCTGTCACTCACAAAAGGGTTAAAGATTTACTGAACAACCTAAACAAAAGCGGCAAGCGTTTTTTTAAAAATGAAAATTTTATTTAAATACAATTTTAATAAAACAAACCGACATAGCGATCTGTCAAATAAGATTTGTCAGCCGTGTGGTATCAAATTCGCATTCTAATGGTTTGTTTCGTATAAATTGTATGCAAATGAGAAGTTTTGACATACAAAAAACGCTTCCGCTCTTATTTAGGTAGCTCAGTTAGACTTTACATTAATACTTTATACGATCTAAGACCATTTTTGTTAGTATTGCAAACAAAATGGCAAACTTATGTTAACCCTTATCACCTGTAGCAGCAAAGGTTAAACGATTTCACACTCAATTATTTAGTAATTGCATAATGCAATTAATTCTAAAAACTCTGAACTTTATGCTTCCAGTAACTGGGTGTTCATTTATATTTCCTTTTATTTAATATATTTTCCTGTATTCGTCTGAAGTATGTTTGTGCAACTGAAGGAACAGAGAAATGTACTGTCGTATTTGCATAGCAAACATATTCATTCGTATATAATTTTCCAATTATAAAAATGGGTGTGTGTGGGTGTGTGTAAAATCGCGTTAACTTTACATTTATAATTTTACTTAGAATACGTCCCCCCACTGATTCTATTTAAAATAAATAAATTATTTATGTCAAAGAACATAGTGGTACTATTTTGTCATAAATATACAGTTTAGAATTATGCCATTAATGGCCAGAACGGTAGTTTTTTTTATATCGCACTTTCTCGCAGTGTACAAACTTCAACCAGGGGGTTAATTCTGGCAGTCGAAATCAAATTCGATTCGAAAGCTATTTTATTTGTAATGCTTTTAGTCGATACTGAACGAATCGAAATTAGTTTTTGAGTGTTGTGAGAACTAGGCTGTTCAATAAATCGGGTTTTATTTTTGTTCGATTAAACGATTAATCGATATTTGGCATGTGTAACTTATTCGATTAAACCAATAAAATTTAAAAAATAATCGATTAATCGAATAAATCTAAATGCAGAAATTGTATAAATTACGAGATTTTTTTCGATAATTTAAGAAAAAATAAGTACTTGAGAATCGATATTGTTTAAAATATTTATTCACTGGACCACTTGTAGCCCCCTTTGATTTCGCTGGTGGAGTATCTTCTTCAAGTACTATGTTAAAGTCACTGTGTAAATGGTAAATTAGTGGAGTTGTTGAAGAACTTTAATGTTAATACATTGTTGAAAACCTGTTTCGTTAAGCATTATTAGATGTATCCTTCGTGCAATATTTTTTAGCCAAACTCATTCTAAAGAGAGAAACGCATGAACTATTTTGTTAAAAAAAATAACGGCATGTTCTAGGGATTGCTGTTCGGTTTTAACCAAAACCGAAACCGCGGTTTTAAATGCCTAAAAACCGAAACCGAAAACCGACAAAAAAACCTCGGTTTTAGCTTTAACTTTAACATGGTATTTTCCGACCACATTTGGTCGGATATTTTTGGTTTGGTTGGATGGTAGGACAAACCTAATTTTGGTCGGTTTTAGAAAATTGGACGGATAGCAGACAATTACAAATCTTATAGCTTTTTTACCAAACACAATCATTTTTTTTTTTTTTTTATTGTTGATGAAACTATGGATATGGTATTGATATTACGTTAGGAGCAAGTTACTTTGACGGTGTTAGTTTTATAAAGGATAGCTTTGTCATCTTATTCGAGCTTACCAAGTCAGATGCCGTTTAAATTTTTTTCTTATAAAAAACTTTTTATCAACAAACAATATTCCTATACAAAATTTGATCGGATTGGCAACAAACGGCGCTCACGCCATGACTGGAACTGTTGGTAAGCTTATAGCCTACTCATCGATGTCAAACGTAGACTTCGTGCGCTTAAATTACATGTAAAACAAAGACAATATTGTATAATTTGCTTTCGTTTTAAATGTAAGTTAATCGAACGAAGTCTTCGTTCAGAAATAGATGAACAGGCAGTTAATCTTACTTAGTAATGTAAAAAATATTAAGGTTCTTTGTGGTAATATTTACAGTTTTTTCACATAGTCCTAAAAGAATAACATAAATAAAAGAATTTCAGGAATTCTGTTCTGTATTAGGTGTTTTTTACAAGATGAACTTCTTAAAGGAAGATGTTGTAAGAATCGTAGAACAGCAGAATGCTTTGATACTGTATAGTTTTATAAAAGCAATGGTATAAGAACTGAACTTGCAGAAAGTATGGATGAGTTCCAAAACAGAGCAAGTTATCAACGCGTATACAATCAGCCAACTATGCATTGTTAAACTCTTTGATACATTTTGTACGTTCTCTGCAAGGTATTAGGATGTATTGGAGCTCAGCCATAGACCTGCGCCGTGGAATTTCATCGGCGGCGGCGGCTGACGCAAAAAAATGCTCGGCGGCGGCTCGCTTCGGCTGTTAGCCGATGTGGCTGTCAGCCGATGGGATATGTATATTAAAATTATATGTATGTACATTTGTGTAAACATATTTGTATGTGTTTATATTATAACAAACAATTTAAGCCATTTTTCATATTATAATTCACTATTCATGGCATAAAAATAGGTTTTTGTTTAAACAAGAATCACATGTTTTCAATGACACAGGAAATCAAACAATAATTGAATAGTTAGCTATTCCAGAGGTACAAAATTTAACATTTTTACATATAAAACAATTATAATAAAACACACCATCTTTTTTTAAGAACTTCTATTTATCTTTGTTCGGCTTGAAAACAGTCTCTTAAAAAAGGACAAAATATGGTACAGTGACACACCAAAATTTCGATCACGTTGAAGGGTAGTCTTGGTGTGTTGACCGCGTACACGAATACCTCAGTAGTGACGCAAACAAACATATTTTTGTTTTACTCTTAAATTCACTTTTGGTAATGTACGAAATCTGAATTGAACTCGGCAACCGTATCGCTGGAATCAGTTTCATCCTCCATTACTTTTGATGTTTTGAAAAATAATTAGTATTGTGGTTGATTTGTTGAACTATTTCGTCCCCTCAATATAACAATAGCGTATAATTTTTTTTGGGTTTTTGAGAAAATCGTTTTTAAAGTTTTTGTCAAATCGGCTGTCTATTAAAACCTCAATATTGCGGTAAATACAAATTCTTCATATTGGATTTTTCGAAGAATACATAATACCGTTTCTTGTCTTTAAATTGACCAATTTTTTTTATTCTACGCATTCTTTAAGACCATAATTATGTCATTCAAAGTGCAAGTCCTCCATTTAGGCTATTTTATTGTTTAAGGAATTCGTATGATGTATCTCATACACTGTTTTATTTTGTATGGTATACGCTGTTTTATTCAATAATTTTACGGTATTTTTATTAAAATATTTGATCTCAAAAATATCATTTTTGTAACATTATAAAACAGTGATTAATTCATAGTTTTGTTAATTCAGTGGCACATATTCATTACTTTCCAATTTGGGTTATTATAAACAAAAAATTATTACAAATTAAGGTATATATTGCGTAAATCGAAAATAACTAGTCTTCTTTCTCTTCCTCTGCTACATCAGGCTCATCTAAACAATTTCGCTTCTTTCCACCTTGTAAGTTAAAAAAAAATTACTGCGAGCCACGAGGAATTACATTCTTCTTGCACAAATTTTGAAGATCATGCAGCTTTCGATGGTCGGAATGAAACTATGGGCCTGTACGTAAATGCATCACTGCAGTGCATCATACAACCAAACATTGCTTTGCACTGCCAATTTAAGTTTGCTGTTGATCTTTTTTAGCGGGAGCCATTTCTCCACTCCGTATTTTAAACTTGGTTGTGCATCATCTGCTTAAGCAAAGTATTTTAGGGCATTTACATTTTCATTTGCAGCGCAGTGATGCATTTACGAACAGGCGCTATTTCTCAAACAATAGTGTATATTATTATAAACTATTTTATGAGTTAAAGTTTTCATAAGTTGTATTTTTTCTACAGGCTAAAATGGAGTATTATGCTTATATGTATACTATTTTGAAGAAGAAATTATACACAATTTTTTCCAAAGACATTTTGACCCACTTTTTGGAAGTAGAATTTGACGAAATTTTTACCAGACATAAAATCAATAATGGAGACTCTAAATATGCCATAAAAAATAATAGCGTATGATGGTTTTTAATCCCAATTTTAGTATTTTAATTAGGCTAAAGTTCATCAAATTGAATTTTAATTAAATGATTTTTATGAAGAAAGGAATTTTACAACATGAAATTAATTAAAATTTATTGATAATTTTTCATTCTTGACTGAATCTGGGCTCGAACCCAGGACAGGTTACCCTTACATGTTTCGATTGATTAATTCTCACACATATTTATTTAATTTTGAATTGCAGCCAAATATATATTTTTAAAAACAATCAACACTCAAGGCTATTTAACAAAAGTGATTTGGTAAAATTTTTACAAAGTTAAAACTTTTCGGCGGGAAAATAAAGAGAATAGTTATCACAAAAAATAATCAACGATTGCACCAGTGTTCACACATTTTCCTATGAGTATGTCCTTATTTTAAAAATGTTGATGAAATTTTGGTGCTTTATAAACAAGAAACTAAGAGTTCCACTTTTTAAGGATAGACAAACAAAAAAGAATGTAGCAATGTGTTAAAAAAAAAGAATAAAAATTATTTACAAAGTAATCGGTGGCTAAGCTGCAGCCGATTTTTAGCCGAAGAATTTTCGGCGGCGGTGGCTACAAAAATTTTCATCGGCGGATGGCTAACAGCCGGCTAAGCCGCTTCGGCGCAGGTCTCTGAGCTCAGCCTATGTCTAATAAAGTTTAATACTTTTTTTTTTAAATTCTACAAACTTAAGTTAATAAATTTTGATTCATATTTTATTAGTGGTGTATATGTGTTATTGCATACGATCAATGAATTATTCCAGTTAATAAGCGTTATTAAATGAATTTGTATATACATATACATACATTTTGTTGAAGTTAAACGTTACCAGCAAATAAACTTTTAATAATACTATTGGGGTTACGTGTATGACGTTAATTAAATATTTCATAGGTGTGCACATAGGCACATATACATACATATCGCCATATAAAATGCAAAAGGGCCTATGTTCATTTTAAGAAAAAGAGACTTAATAAAAAGGCAGCAATTGTGATTATAACAACAGGGTTTTCTGGTAAATATCGTTACCACATTACGCATGATTGACACTATCCTGAAAAACTGTTTTTGTAATCTCAGTCGTATCGCTTCTGAACATTTTTTTTAAAAATTATGATAGGCCCTTTTGCATTTTTATGACGATATAATTGTTTTTAAATATTTCAAAAATTTGGTCGGTTTCAAAGGTTTTTAGTAGGTTTTGCAGACAATTTTGGTCGGATAAAAATTTTTCAAACGGCAACCCTGCTGACAATCTACCATTAACAATGTAATACTTTCTTTTGTTTTTACTATAAAATTATACAAAAAATATAAATTTGTTTCCCCAACTTCGTCTGGTAACCCTATATAAAAACAGAAGCCATCTTTTTTCAGGGCATTTATAGGGCGCGTAAAGTGTAATACTTTATGACATTTAAGGGTGAATTTTTTTAGATAAAGCACGTCGCCCTTTAGAAGAGCAAAGCATTTTTAAGTAACGAACACCAAATTGCATTTTTTTAAATAAAATGTGACATTTTTTGTAGAAAAGAAAACACCGTAAATGAAAATAAATAGAAGATTTGACCTTCCAAAACTCCATTTGTGATATTAAAGACACAAACCATGTTTGGATACGCCATTTGAAACTTTTTTTTGTAAAGCGTAATTTTTAATTTAAAAAAATGTTGTTACATTGATGAAATTTCGTTGGTAAAAAAAGAATTGTGTAAATTTAAATAATTTTTTTTTTTTTAATCTTTTAAAATTTTTCTTCGACTTTATCTACGAGATGTGGTTGAATGGAGAAAATGTATGCTTAATTTTTAGTATAAAATAATAAATTAAAATACGAGCAAAACTTTTGGTTTCATATCGAACTTCTCCCATTCACTGCCGGGCATGTTTAAGTTAGTATGAATACTAAACTTTTATGTTAGTTTTTAGTTGCGGCTCTCATATGCAGTACAATCGTGCAACATTTACATATGACAGCAGGAAATCAACTTTAAATGCTAAGTCGGGAACAAAAAACTATCAAGATGAAAAGCATAAAAAAAGGATAAAATCCATAAGAGCAGATTAAAATAAAAAAGAGGAAACCAACAAGATGAGATAAAAAAAAAAAAAAAACTGGAAAAAAAATTTGCAATAAAAAATATTATGTTGGTTTTGTACTTGTACTTTGCCAACGGAATATGAAATATGAAATTTGTTAAACTCCAGGCTGACTGGCCGCAAATCGTTGCATACAACTAGAATGGGAGTAAAACTAAAAAAAAAAAAAATTATTAAAATTTTTTTTCTTTGCTACATTTGTGGTCGCAGAGTTTGTGCGAAGTTGGAAACGTTTGTTGCTTTGTAATTTTTAAAGAGATTTTTGCAATAGAATTAATCTAATAGATAGTTTTGCTCTAGCCTTTAGGATTTTTAACAATTTAATAAAAGTATTTATTTAAAAAGAGAAATCTAAAATATGTTTTTAGCTTAAAATGTTTGCTAAAAAATATTTCAATATTTTTTTTTTTTTTTTAACTAATAGTAAGTTTTCCTTTTTAAAGATGATTTTCACTTTTAAACATTGTTGTTGTTAGTCGTTGTTGTCATAACTCTAATCAAAATGTATTGCATAGTTTAAGGTGCTTGCATTATTTTATATGTTATAGCATAACTTATGGAGTATATATCAAATTCTTTTTGATATAGAGATAAAACTTTTTCTGTTTTTTTTTTTTGTCTTGTACTTGGATATTTTAGAAAACAATTTTTTTTCTGAAGAGTGTGTTATTGGGTTGCATGTTTTTAGTGTGTTATTGTTTGGTATCTAACTAAAGTTTTGGCTGATTTTTTTTTAAGTTGTTTTATCTCTACTTTTGGCTGGGTTTTATTTATAAACCTTGTTTCTCGTTATTCATATCTACTATAACTATTCTGTTGTACACTGAACAAAAAAAAAAAAATATGTAGATGATAAGTGAACAAATTGAAGAAATTTGGTTTAAGTATAAACTTTGAAAATTATTTTTGAAATCCAGTAAAATTTTTAGTTAAAAAAGTTGTTTAATTTAACAAGGAATAGTTTAATTTCGCCATTGAAATTTACGATAATTTTTTCAACCAGTGTTAGACAAAAAAGGCTAAGGTACGGCATGTTAGTGTACCGTAACGTATTTTTCTTTAAAAAGTTCACAAACACATTCTATAAAAAAAAAAATGCAAAATAGAAAACAAGTTTGTGCTTGTGGTTTTTTGTGAACATAAATAAAAGACGGTATACAACGATTGTGAGCTGACGACCGCAAATACTTAGATAATGTACCGATTTTGTTTAAACGTACGTATGGTATTCTCTTAGCGTACACGTTCTGTGCCTCTTTCACATACACTAGAATTCAGCAAACGGATTGTCAGCATCATACGTATACTAAAAGTGACATACGCGTTCACTAAAAAATACATAACGCGTACGCTAAAATAACACTGTAAGTTAACAAGATCGATGCGTTGTCTTAGTTCTTGTGTTGGTCTGTTTTAAGGGAAACTATCGAATTTTTTACGAGAGTATTGTGAGCGAATCGATTTCAATAAAATTAGCAAAATTCGGAAAATGTGGCATTTTGACAAAAACACTTAAGTCGAGATAAGATAGTAAAAAATCTTAAAAAAAACTGGGTAAAAAAATAATTTTTATCAAAAAGTAAAATAAACCAAAATTAAAATACAAATTTCGTTTTACAAGGTTTTAAAAACGTCAATAAAAATGTTTTTTAAATCAAAATTCGTTTGAATAACAAAATTTTTTCAACTTTTTCAATTTGAGTTAAGATGTTTTGTCAAAATGCCACAGTTGCGAACCACGTCGGGCGGCTCCTCTGACAATGTGAAAAAAACGCATAAAAGCTACCAGACACTCATTTGGAAGTCATTGCCGTATATGGCGAGATACCCCGACCTGCAGGCAAACCAAAATTAATTTTCAAAACCTACACTTCTTTATACTTTAGGGAGTCTTGAAACGCAACGCAGAAATATATATAAGGGCTCTGCAGGTCTTAATAAATCGGTTGTCTTCGCCGAATTATGAAAATATTATGACCAGTTACCATATCCAACGAAAGACTATGTTTTCAAATCCCATAAACATCGAAACACGATGGAGAAAATGGCAATGGATAGGGCATACCCATCGTTAGCCACCGGAAGACATCTTAGGACATGCTACTGAATGTAATCCACGAGGAATGCGCAGAAAAGGAAGACCAGCCACACTTGGCATTGGCAAACTAAAACTGAAGCCATCATGCACTCGTCAAAACCTTAAATGAAGTAAAAGCTAAAGCGTCCAATAAACCGGCGAGAACGAATTTGTCTTGGTTCCTTGCTCCTTATAGGAGCTAAAGAAAATAAAAATAAACTCCTCTATTATTTAAGTCGTTGTCGACATTAATTTTAAATTGTTGTCACATCACGTAGACAACTACATCACTCCGACGTTAATTTGGTATTTTAAAAGAATTTTGTGTCGACGTCGACTAGTTATCGAAAATCCAAAACAAACAAAAATTCATATGTAATTGTTATACCCACACCACAATAGTGGAGAGGGTATTATGCATTTGTGCTGATGTGTGTAACGCCTTAAAATATTGGTCCTAGACCCACCTTAAAGTATACCGATCGACTCAGAATCACTTTCTGAGTCGAACTAACGATGTCCTTCCGGCTGGCTGGCAGGCTGGCTGGCTGTCCATGTAACCTTGTGCGCAAAGTACAGCTCGTAATTTTGGAGATAATTTGATGAAATTTGGGTCATAGGTTTTTATTGGCACAAGGACCAAGCCTATTTAAAATTTCAATGAAATTTAAAACATAGATAGATCCATATCTGTATGGACACATTAGCTATACAGTTTTTCAAAAATAGGACCACAACGGGAGGTAGGGGGCAATTTCTGCCTCTCACAAACTTTCAAACCGATTTTCATGAAGTTTATAAACTTAGATAAATCCATATTTATATGGACAATAAGCATGATGTGTTTTTAAATACTGTGGTGTAGGGTATCATATGGTCGGGCTTTCTTACTTGTTTTTTATTATTTTTGTTCTTCATCATTATGACCCCATGCAGACTCGGGAAGTGACTTGCGCATCTCTTGTCTTGTTCCCTTAAGGACCGATTTTGCGATTTGAAATAAATTTTCGGGTTAAAGTTTAGAGTAAGTTTTCTGTTTCTAGCGAATTTCCGCTTATTTAGCAATTTTTTCTGAAATTTTTCCATTCCTATAGTTTAAGGGACTTAAAAAAAACTGCCTAAAGGTTTGAAATATAAAAAGTTTTTGAAATTTTCGCTATTTTAGTGAACTTTCCTGAAGTTTTTTAATTTTCGCGTAGCTTCGTTACTTTAAGGCAATCCATCTAAATTAGCAAACTTTCCCGAAGTTTTCTAATTTTCGCTAAGCTTTGTTACTTTGGCAATCGTCTCAAATTAAAATGTTCTCTATTTTGGCAAACTTTTTCCAAATTTTTGCAATTTTCGCATTTAATTTAGTAATAATTTCTGCCCATAACTTCATTTTAATTTGCATTTTTCTTTTACGTATTAAATAAATATGCTAACATTCTATTCGAATATCTTAAACTTTCATTTGAGTCGTCGCAAAAATTTCCTGTCGACTAAAAGAGGATAAATTCTACTCGAAGTCGACTTAACAGTGCCTTAGAAAATATCAAGTGACTGTCGATAGTAATCGATTATTGTCAGTAACAACTAGGAAAATAAAAAAACTGTTCCGGTGCCGTCGTCTTTCATAAAAGAGATTAATAACAACACAAATTAATTAAAATGTTTAAAACAGAAATGTTTAACTTTAAATCGTTGCTTAAAAAAAAAAACAATAACCTTTAAAGCAGTGCTAACCAAGCCCCGAACACACGCACACAAAGATAGTATGTGCTTGTGTGCGTCCGCAGAGACTGGTGATAGTCTGATGCTTTGAAACGAACAAAGTTGTTGTATACATGTGAATTGCCGACCGTGTCTGTGTGAAAAATACGATTATTGACTGCCTCGCGAGGCTATGGAGTGTTTATCACTGCTTCAAAGTATTGAGTAGAATTGAGTACCCAAGTTAAATGTATTGAGTCACGAAAACCCTGCAAATAAAATTGGACCCCCTGATCTTTTTTGATAAAATGGACTACTCCATGGACTAGTCTGATGTAATGCAAGCATGGACCATGACATTGTTAAAAAGTGTTTGTAGTGAGACGACATGTCTTCGTTTTTTAACGACATGCTTTCATTTTTAAACGACTTCAAAATTAATCCTCTAAAGTATACTATGGAGTAGTTTTAAAACTACTACTTAGTGGTCCAAAGGTGAGTTATATGGTCCTCTCCTAGGACATCGTAATGTTAAATAGACCAGCAGCCGTATTCTGTAATTCGCTTAGCTAAAGCTTAATCTCGATCGCTAAAATGCCTTAGAAAATACAAAAGTTGAAAATTTTAGCGATGACATTAAAAGCTTAAATTGCGGCAAATTAGATTTTTATGGCATTGCGAATTTTAGCAATGCACGTTACAGAATTGCATACGTTGCCAAAAATCGCTAAATCAACTTTATAGATTTTTAGCGATAGAGATTTAGCTTTACCGAGTTACAGAATACGGCTGCAGGTTTTTTCCATACGTTTGGGTTACTTTTGGACTAGTCCTGGTCCCTTATGGACTACTCTTTACACGCGTGTTTGGACTGGTCCTATTATTTGCAGGGAAGTATTAAAATTTACCAGCACTAACGAAATTTGTTTCAGTGTAAAACAATAAAAAGTGTACTAAAAAAATAAAAATTGTGTTACAAAACTGCACATCAGTATTTGCATCATTCACTGACTCACTCATACAAAGTTTTATGCTGAACTAGACCAAAAAAAAACTCACATGTAAAACTTTCCAAATACAACAAAATTTTGCAAGTAATTTTCGCCATACAACATGATTTCAGAATTTTAATGAAAAACTCAAAAAAGAGAAAAATAAAACACACAATACATACAAACATATGTAAAAATTTATTTGTTTTATTGTGGTGTTTTTATATTTAGTTTTATTTTTTTAAAGAATAATTTTTTTGTAACAACCAAAAATTGTTTGAGGCTTAAAACAAGATCTGGTAGATGAGGTAAGAGCTTAAATGATTTAACAAGGGAAAAAAGCTTAAAAACTAAATCAAAAGTTTCAGATTTTAATAATCTTCTTTGTGCTCTTACAACTAAAAGTCTTTGTAATGTGGAATAGAAGATATTAGATTTTATAAAAAAAATTCCCAGAATTTAAAATTTACCATAAATAATTTTTGTAATTCATATTTGTATCGAATTTTGCATTTAAATATTAATTAAAATTAAGTTATCAGCATCTTAAGGGAAAGAAATTTTAGGCGAACTAAAATGAATTGTTGTTAAAACAGATAATTGTTGGTTTTATTGATGTTAAGCACAATGGAATGGAAAATGAAATAAAATTGTGTGAAATTCAAATTCCAATTAATTTTCTAAAAAGAAGACGCAGAGAAAAGTTTTTTCCCACACTTCTAGAAACAACATTTTTCAATATGGTTACCTCTAACAAAAGTATTTCTAAAGAAACTTTTTAAACATTTTGTGGTAAATTTAACCATGTTATGGTCATCGGCAATCATATTATGCTTCAATTATTCCTCCTTCAAGTAGCCGTTTAATACTTATACAGCCCAGTCATGAATGAAAACTTCCCGGGAGTTTTCTCCCTTCTTCAATTTTTCCCATATAAATTCAATTGTAAAAATGGGAAAAGGGGAAAAAAGTCCTGGGGAATTTGTATTGGTAATTGGCTGATAATAAACATATTGTTACGAAAGTTAAATTATCTAGGAATTATTTATAGTTATAGTTATAAGTTATCTTGTAAGTTATAATTTTATGTTACTTAAAATTGTCATGTATAATTTTCAACACAACTGTTATTTTAAAAATAATTCCTATATAAAATTCCCAGTATTTTCTAGAAATGGTTATAGAACATAATAAATAGTTTTTACGGGAAGGTTCAGGAAAAATCTAGAAATAATTATGAAATATAAAAAGGGGTGACTCATGTAAAATTAGTTTAGTTTGTTTTGAAAAACGGTTCTGTTCGTAACTAACAATTGTGAACAAAATAATAAAGTTTGTAAAGTTGAATAAGTGTGTGTATTTATTTTTATTTGCAATTAAAAAGAACTCAACGGTTTATTATAAAGGGAGTAAACCGAACGCGTTTATTAAAGGAAAAACGTAACAATTGGTGTCAGAAGTGAAATTGCAATAATAAAAAAAGGATAAAAAAAAAAACTATACAATCAACAATGAAATTCGATGAGCTAAAAGTTGAACAGCTCAAGAAGGAGTTGAGCAAGTTGGATGTGCCTACTGCAGGAAATAAAGCTGAGCTGCAGAAGAGATTAATCGATGAATTTAAGCGACGCAATATTGACATCGCAACTTATGAATTTGAAGAAAAAGAAGAAATAGAAGTTGCTACCCGTGCAGTAACAAGCAACATGGATCTTGGTACAATGTTTGCTGCTATGATGGAGAAAATGGAAAAAATGTCGGCAGAAACTTCTAGAAAAATGGAGGAAATGCAGAAAATTCTAAAAACATTGAGAGGATGGTAAAAGAAAATTCAAGCACCATCTTAGCCGAAATTCAAGAAAATTCTAAAGTGACAAACGAGAAACTTCAGGCTACTAATGACAAACTTGAGAAGCTTCAAGAGATTTCTACTGTTATAAACGAAAGAGTAGACGATATGGAAATAGAATTGTCTGATGTAAAAACACAAGTCACTGATGTAAAAACACAAGTCACGGTTTTTGATGGAAAACTTCATCACCTGGAAGAAAGAGTAAATAGTCTTCAGTGCCAAGAGGGAGTGGTGCGAGTTTTTCCAGAAGTCTCGAATAGAATAAGAGCTCCAAGTTTTGACGGCAGCTCACCATTGAATGTGTTTAAGTTCCAGTTTGACACAGTTGCCAATAAAAATGCTTGGAACAATGAAGAAAAAGCCATAGAGCTGATTCTGGCTTTAAAAGGAACTGCGGCTGAAATTCTAGAAAGTGTACCAGTAAGTTGCAGAAACAATTATGATGACATTATGGTAGCATTGTAGCGCAAGTAAGGTGGTGAACACAGAAAGGAAATATTCAGAATGCAATTACGGGGAAGAGTACAAAAGGCAAACGAAACACTACAGGATTTTGCATTAGAGATTGAGCGCTTGGTGCAGCTTACTTATCCAGGTGAAAGTCATCCATTGCTGGATCATTTTAAGATCGATTCATTTGTAAACGGTATACGGGATGCTGATGTAAAACTAGAGGTATGTGCATCACAGAAGCCATCATTTGCAGAAACGGTATCATTTGCCCTAGCACAAGAAACCGCAAGGATAATTTCAAGGCCACAAACGTATATGGTGCGAAAACTTGATTTTGCTGCTGAAGCAGGAAGAGATATTTTAAAGGAAATGAGAAGCATGAAGGAGGCAGTTATGCAAGCTTTAAGCGAGAAGCAAGGTAAAAACAAAGTAATATGTTATAATTGCGGTAAGATTGGCCATATTCAGCGAAACTGCAAAGCACCCAAACAACGATCGAGATCTGCTTCGCCGCAAAGGAACAAACGAAGAGCAAGTCAACAATCATCACGGGAGCCACCGCTAAAGCTGAGAAGAGCTAGCAGTGCAGAGGAAACTGAAGATTATACGATCAATTTAGTAGTGAAAACGAGTAACAGAAATATTACGACCTGTGGTTACATAAATGGTGAAATCCGCATTTTGACTATCGACACTGGTGCAGGACATTCCATTATAAGAGCTGATTTGATAAAGGGAGCTGTCGAGCCGCTAAGTGGTGTAAACTTGCGAACAGCTACGGGAGAGCCTGTTATTGTCTACGGCAAAGCAAGAGTGGAAATAAGAATGGCCGATATGATCGTTTTTGATGAATTTATTGTGGCTGAAATTATGGACGAGGTCATAATTGGAGCAGATTTTATGATTCGTCAAGGCATTAGTCTAGACATGGGACGACAAATTATGAATTGGCATGGTCTAGAAGTACCCCTTAACGTTGGGAATGGAAGTGAAGCCCTTGTAAGACAACTAGTCACTAGTGATCATAAGAAATTGTCCTCCCAAAGAAACGATGAAAAACGTGGGAAAGCGAGCACATATTCAAGACGGCCCAGTAAACATAAAAGCAAGCACGGTATAGAGTCTTAAAACAAGAAACGTATAAATGAGATTCGCTTATTAGATGTGGAACCCAGCGAAGACTGGTCAACGGCGCAGAAAAGTGACCCCTTATTAGCGCAAATTATGATGGCTAAGAAAGAAGGTGAAAGGCCGACTTGTGAAGAAATTAAATTGAACGATCCACTAATGAAAGCGTATTGGGCGCAGTGGAGTAGTCTGCGGATGATAAATGGTTACCTATACCGTACATGGGAAAGTACTGATGGCAAAACGGTTAAAAACCTTATTGTAGTACCGACTTCTAAAGTATGTGAAGTTGTGAAGAAATTCCACGAAGGTACTGGTGGTGGGCATCTTAGCGTTACAAAAACCATAAAGAAGTTAAAAGCAAGTTACTATTGGGTCGGTTGCAAGCAAGCCGTGATTGATTGCGTAATTACATGCCCACAGTGCGTTGCAGACAGTGGTCTAATTGGAGAAAGTAGAAATCCGGTCCAGCAGTACAACTTTGGTGAACTATCCGTACCAGCGAATAATAATGACTCTACCCAAGAGCAGAAAAACGAGTTAAGACGAAGGCGTGTTAATTCATCAAATGACCAGATGAAAGCCAGATATGATCGAGCGGCAAATTCGGAAGGCTTCAAAGAAGGCCAGTTGGTTTTACTTTTTAATCCGCAACGAAAGAAAGGACTATCTCCAAAGCTGCAGACTCATTGGGATGGCCCATATAAAGTAATAAAGAAATTGAATGACGTGGTGTATCGGATCCAGAAATATAAGAGCCCAAGATCAAAAATGAAAGTGGTGCATCTAGAACGACTGGCCAATTACGGAAAAGGAGAATCTGAGCCTATTCGGGACGAACAGGCTTAAGTGGAGGGCAGTGTTACGAAAGTTAAATTATCTAGGAATTATTTATAGTTATAGTTATAAGTTATCTTGTAAGTTATAGTTTTATGTTACTTAAAATTGTCATGTATAATTTTCAACACAACTGTTATTTTAAAAATAATTCCTATATAAAATTCCCAGTAATTTCTAGAAATGGTTATAGAACATAATAAATAGTTTTTACGGGAAGGTTCAGGAAAAATCTAGAAATAATTATGAAATATAAAAAGGGGTGACTCATGTAAAATTAGTTTAGTTTGTTTTGAAAAACGGTTCTGTTCGTAACTAACAATTGTGAACAAAATAATAAAGTTTGTAAAGTTGAATAAGTGTGTGTATTTATTTTTATTTGCAATTAAAAAGAACTCAACGGTTTATTATAAAGGGAGTAAACCGAACGCGTTTATTAAAGGAAAAACGTAACAATATTATGGTTGCCTGTAAAAATCTTATAGTTAAACATGACCATAATTTATTTTTTATTTAACAATACTTTTGTTGGGGGGGGGGACCATCTTGAAAAATGTTTTTTCTCTGCGTGTAGCTTTGTAACTTTTTTATAACCAAAAGAACATCTTAGTAACTAAAAGAACCTTTTGAAACTAAAGGTACCTTTTGTTACCAAAGCGTCCTTTTGTAACTTAATGTACCTTTTGTAACAAAAAATTTTATAGCATTTAGTACAGCCCAGGGATGATAAATGAGAAAACCAATATTGTACCAACGAACTTTTAAAATCGTACTTCTTCGGCCCTATAGTACTTAATCATTTTTTTTTTAAATTTTTTTTTATTTGATTTTTAAAAACAAAACTTTAATGGGTACAACAAAAACAAAAGGTACTTAAAATTAATTCCCAACAAACACGAAGTCAAACCTTTGATATGAAATGACTTTATCATTTGACATCAAACACAATTCTCAAACGTTTTTCAGTTGTTTGATTTTACATTTAAATTTAAATTGATAATGATTTGAAAATAAACATTTGATATCAAATGTTTTATCAATTTGATGTCAAATGTTAAATTCAACTCAAAAATAAACTTGGCAATACTTAAGCGAAAAATAAATGGTATGTATCATTAAAAATGGCGATTAAAGTTACATTTTTACTTTGTGATTACATGTGTTTTACTAATTAAAATAAATTTTAATATAAAGTGAACAGCTTATTTCTTGTGAAAAATAAAAATTATTTGTGAGTAATTACAATGATTAAAAATACGAAAAAAAGGAAAATAAAACGGGAAAGTGAAGAAAGTTTGTTGAACGATCGCGGTGCTAAAATCCTCAAAATAAAAGGGAGCCAAGTAGTTTGTCTTTCCAAGAATTAGAAACGGAAAGAACATTATTTCATCTTTTAGCTATGGTGCTGAATGTTTATCTCACAGTTTATTTAAAAAAATAATAAACTTAAATTAAAAAAAATAAAATATTTTTTATTTATATTCCACATTATATTGTAATCCACATTTGAGAATTACGTTTGAAAGCAAGTTGAAAATAAAGGCATTTTTCAATTTGAAAATAATTTCCCCTTTTTGTTGAGAACTCTATGATTTTCAAATGATTTTCAAATCATTATCAAACGTTTGTCGTTTGAGAAAACGTTTGATTTCAAATCATTTTCAATTTGAAGTCAAACCTCCGTGTTTGTTGGGTTTGTACATTTAAAGCAGTGACGGGCAGATTTGCAAATCCTATGTACGCGTGCATAGGAATAAAAATGCTGCTTGTGCGACGTCGACACATGTACACAATAAACTTCTATGTGTGTGTCTGTGACGACCCAGCGGGAAAACTCAGAAGACCTTCTTACTTCAGGCCTTTTTAAAGGCCTGCTTAAAAAATTTTTTTGATTTAATTACTATTCTTACGTAACTGCTAAAGAATGCCTCATAGAAGGCCTCGGCACTTTGGTATGAGAAGCGAGAAAAGAAGGAGTAACTTTTTTTGTTTTTTTTTTTTTGCACAAGCAAAAGAATTAAGATCCTTTTACAAAAACAAATTAACATATCGACGCCTCCATTCTATAACGTTCTAAGTGTACTTAGAACGTTTTTAATGTTCTTGAATTTTTGAATCCTACGTTCTCTAATTTAAATACTGTCAAAATTTGGTTAAGATGTGCCGATCCGTTCCAAAGTTATAGGCATCAATATACTTAGACTACACACATAGTCGTAAAAATTTTCCATTCTAAAATGTAGTAAGTACACTTAGAATACTTTTGCTTGGACAATTTTAAATTGACTTGAGAACTAAGTTGACTTAGTATGTTATGGAAGGGACATTTCTTAACGTTGTGTTTTCTATGTGTATTTGGTATGTTCAGTGTCCTTTTTTTAGTGTCTGTAAGTGTAGTTAAAAGGTTTTTTCCTGAATTAAAAAAAGAATTTTGTGCGTGTAAGTGTACATAAGATGTTTTAGTTTGGAAAAAGTAGTCAACCAAATCGGAGGCCTAATTTTTGTATTTTCGGATATAAAATGATTTCGCGTGCAAGAAAAATGATAAATTTAGCACAAAATAACGTGAGAGGATCTAAAATAATTAATAAGTTTTTTATTAGGAAAAGGTGAATCAAAAAGTATAAGTTCAATGTCATATAATCGTGAGGAAAGTGTTGGTAAGAAATTCACGACTTAAGTTAAATGTTGTGCTTATTTATATTGGATTTTTTTGACAGGAAATAAAGAGAAAACTAATCCAGCAAACGAAAAATCGTCTAAATTTGATAATGAAAATTCTGATTCACTAGGTATGTGATATATTTATATTAATAAATTTAAATTTTTTTATATAAAGTAATTGATTTCATAGAAGCAAATCCAGAGTTTAGTCCAAAAACTCCTAAATTAAAAAAGAAAAAATTAAATCCGGAATTTGATACACCACTCGAAAACTTTTGCAAAAGACATAGACGTCCATCCGAGTGAAACAAAAATATAGCAAAATATTTTAAAAACCATGGAAAGGATCATTATAATAAAAAAGGTCAGTTTGTACCAAAGAAGGAGTTAAAAGAAGGTTGCAAAGAATCTTGTAGAATGAGATGTTCACAAAAGCTGTCTAAAGATACAAGAACACAAATTTTTCAAAATTTTTATAAAAATGGCAGCATGGAACTTCAATGGGCTTTTATAGCAAATTTAATAACACTGCACAAGAAAAAAAATTGTACAAATATAGAAAACTCGCGAAAAAATTTGTCAAGAAAGTATTTTCTAAGTTATGAAGAAAATGGGAATGAAATAAGAGAACAAGTCTGCAAACCCATGTTTATAAATACATTGTCAATATCTCAACAGACAATCGAAACCGTGATACGCAAAAAGCATTCTAATGCGGGATTTATATCACCCGACAAAAGTGGAAAGCATTCTATGGCAAATAAAACTTTAAGTAGAATAAGAGACATAGTTATGCTAACGAGTTTCCTTTAGTAGAATCACACTACTGTCGCCAACGAGTACAAAAAAAGTACTTGGATAGTGAAATATCGTCGGTTACTGAAATGTATCGTTTATATGAAATTTGGTTCTCCGAAAAGTCAATTGATATCAGCTTAAAAGCGACATTAAGACAATATCGCGATGTTTTTAAAGATTCTTTCAATATTTCATTCTATATTCCAAAAAAGGATTTATGCGACTTATACGAAAAGTTCAAGAACTCTGATGAAGAAGGAAAAAGCTCATTGAATTTCAATTCAATCACCATTTATTTATTTATTTATAAACATAAAGAATTCGGCATAACTAAGTTTAACTTATGGTCTGACAATTGTGGAGGTCAAAACAAAAATAAAATTGTATTCTCTATGTATGTATGGATTGCACGAAAACTACAAATTGATATTAGTCACAAATTTTTAGAAAAGGATCATACTCAAAATGAAGGCGATGGTGTTCATGCACTTATAGAGAAGTGCAAGAAAAATAAAAGAATATACACGCCGATAGAATGGTACTCCGTGATAAGAAATGCTAAGAAAACACCGTCATTATACAATGTTATTGAAATGGACCATGATGATTTTTTGGATTTCAAGCAATTTGCTTCTGTAACAAATTGGACAAAAAATATACATATATATAATTTTTAGCTTCTGTAACAAATTGGACAAAAAATATACAAAATGAAAAATTATGTCTATCAAAAATCCGAGAAATAAGAGTTTATAAAGAACAAAATTATTTTATAAATATGAATTTGATAAGAATTTCAAAGAAATAAAGATATATGATGAAACTAGGAAGAGAAGAAAAGAAAATAAAATTGTTATTGAAGAAATACCAAAAAAGGCATACATATCCGGATTTCCTATAAGGGAAGAAAAACGAAAAGATCTTTTATATCTGTGTGGTCAAAATTTAATTCCAAAATTTCTACAGACAACTTAATGGTTTTAATGGAAAAGAATATGTAGTCGTGTCAGATAATGACGACTGAATAATACAATATAGTTTCTACTTATTGAATGTTATACTGAATTAATACCGTTTCTGTTATCTTTATTCTTATAATTATTTTTAAGTAACCTTGAATTTATGTTATAACTACTTTTTGTTTGAACTGAATTATTATACATATTTAATTTTCTTTTTTGTTTGACGAATAAATTTAATTTAAAAAGAAAATAATAGTTTTTTTTGTATAACATTTTAATTAAAAATTCGTCTATGTAGGAAATATAATTTTCTAAAATTTTTGTCCAAACTAAAATATTATATGTATACTTAGGTAATTAACTTAAAAACAATAGACCTATCAAAAACATGCTAAGTACACTTAGACGACCAATAGCCAATGTTTTCACCGTGTTAAAACATTTTATATAATTTTTAGCTATGATCCAATTAAAATTTATAAATTCAGAAAATACTATAAAAATTCTACTCAAATTCTACTAAAAACAGTGAAAGAACAAATAGCGTATCTTATATAGTTTATGAGATATCGCGTGAAAACTTTGAGAGCTCGTAACTCAAAACTCACATTTTCGACTTAGAATGTTATAGAATGGAGGCGTCGATATGTTGTAAATCATTTTAGTTGAAGTGGAAAAGAGAAAGAGTAAAATTTTTTGTTTTGTTTTTTTTTTTCGCCAAAGCGAAAGAATTCAGATCCCGTTATAAAAACAAAGTAGGTGCATATTAAAATACAAAATAAAAACAATAATGTAAATCATTTTAGTTGAGTTTTGTCCATTAAGGAAGATAGATACTTGTGCTTAAAAGTTTTTTTTTTTATTATAGGTATACTTTTATTTACAATCTATTTTACAATATTTAGCAATTTGATTATTTCAATAAAAAAAATAGGTATCACATGTGTTATTAAACCACAATTAGTTTAATAAAATATATAAACATACGTTTGTAAAATAGGTATACATACATATATAAAAAGTTAAGTGTTGTTTCATTTTCTATATTGGAGATCTGATATGTACATGAAGCCTATTCAGTCTTCTAATTTCATTTGTAAGGAAATATTCCTTAATGTTTTAGACTGATATCCCTTCAATATGACCTTTAATGCATTTGTAGAAGGATGGTCTGAAAGGCCTTTTAAGAGCCATTAATTCAAAGATCTTTTAACATACCTTCCTTAAAACCCCTTCAAGATAACCTTTTTACTAAGGCCTTTTGAAAGTCATTCTCTGGAAAGCCTTCTAAGAGCCATTTATTTGAAGGCTTTTAAGAAGCTATGGGGAAGAAAGGAAAGCGGAAGGCCTTCTCCGCAATGACAACGCGTGTAAAAAAGATATGAGTATGGAATGGAGCGAGAAGGCCTGGTTTATCCAAAAGAAGGGGTACAGCCCAATAAAAATTTTTATCATTTTGCGAAGCACTAATGGTACATTTCAAAAAATAAGCGCACAATTATGCGCTACGCAATAAGACATACAGAAATGCAGTAAAGTAAGTGAAATAACTCTCAACAATTTTTATAAAAAAAAAAAAATAAAATTTCAAGTGCTACGGCATTCCCTTACTACGAAGCAGGTTTGTAAGGGAGAGTACTAAAAAATAACTGTAAAAAAACATTCAGTGTGTTAAGCTGATCGTTACATCCAACAATTTTTTTATGCGCTGAATAATGCGCTTTATGTGTCAAAAATGTATTGCTTCAAAGTGGGAACTCGCCATATAAAATTCATGTCTTCCGTAAGCGCAATGGTAAGCGAAACTCTTACATTTCTCCCTTACAAACCTGCTTCGCTCGAAGCACAATTTTTTATTGGGAGAGGCCTTCTGGAAGGCCTCCGTACTCCTTCTTTTTCCCGCTGGGGATGTACGTTCGGCTGTTGCTTTGTTGTTATTTCATCAACACAAACATAAATGTGATAGTATGTGTGTGATTTAAAGTACAGATAGCAAAAAATACATGATTAAAAATTTTTTCGCTGCAAAAGCACATCGCAATTCTTGTTCTATAAGTCTTTCAAAGAAACTTTGCCAAAGAAACCTTAGGTCAAAAATGAATTTCGAGCCCCGGATTTTTCAAAGTAGTTAGTTTTCCAAAATATTCAAGAAAAGAGGCAAAATATTGTATTTGGTCTAGCCAGACCAGTATCATGCGGTTTTAAGTGTCGAGAAATCCATTTATTTTTGAATGCCGTCAAAAAGCGTTTTCATAAACTTTTTAGAATTTATCGTCTTTTTTGTGGAAAATTTACGAATATGTATTTCTCAAAATGCAATCTCGAATTTTAAACGAAAATAAAATTTTTAAGCGTTCTAAAAATATGTGCATACGAGCATCTTCGGATTGCATTTCCAAATTTATTGTCTTTACAATTTGCAATATGTACTGCAGAAACATGAAAGTAGTAGAAGGTCCGAATATAATCAAAGTTATTTTCGGAAATACAAAGTTTATTATTAATACGATTTCCGTATGACGTGCTAAATTCCCAATTTTTCATATTTGATAAATACACTGCAACTTATTGTTGAGGGAAAGCTAGCTTTTATGCACATTTCACTGGAAATCTTTTCCAAAGACTTTAGAAAAGCCAAAAATATTAAACAAATAAAACCCTAAAGCGAATAAGAATTATAAACACTCTTAGTCTTACTTGTAAGAATATCAAAGCTTTACCTTTTCTTACATCACCCTACAATTGGTTGGGTTCTTTCCGACTCGAATTGTAGCTGTAATTTAGCGCTTGTAAAATCTCCTTTAAAATAATACGGAGTAAAATAATAATGGAGTGGCTCCCACTTTTCCAAAATTCGGTTGATTACTTCTCGACGTGACAACCATCTTGTTGACGAATATTTGAAAATATGTTTTATGAATTCGTTCCAAATAATCTTGAATTGAGTCGTATGTTCTACTATATAGAACTTTTGCGGAAGTGGTTTCTTATATCTTTTAAAAACTTGTCAATATGATCCGAAAAAGCACGCTTATATGCTGCCGCTGATACTAAATTTAGAATGTGGCATAAGCAATCGTTCAATGAACAAGTGCAAAAATCTATTCACAATAGCGGAGTTCATTGTTTGGTACAAATGGCCTTGCAAAAGAGCAAATGCAAAATATCATAGCTGGTTTGTTAAATCCAACAACAAAAAATAAAGCTTCCCTTACCCCACGTCTCCAAGCGCTTTCGATTAGAACATGACATGACCATAACGCCGGCAGAGCAACGGTATTAATTTGTTCATGTTCTTGTATGTGGCGAATACGTGTTGATGTTCTGATCGACCACAATTTTTGTTTTTGTGCGTTTGGTTGTATATAGAAAATACATTGTGTGGCCAACATCATGGCGCACATGGATGCTAAGACGAATGTTTAGGCAACGATGGCAGAACATGGACGAAACATGAACAGTCTACTCGAGCAGAATTCATGTGCGACATGCTGTTCTTACCAAGTTGATGGACGGTGGAGACGGGTAGTTAGATTTCATAAAAAAGATAGACTATTTGCACCAAACACTAAACTCCGCTTATATTCATTGCGAGTTGCAATTTTATATCAATTATAAATATGTAGGTTTGAAAAATTTGGAAATAGTACCAAATGAGTCACGGGCGTACCAGCGTACTTTTTAGTTTTGAATTGTACCAAAATAAGTACAATTGTACCAACTTTATCAACCCTGGTACAGCCCTATTCGTAAATGTATCACTGCGCTGCAAATAAAAATGTAAAATTCCTGAATACTTTGCTTAAGCAGAAAACCCATAACCAACTGTCAAATACGATTTAAAAAAAGGCAACTGCTATAAAAGATCATCAGCAATCTTGCATTAGCAGTGTAAAGCAATGTATACGGACTTAAAGTACTATTTGAAACACTATTTATAGTACCCTTTGGAACTATCAGCATCTTATCTGACTTAAAATATCTTTTATAACCGAAAGTTCCCTTTTTTTAAATAACAGTATCTTATTTAACTTAAAGTACAGTTTTATAACTGAAGTCCCTTTTTTGCTGAAAGTACGTTTTGTAATTAGCGGTAACTAAAAGAACGGTTTCTTTAAACTTCTGAAAGGAGCATAGAGCCACAACAAAGTTATTTTATTCAGATCTAATCAAGACTAAATACTTGATTTCACTCCAGCTTCGACCCATATTTGCTGCTTTCGTCTCCACTGACGTACTCCAGGCGTTTGCAGGCCTACCTCTTCTGCGGCTGCCTTGCGGGCTCCAAAAATCAAAATCGTTTCTTGGCTTTTTTAAGGTATGGGGTTTTCATTACCACATGCGCTATCTTATTTCTTGACTTACTGTTAAGTTGGGCTCTATAACACTGCATTTGATAAATATAACATTCGGTCAAAACATCCTCATGATTCTTTGCTGACACCTGTTTGTAAATTGTAACTAAAAGTACCGTTTGTAACGTAAAGTACCTTTTGTAACTTAAAGTACCCTCTGGTAACTAAAAGTACCTTTTGTAACTAAAAGTATCTTTTATAACTAAAAGTACCTTTTGTAACTAAAAGTACCTTTTGTAACTAAAAGTACCTTTTGTAACTAAAAGTACCTTTTGTAACTAAAAGTACCTTTTGTAACTAAAAGTACCTTTTGTAACTAAAAGTACCTTTTGTAACTAAAAGTACCTTTTGTAACTAAAAGTACCTTTTGTAACTAAAAGTACCTTTTGTAACTAAAAGTACCTTTTGTAACTAAAAGTACCTTTTGTAACTAAAAGTACCTTTTGTAACTAAAAGAACCTTTTGTAACTAAAAGTACCTTTTGTAACTAAAAGTACCTTTTGTAACTAAAAGTACCTATTGTAACTAAAAGTACATTTTGTAACTAAAAGTACCTTTTGTAACTAAAAGTACCTTTTGTAACTAAAAGTACCTTTTGTAACTAAAAGTACCTTTTGTAACTAAAAGTACCTTTTGTAACTAAAAGTACCTTCTGTAACTTAAAGTACCTTTTGTAACTAAAAGTACCTTTTGTAACTAAAAGTACCTTTTGTTACTAAAAGTACCTTTTGTAACTAAAAGTGCCTTTTGTAACTAAAAGTACCTTTTGTAACTTAAAGTTCCTTTTGTAACTAAAAGTACCTTTTGTAACTAAAAGTACCTTTTGCAACCAAAAGTAATTTTTGCAGCTTATTAACTTAGAGTAACTTTTCAACTAGGAGTATACTCCTCGAAATATATATATTTCGAAACTTAGCCTACCTTTCAAATACCCAAATATACCATTTCATTCAAAATGTACTTAGTATTTTTAAAGGTATAACGTTTAATTTTTATGGTTACGTTTAATTTTTATGGTAACAGCCCCATTGTGGCTTGTAATAAATGCTGTAAATATTTTGTTTTAAGTTTATTCATATTGAAATGTATCTCTTAACGTTGTAATTACAAATATTTTTTATGTAGAGATAATTTTATATTTTCTAAAATTTAATTAATATATTGAAGCTCTGAGAAAAATATTTGATATTGATATCAATCTAAAAAATACTTGAAAAGAAACTAGTTAAAAAATATCGGTTTTAAATATGAATTTTAAATATAAAAGTGACTCCTACTTTGCTTGTTTAGGTATTTTTTTTAAATATGAGGCGTATTTTCTTTAATTATTTTTTATGAGCAGTACAATTATTTACATATTTTAAATAAATTTCTTTGTAACAGATTTATTTGTTAGTTTTGACATATTAAAGAACAAAATTAAATCTTTTTAATTTTTGTATTTATACATTTTAATCTAAAACTTAAAAATCTTTGAATACATAATTTCCATTTTAATCACACAAAAATACTTTATCCTATAAGTATGCTTTATATTTGTGTCAAAAATTCCATCAACAAATCACTTCCTTTGAGAACGATTTTTCAAATTATTTTAAATATTTGCTAGAAAAAATAAAAACGAAAGTATTTATTCACACAAAACTTAAATTCCTATGAATTATTTCGGAGTAGAAACAAAATGTTGCTCGCATCTAAATCCGTCTTTGTAATTTATTCGGTCAGTTATCATTCTAACGTTGTTAACGTGACCACTGCAAGCAGCAACGAACGATAGCGGCTACTGCTATTGAAACCACCATTGAGCAACATTTTTACTAAAAAGTTATGCAGAGGGGGTGTAAGAGGCAGCAGCAGAGATTCCAAAAACAAACTAGTGCAAAACAAAAGAGCGGCATTTAAAAAGCCCTGATTGCAGTTTTTGTGCATACATACTCAGGGATTTACCCTATAGTACCCAGCAGTTCTAAAGGTAACAATGGACAAGTGAGCAGTTAATTGCCCAAGTACTGATTCTATTATAGATAACTTAGGAATAAAAAAAAGTTATTAATTTATAGGAATTTTGTAATCCGTGTAGGGATTATTGACTTATATTTATTGCTTTCGGTTCAGGACTTTGGTAACAATTTTACGAACTATCGGGAAATAACTATGCAATTTAATATCAAGCTATTGTATTGAATTGTTTCAAATTTAAATTCCTCGTTTTTTATTTAAAATTTCTTTTTAGAATTTTATACATAAAATATAAGGGCGACGATCAATAAAAACTGTGTTTGGTGAAAACCGTTATATTTATCTAAGATTGTTATTTTTATAAAATATCGCAATTTTTACCGAAAATCATAATTTTTATCGAAAAACGCAGTATCTACAAATATCATAATCGTCACCAAATTAGTAAGTTTTTACAAAAATTGAAATTTTAACTGAAAATCGTAACATTATTGAATATCAAAACCATTACTTAACCAAAAATCCAATTTTTTTTTTAATATCTTTTTTACTAAAAAATATTTTTTTTTTTTTTCGAAAACCATAAAAATTTAAATATTTATCGAAAATCGTATTGTCACTGAAAACCACAATTGTTACCGAAAACCTAAATTTTTCCGAAAATCAAAATATATACATATGTACCACAAATTTAAATTTTGCCGGAACACTGTCATATATTGATATATATAAAATTCGGAATTCACTAAAACACTATAATCACGGAAAACGATAACTAACATTCACAAAATATTCTAGTTATAACTTTTTTGAAAAATTCCAGCTTATTTAATTCAAAATCATTTTTTCATATCGAAAATCTCTATTTTTTTTTTTTAAGAAAATATTTTCATCGAAAATCGATGTTGTCACTACAAATGATGTTTTCACTGAACTAGATATTTTCAGTTAAAACCAATAGTTCCATGAAAATCGATATTTTCGCAAGAAATTCGATATTTTAACTGAATATCAGATTTATAGATTTACAGAAAGTAAATATTTTTTCGGAAAATCGATATTTTTGTAGAGAATCAATATTTTCATTGAAAATTGGTGTATTCACTCAAAACGATATTTTCATGGAAAATCAATATTAAAAAAATACTTCGATAACAAATTGATTTTTTTACTGAATATCGAATTTATAGTTTTACAGAAAGTCAATATTTTTCCAGAAAATCAATACTCTCACTTAAAATCGATATTTCCACTAAAACTCTATATTATCACTAAAAGTCAATATAATCACTAAAAACTATATGTATTTCTATTGAAAATCGGTATTTTATGCTCACTAAAATAAAACGATAATTTCATTAAAAATCGATATATATACCAAAAAATCGATCATTTTACTGTAAATCGATATTATCACTGAAAATATATTCCAACTAAAAATCGATAGTTTCGCTTAATGCCGATATTTTTACTGAATATCGAATTTACAGTTTTACAGAAAGTCAATATTTTTCCGGAAAATCAATACTTTCACTAAAAATCGATATGTTCACATGAAATTGATATATTCACTAAACAAAACGATATTTTCACTAAAAATCGATATTTTCAATATAAATCGATATTTTCAATAAAATCAATATTATCATTGAAAATATAGTCCTACAGAAAATCGATATTTTCGTTAAATATCGATATTTTTATATATCACCAAAATCGATAAATCCATCGAAATTCGATGAATATCTATATTTAAACAGAAAATTTATATTAATTTTACAGGAAATATTAATTTTCACTAATAATTAATATTTTCTTCGAAATGTTTAATTGTTCACCTTAAATTCACCATTTCACTTAAAATAAACATTTTTTTTCGAAAAGAGTCAGCATTTTTAATTTTTCTCTCAAAATGTATGTTTTTATCGAATAATTTTTATATTCATCGAAAATTTTGTTTGACGCTAAAAACAATGGTTTTTTCTAAAACCTGCGGTTTACAACAACCACACATAAAAAATACACAAAATATAAAAAGCAACATGCGCGTAGTGCTCTGACGTTGTTTTGAAGTCATCACATAGCCCGCAATTGCACAGTTGCTTTGTAATGACGTCAAAATTACGTCAGAACCACATGAGCATGTGGCTTTTCACATTCCGTGCACTCTAGGCTTTTCACTAAAAATTGTTTTGGGTACTAAAAAAGAGGTTTATATTTTAACTTTATTTCTGCACTTAACCTTGTGTTTGACACTAAGGCCCGTTTTCACAACTTACCGATAGCTGAAGGTAGGATTTTATCGGCCGTATAAAAAGTGTTCCATTATTTCAACCTTACTTTAACCTACCAGGTAAGATTAACCTTAATTTATCGTTCACTTTAGGATAAAGTAAAGTTTTAAGAATGGAACACTTTTTGTAAGGCCGGTTAAAGT
Source organism: Pollenia angustigena (assembly GCA_930367215.1). Lineage (NCBI taxonomy): Eukaryota > Metazoa > Arthropoda > Insecta > Diptera > Polleniidae > Pollenia > Pollenia angustigena. The sequence continues at coordinate 197,655,033 of OV884060.1, forward strand.
CTAAAGTACTTTTTTACCCCAAAAATATGGAGTTTTTTTATACAAAATTTTAATACAAAAAAGCAAATATTAAATGTATACAAAAAAAATTAGTTATTTGACTAACTTATTTGCTTAGAATCGATGCAAAAAAGGCGTCCGGTTTGTACGACTTTCTTCAGAATGTCGGGTTTTCTCAAACATTCAATAAACCAAAAAAAAATCAAATGTTCACTAGTTTGTCTCATCACAGTCTTTTAAATCATATTATATATTTATAGCGTATCTGGTCTTTGTGTTCATGTGGGATTTCATAAAATATTTAATACATAATATCATCAACTTTTGTATGATTAAGCGTAAAAGTTTATTAGGCTGGCTCTCAAACATTAGTTTTTCTTTTTAATTCTTTAAGAGCTATCGGCAGAGTGATTGTGACAGACTTTCGATATGAAATGATTGTATCCGAAACCTAAAAGCTTAAGCTTAGACAAAAGTTCTTTCACATTTTTAATAATCTGAACATAATTCCTTTCGAAAAGCCACTGGGAAAGGCAATTTGTTGTCCTTTACAAGAAATATTGTCAATTTTTGTTTTTCGATCTCTCCTAACACAAGGAATATGTTTGTGTATGTAGTTGGGCACAAGTTCCTGCCTTCCATTACATTAAGATTTTTTTTAGTTTTTACTCAACCAGCGATAGATAGTTTAGTTTGTGTAGACGAACATTGTCCTGTATGTACAAATATGTAGTATGTCCATGCATTGGAAATTTTTATGCAATTTTCTATTGCAGGCAAACGGAAATCATGGCAGAAAAAAACAAAATCTTTAAATAAAATCTCTTTTGGGAACTTCTTTTCTGACTACATACACATTATACATCCCTTTAACGAGTTGTATGTTTGCATGCATACTAAACATACATGTTCTTTCCATATTCATGGATGTTCAGCACGAGCATGTAGCATAAATAACAATGTTTTGGCCTGTTTGAAAGTTTTTTTTTTTTTTTTTTTGGTTATAATTTTTAACTATGTATGATGATGCTAAAGATAAATTGTTCATAATAAAAAAATGAATGAAAAAAATGAAATGAATGTTATACTAATAAAAACAGAGAAATTCCTAAAAAAAAGTTAAAAAATATTACTTTTGCAATACGCGCAATATTTAAAAAAAAAAAACAAACAGTGGGTTTTATTAGAAAGATTTCCCAAGCATTTAAAAATTATCATGTCAAAAATCTGAAATTATTTCTACAAAAATATTCTTTTATTCTTCTAACTTCAGAACTTTTTATCGCTATAAATTTATAATTCTAACTGCAATATACTTATGTAAAGGGTGTCCAAATTTAAGGTATGATCGGTCAATAGAAATCGCTACAAGGAGATGATCCGAAGTTTTTTATGCCGGAAATTTGATGGTTTAGACGTAGAGAATATGTGGTTTCTAGTGCCACTTGCCACACAGCAAGAGAAACAATGGATCCTTTGAAAGAAAAGTTAGAAAATCGCATTTTTTCTCGTAGAGGAGCAGTGAATTGGAGTGAATTGTGCAGCAATAATCCCACTACAGTTAGAGAGCCTCAAAACAACATTACCGAGCAGATATTAACCATCGATACCAGATTATTGAAAGACGTGATTGAGAATTTTAGTAAAAGGTTTGGAGTATGTCAACCCAATAAAAAAATGGAGCTTCTAGCGAAGCAGGTTTGCAAGGTAGAAACATAAACGTTTCGCTTACCATTGCGCTTACGGAAGACATGCATTTTATATGCCGAGTTCCCACTTTGAAGCAATACATTTTTGACACATAAAGCGCATTATTCCGCGCATGTAAAAATTGTTGGATGTAACGATCAGCCTTACACACTGAATGTTTTGATACAGTTATTTTTTAGGTTTTCTCCATTACAAACCTGCTTCGTAGTAAGGGAATGCTGTAGTACTTGAAATGTTATTTTTTCTTTTATAAAAGTTGTGGAGAATTCTTTCACTTACTTTACTGCATTTCTGTATGTCTTATTGCGTAGCGCATAATTGTGTGCTTATTTTTTTAAATGTACTATTAGTGCTTGGGCAGTCAGTCACTTGACGGACAGCATTTTTTGCTGAGCTCTTTAACTCTTTAAGCGATTTTGTCTGTCACCAATGAAAGGTGACGTCAATACCAAAATTTTTTTGTATAGTATTTAGGGTCTTTGTTTGTGCATTGGTTTATAAGTTCCGAGTTGGCCATGTCTTTAAGACATCTTCATCGAAGGGTACAAGTCGTAGAAGACATACTGAGGGCTGCTCAATTCAAATCGACAATTTTTATTCAAGTGGTGGCAAGGTCATGCAAGACGAGATGAACAACAATGTCTTAAATAATTTCGTCGACAAATGTATCCAAGAAAATCGGCCTTAGTGTGCCTTATTGAACACATTGTAGTAAACATGGCTGTATTTGTGCATATCAATCTATATAAAGGATGGTAATGATGTTCCGCTATTCTTCAGCTGGGCAGAAATGATTGACTTCCAAGGAACTCTGTATGGGGGCTGCTCTTACGACCTCGTTCCATGTAAACCCTGCAGCAGTAAGTTCTCGTAATGTTGTAGTGTGCCATGATGTTCTGTTCGTCCTCGTCGGCGAGAGCTTTGGGAGGTTATATTGCAATTCCTCTTTTGCTATCTCGTTGTTGGATCTCACTAATACCGTTTGCAGCGCTAACTTGACCTTATCCAAAGCAAATAAGAAGAACAGTTGTTGTAGAACACACTCTGGCGTACTCCAACCTCAATGGTAACATTTTCTGATGTTCGAGCCTTGTGTAGAGAAATCTGTATTGCCTTTGTAGGAGAGGCGCCACGCCCACTTACCTAATTCAGTCTACTTTTTCCATGTGTCGTGTATTGATACCAAAGCTATGTGTACCAATTTATGAAGCTTTTATTGTTACTGTTCTCTAGATATACAGAGAACTTTTTTTGTGCCACGCCCACTTCTCCATTCCCGCCATATTTTTTCTTTTTTTGAGATGTTGTGAACTGATAACCCAACAGCTGTGTTTACCGAATTTGGACAATTTTTCTTCTACCGTTCTCCAGATATACAGAAATCTGTTCTGTGCCACGCCCACTTCTCCAACCCAGCCCACACTTTTTCGTTTGTTTTGTATTGATAACCAAGCTGCTTGTTCCTAATTAGAAAACTTTGGACCTTGCCGTTTTGCATATATGTGACGCGAAAAATGAAAGGGACCTAGGGGTTTTGTTCAGGAGAGCCATTTTATCTTTGTATCTTGTGGTGTACCATCACTGAGCGTGTATTGGTGTCATTTGAAAGCGACTCATCTCAACCTTGTTGGTCAACCTGGATAACGCGCGTAGGTCGTCCCTACCTCTTGTTTTGTGTAATTGGTTTTTACTGTTCCCTTTACCTTTTTGGTCCCTTTCTCTATGCGCTGTCACATATGTATACAGAAAAACATAATGGCCCATATTCATAGTCAAAAATAAAGTCGACTTGTTCTAAAGCCGGTTTTAATTTAAACTATGAATATAGGTCAATATGTTATTTGGGAGGTGCCATGCCTACTTTTCCAATTCTTTTTTTTTTTAGAGAGGTTGTGTGGAAAATTGTTTACTTACCGTTCCCCAGATATAAATAAATCTATTTTGCACCATGCCCACTTTTTCAATACCGCCCACACTTTGGCTCTTGCCATTCTCCATATACACAGAAATCTATAATATCTTATTTAAGGGGTGCCTCGCTCAATTTCCCATCCCGGCTATTTTATAAGAGAGTTTGTGTAGTGATAACCCAGCTAGGTGTACTGAATTCGGAAATTTTTTCTGCTACTGTGATACCATATATGTATAAAGAAATCTTTTTTGTACCGCGTCTACTTCGCTAATCCCGTCCAGATGTTTGTTGGATGTTGCTTATTGATAAGCTAGATGCTTGCACCTGATTTGGACAACTAAGCTCTTGCTGTTTTCTATATTGTCTTCGTGCGGGAGGTGCTACACGCAATGAAAATTCCAAAAGATATATATAAAATATAGCTCCTTTCAGACCGTCAGCAATATACTGTAAAAGTTTCACAAAGAACGGTTCAGCAGTTACGAAAATTACCACCTACAAACATACACACATTACCTCTTTTTATTATATTAGAGTAGATAACGTTCTAAGTTTTTAGCTTTATAAATTTGCAGCTTAAAATCTTTATAACATAATAACAATTAACTCTTCATAAATTTTACAATTTTCTCACTTTACAGCTTTATTACAATAATTTCCGTTTTTGTTCTACTCAAAATATTTTTGTATTTAAATTTTTTAGGAAACAAAAAATTTCCGTATTTAAGCTTTTGAAAAAAAGAAATGCTATTAATTATTTTTATTTTTTTTAATACCACCGTACTTTTGGTTTAGTTTTGAGCTTAAGTAAAACAGGATCAAAATATGGAATAAGATTAAAAAAAAACAAAAGAGTTGAAAAGGGATGGGGAGGGGGGATTGTATTTATCGTGATAACGCCGACAAAAAAAAACTCATATATCAAATGCTCATGCAATGATTTATGTATTTTAAAGCTGATTTTGTTTTTAACTTTTAGTTTTATATTTCAATGTGTTTGGTGCATCACTACATGTGCAATAGTTTATGTATACAATGGTGGCAAGTTGTGGCTGTAGTTGTGCTAGTAAATATGCAATTCAAAAGATTAAAATAGTTTTTCATTAAAACAAACACATCTAACTGTTGTGCATGAGCACATACACATACATGCACTCACTTACACAACAATAGAAATTATAACGGAAACAAACAAATTTTTACTGAATTTCTTTTTGGTTTTTTCTGATTTTTATTTTTCTTTTTTATCTTTTTCAATTTCTAATTTAGATGTCATGTTGGCAGCTCGTGGTATCCACAGATTAGAAATATCCTCGTTGGTTAGCGAAGAACTACAAGCGGCCATACAATTAAAAACAGCTGCAGTGGTGCTTAAGCCGAACGAAGCTAAAGTATCACCTTTGAGTTCGACACGTGATGTGATACCCGAGGGCCGTCAAATTTATCAGAATCTGCTCACCTACACCCTTAACGTAGCGAAACCTTTCGAGGTGTCCATTTATGCTCCCATATTTAACTCCGTGTTCTATGAGTCAGAGTATGAGTCGCAATTGTGGATGATATTCGATGCCAACAAGCATATGGTGGCTTGTGGTGATGCCAACTCCCACAGCTTCTATACTAAACTGGATAAGGGCGAATACACGATTCGATTGCAGATACGCCATGAGAAACGTGACATACTGGAGAAAATTAATGAGGCCAATATGGTGGCGCTATTTAAGCTGCCCGCTAGCTTAAATTTGGATGTTTATGATCATTATAACCAATCGGTAATAATGGGTCGTAAGTTCAGTTTTTGTGCGGTCAAACAGGATTGTCCTAAAGTCTTGTACGTGTCCTCTTTAACGCAAGAGAAACTTTCGAAAGCCAATTTGCCCAACAATTGTGCTTGGTTGGGTGGCTCAATAACTTTGGCTAAAGATGATATCGGACGCAAAGCAGATGTGCAAGAGTTTACATACATTCTTAATCCAGCTGAGACCGGCAAGAAGAATGGTGGTGGTGGCAATGGTAGTGGTGGCAATGCTTCTGTATCTAATGCTGCTGCCTCGGCTAATGCCAAATCAAAAACTGCTGCAGCTGCAAATGGTGCAAATGTTGGGGGTCCCTCTGCCTCACCCTCCAATTCGGGTGATGCTGGCCAGGGTTCACCCAAAAAAGCCAAGACTACGATGGATGAGTACGCAGAGGGCTTGCGTGATTTCCAATGTACAATGTTAACTAAATGTGGTAAGTAAAAAGGAATTCATGCAACAGTTATTGTGTATGTTGAAACACCAACAGCACATTCATAATGCAACATAATGAATGTTAACGATTGACTAACTTTTTTTTCTGCACAAATTTTTAATTTTGGAAAGTTATAAAACTTTTAAAATCAGCTTAATTTTTCACTTTAATTGCGAGTTACAGCCGTTACATTGGAAATTAGGAATTTTTTAATTAACTAACCCAGTTTAGTTGTGATGCTGACGTCAATGCTGCTGTTTGGAATTTTGCAAATCGATTGTGTAGTACTTTTTTTATAGCCAATAGTTAAAAATTGTGTTTTAAAAAAGTATTTTTTTTTTAAATGGACCAAACAAAATTTCATTTCGAATAAATTATAAATTATAATTTTTTCAAGAGCATAAGTACTTTTTACAAAAGTATCTTTTAAAAAAAAACATACATTTAATAAAGTAGCTTTTAATTAAAATACCTTTTGGTATTCCATTGAACAAGAACCTTTTAAATATGGAACCAAATGCAAGTTCAAGATAAAAAATCAATTTTATAAGAAAAATTCTATTTTGAAATAAAAAGTTCTCTTACAAAAAGTATATTTCAAAAAAGTATTTTATGGAAATTGAAAATACATTTGTAAGAAAAAAATACCTTGAGAAAAAACATTACACATTTTTCTTTTGTTAGGTAATTTTGTTCCTTTTCAAATTCAAAGTACATTTTGTAAGAAAAAAGTACCGTTTAAAAGAAAAGCAGCCTTTTCATTAGGAAGCATTTTTATAACTTAAAGTGCGAAGGTACTTTTACTTTATCCAAACAATATTCAGAAGGATACCGTATCTTTTTGTAAAAAGTGCTATTTGAAGTACCTTTTGTTTTTTTATGTAAACAAAAATCCAATATTTTTTTTAGCACCTTTATAACTAAAAGTTCTGTATAAAAACAATATTTAAAAGAAATTTATAAAGAAAAAGTACCATTTAAAAGAAAAACTGTCTTATTAGGAAGCATTTTTATAACTTGAAGTACCAAATTATTTTCTACTTCTACTGTATAAAAAAAAACGGTATACGGTATTTTTTAAGTACTTTTTGAAATAAAAGTACTTTAGAAATAAAAGTTCTTTTTTGGAAGATTATGTAAATAAAAGTCCAATTTGTTAAAAAAAGGGAGACAAAAAACAAAAAAGTACCTTTGCTGTAGAAAGCACCTTTATAAATAAAAGTTCTGTATAAAAAAAATATTTAGAAGAAATTTATAAAGAGAAAGTACTATATAAAAGAAAAACAGTCTTTACATTAGGAAGTATTCTTATAACTTAAAGCACGAAAGTATTTTCTACTTCTACTGTGTTAAAATAGCATTTAGAATTATTATTTTTGTAGAAAAAGTACTTTTATTTTAAAAGATAATGTTAATAAAAGTCCAATTTTTTAAAAAAGGGAGACAAAAAAAGTACCTTTTCTGTAGAAAACACTTTTAAAACAAAAAGTTCTGTATAAAACAATATTTAAAAGCATAAAGAAAAAGTACCATTTCAAAGAAAAACAGTCTTTACATAAGGAAGGATTATCAAAACTAAAAGTACGAAAGTACTTTCTACTTCTACTGTATTAAAATAACATTTAGAATGATATGGTCTCTTTTTGTAGAAAAAGGTACTATTTGAAATAAAAGTACGTTTTGTTTTTTAGTGAATTATCTAAATAAAAATCTAATTTTATAAAAAATAAATTATTAAAGAAAAAGTACCATTTAAAAGAAAAACAGTCTTTACAGTAGGAAGCATTTTTATAACTTAAAGTGCGAAGATGCTACTGTATCAAATCAATTTATCCTTCCAAACGGTATGTTTTTGTAAAAAAGGACTTTTTGAAATAAAAGTACTTTTGAAATAAGTAATTTTGAAAAAAGTTCCTTTTCAAATAAAAGTCCTTTTTTGAAAGATTATTTGAATAAAAGTCCATCTTGTTAAAAAAAAGGGAGACAGTAAACAAAAAAGTACCTTCGCTGTAGAAATCAACTTTATAACAAAAAGTTCTGTATACAAACAATATTTAAAGAAATTTGTAAAGAAAAAGTACCATTTTAAAGGAAAACAGTCTTATAACTAAAGCGCGAAAGTACTTTTTGAAATAAAAGTACTTTTTTGGAAGATAATGTGTATTAAAGTCCAAAAAGGGAGACAAAACAAAGTACCTTTGCTGTAGAAAACACCTTTAAAACAAGAAGTTCGCTATAAAAACAATATTTAAAAGCATAAAGAAAAAGTACCATTTAAAAGAAAAACAGTCTTTACATTAGGAAGGATTATTATAACTTAAAGTACGAAAGTACTTTCTACATCTACTGTATTAAAATAACATTTAGAATGATATGGTCTCTTTTTGTAGAAAAGGGTTCTATTTGAAACAAAAGTATCTTTTGTTTTTTAGAGGATTATGTAAATAAAAATCCAATTTGTTAAAAAAGGGAAAAAACAAAAAATTACCTTAGCTGTAGAAAGCACATTTGAAAAAAAAAAAAAATTTTAAAACAATATTTAAAATAAATTTATAAAGAAAAAGTACCATTTAAAAGGAAAACAGTCTTAACATTTTTTTATTTTTTTTTTTTAATAAAAGTACTTTTGAAATAAATACTTTTTTAAATAAAATTCCTTTTTTGGAAAGATTATGTGAATAAAAGTCCAACATGTTAAATAAAAGAAAGACAAAAAACAAAAAAGGTACCTTTGCTGTAGAAAGCACCTTCATAACTAAAAGTTTTTCATAAAAACAATATTTAAAAGAAATTCTTAAAGAAAAGGTACTATTTAAAAGGAAAACAGGCTTTACATTAGGAAGCTTTTTTAAAACTTAATGTACAACAGCACTTTCTACTTCCACTGTATCAAAAAAAAAGGATGCAGTATTTTTTTGTAAAAAAAGTACTTTTTGAAATAAAAGTTCTTTTGAAATAAGTACTTTTTAAAATGAAAGGGGGAGACAAAAAACAAAAAAGTACCTTTGCTGTAGAAAGCACCTTTATAACAAAAAGTTCTGTGCAAAAACATTATTTAAAAGAAATTCTCAAAGAAAAGGTACTATTTAAAAGGAAAACAGGCTTTACATTAGGAAGCCTTTTTATAACTTAAAGTACAAAAGCACTTTCTACTTCTACTGTATTAAAAAAAAAAACCTTTATCCTTCCAAACGGTATGTTTTTGTAAAAAAGGATTTTTTGAAATAAAAGTACTTTTGAATAAGTACTTTTTCAAATAAAAGTGCTTTTTTTGGAAGATTATGTGAATAAAAGTCCAACTTGTTGAAAGAAGGGAGACAAAAAATAAAAAGTACTTTCGCTGTAGAAAGCACCTTTATTACAAAAAGTTCTGTGCAATAACATTATTTAAAAGAAATTCTCAAAGAAAAGGTACTATTTAAAAGGAAAACAGGCTTTACATTAGGAAGCTTTTTTATAACTTAAAGTACAACAGCACTTTCTACTTCTACTGTATCAAAATAAAGCATTTAAAAGGATACGGTATTTATTTGTAAAAAAGTACTTTTTGAAATAAAAGTACTTTTTCAAATAAAAGTCTTTTTTTTTGGAGAAATAAAAATCCAACTTGTTAAAAAAAGGGAGACAAAAAACAAAAAAGTACCTTTGCTGTAGAAAACACCTTCATAACTAAAAGTTCTTCATAAAAACAATATTTAAAAGAAATTTTCAAAGAAAAGGTACTATTTAAAAGCAAAGCCGGCTTTACATTAGGAAGCTTTTTTAAAACTTAGAGTACAACAGCACTTTCTACTTCTACTGTATCAAAAAAAAAAATGCATTTAAAAGGATACGGTATTTTTTTGTAAAAAAGTACTTTTTGAAATAAAAGTTCTTTTGAAATAAGTACTTTTTCAAATTAAAGTGTTTTTTTTTTTTTAGAAGATTATGTGAATAAAAGTCCAACTTGTTGAAAAAAGGGAGAAAAAAATAAAAAAGTACCTTCGCTGTAAAAAGCACCTGTATAACAAAAAGTTCTGTGTAAAAACAATATTTAAAAGAAATTCTCAAAGAAAAAGTACAATTTAAAAGAAAAAACTTATTACTTTAAATAAAAAAATATTTCCTATTTCTACTGTATAATAAAAATAGCATTTAAATGATACGGTCTCTTTTTGAAGAAAAAGTACTTTTGTTTTTTTTTTAGTAGATTATGGAAAAAATTCCAATTTGTTAAAAAAGGGAGAAAAGAAAAACAAAAAGGTACCTTTTTAAATAAAAATGAACTTTTTAGTACATTTTGTTAATTAAATATTTTTTTGTTTACTACAAGTAATATTTAGAAGAAAAAGCACCTCTACAGTAAAAACATGTTTTTCTATGAAAGTTCAAAGTAACTTTCTTCATCTACTAAATAAAAACATGATCTTGTAACAAGATATTCATTCCTCTTTCTATATTTTAAACCCTTTACCACATGTGAAAAGGATAACAATGTAAAAGTTGGTCATGAATTGCCGCTTAAATAGAGAAATGTGTATTTAACGAATAAACGTCCTAAATATATTTTATTTTAAAGCTTTTTCAGCAATGTTAGTGGCTGGGTGTTCTAGGCTGCTACATTACACACGCTTTCTTCTAGATCTTAGTAATATACATATGTATGTGCATATGTATAAAGATATGTACACATTCATGTATATTTATTTATAACCGAATATGGCTCTTTTACTTGTTTTTAATAAAAACTAAATTTAAAAGCATTTTTAACAACTTTAAAAGATATTTTTAAAAACATCCTTGTTAACTCTGCTTCAGTACAATAAAAAAATATTTTAAGCAATTAATATTTGCTAATTAACTATTTATTAAACAAACAGGCAACGATAAAGATCTTAATGTCATGTTTAAAAAAATAACGTCCGTTCATTAAACTCTGCTAAATGCCGGTTTCTTTTGTTTTAAGTGGCGTTAATTTATTTACTCTGGTCCATAAAATATTTAAAATTTGCTTAAATGGCGTGTCGTTATCATGAATTTAAATTGCATTAAATTTATTGCAGCATTTTAGGGTGTGGCGGAAGTGGTCTGGCTGCCAAATAGACAGCAATAATGTTTTTCTGTTAGTTTTTGTTGTTCATATTTTTATTTCCAATTTTTCCTGTTCCTGTTTTTCTCTTTCAATTTGTTTTTAACAATTTAATTTATTTATAAAGCAAAAAAAAAAATGAATTGAATTGAATTAAATGAAATAAATGTAACAATTAAAAAAAGGAATAAAACAAAGAAGACAAAATTGGTTAAAGTTTGTAGGAAAAACCACAAAGTGCCAAGTTAATTAAATTCTTATTAATTGCATTTTTTGTTCAGTTTAATTTTTTTTTTTTTTTTGTGTAAAAATTGTTCTTTTAAACTTTTAATACTTTGGGTTTGCAACTTTGCTCATTGTTGGCAGCAGCAGTGGACGGTTGATTGGTTTTAATCTCATTCCAGCTGATTAATTCCATTCAGCATTGTTTTATTCCACATAATTTCACAATAAAAATGTTCCTTGTTTTCTGTTTGATGTTGCAAGAGAAAATAAAAATTTATGATTTTTTTATTTGCATTTTTCATTTGCATTGATGTTTAAGTGTATGTGTATATTTTTTTTGGATTTATCTGACTACCATTTTCTTTCCTTTGTGTGTCAATATAGAACTTGATAAAGCTGAAAAGATCTATGAAGACATAATTGCCGCACATCCCAAACATTTGGCTGCTCATTTACTGCTCATACAAAACATTGAATCATCATCCGTATTGAAGGCTCAATATCCGTTTACATTTGCCAAGTCATTAAAAGCAAACAATAATATGGGCGCTCCAGCAACAGGAGCAACAACAACAGCAGCAATAACTGAGGATTCATCATCATCATCATCGTCTACTGGCAGTGCCAGTGGTGGAGTTGGTGGAGGCTGTGATGCAGAGGATAAACAAAAGGAAAATAAACAAAAATTGCGCAATGCTCTCGAACGCATTGTTTTGTTGGCGGACAATGTCATTAGGGATACTGATAAAGATGCATTGTTGGCATACTACGGCATTAAATGCGATACTCGTCCTGATGCTGCAAAGATTAAAATGTAAGTTTATTTTTTTTAACTCCCTTTTTGTGTTAAATTTTCAACGACTATTTCCTCGAGTTTTTTTTATTTTGAAGATTTTTCGTAATTTATACTTGACTGTCTGCTGGCTATTTGCGGCCGTGTACGTTGTGTTACATAGATTCATTTATATCCCTTTTGTGCACGTGAGTTGTGGCTTTACAACACGCAAAGAGAATAATAATTATAAGTGTCCAACCGAAGGTGTTTATATGAGTTGCCTCGTTTATTGCTTTTTTTGTTTAAAAATCAGCCGAAACTGCTGCCAAGAAATTTATTGAATTACAGATATATCTTTTACTTGATTTTTATTCAACAACAATTTTGCTGTCGTTAAAAAAAAGACGTTAATCTTATTGATTTCTTTTAAACTCACACAAGGCGAATTCGACTACAGGTGGTGGCAATACTAAAACAATCCAAGAGCAACTGAGCTATTTTGCATTGCATTGCAAGTGTTAATGGTTTGAAACAGTGTTCGAAAATAAACAGTACATTATTTAACGTTCGGCTCACACACCCAGGAACGATATCTATTTTTTTAGTGATTGTGTAGACATACACAACCCTTAATACCGTTCGTAACTATTTTCAAGAAAGAACCGAACATTATATAATGTTCGGTTCTTCGTTAAAAAACAGAACAGTTGTAGTGATACTGTAGACAAACATTATATTTTATGTTCTATAATGTTTTTTTCGTGTGTGTATTTTGTTTTTGTAAAAAAATGTTGGTTTTTTTACCAGCCAAAAGGGACGAACATTAACGAGCCGAACCGAACACATTGAAGTTTGTGGATTTTCAAAAAAAAAAAAAACCGAACGGAATTAAATGTGCACACCTTTTGTTGAGTTTGATAAAAACAGTAATATTCTTGTGTTCGAAAGATGATTAACAGGGAAACGTTATTTTTTAATGATTTTCTACACAAACACTATTAGCGTTTGTGTTTTCCACAAATCTACCGAACCGAACATTAAGAAACGATATTTAGTGTTTATTTTCGAACACTGGTTTGAAATGTCAACCGTTTCTAACAAAACCAAAACAAATTGGTTCGAACTGTCAAAATCAGATGGCCCTTCGACACCACCTGCAGATTAGTTCGCCTTGAACTCACAATTCATTGAACCAAGAATTGTTTAAAGCAGTTTCAGTATCTGCACGCATGGAAAAACACATGTTTTATATTTTCTGTCACCTTCAACAAAACGATTTTTAACGAAAAATCAAAAGATTAGTGATTTTAAGAAAAAGCTTAGTTTGATGAAATAAATAAAGCATATAACGACAAAACCAAAACTTTGCAAGAGAAGGTTTTTATACCCACATCACAATAGTGGAGAGGGTATTATGCATTTGTGCTGATGTGTGTAACGCCTTAAAATATTGGTTCCACCTTTAAGTATACCGATCGACTCAGAATCACTTTCTGAGTCGAACTTACGATGTCCGTCCGGCTGTCAGGCTGGTTCTTATTGGCACAAGGAATCGTAGGACCACGAGGGAAGATAGGGGGAAATTTCTTCCTCTAAGAAACTATCAAACCGATTTTAAAGAAATTTAAAACATAGATAGAACCATATCTATATGGACACAAAAGATATGCATTTTTTTAAAAATAGGACCACGAGTGGAAATAGGGACAATTTCTGCCTCTCAAACCGATATTAATTAAATTTAAAACATAGATAGATTCATATCTATATGGACACATAAGCTATACAGTTTTTAAAATATAGGACCACAAGGGGAGGTAGGGGCACTTTCTGCCTCTCACAAACTTTCAAACCGATTTTAATGAAGTTTATAAACATAGATAAATCCATATTTATATGGACATATAAGCATGATGTGTTTTTTAATACTGTGGTGTAGGGTATCATATGGTCGGACTTGGCCGATTATACTTTCTTACTTGTTTTTTATTTCATATACATTTTGTATGAAGGTTTGTCGCTTAAGATAAAACTTTTTTTGCTATAAAATTGTAACAAATGAATACCGTTGCTCTGCCGGCGTTATGGCCATGTCATGTTCAAATCGAAAGCGCATGAAGACGTGGGGTAATGTGACCATGACATTTTAGGAGATGATGCAAGTGTTGCCAATAAATTTATATGTAACAAAAATCGAAAATGATGTCGCTTAAGCTTTTCTTGTGGTAATGGTTCGATATAATTGTTTGACGGATTTGAATCTATTATCGGATATATGCATGAAGCAAGAAGAGTTACAAAGGACGCGACAGGCAACGTTGCGTTAAATGTGCAGAGGAAGAGGAATCAATCTAAGTGCTATATTAGCAACCAAGCACGGCAATTTTGGACTCCCAAAATGTCTCATCCTAATAACCCCGAGACCGTGGCATTGGCAGAGAAAGTGGAACACCGTCTCCACTTCCTCCTTATCATGATAGAAGCTGCTATTTGTGGGCTGGTGTATACTTAAGAAACGTATTTCTCTTACACTGTGTAAAAAAAAACTCCATAAAGTTATGCCGCAAATATTTTGGTACTCAAGCCAATCGGTGTTTTTGAAAATGCTCGTAGTACTTGTTTTCCCAAGTTATCCGGTTGACGTAGCTTTAAGAATTATGGAAAACAGGTGGAAGGATATAACCAATATGCCGAAGTATTTGTTTTAAAAATAATGATATTTTGTATTGATGACAATCGTTATTTTGTATATAACGATAAAAAAATATATACGCAGAGGAAAGTTTTACCGATGGCGTCACCTGCATCACCTATTCTGTCATATATTGTGATGGAAGAACTTTTGGATACAGTGATGCGCTGAAAAACCGAAAATACTGACGAAATATGTGGATGATTTATTTATTAGTTATAATTAGGTATAGTGCAATTAATGAGGTTTTGACGAAGGTGAATTGTTTTCACAGCGAAGAAGAATCTAATTCAAGATTACCATATTTGGATACGATGATAATAAGACGGAAGAATGGTTTTAACGGATTGGTACGAGAAACCAACAGCTTCTGGCCGAATTGTCAATTTTTTTTCTAGACATCCAAAAAAGAATTATAATTAACATCGCCAAAAACAAAAAAAAAAAAACAAATAGGGAACTTAAGTGGACAAATAGTGAACTAAAGTGGACAAATAGTGAACTTAAGTGGAGTGGAATTTCACAAAAATAACTTAAGAAATAGAAGAAATATAATATCTGACACCAACTTTCCACGAGAGATTACATATAATTTGGTAAAATATCTCAACGCAACGGGCTGGCTCTAGCCGCCTCAGTATTGCTTTGGTGGCTTGCTTGATCCGGGGCTCCTACTTTTAACGAGTTCTGTGTTATCAAACCGGCGTCACTTTGGACTCTACTTGCAGCACGCCAAGTCTCTGTGCATGCTACCACGTTCACCAACCAGCCAACCAACATACAACAGACCTCAAGCTTGAGCATTTTTATTTAATATTGAATTCGAAAGCTCGAATAAAAAGAATAACTTAGAAAAAATTATTTAAGACATTTATGGCCATTTTCTCAATGTATCGACAAACTGTCTGTTACTTAATGTCAACATAAGTTTATTAGACCGATAAACTCTCCTTTAACGATTTTGGGTTTCCCAATATACCGACAAAAACATTGTTTTCAGTTGGCAACACCGCTCAAAATACATATAAAAGTTGGGAGTCAGCTGATTGAATTTATATGTACGGCAAATAAAAGGAATTAAATAATTGGCAGATGAGTGCTGGTTAGTTTTGCGACCAAATAGAAGCAAATTAGACATTGAGAAACCCAAATTTCCTTAATGTGCTGTTTTTCGTTGGGTTAAAAGATAATCGCCTAATGAGAAAACGGCCATTAATGCTATAACCCCCAAAAAATCTTTTAACATTATTTTTATATAATAATTGTGATTTTTTATTGAACTGTTGGTTTTAATTGAAGTTTTAAATATTTTTAATTAGGCTTTAGTTCATTAAATTTAATTCTCTTTAAATTATTTTTGGTGAAGGAAGGAATCTACAACATGAAATGGATTACAAAGTTTTTTTTATAATTATTTCTTGACCGAAGACGGAATTGAAATCGGGTCGAATTTACTAGTTTCGAAAACAACCACATTCTCATGCGGCGCCTGCCAGTCTATAGTCAAACATAAATTTTTAACAAATTTATTTAACTTTTGTTTTCTTCTAAAACGTAAATTTCAATATTCTTTCAAAACTTCCTTCCTTCCATAAGTGTAACTTTATATCAGTAGCAAAAAATTCCTTTTTAATTCAATGGCTTAATAAAATTACTACGATCAAAATTGTTGAATCAGTTTTTGAAATATTCGAATTAACTTTATTTTGCTTTAATAGTGTGCAAAATTTTGTTGCTGATATCCATCCTTAACATTACAAAAAATAATTATTTTCATAATGGTCAAAACCGAATATCTACTACCAGTGTGTACGGCTGCTGCTATGGCAGAACAAAGATTCAAAAAGTCGAAATCCATTTATCGGTTGTTAGCATATTGTTAATGTTATTAAGTATTGCAAACCGTAAGAACACAACAACGTCAAATGAAACCCACCTTCGTGGCATTTTACAATCGTTTTTAATTGCGATAAGGATACAAAATATCGAGAAACAGTATGTAAAGCACGTATTAAGTAGATATACATACACACAACACCAAACACATACTTATAAAACAGGATATTGTTGTGAACACGAAAAGACAATTATTACAAACAAAAGGACATACATAAACACAACCAACTGATTATGGTGGAGGTGCGCTAAAAAGGAAAATAAACGGGGGCAGGCTTAAAGGGCTTTTGTTGCTCAGAAAAGGGAAGTTAAATATTTCGGATTAAAAAATTTAAAGCAAAAATCTTTTTAAATTTTAAAATAATTAGGTAGGACAACTTTTTTGCACTTACTGCATGCCCAATATTGCAAAATCTATTTTAAGGGTAATTTACTCTGCAAAAAATATCATCCTTTTAGGTATTTTGAGACACCCTGTTAGAGTTCATGATTAAAATTACAATTCAATTTATTTATGGTTACTAACAGGGTTGATAAATGAGAAAACCATTATTGTACTAACGAACTTTTAAAATCGTACTTTTTCGACCCCAATAGTACTAAATCATTTTTTATAATTTTTGTTTTTTTATAAAAGAAAAAGACTTGTTTCGATTAGACTTGAGATGAATGAAAAAATATTCCTTTGGTTATTCCTAAGCTCTGGAAACATTAACTGTTCTATTTCATTTTTCGTTGTGGTCACTTTGGACAAAAAAAAATACATATATTCGTTTTTTAAGTTTTGTAAAGCTTCTAAAAAAAGCGATCTAAAAATATGTGCATACGAGCATCTTGGGATGGCATTTCCAAATTAATTGTGTTTACAATTTTAATATGTATGTACTGCAGAAAGAGGAAAGACATTTTATAAGCTGGAGTAAAAAGTCCGGATATAATAAAATTTAATTTAGCGCTTGTAAAATCTGCTTCAAAATCATTCAGAGTAAAATGGTAATGACGTGACAACCATTTTGTTGACGAATATCTCAAAATATTATGAGTTTCCGTTCCAAAATAATCTTGTAATGAGAGAAAGTCGTCTCTTCTACTTCTACTGCCGTAGTGGTTTTATATTTCTTTAAAAAACTTGTCAATAAATTCACAATAGCGAAGTTCAGTGTTTGGTGCAAATGCTCTTGTAAAAGAGCAAATGCAAAATATCACAGCTGTTTTGTTAAATCCAACAGCAAAATACACAGAGATTCCGTTAAATTGTATAAACAAGCAACGCAATTTAGCGTTTTCTATTTCACAAGACCATTTGCACCAAATACTAAACTCCGTTTATATTCATTGGACAGGACAAGTTGCCATTTTATATCAAATAACAAACAAATTTGGAAATAGTACCACATAAGTCACGGGGGTACCATTGTGCTATTTTAGCTTTGAATTGTTCCAAAAAGAGTACAATTGTACCAACTTTATCAACCGTGGTTACTACACAAGACATCATCGAATGCTTTAAATTTCCTTGAGTAATGCTTGAATGTAATAACGCAGCATACTTATAGGCGCAAACATTTCATTAAGAAATTATGAAATTTATCCAGAGATGGTATTTTCTCCTTCATTTATGCAAAAACTGAAAAACAACAAACAAAGAGTTCATGTACCACGGCAGATGAAAAAAAAACTGTTTTGGATTATTTTGAGGAATCAGAAAACATAGAGGTATTTAAGGGAAGTCCGTAATTTTTCAAAAGCAATTTCTTAATTATTTTTATTTAGACACCAACAGCTCAAATGTGTTATAAGAAATTTATTGAAAAAAGCGGTATCGATGCAACCTGGGATATTATATGGTGGAAGGAACGATACCTTAAGGCATCTTACAAAAAGGCCAACGATTGGCGTAGTTCTACTAATGCTGCGATAATATTTTCTTTTGCACTGCTTCGTGGCATTTTAAAACAATTTCACAAAATAATCAAACACCTTTTTGTAAATTTACACGACCAATAGTTCCGTAAAATAGCTTTTATCTAATTTGCATCTAGCATTGCAAAGTTGCTCAAAATACCGCTCACTGTCAAAGATAAAATTATTGCACTACCAATGAATAATTTCGGAGTTTTAATAGAACTAACTTTATTAACAAAACAAAACAAGACCAAAATTGTGCATGTTATAATTTAGGGTTGCACTTTTAGGTCATATGAAATATCGTTAATTTAAAAATTGTAATAAAACTCTTACGTATACAAAAGTAATAGAAAGTTTTATACAACATTCTATATATCATATATCTATATATTATTAAGTATGTGGGATGGTGAAGCCACAGAGTGTTTTACATTTTCTAAATCTTCCATGCATTCACCTTAATGTTGGTCAGTGTTAAAAGCCTATAACCATTTTACCAAAGGATTAAATAATCTGTACATGTAATTGTACTTAGTAAATACGTAGTCAGTGTGTGCTAATTTTTTTACTCTTCGCTTGGTGTCAGGAGCTTAAATAAACCAATTTTAAAATTTGCAATTTAACATTACGAAAAACTTCAGTTTCTGCCTTAAGACATTTTTGTCTTACTTTAAAGAATTAAGGGTATGTAAAACCCGATAGTGCCGAATTAAGTACGTTTTTTCTTTTGATATTAAATATTTCCTTAATACATATAAATTAATTAAGAGCATACACTTTAACAAACTTTTGGAATAACTTTTTCGATTGTCCTTGTATTAAGTTAATCTTATGAATAACACGAATAAGAACATTGAGACAGGATATGTTTGTAGTATGTGTTAATGTCCAACATGCGGATACACGTACAAAAACAATCTCATTTAAACATTTAACACACAAGACTCTAATTATATGCAACTGTGTTTTGCCGCCCATCTTACTTACAATGGACTTCCTTTTATTTAATAAATAATATTAATAAATATTTGTTTTTGTGTTTTTGTTATTTTTGTTCATCCTCATTTAGTTGTTGTTGATGAGGCTTTTTATCTTAACAACAATAAAGATGATACTTTTTTTTTACTAAAAACTATTGTATGACAACAAAATGGCCAATATGTTTACAATGAAAATAAAACAAAAACAAAACAAAAAAAAAATTAAAACACAGTCTGGCAAATATAAAACTACTACTAAAAGGGCTAAAAACAACATAGATGTTTTTTAGATGTCTTTATGTGTGTACGTACAGTATCATCCTTTTAAACAACTTAACATATTCATTTCTGTGTAATAGTTATTTTATGCTGTTGTTGTTGTTGTTGTTATTGTATTAGTGCAGCAGTTTCTTTTATATTCCCTTAAAACACATTGTCTACATCTTGTTGTTTCTATTTATTACATCTTTTTTGTCTTGTCGTTTTTCTATCATATGAAAACAACTAAAACTTCAAAACACACATATACACACTTCTTCATACACAAACACACAAACACACAAATTAAATCGTATTCAAATTTCTTTATTGGCGCCAATGTTAATTCTATTCATTTACCGTTAGTTAACAGTCATTTGAAGTGTTTATAACAGCAAAATGATTGTAAAGAGCGGGAGAGATAGAGCAAATATCATTGAAGAGCTTAGCATAAATAATTCTACAGCATGAGTGTTTTTTTAGAAACATTTTTATATCACTGTTAGCAGAGACTTAACATTGTGGAACATGTTTTTACAGGAAGTTGTCTAAAGCTTTGACCTTTTTAACAGTTTATTTTTGAATTTTTAAATAAAAAAGAACGTTACATTTATGATTTATTAACAGTTTGATAATAAATATTATTAATATTTTTCTAAATAATTAGTATTGTGGTTATTTTGTTGAACTATTTATGGTTTTTAATCCAAATTTTTAATATTTTTAATTAGGCTTAAGTTCATGAAAAATTTAATTTCTATTAAATTATTTTTGTTATATTTCTTCACAAAAATAATTTAATAGAAATTAAATTTTCATGAACTTAAGCCTAATTAAAAATATTAAAAATTTTTCTAAATCTTTGTAAAACAAATCTTTATAATCTAAAAAAAACGGTAGAACAATGTCAAAATTCAGGGTTTAAAAAACTGCAGTCAAAGTCAAAAAAATCGAAAATGTGTGCACAACTTTTCACTTTGTTAATTGAATTGACAGCGACTGTTTACACTAAGTGAATCAGAAGTAAAAGCAACAGTTTTTCTTTTGGCCAATGGCAAATGACGTTTGTGTGCTTTGTTTTAAAACTTTTCATAATTCTTAGAAAACCTCGTTGTTATTTTAATCACGTTTGTTTTCATTTTAAAAACAAACCGTTGTTATATCGATAACGCATTGTAATCCTCATGAACCTTGCCGATCTAACCAATACAAAAAAGCTGTCACGTTTTCATATGTTACATAAAAAAGTTGATTCATCAAAGTAAAACTCAGCGTTATTACGGTTGTCGTTGTCGTAAGCACCTTAGTCATCTGTTGAAGTAGATTAAAGAACAAAGGTTGTCTGTTACTTTAATCTATTACATAAAACGACTGTGTCGTTTACGACAACGACAACTGTAATAAGGCTGACTGTCAATTCTTTTGCTGACTTATAGTATTTTAATACTGTAATAAAAACAAGTAAGAAAGTATAGGCGGTCAAGTCCGACCATATGATACCCTATACCACAGTATTAAAAAACACATCATGCTTATATGTCCATATAAATATCTTTTTATCTATGTTTATAAGCTTCATTAAAATCGGTTTGAAAGTTTGTGAGAGCCAAAATTGCCCCCTACCTCCCCTTGTGGTCCTGTTTTTGAAAAACTGTATAGCTTATGTATCCATATAGATATGGATCTATCAATGTTTTAAATTTCAATAAAATCGGTTTGAGAGGCAGAAATTGCCCCTATATCCCTATATCATGGTTCTATTTTTTTAAAAATGCATCCCTTTTGTGTCCATAAAGATATGGTTCTATCAAAGTTTTAAATTTTTTTAATATCGGTTTGATAGTTTCGGAGAGGAAGAAATTTCCCCCTATCTTCCCTCGCGTGGTCCTTGTGCCAATAAGAACCTATTTCCCAAATTTTATCAAATTATCTCCAAAATTGCGACCTGTACTTTGCGCACAAGGTTACATGGAGAGCCAGCCAGCCTGACAGCCAGCCGGGCGGACATCGTTAGCTCGACTCAGGAAGTGATTCTGAGTCGATCGGTATACTTTACAGTGGGTCTAGGACCAATATTTTAAGGCGTTACATACATCAGCACAAATGCATAATACCCTCTCCACTATTGTGGTGTTGGAATAAAAACCTACGTGACAGAATTCATAACGCAATTTTATTTAACCTTTTTAAAACCATTAGGTTTGTTTCTTGCGAAAACTTTTGTTTTTACTATTTTTATTCTTAATTTGACAACAACTCCTTCTTGGTTTAACATCGGATGGTTACGAAATTAATAATTTTTCGCTATGAACTATGAGACAACGGATATTTTCTAATGCTGTCGCTTTTATACCATTTGTTGACCAGTTGTTTGCTCTTTACACTTCAGAAAATTGTCCGATTTATTGCAACCGTCTTGACAAGGCATATGCAAATTAATTTTGATCGTGAAGACTGCTCTTGGCGATGTTTTGTTTGCAGAATGATGTGTAACACCTCTGCAGTATTGCCAAATATGTAAGCGTCTCATGAGTGTTATTGTTGCTTTTTATATGGCTTGTCTTGCAGTATGTTTTCCCTACAGCGAAGAACATGAACAATTTTATGTCGGTAATCCTGCCAACGTTTTGTCTGCGTACCTAATATTGTATCTTTAAGACGGTGTGTTGGGAAAATTCCAAAAGGTTTACCAAATAAAAGAGTAGATTTAAGTAGTACCGCAATGCTAATAAAAAAAATTGTCAAAGAGGAAAACAATGTTTACCGTATCAGTTTTTCTTTAAAACTTATTTTTTTTATTCAAATTGCAGCACTTGAGTTCATTATAAACGAAAACATGGGGGCTAATTACGACAGTCGTGATCGAATACTCGCTCGATGCGAAAGCAGTTTTATTTCTTATTCTTTCAGTCGATACTGAACTAATCGAAATAATGTTAGTGTTGTAAAGCATTTATTGAGTATTCACAAAATTGAAAAAATAATTTCGTTTCGTTAAGTATCGACTGAAAGAATTTGAAATCAAAATACTTTCGAATCGAAAGAGTATTCGATCACGACTGCCAGAATTAGCACACTGCTCCGGGTTAAGTTGGAAATTTCTTCAAAGTCAAACATCGTTTTAACTATAAATTGTCTATATAATCATTGAAATCGGACCAACATTTTAGGACTGCCCCTTAATAAAAATATTATTTTAAATAATTCTGGCCTCAAAAGAATATGGAAAAGTGCCAAAGACTTCGACAGTTTATACTCCAAATACTAAAATAATTCAAAATTGTAACGCAAAGAGCATCGGTTTGGGAATGTGAACAAAATAAGGATGTCTTTCAACAATCTGTCGCCTAAAAACTAACTAATAATCGACAAAAATTTGACTTACGCTGTTATTTAAAAAAAAAAAATATTTTCAAAGAAGTTTCTTTTCATTTAACCTTTAAAAAAAACTAAAAAGGCACTATTTTTTAACACGCCGAAAAAGTCACAGAATTAGAGCACAACATGAAGTTAACATAATCATTTACTGTTAACACTCTCTAGCATGCTACAATTTTCCTTAAACAACTCTCCCAAAAAGGTTGCAAAATTTTTCAACATCTTTCTCACTTTTCTCTCGAAATTTCACACAAAAATGTACTCTTAAATGTTTATGCCTCGATTTGTTTAAGCAAAAGTTTGCAAGTGCAAATGTGAGCAAATAATTTCGTCTGTATGTGTGTGTGTGTGTGTGTCGCTGTGATTGCAAAGGACTGGCTCCTCGTTAAAGTTTAGCTGAGCTAAGCCGAATGTGTAAATTTGCCAAAGCCAAAAGGTACAAAATAAAAGGGGGTCTACTGACTGCTGTATTTGGGTAAACGCAGTAATGTTGGTCGTTGTCGTTGTCGTTTTCGTCGTTTATTTGTTCGTTGTCAATTTGTATTTTAAATTATTTCTCTTTTTTATAGTTGTTTTATTTTATTTTTAACTCGTTTGTTTGTTCGTTTAGCTCGTTTACTTGTGTTGTGTGTCTACATAAAAAGTATTTAACCTTCATTCATTCATACATACGAGGAGCAGTTTGTATGGTTTCAAATATTTGTGTAATGTTAACCTCTTCAAGGATAAGATATGCAGGCACTAACACATGTACATGTGGTTTTCCATGTTGGTTGGTTGGTTGTTTGGGTTCTTGTTAATATTTTTGTATTTTTTAGTTCATTTTATTTTCCCTTTATGAGCATGAGCTTGGTTTTCTTTTGTTTTTCTTTCTTTTTAATATGTTTTACGTGCATCTGTGTGACTGCCTGCCCTTACATGTGTAGATGTCAATGTAATGGGTTTTTCTACATTTGTGTTGTACAAAACTTTGTAGGTTTTCGTAACAAAAACTTAAAAATAATTAATGTAAATGGTAGAGCGGTCTTAAAGATCGTTAAGCAACTGATAACTTAACTATTCTGCAAATATGTTACCGATAACTCAACTATTCTTTAGAAAACATATCGTTTATTTAACTACTTTTGGTGGAGTATCGATACTCTTTCTATTTTTTAAGAAATTATTGATAATAACTAAATATTTTATAGAAAAGTTAAGTTACTGAAATCTTAAGCGATATCATCGATAGCTGAACTATTCAATAAAATCTATTCCACAAAAAAGGAGTCAACATCTCAATTATTTTATAAAAAAGTTATCGGTAACTTGACTATCGAAAAAACTATCGACAACTTAATCTCTAGAAAAGTAATCGATAAAATTATTTTTCTATAAGAAACCAGTGCTCGAAAATAAACAGTACATTATTTAACGTTCGGCTCACACACCCAGGAACGATATCTATTTTTTTTAGTGATTGTGTAGACATACACAACCCTTAATACCGTTCGTAATAATAATTCAAGAAAGAACCGAACATTATATAATGTTCGGTTCTTCGTTAAAAAACAGAACAATTGTAGTGATACTGTAGACAAACATTATATTTTAATGTTCTATAATGTTTTTTTGTGTGTATTTTGTTTTTGTAAAAATGTTTTTTTTTTACCAGCCAAAAGGGACGAACATTAACGAACCGTACACATTGAAGTTTGTGGATTTTCAAAAAAAAAAACCGAACGGAATTAAATGTTCACATCTTTTGTTGAGTTTGATAAAAACAGTAATATTTTTGTGTTCGAAAGATGACTAACAGAGAAACGTTATTTTTTTAATGATTTCCTACACAAACACTATTAGCGTTTGTGTTTTCCACAAATCTACCAAACCGAACATTAAAAAACGATATTTAGTGTTTATTTTCGAACACTGTAAGAAACATTCTCGACAGCTTAATTAATCTATAGTCAAGTTATTGATAACTGAACAATTCTATAAAAGATTTATGGATAACTTAACCATAAAAAATATAATCGATAACTGACCTGGTCTACAAAAAATCTATCGACAACGTAATTTATCTATAGAAAAATGTCGTTAATTTAACTACTTTTAGACTACTTTTATAAACCAGTTATTGATAACTTAATTAGGCTTTGGAATAGGAATCCATTATTAAATTAATCTATAGGAAAGCTATCGATAGCTTAATTATTCTATGGAAAAGTTATCGATAACTGATCCATTCTATAACAAAGTATTCGATAACTTAACTCCTATATTGAAAGGTAAAAAGTTATCGATAACTTAACTATTCTATAAAAAAAGTATCGACAACTTTATAAATCTATAAAGAAGTCATCGATAAAACTATAATTCTATAGAAATGTATTCGATAAGTTCATTTTATTATTGTTGATAACTTAATTATTTAATCGAAAAGTTATCAACAACTTAACGACATATTCCATAAAAAGATTTCGATAACTTAACTATTCTACGGAAAAGTTATTGATAATTAAACTATTTTGTAGAAAAGTAATCGATTTATTAACTATGTCATACAGGTATGTGATGGAAATCGATTTTAAAGACGAAACGATTTGAAACCGAAAATATCGTTTTCATTATCTTTTAAAATGTATTTTTAAATCCCTTGAAATTCATCACTCCTTTTAAAAACGTTCGTTTTGAAATCGATCGATTTTCATCACCTGATAGAAAAGTTATCGGTAACTTTACTATTCTATATAAAAGTTGTTGATAACTTAACAATCCTGCGGAACGTTTTAGATAACTAAACTTTTATAAAGAAAAGTTATCGATAATTAGCCTTTTCGATAATTTAACTTTAGGGTCTATGTTCTTAAAACAAATATCGTTTACTTAGCTATTCTCTAGAAAAGTAATCGAACACTTAACTTAACAGAAAACTTTATTAAATTATAACTTTATAACTGCATTTTCAACCTGCCTTCCAACATTTAGCAAGTCCAATCCATATGTTAATGTATCTGCTTTCTTTTAAAAGACCTTCAGTGTTAAAAACATGTAAAAAAATGAATTAAACAAATACGTCAATGGTTGTTTGTATTATTTGTTATCTTTGCAAACAAATTGCTCTTTTTGTTATTTAACTTAAATATTTGTATGTCGACTTTCTTGTTGCTCTTGTTGTGGTAGTCAGTTCTGCAGCTTCTTTCGGTTGTAAAATATTCCATATGCTGTTGCTGATATAACAGTTGTTGCCATTTCCTATTTGCTGTTGATGTAACAAGAATGTATGCCACAGTTGTCATGGCTGCTAAATTTCACATTTAAAATGCAATACACAAGATTATTTTATGAAATGAAAGAAAATGAAGGAAAATTTATTCACTTAAGCATATTCGTATTACATTTTTACTTTAAAATGAAAAAAATCTGACATCAAATCAGCAACTATTTAAACAATGTAATAAAATGTACTCGACATCACTTGACATGGAAACATTAAAAAATTCTTCCAAGTGTGTACGAGTAATAAAAAAAGGACACTTACAGGGGTTACAAATAAGCGGATTGTTGGTAAAAAGGCTTGGCAAATTTTAAAAGAAACAGGTACGTTGCAACATGTACATTGTACAATTTAGTGACCACAAACATATTTTTTGGCTTTTAAAAAGGAATGTGTTTATTGCAAAAAAAAAAAAAAATAAATGAAAACATGATATTTTTAGTACTTTCTATTTACCTCAGTTTAATTTTAGAGCATTTTTTAATACAAAAATTTTCAATGTTTAAAAAAACTTAAGCCTATATTTGTTTTTGATTCGAAACAATAAAAATGCCAATGACAAATCTTAATTATTATTTTTTTTATAAATTAGAGCATTTAAAAAAAATACATTTTATACACCATTTATAAAAAAAGTACCTTTTCGATAACTTTTCTATAGAATAAAATTCGTATAAACTTTTCTACAAAATTATAAATGAGTTTGCGATAGTTTCAAAACTATTCTTACAAACAGTTTAGTTATCGAAAACATTTCTATAGAAGAGTTTAGTTATCAAGTAATCGATTACTTTTTTATAGAAGAGCTAAGCTATCGATAACTTTTCTGTATAGTAGTAAAGTTATCGATAACTTTTCTGTAGAATAGTTAGGTTATCGATAACTTTTCTATAATATAGTAAATTTATAAATAAATTTTTATAATATGGCTAAGTTATCAATAACCATTAATGGAATATATAAGTTATCGATAACTCTTTTTTAGATTAATAAAGTTATCTTTTCTTTGCAATAATTAAGTTGTCTATAAATTTCTAAAGAATACTTAAGCTATCATTAACTTTTTTAGAATAGTTTAGTTATCGACAACTTTTCTATAAAATAGTTAAGTAGTCGACAAATTTTCTATAGAATAGTTCAGTTATCGACAACTGTTCAATAGAATATTTCAGTTATCGACAACTTTTCTATAGAACATTTAAGCCGGCGATAGCTGCTATTTATAAATATAAATATATCGATAACCGCTCTAAAATATTGTAAAGTTATCGAAAACTTTTCTAAAAAATAGTTAAGTAAACGACAGCTTTTTATAGAATAGTTAATAAATCGATAACTTGTCAACAGAATAGTTAAGCTTTAATTACTTTTAATATAGAATATTGAAGTTATCGATAACTTTTCTTCAAAATAGTAAATTTATCGATAATTGTTTATATAATAGTACAGTTATCGACAATATTTCAATAGAATAGTTCTGTTATCTACAACTTTTCTATAGAATATGTAAGCTATCGATAAACGCTATTTCGAATTGTAAAGATATCAAAAACTGCGCTAAAATATTATGAAGTTATCGAGAACTTTTTTATGAAATAGTAAAGTAATCGATTACTTTTCTATACGTAGTTAAGCTATCATTACTTTTTCTAGAGAATAGTGAAGTTATCCATAGCTTTGCTGTAGAATAGTTAAGTTATCGATAACTTTTCAATAGTATATGTTGTTAAATTATCAATAATTTTTTTAGAGAAATAAGGTTATCGACGAATTTTTTTATAGAGCATTAAGTTATCGATTACTTTTCTAAAGATTAAATAAGGTGTCGATAATTTTTAAATGGAATAGTAACGTTATTATCAATGACTTTTCTTGGAAAGATGTAATTATTGTAACCGTTTTTTTATGTTAGTAAAATTATCGACAGCTTTCAATAAATAAAAGTTTTCGCTTACTTTTCTTCTGGAATCATTTATATTTCCATTTTATTTCTGTAGAATAACTTTTCCGTCAATGTTCTTATCAAAATTACCTCAAACAATCTTTATTAATTTTTTTTTAAAGTTGACTATTATTTATTTAAATGCACTTAAAGATGACTTTGTAACTTTTCCAAAAAAAAAAAAAAAAATGTTACAATGAACAAAATATTATGAAGTATACGGGGAAAAGAAATAAAATAAAAAAGTTTGTTTTTTCATTTTTCCGAATTTTAATCACGAAATTCTTGTTTAAATATAAAAAAAAAATCCTAAAAGTTACAGACACACTACAACAAAAAACATTTGATACAAGTCAATAAGAAATTTTCTGGAAACAATGGATTTTTTTTTTTTTTTTTTTTTTGAATCAAACATAAGTCGTGTTGTCAAGGTCATGGACAGACAGACGACAGATAAAGTTTGATACGAATTTCCATAGAGAGGGCAAACCCAGTCAGACATTAATGTCTATCAGTTTAATTGTGGTTGTTTGTCAGTTTCATGAAGAAGGCTGGCGCCAGTCAATTCAAGTTGCGGCTGTGGAACAATTAAGAGTTTTTTCTCATTTCTTTTATTGGCGGATTGGGTCCAACATCTGTTAGTTAATAATAAAAATTGAGTATTTTTGGCAAATTACATATTTAAATTGTTTTTATGGTAGATTTATTTCAATACTTCCGAAAATACGCACAAGCGGATAATGAATATTAATTTTATTAGGAATGGCAAAAACTGACCTAAATACAAAGTGAAATTACATGAAAAAAATGTGTGGGAATTATGGGAAACTGTAATTAACAAATAGATGAGGGTTGTGAGGAGAATTGTTGGCAGATTTGTTAAAGTAATCAAAATTATCTTCGTAATAAACTATTTAAAAGGAAAACAATTTAGATAGTTAATTAATTTTTGAATCCCAAGAAAAACTTTGATAACTAATATGCATGTGGCAGTGTAAATAAAACTGAGCTGGCAAAATAAAATAAAAAAATTTGTTTTATTTTTGTTTATTCTTTACCCATTTACAACTACATTTAGAGTTGACAAAAAATCAACCAATGGTGGTCGGGACTGTAAGAAAAGATAAACTCACTGTTTATTGTTGTTGTTTTTGTTTAAGCTTTGATAATGTTACAAGTAAAACTGGGGCTTATAATTCTTATTCGCTTTACAGTTTTATTTGTATAATATCTTTAGTTTTTCTTAAATCTTTGGATAAAGTTTCCTGACGATCTGGCCTAAGCAACCAGTGGAATGCGCATAGGAATAGCTTATCCCATCAACAATAAACTTCAGTTTGTCAATAGTATGAAATGGGAATTAAGCACAATATAACGAAACCTTGACAAACCAAAGATATTGAATATGAACTTATGTTTTTATTCTCCATTCTTTGTCTAGTGCAAAATTTCTACAAAGACCGAAGGAACTTTCTTTCTTTCTTTAGATTTTCTAATGAATGCAGATGTTGTTATTTAAATCTTTGATAGTTATTTATTATAAAATAATTAATTTTCTGAGTTGTTTTTCTGCCATCAAGCTTTAAATTATTATATTGGTTTTTGTAGTTTCTTTTTTTCTTTATTACAGGCTTCTAGTTGCCACATATTGTTGCATTTATCTATTGATGTAGTTTTGTTGATGTTTACAACTTAATTTGTGTTTGCTCTTTATTGTTGTTGGGCTTTAAACTTTGCTCTGTTATGTCCAAAGATTCCTTAATGTCTCTCTTCTCCTGTGCCTTTGTATTTCGCTTTCTGTGTTTTAAGTTTATCTAGTGCGTTTATCTCAAGCAAAAAACGTTTGAGGGCATTTCCTTTACAATTTTTCCTTTTTATTCCTTTTTTGTGTTTTGATATCCTACGTCATTTTATTTCCTTGTATGTCCTTTTATTTTAAGTGATGGGGATATTGTTTCCATTGTATACATATTTCTCATTGGGTGTGTGGTCTTGTTCGGCAAATTTGATTAAAAAGCAGAAGTTTTTATTCCAGTCGCCATGGGCGTTTTACAAATTAAAGTTGGTTGTACGTTATTTAAATAAAATGGAACTATTTTAGAATTTTTTTGTGAACACTTTTTTATGTTACAGTTAGTTGTTTGTTCAAATTCAAGAATTTTTTTTTTTTTTTTTTTTTTTTTTTGCAAAACTTTTAAGTGTTAATATGGAAATATTTTCATAATAAATGTGGGATCGGGTGGCAGCCGACATATTACTAGAAGTGGTAACACTTATTGAACATGCAACTCTGCTCGCATACGACTCTGTATTGACAGGTGGCGAGATGTTTAATGCTGGCGATCTGGTAATGTGAGGGATATGTGGCGAGTTGCGACTGAGACTAGAAGTAGTTTGCAGGACATAGAACAGAGTATAATTGGACATCGAACTGAATACAACTTAAGCTAATCTCCAATTTGATATTATATGAATAAACGTTTCTTTTTCTTTATAATTCAATAAAATTATAATGGAGTTTCATTTATAAAACCTACATAAATAACCATAAAAAGTACAGATTCAGCAAATTTTATGTGAATATTTATATTTTAAGCAATTTTTTATTTATTTTCGAATCTAAATTTAATTTAAGTAAAAATATTAAATTCTAAAAAAATAAAAATTTTACAATCGGCCATAAAGAAATAGAAGGAAATTTTCAATAATTTTTTTTTTAATGACTGTAGTATTCATGATTTTCAGAGTAGTAGTAGATATAAAAAAGTGGTACTGAAAGTAGGACGTAACTTGAGGGCTACACGACCAAGTTTTGCCTATCAAGTTTTAATACACTCACACTTTTTCACCAATACACTCATACTTTTAAAAATTGATACGAACTTGCCTCTAAAATTCTCTTGCCAGTGAGTGTATCAATTTTTGTTCAAGAAAACATCTTATTACAAATCTTTTGAAGTTGTTTTTGTTTTTTTTTCACAAATATTTTGCCGGCAAAAGCTGAAGTTCTTTTTTTTTTACAAATTGTTGCGGGAATTTTAAAATTTTAACTAAAAACCTAAAAAAATAGTGAAATATGTTTATTAATAAAATTTATTTATAAAATTAATAAGCAAAATGATGTTCTGCGATTCATAGAGCTGTACAGAAGCCATGAAATTTTATGAATCTTTCATCATATAGGCGAAATGATTTGAAAATAAATGCCTACGAGTCTATAGCTTCTGGAACAAAAATGCCAGTGGAAGAAGTAAAGAAAAAAATAAAGTCCCTTCGAACAGCCTACAGTGCAGAAAAATCAAAAGTGGAAAATAGCAAAACATTTTGAGTTGTTTTCTCGGCGACGACATCTTGAAAAAGTAAATTGCTCTCAACTTGCGCGCAGCCTACGTCACAGCTGCCAATTTTTGCATATTTTGACAAACAGTATATGTAAAAGACTATCAAGAAAAGCTTGATCGTGTGGCTGCAATGTAAGGAAATATTTTTGTGATCCTTGAAATAAAATCTATAAGAGTTTAACCTCAATTATTCGGTTCGCACGGGACTGGTCTATGCACTTATAGTTGAAAAACACGGCTAACATTAATTATTCATGAAAGGTAGATTACATTTTACGAAGGCAATTTAAGTTAGTACGACCTACATATCGCACTTGATCATAAATAAAGTATTAACTCAAAAAACATTTTTTTAACTTTGGAAAAAATCGACAAGAAATATTTAAATCTAGCCGCTGCACTATAGGAAATTTCACCCTTTTTTTAGCCAAAAGTAAACATTTTAATTTTTGCAAAGTTTATTTTTTTTTTTTTTTTGCTTATATAATATAGAAAAAAATATAACAAAGTAATCATAGCTTTTTAAATTTTTCAAAATGTGAATTTCTGTTACTTTAACAGTTGTTTTGATTACGATTTCTAAACCAGTTATCAGAAAACCTCTAAGTTCAATGAATTTTGTGACATCTTCTAATAAAGGTTTTCGTGACAAAAATTTATATTTTTGAAAAATTAAAAAATGGGAAATAATGCCGAGGGTAAGTACTTTTGAATTCTATAGCAAAATGTTGGTAAACTCATCTATAAAATCAATTAAATTGAAAAAATTAAGTTGACCTTTAAATTATTACAAAAAAAAAAATTATAACACATGTTAGACATAATATCATAACAGTTCTATAGAACAATCAATTATCTTCCAAATTTAATTATTTCATCCGCAAATTTTTTGCGAGATTAAAAAAAAAATAAATTTTTTCAAATTATTCAATATATATGGTTAAAGAAACGCAACGAAATTGACAAAAGATCCGCTATTTACGCCCATTTCTTGCCATACATTTCTGACAGGATTGTTCCGAAAACTTTAAACAGTATTTAAAAGAGCATTTACGATTATTTTGTTCAAATATGTGGAGTCGTCAAGAAATAGTTATAACTCCGACTCCGACTCCTTTTGCTGTAATTTTTTAAGTACGACTCCAACTCCGACTCCGACTCCAACTCTTTGCAAACAGTGCTTAAAAATGTAACAATAGTTGTGTAGGGGAGAGATAAACTACACCAATTCCCATCTGCTGGAATTTATAGAGTGTGAATTTCCATAAGTTCTATCTAATGTAGCTTTCGAGATAGAAAAGTTGAAAACAACACCAAGTCCAATTTTCTAAGACGTTAAGGGCATCAAGTGTACTAAGTATTGTTTACCACAGAATTTGTAAAGACAAAGATCATCATAAGTTCTTTTTTGTAAACCGTGAAGTGAGGTCTTTTGTTTTTAATATACATAAATTCAAACACTGCCGTTTTGGTCTTGTTTTATTTATTAAGTCAAATATTTAGACCAACTTTGTTAATTATTCTCAGGAAAATTCAATATATTTTTATTAAAACATGCAGATGCGCCTTCAGTTGTTACTTCTACAATTTTTATAACACATTTTGAAGAGAAACGTATCGTAAATGTTCTATTATTTCTGCAAAATAGCACACCTTTTGTTGTTGGACTTGGTGCTGTTTACCTAAAGGTAACGAACCTATTATGATGTAATTTTTTAAGGATATCATCGACATAAAAAAACATGTAAGGATCATATAAAATATTCGGACAAAGGCAAATTTTTTATACAGAAATGGCATCATTTGCCATTTTCAACATGTTTTAAAATGTGGCTTGCAGAGTTAAAAAAATATGAATTTTTAAACAACTGAATTTAAATCTTTTTCTTCAGTGTACTCGCCATTGCTTTTTTCCGTTCCAAGTTCAATATTATTATTGTCAAAGACCGAAATTTGAAATTGCAAATCTTTATTATCTCTCAAATTTTTCCTAAAGTGAGTAGATAAAAGAATTCTCAAGTCATTTTTCGCGTTTACCCGTTTGATGGGAATAATATTTAGAACAATGTCATGTATTTTCCCGAGTTCCTTAACTTTTTTTTTCTATTATAATTCACCTTGAAGGTTAGAACTTAAAATTTAGTTATCTTAATGCTTTCACCACAGGAGCTACAGCAGATTTCAAGTCATATATAGGAACATGGCTACAAAAATATTTCTTAATATACGATTAATAAAAAACAACAAATTTTTAAATTCCTTAATTCGGCTCTATTTCATTAGGAATATCTTGGCGAAATTCAAACAGTGAACCAGCGAGTTTTGTTACAGAAATTTTAGGTCACATAAAAACATAGAAAAGGACATGCTTCGATACAATCATTTCTCATAAATTGCTAAAAGAACTGTCAAAATAAGATGTTATCTCATTTTATTAATTTTTCTAACTCCCCTACTCATATGA
The DNA here is from genome assembly GCA_930367215.1 of Pollenia angustigena. Lineage (NCBI taxonomy): Eukaryota > Metazoa > Arthropoda > Insecta > Diptera > Polleniidae > Pollenia > Pollenia angustigena. Next base: position 197,689,073 of record OV884060.1, read on the forward strand.
AAAGTATAATATGAAAAATTATATTTAAATATGAATTGATATTTAAAAAGAATTGCTGAAATTGGTCATTAAAATTTTTTTTATTTTGAAAAATATTAAAAAAATATTAATGCCCAAAAGTTGGAGTCGGAGTCTCTAGTTTTTCTGGGTACCTCGACTCCGACTCCGTCTCCGTCTCCGGTACAAAAACCCCAACTCCGACTCTTCAACTTCGACTCCGACTTCGACTCCACAGCCCTGATATAAAGTGGAGTAATAGTTGCAGAAATTTGAAAAATTTTGAAAAACATGATGCTGTATGGCTTAAATCCAGTACTTCGATCAGAAAACGTGAAACGCAGTGTGCCTCCATTAAATCGAAACCTGGACGACCGCAAGTACCTTTTTGCCAAAAATCTGAGAGAACAAAACGACGAGTTGCAATAGAAATCTCTACAGATCATGACAATGAAGTGGAATCCCTAATTCTGGCTGCAACTGCGTCTGCTCGTAAATGTAACCAATTTGATTTAGCAGTGGTTTTAAACGAAGCTGTCAGTACTCCAACTAGAGCTTCGAAAATACGGAAAATAATTTCGAAAGCAACGCCAACTAAGCTACCTGCTGATGAAGGACTAGCCTTTCTTTTAGAGAAAAACTTTTCAAAAGAGTAATATTGCAATATAAGATATGAAAATAAAATCAGAAAGCGGATATGAAGAAATGGAGATTGGTTGCATTTTGAGCCCATGAATCGGGTGATTTTTTAGCTATTACAACGCATTCGTATAGTTTATTTTAATTATCGATAACCATATACTTAAAAAGTCGTAAAAAAATTATCGAAAACTTATTCTAATTATCAACACCTTGAGTAATTTATTAAAAAAGTTTTAAATCCTATAAAAATCAAATAAGAGTACTTTTTAATACCATGAAAAAGTTTTCAAAAACTTTTTTATTCTATGCATTTTCTTATGCATTTTACAATTTTATCGAAAAGTTTTCAGAACCTTAATTTTATACAAAGTTATGAAATTTTTTTTATTATGAAGAAACGTTATCGAGAACGGTAAACAAAGTGTATGCTAAATGTTCTCTTAACTTTCAACTTTTAAGTCTAAAAATGTTTAGTTCTAAAGAAAAATGTTCGAGGACTTTTAAATTCTTAAAAAAACTTCTTCAGAATTTTTTTTAGGTTTTTGAGTTCTACATAACAGTTTTCTAGAACTTCTTAATTCTAAAAAAAAGTTCTATAGACCTTTTTATGCCATACAGATAGAAAAGGCGTCATAAAACTGTTGTATTTTGTTCTCCGTTTTTAACCCCATGACAATTTTCATCATTGTGATGTCGGCCTTAACATCACTTGGCCAAATTGTCATAGGGCCAAAAGTTTAAATCATGTCATGAATGGGATAACACATCGGCATCACAGAAATGCTATTCGGAGTCATTTTAATAAAACATGTAATCCGTGCGATGACTCAGTAACATCGGAGAAAGGACTCAGGCTCGATTTATTGACAAACTGTCATTAAGTCATTGGGATTGACTAAAGTCAAAGTAAGATAATATTATTATTTACATACCCGTTACACATGTAAGTTTTCCTTTTGTTGTATTCCTTCCTTTGTTTACAGCCGAACTCCCAATTATAAGATACCAGCGGCATGCCCGGTGTGGTTTTCGTAATCATTCTACTGGAGTGCCCCGGTAGGCTTGCTGGTAGTAAGCTAGTCTATCAGCGCCGGGGTAACGGTTTCGATTCCCGCCAGAGACTCTTGTTTTTTTTCCTGCAGACAAGCGACAAGCGAAAGGTTTCGCGGGATTATCTAAGGAAATTAAAAAAAAAAAAACCTTGAAAATTCGATGTATTTAACTAAATTTAATTTAAACAAATAGAATATGGAAAATTTTTACTTTTTAAACATGAAAATATTGTTATTAATACACAAAATGTGTCATCGAATTGATGTCAATGTAGTCATAGCCTTTATGACGCATAAAATATGACTAAATTGTTTGATGAAGTTCTTCATTGACTTGATGTCAGTTTTTGCCTCTTTGATGCCATTTGTAATAACATTGATGCACAGTTCTGATTTTAGGGCTTCATTAATATGAAGATGCATTTTTCTATGAGTGTAAAAAAGTTTTTAGTTCAACAGAAACGCTTTCGAGAACTTCCAGTACTGTAGTTCGATAAAAATATTTTTTGAATATTTTTTTATTTATTCCATGGAAAAGTTTTCAAATTAAATTTTATAGAGAGTTTTTAAAAACTTTTTTTTTTATAAGTGTGGATTCATACTTAAAAAGTTTTCTTTTAGAAAGTCTGAGTTTATTGGTGAGAGGGGATGATAACATGCTTTGCTTCTTCCCCTCTCAATAATAAACTCAGTCTTTTTGAAAAAAAAATACTCATAGTGTGAACTCAAACTAAAGAAAAGGTTCTCAAGAAATTTTTAATTCCGTAGCAAAATAATATACGTCCGTTCTGGAAACCGAAATTGACTAAAATTAATAGAGGTTTTGGGGGTCAATCTTTTTGTTTAAGTAACCGTAGTTTTTCCTGATGTTAAGAGTATTTCTAATAAGGATAAGTGGTATTCAATGTACTAGAAGTATATAAAAGAAAACATTTTTATGAACATTTAAAACACCATCTTTTAAATATGTGTTCGATTTTAATTTGACTCGAATTCGATTTCCAGAATATGCTTGATAGACAACTTTGTGAATATACAAAACATTAAATGAAAATTGTTTTTCCATTAAAAAAATATGTATTTGCTTAAAAAAGTTTCATGATTATATCCGATTAAAGACTTAATTCAAATAAGATTGACATTCAAAGCAGATTTCATTTTCATAAATAACAATCATTTAAACTGTCCCTTCGCATACAAAATTCATTGCATATTTTAATGTAATAATTTCTCTATTATTTATATTATCAACGTAATAAAAATGTATAAATCGCAAAATTGTTAGTTTTTTCTACAACAATTCCAAATAATTTTTGCTGTATATACATAAACATATATTATTTTTTTATTTTTGAGCGTGTCATAAAAGATTTATAGAGATTTTTTTATGCGAAAAAAATCTAATTTTTTATTTAATATTAACTGCAGCTTGATTTTTTATTTCTCTGATGGCTGTTGCTCCATGAATACGAACAAAATACACATTTGGAACACAACAACGAAATTACAAAATAAATAAAAAATACGTAATAATAATAATAATGGACATCTTTGTTGACATCATTGTTCATGCTCGGTTTGTTAGATGTCACCTAAAGGTGCCACGTGTGAACTTTGTGTGGTTTAATATTAAATTTTTCACAAAGCAGCATCATAAACGGACAGACAGACCGCCAGTAACGGTATTGGAGTTGGGCAAGGGAAAAAGAATGATAAATTGCACGGAAAGAATTGGGAAAATTGGAAAAAATACGACATTTTTATGAAATAAATTCTAAGTGACTGGAGGTTTCATATAAAATGAATGAATGGCTACATTTTTAATAAAACTAAAAGTAATGATAAAAAAATTATGCAATGAGTTTTTTGAACTAAAATTGTAAATAAGAGATCATTGCATATACGGCCAGGTCGATTTGAAATCGCAAAACGCCAGATTTTGTTTATGGTGTTCTTAAACTTGTGCGTTTGTCTTGCGAGCTGCCATAGTTGCTTAAAAATGTTTAAGTTCCCTTGAGCACACTTTAAGAGTCGCCAAACTTCTTGCGATTGCGATTTACAAAACACCTATTATTCGATTTCAAGTCGGAACTGCAAATGTAAAAGTTTTGCGATTGTCACAACATGCCCGACAAATAAAAAGAAATACAAACAGACAGAATGGGATTTATTTTAACAATTTGGTGATTTGAGTAGGCAAGGTAGAAATGCTGTTTAGAAGCCAATCTTCAGACCCTCAGCCAAAGACCAACATGATCCATAGTGTACGTTTTTGCTGTTTAACGATAAGAACAAACAAAATAAAGTGTGAAATCATAAAAAGGGTGGAAGATAATATCAAACCAAAATAGAAAAACAACTCTACTAAACACAATAGCCCTACACTTACCCAGTCCGCAGTCGCCCATTAAGAATTCCATCAGATTCTCGCTTATGAACCTAGTCTAGGACAGTGAACGTGCTCAACTGTATCTATCTCCTTTGAGTCCTAGCGCAACCTACATTCCTCCAGGGCGACTAGTCCCGTATTGAACCCATGACCTAATCCAGCCAAAATTAAAGGAGGTCTGACTGTCTCCACACTGTCAGGATCCTCAATTTCCGAGCCCAGTATCGCCTACTCATTGGCCATTTCAAACTCGTTAATATTGCAGTGACACGGTACCCAGCATAGCCTCACTAAATACTCCCATAATATTTCCCCTAGAGCTCTCTTACAATAATCCTGGAGTTCACTACAAACCCCATTAAAGTCTGAGAGCCACCTGGCTTTACACATATATAGTGAACTCCGATCCCCCACAAATGTTGCTCCTTATCAATACTACGGCCTTCAAGATCCTAAGAATCTTCGCCTTAAATGCACTGCAGTCGTTTGGAATCTCTTATGACCTTTTTATATTTAGAACCTTAAGGTAGACCCTCGCACCCCTGCCCCTCATTTTCGAGCCGTCATTAATAATATCAAATCCATGATACAATATGTCCTGACCTTTTAATTAATAATTTAATCAAATTAGGACCAGTAAATAAATTAAGGGTATCATTTAGGCCCGTTTTCACAACTTTCCGATAGCTAAAGGTATGATTTTATCGGCCGTATAAAAAGTGTTCCATTATTTCAACCTTACCTTAACCTACCAGGTAAGATTAACCTTAATTTGCTTTATCGTTCACTTTAGGATAAAGTAAAGTTTTAAGAACGGAACACTTTTTGTAAGGCCGTTTAAAGTCTAGTTTTAGCTATCGGTAAGTTGTGAGAACGGGCCTTAAACTTTAAATTCGCTCGACTAGACGTTAAGTTCGCTCGACTAAACGTTTTATTCACTTGATTAAATCTTTAATTAAAACTGATTTCATTTTTGATTAATGCTTAAGTTTGTAAACAATTTTGGAGAATTTGTTCTGTGCAGAAGATGTAGAATAACAGCCAGAACCGCTTAGGGAGTTTTCTCATGGCCCCTGCCATGCCAAGGGATTTCAGGAAATTATTTTAGAAATAGTCTTAGTTTAATCTTTTCTTTAAAGGTTAGCGAATATTTTGCTAAATAAAAATGGCGGAAAAAAATTCCTACACAGAAAAAAACGTTACAAAACTGTAAACACGTTCTCGCTAAGTTTACTCTATAATAGAAAGTATTGAAAACTTTACTCAAGAAAAAACAAAGTTATTTAAAGTTATCGATAACTTTCAATTCGTGAAAAAAATTATCAAAATAATTTTTGGGAATACAAAATTTTAATTTTAAAAGATTTTGTTATTCGTGCTTAATTCCCAATTTTCATTATTGATAAAAACACTGAAATTTATTGTTGGTGGGATAAGCTATTATATATGCGCATTTCGCTGGTTGCTTAGGCCAGATCGTCAGGAAACTTCATCCATAAAGAATAAAATAAAACTGTTAAACGTATAAGACTTAAAAGCAACAGTTCTACTTGTAACAATATCAAAGTTTAAACAAAAACATCAACACTAAACAGTGAGTTTATCTCATCTAACATTCCCCACTACAATTGATTGGAATTCTCCCAATATTAATTGTAGTTGTAAGTAGGTTAAGAAAAACAAAATGAAAACAAAAACAAATTTCAAAAGCATGTTGCCAGTTAAGTTTTCCCAGGCCGGGAATACAAAATTTTAATTTTAAAAGATTTTGTTATTCGGGCGATACCTTAAGTAATCCATTTAACTGTTATTGATAAATATACAAATTTTAAGGATGTTTTTAATTCATTCAATCATTAAAATTACAGGGAACTTTTTAATTCAAGAGAAAAGATCTCGAGACATTTCAAATTCCAAAAAAAAAATTTGATATAGAATATTTATCAAGAACAATGTTTTAAAGTTTTTTAATTGTATAGAAATGTTCTCCAGATTCTATTTTATAGTTATATAATCCAGATATTTTTTTAATTTAAAGGAAATACAATCATAAACATTCTAACTCTATACAAAAGTTCTCGAGATCTTTTTCACTATCATTCATTTAAGTTTAGGAAAATTTTTTGATTCCATAAAAAAGTCTTATAAAATATTTTTTATATAGAAAAGTTAGCCAAAACTTTTTAATGCAATTCTAAAAAAAAAGATCTGTAGAAATTTTTAATAAAAGAAAAAGTTACCGAGATCTTTTAGATTAACATGAAATTAATTAAAATTTATTGAAAATAGAAACCGGGAATTATTTCCTTCCGAAGGAAAGGAAGAAGGCCGTAGCGGGCCAGAAAATGCATTACATTCTGTTGGTGTCTAATAATTGTAAATTTTTCTGTACCTCATTGCTGTCCAAAGGAAAGCTAAGGTAAAATGTTACAAGAAAATACAATATAATAGTCTGGTAGTGTATACAGTCATTTCTGAAAAATTGAAAGGAAAGGGACTATTACAAAAAAAGCTTTATAAAATACATAACTGAAATTTAGCTCATAGAATAAATTCGAAAAATGAAAAATCTTGAATTTATTGAAAATTTATATTCTTTATGGGGTCTGAGATGAAAAATAAAAAAGTTTCACACGGAATGACAAACTTAATATACCCTCTTCACAACTAATTGTGGTGGAGGGTATAAAAAGATTTGTAGAAATTTTTAATAAAAGAAAAAGTTACCGAGATCTTTTAGATTAACATGAAATTAATTAAAATTTATTGAAAATAGAAACTGGGAATTATTTCCTTCCGAAGGAAAGGAAAAAGGCCGTAGGCGGCCAGAAAATGCATTACATTCTGTTGGTGTCTAATAATTGTAAATTTTTCTGTACCTCATTGCTGTCCAAAGGAAAGCTAAAGTAAAATGTTACAAGAAAATACAATATAATAGTCTGGTAGTGTATACAGTCATTTCTGAAAAAATGAAAGGAATAGGACAATTAAAAAAAAAAAAAGCTTTATAAAATACATAACTGAAATTTAGCTCATAAAATAAATTCAAAAATGAAAAATCTTGAATTTATTGAAAATTTGTATTCTTGGTTGAGATGGGGATCGAACTCGGGTTGCATTTACGTTTCGAGAATAGCCACATTCTCATCCTCAGATTTCCTTGCAACTCTACCCTCTACACCACTGAGGTGCCTGCCAGCCAACAGTCAAAGATCAATATTTAACCAATGACATCGAAATTTCCTTTTTAATTTTATTTAAATCTAATCGAGAACTTTCTTATTCCTTCGAATGTTTTCAATCTACAGAAAAGTCCTTTAGAACTTTTTAATTCAAACGAAAACTTATTGATATGAATAGAAAAATCGCATTCTGTGCACATTTTGTCACAATTTTTCATTCGACTCTGACATCAACGTCAGAGAACGAGTTTGAAGTCACGTAAAATTATTTTTCAACAGCAGTATGATGTCTGGCTGATATATTTTCGTAGTTAGAAAAAAAATTTTAAATGAATTGTTTGTTGCCAACATTAAATTATTTGTTGTTTTGAAAATACACACACACACATACACATATTCACATAATGAACAACCCTGCAAGCATTATATGGAAAAATTAATCATATTCGAGTCATTTATGACTCATCTGCACGATTAAAATAGGCAAATATGAGCTCATTTTCTGATCATAAATGATTGTTTCCTCGAGAGGAAATGGTAGCCTACCCGGGACTCTTCTTGAGGAGTCTTTTATTACCTGCTTTTCTGATCAGTTTCGACCCATTTATGACTCATATTTTTAATGATTTGCAAGTCTTTTTCGAATCATTTTTTAGTCATATTTCTGATTGTTTGCGAGTCTTTTTCGACTCATTTTTTAGTCGTATTTTAGATCGTCTAATGGCCATTTTCTCAATGTATCGATAAACTGTCTGTTACTTAATGTCAACATAAATTTATTGGACCGATAAACTATCCGTTAACGATTTTGGGTTTCTCAATATACCGACAAAAAACAAAGTTTTCAGCTGGCAACGCCACTCAAAATACATGTAAAAGATGGGAGTCAGCTGATTGAATTTATCTGTACGGCAAATAAAGGAAAAATAAATAATTGGCAGATGAGTGCCGGTAAGCTTTGCGATAAAATCAAAGCAAATGAGACATTGAGAAAACCAAATTTCTTTAATGTGCAGTTTTTCGTTAGGAAAAAAGATAATCGCCTAATGAGAAAATGGCCATAAGAGTCTTTTTCGACTTATTTTAAAGTCGTATTTTTGATCGTTTTTTCGATTCATTATTAGTCGTATTTTTGATCGTCTAAAAGCCTTTTTCGACTCATTTTGTAGTCGTATTTATGATGGTCTAAGAGTCTTTTTCGACACTTTTTTCAGCCCTAATTCTAATCGTTTGCGAATGATTAATGAGTCGTTTTTTTAGTCGTATTTCTGATCGTTCGCGAGTTTTTTTTTACAATTTTTTCCGTCATATTTGTAATAGATTACAAAAAGAAATATTTTTCGATTAAAATTATTAATTAATTCAGGTTATTAAATTATTATACAAATTATATTATAAATTAAATTAATATTAAATTATATAATACATATTATTATAAACATTTTTATTAAAAAAAGGAATTGCATTTAAAAAAAAATAATAACAAAAGTATTCATAATTCGTTGTAAATGTAATTTACATTATTTATAAAGGCGAATTAGCCTATTTTGACATTTACCGTCCCAATTCTAGTTTTTATACCCACACCACAATAGTGGAGAGGGTATTATGCATTTGTGCTGATGTATGTAACGCCTTAAAATATTGGTCCTAGACCCACCTTAAAGTATACCGATCGACTCAGAATCACTTTCTGCGTCGAACTAACGATGTCCGGCTGGCTGGCAGGCTGGCTGGCTGGCTGGATGTCCATGTAACCTTGTGCGCAAAGTACAGGTCGCAATTTTGGAGATAATTTGATAAAATTTGGGACATAGGTTCTTATTGACTCAAGGACCAAGCCTATTGAAAATGGGCCAAATCGTAGGACCACGAGGGAAGATAGGGGGAAATTTCTTCCTCACAGAAACTATCAAACCGATTTTAATAAAATTTAAAGCTAACATAGAACCATATCTTCATGGACACAAAAGAGATGTATTTTTAAAAAAATAGGACCACGAGGGGAGATAGGGCCAATTTCTGCCCCTCAAACCGATTTTAATGAAATTCAAAACATAGATAGATCCATATCTATATAGACACATAAGCTGTACAGTTTTTCCAAAATAGGACCACAAGGGGAGGTAGGGTGCAATTTCTGCCCCTCACAAACTTTTAACCGGATTTTAATAAGTTTTATAAACATAGTGCAATATATTTAATGTTATTTGAAATTACTACTCTTAGTACCTTTTGTAAAATGTACTTAATCTTTAGAAATTACAACACTTAATCTTAATACTCTGAATTGCAACTTTGTAAAAATAGACAAATGAAAGAATTGAAATAAACGAGCAGTTCCGTGAAACCCATAAATGCGTGCAGATCTTTTTACTAAACATAGCAAGTGGCGACGAGAAAAATTGGTAAAAAAAAAATTATTAAGTTATTGTGCGGGCTATTTAACATAGACATAGTCAAATTACATATGTCCGTTAGGGAAAAGTTAAGTTAATTAAAAAGGAACAAAACAACTAAAATAATAAAACTGTGCGGTTTTCGTTCTTTGTGTGCGAATTATTAAAAATACAAAAATGTCTACAGACAATTTTAATAGCATGGAAATGCTTTTACAACAACAGCAGGAATTTACAAAAAATTTGCTAGCCCAGCAGCAATTGTGGATGCAATCAATCCTGGAAAAAAAACCAGAAGTTGCTTCCGTAGCGGAACTCAATACTGAACAGTTTATGGTACCAGCGTTTCACAAGTTTAATAAGGAACAACAACAGTGGGAATCATATTTGCAGCAGTTGCAACAGCATTTTGCAGCCTACTTAGTGACATCAGTAGGTAAGCAAAAATCGTTTTTCTTGTCATGGTGCGGTGCGGAGGTGTTTGATTTGCTTAAAAATTTATTCGGTGTTGCAAATCTTGAAAATCAAACCTATCAAGAACTAACCAAAAAACTAACGGAACATTTTTCCGTTAGCCAGCACATAGTAGCAGCTCGTTACAATTTTTTTAAAAGTCAAATGAAGGGTACTCAAACATATAAAGAGTGGATTGCAGATCTTCGTGGCTTGGCGAGAGAATGTAAGTTCGTCTGCAATTCCAATACATGCTCATCAAATTACGTAGATGACATGATTCGGGATCAAATAATTGTAAACACACCACATGACGCAGTTCGTTCTGCTGCTTTGCAGAAGCAGAAAACAACACTCGCAGACGTATTACTTATTGCAGAGTCGTATGAGGCAACAACAAAAACAATGGCTACATTAAAAGAAACAAGTGAAAAAACAATAGATGTAAACGTAGTGAAAAAGCATGCGTTCGTTGAAAACAAAAATAGTAAAAAAGAAAACCAAAAATATAAATCGTGTTCCGGTTGTTATAGTTCTCATAGAAGAGAAGAATGCAAATTTAAAAATTCTATTTGCAATAAATGTGGTAAAAAGGGACACATAGCGCCCGTGTGTATGTCAAAGCAAAAAACAGAATACAAAAAAGTGTATAAAAACAAAAAAAAAAACAATAACATTGATGTGGTTGAAACAATATATGACATTTCAGGCAAATAAAAACAGACAATTCAAAGAGTTTAATCTTTGTTGAAATTAATAACAAAACATTTAAATTTCAAATGGACTCTGGTGCGTCAATTTCAATTATTAATTTAAAAACTTATGAACAGTTACATAGTTCCAAATTGTTGGAAACAAAGCGGATATTATATGGTTTTGGCAAGAAAATTATTCCAATATTGGGTGAATTGCATGTAAAGATGAAATGTGGAAATTGTGAAAAAAAGTAATTTTAGTTGTTGTAAACACCAGTGCGGGTGATAATCTGTTCGGCTTTGATTTATTCAAAACATTCGGGTTTCAAATAAAGCAAATAAATTCAGTTTCAGAAAAAGACAATGGTCGGTTAAAAGAACTTTGTGAGAAATTTAGTGGTGTTTTTGAACTATCTCTCTGTACGGTAAAAGACTTTAAGGCAAGTGTTCGTCTTAAGCCTGATGCTCAACCAAAATTTTTCAGAAGTCGACCCATTCCGTTTGCACAATTGCCTCAATTCAAAAAAGAAATAGATAGACTGATTGAACAAAAAATAATTATTCCGGTAAAATTTAGTGATTGGGCTTCGCCCATCGTGTTAATCAAAAAAATTGAATAATTGTATTCGTATATGTGGGGATTTTAAAGTGGCTGTCAATTCGCAAATTGACATAGAACAATATCCTCTCCCAACTCGCGAAAGTTTGTTTTATAAAAATCGATTTGAAGGATGCCTATCTTCAAATGGAACTGGATGATCCATCAAAGGAAATAATGGTAATTAGTACACCTCTAGGACTTTTCCAATATCAGCGGCTACCCTATGGCATAGCTAGTGCCCCAGCTATTTTTCAAAAGTATATTGAGCAACTTATTCACGGCATAGAAGGGTGTGCAAATTATTTGGATGATATAATTATATCAGCGCCAACTGTAGCAGAACATTTCCAGCGACTTGAAAAGGTGCTTTCCGTATTATTAGCTAATGGTATACGATGCAAGAAAGAAAAGTGTATGTTTTTACAACAAAAAATAACATATTTTGGCAGTAAAATCAGTTCTGAGGATATATTGCCAGACGAATCTGGTCTTCTTGCCGTGAAAAGTTTGAAACCCCCAAAGAACATTAAAGAGCTGGAAGCTTTCATGGGAAAAGTCAACTATTATCACAACTTTGTGCCAAATTTTTCAACTGTTGCAGCGCCAATCAACAGGCTACGCAGGGATAACATTCCTTTCCGTTGGGGAAAAAGCCAACAAACATCCTTTGACCAGCTAAAAGCGTACATAGTAAATGCAACGCAGCTGTCACATTTTCAAGATAAATTGCCGCTTACCCTTTCTACAGATGCATCACCTTTCGGTATAGGTGCTGTCATTTCACACCTTTATCCAGATGGGTCTGAGAGGCCAATCGCTTTTGCCTCTAAGACACTGGATAAACATCAAGTAAACTACAGCCAAATTGAGAAAGAGGCTCTCTCGATCATATTTGGTGTTAAGCGTTTCCACCAGTTCCTGTATGGCCGCAAGTTCATCCTTGTTACTGACCACAAACCATTGGTAAGCATTTTAAATCCCCATAAACAATTACCTTCTATGACTGCACTTCGTATTCAACGATGGGCTATTACGCTCATGGCTTATCAATTTGAGATCAAGTATAGAAACACTGCTGATCACGGTAATGCAGATGCATTATCGCGGTTACCTATTGGAAGGGACGAAAATTTCGATAAGGAAGTGGACTCATGTTTTGCAATATCTTTCGATGATTTCCCTCTAAAAACAGAGATCAACAAAGAAGTTAAAAATGACAAAACATTACGCGCCGTTTATTATAACGTAAAAAATGGTTGGCCTGACCGGCTTAGTCAAGAGCAAATACACCTTAACCCATGTTTTATCCGCAGGCATAATCTCGCTATTTACAACGATTTACTGTGTATTGAAACAGATTATATTCGTGTCATTATACCAGAAACTTTAAAGAAGCGTATGTTAAACCTACTACATGACGGTCATTGGGGAGTTGATAAAATGAAGCAACTTGCGAGGCAAAATGTATGGTGGAACAACATCGATGCAGATATTGCAAAGATTTCTTCTGGGTGCGAAATATGTCAAGTATACAATCAAGCCCCTGCCAGGGAATACGAAAGCTGGCCGTGCCCATCAAAGCCTTGGGTCAGAGTTCACATAGATTTCGCTGGACCTATTTTTAACTCCATGTGGCTCATATGCGTCGATGCATTTTCGCAGTTTCCCTACGTTTCATCTATGAAAAATACAACTACAGAAGACACCATTTCTGCTCTTTCGGCAATATTTTCCATCGAAGGCATACCGAATACAATCGTAAGCGATAACGGTCCGCAGCTAAGCTCGGAGAAATTCAAACAATTTTGTACAAACTTGGGTATAAGCCATATCACAACTACGCCGTTTCATCCAGCCTCTAATGGATTGGCTGAGCGTTTTAAAACTTCTGTTCGCAAAAACATTGAGGAAAATATGCCAATCAAAGATGCCGTTCATAAATTTCTTTCTACTTATCGCTTTATGCCAAACGACGAAGGCAAATCCGCTGCAGAGGTTATGCGGGGTAGACCCATTCGAACGATCTGGTCGCAGATGTTACAACCTCCTAAACCACCCCTACAAAACTCTTTAAGCTCAACAAAGTATCAAATCAACGACAACGTTTTCGTCAGAAATTATGGCAAGGGGAAAAAGTGGATACCGGGCAATATTCAAGCAAAAATGAGCAAGGTAATCTTTATCGTAAGCACAGGAATAGGAACTTGCAGACGTCATGTTAACCAAATGAAGCCTCGCAGTTACCCAATCATCGATCCAGATCACCTTAGTTCAAACGACCAAGAGTTACAACCATCAACCGCAGCAGACCAGTCGGTTCCTACAGTACAACCATCATCAAATGGAAATACTCATAGAGAAACTTCGCCAGAAACAATTCCATCTCATCCAAAACCGAATCATAACCACCCGAATCTTCAAGTTCGTAGAACAACAAGAAATCGGAGAGAAGTATCGCGCTACCAACCAGATGACTTCCGGAAACAGTAAACTAAAAGTTTTTTATTTTTTATTAACAATTATATTTATGTATATGTATTTTAATTATCACCCTTAGTTTTGAATGTTAAGCCGCATAGATATAGGAAAAGTGAGAATGAAATAAGTAACTGAATGAATTAAATAAAATGTGGGTTTAAAAAATTTGGGGTGGAGTAATGCAATATATTTAATGTTATTTGAAATTACTACTCTTAGAACCTTTTGTAAAATGTACTTAATCTTTAGAAATTACAACACTTAATCTTAATACTCTGAATTGCAACTTTGTAAAAATAGACAAATGAAAGAATTGAAATAAACAAGCAGTTCCGTAAAACCCGTAAATGCGTGCAGATCTTTTTACTAAACATAGCACATAGATAAATCCATATTTATATGGACATATAAGCATGATGTGTTTTTTAATACTGTGGTGTAGGGTATCATATGGTCGGGCTTGACCGACTATACTTTCTTACTTGTTTTCAATTGTTGCATTGTTTTAAAACTGAGGTGACTCTATTAACACATTTTGATTTGAACTTGAGGATCTTTTGGAGTAATTATGTTTTTAAAAGGCAGTATAATTATGTTGAGGCAATTTGTCGAGCAGTTAAGCGGGTGAAATTGTTTTAGTCCTAATAGTTTTTGGAAGTAAAGAAGAGGAGTTTGACAGTTCCTCTGAGGAACTAGATAATCTACGCCTTTTGCATCGTTTTCTTAAATAAATATAATCAAAAGCTGATGAGTTTGAGGGAGAAGAGCTGCAATTGTCATATACACTAGTTTTTTGCATTCGTTGGTTATTATGATTTCAATGACTTTCGTCTGCGTGTACGATTTGCTATGCACGATATGCGATGCATATTTCAAATTTACTATCCTTATCTTTATAACCATAATTTACTATAAAGTTATCCAAATCCGTATCAACAAAAACCTCACATACATAACTCCAATTCTTGTTCAGTTTCCTCGTTGTTTTCGTTTAAGCTTATCAATTCTTCATCAGATTCGTGAACTTTTTCATAAACTTGGGGTAATTCAAATAAAGATTTCTTGCTATAACTTGTTTGGGCACATATTGTTTTACGTCTAGTCCTTATGGCTATACACGAGATATTTAAAGGATTTGAATATTATATATTATATTAATTTAAACTTTTAAAAATTATAATTTAATACTTCAAGTTTTCGCTTGCTTCAGAGCTAGCTAACAGAATTAAAATCAGTTTTTCATCATCTAGATGAGCAAAATATTATTCATAAATAGCTTCAAAAGAGTCATATTTCAAACACCTGTATGATCCATTTTCGATTGCTGTATGTTTTGTTATTGCATTTTCAATAAATTAATTATTAAGCATAAGAACGAATCATTTTTGAGTCTTTTTTCAAACGCGCAAGTGATTTATCAGTTTTTAATCATCAAAAGTACTCGAGGAAGACTTAGTTAGGTGATTTTTGATAAAACAATCTTCCAAATGCTAGTAGGGAAGAGGAACATACACTATCTGAGTGATTTTGTACTTTTATTTGATTAAGTGTGGTTGCACGCTTGTATATGTAATAATAAACACACACGCACACACACAAAATAAACAATATTAAGTATTTTAATGAACTTTAGTTATTGTTTTTGTGACCAAAAATAGCCACTGGCATTTATGACATTTGCTTTTATAGTCTGCATTATTAAATTTCATAAGCGGTAGTCAACCTCAATACATTAACGTCAAAAACATTATTTAGAATACGATTTGAAGTCATCATAAACATCGTTATACTTTTCATTAGCGGCTTTAATGAAAAAAAAATAAGAGCAAAGAAAAGATAAAAATAAATTTTGAAGTTCTTCTCTCGCTTATTGAAATTTAATCAAATCTCGTTTATGTTATTTTTATCAGTGTTTTTGCTTCAAAGAGGTATTTGCAGGAAGAGAAAGTTTCATTTGATTAAGGATTTTATTTAAGATGTATTTTTAGTGCATTAAGATAAAGATAAAATTTAAGATAAAATACTAAACCATTGACAATTCCTTAAAACAAAGAAATAGCACTAATAATGTAGTCACCGAAACCACAAAATGACATACATAGACAGAAAAAATTATTGCCGATATATTTTCAAACAAACGCTTGTTTGAAAATTTTTTTAATTTCTACAAATTTTTTTAATGATTCAATTAAAATTTTTGTTTGATTTTTATTTAACCAACAAAAATGTTGACAACCATTCAAAAATATAATACACGCGTTATTGGTTTCAAGTTTTCATAATTTTGTATGAAATATTTAACGCTTTTTAATGTTGTCGTCTTTTTGCATTTTTTTATTTGATCGTAAGCAACACTTCCTTGTGTGAAATATAAGAACTACAACAAAAAACACATGCAGTCTATTTTTGGACACTTTAAAAAAGTACAACAGTAAGAAAGATGAAGAGGTTGAAGTAAAAAAAAAAAAAAAAATAGCAGGTAAAAAAACGTTTCACTTTTTTTAAACAACAGAAACAACAACAACATTATAAGAAACAAAATAAATTTTTGGTTGGTTTCAAAGTTGGTTAAAAAAAAAACAAAATACCGTATTCAATTTTTTCAAACTGTTTGCTTAAATACATTAAATACAAAAATATAATGATGACGAAAAACATATCGAGTCGGTCTGTCGCCGTTTTTGGGTTACATTTCTTCTTCATTAGCAAAGGAAAGGATACAGCAACAGTGAGTGATGACGAAAAACATTGTGTGTATAAAAAAAGACTTCGTTCAAAAATTATTCCAACAAAAAAATGTGTCTCAAAGCCAGCCGGCCGCTCTGCTCTCTCTGCCATCATCTTCTAATACAGTCAGGGTTGTTAGATGTGACGATTTTTCGTCATTTTGACGATTTTTTTGTGAAAATACAGTAAAATGACGATTGACGATTTTTAATCTAAAAGTAATAGTGTTATGACGATTTTCTGGCATCAGTAAAACACTTACAAGAAATATTAACAATTATATTGGGAACAGTTCAAAACGTAAAAATCATTTTTCAATATAAAAAAATTATTAGATATTAAACAAAAAAAGTTCTTCCCCCATCACAAATTAGAAGCACTAGTAATTCGAATTCTACAATTAAATGAATGCCATCGATACGGCAAAAAATACATACTAGAGCCCCGATTTGCGTCGGTCCTATTTGGTCCGCTTTTTACAAATTGGTTAAATCCGCTTTGCGTTTTAATGATTTCGATTTGCGTCGCTACATACGATTTCATTTTTTCGCTGAAGTCATAATCATATTTGAAGAATTTTTCTATTTGCGTGTAAAAAGCCGAATTCCCATTTAATTCTGTAAGGTAAGTTATTCTAAGTATAGTTGAGTGTTAGGAAGTAAGAAGTTAGTTCTTAATAAGAAGTTGTGTAGAAAAATGAGTGCAAAGTGAAGAAAATGCACTCGCTTGGAACTAAAATTGGACGTCATAAATCGTTTCAAGTCACGCAAAAACACTGTTGATTTAGGCAGACCCCTTGGTTTATCACCTTCAACCGTAAAAACAATTTGCATTAGTGATAGCGCTAAAAATTAATCATTTAAAGATAGCTCGAGTTAATAGTAAATGAGATTTTATTTTTTATTTATGTTTTTGTGAATATGTGTAATGAAATAAATAACCCTGTAGGAAGTCAAACCCATTTTTAAATAACTTCAAACTGGTTTTTTTATTACCACAACTAGTTGATTAAGTGACTTTTTTCCTTGTCGACGACTCATTATTTTAACATGGGCATGTCATAGGCAGTAGGCAATTGGCCATCTTTGCATGACTTTTTAATTGACTACTAATTACTTATTTTTAAACCTATTTGTAGTTAATTAATAAAATAGTCAGTTTATAATAAATTATTTAAATTTTAAATAATTCTTGTTAAAAAATATATGTATGTACATACATACCAACATACATATACATATGTATATGTATATCTATAAGTATTTTGATATATAAATAATTATTTCAGAACATTTTGCATTAAATTGCCCTAAATGATGATGTATAATAGTGCTGAAATAAATACGCTACATTATTGCTAGTACATTTCAGCCCACTTGCTGAAATAAATAGAATAAAACTGAACAATATCACTTTCTTTATCATTAATATTATTTCTTGCTAAAAATTTTGATTTTTAAACCACTCAATGCAATAAATTGTCTCCAATTTGTAAAATTTAAATATTTGACGATTTTGTTAACTGTTCATGACGATTTTGTTCAAACTTTTGACGATTTTTTAAGAAAAAAGCCTAACAACCCTGAATACAGTGCCTGCTTGTGTGCGCATCATTGCTTGTGCAAAAAAAAAACATTTTTTTGATTTTGAAATTTAGTATATGAATTTCAGTAAACTCTTTGTTTGATTCAGTTAAATTATTTGTTTGAAAAAATCAGTGCTTTTTCAATAAACAAAATGCAAATATGTAAATTGTTTGAATATGCGAATTTGTTTATAGGACCGATTTCAGCCAAAAAATTGTTTGATTCTAAAAATTTTTTGTTTGAATTGGAAAAATATTTTTTTCTGTGTATCTAACCTTTTGAAATTTAACAGGAGAAGAAAAAATTACTTAACATAAAGGTATCTTTCTCTATGCGCTGTCACATATATAAATCTTCTTCCTTACATAAATGAAATGAATTTGTGGATATTTAAATGAACCATGTATTGGTGACAGTACGCTTATCATAGAGAAGCCGTTTGGAGATATCAGCAGAAAAGTATTTATTTCCTACAGTAGAATTGCAGCAATGGAGTCTTTCGGGTATAAGAAACGGTAGTGGCTCGATGGGCATGGCCGGACTAGGCCTGTCGTGTTGGTATCTTCATTCGGACATTGAAAATCTATGGGAGCACTGTGGCTGATGCAGGCCACGGATGCCAGAACATCTGAAATGACAGGGCTCTTGAAGTTTACGGATTTCTTGAGTGTGGGGTGTTTACCTAAGCACCCTTGCATATTGTTATTTTAGGTGCCACGGGAAGCCATAAAGCCCCCGGACCCCACAACCCGGATGACTATATGGTGAGGACTCTGCTTGCAGGGTACACATGGTGGCTGCTGGTGCTTTGATCCTAGGATCGTTGTGGCTCTCTTTTTTGAACTGCTTGGATCACCCTATGCAGTAGAGATCTAGATAGCTCCAACTCCTAAACAAGGGCAGGTTTTAAGATTCTGGTCTTATACCTGAATTGCAACCTGTGTGTGATTGAATGATCCTACACACACAGGGGCATTTGGTAAATGTAAATGAATCACCACGTGGTTGAGATTCACCGTGAGATTGAACTTAAAAGAGTATAATTTGTTTATTTTCTATTTATTTTCTAGCTTTATTTTAAGAGATATAGTGACATTTAATGTTTGTATAATTAACAAAATTTTTTATTTTATACGCTTAATATTTTACGAACGACCCTACAAACCTTAAAATACTTTTAAGATTATTATTTTACACAAAATTCTCTTTCATTTTAGAAGAGTCATCTTAATGAGGTGTATCAGGATATATAATTTGAACGTCCTTGCTTTATTCTTAATCGTCCTTGAAACTTGGAAAAATCAAATTCTTGTGCTATTTTTCCATTTATGCACAAACTAGACATACCAACCAACTATTCTTATTCTTATTCTTATGCACAAACTAGACATTCCAACCAACTATTCTTAAAAAAAAAAAAATCAAATTCAGTAAAAGAAACGTGAAATATTTAGAAACCAGCTTCACGTTTTATCTAATTTCTTAATGTTTTATATAGTACCAAAAATAACAATCGTCATGAAGATTACGGGCGAGGCTCCCGCCAAACAACTGGTGTCGCAAGTTTAAGTGAATCTTTTGCAATGGGCAAGAGGGAAATGTACGCTTACTTTTTAAAATGTACCATAAGTGCTTCGCAAAATAAGAAAATTTTAATTGGTAGGTAAATTAGTTAAAAAAAGTACTTTTTTTTACTGCAAAACATTTTTTCTTGTTCGAAGTTACCTTTTTGAAAAATGTTTTTTTTTTTTTTTAAAGTACTTTTGTTATAAAAGTATTTTTTTACTGCAAAACAATTATTTCTAGTACAAAAGGTACTTTTTTTTAAAAGTACTTTTTTAAATCGTATCAAAAGGTACTATGATTAATTGCGTATATTTATTAACCATTGGTAAAAATAATATACATATTTTGCAATAAAAACAAGTAAGAAAATATAGTCGGTTAAGCCCGACCATATGATACCCTACATTACAGTATTAAAAAACACATCATGCTTATATGTCCATATAAATATGGATTTATCTACGTTTATAAAACTCATTAAAATCGGGTTAAAAGTTTGCGAGGGGCAGAAATTGCCCCCTACCTCCCCTTGTGGTACTATTTTTGAAAAACTGTATAGCTTATGTGTCCATATAGATATGGATCTATCTATGTTTTGAATTTCATTAAAATCGGTTTGAGAGGCAGAAATTGGCCCTATCTCCCCTCGTGGTCCTATTTTTTAAAAAATACATCCCTTTTGTGTCCATGAAGATATGGTTCTCTGTAAGTTTTACATTTCATTAAAATTGGTTTGATACTTTCTGAGAGGAAGAAATTTCCTCCTATCTTCCATCGTGGTCCTACGATTTAGCGCATTTTCAATGGGCTTGGTCCTTGTGTCAATAAGAATATGTCCCAAATTTTATTAAATTATCTCCAAAATTGCGACCTGTACTTTGCGCACAAAATTACATGGACATCCAGCCAGCCGTACGGACATCGTTAGTTCGACTCAGAAAGTGATTCTGAGTCGATCGGTATACTTTAAGGTAGGTCTAGGGCCAATATTTTAAGGCGTTACACACATCAGCACAAATGCATAATACCCTCTCCACTATTGTGGTGTGGGTATAAAAAGGTTTTTAAATTCATAAATTTGTATACAAAAAAGGAACTTTTTTCTCAAGAAAGAACTTTTTAATTTTTTTTTTTTATACAAAAATTTTTTTTGCTCAAAAGGATTTTATTTTTTTTTATTTTTTAAATGTATTTTTTTTTGTTCGATAAGAAGCTTTAATTAAAAAACAAACTTTTGCTAAAGACATTCTTAAATTTAATTCTTTTCTTCATTTCTTTTCGAAAACAAAATTTTTTTTAGAAATCTATAACTTTTTAATGTAAATGGTAAAAAATTTACTTTTTGCTTAAAAATAAACATACTTTTTTAAATTGTTTCTCTTTTTTTAAACCATCAAATAAAAACATCTCATACCTACTAAATTTATTTTTCACTAAATTAATTGTTTTATTAAGTCCGTTGGTAAAAACAATATTAAACTAAATATTTATTGTTAATAGTATGTGTAGTAAATAACTCTAGGCAAACAGTCTGTCTGTCTAACGTACACAAGCGCACATACTCACATGTTAAATAGTCCTTTAAAAAAGATAAATTAAAATTGTCCCACTTACACTTGCAACTAAATAACTGTTGGCGTCCATTTTTTCCTCTGCTTTTTTTTTTGGCTTCGTTAGTATGAGTTTGTTTGTTTAACGACTTCTCAACTTAATTTGTTGAGAGTCTTTTTCCTGGCGCTTAATCAAAATAGTCTGTTGTGTTTTCCTCTTACTCGTTCTATCTCTTTCTCGTACAGCATACAAAATGTGGCATTTTGTTGTTTTTCAACGTCAACAGGAAGAATTTTATAAATCATGTCTTTCACAAAAAAAAAAAAAACAAAGAAGAAAAAAAATAGCAAAAATTCAGTTTATCACACTTGATATCATCACATAGCACCCGCTAAAAAAAAGTTGCCGTTAAAAGCATTTAACATGCCACAAGGCAATGGGGCAGCAAAAAGTACTTTTGTTATGGAACAAAAAGCAAACAACGACAACAACAAACAAACACGACCTGGGAAAAAACTCCTTCCAATACACCCGTCTAGTGTCAATTTACAAGAGCCTTAAAAAAAACAGATTGTTTGACAATCACAACAATTTCATTTCATCGACGTATAAAAGCGTCAATGTCAATCTTGTTTGAATTTTTTCGATGGGAAATTTTTAAGGCTGAGATCAATGAAACAACGGAGAGTTATCAAATTTTGGTATATAAAAGACGAGTTTAAAGTTGCCAGATCACTAATCACCCTTATTCTGCGTTACGATTATATTCTCGCGTTATGTTACGCATCAATCGAAAAAAGGTATTCCAACAAAAAACTGAATCGAAAGAAAAAGAAGAAGACAAGATTTGCAGTTTTGTTATGAAATCGGATTACAAACAATGATACGTTTACCTACCGTCCCTGAATGTCAAAGCAGGCAAGATTATACACTCGCCCCTTGTTTAATAGCTGGAGCTATCTAACCTCTGCTGCTTTTGAAACTATTCCAGCAGGCCGAACTCTCATAAAAGTGGTGAAAAATCCGCCTTTCCCAGTTATTGACCGTCTGATTTCCCTGGAGGATGAACCACCAGAAAGTAAAATATCCTTTTGGCGATGCCTACAAACCCAGTGCGTTGGGACAATACTTTTGATTTGCTGTGTTGTAAAGTATAATCGCTAAATTCAAACACTGCTTTGACAATGCAAACAAAGGATTAAAAAGGCATCCATTCTCCATATCCAAGCGCAGATTGGACATTAAGTGTCATGAATTTTATTAAAAATATAATGTTGTGGAAGACATTTAATTTATATTAAATATAGTCCCAAACGAGATAATCGTTGTTATACAAGCTACAAAGTGCCTTCCGAGAAATTCTTATAGAAAAAGAGCCATCTGATGCGCATCTGCGATTAGCTTGCGATGCTAATGCAAATAACAGGACGCCAATGCTTGTTTCGCCGCAGTTTGGTTATATTTTTAAAATTGTTTTGTTTTGGTGTTTTCCTTTATAAAAATATAAGCCCATTAAAATAAAACCGTAGAGTTTTATCACTGGTCATTTGATTGCAAATTGCTTAATTTTATGTTGCGCATTTAGCTTCAATGATTTCAACCAAATTAAAATTACCCCCCAAAATTATAATATCTACCGAATTTTCATTAAAATAAAAACTAGTTGAGCTAAATTCACTGTTTCCAGTCCTTAACATTCTCCAGTTCATAACTACTTGTAACATACGTGTGTTTGTTTTCAGCCTTTAAGGTGTATTAAAGTATGATATTAGATCGGCCTTGTGGCACTATGAAACCACATTTATGCGTGATTTTCAAGAAATATCAAGTATATATTTTGAAGGCTCTATTAGCGTTGTTACCTACTCTTAAATGAAATTAATATGTATTTGCTTCCAAAAATAATTGCTCTAAAGGAAATTTTAATAAAACAGGAGAGTGTGATTCGAGGTAGTCTATAACTTTTTTTTATTAATTTAAACAAATTTACTGAAACAATTTTTAAAAATGCTTTAGGGAAAATGTGTTAACAGCAGTTTTAAGGTTTGTTTAATGTACACTATTTATAAGTATGAATTTATGTAATATGTAGGTGCATAAAGTAACGATATGCTATAAATGCATCTACATAATTTTTGTATAACGATATAAAAACGTGGACTGATTGATTTATGCAAACAATGGCCACGTGTAAATCCATTATGTGGTTTTACAAACACGTTTACATACATACCGTTCATACTTGTGGTATGTATGCAAGTGAAAAATATTTACAAGGGTGTGTAGGATATTGCTGGCATTCATGTACGAGTGCATACATATTTTTATAAATGCAGGAATATGTATTACAGTTATTGGGGTTGTAGGAAGGCTTTATATCAATTTAAAATCTTAAGAATTTAATCGAAAAAAGCTAATTTTGAAAAAATTTCCTAAAAACAGCAAATTTAAAAAAAATATTATTATATTTTTAATATTTTTAATTAGGCTTAAGTTCATGAAATTTAATTTTTATTAAATTATTTTTATGAAGAAAGGAATTTTACAACATGAAAATCAATTAAAATTGTTACTGATAATCTTTCATTCTTGACGTGGCTCGGGCTCGAACCCTGGCTGCGAGTGTAAGACGGCAAATCCATCTGAGGAGATCGAGTGGTTGCGATCGAAACATGTCATGGTAACCTGCCGGCCAGGGTTCGAGCCCGAGCCACGTCAAGAATGAAAGATTATCAATAACAATTTTGATTAATTTTCATGTTGTAAAATTCCTTTCTTCATAAAAATAATTTAATAAAAATTAAATTTCATGAACTTAAGCCTAATTAAAAATATTAAAAATTTGGATTAAAAACCATAAATAGTTCAACAAAATAACCACAATACTAATTATTGTTTAAGCTAAGGCACGAGCTCTATGTGTACATTTGTCCTTCAAGTTGTGCTGAAAAAGGTCAACAGAAAAGAGAAAGACAAAGTGAAAAAACAAAAAAATGTACTTGGACTTCAAGAAAAATTCTTGACGAAAGTACGAAAAAACAGAAGTAAAAAGGAAAAAACATGTAAAATCAATTAAAATTGATAATCATTCAGGAAAGCAAATTTCGATCTACCAAATGTTAAAATACAATTTGGTTTAAGGATTGATGTTTGACTAGTGACGTCAGCAGTCGTCGATGGCTGCGAGTGTAAGACGGCAAATCCATCTGAGGAGATCGAGTGGTTGCGATCGAAACATGTCATGGTAACCTGCCGGCCAGGGTTCGAGCCCGAGCCACGTCAAGAATGAAAGGTTATCAGTAACAATTTTAATTGATTTTCATGTTGTAAAATTCCTTTCTTCATAAAAATAATTTAATAAAAATTAAATTTCATGAACTTAAGCCTAATTAAAAATATTAAAAATTTGGATTAAAAACCATAAATAGTTCAACAAAATAACCACAATACTAATCCAAATTTTTAATATTTTTAATTAGGCTTAAGTTCATGAAATTTAATTTTCATTAAATTATTCTTATGAAGAAAGGAATTTTACAACATGAAAATTAATCAAAATTGTTATTGATAATCTTTCATTCTTGACGTGGCTCGGGCTCGAACCCTGGCCGGCAGGTTACCATGACATGTTTCGATCGCAACCACTCGATCTCCTCAGATGGATTTGCCGTCTTACACTCGCAGCCATCGACGACTGCTGACGTCAATAGTCAAACATCAATCCTTAAACCCAATTGTATTTTAACATTTGGTAGATCGAAATTTGCTTTCCTGAATGATTATCCATTTTAACTGATTTTACATGTTTTTTCCTTACTTCTGTTTTTTCGTACTTTTGTCAAGAATTTTTCTTGAAGTCCAAGTACATTTTTTGTTTTTTCATTTTGTCTTTCTCTTTTCTGTTGACCTTTTTCAGCACAACTTGAAGGACCAATGTACACATAGAGCTCGTGCCTTAGCTTTTACAATAATTAGTATTGTGGTTATTTTGTTGAACTATTTATGGTTTTTAATCCAAATTTTTAATATTTTTAATTAGGCTTAAGTTCATGAAATTTAATTTTCGTTAAATTATTCTTATGAAGAAAGGAATTTTACAACATGAAAATTAATCAAAATTGTTATTGATTGATTTGCGATCGAAACATGTCATGGTAACCTGCCGGCCAGGGTTCGAGCCCGAGCCACGTCAAGAATGAAAGATTATCAATAACAATTTTGATTAATTTTCATGTTGTAAAATTCCTTTCTTCATAAGAATAATTTAATGAAAATTAAATTTCATGAACTTAAGCCTAATTAAAAATATTAAAAATTTGGATTAAAAACCATAAATAGTTCAACAAAATAACCACAATACTAATTATTATTATATATATACAGGTATGTTCTAGGTTTCGACTCGAATTGAAAACGAAAAATTTTTTAAATCCGCATAATTCATAAATTGGTGTTCTCAAATCCGCATGTTTTTGTGTATTCGAAGTTTTTGTTCGAAAATACTTTTTTTTGGACTAAAGATCGCTAATTTGCTAACCGCAGCATGATAGCAATGTTTAATATTTTTTTTAAAATCGTGAAAGCTGTAAGGAATCACAGGAAAAAATAGCTTCTATCGCAAACATGGCTAAAATTCGCGAAAAATTGCAAACTTTTAAACACTAAAATTTAAAATTTATTTGAAATAGCTAAATCGGTAAAAAAAACAAAATGTCGGAAAATAAAAAAAAAAAAATTGCAAAAATAGCGAAAAATCGCGTAAATTTTTAATTTTTCAAACCAGTCATATAATTAATTAAAAGTCCCTAAAACTATAATGATTGGCAAAAATTAGGTAAAAATTGCAAAATTCGCAAAAATTTGCTAACATCGGCATGATAGCAAAGTTTACTATTTATTATAAATCGTTAAAGCTGTAAAGAATCAGAAAAATTACTGAAACAAATCGCTTCTATCGCGAACATGGCTGAAATTCGCGAAAAATCGCAAAATTTTATATAAACAAAAAAACTAATTTGAGACCGCTAAATCGATTAAAAAAAACAAATTGTCTGAAAATAACATAAAAATCGTTAAAAAAAAAAATAAACCGTAATTACATAAAAATAATGAAAAAGTCGATTTTTAATTTAGGGTAAGTTAGGGACTTTTGCATTTTAGATAACGATATATTTTTGATTAAATTGGATAAAGAAGATTTTAAGCTAAAAACAAAATTTATTTTTTTGTTAAAAATGTTATCAAATATTAGAATAAAAGTCGATTCGTTTTACTTTCACCAACCCTTTACTACTCTAATTGAAAACGAATAAAAACTTGTGGATGTGAAATGCAGAACACCAAAAATGCTAAAGTAATCCACTTTCGAGTGGATTCGGATTCTAGAACACACCCGATAATATTATAAATAGCAAATTTTGGCAAAATTTCCTATAACTAACAAATTTTGGCAAATTTTCCTATAAATAATAAATTTTGTCAAAATTTCCTATAAATAATCATTTTTTCTATAAATTACAAATTTTCCTATAAATATCAAATTTAGTCTAAAATTTCCTATAAATAACAAATTTTGGCAAAATTTCCTATAAATAACTAATTTTGTCTAAAATTGCTATAAATAAATCATTTTGCCAAATTTCCTATAAATAACCATTTTTTCTATAAATTACAAATTTTCCTATAAATATCAAATTTTGGCAAAATTTCCTATAAATAACAAATTTTGGAAAAATTTCCTATAAATAACTAATTTTGTCTAAAATTGCTATAAATAAAACATTTTGTCAAAATTTCCTATAAATAACAAATTTTGTCAAAATCTATATATATAAAATAGAATGTGTGTACGTATGTATGTATGTAACGTATGGACTCCAAAACGGCTGGGCCGATTTTGATGAAATTTTCAGGGAATATTCAGGCGGGTGACACTGTGAAGTCTGATTTTTGATTTTCGGTCTGCGGGCGGAGGGGCGTGGCAAAATCCAATTTTCATATTGCTCCACCAATGACATCTATATAATTTGGACGATTTTTTCTTTAAAATGATCGCCATGTTCCAACTTAGATTTATACGAAAAGAACATTTTTCCCCGCCCACTTTTTTCGAATTACCTAAAATCGGAAAACGGCCCCATCGATTTGACAAATTTTTCTTTCAAATGTTCGTATTAATCCATTTTAAGTTTTCATCGAAAGAAAAATTTACCACGCCTACTTTTACGCCCACTTTTTCTATTAAGCGCATAACTTGAGAACGTCTTTACCGATTTGGACGATTTTTTCTTTAAAATCATCGCCGTGGTCCAACTTAGGTTTATACGGAAAGAAAATTTTGCCCCGCCCACTTTAGCGCCCACTTTTTTCGATTTACCTAAAATCAAAAAACGGCTCCATCGATTTGACTAATTTTCCTTTCAAATGTTCGTAATAATCCATTTTATGTTTTCATCGAAAGAACAATGTACCACGCCTACTTTTACGCCCACTTTTTCTATTAAGCGCATAACTTGAGAACGTCTTTACCGATTTGGACGATTTTTTCTTTAAAATCATCGCCGTGGTCCAACTTAGATTTATACGAAAAGAAAAATTTTCCTCGCCCACTTTTACGCCCACTTTTTTCGAATTACCTAAAATCGGAAAACGGCTCCATCGATTTGAAAAATTTTTCTTTCAAATGTTCGTATTAATCCATTTTAAGTTTTCATAGAAAGAAAAATTTACCACGCCTACTTTTACGCCCACTTTTTCTCTTAAGCGCATAACTTGAGAACGGCTTGACCGATTTTTTTCTTTAAAATGATTGCCATGGTCCAACTTAGGTTTAAACGGAAAGAAAATTTTGCCCCGCCCACTTTTTTCGATTTACCTAAAATCAAAAAACGGCTCCATCGATTTGACTAATTTTCCTTTCAAATGTTCGTAATAATCCATTTTACGTTTTCATCGAAAGAACAATGTACCACGCCTACTTTAATGCCCACTTCTTCTATTAACCGCATAACTTGAGAACGGCTTGACCGATTTGGACGATTTAAAATTCTTTAAAACCATCGCCATGGTTCAACTTAGGTTTTTACGGAAAGAAAATTTTGCCCCGCCTACTTTTTTCGATTAACCTAAATTCCGAAAACGGCTCCATCGATTTGATTAATTTTTCTTTCAAATGTTCGTATCTTTTTAACGATTTTTTAAATAATCGAACGCAAACATTTTTCCTAATTTGGACAGGACAACGTCTGTCGGGTCAGCTAGTTTCCTATAAATAACAAATTTTGTCAAAATTTCCTATAAATAACAAAGTTTGGCATAATTTCCAATAAATAACAAATTTTGTCTAAAATTGCTATAAATAACAAATTTTGTTAAAATTTCCTATAAATAACAAATTTTAGCAAAATTTCCTATAAATAACTAATTTAGTCTAAAATTGCTATAAATAACAAATTTTTTCAAAATTTGCTATAAAATGCAAAATTTCCTTTTGAAACAATTTTGCAAAATTTTCTATAAATTACTCTACACCTTTAAATTTAAACACTTAAGTTGTGTAGGGTATTGTCAGATCAACCTATACCGTCACATCTTCTTAACAGACATTAATCTTTTGATTTCTACTCTGGCAAACACCCCTCGTATCTGTTAATACTTTATATATTGCATTATTTTTGTAACATGAGTGTTTTGGTCGTGTCTGTCCGTCCGCCTATCTCGGTGAATGAGCTGTTATTGTGTGCGTTAATGTCTGTCTACTGACCAGTGTTGACGGAAAATCCAACACTACTTTGTTATGTATGGCATGTCTATCGGTCCATATATTTTTTTTTTCTATAATGTCAGAATGTGTGATAAAAATGCGCCACAGCTTAAAGTGAAAAAATAATGTAAAAAACAGCAAGCCAGCAACAAAAAAAAACCACGCGACTGTAAAAATCAACATTATCATGCTTTTGATACATGTGTTTGTGTGTTTGGATTTGGGTCTGCCTCACAATATGGTTCATTCGCCGCTGCGATCACACTTAATTTAACATTTTTTTCACTTTAATTTGTTTAAGGCAAAAAGTTAAAATGGAATAAACCCGAAATTCACTGCTGATGGCAAAGTGTAAAACAGAGTGCGTGTGTGTATGTATATGTTAACTTATGAGTGTGTGTTTGTTAGTGCTTTTTTGACTTAATTGTTAAGCAAACATATTTTTTTTCGTCTTGCGTTTTATCAATAAAGTGAGTAAAATTTATTTTGGCTTCGCAAAGTTTCTTTTTTTTTTAAGTTTAAGGAATTTAATTACATATTTTAAAAGAACAGTGTAAGAAAATTTAATTTTTAACGTTAATCAACGTTACTCAATATTAACTGAATTTGTTTGGGAAATTAAAAATATGAAACTTTTATAATTTTTATTAAAAAAAATGTTTTTTTTTTTGTTTGTCGTTAAACAAAAAGTTGAAAAATTTCATAAAGTTAAAATGTTAAGATAATGTTTAAGACTTAAATTACGGTTGGGAATATTTTGCAGCAAAAAAAAAGGAAGAATATTAATTTACAGTTTCTTAGGAGGGTAAAGAGTAACTTAAAAATGCTGAATTAAGGCTGAGTTTTTTCCAATAACTAAAGGCGGAGTTCGGAAAAGCCATAATTGGACGAGCTGTGAAAGCTTTCGTTCCATCTTGTTGAAACCACAATTCTGGGCTGTTATCAATATTTGGTCTTTAAAATGTTTTAACTATTAAACGATATTGAATGCAATTAAAGTTAAACGCAACTTGTTTGTTGTTTTTTTTTTTTTTTTAAAGTTCAACAATAATACTTTCTAATTTCAGAACATACTGTAATCCTAAATGGTTATATTTGATGTTAAACAATTATTCTTCGATTTTTAATGCCCATATTCTGTAGATCTGCTATTCGCACGACTGTAAAGGTGAAAATAGTTATTATCGCTTATTGTTAGGTTGTAAATAAACTTGTTGCTTCTTGTTTATCGTAATATGTCACTTCGCGCAAATAGTAAAGGAGAGTTAAAGCGCTTCGTTTTGACAAAATAGTTGTTGATTTTAAAAATAAAACTAAGGTTTTTCTTCTGTGCTGAGTCTTTACGTCATAATTCACGAAATTTCGCGAAAAAAAGTTTCCAGAATCACAAAAAAATTTTCTCTCTCTATTAGTTTTTCTTTTGTTATACTGACACCACAATAGTGAAGAGGATGCTGAGGTTTGTAACCCTAAAACATTGGGTCTAAATACACCTTTTAGTATACCGATCGACTCAGAATTACTAACTGAGTTGAAGCAAACACACATACAATCAAAAGATTTCCATAGAAAGAGAACTTTAAAAGAGCTTTAAAAAAAAACTTTATGCTTAGAACAAATTAAACATAAAAACTGATTTAATCAAACCTATGTTTAAGACATGTTCAGTAACGACTTAGACGCATACACAAACGTAGCGATATCAAACAAGAACTTGAGTTTATTCAACAACTAAACTGTTCTATTCCAACATGTGAATAAAGGCTAAGATCCCACTATCGGTGCAATGTACTAATTTTTGTCGTATTTCATGTGCCGATAGTGTGAACGGTCACAATTTTTTAAAATAAGACAATCTGTGCCGAAATTCTGCTGGCTGTGGACTATCAAAATTATTTTTTTTGCACCGATAATATGAACAATCGTATGATGGAGCAATCAAAATTGTAAATATGAAGCGATTTTAATTGGCGATTTATATAAGCGCCGATACAAGGGATGGCAAAACGAAAGCTTGAAATTCCACCAACTGGCTACTAAAATTTTACTTTTTTGATTTCTAGCAAAAATACAACTGTTTTCTCTATTATTCATTAATACTAAAACATTAAATAGTACATGTGTACTGTTGAACAAAAGAAAACAACTCGCTTTTACCAAAACAAAGCAGTTGTACCGATGTTGCCATCTCTGGTTTGTAAACATCTGTTTACAAAACAACAATTATAAAAAAGAACACGCTATGCAGTAAGTTTTTATAAAATTTAAAGAATTTTATATTAATATATTAATTTAATCAATCATAAAAGTGATTTTTGCAGTGTTGTCAGATTTTTTTGAGCTCCATCGCCAAACCGAATTCCAGAAATCGCCAAATGTCGATTGTGTTCGGGTTTCGTAATTTTTTTTTTATTTAAAAAAATTAAATTTTTCTAACACAAAAAAAAGCTAGAATCAGTGTTCGAAAATAAACAGTACATTATTTAGCGTTCGGCTCACACACCGAAGAACGATATCTATTTTTTTAGTGCTTGTGTAAACATACACAAACCTTAATACCGTTCGTAACTATTTTCAAGAAAGAACCGAACATTATATAATGTTCGGTTCTTCGTTAAAAAACGGAACAATTGTAGTGATACTGTAGAAAAACATTATATTTTAATGTTCTATAATGTTTTTTTCGTGTGTGTATTTTGTTTTTGTAAAAAATGTTTGGTTTTTTTTTATCAGCAAAAAGCGACGAACATTAACGAGCCGAACCGAACACATTGAAGTTCGTGGATTTTCAAAAAAAACCGAACGGAATTTAATGTTCTCATCATTTGTTGAGTATGATGAAAACAGCATTATTTTTGTGTTCGAAAGATGACAAACAGGGAAACGTTATTTTTTTAAATGAATTTCTAGAAAAACACTATTAGCGTTTGTGTTTTCCACAAATCTACCGAGCCGAACATTAAAGAACGATATTTAGTGTTTATTTTCGAACACTGGCTAGAATAATATTTCAGTCAAACATCACCACAAAAAAAAACTGAGAAACTCCAAAAAATTCGCCGAAAGTAAATTTAGTTTAGTTTCTGTTGTTTTTTTTTATTTATTTTATAAATTATTAGGAACTTTGCATACTGATTATAATATAGTAAAATATATGTTTATACGTTTTCATTTTAAAAAGGGAATAATGGCTTATTTCACCAATTCTTTTTAAATATCAATTTAGATTTAAATATGTACAGTTTTTCATAAAATTATATTTTTATTTGATATGAAAAACGAATTTTAAGCATAAATTTATATTTAAATAGAATGGGTGAAATAGGCCCGTATGGCCAATTAGGCCATTAAGGTCATTAAAGTATCCAAGTATATTTAGCTCTTGCCCAACCTTCGTTTTCCCGTTATTTTTTTGTCGCGACGATCCAACTTGGATAGTTTTGATAAAGATGCCATAATTAACCACAACAATCTCAAGATTTTTTCTTTTACCGTTATTTTGCTATTTTAATATGTTTAACATTAAAAAGTTGGCACATTTTTTTTTTTAAATTGGTAATGATAACAAAAAATGACAGACTCTTAAAAGAATAACGGAAATAATAAAAATGGTAAAAAAAAATCCAAGTAAATCGCTAGCTATATAAAAGCCGCCAAAAACAAGTCGCCAAATGGAAAATCCCGTCGCCAAACACGTTTCAAAATCGCCACATTTGGCTAGAAATCGCCATGTCTGACAGCCCTGGTTCTGTAGTTGGCAGATTAAAATTTTTTGAATCATGGGACGTATGAGTAATTTTGATTTCCTTAGCAATATTTAAATATTGCTCATACGTACAAAATTGATTGCTTGAAATGTTTTTTGTAATTTTGCAATTTTTTTTCTTCTTTTTTCCTAAAATTAGTATTTTACTTTTACTAGTTTTAGTTTCTGCTGTGATAAATTGATTTCGCCTTAAATATCAATAGAAAATACTTGTAACACTTTTTGTTCACAAGTTTTTCAAGAATTGCGCAGACATTCTACACAGACAGTGTTTCAACTGAAAAGTTTTCTAAAAAAAAAAGGTGGCGAAACCAAATGAAATATTTTTGAACGAAAAAATAGAAAAAAAGAAACAATAAATCTTATGAATTGTTGCTTGTTGATATTGGGGAATATTTTTCTGCCTTTAAGCAATTTTCTAGAAAAAATTAAACACATAAGAAACTAAAAATTTTTTAGAAAATTTCGAAAAACTTTCATTTTATATAAAGCTAAACGAAACGTTTTATATTTTATTTAATTATTTATTTAACAAAATAACAGTACAACAAGGCTGTTAATCTTTTATAATAGTACTGGTGATACAATGGCAGATTTATTTGAGGTTATTTAGAGATTAGAGATGGTTTTTATAGGAAATTTTGTCCAAACGTTCCAAATTGAAAAAAAATGTTTTAAAAAAAATAAAACGCTGTGCTGTTTTTTTAATTAATTTTTCTTATGCACTTCGGGAAAATAAATTTAATTCCTTTTTATTGTCGTGAATAGCATTTTACCTAATGTTGCATTTTGGTTCTATCCTAATTTATCGCAGTGTAAAAGCAATACAAATTTTTCTTTCGCCAACTAAAACTTTCATCTAATTATAAAGGAAAACGAGTTGAAAGAACAAAAGAGAAACCAACACATTTAAATCAATTGTTCAAAGAAAAACTTGGAAAAATTAAATTTATTTTTAATGTTTTTCAAATTTCCATAAACCGTTAGCTGCAACAAGAATAGAGTCCATTGCAAGACTATTAAAAAAAATATCCACAAATGAACAATCTGTAGACTATATTTCTTTACTCCTTGGCCAACAATTGCTGGCTCACACCTTGCAATAAAATTCAACATTGAAATAAAAACAATTCTAAGCAGCTGCAACTTTAATTGACTTCTCTTACAGTGGAGCGAATTGCATTTTTTACAAACTGCATAACTTTTTACACAAACATATCGCTCCTTTATTGCAACATAGTCAAATCTCAAAAAAAATCGAACTTGGCAAAATGCAACCAAAGTTTTCAAAATGAACCTTTAAATACAGGCTTAATGAACTATATTTTGCTATCACTTCGGTACAGTTTGAGACAAAATAATGATTTTTATTTTACATATAAAGAAGGTATGAAGGAACACTTTTGCTTAAGTAACTTGAAATTTTTGATTTTTTGAGATATGACTATGTTGCAATAAAGGAGCGATATATACATAATTACAAAATTGGTTTCACTGTTCACTTCCAACTAGTAGCCACCTTCTCTTGCATAAATTTCAGGCTGCATTGTTAGATTTTTGCAATTAAACAAAATTGCAGCATCTTTAGAGAAGGGAAAAAACATGCAAATCTTACTGAAGCTGTTGGGGCAAATAATTTTCAACCAACTTCATGTTTAACGGAAGTTAGAGAATTTGCGCGCACACATACACATCAACAACAAAAATAAGAAAGATGATACGATTGAAGTAACATCAACACTACAGCTGGTAAAAAACGACTTACGGCTTGTTCGTTATAGGAACAACAACAACTTTACGAAAAAAGTAGATAATTAAAAAATTTTCTCGCCGGTTGTAAATTTTTTATTAGTTTTAGAGTTGACAAAAAATAAAATAAATAAAAAGAAGGAAAATTCCCGTATTTTTTTTTTGTCAAAATTATTTATTTTGGTTAGGTTAGGTAAAGCTCCATTGGCAGCCGTAATCAAGCACAGCTCACGTGGTTCCAATAATTAGTTTCCGTTGTTTTACCATGTTACACCGTCTCCCAAGGGTCCAATGTTACCTGGCTGCTAATGTTTTCACTCAGCCACCTGGTTGATTAAATAAAGGAATGGACCCTGTTCAAATTAATATCAGAGAGTTTTATAGCCAAGGATTCTTCGAACAAACAGTTCAAGGCTTAACTGCCAGTTCGTCTATTTCCGAACGAAAACAAATTCACCCCTCTCGTGAATAAAATTTCCTTGGAAGTGTTTTCCCTTTTCCCATTTTTACAATTTAATTAACATAGGAAAAATGCAAAAAGGAAAAAAACTCCAAAGGAGTTTTTGTTCACGATAGCGGTGATTATAAAATATTGTTTTTGTTTTACAAGTTAGTAAAGCGAACGATTCTTTGTTCGAAATTGAAGAACAAACCATAAGTCTCTGTATGCCGGACAATGAAAGAGAAGATGTTCCGTTGATTCTTCCTCCTCCTCGTCGCTGTATTTTCTACAATGACTTAAGAGTGCCCTAGTCTTTGGGCGTGGCCGGTAATAACCGCAATAAGGCTTCTGAGGTGATGTCTGGACAGCTGTAATGCCCGCCGATTCCTTTTTTCCTCTATGATGGGCCAGATTTTCCTGGTTCCCCACAGGTAGTTTCATCCAACCATTTCTGGCTGGCAATAAGATAAAACTTGTTCGCAATAAGTTGCATACTCCTTGGGAGTGAGACCCCTAGATTTTATCGTCAGCTCAGAATTGGTTTGACCTACCGACCATATTTAAAAAAATTGAGTTAGATATGGGGTTTATATATTTTGAATATCTGCTTCGCGAAATTTTTTGTGGTGTCTGAGATATAAAGCATTCATTCAGGACATTACATGTTGAATTTTATGTTTTGAGGACAAATATTAAAAAATACCAGTTGTAGAACCAAAAAGCTGAAGAAAGATATTAAATTTCCCGTATTTCCCATTTTGGTACTATCTTTTCCCCCCATTATAGTATCAAAAATTGCAACATGCAAAATGTTTAGTAAAAAAGTACCAAAAATAGTTACGATTTTCACCCCTTAAACGTTCGAATAATAAATTTCGAATGTGGTATAAACTTTTTTTCTAGGTTTATTGGATCAAAAGATAGATGGGCTGACAAAAACATACCAAAATTCAGGTTTTACCCGTTTTCACCCTAAAAGAGCCGAATTTCAAAAAAGTACCACACACCTGTCCACTTATTTTTCAAAAGAACAACGGTATGTATTACAGTATTTTTGTATCTCTTTTAGTTTTGGAGATAAAAGGTTTCCGAATTTACCCTATTTTACCCCCTTAACATTCGAATTTTTAAAAATCCGGTCTTAGTGGATCGATTTGGGGAGAGATCCACCTTTGGTCCAAATTGCAAGTCGTTAGCTTCAGGCGTCTAGGCTGTACGATGATGAATGAGTCAGTCACTCACGCAATAAGTATACGTATGCAGCACAAAAAGCCACTTTTTTAATTTTTTTTTAGAAAAGTGGCGTATGCGCCACAAAACAATATTTTTCATTTTCAAAAAAATACTATTAAATTCTTACTTTATGCATGAAAGTGCGCAAAAATTTTCATTTTTCTTCAAATCATATATCGGAAGCAGTGATAAAAATATAAAAAAATTCTATCGGGTACATTTTGAGAAATCTTCATGTAAATCTTCTTTGTCGTTTTTCTCCACTCCGACTTTTTAGCATATGCGCCAAACCAATTCTGAGCTGACGATATGTTGAACCGTCTCGATTTAAGGTGGTACCCGCAAGCGCCAACGATTCAGCAATGCGGTGTTCATGTATGTCCCTATGTCCGGGTACCTACTTAAGGGTAACCCCTGAATGTCTCGCTATCTCCTCCAGAGGCTTCCGGCATTCTTGGGCAATTCTCGATGTGATGAACACGTTCTCTAGGGATTTTATGGCCGCCGTGCTATCGGTAATTATGTGGCAGATGTCCCGATTATCTCGGCTTGAATGACTCTGCAGTGGTCGGGCAGCCCTATAGGAATGCTCCAGTTTAGCTGCTGGACCATATGCCAGAACCGACACCATACAGTGTTTTAGACCCGGCAGTTAATATCCGAATCGCATCCACGGGTATTTGTAGGTCATCACAGTTAACCACGTTATCCGAAACAGTAATTAACTAAATTATTTAGTTAAATACAACAAATTTATAATGGAGAATGATGACGAAAACCTTATCGGGGCCTTCTGCGAGTTCTTAAATTTCTGTAAACAAATGGGAATTCAACAAAAGTGAAACATGGTGTAACAGAAAAATAAATTATGATATTTTCTCTCTTTCCCTTTAGTTTTAGAATTAAAATTGTTCTAAAGTAAATAAAAACATACACTATAAAACAATAATTGAATATGAGTACTGTCAATAAAGCAACTAGTTTTAAACTATTAAAAAATACATAAAAATTAACAAGTTGCTCTTCTATGACAACCCAACATTAAATACAAAAGTTTGATATATGAAAAAACTCCAAAGTGCAACTAGTTTAAAGTAAAATGCAACCAGCATATTTCTAGCTTAAAACTAGTTACTTCGTCTGCAGGGTATAAACTTTGCTGCTTATTTCTCTCATTCTTGTTTAGTGCCACCCTGCTCTTTTTCCTCCCATTTTTTTAGGTTTTGGACCAAAAACATTATTTCAAAATAATGAACTACCAAATTGACTCCAACAACACATTATTTGAATTTTTTTTCTACTTTTTTTTGTTAATTTTTTTTAGAAATTGTTTTTCATTTTTATAATTTTGTTTGTACTGTTTCGAATTAATGTTTCTTTCGCTTTTGATTTGAATTTTATTGCCATGAATTTCAATTTAAAAATATTTTTTTCTTTATATTTCGAATTCTAATTCACAGCCAAATGGACAATCAGCGTAAAAATCTATTGGAGGCTTTGACCAAAAAGGGTATTGCCGTTGCTAAATTGTGCGCAATGGATAACAATGTTAAAGATCGTTTGGAGGATATCAATAATGTGTACACGGAAATCATAAAATTTGTGGATGCCAGCGATTCGAAGGTAAGTTTCGCCATATTAGCATTGTAATGATTGTTGTTTTCCATCTATTTTCCATTTACAAATGTATTTATGAAGTTGTTTATAATTGTGTGTGTGTGTGTTTTTTTTTTTATTGGGCACTGACCAGAAACTAGACCACCGACAACGGCATTAAAATAGAAATTCGAACAAATAAAAATTGTTTTGAAAAAAATGTAAGTGCTACAGCAGCATAATTACCCAATTCATAATTTAACGAAGCCACGAAGCACTTAAGTGCACAATGGTGCAGAAAAACGAAAAAAAAACAAAAAAAAAATCAATTGAATTGAATTGAATTTAAAATTGCTAAATTCACTCAGTGTTTGCAATTAATTAGTAGCTTTTGAATCAGGTTTGCATAAACAAAAATTTTTTTCTTTAGAAAATAAAATTAAAAAAATGTAATTTTAAAAGGTGGAAAGGAAAGTGGTTAAAATTTTGATTTTGTTGTTCCCTATAGTAGAAACATACTGTGGTCTTATGTTATTATTGCCAGAAATTTTGTGTAGGATTTTCTAAAAAAAATCCTTTATTTTCCCTACATAACCGAGCATTCATGTCTGGTCGTACAGTCCGGTCGTTTCTCCGCCAATGTTCGCTTCAAACAAATCAATTGTCGCATCATCTCGCAGTAGGTTCCATGAGATGGCCTGACCCGATTTCAGCAGCTCAAAATAAATGGGACCTTTTTTATTGCACCAAATACAGAATATTACCTTGGCGGCTGTAGGAAAAATCGCCCAAAGAAAAATGGCCCAAAAAAAAAATGAAAAATCGCCCAAAAAAATTCCATGTAAAATTGGGCAATTTTTCGTTATTATTGGGTGATTTCTCGTTTTTTTAAATTTGGTGAGTTTTCATTATGAAAAAATCACCCAATAATAAAAAATAGCCCAATTTTTTTGGGCCATCTTTCATTTTTAAAATTTCGTCCAAATCTTACATGTTTTTTGTAAAAATAACGGGACATATTGAAAAAAGGTGGCATGTCATAACGTCCAGTGCCATAGTGTCCGTCAGAGCAGTGTCATAAAGTCCGTGGACGTTATGTCACTTTGTAGAGTGTCATAATGTCTTCAACATGCTTACAAACTCCGAAGCATAGCCGGCCTCCGACCGGGCGCAAGTACAAGTACCGGCTTCGCTAATTAAAGCTTCTCTGCACAGACGGCCTTCGGCCGGGAGCAAGCATTTTCTCCTCTATGGTATAACATAAACCGGCTTCGCTAACTAAAGCTTCTCTGCATAGCCGGCCTTCGGCCGGGCGCAAGGATTTCTCCTCTATGGTATAACAAATACTGGCTTCGCTAACTAAAGCTTCTCTGCGAAATCAGCCTTCGTTCGGACATACCGGCAGCGCTTACTAAAGCATTTCGACATAGCCGGCCTTCGGCCGGGCACAAGGATTTTATACTCTATGGTATAACAAAAACCGGCTTCGCTAACTTAAGCTTCTCTGCATAGCCGGCCTTCGGCCGGCCGCAAGGATTTTCTTCTCTATGATATAACAAAAACCAGCTTCGCTAACTAAAGCTTCTCTGCGCAGACGGCCTTTGGGCGGGCGCAAGGATTTTTTCCTTTGTGGTATAAAAAGTACCGGTTTCGCTAAGTAAAGCTTCTAAAATCTGTCTTGCGCCCGGCCATAGGCCGGCTAAGCTTTCAAGTTTGTAAGCTATGCTTTCGAGTTTGTTCACGGACACTATGACATTGGACGTTATGACATGCCACCTTTTTGCAATATGTCCCGTTATTTTTATAAAAACATTTAGGAATTCGTCGTATAGTAATAATGAATGATTTAGACAAATAGTATGCCCGAAAAAATGGGCTATTTTTCATAAAATATTTTTCGGTGATTTTTCATAATGAAAAATCACCAAATTTAAAAAACGAAAAATCACCCAATAGTAACGAAAAATAGCCCAACAATTTTGGGTCACTTTTCATATGAATTCAGGCCCATTTTTACATGGAATTTTTTTTTTTTGGGAGATTTTTCATTTATTTTTTTGGGCCATTTTTCTTTGGGCGATTTTTCCTACAGCCTAAATCGGCGGGTTGGCCGGGCTTTCTTGCGCCTTGGGTATCGTGATGGATCCATTTTCATTGCAAGAAATGATTTGGGCCAGCAATGGCTTGGCGTTTAAACAGAATTTCGCAAAAATCTGCAAAATCTTCAATCAACGTCTCTTGTCTTTTCTAAGCGCCTTTTTTACTATAATGATTTTTCTTTTGTATGAAACATTTTGCTATTTTTAGGATTGTTTTTTTTTTTAATTATTCAGGTATGTGATGGAAATCGATTTAAAAAACGATACGATTTGAAACCGAAAATATCGTTTTCAGTATCTTTTGAAATGATTTTAATTGTATATTCCTTTTATTTTCAGTCTTTATTCTTTCAAATTGTATATTATATACGTAAACTGAAGTGTATTCTGAACGAAAATTTAAGACTATAATTCAGAAATAGATTTGGAATCCTTCGAAATTCATCACACCTTTTAAAAACGTTCGTTTTGAAATCGATCGATTTTCATCACATAACTGATTTTTTTTTTTTTTTTTTTTTTGTTTTTTTGTTGAAACATTTTGTGGCTTTTAACAAAAATTGTGTATTTTTGTAAAAGTTGTAAAAACTTGCATATTTTTTAAAGTTTTTTTTCATTCGAATTATTTGTTTGTTTTTATTAAGATTTCTCTATGACGTGCTGATTTCCCAATTTTTATTTTTGATAGATACAAATTTATTATTGAGGCTAGTTTCTACACGCAAAGAAAAAACATGGTTGTGGTAAACATATTCTAAGAGCAACATATTATGATAAGAATTATGATGGTAGTCACCATATTAAGATTATTATTGAATCATATTATGACTAAATATACTCGTAATATGTCATCATAATATTTTTCCCTTAATCAAATTATTATTGTGTTAATCATACTAAGTTAAGAAGTAATCAAATTATTATCATGTTAATCATAATAACCTAAGAAATTAATCATATTATCATCATGTTAATCATAATAAATTTAAAAGCAATCATAGCTGTCAAAAAAATACAAAATAAATTAAAATATTTTTGCATCGATTTTTTATTTTGTGGCTTTTTACAATTTTTCTTAATGTTAATCAAATAGCGGAGTTCAATATAAGGCTTGCAAAAGAGCTAATGAAAAATCTGTGGTTTTCATGGGCAACCGCTTGTGTCCATTTTTTCGATTTTAAGATGTTAATGAAATATCGTAGCACTTTTATAAAATATTAAGAAATCTCTGTGTGTTTTGTTCTTGGATTTTACAAAAAAACTATAATATTTTGCATTTGCACTATTACATAACTAATACTTGAATGAACTTCGCTAGTATTTTAATTTTTTAATTTCCTTTAACTTATTTTTTTATGGAATTTTATCGTTTAATTGTTTAACCGCTCACAAATAAAAAAAACGACACAACTGCTTCAAAATTATTTTACAAATGGCGCTAACATAATATGATTGGATTAAAAATAGTTTGATTGCATCTCTAACATAATATGATAAATGTATAGAAAGTTATCATGTTATGGCTATTAAATATCATGATATGATTGTGAGAAATATAATATGTTTAGAAAGTTATCATAATTAAGTTGTTAGAAAAATAATTATTTTTCGGTCAACAATACTCAAATTCATAACTGCGATAAACATTGATATGTTTACAGTAACTATAATTGTTGATATTAAATAAAAATAACAATTATTTGTGTACGACAACAATATATTGTTACATTAAACATAGTGTTGTTGCCGTAACGATGCCCAACCATATTTTTTCTCTGCGTGTATGCTCATTTGGTTGCTTAGGCCAGATCATTAGGAACAATTTTTCCAAAGACTTAAAAAAAGCGAAAGGTATTATACAAATAAAACTGTAAAACGAATGAGAATTACAAACATTCAATTTTGGATTTTTCCGGAAATCTTCTTTTTTTCCTATTTTTGGAGATTTTAAGTCGATTTTGTTAGACTTTTTTATTTACAGCCGGCTCTTAGAACGTGAGTGCAAAAGTGACTCGTAAAACATTTAAAACAAAAACAAAATTTCAAATTTGGGGGGAATTTTGTATGATACAAAAAAGTTAAAAAATTTGCTTTTAAAAGTTTATTAAAAATAATGGCCCATATTCATAGTCAAAAATAAAGTCGACTTTAATGTTATTGAAATCCATTTAAAGCAAGTTTTAACTTAAAGTCGATTTTATTTTTGACTCTGAATATGGGCCAATATGTGTGTATATTATATTAAAAAAAACTCAAAAAAAAAAGGTTTAATAAAGATAGTGCCCGCCTAATGGTAAAAATTCGACCATACATTTTCATGTTCATACGAAGAAAACATAGTACATCTATGTATATATGAATTTACATGTTTAGTTATTCCGTCTTAGTGGATCGATTTGCCGAGGGACCAACCTCCGTTTCATATTTTAACTTCCACGAGAGTTAATTTTATTTTATAAGTTCAATATCATCAGAATTGATAAAACAAAAAAGTATCAAAAAATCTCTTAATAGATTGTCAATCAGGACATTGCAAGTATAATTTTATTTGTTAATGTCTAATATTAAAGAAAATTAATCAATGTACCAGATGTTGAACGAAAAAGTACCAAAAAGCTCCCCTTACATGTTCTTATTCCCCCAGGACCATGCATTTTTAATTTTATCTTTATAGGTCGAATATTAACAAAAATTCAAAACATACCAAAGAAAAAATAAAAAGTACCAACATTTTTAATCTCATAGGGTTTCATTCACTCAGGACCATGCACATATAACATAACGTTTCTAAAAAAATTTTATAAATTTTTTTTGACGATTTTTCGAAACGATAAAGACGATTTTTTTATTTTTTCTCAGGAAACTGACGATTTTCTCACAAATTTATCGAAAACCGGTTTCTAAAAAATATCGAATAATCGACAACCCAATTTTTTTATTATTTGATAATTGAAAAAAAAACAAATTTTTTGTGTATGTGTTAGTAGCAAATTTTAACGCCTATAACTCTGAAACTATTGAACAGATTTTAATAAAATATATATTGTGCACTTCTGTAAGTAAATATCTTTCAAATGGTGTATATTTTGTTCAAATCGGTTGACATACAGAGGAGGAAAGTGTTCTTAACTGTTTTGCCTTAGCCGATTTATATATAGAGATATAAAATCAGTTCAATATACATTAATCTTTTTAAATAAGCAATTTATGATTTCCTTGTGAGGCAAATTTAGACAGTAGACTGTTCTGTCATTGTTGATCTGAGCCATGTTTTTATTCGACGAAGGGTAGGAAATGACCTCCGGCTCGTAGCATTACTGACGAGCATTGAAACAAAAATTTGAAATATTTTTCTTAGATTTGGGTAGATATCTTCATCACAGTTTATTAAAACATCTACAACGTTATCTGATAGATCAGGCTCAAGTTTCGACGTAAGTAGGTGTTTATCTCTTTTATTTATTTATTTATTTATTTAATATATAATTAGGTCTATGGATAAATCCTTACAGCCTAATACAAATGAGTATTTAACTTAAGTATAATATTACGTTTAACAATATTTAAATCCAGAGAAAAATCAATAAATTCAAACATTTCATTGAAGCAACAACACAGTTTTCTAAATGGGTCTGCCATAGCATAGTTAGTTCGGAAAGTTTTTATAAATAAGGGATTATAGTACCGTACCGTACGTCGTGGAATGTTAAATGATAAACTACTTAATAAAAAATTCGAGCATACTTTTCCATTTATTAAGTTAATTACAAATGAGACATTTAGCATAACTCTGCGACTTTTCAGTGTTGGCAAACGTATTAAAGATAATCTTGTAGAATATGAGGGGAGATTATCATATCCTCGATATGTATCTCTCAGGCAAAAAAGCAAGAATTGTTTTTGAATGGATTCAATATGATCACTATGAACCATATAATGTGGATCCCATACAATCGAGCCGTATTCCAAGATTGGTCTAACGAGAGATGTGTAAAGTTGTTTAGTGACGAAAGTATCCTGGAATTCCTTCGCCCAACGTTTAATAA
Source organism: Pollenia angustigena (assembly GCA_930367215.1). Taxonomy (NCBI): domain Eukaryota; kingdom Metazoa; phylum Arthropoda; class Insecta; order Diptera; family Polleniidae; genus Pollenia; species Pollenia angustigena. Next base: position 197,733,084 of record OV884060.1, read on the forward strand.
AAGCCAGAGTACAACGAGCCCTGTTGACAGTCATTGATATGTGTTGAATAAAATCCAATTTTGCATCCAGTAAGATGCCAAGATCCATAATTGTGTCAACTATCTCGATTTTATAGTCACCGAGTTTATAGTTATTTAAAATACTACGTTTTCTAGAAAAGCGCATATGTTTACATTTCATTAGGTTTAAATCCATTAGGTTATGTTTACACCAATTATAAAAGGTATCCAAGTCTTCTTGAAGATAATTATGGTCTAAATAGTTCGTGAAGTTTAAAAAAATTTTTACATCATCTGCGAACATTAGTATATGTGAATGTTTAATAATATCAGGCATGTCGTTAATGAAGAGCAGAAACAAAAGTGGGCCAAGGTGACTACCTTGCGGAACACCGGATTTTACCAATATAGGTTTAGAAGTTGAAAACCCAAATTTTACACATTGTATTCTGCCGAGAAGATATGACCTTAGCCAGCTTAAATAAGTTTTGTCGAAACCCATAATATCAATTTTTCTCAACAGAAGGTTGTGATTTACCTTATCAAATGCCTTACTGAAGTCGGTATATATAACGTCGGTATGCTGGTTGTTGACGAATCCCTCATTTACCAAAGTTGTCAGTTCTAAAATATTTGTCATAGTTGATGATTCTTTACGAAATCCGTGTTGAAAAGGTGTTAATAACGGTGAAACTTGATGAACCAATGAATCTAAAATGCATTTTTCAAAAAGTTTTGGAATTGCGCTAAGTTTGGCTATACCTCTGTAATTAATTATATTTGATTTATTTCCAGATTTGAATAAAGGAATTAAATATGACTCTTTCCATATTTTTGGAAAATATCCATTTTTCAAAGAAATATTAAAAATAATTGACAACGGCATTGCTAAAGCTTCCATACAGTTGATTAAAATACTGCTTGGTATACCATCAGGACCCATTGAGTTTGAATATTTAAAAGATTTTAAGCAATTGATAATATTAAGTGTGGTTATTGGTGAAAATGAAATAGTTTGACCAGTAACTATATTAAATGGATAATTGACATTTTCAGCACAATGTGCATCAGAATATGTGGACGAAAAAAAGTCGGCAAATAAATCACTGATTTCCTTTTCATCGTGTGTTTCAGTACCCATATATTTCATGACCTTCGGTGCGCCAGAGATCTTTCTTTTCGAATTTACAAATTTATAGAATGATCTTGGATCGTATTTTAAGTTGTTTTTTATTTTAATCAAATAATCGTTATATAATTTAGCATTTAGCAAATTGTATTTTGCACGAAGGACGGAATACTTGCTGTAATCGCAGTGGGATCCAGATTTCTTATATTTTCTGTAATTCTTGTTTTTTAAGTTTTTTAACGAAGAAAGTTGTTTATTACCCCATGGTGGTCCTGATTTTGAGCTCAGTGAAAATTTTGGTATACATTCATTCATATATTGTTTTATTGTACTGTAGAAATTATTAATCATTTTATCGATTGTTTCTGGTGCGCCAATGCGAATGGATATCAATTGAATCCAATTTGTGTTAATTAAAAGGTTATGTAGGTCGTTGTAATTTGCCCTTTTAAAACAAAACACCTTTTCTTTTTTATGAAAATTTTGAACACGATGACAACTAAAAATGTTGCAGCTAATTTCAATTGTTATCAAACATAATCAGCTCATCAGCTAGTTGTGATTTTTAAAGTTTTGTGTCTGTATATGACTTGATTACACTTTGAGGTAGAAGTTTAGGTATGTTCAATACATTTAGGATATCTATTGGAAAAGGTGTTTTGAGATCTTCTAAAATAAATTCATTAGGACGAATGTAACCTACAACACGGTAGTAATCTTCAACATTTTGGAAGTGATTATTTCGTTCAAATCTTGTCTTTCCGATTGGAGCCTCGATTTGAACGCAAATAACTTAAACTTTTTCAAAAATCGCTTTGAATTGTTTTGATAAGGCTTGATCCTTTAAGCAGATCTATATCTTTCTTTTATAAAATGATACTAAGTGGCTGTGTTACAATAAGTATCAAAATGTATATTCGACAAATAAATTCAAAAGTACCAAGTGAGTTCCTTAATATAAAGGTAGAGATACTACCTTTTCACTCAGATATTTTTTCCAAAGCTTCTACTAAATGATGTACACTTGTTGCAAAGTGTAAAATTGAGTCGTGACGGTCCACCTCCATTTTCTGCTGACATCAGAGGACACGCATCTGTTCCATTTCCAAAGCTCTAATAGCTATTGATGAAAGTGCCTTCGCATCAATTGCCACATCAACGTCATCAATATCCTTTGAAGCCTCTTCAAATGCGTTTACAATAAAGCCAATAAATTCTTCCTTAAAAAACTTTTTTTTTGCATGTTGAAATATCTTAAAGATAAGGAAATCTGGTTTTTCCCCAACAAATCCGTGCTTTCGTTGAAAATTATCGAATAGAATTTTGATTCATATAACACATAAATATTGCAAATATTAAGGCTTTTTAATAATTCAACCGCACGCATTATCAAGTCAAACGTTTAGTCTTTGGATATAGATGGCACCTGCTGGGATTGAATGTAGAATAATAAGTAATTGAATACGGTAAACTAGATGTCTCATTGGAAATATCTAATAAATAACTATTAGGATTAAGATTTGGATACTTATTGAAAATTTCTTTAGAGATTCAATAAAAAAAAAACAAAAAAAACCTTGCTGGGGTTTCCAAAAATTTTGTGACATTTAAAAAAAATATTATTATTGGGAATGCTTGTATTATCGAAATAAACAAAGCATATTTTTATAATTTAGGGGAGGGGGGTGGGGGGGAATTTCCTTATTTCCCCCCTGAATCCGCGCCTGGTTCACACTATCAAAGTTTTCTTTCAGAAAGTCTTAGTTTATTGGTGAGAGGGAAGGAAAACAGTAGATTTTTTATACTAATGGCTTAGTTAGCCAAGAGTAACCCCAGTCAAAAAAATGTGCTCCAAAAGGAGCAGGTTTTGTGAATGAATTCATACCTGAAATCGCTTCAAACCTGCTGATGGGATGCCTGATTTTTGTATGGGGTGTTCCCGGTTTGGAGGACTTTTTTCTGATGACAATAAGCGCTTCTTTTAACATGCAAACAAAGCGCTCCTAGAGTGCTTTTTATGGGCTTACTATATTAAATTATGCATTAATGTTTTGCTTTTACTTTTGTTTAAATGCCTTTTTCCAATCATATTCGAATATTTTTTTTTCGGTTTGCAACCTTCTTCGTTGTCAGCACTAAAATAGCAGCTTTTTTGTATATTTTATTCTATATCATTTAAAGCTCTTTTATTGAAGCGCTCGATTATGCGCTTTTTCTCTTAAGTGCTTCAAAAAACCCAAATTTTTTTACTGGGACCGTACGTTACCAAAAAACTCAAAATTAACATCGTGCATTATGTTTGGACCACCCTTTATTTGTTTAAAAAAAGATAATTATTTTTTCTTGTTTTTTTTTTTTTTTTTTTTGAAATTTGGGATTCCCGTAAGGCAAGTTTTATTAAAAAATCGTTTAATTTTTTATTCTGGCGTTTTTTATTTACAGCTTTTATTATGGCGACGTTATTTAATTGAGCAATACTGGTGAATTGAATATTTTTGCCTAATTTTTGAAAAACATCTCTTCAAGGCTAGATTACACTATCTCATAAGTCTTACGTATTCCATAATACTTCGTGAGATAGAAATCTAATGAGTTTTATTGCGGCTGTCAGCAAATCTAATTTAACATGACAGTATGTGTTCACACCATCACACAACGTATAAACACTCACACATGAAATAAAATGCAACCCTGATCCAATGAAAAGTATTATTGTTTAGAAATTTTTCCAAAAACGATGAAGTCGTATGGGATGTCAAACTTTTTTTCATAATACTTGTCATTTTCATCACACATGCATTCACACTATCACACTTTGTCATATTACTTGAATTTTTGACATGTATAAATAACACAGGCCAACACTCAATTTGCTTCTTTGAATTTATCAACTGATTTTAGTTAATTTGGGTGCGCTGAGTTCATAACTGTTATCAGTTTGTCTCTATCAGCTCTAGTTTTCATGATATAGCTTCAGTTGATAAATTCAAAGAAGCAAAAATCTTTTTTAATTTTGTCGGGCTGTGTAATTCAAATTTTCTTCTAACTTTTGTTCGAATCTCGTACAATAACTTAAATGTTCATATTTTCTGCCAGTTAAATCACATTAAGTTAATAAATTTCTCAGATTTTCTTTCACTTCATTCAAGTTATATTTCTTTTATTTTTCCAACTAAACTAAAATCCCATAAATGAGCAAAAAATTCAAATAATTTGCAATTCAATTTTAATCTTTCCGAGAATTTGTTACGAAAAAAAACTCTCTAGAAAATCTTCTTCTCATCGTATTCAGGTCTTTGTTGGACCATTTCGTATTTGGTTTAAAAATTTTCAAGGAATTCTGTAGAAAGGCTCCTGTTCTCATTGTATTGGGAATAAATGTAGCTTTTAATGCAACTGTATAAATCAGAAACATTTACGTACATACAGTGGAATCTCTCATGAACAGGCACCGAAGGGATCATTAAAATGTGTCCGTGCAGAAGGGATGTGCTCGCTTAAAACTTAATGATTTCCTTTAGAACGCTGCCGGGATACGGTAACAGTGTCGGTCGTAATGAGGTTACCGCTTATGGAATTTAGGTCCGTTAGGTGCAGTTTATACTGTATATGCTTGTTGTATATGAATTGAAAATGTATCTGTCCTTTCATCAGTAATTATTAGTTTGTTATTTCACATTAATTTCTAGCTCTGAAAAAAAAATTACCGGTATTAGAAAACTTGAAATTGATTTTATTGTTATAAAAGTTATGATTACGTCGCATTAATGTTGATTTTAAACCCCATTTAAATTTTATCTAAAAAAAAAAAAATAAATATAAAAGAACTGAAAAGTACTGAGGAATATAGAAAAAAGCCATGAAAGAAAATTTGTGTTATATTGATTTGTGTACATAAAACGGATTAAACATTGTATAGTTTATGAATTAAATGTAAATTTGGTATATTTCTCAGTGGAGCCTTTTAAATTTCTTTAAAATAGAAAAAGACAAAATATAAATATAATAGAATTTTGATCCAAAATATTTTCTTAACATTTTACCTCATTTTAAAAATATTTTCATAAACATTTTTGGGAATTCCAAAAAAATTAAAAAAAAAATTCTGAACTATTTGGACGAAATTCAAAATTATATACGAAAATATGAAAATTATTTAGTTAATTTGGCGTTTCACCAAAAATCTTAACTTTCTGTGATTTTTTTAACAAACATCGATTTTTTAACCGAAAAAATAATTGTTAACTCAAAATTCATAATTTTACTAAAAATTCGGAATCGATAATATACAAATTCATAATTTAATTTCAAATCAATCTTCATTTTAACCAAAAATCGAAATAAATGTCAAAAATTTCTAATTTTACTGAAAATCAACATTTTCCCTGAAATTCGAAAATTAAATCGAAAATAGATATTTTAATTAAAAATCGATATTTTTACCAAAAATTTATTTATTCTTCCAAAATCCATAATTTTACTGAAAATTAATAATTTTAACCGGAATCGATAATATTAATGAAAATTCATATTTTAATTGAAAATATATATTTGAATTTGAAAATATATATTTGAATTGAAAATCTCTCCCTCAAAAATCTATATTTTAACCAAAAATCGATATATTCGTCAAAAATTAAAACAATTTACATTTTAAGTTTAATTCGAAAAATTTATTGAAAATATTTGTTTTAATAAAAAATCGATAATTTAGCAAAAATCAATTTTTTCACCCAAAATTTATTTTATCGTCAAATTTCCATAATTCGACTCAAAATCAGTATCTTAACTGAAAATTTATAATATGAAAGGGAATCGATAATTTTATTAGAAATTGATATTTAAACCGAAAATGTATAATTTTTCCGAATTTTCGCCAAAAATTTATAATCCGATAATCTTTTCGAAATTCCATCATAGTTTTCACCCTAAAAACCTTTTTTTTAACCAAAAATCTATACATTCATCGAAAATGTCTAATTTTAACAAAAATTTACATTTTCACTGAAATTCTAAAATTTTATCGAAAATATATATTTAAATTAAAAATCGAAAGTTTACCGAAAACCCATATTTTCACCCAAACTGTTTATATTATCATCAAAATTCAATAATTTAACTCAAAATCTGTATTTTTAATCAAAATTAATAACATTAACGGTAATCGATAACTTTATTGAAAATTTATATTTTAACCGGAAATTATTAGTATCACCGAAAATTAATAATTTTTTAGAATTTTATCCAAAAATTTATTATTTTACCGAAAATCTACATTTTCCCAGAAATTTTAAATTTATATTTTCCATCTAAAACTCTATATTTTAACCAAAATCTCTAATTTTACCCATATTACATTTTTAGCTGAAAATTTAAAATTTTTTTCTTTTACAAAAAAACTTTATTTTTTTCTTCCAAAATCCATAATTTTACTAAAAATTTATAATTTCAACCGGAATCGATAATATGTATTAAAGAAAATTCATATTTTAATTGAAAATCTATATATTAACCAAAAATCGATATATTCGTCCAAAATTTCTAATTTTACCGATAGCTTACATTTTCAGTGAAACTCGAAAATTTTATTGAAAATAGATATTTTAATTAAAAAACGATAATTTACCAAAAATCAATTTTTTCATCCAATATTTATATTATGTATCATCAAATTTCCATGATTCGACTCAAAATCTGTATCTTAAGTGAAAATTTATAATATTAACGGGAATCGATAATTTTTTCGGGTTTTCGCCAAAAATTTATAATCCGATAATCTTAGCGAAATTCCATCATATTTTTCACCTTAAAAACCTTTTTTTAACAAAAAATCTCTAATTTTAACAAAAATTTACATTTTCACTGAAATTTTAAAATTTTATCGAAAATATATATTTAAATTAAAAATCGAAAGTTTACCAAAAATCCAAATTTTCACAAAAACTGTTTATATTATCATCAAAATTCATATATTTAACTCAAAATCTGTATTTTTAATAAAAATTAATAATATTAACGGTAATCGATAACTTTATCGAAATTTTATATTTTGACTGAAAATCATTATTTTCACCGAAAATTTGTAATTTTATAGAATTTTCTCCAAATATTTATAATTTTACCGAAAATCTACATTTTTGCCCAACTTCGATTATTTTATCGAAAATTTATGTTTTTCATCTAATACCCTTCAATTAAACCAAAAATCGATATATTCGTCCAAAGTCTTTAATTTTAGCAGTATTACATTTTCACTGAAAATCGAAAAAATTTTTCAAAAATAGTTATTTTAATAAAAAAATCGATATTTTGGCGAAAATCGATAAAAATAAATAAAATCTACATTCTCACCGAAAATCTATAATTTGAGCGAAAATCTACAATTTTCTGAAATTTGATGGTGTTATCGATATTTTTTTACCAAAACTATTAATTTTTTAAGATGCAATAAATTTTTACCAAAAATCTAAATTTTCATTTAAAATCGAAGTTTTCACCGAAAGTCGATAATTTAGCCTGAAAATTTATATATTTGAATAAAATCTATGATATCACTTAAAGTCAATATTTTTATCGAAAATTAATATTTTTAATGTCATTACTCTAAATTTTGTAAGCGAAGCGAGTAGAAACAATTATTCATCCTTCACCTTTCGCTACAAAAAAAAAAAAAGAAATTAAAATCGTGCCTGTTTTCAATGCAAACAAAAATGAATAATTATTTTTTTTACTTAATTTCTTTGCGTCTTTAAAACTTTTGCGATTTCTACATTTAACACAAAGTTAAATTCCAAAATGTCTGTATTTAGAATTGAAAAATAAATCTTTATTTTTTTCAAAACCTTAAAAATGTTGACTAATGTCTTCTTAAGTACTTTTTTAAGTCAACATTCTTAATTAAGGTGCATGTTTGCTGCCAACAATTAACTCTCCTCCACTACGTAAGACAGGCAAACAGGCAGACAGACAGACGGACAAACAATTTAATGGAAACTTTGAAAGACATAAACTACAACTTACACCTTTTGTGACACAAACACTATTGTCTAGGAATGTGGCACCTATAATTAAAAAAGATTACTTCTTTAGACCATTTACTGGTTGGATTTTAAATCCCAGTGTTTTCAAATGGTAACACAGAAACTGCACATTCACATACCGACAACACCTACACATACACACACACACACACACACACTAGTACTTAAACAAACACACCAAAACTCAGGCAGCAAAAGGACGTCAACTGGCAAAGAGAACAAAACGAAACTTAAGCACAACTATTTAGTACAAGTAATAAAAAATGTGGGAGAATAAATAAGGAAAAAAATCAAAATAAAGAGATAAAAGATACGACAAAAAAAAGCATTTAATTTCAAAATTCTCAGTAGATTTCAAAATAAACGATTTAAAAGAGAACCAAGAAAAAACCATTGAAAGGATCATTTAAGTTTGCTTTTAAGTTATTTGTGTAAAATTTATAACAACTCTAATATTTCAAAGGACCTTATGGCAGATATGGCTTTTAGGTATCTTAACCATGTTTTTTAAGCCCGATAGAACTTGCTATTTAAAAAAAAAATAACACAAACATTTTAAGCAAAAAAAATTTGTTCCAAAGATCCGATATCCATGGTTTTTAGATTTGAAAGTAATTTCGGGATATTCTTGACGAAGCTCAATTTGGACATCCACTTTTGTGCCACTTTTTCGAGCATTGCTGGCTATATGTCACGAATAACGTGAACAATGTTGTCCGATTTTCGTAGACTTGAGGTAACCTATAATAATATAGCCAGATAGGGGCATTTCCCCAGAATGGTCTACCAGGACGAAAAAATAAAATGTTGATTATCATCGTCTTTTATTATTTCTTATTAGAAAAAAGGCTATGTTCTTATAAAAGAATGGTTTCCTAGCATATCTGAGCTGTTTTAATTGAGGAAATTGGTCTGGAAATTGGAAAATTTTATAATTTCCTGTATTTTCTACTTCTAAAGACATTTTTATATACCTTTTTTACATGCAAAAAATATGTTATGTTTACACTCTTTCTTCATAATCTCTCCATTACAGTCAATTGTAAAAGGAGTATTAAGTTTTTTTGTTAAGGAAATTTGAAGACATTTATGGTAAAATGCATGGTGATAATAATAAAAAAACACATGGAAAAATCGTACGTTCGCGATCCGTACGTTCGCGACCGGTACATAAGCCAATTAAACAAAAACCAAGAAAGATATTTTATTTTGTAAATACTTGATGGAGACCTACATTAATACACTTTTAAAATAAATTAATCACTTTTGAAAATTCCGTTTCATTACGCAGATTTTTACATTTCACTACTCTCATCCGAAGTTGACTTCTATTTTTAGAACGTTCGTGACCACACGTTTATAACTCTTATTATGAAAACTTAAACACGATGAAATCCAACTTTTGTACTAAACATAGAGCTACCCAAATGCTATCGAATCGCAAAAAAAATGCTAGGAAAAGTTTGTTTTTCTATATTATTTGTACATCAAAAGCGTACGAACGTACGTTCGTGACCCCAGGAAATGCCCATATGTATTTAACCGTAGGAGAACTGATAGTATTTCGTCGTACTCCTTTCAGCTTTATGACATGAGCTTTAAAAATCTACTAACATTTAAAAGCCTCTTCATGATGCATAAAATAATATATATACAGGAGCCCGAATATTTATTTAAGAGAATAGTTTTTGCCAAATCTCCAAGCGGTAAAAATTTGATTTCTCAAAAATATAGATATCTTATCTCTTCGAGACAATTTTTTAACTACACAATTAGTCTCTGGAACAAATTACCAACACGTTTTCAAACACAAAGCAACACTTTGGCCTTTAAAAAGGAATTATTAAAGTATTCTAAAAATCTTTAATATAGCTTAAATATATCTATATCCATTTAATTATTAATTATTTTTATTTATTATTTATTTATTCATTGAACGTATTGTATAACTTAATTTATTGATTCGGTTTTTGTATGTTAGATTGCCATGTAACTTACTATCACTGTAAATTATAGGATTTGTATCTTGTTGTGATAGGTATTAAAAATAAGAGTAAAGAAAGGAAAAGAAAAGAAAGAAATGTTGCCCTCCGAAGAGTCAATTGTTGCTGATTTAGCAGCAAAAACAAGTTACTTCACTTAGTCCCTCAGGAAATAATCGAGAGGTATCAAATCGCACGACCGTGGACGCGAATTGTTAGTTGCATTTTTCCAAATCCCATTATCGCCAAATTTTGATTTCAATAAGTCGATGTTGAAACCACATCTCGACTGGATCGATTTTAACCATAAATAACTGATTGTGATGCGATAACGACAGTTATGCCAAGTGTAAGGATTAATTTGAAAATTTGACATGTGGGGAAAAATATCTTCATTCTGATGAATTGTAGGGATTTTTCCTTCATTACGGATTTTTTTTTTGTCTTAAAATTGTCAACAGTAAACTTAAAAATTACAACATATCATCCGCTCATTATTGGTTTGACTTAACGACATTTAAAAAAAATTGAGTTAGGAATAGGGTATATACACAGAAAAAATGATTGCCGAATTATTTTCAAACAAACGCTTGTTTGAAAATTTTTTTAATTTCTACAAATTTTTTTTACTGATTCAATTAAAATTTTTGTTTGATTTTTATTTAACCAACAAAAATGTTGACAACCATTCAAAAATATAATACACGCGTTATTGGTTTCAAGTTTTCATAATTTTGTATGAAATATTTAACGCTTTTTAATGTTGTCGTTTTTTTGCATTTTTTTTATTTGATCGTAAGCAACACTTCCTAATGTGAAATATAAGAACTACAACAAAAAACACATGCAGTCTATTTTTGGACACTTTAAAAAAGTACAACAGTAAGAAAGAGGAAGAGGTTGCAGTAAAAAAAAAAAAAAATAGGTAAAAAAACGTTTTACTCTTTTTAAACAACAGAAACAACAACAACATTATAAGAAACAAAATAAATTTTTGGTTGGTTTCAAAGTTGGTTAAAAAAAAAACAAAATCCCGCATTCAATTTTTTCAAACTGTTTGCTTAAATACATCAAATACAAAAATATAATGATGACGAAAAACATATCGAGTCGGTCTGTCGCCGTTTTTGGGTTACATTTCTTCTTCATTAGCAAAGGAAAGGATACAGCAACAGTGAGTGATGACGAAAAACATTGTGTGTATAAAAAAAGACTTCGTTCAAAAATTATTCCAACAAAAAAATGTGTCTCAAAGCCAGCCGGCCGCTCTGCTCTATCTGCCATCATCTTCTAATACAGTGCCTGCTTGTGTGCGCATCATTGCTCGTGCAAAAGAAAAACATTTTTTTTTATTTTGAAATTTTGTATATGAATTTCAGTAAACTTTTTGTTTGATTCAGTTAAATTATTTGTTTGAAAAAATCAGTGTTTTTTGTCAATAAACAAAATGCAAATAAATTGTTTGAATATGCGAATTTGTTTATAGGAGCGATTTCAGACAAAAAATTGTTTGATTCTACAAATTTTTTGTTTGAATTGGAAAAATATTTTTTTCTGTGTATATATAAACTAGCATATATATACCCGCTACTTCGTTAGCGTCTCCTTTTTCTTTGTGGACATATTTTTATGCCAAAGTCTATTTTTCTGGGTTAAAACTTGTTTAAATTCTAGCATTTAACCCGATACTTTAGTTGAACCAAAAAGCTAAAGAAAAATATCAAATTTCTCGTATTTCCTTTTTTGGGTACTATATTTTTCCCCCATTAAGTATCAATAATTTCAGTATTTTAGTGGCAGCCCATAATTTAGTACGAATATGTACCAAAACTAGTTACGATTTTCACCCCTTAAATGTTCAAATTTCGAAAAAGTACCAAATTTGTGTTCGTATTTTTTTGATAAGTATCGAATGTGGTATAAACTTTGTTTCTATGCTTATTGGTTCAAAAGGTAAATGGGGTGTCAAAAAATGTCCAAAATTCAGGTATCTCTTTTAGTTTTGAAGATATAAAATTACCGAATTTTCCCGTTTTACCCTTTTTTACCCCCTAAACATTCGAATTTCCAAAAATCTCGTCTTAGTGGATCGATTTGGGGAGTGACCAATCTCTGGTCTAAATTTGAAGTTTCTAGGGTCAGCGGTTTGGGCTGGGCTGGGCGATGATGAATGAGTCAGTCATTCACTCACGCAACTCTTTTATATATATATATATATATATATATATATATAGATACTAGCTGACCCGACAGATGTTTGCGTTCGGTTTTTAAAATCCGTTAAAAAGATACGAACATTTGAAAGAAAAATTAGTCAAATCGAAGGAGCCGTTTTCTGATTTTAGGTAAATCGAAAAAAAAGTGGGCGTTAAAGTGGGCGGGAAAAAATTTTCTTTCCGTAAAAACCTAAGTTGGACCATGGCGCTGATTTTATAAAAAAAAACGTCCAAATCGGTCAAGCCGTTCTCAAGTTATGCGCTTAATAGAAAAAGTGGGCGTAAAAGTAGGCGTGGTAAATTGTTCTTTCGATGAAAACTTAAAAAGGATTAATACGAAAATTTGAAAGAAAAATTAGTCAAATCGATGGAGCCGTTTTCTGATTTTAGGTAAATCGAAAAAAAGTGGGCGTTAAAGTGGGCGGTTCAAAATTTTCTTTCCGTAAAAACCTAAGTTGGACCATGGCGATGATTTTATAGAAAAAATCGTTCAAATCAGTCAAGCCGTTCTCATGTTATGCGCTTAATAGAAAAAGTGATCGTTAAAGTAGGCGTGGTAAATTTTTCTTTCGATGAAAACTTAAAATGGATTAATACGAACATTTGAAAGAAAAATTTGTCAAATCGATGTAGCCGTTTCCTGATTTTAGGTAATTCGAAAAAGTGGGCGGGGCAAAATTTAATTTTTGTATAAATCTAAGTTGGACCAAAATCAGACTTCACAGTGTCACCCGCCTGAATATTCTAAAGATTCCCTGAAAATTTCATCAAAATCTGCCCAGACATACATACATACATACATATATACACACACACATCCTATTTTATATATATAGATAATATATGTATTATGAATACCCCCCTTCTGAATGCAAAACCTGTGCCCATGTTCTGTAACTCTCGCGTCAGTAAACTTTTCGATTGAAATGTGTGAAATGAAACAGAAATGCCATAAATTGAAACAAACAGCTGTTTTTCTCACTAAACTGTATCTGCAACTTTTTTTGGCGAGTACTAGCTGTCACGTAAGGAAATTACTCGCCAAATTTCAGAAAAAGTGTGTCTGTAACATTTTTGTGCGAAGAGTTTCCGCTTTGAACTGTCAAATAAACTCACGTATAAAAACGGGGCGAGAAAAACTTGTAACACCAAAAAAACACTTAAAAATGCAAAATACAAAGAATAATAATAATAATATTTTGTTCTTGGCACATTTTTTTATTGTTTAATTATTTTGCTTTTAACATTTATATAAAATATACGAATGTTTTTAAATCGTTTGCAAACAACAAACATTAAAGTCGCACTTTACATTATTTGGTTAAGCCGACGGTTCTAATTTCGCCGCCGTCGTTGAAAAATTTTCAATTTTAGTAAATTTTGGTCGCCGTCAACGTTATTTGTTACTGGCGTTTTCAATGTCTGCAATGTCACATCGGCTTCGAGTGCAATGTTATGACATTTATAACGTAACGACGTAATCTCTTTTGATAGTTTTCGACATGAGTTACAGACACACTTTTTTCTCACTTTTCGAGAAACGATGGAATATTTTGTGCCACATCTTTTCGACGCCAGAAGTTCTCACTATAGTTACAGAACATGGGTACTGTTTCACGAAATTGTTTATGGTTTTTGAGATATCAAGAATTAATTTTTCTCCATATCAACTATTTTAAAGTTTCTAAGTTTTGTTTTACTCTACACGCCACTGTTTCGCAAATACGGCGAAATCCTCATACAAAAACGTAAAACTAAATTTCGCTCTTGCTTTGCTTCATTGCAGTAAGAAAAAAAGTATTAAAAGCAAAATAAAACGTCAACAGTTCAATACACAACAGTCAGTATACGTATGCAGCACAAAAAGCTACTTTTTAGAAATGAATTTAGAAAAGTGACGTATGCGGCACCAAACATTAATTTTCATTTTCTTTCAAACATATGCCAGAAGAAGTGGTGAAAATACCAAAAAAAAAAAAACCTATCGGGTATATATTCATTAAACTTAATGTAAACCTTATTTGTCGTTTTTCTCCACTAAGACTTTTTGGCATATGCGCTAAACCAATAATGAGCTGATGATATATATGCGTTTTTTAAGCGAAGCACTCTAATGGTTAATAAATCACTGAATGTTTAAACGCTAGTTAAGTTAAATTGTCAAATTCGTATGGTTTGTATTGGTAGTTTAAACGCTCGATTTTAAGCGTTTAGAGATAGTTTATATGTTTACTGATTTCTAGATTTGCTAGTTTATACACATTTTTAACCAAAAAGAGAGTTTAACTTGCATTGATTTATTAGCCCTAAGTCGATTTTACGATGTCCGTCCGTCTGCATGTGACAAAGTTATAATTCGTTTCTTGGGTAGACAGGAAATACAGATTGATTTCCACTAGTGAACTGCCCCCACTAAACAGTTGGCTGCACCCGCTCTTGTCCTTTATGTTACATGCCGTTCAAAACAACCTACTGGACTTTTAAACTTCGGCTTAAGACATTAAAACAATGTCTAAAGTGCATTAAAATAATGCACAGGTAAAAGTTTTTAATGTGTTTATTTGATGATGGTAATAAACTGTTTACTAAAGTTTTTTTCTATAACTCTATTTATTTGCTCTGCCTCATTTTAAAACCAACTTGTAATTTTCTACTTTTTAAACATTTAAAAATCTTTTGAAAAAACTTTCTCATTAGTTTTTTTTTTCTTTTTTTATTGTTTTTTTTCAGGTAATACAATTCTCTCTATGGCACGCCTTTGTCCATGAGCAGTACGGTCGCATGTATAAATATTTGCAGAAACTTTGCGATGAGAAACGTAATCGTGAAAACTTTGAAGAAATCTATTTAATTGCTGGAGCCTTAAAGTATGAACATTTACAAACGGTTGTGCAACGTTTGACTGTGTCAACATTTCCACAGAGCTATCGTTTGTTTTAAAGCACAACTACCACCACTAACACCACCAAAAACAGTAGCAGCAGCAGCAACAGTAGCAACTTTAAGTGGAGCAAAAGACAAATACATACATACGTTTAGAAACACAAACACTGAAACAACAAAGTTTTCAACAAAAATAATTGGCAAAATGAGTCAAATTGCAACTGACTATTATGGAAAATAACAACAGTTACAACAACAACATTATAAACAATAATAACAAGAACACTAACAGTAAATATGTCCCCTTACACTAACAAATAAAAACAACAACTACAATACGTAAATAAATATAATTAAATTGAAAAAAAAGAACCCAAAAGAAACATAAGAAAATTAACTTATTGCTTTAGTTTTACTCGTTCCTAGTGGTGCTTGACGTCTCAGCGCCATTCATCCACATACTAATTTAGATCCTCTTGCAACTGCAATATTGCCAGCCAGCAAATTTACAATAACAAATGTCACTTTTTTACAAAGCCTTTTATATCATCATCTTTAAAGTTTAACATCAGACTCATGCCACAAACTTGCAAACAGCCAGTCATATATATTCCATTTTATACCATTTCATCTCATATATATCCTGGCAGAAACGGCTCATCCATTCAGTCAGCCATTCATTTATTCATTCAACTCAGCCACTCATCCATCCAACGCATTAGTTCATTGAGTTAAGCACAACAACAAGAACAACAAGAACATTAGCAACTGCAAAAATATCATCAACAATTGCATAAAAAGGAAGAAAAACAAAAACAACAAAAAGTAATAGGAACGCACTAGAAAACGTGCCACGAAAGACAACATGGCGTTAAAACTATTTAGAATGTTGACTTCATTCTTAGTTTTATTAAAAACTTTTTGAATTTCAAATGAGATGTTATTACTTCTTGTTCCGTTTCTTTTTGTCTTTTAGTTATATTTATGTACATTTATATACTATATGTTTGTACATTTGTTTTCTTTACACTATTTCATTGGCTTCCATCAACATTTTTAAAAAAATTTATGAAATTTTAAAAGTTTCCGCTTATAACGTAAAGTTAATAGATAATAAATTTTAATAATATTTTTCTAGAATATTTTTAGTAAAAATATAGCAAATTTTTTCCGAAAATTTCATTAAAATAGCAAGTGCCGCTTTACACTATAGCACAAGTCTTATGATTTGTTTACACTTAGGTTTTTGAACGCGTTTAAGCAAAATGTTAATCAAAGCCGCTCCCATTACATTTGAGATGATTAAGATGACAGATGATTAAGAAAAAAACACAACAAACAAATTTATATTTCTTTAAAGTAACAAAAATGTATAAAAATACTTTAATAAAGTTATCAGAAAATTATTTTAAACATATTAATGATGAAATTGTTAAAATATATGAATTAATTAAGGACAAAACAAAAACATTAAGAAGAAATCGTAGTCGGTTGTACACGTGAGAGGTGCATTTATTGTTGCCGATTCTACAACATGCTTAGTTTGAGGTTTGTTAGCCCTTAAAAACCCACTGTATCTTTAAAAATACAAACATCAAAAATATATCCACGGGCTCTTCTATAGATTGGTTCTCATTAGATGAGTTTTCTCTGTTCTTTCACCTTCACTTTTTCTGAACGACCTCCTGGCTCTAACTTCCAATCCTTTCTTTTGTTTCTCAGATGACAGCAGCTGTTGTTATTCTTTTTTCTTAAATCAAGGACCAAGCCTAACTGAGGTTTAAGCTATGAATAGGAACGACACACTCAATCATGGCCTTACGACGATCTCCGAGTAGGGTCTTACGAATAGGGTCGATTTAAATCTGCCATCGGCAACCTATACTATTACATTTTGCGATTATATGCGTTGTACGAATTTTACATATGTTGTTGTTAATGTTGTTAAATTCTCTGCAATGTGTGTGCACATGTACGTAATAAAAGAGCATACAAGAGAATAAAAGATAAAAGAGAAAACGCGGCGCCCTGATTTTGCCGATGGCAGATTTAAATCATCGTAGGACCCAATATTGTGTGTCACTGATGGGATCTGTGGTACAATTGTACCAAATTTGGTACAATCGAAACTCCTTTGGTACACTGGTACATTTCATCACTTTTTGGTACAATTTAAAAAAAATACGAAGTTTTATTATTTCTTTGAGGTGGATTTACTTGCTCTCTTTCTTCGAAAGCTGCCCTCGCAAATGATTTAGGCATTTTTCATACGTCACTTTTTCATCTCTGTATGCTTTGTGCTGTCAACCAAGTGTCTAAATTTTTATCTGCCTTTGAGAAAAAAAGAGAAATAGAAACATTTTAGCTTTTTCTTAATTTTTATACCCACACCAGTGTTCCCAGTTTTGGGGATTTATCCCCAAATTGGGAATTTCGTGAAAATCCCCAAGGGATTTTTTGGGGCAAAGCACTTTTTTCGCTTGGGATTTTTGGGGATAATTTATTATTATTAATATCATTTTTGCAATGGCAATACCGATTTGGTCATGATGTGGGTACAAATTTTAGTCTTTTTTGTGGCTTAAAACTTTTTCAAGAACTTGTTGAAATAGTTTTAAATATGCTTTTTGTACCAACAAGTGTTACTTCTGTTGAACTAGCTTTTTTCTGTAGTGAATACAACCAAAATCTATATTTGCAACAGAATGCAATATGAGTTATTAGGAGCTCTTCATAGAATAAATACACACTTTCAAATAATGAAGCTTGCGGTGAAAAATTTATTCAATAATCTCAAATGCACTTTTTAAACAAACAACATTTAAAACAAAATTTCATTGGCTTATGAATTAGAAGATTATGATTCCCTAGTTTTGGAAATAATAAATATGTATTGACTCATAATTATTTTTCTTTTGCGTTTTTACGTAACCCTTGTTACATACTAAACATGTATACATATATACGTAGAACTTAAGGAATAAATAAATATTTAAATAAATCGATGTATGCATATTTTTCCATTGACATTTTTTTTAAGAAAATGTGGGGATTTTTGGGGATAAGAAATTGGCTATTTTGGGGATTTTTGGATAAGGCCTAAAATAAAACTGGGAACTCTGACCCACACAACAATAGTGGAGAGAGTATTATGCGATTGTGCTCATGCGTGAAACACTCCAACATAATACTTTCTGAGTCTATTTAATGATTTCCCTCCGTCCGGTTGGCTTTCTCGTTGTCTGTCCATGAACCTTCTCCGTAAAGAACAGGTAGAAATTTTTAATGTAATTCAATAAAATTTCGAACATAAGGACGAAGCCTACTAAAAATGGTGAGAATCGGTCTATAATTTCACGTGTCTCCATACTTCTTTCCGAAGTAGTGTTTGTTCCTATAAACCAGTGATAACCAAGCCCCGAACGCACGCACACAAGGATATTATGTGCTTGTGTGCGGTCGCAGAGACCGATGATAGTCTGATGTTTTGAAACGAACAAATTTGTAATATACATGTGAATTGCCGACCGTGTCTGTGTGAAAAATACGATTATTGACTGGCTCGCGAGTCTATGGAGTGGTTATCACTGCTATAAACCATCGTTGGGTTTTAAATTAAATTTGGATCAGACTTATTTTATTGGAATCGCTGGTAGGTCCAAAACTAACCATAGGTCCCATGTAAATCCCCTGTCTAAAATTACTTAAAGCAAACAAATCTCATATAAATATGTGAAGAAATCTTAACAATAATCGACACAAAAACTCTTTAATAAATTTTAACCTCATAACATAATTTTGTTCTGGCGGTTCGAATATTTGCCCATGGGTCTCACTCTCGAAAATTTGTCTGTATATACTGTGGTGTAAAGTATCAAATGCTCGGGCTTAACGGACTATAATTTCTTACTTGTTTTGTTTTTGTTTATTTTTTAAAGTGTTATGAATTCTTACTATGTATGCTTTTTTATTTTATAGCGAAATTTTGGTACATTTTATGTCGATTTGGTACAATTTTGCCATTGAGACGGTACAATTAAAGAATTGTCAGACCCCAACAGTGTTGTATGTTGAGGAGTCAGCGTCATCTGTATCCATGGGTTGTATTGAATAACCATACACTATTGATCTGCTAGGGATGAATGCTTTTCAAGTGTAGAAAGATGAATTCAGGTGTATTGGTTTCCTGAAACGCTTGCAGGAACTACTTCACTCCGTCTGATCTCCCCAATTTTACTATTTAACCGACCCAAAGTGGAATACAATTGCTTCAAGGTATATCTTGAAGCTTCTGGATCGGGTGCAAAGGAGTGCATTGAAGGTCATCAATGACAGTAAGGTATCCAGCTCTTTTGACTAATTTTAGCATCGTCGGAATGTGGGTTGTGCATTATTGTTCTATCGACATTACCATGGTAAGTCTTCAGCTGAAATGGGCGAACTTATCGCTGAGACGCACAGAGGAGTATTTGGCCTGAAAAGCTGGCCAAAACTATTAAACGTGTTTTTTGAATTAAAAGTTTTAGTTTTTTGATAGTTTTAGATGTAGTATGATATAAAAAGTCTAGTGGCAGATTTTGAAAAAATTACACTGCGCAACAAAAGTACCCTGCGCAACAAAAAAATTTTTCTCTACCCTAGAAATAAAAGTATGTAGACTATATGGATTTTGATGCCCTTAATTCAAATCTGTTTTCCGTTTTTCTCTAGTACGTAAGGATTTTCTTGTAAAGGCGTGGCATACTTCACCCCCTAAATCGTTGGGTTGCCTTATATATTTTGCCATAACTTGAAAACGTGTTCTCCGATTTTAAAAGCAGGAATATCAGAAGATGCACCGGAAAATTCTGCTTACAAAACCATACACATTTATTTTATATCTATTACTATTTTGGAGTTATTAAATTATATTTAATGGCGAAAAAAAAAACATTTACATGCAAAATGCGTAAAATTTTTTGTTTTCAAAATGCAAAAGGTTTAATTTTTAAGATTTTTCTAAAAGCCACATTCATAAGGAATAAAAGTTGGTATAAATCGCAAAACTCAATTAACAAATGTTGATTTTAAAGGTTTAAACTCATTCTTGACAGACTGTATGTACATACATACATATGATTTACAGTCTAATTAAAAAAAAAAATTTTGAAAATTGTAAGGCTCTTATTTTTTTATGAAAAAAGGCTTTATTATATTTATTTAATGTTATTTAATACTTTATAAACGAAAAGTTAAACTAATAAAAATTCCCTACTAATTATTATGTCGTATGTGTATCCTCATTAGCTGCATCATCGGTGTCAGGAAGAAGAAGTGTGATGGTTTCTGATGAAAAAGCTTTTTTATTATTCCGTTCTCTTTGCGTACTGCAGCTTATAAAAGGGTCACTGCTCAGAAATAACCTATTCAAGACATCTCGATTTGTATCGCTTCTGCTGAATTTCCTCGAATAATTCGGGCGATATAATCGTAAGTGCTTATTTCTGGGCTCGGAAGCTTCTTCTGACAATTGTCCAATTGGCAAGATTGCTTGCTTTATAACACTACCGCCATGAATAAGAATCTTGTGAATCGTAGGACTCATGGGGTGCCAGTTGTAAAGTTGCACATATATTTCGGTAGTTTTATGTGCATATTCTTCAAATTTCTCAATATTAATTCGGTGTCCGCTAGTTATTGCTTCCAATATTATTTTCAGGCGGTTGATTAATTCTTCATTTATTCCAGTGACTTTCGATGCAGTTGCTGGGTCCGAAAAAAATCTTCTTGATGTGTTGCCATCATTAGTGCTACCGTATCCTGGTTTTGGAACATCTACAAGTATTCCTATCTCGTCTTAAGTCTTTTTTGGATGAATATCTTCCTCTCTTTAACAATTGCTTTATCTTCATCGCTCCTTGCTTGCCATTTTTTAATTGGCAGTTTATATGAGAGATGAAGTATCGATTCTAAAAAACGTATGCGTGCATGTAAAGTTGATAGTCCAAACTCAAGGCATCACAGTTCAGACGAACATTCTTCTGCAACGTGTTAAAATCTTTCGAAGTTTGACCGCAAATATAACACCTCATTGTCGATTTTGTGTCCGTTGCAGCATTGCATACTTTTCCGTCGACCATTGTCATTACCATCGTGTGTTTAATTTGTGCAATTTTTCCACTACACGGTACTTCGCTTTTCTTTAAAAATTCAACTTGATTGTTTATGTGTCCTATTTCTTGCTTCGTGATGTCAGTTGTTTCCTGCACAAAACGGATGCGGATTGGTCTACACAGCCTAGTTGAGGATGGTGTTTGATTTCGCCATATCGTTTTAATTTTTCCGTTAGTATTTGTGATTAGTTTAATTGGTACACAACTGCTTTGGAATATAGTAGCGTCACTAACATCTTCGTTTTCGAATTTCTGCTTATAACATGATTGGTGCGATCCATCACAGCCCCATTTGGTTATAAGTTCCAAGAAATTTAGCTCTTCATAGTCAAACTGCTGCAAAACCTCTTCAAGGTATATACATAAACGTGTTGCTGTATGGTCGAGGAGAGCTTGGAGCTTCACTTCCGCTAATGTTTCAGTAACGGTTATGGCATCTTCATTGGGATAAAAATTTTTTTGTTGCATTTTTTAGTAACGAGTAACATGGATACACATTTTATAAAATTTCATCTTGCTTTTTCGTGAGCTCTGCATTTACAAAGAGTGCTAAAGCTCCTTCCGCTGAAAGTTTATTCACAGGGTTGACTTCAGAAGTTCCTAATGCTCGCTTGCAAATTCTTGCTTTTCTTGGGGATCTCGTTATATCCATTATTAATTTTGCCGCATCATTATGTCCCGCTGCTCTTTGACTCATGGATGCAGCAAATGTGATCTCCTCTGTTGTTAATTGGTGACGAACTTCTTCCGTTTTTCTCCGCTTTGTTCTATCACTAGCTTCATTAAATTCTTTTCGTGGTCGCCCTGAAGACGAACTGCCAAATACTGGTATTGTTACAGTTCCTTCCAGCCATTTAGCGTTTGTGCTTAAAAAGCGGTCCTCTTTTCGTTGTGCCGAAAGCCAATATCTTTTGAAACAATTTTTGACATTTTTCAAACACTGCTTCAGTGCTAATATGTCCCCATCCCCTTGACATTTTGAAATTTCGCTCAATTTTCTGACCAAAAAATCCAATTTCTCGTCCATGGTTCCAGCATTAGATTTTTTCACTATTTGGAATAGCTGTAATCTTGTGTAAACTTGTTCCATGTTGACTCTCGAAGTTACAAAACGGTTTTGATAAAAAATGGGTGCAATAACCCTTTATAAGTACATATTTTCAAGCGCAAAATAGAAGAAATGTGAAAATTTAAAAAAATCGTCAAAAATACTTTTTTTTGGATTCTAAAATTAGAGATTCCAAATTTTATTGTGGTATCAAACTTAATTCGTAGACATGCTAACCTCACCTTTAAAAACCTCTTCTTTTCCTTTTTTTGCAAAAAAAAAAGTGTATAATTTGTTTTTTTTTTTAGCTTTTTAACGAATTGTTTCAACATGAATATTCAACATATTTTAAATTTTTTTTGCTGTTTTAAATAACTTTTGATCAAACCTTTCAGCGAAAAAAAAATCTTTGTTAAACCTTTATTCGTTTAGCCGCAAAAAAAATATCATATAAACATCCAGAAACCGAAAAAAAACATTTAGGCCCCTATTACGGTTTACAACTCTACTCAGTTGAGTTGTAATTTCTTAATTTTTGTATTATGGTTTACAACTTTGCTAAATTGCGGTGAACAAAAATTACAACTGATCACAACCAGTTGTATTTATTACAACTCAACTGAGTTGAGTTGTAAACCGTAATAGGGGCCTTAAATCTCATATAATTTTCTTCACTTTCCTGACTTTAGCAGGGTCTCAGAGCTTGAAATCGCAACTAAAAGTCTTCAAAATTTACAAAAATAAAATATTGTTGCCTGTCGAGCTGCGTACTTAGTTCTTAAGATTTCTTATAATTCAGTTTTGCCATTTTGGCCAGCTTTTCAGGCCAAATACTCCTCTGTGAGACGCGGGTACCTGTCATAGTACTCGCCTTTCCAGCAGATCACATCCGTTCGTTTTCGACTGTCTAGTGTGTCGCACAACGCATTACACAGAATATTCGTTCTTCGGTCGAACTAGCCGTATGTGGAACAAACTCGCGGCAGTAGCCTTCCCAGTCGTCTAAAATTTTTAAAAAATTCAAACTTAACGTCCACAAACACTACTCCGTCTTTCCTCATCCTCTTGACATATTTTTCTTATACCAACACAATGCATTGCATTAATAGGGGTTTCCCCTAAGTATTTGCTCAAAGTATAAAAAAACCTGATTACTTTGAGATAATTTGATAAAATTTGGCTTATAGGTTCTTATTGGCACAAGAACCAAGCCTATTGAAAGTGGGCCGAATCGTAGGACCACGAGGGAAGATAGGGGGCAATTTCTGCCTCTCAGAAACTATCAAACCGATTTTAATGAAATTTAAATCATACACTGAAAAAAATTTCTTCACAGATCCAATGAAATTTACATTAAAATTCAACCTATGTAACCTTTCATTGAATTAATGAAATGTTTCATAAAATCAATGAAAATTTTGCATTAGTTTAATGACAAACGTTTATTTTATCAATTTTTTCAATGAGGATTCATAAAATCAATGAAAATTTTGTCATTGATTTTATTAATCCTTCATTAATCCAATGAAAGGTTACATAGGTTGAATTTTAATGTAAATTTCATTGGATCTGTGAAGAAAATTTTTTCAGTGTAGATATAAAAATATATTTATATGGACACATAAGCTATGCAGGGAGGAGGTAGGGGCAATTTCTGCCTCTAACAAACTTTCAAACCGATTTTAATGCAGTTTATAAACATAGATAAATCCATATTTATATGGACACATAAGCATGATGTGTTTTCAAATACTGTGGTGAAGGGTATCATATGGTCGGGCTTGACCGACTATACTTTCTTACTTGTTTTTTAATTGAAATGAATTAAAAATATTTGAAAAATTTAAGTTTATGTTTTCTATATATGTACGCTTTGTATTAGTACTTTCGATGAAAAGTACTAACGGGAAAGTGTCCAGTGTATATTCTAAGATACAACCACTATTTTCTAAATAACTTTAAAACAAAATTTTTTCGACAAAATTGGTACGCACACAGAAAAAATTATTGCCGAATTATTTTCAAACAAACGCTTGTTTGAACATTTTTTTAATTTCTATAAATTTTTTTACTGATTCAAACAATATTTTTGTTTGATTTTTATTTAACCAACAAAAATGTGGACAACTCTTTAAAAATATAATAAACGCGTTATTGGTGTCAAGTTTTCATAATTTTGTATGAAATATTTAACGCTCTTTAATGTTGTCGTCTTTTTGCATTTTTTTTATTTGATCGTAAGCAACACTTCTTTATGTGAAATATAAGAACAACAACAAAAAACACACACAGTCTATTTTTGGAAGCTTTAAAAAAGTGCAACTATAAGAAAAACAATAGCAGAAACAACATTATAAGAAACCAAATCCCGTATTCAATTTTTTAAAACTGTTTGGTTAAATACATCAAATACAAAAATAGAATGATGACGAAAAACATATCGAGTCGGTCTGCTGCCGTTTTTGGTTACATTTCTTCTTTAGCAAAGGAATGGATACAGCAACAGAGAGTGATAAGGAAAAACATTGTGTTGTGTGTATAAATAAGACTTCGTTCAAAAAATTTTCCAACAAAAAAAAATGTGTCTCAAAGCCAGCCGGCGGCTCTGCTCTGCCGTCATCTTCTCATACAGTGCTTACTTGTGTGCGCGTCATTGCTTGTGCAAAAACTTTTTTTTTTATTTAGAAATTTAGTATATGAATTTCAGTAAACTTTTTGTTTGATTCAGTTAAATTATTTGTTGGAAAAAATCAGTGTTTTTTTTCAATAAACAAAATGCAAATAAATTGTTTGAATATGCAAATTTGTTTATAGGACCGATTTCAGACAAAAAATTGTTTGATTCTACAAATTTTTTGTTTGAATTGAAAAAATAATTTTTCTCTGTGCAGTTGATTTTGTTTTAACATTTTACGCATCATATTTTTTTGTATCAAAATCGCTGTCCTTGTGCATTTAAGAGTTAGGAGGATTCTCTGTGGTTATTGAATAGATTTAGTTGTAATCATGTCAATTTGAAGTGATTTAGAAGCTACTTAAATGTATGGGTAATCGATTTTTATGTGATCAGAGCTTTATCACGATCCAGATGCTTAACTGCGCTTAAAAACCCAAGTGTGAACAAAGCATTAAGTATTTTGACAAACATTCTTTCCTGCTCTAAATTCGTAGTAAATGCATTGGTAATTGTTACAATGAATTCAATGTCGCTTGAAAATCGCATTAATATAATTAAAGTCCGCTATGAAAATGGTGGTTCTGTCAAAGATACATTACACACAGCAAATGAAACGATCAATTTATTGAAAACCAAATTTCCCGATCGCCAGATCGTGTGATTTAACACCACTGAATAATTTGTGTGGGGCAATGCTAAGGACAGAGTCTATACTGAGCCAATCGAATCGATTGCATCCTTTAAACTCAAAATCTGTGATGTGATTAACGAAATAGGCCCGCCATTTTGGCAAAAAGTAGTTAAAAACTTTAATGAATGAATCGACATCTATCAGCGTGCTCGTGGTGGACATTTTCCAGATATCATTTTTCATTCATAATTGCTGAACTTTTATCTTCGTAATACAATACAAATTTGGATCATCTTCATGTAAATTTTTTGTTTTAGATAAAAAACAAAGTTCTTGGTGAAAAACCCGATAGTGCGAAACGGCCTTATGCTAACCAAAATGTTTTAAAGTGTTGCCATCAGGGGCCGTTGCGGTTATAAGTTTTATTTAAAAAATCACTTTTTAATTTTTATTTCTTGTACTTTATTTTTTGCTAAGAAAATAAACGTTATTTTTTGATTTTTATTTATTCCTCAGAAAATAAAAATTGCAGCGTTTAAGAAACTGCAGTCAAAGTAGAAAAACTGCCGTTTCTTCCACTTCTTCTTTTGTCATTGACAAAAAAAGAAATGTTTCTTTTACCAACTCAAAAAGTGAAAAGTTGTACACATATTTTCGTTTTTTTTTTTTTTTGTTCGAAAGTTTTTGGTTTCGACTGCAGTTTTTAAAACCCAGAAAGACTGCACTGTGCTAGAATTTTGCAATTTTGTGACAAGCGCTGCATTGGGCGTTTTAACCTAGTTCGGGTACGCTGAATCCAATGGTGCCAACCGTTTTTTAGGTTAGCTCTTGTTTTTGAGATAAACATACCGTTATTTCGAAAATGGAGGAGGTAACACAACATATTGTTACGTTACTGCCTTTTCAATAACGTTTTCGGTTTATTTCCTTTATAATAAACCTCTTGAGTTCTTTATTGCACTTTAATAAAATTAGTCACTTTAACAATGTAATTTACAGCTTTTATTCACAACTCACTTCAATGTTTATAATATTCTCCGCGTGAACGCTCATGACATAGTCCGAACTTAGAATGATCTTATGCCATCTCTTGCGATTCTTTTTATACTCTAGCCCAGACGAGTAGATGATACTAGTAACGTCTAGATGGCTCTAGAAAGTTCGCCTCTTAACGGCTATTTTGTTAATTGAGTTATTAGGCATCATAAACTACCCAGTAAAAACTTCGCCTACTTTTTCAAAATGAATAGCTTCTTTAACTCATCATTTTGTAGCTTTCTTCTATAACTACATCTATAACAACTTCCATAACTACTTTAATCCTTCTCAACTCCCTTCTCATAGAAGCGAGTGTGGAAGGTGTATCTTATCTTTTACACCAAACAGCCGAAGCCTTCTATGAGACATTCTTTATCAGTTAGATAATAATAGTAATTTAATCAAAAAATTTTTTATGCAGGCCTTTTAAAAGGCCTGAAGTAAGAAGGTCTTCTGAGTTTTACCGCTGGGATGTGTCAATGCCTAAATAAGTATGTACCTATGTATGTGCATACTTAAATTTTGTAAACAAATTGTTTTGCCATATAACTTATTTCTTTCAGATGTTACCCCTCTTGCTCTATTTTAGTCCCTTAATAATAAAAATTTATAAGAAGATATAGGAAGGGGGAGCTTTTACCCCTCTTGCCTTATTTCACACCCTATTCCCTATTGCCTTTTAGATGTCACAGTGTCTGCATGCCAAATTTTAAGAAAATCGGTTGATTAGTTAAGAAAATTGGGGAGGAGGGGCTTTTACCCCCATTGCCCTATTTCAAGCGCTAAATAATAAAAATTATAGGCTATAGTTCCTGCCAGATGTTACACTATTTGCCTGCGAAATTTCAAGAAAATCGATTAATAAATTAAGTAGATATAGGGAGGGGAGCTATTGCCCTATTTCACGCCCTATTCCGTATTTCCTTTCAGATGTTGCAATGCATGCATGGCAAATTTTAAGAAAACCGGTTGATAAGTTTAGAAGATATAGGGAGGAGTAGCTTTTGCCCCTCTTGCCCTATTTTGCGCCCTCTAGCGATATAAAATACACTATACGATCTATTCTCATACCTTACAAATACACAAACAAAAATTCATAAAAATCAGTCAAGCCGTTTCGGAGGAATTCAAAATGGAGGGCATATTGTTCATGTTGGTTGGGAATGCAAATGTCGGATCCCTCCAACAAGCGATTGCTTGTTTGGCGATGATTACGCGATCCCATTCAGGGAATATGAATCGCTAACCCTCGCCTACACTTTACAACTAGGCGATGAACACAAGTAGCGGCAATCATCAGTGTTTTTTTTATAACTTTCGAAAGAATTTTTTTTTTCTTGTTGTTTTGTTAAGGTTACGGGAAAATAAATATTTGATTTCAAGGGCAATTAGCAAAATTATCATTCCAGTTGAGCAAGTGATTTGTGAAAGGTGTGTTATTGTAATACATTTAAATAATATTTAATATATCCCTGAAAGCAATTTTCATCGCCGAATCATCGCCCGCGAATCACCGGCAAATTGTCTAACATCGCTGCGATGCATCGCGTGGAAGCTAAATGCGATCCTCTAGCGAATCGAGAAAACGTTCGCATGTGTCAACCACGCGATTCGTGTACCGCGCCACACGATGTTCACGCGAATCGCCGTATTTGACACATGCGAACGTTTTCGCGATTCGCCAGAGGGTCGCATTTAGCTTCCACGCGATGCATCGCAGCGATGTTAGACAACTTGCCGGCGATTTGCGGGCGATGATTCGGCGATGGAAATTGTTTGCAGGGATCTGATTGCACTTTCCGTACGTAATCAAATATTTTTTGTTTTTGTGTTTTTTAACACATGTTTGATAGGTTTTTTGTAAATTTTTGACAGTAGCTTAAGCAAGCTTATTCATATTATAGTTGGGCCTTTCGTTTGTGCTGTTATTATCTCCTATTGTTCGGCTATTAGCATACATATTTTTTCCTACAACATAAAAGTGGTTGCCGTTGCTTTTTGAGTTTCATCAAATAAGAAATTTTTGCAATTTTAAAAAAAGCAAAAGTTGAAGCCAGTGCCCTATAAAAAGTTACTTTTCAAAATCAGTGTGTTTATTTTGCTGCTGCTTTTAAAAATTGTGGGCTATTGTTTTTAATTTAACTAGGAAAAAGGCAAAATTTGCCTGCTTTTGCTAATATGGCGAAAGCATTTTAAACCCTTTAAACATATTTTCTGTATAAAAATAATTAATGCAAAACATCTTTAAAGCAGAAAGCACAAAAGTTGCGGTTCACAACGCAACTCAGTTGAGTTGTAATTAAGACAACTGGTTGTGATCAGGGATAATTTTTGTTATGTTTTTGTTCACCGCAGTATAGCAAAGTTGTAAACCATAACACAAAAATTAAGAAATTACAACTCAACTAAGTTAAGTTGTGAACCGTAATAGGGGCCGTAAACAGATACTAATCAAACTTTTGTTTAAAATTATGCTGGCAGATATTTTTTAATTTTGATTATCTTGCATTTTACAAACTACAACAAAAAAAAAACACTTTAATTATTTGGTTTTTAGCATGTTGAATGACCGCACTATCTGTGGCACAAAAAAATGTCTAGTTAATATTTGCGGAAATGGTGTACATAGTTGTCTTTATCCATTACCAGCAATATCTCTCGTTAAGTTCTGAGATTCTTTTGCGTTTCGTATAGTTTTGCTTAGCAATTTTGTTCATTTATTTCATCATTGTATAACAAACATACATACAAACATTTGTATATTTTTGTCTACTTTTATTCTTGCACTTTCCCAAGAAGTAAATTACAAAATAAAATTCAGAATACAAAGAAGATTTGATTATCAAACTCGTATCTGGTTCATACTTAAAATGTCAGCAAAGAAGACTATAAACAAAAACAAAAAAGTAATGAGATATAATCTGTTCCTTTTTTAAAAAATACATAGAAAAACATTTCTACATTATACTGTAGTTGTACAATCTTGTAAAGAAGTAAAACTACATAGAGCTACTCACATTATAAATGGGAACATAGCATAGAAAAAGTCTTATGTTGCTAGGTTTGAAATTAAAATTAAAAGCCTTAGTTTCATTTAGGAATTTTTTTATTTACAGCCAATTTCACCAAGGTCAGCTATAATTAACGATCAGTTATAACTGTAAAAAATACAGGGTGTTTGGTAGCAAATTTGTATTTTTAAATACGATTATTTCGAAAAGTAATAACGTTCGCTGTGAAGATATTTTTTAAGAGAAATGATTCTTACGCAATTGCTCGTCGACAATTTTGTTCAAAGTTCATTTTCACTTAAACGGCCACGTCAACAAGCAAAACTGCCGTTTTGTATTGCGATTTACTAACTTTTATAACGATAACCGAACCTTTTAAATAAATATAACGAAAATTTATCGAATTGCTATTCAGTAAAATTTTTAACGATATTCGCTGTCGTTAAAAGTCAGCTGTTACTTTAAACAATTTTTTTGTCGATATTTTAGCGACAATAATTTAGGTTGTGTTTATTTAATTAATAACATTTATTTTATGTTTTACATACAAAGATATGTTCATATGTATGAACAAAAACAAAATCCTAAATTTAAAATTTACAAAAAAGCAAATTAAGAGCAAAAACAAAATTCTAAATGTAAAATTCACAAACAAATATATAAAAACCACCAATTAACCCTTCGTCTTACCCATGAGTCTGGCCAGACCTTTTTCAATGCATTTTGAATGAAAAAACTTATTTAACACGGGGTGTTAAGAACACCTTCATTTGTTTTTATTTTATTCTCTTTTGTGCTTTTCGATTTTTTTTAACATTTTGTAGACAGAGATGTTACAAAAACACAGCTGTTTACTATCGTTAAAAATAAATTACAGAATCACGCTATCGTTACTGCAAGCGAATATATATGTCGACAAAATTTACGATTGTCGGATCGTTAAAAGTTAGTGAATTGCACCACTGGTCTCCAAAAACCCGCAACTAAGGATGCCAAATCGGACCAAGTTTTTTGAAACCCGGGATTCGGGATTTTTAATTAAAGAAAAAAAAACGGGATCCCGGGACGTATCGGGATTTTTTGGTATTTCATATACAAAAGCATATTTTTAAAATTCATATGATTAAATTTTAATATTTATGTATAAGTTTAAAAATAATATGTATAGCAAAAATAACTAATATATTAAACATAAATGACTTCCAATAAAATCAACTAAAAATCTTATAAAACTAGCAAAAAACAACAGGCAGCAGGAGGAAAGAGAACCAAAAAGATATAAAAGCGTATCATATATTTCTGGACTTTCTGAAAGATGGAAAAACTCAGATATTTATGACGAAGAAAATTTCGAACTAGTATTTAGAGCGGGCAACACTGTGAATCAGTGGCTTAGTAGACAAAATCGAAAATTAAAAAGGAAGAAAAGTCAAATGTGGTGTATAAGATTCAGAGTAGTGGTGACGGGCCCAATATATGCAATAAAGTATACTTTGGGACGACAAAACTAAAACTTAAGATTAGAATATCTTCGCATAAATCTGACCAAAAAGCTAGTGACAAGCCAATTGAGCAAAAAACTGCGCCACATTTCGAAGGAGTACAAATATTACAAGAAGAGAGAAATTACTCAAGGAGATATACACTAGAGATGCTACATATCATTGATACTGACCAAGAACTTCGTCTCAATTACCGACAAGATACAGTAAATTGTGCACACATATACAGACAAATCACACTGTGATAGTTTTTGACCCGAAAAAAAATGAACTTCGATGAATCCTTTTCGAACTATTAGGGGGGAGTCCCCTGAGTGCGGAAGTACATTTGGAAGTGTCAGATTGGCTCCAGTTTTTGAGAAATCTACCCGTTCCTTTATTGGAGGATTCATCAGCAGAGGTTACTGAGGGTTCGTTATCTTTACTGACAACATTTGAGCCCTCAGCAGCCCTTGCTGTGTATCCCGCAGGATAGGGAATGCCTAGGATATCACCGACAGATCCGTGGATTCGTTCGAATCTGGCAACGTTCTTTCGGTGCTTACTCAGCAAGTGCCTATCCCGCCCATCGTGTAGTGAGGAGTCTTTCTTAGCTATCTTTTCTAGAAAAGCTAAGGAGGCCCTTACACCACTCTTGGCTTTTTCAAGACTCGTTCAGCCTTCTGATGTGACCTGTTCTGTCGCATCCTGCCGAATAATGGGTTTTGATGCACCCACTACTCCGCTCCCTATATCGAGTGTGACCTCAGGAGCCGATGGCCCGGCTCTATGGTCCTGATCATGAGCTGAAATCATTGTAATTTCATGCTCATCATCAGATCCCAGAGCTAGATCATCGAGTCTTTCCAAGACCCCTGTTCGAGGCGGGGAACCGACTGGGGGTCGTTCGTTCCGCTTGTCTCTATCAGTTCTGTCAATAACTGACCTGCTCAAGAATATCTCTGTAGATACTCAGCCAATCGGCGTTTGGATCTGACACCGAAACTGCCGAGTTGTCAGAGATATTCCCTGCATCGACTCTTAAAGTCGCGTCCTTGGTTTTTTTTTCTATTTCGTCCAGTTTTTTGGTCCCACGAGTAAGCCGTAAAGAAAAGGACCGTCTCGCGCAGTGACGGCTTGCACGGACTAGGCCAAAGTTACAACTGACCCTTGCCATCGGCGCCAGAGGGAAGCTGTTAGCGACCAGTTTCTTTAACCACTAACCAGCCATTCAGGTCCTCGGCACTGCTATCAACCACCTTGACCTTAAAAGTGGGGGATATGGGAGATAAAGGGGGGTTGATAGGAACATAGGTAATGGGATAGGGGATGGGAGGATGGATAACCCTTAGTTGTGCTGGCCTTAAAGCATATACCTTCCAACTTGTCCCGGCTAGAATTTGCCGATTCAAGTTACAAGACATTCACTACAGCCAGCATTTAAGCCACCACATCGCGGCAAGATAGTTATCCAGGTATTAGGGTAAGTACTTTTTTCAATTTCATTGCATAGCCGTATAGACCGTAAAAAAATTTTAAGAAATTATGTCATTTCTAATAATTTCATGAATATAACAAGATCATACCATTTGTACGGAAGAAGGGGGCAAAACAAATCGCGACTCTATTTCGCGGTTTTTTAATAAACTAAATTTTAATGGCAAATGATAGATGTTGCGATAGATGAGTTGTTTGGCGGATATATGAAACAGTGATAATTTTCAGCAGCGTAGTAATATATGCGCGTAACGAGCTATTAAAGTTGCACAAGATATTTTTCCATTATGTAAATCAACTCGCACTTTAAACTCAAAATTTATTTCATTGCTTATTTTATGTATTTATGCCTGTATTTAAAAAATATTTTAAATTTAATAAAGGCTTGTAAACCAAATTTTCTATGAAAATGTTTCTTAATAAACGTTTATTAAATGTTATAATCATTTATGAATATGGGGGCTTAAATATATAGCACATATTAACAATAAACGTACCATATATAATGTGTATGGAAATTATAAATAAAAAATTTGTTTGAGGAGCTTTAGAAATTGCATTTGGTGGCTAAACCTTTTTGGCCAAAATGGCCTAAAAAAATTATTTTCATTATCAATACTAAATTGCCCATCCCGTGGTGGGATGAAGAAATTTTTTCCAAAAAAAGTCATTCCCCTAATTAAAAAAACTTTTTTATAAAAAATTGTTTTATAAAAGCAACATATTTCAATAATTGCCTTCAAGGCCCATTGAAATGGTCTGCGCAAGAAGCCTGCTGATCATTGTTTTCGTTCCTTTGAGCTTTCAAAAGTTGTTTACATACACATTTTTTCCTTTTGCTTTGTATATGTGGTAGTAAGTTTTTGACAGCTTAAAAGAAAAAGTTTTTTGTCTTTGTACAAGTAAGCAGACCTGATAGATAGGCCTTGATTGCCTTCATAAATTTAAATTCTCATTATGACAATAAAAATGTCATTATAGTAATGAAACAAAAACTTTCAATCCACTTTAAATCAACGTTGTTATTGTTATTATTGACAATTTAAGCTCATATTTACGCTCTTAATTGAGTAAAAAACATAGTTTTTTTATTCAAAAACTACACTGCCCCAGTAGACTAGCTGGTAGTGAGCTAGTCTATCAGCACCGAGGTTGCGCGATCCAATCCCACCAGAGAAAGAAAAAAAAATAAAAAAAAATATAAAGTAAAATAATATAAGAAAAATATAAAAAATAATTAAAAGAAATAAAAAAAAATAATTTTTTTTCTTGATTGAAAGTATTCATCCAATGAATAATATTCATAGATCTAATGTAATGTTTCATTAAATCCTTTTAATGAAACAGGTTTCATTGATCCAACGAAGCGCTGCATAGGTTCCTTTTTAATGCAATTTTTCATGGGATTAATGTCAAAATTCATTGGTATTGCGAAGAAAGTTATTTCAGTGTAAACATGTCCATTGTGAATAGATTTGTGACTGGTCAAATGGTGTGAATTGACCCCCTCCAATGAAAACCCCATGTAAAAGTGATAGGTCTTATTCATAGAAAGTGTTAAAACTAGAACCGGTCTCTACCACCAAAGACCTATCACGGGACTACTTTGGTGTCCGTTCGCTTCCCTCTAGGGTACTTATAATAAAACAGTAATGTATTCTTTTAAAGTAATATAGAAGAATTATGTATTAAATCTTATATTTTAAAAAGCTTCTAAAACAAATTAATGACATCTGATAATCGATAGCTTATTTTATTGCAAACAAATGCAGCCGACGAAACCAATGTTCGCATTCAACATACTGTGAGCGTCAAAATAAAGTGTACAGCTTGTTTTCCAATATAAAAAGAGTTATGTAAGTTATAAAAAGTTAAATTTTTAGTTTGCCAAATTTGATCAGACTTCAAGCTTGCGGTCATCGGTGAAAAATACGTTGCTCCAAAAAATTACAAAAGCAAGTTGGACAAAAAAAACGTGATAAAAGGTAGAAATAAGAAATTCAACGGAAAAAATATAGTATCTAAAGTGAAGCGCGATAGGGTAAGCTTTTGTAAAACGTCCTAAAACAGATGGATCACCCCAATAGTCTTTCGATATCAACTCAAGTAAACATCTGGAAACGTTTGGCAAGACAAATTAAAAAAAAAACATTAGCAGCAAGCACACTCTGAATAAAATTCTGCAGGAAGAGTAGCCAAAATTGTCTACTGAGCTAACTTTAAAATGGGTGGAATTGAAGCCAAAGAGACTAGAAGCCGTCCTAAAAAAAAAGAAATCACTTCACTTTTCTTGGTATTTTAAAACTGTACGCTTTTTTTTGACGTGTTTGAAGTATTTAAAATTTATAATTTTAAATTGTAATTACATTGTGTTTAAATGATAATAAACTTCTAAAAATTTTAAATTCGACAAAAACTGTCCAACAAAAAACCAAAATTTGTATAGAACATTTCGTTTTTTGAGTTGGTTTGACCGCGACTGTTTGCATTTAATGAATCAGAAGTAAAAGCAACAGTTTTTATTTTGCCAATGGCAAATGAAGAAGTGGAAGAAATGCCAGTTTTCTACTTTGACTGCAGTTTTTTAAACGTTGTCAAAAACCATTGCGTTGCCCGAGGGTAACATTTTGGTTTGCCTTATCCACGCATGCGATAATTGGACCATTTTTTTATTCTCGAAAAACAAGGCTCCGTTCGTGTGTTCAACTTGACGGAAGACATCTGGATCAGAGAACGGCCTTGTGCGATTGCAAAAAATACGCATTAAATCAACAACATCAAATACACTCATTTGTGTTCATGCAATCAAACTTTCTCGGCCCGCACATCGGTGTTGTTTTTAACTTCATCCAAGTCATGCACAGCGAATTGGCTTTGCCATTCATACCATGTTTAGCTTCGTTCGTCAATTATTGCTTTGGTAAAAAACATATACAAAGAAAAATACACAAAAATCATTGCTCTGGTGACTATTCAGCAGATGAAACAATTTCCATAGAAACAGAAGACGTTTTTATTTTTGTTGTTAATGTTGCTTTTTACGCTTTCAAAAAAATACCCTGCAAATAATAAGAGTAGTCCAAACACGCGTGTAAAATGTAGCCAACAAGGGACTAAGACTAGTCCAAAAGTAACCCAAACGTCTGGAAAAAACATGGTATATTTAACATTACGATGTCCTAGGGCAGGACCATATAACCCAGCTTTGGATTACAAAGGAGTAGTATTAAAACTACTCCATGGTATACTCAAGAGGATTAGTTTTGAAGTCGTTTAAAAACGAAAAAATTTCGTTAAAAAACGAAGACATGTCGTCTCACTACAAACACTTTTTAACAATGACATGGTCCATGCTTGCATTACATCGGACTAGTCCAATTGATAAAAATTAGGTGGATCAGGTGGTCCAATATTATTAGCAGGGTAAACACAAAAACAAATTGGACAATACAACTAGTTTATTTGAACTTATGCCTACAACAATCATACCAACAAAGCGACTCGTACACATACCAATTTACATTCGTCGTTGTGTCATCGAGTGGACAATGACTACTTAAATGCAAAAGCAAAAGAATAAATGCCGTTTGAATTTAAGAAATTGTGTTATTGCGTGCGCAACAATAAATGCAAACAAAGCACTTTCAATAAAAAACTCACACATGCACAAATCAAATGTGTACAAAACGATGTCAAAATTACCAACGCACAATGGCTGAAAATCGTTTTTCATTGGCCAAAAATCCAAATTTTTTAAACGACAGATAGATTCTTAAACTTTCTCGACTTTAAATTAAAATCGGTTAAGTAGTTATTGCGGAATTTAAGGGCAAAGTGGAACTGTAGATTTTTTTTTTACTTTAGCGTGCAATATGGTTTTTTTTTTCTTTTAATTATTTAAAAATGTAATTTTTAGATTTAAATAATAGTCATTAACATTTTTTGTAATAGTAGGACACTAAAAAATTAAAAGTTTACACAATAAAAAAAATTTCAACATAAAAAAAAATAGTAAAATCCACTGGAAATTATAAAATAATTTTTGCTTTCAAATTTGTTTACACTTTCATACATATGTGGATAAAAAAAACATTTTGAAAATAATAGCAACAATAGATTTTAATAGCTTTTGTAACAATGTGAGTTTCTGTTTATTATTATTTTTTACTAATACAATGTCTGTCTAAGATCTAATGAATTATTATAAATATTGTTCATTTAATTGAAAGATTGATTGCAAATATTCCATATTCTGTTCTGTGTTATTTTTGTTCTTTAGTAGTTTCTGACTTCTTCATCTTAATCCCGATGTTCCACTTTCCATTGATTTCGAATACTGGAGATGAACGGATCTGACGTTGCCAATAATATATTAAATAGATCTTCATTAGTGGAATTTCGTGAAATTTTTCTAGTATTGTGCTCTCTATAAAATCTGTAATCCTTATTCCTCTTTTTCCTGAGCTTCCTCTGATAAATTTCCAAGTGGCACCAACTGATATTTAATGACATCTTCTCCATGATAAAGGATTTTATGAACTGTAGCAGACATATTTCTCCATGGGTACTTGGTTGTATATATTTTTGCAGTTTACTTAGCAAAATCTCCAAATTTGCTAGAATCAATTTCTTCATTGCACGCAAGTACATCTAGGATTATTTTAAATCTAAAAATTAGGTTAAAATCAACACCTGTTATTTCAGATGCTGTTTCTGGATCTAAAAAGAATCTTCTTGCGGTATTGCCATCATTTGTATTGCCTGACCCTTGTTTCGGCTTTTTATATGTACTACCTGTATTATGTTCAATCAATTTACCCTATATCATAAAATTTTTTTGAAGACAATAGCACATGATTTCTGTTACTTCTGCAAACATTTTTGCGGAATATAAAAACAATTGTAAAAAAACAATTTCGAAAAAAAATTATTTTTATACCCTCCACTACAATTAGTTGTGAAGAGGGTATATTAAGATTGTCATTCCGTGTGAACCTTTTTTATTATTCATCTCAGACCCTATAAAGTATATATATTCTGGGTCCTTGAGTAATTTTAAGTCGATTTAGCCATGTCCGTCTGTCTGTCCGTCTGTCCGTCTGTTGAAAACACGCTCACTGTCGAAAAACTCAAAAGAAATAAACAAACTTGGTGTCAAATTGCTTGTAGTTAACCTAAGCAGTTTGGGATTGAAATCCAGAAAAATCGGTTCAATAGGATCTGAGCTATGAATCAAAATGTGGAACCACCACCTAAAAAAAATTTATAATTTTGTTACAAAAACTAACATAAATGGTGGAAACATGCACAGAATGATATAAGATTTCGCAACAGTTCGTTTTGTTTAACTGGATATCACGCTGTACAATTTCGTGAAGATCCGCTCATGATTTACCCTAGGCCCCATATAAGCCCTACTCCCGGAAAACAGTATAGTAAGCCTAATCCCTAACTAACAATGCTATCATAACAAATTTTGGCACGTCACAGTTAAATAGGACTAGAAATGAAACTATTAAGTTTCGTGAAGATCGGTCTATAATTTACCATAGGCCCCATATAAAACCTACTTCCGGAAAACAGTTTAGTACGCCTAAATCGGTAAAAAATAATGCTATCATAACAAAATTTGGTACATCAAAGTTTTTTAGAACTAAAAATAAGACTGTAAAATTTCGTGAAGATCGGTACATAATTTACCATAGGCCCCATATAAACCTTACTCCCGGAAAACAGCTTGGTACGCCTAAAAACGTAAAAAATAATGCTATCATAACAAAATTTGGTACATCACAGTTTTATTGAACGAGAAATAAGACTTTAAAATTTTGTGAAGAACGGTCCATCATTTACCATAGGCCCCACTTAAACCTAACTCCCGGAAAACAGCTTAGTACTCCTAAATCCGTAAAAAATAATGCTATCATAACAAAATTTGGAACATAAAAGTTTTACAGGACTAGAAATAAGACTGTGAAATTTCGTGAAGATCAGTTCATAATTTACCCTAGGCCCCATATAAACCTTACTCCCGGAAAACAGCTTAGTACGCCTAAAAACGTAAAAAATAACGTTATCATAACAAAATTTGGTACATCACAGTTTTATAGAACTAGAAATGACACAGTGAAATTTGGTGAAGATCGGTGCATAACTTACCATAGGCCTCATTTAAAGCCCACTCTGGTAAAATAATTAAATACGCGGTAAACTCTCTTCCAGTTTAGCTTCATATGGCCCGAAAAAAAGTTTTGAAATTTTTTGATATACGGTCCTAACTAAACTTAGATTCCATTTTAGCAGCCTTCTGAAATTCACTGCAAACGCATTAACTAATTGCACCGCTGTATTGAAATTTATGTTTCTTAATAGTTGAAATCGTTCTGCAGAATTTGGGATGATTGGTTCATAGCTTACCATGGCTTTTATATAATTTGTTCTCTTGAAAATCATTTAAGTTCAGCTTAAACTGATATTCTACTCAAACTTATATTTAGCTTTTATTTTAGCTTTTTTAATTTAATAACTGTTTAAAAATAAATAGTTCTACTCAAACTTTTTAAAATTGATTCTGATTGTCGATCAATACGTAATTTTATATAGGTCTAAACCGCAACAAATTTTAATGCAGATGTCTGTTTTTACAAAGATTATAATAATAAATAGACATTATACAGATATTACTCCTAAAACATTCGAAGTGTCGGTGGAGGGTATCAAAGATTCGGCACAGCCGAATATAGCACTCTAACTTGTTTTGAGTAATTTCATTAAAATTAAAAAAGTGTTAAACAGATGGGTCCAAACGAGTACAAGAGTATATATAGGGTTAAAGAAAACACTTTCACCTTTCTATCAGTGGTTTTGCTTTCTTTATCCTTTTTGAGCCGCAAAAGTTCTATTCTACTTAAGTTGAAATTTGACAAAAATATAGTAGTTTAGCAAATATGGCCTAACATCTCAAATATAAATAACACAATAGTCGCAAATATTACCTTTTTAAAGATAACAAGACTACCAACCTAGCAAAGTCAAAGCAGGTCATTATCGCTGATAGTTTTTGTGCAATGATAATTTATTTCGGATTAAATATTAAAAAAAAACACTTTTTTCTGAATTAATAAAAAAAGTTGTGTTTAACAACATGGCACAACCACAATTACCAAAATTATCACCTAATTTTTTGGCTACCTTAGTTTTAATATGTTTACTATTAAATCAAATTAAAATTTTTGAAATCGGTGACAAACAAAAATTGGACTTTTGGCCAATGAAATAAAATTTTCAGCCACTGTGCGTCGTTCTCAGCAACTGGGGTTGTGTCCTTCCACTTTATGCCAGATTTTACGAAAGGTGGCTTAAAAGCTTTCAAACGACCATCGAATGCGGAGCCAATTCGGCGAATGGGCTGAAGCTCAAATTGAAATTTCCATTCAAAATTTTATTTTGCGATGAAGACCATTTCTGTTTGAATGGGTACGTAAATAAGCAGAATTGTCACATTTGGAGTGAGGTAATTACTGTTTGGCGCGCTTTATGGGCTGGCGGAGTAATTGGCCCAGAATGGTCAGAGTGTTACTGTCAGTGGTCAACGGTATAGGAACATGATTCGCAATTTTTTCGTATCTCAATTTCGTGGCATAAATCTGGTCGATATGTGGTTCCAACATGAATGAGCCATATGCCACGCAGCGGGCGCTACAATTGATTTACTCAAAAAAACTTAAAAAAAAACAATTTAACGTTATGCCCCAATTAATTGGCCACCAAGATCGTGTGATTTAAACCCATTGGATTAATTTCTTTTTAAGTTTCGAGATCATTTATTTTTAAACTTTTTGTTTTTCTATTTTGATGAAAAATATTGAGGATAGAAACTGGGAATTATTTGCTTCCGAAGGATACTTTATATTATATTCAACATTTTTCATTTTTTCGAATTTATTCTATGAGCTAAATTTCAGTTATGTATAATATAATATAAAGTAACCTTCGGAAGGAAATAATTCCCAGTTTCTATTTGTTAATATAGTTGAGTTAAATACATTCAATTTATAAAGTATCACTATCCAGTGTGACACAAAGAATGCTGACGAAGGCCGTAGCGGGCCAGAAAATGCATTACATTCTGCTGGTGTCTAATAATTGTAAATTTTTCTGTACATACAATATACCTCATTGCTTTCCAAAGGAAAGCTAAGGTAAAATGTTACAAGAAAATACAATATAATAGTCTGGTAGTGTATAAAGTCATTTCTGAAAAATTTAAGGAATAGGACTATTACAAAAAAGCTATATAAAATACATAACTAAAAATTTAGCTCATGGAATAAATTCGAAAAAATTAAAAATGTTTTTTATTTAAGTTGGAAAATATAAATCTGCTACCAGACACCCTGTATATTGTTAACTGGCAGTTAAAGTTACAGTTAGTTTTATATGATCCTGATGAAATTGGCCGTTAATATATTTAATTATAAGAATAAAATTATCCCAATTTAAAGCATACCCACATTAAATAAAGTATATTATCTAAGTATTTTTATGAGTTGTCCCATTTAAAGTGTAAGTAACAGTACTTGTATACGTTTATTTTTTATGCTGTTACACTTAATTGTTTCCCAGTTTTTTTAAAATTATTTTCTTCTTGAGACAACCACAATATATTTTTAATTATTGTATAAAAAAGGAGATATAGAAATAATAGAAATAAATATGATAGTGATTTACAGATGTATAAGAAATAAAACATATGCCAACATTCATAATAAAGTTGCAATTTTCTTTTCTCTTTTTTTTTATATAAAAAATTATAACAACATTAAATATACATAACCTCAAAAAAAGTTTGCCCTTGGCTGTTTATTTGATTAACCTAATGTAAGCAAATAAATAAAAACCCTGCAGGAAACCTGGGATCAAGTGTCAAAGTCATAACCTTTGCCGATTATTTTGGTGATTTTTTGAATGTCGGTTGCTCAAGGGTATCGAGTGCTCAAAACTTTTATGTCTTGGCGTAATTAATAAATCTTTAAATGTTGCTTAAAGATAAATTTAAACATAAAATTAAATAGATGCAGAAATCTAAAAAAAATGTCTGTAATTTTTTTTATTGGATTCTGTATTAATCTTGCTCTAATGTTCAGGTGAGCGAAGTCACTGGTAAAAGCTTGTGCTAGTTATAATTTTTTTTAACCTGCATTTTATGCATTTATTTAAATAACATGAAAAAAAATTTCGTTTTTTATTCAAAAAATGTAAAAAACTATAAAAAAAACTTCAATTATATGTAGATAATCTTCCTAAACATCTTAATAATTGACTTAGCAGCTAACAGATTCCTCCTTATAAATTTCTGCCAGTGTGTCCTCGATTTTGTCGTGATTTTTCAAAGTATGTACTCATGGTGCTATCTTTGAATGATTTTTTTGAGGTGGCAATTTTGGACTTGTATTCGAGCTAAGGTTTTGTATTTGGGCAAATAGAAATATTTTTTATTTGAAAAAATCGGGACAAGTTTGAGTTTTATATTTGTCAAATACTAGACCAAGGTAGGTCAAAAATAACAAATTTTAATTTTAAAGTCGGATATTTTGCAATCTAATAAAGATAAACTATGTATGTTGCCAACTTTTTTTGTAGAACTCGACTAGTACATTCCACTGAAAAATCGAGCGAAAATTAAGAATTCTGGGTGGCTACTCTCTATTGCGATGCGAAAGAAAATGGTACCAAAGCTCTACAGCCCAGTTATGAATACAAATTCCTCGTTAGTTTTTTCCCTTTTCCCATTTTAACCATTAAATTTAAATAAAAAAAAAATGGAGTTGTTATTTAAAAGTGGGTTGGTAATGATTGGTACTCTTTAATGCGTTGGCGCATTTGTCTTTCGCATCTTTTTATTTTTTTTTTTTTCAAATTAAAATTTAAAAATTTTAAATTTTTCTTACATATTTTGACATTTGATTACTGTCAATCTCCGCCATCTTTAATTTTTATTGCCAGTAATGCTTTATTTTCAAAAAGTCTTGCGAAAGGTATAGAGAGTACCAAATTCGAAATTGTATTCGCATCGCAATAGAGTGTAGCCCACCCCTGGACTGTTATTGATTTTTGTAATACTCAAGGTTCCCTATTGAGGCCCTCTGGATTAGCCAACAGACCACAAATCATAAACTTAAACTCGAATACAAGTCATAAATAACCACTTGTGGTTTTATTTCAATCAAGCAAACCGTTTACAAATATTTTCTTTTTTTATACCCTTCACCGAAGGTAGAAAGGGATATATACCCTATATACTTTGTCATTCCGTTTGTAATTTCTACAATATTGATCCTACACCCTATAAAGTATAT
This sequence comes from Pollenia angustigena, assembly GCA_930367215.1. Taxonomy (NCBI): domain Eukaryota; kingdom Metazoa; phylum Arthropoda; class Insecta; order Diptera; family Polleniidae; genus Pollenia; species Pollenia angustigena. Next base: position 197,776,227 of record OV884060.1, read on the forward strand.
ATATTCTGGGTCCTTATGAAAAGCGAAGTTCAAAACCGGTTGTCCGTCTGTCTGTTGAAATGGGTTTTCCGAAGCCCCCAGATATGATGGGGACTTGGTTGCGGTATCTTTATGTCAGCTATTCTTATTATAATTTTGCTATTGAAATTCAGCCAGATCGGTCCACAAATGGCTGAGTTATGAGCCTCTAATTTTTTCCAAAAATCCCTTGTGGTTGTTGTATTTTTATTACTTTTTGCTGTATATCTGGGGAACGGCAAAAGCCAAAGTTTCCAAATTAGGTACACACATTTAGGTTGCCAATACACACCATCCTACAAAATGTGGGCGGGATTGGAGAAGTGGGCGTGGTACCTCTCGTACAAAAAAATTTAAAATTGTATAAAAACCTAAATTTTACGGCTGCCATATGTCCTATGGATATAACTTATACACCAAAATATCGGAAATTTTTAGCAGAACATATTTTATAAAAAACTCGGGAAAATCGGTTCAGATACAAAAAAAGTTATGACCAAAATTTAATTTAATTAATAAATACCCACACACAGAAAACAAATTGGTTGGAAAACGGTTGCAGTAATAAAATATTGATCAAGAAATACAATTTACTATTGCAACTATTAAAAATGTATAGATCTAACTGATTTTTAATTCTCTTGATTATTTAAACGTTATTCTAACTGAAATATGATTCCTTCAATTATTTTATTAGTTATGATAACTAATTTAATGTAATTCTAAAAATTAGTACAAATGGTTAGAATCACAACCGAATTTAATACAGGGCAATACTGAATATTGGTCTTTGCAATTAATATTTTGTTTTCGTCAATAAATTTTGTAATATAAATGTTAATTCATTTATTGCAGCTAATTATCGATTGCTAGTATAGTTTCAATTCGATAACAACAAATGAAAATATAATTATTTGGTATTCACAACCAACACAAAGCTACATGTCCCAATTGTTTACTAAATTTTCTGTCAAAATATTAAATATAATAAAATAATTTTAATTTTATATTAAAATAAATAAGTTTGCGTTCAAAAACAGAAAATGTGCAAAAACCTTATAAATAGGGGTAAGTAATTTACGTATTTTTATAATAATGTATATACCCAGCGGTAACTAGAAGGAGTAAAGAGGCCTAATAGATGGCCTTATTTAGCAGTCACAAGCAGTCAGAAGCCCTTCTCGCCGCATTCCATACTTATTCCACACTTTCTTTAAAAACAACTTCGATCCCTTCCCAAAGAAGGGAGTAAGGAAGGTCACTAAAAATAAAAAGTAAATAAAACTGAACACCTTCCTTTCTCCCTTCTCAAAGAAGGGAGTAGCTAATGTGTACTGAATATTTCAGAAGGTCTTTTAAAAAGAAATTTATACCTTCTAGAAGGTATACTTCTGAAGGCAGGATATCATGCGAAGCGAATCTTTTAGAAAGGAGTATAGAGGCCTTCAAAAAGGCCTGCCACTTGCGGTCCTTTCAATATTTACCGCTGGGTATGCACTTACATATGTATGTATGTATTATATTTCTTATAAATACATACATATGTAGTATGTATACCCAGCTAGCATTTTCAATCGAAAGAATCTACTGGGAATCTCATAAAGAGCATTAATCGTCGACAAGCGCAATTTTTAATCGTAAAAGATTCCTCGCACGGGAGAAACTGTTACACAAGCTGATTCCTCTGCGTTATACTTCTACAACAAAAGACGCTTATATCACAGTGCAAAAAAATTCGGGTCATTGCCGACAGCCTCAACACTTGCAACGCGAAATGAAACTAGAATATCAGTAGAGCAAATCTGCCTAAGGGTTTTGAAAAGTAAGCTTGGGTTCCCGTAATATGGGCCCCTAAAGTTATTGAATTTTTTGAAGTCGTTTGGTATAACTCAAAAAAGTAAGCTTGGGTTCCCGAAATATTTGCCCCTAAAGTTTTTGAATTTTTTGTAAACGCGTTTGGTATAACTCAAAAAAACTATACCAAATGTACTTCTGAGATAAAACATAATTTCAGATGTCTTCAGTAAAATCGTATTGCTATTCTTTTCTTAGAATATATTAAGCCTCTAAGGGCCGTTATTACAACTTGAAGTTAACTAAAGTTAAGATTAAATTGACAGATAATAATGTGTTATCTGTCAAAAAGCGTCTGTTAACTGTCGGATAACAGCTAACGCCAAGTTAAAATAATGGCCCTAAAACTCATTTTAAGGGGTCATTTTTGTCCTTTTTTTAACTTCCCAACAAAAGTATACTTAAACGGCACTTTAGAAGGTTAAAAAGTTCCACGAATTTTCTGCATCAAATTTTACTAAGGGTCTGTTAAGCCTAAAAGTTCGTGCAATGTATGTAAAACGGATTTTCGAAACTCCTAGCCATGAAATTTTTGAATTTCTTGAAAACCTGTTTAACATAAATTGCATGAACTTTTGGTCTTAGAACCCCCTAGTAAAATTTGATGCAAAAAATATTTGTGGAACATTTTAACCCTCTAAAGTTGCGTTTAAGTATACTTTTGTTGGGAAGTTAAAAAAAGGACAAAAATTACCCCTTACAATGAGTGTTAGAAGGTTAATATATCCTAAGAAAAGTACGCAATACGATTTTACTGAAGACATCTGAATTTTTTTTTAACCTCAGAAGTACATTTAGTATATTTTTTTCGAGTTATACCAAACGCGTTTACAAAAAATTCAAAAACTTTAGGGGCCAATATTTCGGGAACCCAAGCTTACTTTTTAAAACCCTTTGGCAGATTTGCTGTACTAATATTCTAGTTGCATTTCGCGTTGCAAGTAATGAGGCTGGTTTGTTTTGTTTCATAGTGTATTGATCGTAGGCGAATTCGTTTGAGATTTCTGTAAAGATTTTCTAATGAGGCTTTCAGAAAGCACACCAAAATTCTAATGAGACTCTTGTCGGAATTCCCTTACAACTTGTGGAATGCTTACACATATAACTGAGCCACCCAAACAAGAGCATCAAGCTTCTTTTTCATACAATTTATACGAAACAAACCTTCAGATAAGGAATTCAACAACAATCCTGTTGGAAAATCTTATTTGGCAGATCCTTACGTCGGCTTGTTTAAATAAAATTGTATTAACAAGTGAATTTTCATGTTTTTAAAATGCTCTTATTTAGGTAGCTCAGTAATTGTTATATGACTCATAAGGAGAGCCGCAAAAGGTTTATTCCAAGATTAAAAGACAAGCGTGTCAGAAAATTTATAAAAAACTAATAAATAAATTATTTTGATGTTTTTATTATTGTTACCCATCAGATAATCATCAAAATATTATCATCATCTAACAAACATCCGATGCTATCTGGGCAATATCTTAGACACACATACATACATATGTACAATACATATGCATGTACATATTGTTTATATTTTGCTCCGCGTGAACATTGGTCAAACAAATATGTTATAAGTACATTAGATAAAAATCGATCAGTTTTTTAGTGATTTTCATATTAATTTACAGCTTCAATCACTGTTGGTATTGTAAAAACCACATGTTAATTATTCTGTTTTACTTCAGACACTAGAACAAGACGACATTATTGAAAGAAATTTCAGTGAACTCTGAAGCCAAAGATTATTTTTGTTGGTACAATAAGGGATAAGCTGCACACCTTTGGAAATCCGTTGGATGATGTGGAAAGCTGCATGTATGTATTTGTATAAAATTAAATAATTTGTAAACTGTACATAAAAATATTAATAAATAAATGCACTAACAAAATATGGAGTTTATTGCAATTATTTTGATTTTCTATCTAATAAATCGGGAAAATGGTTTATGTAACCGGTTAAAAAATATATCGATAGAGACAATCAAATCTTTTGTTATGAACACCAATTTTGTGTTTATTCAGTTGCATCTATCATATATTCGGGTGTAAGCATAATTTTGATTTCTAATAATCATACTTACAACTAACAATATCTGTTTTTATAACTGATAGTGTACTAAAATTCAAATGTTGTTATCAAAAATATTATGCTAAGCATTGAAATTTTCAGTAATTGTAACCGAATTGTGTGATAGTACATGCAACCGACAAAATTCGATTGGCGCCAAATTTGGTTGTGATCACGAATCTGTTTTCTCTGTGCACTTTCGGGAATCATAGATCTCCCCGAGTCCAAGCTTTATAACTCAAGTAAATGGTAAATTTCTTCTTCAACACGTCGGTATATAAATCTGTCAAAATGGCTGATTTATAACCGAAATACTGAATCCCCAAAAATTACTCTTTTTTATACCCTTCACCGAAGGTAGAAGGGTATACATATATAACTTTGTCATTCCGTTTGTAATTTCTACAATATTGATCCTACAGCCTATAAAGTGTATATATTCTGGGTCCTTATGAAAAGCGAAGTTCAAAACCGGTTGTCTCTTATTTAAAAAAAATATTTACCAGTTTTATTTAGTTTTTGTCTAGTTGCTCTGTATTCTGCTCGCACAATGGTGAAGGGTATATAAGATTCGGCACAGCCGAATATAGCGCTCTTACTTGTTTAAATCTCCCTTTGTTGTTTAGCTGGCTGAACTCTTTTACGGCGCAAATAAAAATTTTTGTGGCGGCTGAACGCTATTTTGAAACCGAAAACTACTTTGGTTTATGCAATAACAATGCGAAAAAAAAACAGAGAACATTTCAGAAGCAAATAAGATTCACGTTTGTGACCGAATATTATAAACCTTACGTAAAACAGAAATTTTGACAGACATGCACAGTTACATGTGACTTGAAAAAATGACAAGTCAGACGTTAAAAACATGTCTTGTACATGCAGCTTTAAGGAAAAAATGTAATTGCATATTTACGGTTTCCCTATAACACAATGCATTGCCCGAGCTACAGTTGTTCAACAGTCCTGTTGACAAAGTCAATAGTGAATCAGTACAGTGTCACTTTTGACATTTCCTACTGGGAACAAACCGCCATACATACATTCAGGGCTGCCAGATAAATTTGTTTGGAAATCGTCAGTTTCCTGAGAAAAAATAAAAAATCGTCAAAAATATCGGACAATTTAAAATTTAGTTTTTTTAGTTTAAACGATTGTGGGAATCGTTTAAGACGTGGGTAAAGATAATCTAACGAGACTTTCATGCAGTGTTGCCATTTTCTGGGTAATTACCCGAATTTGGTATAATATTTACTGTCGTGGGTAGAGCTTGGGTAATTTCTCTTAGGTGTAATTTGAAATCCATACTTCAGATATCCAAATAAAATCAAGATCCGATGTCAGTGATGACATTTATTTCTTTTTAAATATTGCTGATAAAAAATGCACAGTCTTCTGAACCAAAGTCTCGGTTTCTTTTCAAGAAAAGACTTCTATCATTTAATATATATTTTCGAAAGTTTGGTAATGAATGTCGCAAGATGAACCCTAAGATTTAGATAAAGATGCCTATCATAGTTATTAAGAACCTGAAGTTTATTAAAAAAAAGTTATTCAAACTAAAAACCTAGCCTGGGGGAAGATATGTTTCCAATATTCCAACATATGTATAATTAATTTTATTTTTATCTGGCAAATTTCACATGCTTTAACAAGGTTTCGTTTAAATGTGCTAAATGCCTATTTCATACTATTGATAAACTGAAATTTATTGTTGTTGGGAAAAGCTATTTGAAGAATATTTCACGTCCTTAAAAGTTGTGTTGTAAAATTGAATTACGAATGGGACAGTTGTATAAAACCCTGCAGTCAGTTAGTTTACTAAACAAGGTATAAAGACTATGAAACTTAAAATGGTAGACAACACAAAAAAAATTAATTTTAATAGCAGATTGATACATTTGAAACTGATTTCAAAGAAATAGAAACCGCGCCTGTCCTTGACGAAATGCAGATGTCCAATTTTATTTCTCTTTTTTGAGCATTGCTGGCTGCATGTCACGAAAAAAATAAACAAAGTTGACCTCCAAGACGTCAATTGTTGCTGGTTTATTAGCGTAAACCAGTGACTGTACAGTCCTATGAAAACAATCAACAAGTGTCCCATCGCACGGCCTTCAAGTCTAATTGACGGTTTAATTTCTCTAAATAAACACATCACCTTCATTTGTGAACAAATAAGTTTCGTCAGTTTAATCATAAAGTCGCCTATAAGTTGCGAAACCCGATGGCTGATTTTCAAAGTTAATTTGGATAATATGGTGGCGTTGTTCAAGCATGAATATATTCATGATGATGTGTCTGAGCAAAAATGAAAGCAGTATGTCAGTTCGTTTGGCAGCTTACCTTAAGTAAGCTCTATGGGGCTAAAAAAACACCTATTATAAAGGAATGTCAATGAGCATTTTAAATCTTCCCTAGATATATGCAACCAAATGTGGAAGTTAAACTCATTATTTTATGAGTTTTAAGTCTTTAATGTTATTTTTGTTAATTTATTTAATAATACAATAAAAATCTTAACAGTTTGACTAATATTGATCTTCTTTTAATGAGTTTGTGTTGCTTTTGCTTCATTGTAAATGTCTTTTTATTCAGGTGTAATTTTATTTTAATCGGGTAATTTTGCTTCATCTCAAGTGTAATTTTGAATTTTGCTGGTGGTAACACTGCTTTCATGTCAAGAATCGTATGAGACTCATGTAAATATTCTCTTGCAGCTCGTAAAATGCTCACCGTATAATTGTTGAAAATATGATTTATACAGGGAGTCGTAAAAGTTTCATTCGATGGTGGTTTGACGAAAGATAAACAAAGTGTAACGTTGTTGTTTTTGTACTCTGAAAATAATCCAAGATTTTTCTTAAGACTTGCATATTGCAGCCGTACCTAAAAACGCGTTTCCTAGTTTTTGAATAGAGCGACCTGAACGCTTTGCAATTGGAAAAACCGATTTTGACAGCTCGCTTAAAAGTGAAGTTGGCCGCTGTTAATTAATAATGGCAATTAGCTATTTTTTTTTGGTCAATCTAGCGTAAAAGCTAAGCGAAAGAAAACGTTCCGCCTCCCGCTCTTGTTAACGTATGGCTGTTAAATATTACAAGATTAAAAAACGGTATTGTCAGAAAATGTAAATATTTTATTCAGCCTTTGGAAACTGAAAAAGATTGTCATTTTTTTTTAAAATCATGAAATCGGCACTTTGCTAATTTCGGAACCAAAAATCGTCAAATCTGGCAGCCCTGCATACATATAAACAAACAAACTTATACATTTAAACCAGCCATCGGCAACCTATACTATTACATTTTGCGATTATGTGCGTTATATTCGCTCTCCCTCTCACCACGAACCGGTGTTGCCAGAAAAAACATTTTTCTCATATCCCCAATTTAAAAGTAAGAATCTCCAATCGTTAACATATTTTGATACATTACATCTTCAATATGTAATATATCATATGGATACAAATTTTTGCATGATTATTTGCTGCCATATGCTTAGGAGAATGCACTGCTATAAATGACATGTCTCATCTTATTATCTGTATAAGAAGTGTTATGAACATTTTGTGTTATTCTCCAACAAGCATTATTTTTAAAAAGTTTGAATATAATGAGAACAGGGAAAATTGTCGTTCAAATTGTGAACAAAATACGTGGAGGCCATAATGCCTTAAGTCATAGAAAATTTAAAGATTTTCTTGAAGCCGTGCATGCTGAATATGGAGATTTGGTTATGTATACAGAAATAAGGTGGTTTAGCAAAGGTCGTTGTCTTCAAATACTTTTTAGCCTTCGTAAAGAAGTCATAACGTTTTTGGACGAAAATGTAACAAACGAAACTAAGGCATTGTCTTAACATTTGAAAGACAAATCCTTTTTATTAGATTTTGCGTTTCAAAAAAATTTTGATATCAAACTTCATATTTTATTACATCATCCATATTTATTTCATATGGACAGGATTTTATGCGTAACAGATTTTCTAAATGCTTATCAGTCAAACGATTTCGACTTTTAGTTTGAATGTGTTTAAGTGCCGAAAATGTTGACTCACAAATGTAGGTCGATCCAAACATTGCATACAATTTAAAAATTTCGTTTTTAGCTTTCGGGTATAGATCTTCAGAAATATTTCTCCAAAACTCAATTCCATTAGTAAATGGTAAAGCTAGATCTTCCCTCATTTTAATAAGTTCTGCTTTAAGATCGTGATTATATAGTTCAATATTACATAACAAAGGGTTGTTATGCATTTCAATCAAATTTTCAATTTTTTTAAAATCATGAAAACGATTGTTGTAATTATTTAACAGAGATTGGAGCACATTTACATACTTATTTAGTTTGCTATTGCTATTTGAAACTTCACTATAAATTTCAAATGTTCTTGTTAAACTTATTAAATTGTTATTTTTAAGGTTTTGTATTAAAATTTCAACTTTTCTTATAAATTGTTTAAGTGCAGAAAATAGCTAAAAAATTGTTTTGGTTTTTCCTTGCAACTGGATGTTAAGTTGATTGACAAATTCTGTTACATTAGTCAAAAACGCAAAATCTAATAAAAAGGATTTGTCTTTCAAATGTTTAGACAATGCCTTAGTTTCGTTTGTTACATTTTCGTCCAAAAACGTTATGACTTCTTTACGAAGGCTAAAAAGGCTTTGAAGACAACGACCTTTGCTTAACCACCTTATTTCTGTATACAAAACCAAATCCCCATATTCAGCATGCACGGCTTCAAGAAAATCTTTAAATTTTCTATGACTTAAGGCATTATGGCCTCCACGTATTTTGTTAACAATTTGAACGACAATTTTCATTGTATTCAATACATTCAAACTTTTTGAAAATAATGCCTGTTGGTGAACAATGCAATGAAAAACATACAAATCTAAATTGCTTTTTAGCAAATGTCCTACAAAACCCTCTTTTTTACCCACCATTACATTGGCACCATCAGTACATACAGAACAAAACTTATTCTTATCTGTAAAAGAAAGAACATTTTCATTCACGATATCAAAAATAAGTTTTCCTTTCACACTGTTGTGAAGGCCGTATAGGGAAAACATTTCTTCGTGCACGTCAAAATTTTCATTAACAGTCCTTATACAGATAATAAGCTGAGCTATGTCGTTCATATCCGTGCATTCATCTAAGCATATGGAAAAAAATTTGCAATTAAGCATTCTTTTCTTGATGTTTGAAAAGATGAAGGCACTGATATGCTCAGTCCGTCGAACAATTGTGCGAGCGGAGAGGGGAATATCATTTATCAATTTACGTATCTCTTCAGATTTTTCGCCAAAACATTCTAAAACATCGTTGCTAAGCTCTTTAAAAAAGTCGCCATCTTCAAAAGGACGACAACGTTTAGCTAGAGACGCAGCAACAACGAAAGATGCCTTTCTTTTTAATGAAAAATCGACTGCTTCTTTCGAGTTTAGTTCCGCATCAGCAATCATTTTTTCATAAAAAGTTTTCTTTAAATTAACAACAAGGGCTTCTCTTGCATCACCAGTAATACTTTCATATTCTTTGTGAAATGCTTGAAGATGCCTTTGCATGTCATGGGTTTTAATCCGTGACAAAGTACGCTGACAAACCAAACATTCTGGTTTGCCAAAATAATTTTCTGAAAATTCAATTCATATTCATCTACCATTTTGGTGGGGACAAATTTTTTTATATGGCAACGCTGATTTTAATCTTATTTTAAGCAACAAGCGATAACACGACCTGCCTTGTTGAATGCTCAAGCTAGACTGATTAATGTTGTTTAATTCTCTACTATGTGTGTGCACACGTACGTAATAAAAGAGAATAGAGAAAACGCGGCGCCCTGATTTTGCCGATGGCTGATTTAAATTTTAAACCGACACAATTATAAATAGGAGTGCAAGTTAAATCAAAACTTTAATTATAAGCAAATTCATCCGGATTCAGATTCACACACACATTCTCTCTGTATTTCATAGAAAATGACAAGCAAAAAATTAAAATGATACAAGTTAGACTAATTGGTTTAATGTTTACTTTTCATGTACAAAATTTTGTTAAGAAGTCAATGGAAATTAAAATAAAAAAGTAAATAAAAAACGAAAGTGGCATCTAATAAAATTTGTAATGTAATTAGAGGTTTCATTTTCTTATTTTACTGATCTTATCCAGGCTATTTATGTTCACTTAGAACAACGTTTCTTTTTTGTGTAGAGATCAAGGTGCCCGACTTTGTTGTGTTTTTACGGTGACATAGGTATATATAATTTCGTAATTGAATTATGTAATTACAAATCGTCGGCTTAGAGTGTAAATCTGCTAAATCCACTTTTAAAGTAAATCGAGATTTTGATGCCGTGTGGTAGAGAAAGATATGCCTCGTCGACCAGCATGTAGTTTTTCTTCAATTTGAATCCTGCAGTGTGTCAAATCAACAGTATTTTTGGTTTTCCTCCAGTGTTTAAAAATGCTTGACTATTTTTAATGCTTTTGTAATTGCTTAACTTAACTTAAGAAAAAAAACACAGTAAAAGCAAAAAGCAAAAGCAGAAAAAGTGAGAGTTAATAATGTATTTACTGTCACTATGTGTATGTTCTCAGCTTAAAGTTTAAACATTCAGTCAAGCAACCACTAAAAAAAATGCTGTTGCTGTAAGTAATATGTTTTTGTTTTTTTTTTTTATGTAGTTGCTTGGCTGGCTGTTTAACATTTTTTTGACTTGATCGCTGTTGCTTGCCGTTGCAGAAATTTGTTTTGAAAAAATCTTTGACGGTAAGAACTAAGAATTATGGCACCGCGTGTAAATCGACGAATAATTGAAAAATATTTTTATTTTGATAATGACCAAGCTATGTGTAAAATTTGCTCACATACATATGTTTAAAAGTGATAGAGTTTTTAATCTAACATGTGAAGTTTTATTTATTTTCATATGTACATACATATGTATTTTCGTATTTATTGAGAAAACATAGGTACTAAAAACATTAAAGAAATAGGTACCTAAAAATATGATTTTGCGTAACTCACTAAATAAAAGAACAAAAATTAGTTTTTTCGCAAAAAAAAACATCTAACTGTAATGATCTTTAAACATTCTTTCTGCAAAAATACTAAGAAATTCAAAATATTCAAAATATATGTATGAAGTGCCAGCCAGCAACAGCAAAGAAGTTAACTTGCTGACTTTAAGCGCATGAAAAGCCAAAAAAAAACTTGAACAAAATTTATTACTTACTTAAGTTTTTGCGTTGCTGACTGATTAAGCAAAGAACATACACATAGCGAGACTAAAAAAATTATTTACTCTCTCTTTTTCTGCTTTTGCTTTTGCTTACTCTCTATCAAAGTAATAAAAGGCATTGAAAAATACAGTTTTTTAATTTGCAGCAAAAAATGTAAACAAAGCAAAAATTTCGGTGCTGTTGCTATTTTAAAGCAAGCAATTTTAACACTGTTTTCCTCACAAGCAGCAAATAGGAACAATAAAAAGTTTTTTTGTCTCTCCTGTAAAATTTGTTAAAAGGGAGTTAGCAGGTTAACACTCTAAGCCGACGAAATGTGATTCAAAGCAATATTACTTAGCAAATGTAAACCCCGTTCACAACAAGTAACGGCATACAGCATTCGTAGATTAAAACTGGTACAAATTTACGAAATTCTTAAAACATACATATTTTTAATTTATTACAAAAATTTTTAAAAACACATAATAATTCTTCTTTAGTTGTTACGCAACAAAATTAAAACAAACCATAACAAATGTTTGTTCGTTGACGTTTTTACGAAATACAGAGAAGTTTTCTTGTTCCCCGGTTATTCATTGGTCCAAGTAAAAATCAGGAATCTTTAGATCGGTCGGAACGATTCCACGAAAGGAACGATTTTGCCCAACTCTAATTTGCAACTCCTGATTTCCAATTCTATATGGAAAATGGTACCCTACCCGCGACTCTTCTTGAAGGGTCATATATGATTCGTTTTTTTTTTTAGTTTAGAGCAGAGATCTGCAAAACACCGCACATGTGCGAATGCTCTCACACAAATAAAGAGAGCATGAGAAAATAATTTGTATTTTTACTCGAAAACACTGAACAAACAAAAACAATTACGCTCAAAAATAAACAACCAAGAGAAACAAGAAATGTAAATGTATGTGTTTGGAGGACTCTGGTTTAGAGACATTTTCGATTCTTTTTATACCCTTCACCGAAGGTAAAAGGGTATATATAACTTTGTCATTCCGTTTGTAATTTCTACAATATTGATCCTACACCCTATAAAGTAGATATATTCTGGGTTCTTATGAAAAGCGAAGTTCAAATCCGGTTGTCCGTCTGTCCGTCTGTCTGTTGAAATGGGTTTTCCGAAGCCCCCAGATATGATGGGAGCTTCGTTGGGGTATCTTTCTGTCAGGTATTCTTATTATAATTTTGCTATTGAAATTCAGCCAGATCGGTCCACAAATGGCTGAGATATGAGCAAAAAACCACGACTACCTCTAATTTTTCCCAAAAATCCCTTGTGGTTGTTGTATTTTTATTACTTTTTGCTGTATATCTGGTGAACGGAAAAAGCCAAATCTTCCAAACTAGGTACACAAAATTAGGTTGCCAATACACACCATCCTACAAAATGTGGGCGGGATTGGAGAAGTGGGCGTGGTACCTCCCGTACAAAAAAAATTAAAAGTTTTATAAAAACCTAAATTTTAAGGCTGCCATATGTTCTATGGATATGATTTATATACCAAAATATCGGAAATTTTTAGTAGAACATATTTTATAAAAAACTCGGGAAAATCGGTTCAGATACAAAAAAGTTATGACCAAAATTTAATTTTTTTTTTAAAATACCCATTTTCGGTAACCATGGATCTTCCCGAGTCCAAGTTTTATAACACAAACAAATGGTAAATTTCTTGCTTAACACGTCGGTATATAAATCTGTCAAATCGGTTAAAAAATTTCCATATTTCAGTTCTCAACTCAAATAAGTTTTATGGTTTACAACTTTGCTATTGTGGTGAACAAAAGTAATTACAACCCTACACAGTGAACATAAAACGGGCCATATTTCATTTTAATGATATTCAAACAACGTTCCTTCATAGTTTAGTTGTCTAGGGGGTTAAGTTAGAAACTGTGAGTTCTCTGGTTCGAATCTGGTTTTTTTAAAAGAAAATTTTTTTTTAATTTTTATTTTTTTATGTTCTAAAAACGATTTAAAAAAAATATTTACCAGTTTTCGCTTTTTAAATTTAATTTATAATGGAGTTTAAAGTATTATAATTATGTATGTATACATATGTTAAAATTATTTAGTTTTTGTCTAGTTGCTCTGTATTCTGCTCCCACAATGGTGAAGGGTATATAAGATTCGGCACAGCCGAATATAGCTCTCTTACTTGTTTTAATAGTTTTTGTTATTGAACTTTAAATCATAAGCGCGAGTTATTTTTGTGTCGATTTTTAAGCGTGGAAGTTATTAAGCAGTTTTGAATCACCAAAAGTACTCAAAAAAGACTCATACCGATGATTTTTGAAAAAACGATCTTCCAAATGCTTGCAGGGTGTTTATGTATTATATTTATATTATTGATTGAACAATACCAGCTTAAATCAGTAAAGCGCCAAATTCACTTGTCAAATGCTAGTCATGATGTCAAATTCACTCGTGTACGTGTGCTGGATGTACGTTAACCATCATATCTAAATTTGTCGATTTTCCATACAGCATCGTCGGTATCACACACGGAAGAACATTTTCACTAGTACTACCACAATGCTTAATGAGTATTTTGGTAAGTGTATTTGGCCCTTCAGAAAGCTGACGGAATGTTTTTATACTTTAACTAATTTTTCAAGTATTTTAAACTCTTAATAAACACCACACCTAAAAATTTCCTAAAATGTTGTTGTAAAACTTATGTTATATTCTATGATTTTATCATAGTATGTAAAAAAAAAACAATAACAGTGTTGCAACCATAGAGCGTCAAGTTACCAAACATATTTTTCATTAGCACAAGGGTTGACACTTTTAATTTTTTTCTATTTGAGAAATTATATTATTTTTTAATCCGGAAACGATTGTACCGGCTAATACCGGTATTAAGGGAAATGGTTTACGTATACCGGTATTTTATGCAAAAAACTAATTTCGGTATCAGTATTAATACCGGTATTCAATTTAAACGGTATTAGTTTCGGTATAGGTTGCCAACCTTGGTTGTTGGTTAGATTTAGTTGGTCGTGCGTTGATATGATGCTGCGCCAGTAAATACATAAAATAAGCTTTAAGCCCTTATGACACTACATTTTTTATTCATTAATTGATATAGAATTGATAGAAAGAAACAGTTAATGCTAGAAAGAGCAAACTATAGAAAATGTAAACAAAGTTTTTTAGTTTTTTTTTCTCTTGTTATGATTTTGTTTCAGAGATGAACTTTTTTACCCTAATTGTACTAAAAGATTTTTTTAGTTGAAATTAATTTTATTTATGTTCTTAAAAAACTCCACAAAAAGGTATTATAAATCTTAGTATCAACAAAAGAGTACAATTAAAACAACTTAGCCATCCCTGTTCTGTTATTTTTATTAAATGTTGCCAACTTTTTGTTTATGAGAAACCTAAAAACAAAAAGCGGTAAATCGCCGAATTTGCCCATAAACCGCTGATTCAGCAACACTTTTATTATATCAAGCTTGAAAGGTCAATTTAAAGTTGAACAATTTTACATTTTTTTTGACATAACTTCATTTTTTATCGATAACTTTAGTAAAATTTTTGGCAGTTTGCCATTTATCTTTATACAGCTGGTAAATTTGTCTATTACTTTATATTTGCACTGTTCACCAAAACTTGAACAATGCATTAAAAATGAAGTGTCATAAGGGCTTTAGACATTTGTTGATGAATGCTTGCAGCTTTCTGGCTAATACTACCGAATTACAAGTTAAATTTTGGATTTAAAAATTCGGGATTATAAGGTTCATTAATTTTTGATTCAGTATATTGAAATCAGCGATGCCAGCTTAGTGCTTTTGGCACTATTTATGGTGCTTTTTGATGCCTCAAAACGCCAAAATTTTATCCTTAGTGCCTTTGGTGCTTTTTACAATTTTTATTGTTTTTCTACCATTTTTTAAAACTTCGATTATATAGAGGATGATTTAGATGAGCTTTGCTATTTGGGGTACAATTTTGAGTAGGCCTGTAAAAATTATAAGATTTCAAATGATAAAAAAAGTGACAAAAGAAAGTTGCATACGTTTTACCAATAATCTTATTTACGAAGTTAGAACTAGGAAATTTTACAAACTATTAAGAGTTGACAATATATTAAGTAATCGTAGTAAAAACGATGTATTTGATTTAGGTAAACTTTTTTTTAAAGATTTTGACACTGTTTCAAAAATAGAAAATATTAGGAATTGTGAATGGAAAAATAAACAACGAACATATCTTTTTTTGATAGAAGTCAACGATTTTAATTGTCCAATTTTGTATTTAGAATTTTAAGTTTTCCATACTCTAACGCTGGCGTTGAAAGAACATTTAGTTCGATGAACTAGAGTTAATCAAAAATCGGAAACCGATTATCCTTAAACTCTGTTAGTTCAATTCTTTACGTTATCTGTGGACTTCGTCGGCATAATTCATGCTGTAATGATTACAATCAACCATCTAATGTCTGTAGAGATCTTTCTTCCAATGAAACATAGAATAAAACAAATTAAATATTACTTTAAAACTGTTTTATGGCCCAATTCAAACTCAGCTAATGATGATTTGGATGATATTATTTTTTTGAGATAATAATATATTATTATAAGTATCTTCAATGTATACATTAAAAATGTTTATATACAAATGTTAATATATTTATTATTTAATTTTAAATGAAAATGGTCCCACATCAACGCCGTCGCCTTTTTTTCAATGTTGGAGGTATATAATATTCGGCATAGCCGAATGCAACTTATTTTGTGTTTAATTATATTATAAAAATGGCTTAGTGCTTTTTTACGCTTTTTTTTTTTGCTCGAAATAGTGCTTTTTAGTGCTTTTTTTTAATTTTAAAGTGCTTTTTGCTCTCAAAAAGTTGGCATCAATGATTGAAATGCGGTATTTTAAAAAATGGGATTTTGACATTTCGGGATGTTGAAATTATAGATGTTGATACTATGTATCACTGTTGAGCTATACAATTGTAAGTCAAATTTTGACACTGCTGTCAAAAAGGCGTTGTTTGGATTTACGACTTATTTTCTAAGAGCGCCACACTTTATGCTCTTGCCTTATTTATTCGTGCCTTAATATTGTTTCCGGAACCACCATCTCTGTAAATTCCAAGTGTGCAAAAAGATTATACATAAAGGGTGTTTTTTTTTATAGAGTAACACAAGTTTAAATCATAATAAAAAAAAGGAAATATATTTTTAATATCAATGAAACGGAAAAATTTACGAAATTATGTTAAAATATGATTTCTGCCATGTGGGGCCACGGCTGGCGCGTAGAAGGCGCGATATGGAATACCAATTATCAACAACTTTTCGCAGCATTCATGGCCGTATTTCGCCAATAAAAACGCATATGAAAAAAACTTGTGCGGAATATCTATGAAATAATGTTGATAGAGTTGTACTCTGTTCATTTTGTGAAAAAGTTCCGAAATGTTTCTGGCAACTTTTTTTACAATTGCGAAATAATGTAAGCTGCATTTATTTCACGTGTAATTTTAAGCAAAAACAAAAAAATATGAACTGATTATTTAAAAAGAAATAAAAAATTAATATAACACAACCGCCCTAGAGGGAAGCGAACTGACACCAAAGTAGTCCTGTGATAGGTCTTTGGTGGTAGAGACCGGTTCTGGTTTTAACACTTTCTATGAATAAGACCTATCACATTTACATGAGGTTGTCATTGGAGGGGGTCAATTGACACCATTTGACCAGTCACAAATCTATTCTCAATGGACGTGTTTAGTGACAGTTACTAAAATGTAGTATTATTTCATTACAATGTAGTAATTTTTCAATAAAACAAGTCCTAGAATTAAATTCAAGAGCCAAACTTTAGAAAGTCCCAAAAAAAATTTCTCACACCACCGGTGAAGACTGTTCTGTAATTCATTACTTTTCTACCTTTTTGTTCTTCATAAACCAGTTACATGATTGGTTCTCCTTTCACTGGTCATGAGTTCTTTCTTTTTGTACCTGTTCTATTTTCACAACTCCCAGGAGCAGTCTGTGGGACCAATTGACACAAATTTCCCGCAGGTCGGTAACAGTTTTTTATCCATATGACTTTCTTTTTTATTAAAAAAAATAAATTTTAGTAAAAGAAATGTGGGGTTTGTTTACATACGCAAAACAATGTCGCATACTTTACATGAATAAATACGTTAAATTGTACAAACTCGCAAGATAGGTAACACTGATACATGTCAAAATTTTCGTGTGAAATAAAAAATGTTGCTGTAGAGAACTGAATTCACATAACCCCAAAGAAAATAATCCGATGGGACTAAATCACACGATTTTGATGGCCAATTAATTGGGCCATTGCGTTAAATTATTTTTTCATTAAAAGTTTTCTTGAGTAAATCAATTGTAGCGCCCGGTGTGTGGCATGTGGCTCCGCCAGCAAGATTACAGCCACGTAATTGAGGTACGAAAAAATTTGAATCATGTTCTTATACCGTTTACCATTGACAGTAACATTCTGACCATCATTGTTTTTGAAGATATATGGGCCAATTACTCCGCAAGCCCATAAAGTGCACCAAAAGGGTAATTTTCTGTGGATGTAAATGTGTTTCGACCAAAGCTTGTGGATTCTCCTCACTCCAAATGCGACAATTCTGCTTATTTCAAAGAGAAATGGGCTTCATCGGAAAAAAAATTTTAATAGAAATTCAAAATCAATAACAATTTGTGCTTCAGCCCATTCGCCGAATTGTAGGCGCATGCGATGGTGGTTTTGGCTTTAAGTCCTGCACAAGTTGAATCTTGAAAGCTTTTAAGCCAAGATCCTTGCGTAAAATCAACCATTAAAGTGGAAGGACACAACCCCAGTTGCTGAGAACGGCGACGAATTGATTGATTAGGATCATCTTCAATGCTTTCCTGTACAGAGACTACAGCTTCTTCAGTGCGCACTGTTTGGCGTCTCACGGGATGCACATTATCAGTAAAAGTAAAAGTTCGATTGTTCTTCGAATAAGCCACTCTGAAGGACGATTATGTACGCCATAAAATGGAAGAAGTGCACGATGAGTTTGACGAATAGAACAATTATTTTGATTAAAAATTTCAACAATTTGCACGCGTTGCTCTGGTGTAAGTCGATTTATAATGAAAAATTAAAGCAAACTTTACAAAAAACAGCTATCGGCTGTTACATGGGTGCTCAAATAAAGCAACTTAAAGTTGTGACATTCTAAACAAAACGCGCTTTACTTTCTGGATGTGTTTGCAACGGAAATTTAAGCATGCAGATGGGTGAAATGCCAATTGTTTTCTTTGCACTCCTTGTCATCTTAAAAGTATGTGTTTTGGTTTTGCTTTTGTAGAAATCGTTAAAAAGAAAACTTATGGACTATTGTACATTTTGGAAATGTTTCGTTTGCTTTTAAACACTGGTTTTTAGTGTCGAATGTTATCTTCATCCATGGGATTTTTTCATCTGAAAGTGATTTTAGGTCGGGGGTGTATATTTGGCATTTGGGAAATTCTGGACCTACCAGTACAACATTTTTCCAAGAAATAGCATCTGTTAAAGAGGAGGCCCTATACACCACAGGGACCCAGAGAACTTAAGAAAGAAGTAAACTTCGCGTTAAAAGCTTATTTTGGGAATGGTATTTGTATAGTTAAATATTTACCGATTCCGATGAAATTAAGAAATACGAATTAGGTTAAATTTAAATACTTTTAGGCCAATCTTAATATTATAATAATCACTCCCCCTATGGTGGTGTGGGTATAAAAATCATGAATCTATGAAACTGCAATGTGAGAATATGTTTTTTCTAAGACATCATTTGTATGCTTTGACTAACAGACTGTTTAAGATCTATTATACCGAGAAAAAATTCCTCTTCATATTGATGATGGTCTAACAGCAGAAATATGACAGCAATGGTATCACAAATGGCATCATTGAGGCAAAAAGTATCATGAATAAAATGACGAACGTCATCATAAAATTTTGTCATATTTTATGCGTATACATGACTACAGTCAAATCAATTCGATGCCACATTTTGTGATATTATGATATTATTTTCATGTTTAAAAAGTTAAATAAGAATCAAAAATTCCCATATTTTATTTATTTAAATTATTTACGAATAACAAAAACCCATTCGAGCATTCTGCTGGTGACTTATAATTGAGAGTTTTTCTGTAAACAAAAGGCGGAATACAACAAAAGTTAAAGAAACATGTGTTACGGGTAAGTAAATAATAATTTTCTCTCACTTTGACTAAAGTCAATCGCATTGACAACCTGTCATTAAATTGAGCCTTATGAGTCCTTTCTCCGATGTTACTTAGTCATCGGACTGACGAAATATTTTATTAAACTGACCTCGATTCGAATTTTTGTGATAAAGATGTGAAATATTTCATAATAATTGATGAAATAATTTCACCTGATAGCAATTTGGCCAAGGGATGTTAAGGCTGACATCACAATGATAAAAAGTGTCATGAGTTCAAAAACGAAGATACTTGTCATAGTACTGATGTCAAAATACATCAGCGTTATGACGTATATTATATGAGTCTAGGAATATAAAGAAATTATATGGATTTACTGCCTAAAGTGACAACAGTCTTAATATTTTATTACTTAAATTCACAAAAATTTAAGCAAAACGTAAAATTTTCGAATAAATAAATAACTTGTTTTATTTTTTGTTTTAATCACAGTTGATTTCCTAATTTACAGTTTATTTAATTATTTATGCAAAAATAAACAAACGTTTTCCAAATAAATAAAAACAAGTGCGTTAAAAATTAAATATTTATTAAAATAAATTAAGCAAATCTTTCGACAAAAACAACAAAACATAAATAATGGTGTTAAAAGTTTAGATTCAAAAATTTATGATTCTAAACAAAAAAGATTTTTTTTGATTTTTTTTTTTTTTTTTGTGAAGAACCCAAAATATAAATAAATTCTGCCATAAAGTCATAAAAGTTTGTAAATACTTTTGTTCTAGTTTTTGGTATGTGAGTAGAGAATACAAAAAAAAAAAATATTAAATTGGAAACAATTTAAAACGTGTGAAACGGAAGGAAGTACTTTAAGCACTGCCGGCAATTTATAATGATTCCCAAATGTATGAATTTCGCAAAAAAAAACATACAAGGGAAAATAATTTCAAATTGCGTTAAGTTGTGAAAACAAGAGGGAAAATGGGCATAACAACTTAATATTGAGTGCGTGTCCTTGACAAGGAAAAAAAAATACAAAATATGAACAAGCTGAGTAGGTAACTGACTTAATTTAGCATTTTAGCTTTTATTTACTTAACAACTAACTTAGTCATACATACTAACATATGCATGTGTATGCAAAATTCAAACAAACCAATACAAATACTACAGTTTGACTACAGTTTTCCCATTTCCTGCCACAATTTGTCTTCGCATGTTCAAAATATTTCGACAACAAGCGAAGGAAACCTGTATCGTCAGTTCTGCGGTTTCGTTTTGCGGAAGGTAGAGAAAATGATACCTTTTGCTTTTCTCGCTTACGACCTTTCAGTTTTGTAGCAGGAAAACATAATTTACTTTTTTGCGTTTGTTAAATTGCAAACCTTTGTTCGTATAAGTAGGAAACATCAACTATTTATTATGCCACTTATGTTGAATACATATTTATATCCTCTATCACCGCGAGTGGTAAATGAGGTTTGTCATGCCGTAAGTAATACCAAGATAAATTAATTAATCTAAGATCCCTTTAAGTGACTGGGTGGATGGTTCAAAACAAAAACGAAGGGGTTCTTTTTATACCCTCCACAACTAGTTGTGAAAAGGAGATCCTAAGTTTGTCATTCCGTGCGAAACATTTTTAATATATATCTAAGTATAAATATTTTAGTTCTTTGAGTAATTCTACGTCGATTTGGCCATGTCCGTATGTCTGTTCGTCTGTTGAAAACACTTGCACTTTCGAAAAACTCAAAAGAAAAGAACAATGTTGGTGTCAATTTGCTACTAGTTATCATAAGTAGTTTGGGATTCAATATGAATCTAAATGTGGGACCACTATCCCAAAAATTAATAATTTGGAATGCACATATTGATATAAGATTTTGGTACAAATTCGTTCCATACACTAAAAATCATACCCCAACATTTCATGAAGATCGGTTCCTAATAACCATAGGCCCGATATAGAGCCCACTCTCGGAAAACACTTTAGTGCGCGTAAAACCGT
Organism: Pollenia angustigena; assembly: GCA_930367215.1. Lineage (NCBI taxonomy): Eukaryota > Metazoa > Arthropoda > Insecta > Diptera > Polleniidae > Pollenia > Pollenia angustigena. Next base: position 197,797,648 of record OV884060.1, read on the forward strand.
AATGAATATCTATCACAGTATAAATCACACTGTTAACTTTCGCAAAGATCGGTCCATGATTTACCATAGGCCCCATACAAATTCTACTCTCGGAAAACACTTTAATACGAGTAAAATCGTAACGAATAATGCGAATTATAAAGAATTATAATTTTCGTCTGTCACAGTTTTTGTGACTTATGTAAATCACACTGTCAACTCTAGTGGATATCGTTCCAATATTACCATAGGCCCCATATAAAGCCTTTTCCAGAAAGCAGTCTAGTACGCCTAAGATCATAACAAAAAATATGATATGCTATATGAAGATTTGGTAAGTCACAGTTTTATAGAATTAAAAATCACTCTGTTAAATTTCGTAAAGATCGGCCCATAATTTTCCATTTGTCCCATCTGTTAACCAGACTTTAAAACACTTTTATTTTGTTCCTCTTTGAAAGCCCATGCAAAAAATCAACGGGCATCAAAATATGCTTTAAAAAGGTGGTATATGCGCTATAAACTTTAAAAAGTACTATTTTGACAAAAATATGCAAAAAAATAAACAATAACAAATCGATGCCAAAATTCATAAAAAGCTCTCAAACGGATAAATATATTGTTTCTGCGTTCGTTTGCCGCACAAGGGAAAACATGCAATTGCATATTTTTTCTTGTTTATAACAGGTTTATAACATTTCATTAGGTTTAGTTTTTTGTGACTAGAAATCACGCGCCCAAATTTGTTTTTTATCGGACCATTAGTTATTGAAGCTTCGTACGGTTGGGAATTGTAATGTCAGATTTTATAAGATCGACTTAAAATTAATCATAGATCACTTGTAAAATTTCATCAGAAACGGTTTCTAATTTGTGAGAATATACATAAAAGCTAACTTTCGTAAAATACTGAAATAAATTTATTTATTACAAGCTGACGTAGCAAACGTTGTTTTGCCGTATAACTTATTTCTTTCAAATGTTGCAGTATCTGCATGGCAAATTTAAGAAAAACATGTTGAGTAGCTAAGAAGATATAGGGTGGGGGAGCTTTCACGCCCTATTCCCTATTTAGACCATATTTACATTACGCAATTAACGCCGCAACTTGCCGCAACTTTCGCATGCAACTTTTTGTTTGTTAGTAAGAGGTGTAGGGGAAAAACGGGGTTGAAAAAGTTGAAAAAATTCTTGAAAAAAATGTAAATGTAAATGTGAAAAGAGTTTCGTAAAAATTACTATAAAAGAAAATAGAAAAAAACATAGATCTAAATGCGGTCTTACTTTCAGATGTTACAGTATCTGCATGCCAAATTTTAAGAAAACCGGTTGATTAGTTAGGACGATATAGGAAGGGCGAGCTTTCAGCCCTCTTGCCCTATTTCACGCCCTAAATAATACAAACTATAGGCTATAGTTCCTGCCAGGTCTTACACTATTTGCCTGCCAAATTTCAAGAAAATCGGTTGATTAGTAAAGAAGATATAGGGAGGGGGATCTTTTACCCTTCTTGGCCTATTTTACGCCCTATTCCCTATTTCATTTCCGATGTTACAGTGTCTTATTAACGAAACCTCAAGTTATATGATTGAGGACCAGTGTTGCCAAAACTTATTGAGGAAAAAATGCTAGATTTGGTTTAAAAAAAAAAATTCTAAATAAATGCTAGAATAAATACTAAAAAAATGTATATGAAAAATTTAGAAAATATAAATTCAGGTTCAACGACAAGCTGTCAAATTGCCTTTTATAAAGGTTTGTCAGATACTCGACAGGTGCAATCCAACTATGCACCGCACATAAGCTAAATGTCGCATCTGCTGAATATTGTAACAATTTTTTTGGAAAGGAATGGGATTGTGTAAGTTATGCCCGTAACACTTTTGTGTTTTCTTATTACTGCGTGTTGCTTCAGGCGACTTATTTAAGACAATATCGCATTTGCAAAAATTGCAAAAGGGGTTTTCCAAGTCATCTGTTTCTTTCATTATTTTTACTTTACGTGCTTGCCCCAATCTTTGAGAAACTTTTGTGAATAGGTTTTTACTAATTTTTTGAAATTGTCTCCCTTTTTTATTCTAACATCTTTGGATGAAGTTTCCTGATGATCTGGCCTAGGCAACCAGTGAAATGCTTATAGGAATAGCTTATCCAATCAATAACAAATTTCAGTGTTTTTATCAAAAATTGGGAATAAAGCACGACAAACAAAATCTTGTTGATAATTCACAAACAAATACAGTAGAATCCCGATAATTCGTAATCGCAGGGACCGGCCATTTCTTACGAATTATAGGGGTTTTCGATTTAGCGGGGTTTCGATTTAACGGGGTTAAAATAAAATAAATACAAATAAACAGGGTTTTTCAATTTAATTACTTAAACGATAAAAACAATTGTTAAAAATAAAATATATATAAAAATTATACATAAAAATGATGCATGTAACAAACTGATCTTAAGAAAATAAATCCACACACAAGCAAAAACCCACGCAAAAATAAAAAAATGGCAATCAAAAAATCATTCTTTCCATGTTTTTGTTGTTTTTATTACGAATAATAAGTGGTAGTTCGCAAACAATTACGATTTATAAGAGGTAAAGAAGATTTTATTTGAAAAAAAACAAATTACGAATTATCGAGGGGACCGAAATGTATGGAAATTTTACGAATTAATGAGATTTTTTCAAGGGACCGAAAGTTTATTACGAATTATCGGGAATTACGATTTATCGGGGTACGAATTATCGGGATTTGACTGTATTTCAAACAAATTATGATTAATTTGAGTCTTATATTTCCAAAATACTAGTAGACCAATTATAAATTATGAAGAACCCGGCAAGCGCATTTCACTTAAAAATTATTTTTAGCATCCAGCTAAAATTAAGAATTACGGATCATTTTTAGTTTTTGTTATACCCGAGATGTCCTAATTTGGAAACCTATAGCACCTCTCTTGCTAAGTCTATAGAGCTCAAATCCAAGACTAAAACTCAACTACAACTTTTTTATTGTCACCTCAAACTGCATGCCAATCGGACCAACCGTTTATAAAATATAGACTTTTTTCCATTTTTTTCCAAATTTCCCACACTGTGCAGCGATCATATAAAAAGAAGCGAAACCCTTACAATCTGGCCCACGTTCTTTTCAACTAAGCAAACGGATGCATTTCCTATTTCGCAAGAATGTCATTATTTTTATGATAATTTAAAATATGTGGAAAAAGTTTAATAATTTATTGCTTTTCAATAAACGTTAGTGTAAAATTTTAACTTAATTTCGAGTTCTGTTAACATGATTACGCGTTTCTTTAAATTTTACTTACTATTTTAATAAAAATTCGTGTAACTAAAACTAAAGTCTCAAATAGTTTTCATTAAAGCTCATTTTCATTTTTGTTCAAATAGTGCTATCTGCTTATTCCAATGTTCAAATCGATACAATTTTAATTTGTAAATAGTGCTATCAGACATATAAGCGCGAATATCTGGAATTAAGAAAAAAATTAGCATATGTATGATTTATGGCCAATTTTCAGGATTGATATTAAAACACATTTATTTTTAAAATCGTTTCAAATACAAAATTCTCTTATTCACTAAAAACTTAAGTGAAACTTAAGTCACCGATGTGGTACGCCTTATTTCAACTTAAGTTTCCGTTGTAATATCTTAGCAAGGTGGCCTCAATAATACAACAATACAACAACAACAAGCAAAGCATTAACAGTCAGCTGTTTTTTTCAGACCACCTTGTAAATAAATACTATTTTTTATATTTTTTTCCATACTTTTATCTAAATTAAATAAGACTTTTCAAATAAAACTCAAAAAACCAATCTGTTTTAAATACGATTTAAGTTTGTTATGAAAATTAACGTAATATTGACTTAAATACTATCCTGAAAATTGGGCATTAGACGTTGTTTTTTTTTTATAACATTGTAAAATAAAGTTTAGTTAATACTCTTAGAGTTATCGAAAAAATCAGTTTTTTCGCTTTCTGTAAAATTGTGATTTGCTGATAGCACTATTTGAAAAATAACCCTCGATATCCTAAGATTTTATGTGTCTTAAAGAAACTTTTATATTTGTATATGAAAATGACCCTCTAAAGCTCAAAAATTATATTTTTATTATCAAAAAGTAATTTTAATTTTTGGGAATACAAAATTTTAATTTCAAAAGATTTTGTTATTCGTGATTAATTCCAAGTTTTTATTCTTGATAAAAACACTTGAAATTTATTGTTGATGGGATAAGCTATTCCTATGCATTTCACTGGTTGCTTAGGCCAGATCATCAGGAAACTTCATCCATAAAGATTTTAGAAAAAGTAAAGATATTAAACCAAATAAAACTGTTAAACGTATAAGACTTATAGCAACAGTTTTACTTGTAACAATATCAAAGCTTGAACAAAACACATCAACAATAAAAAAGTGGGTTTATCTCATCTTACATTCCCCACTACAATTAGTTGAACGAATAACAAAATCTTTTGAAATTAAAATTTTGTATTCCCAAAAATTGAAATTACTTTTTGATAATAAACAGGCAAGTGCACGGCCTAAAAAAACACTTAATTGACAACATCTTTTGTAAGTTGTTGTTTGTTTTTTATTTTGTTTTTCTTAACCTACTTACAACTACAATTAATGTTGAGAGAATTTCAACTAATTGTAGTGGGGAATGTAAGATGCGATAAACCCACTGCTGTTTATTGTTGATGTGTTTTGTTAAAGCTTTGATATTGTTACAAGTAAAACTGTTGCTATAAGTCTTATACGTTTAACAGTTTTATTTGGTTTAATATCTTTACTTTTTCTAAAATCTTTATGGATGAAGTTTCCTGATGATCTGGCCTAAGCAACCAGTGAAATGCATAGGAATAGCTTATCCCATCAACAATAAATTTCAAGTGTTTTTATCAAGAATAAAAACTGGGAATTAAGCACGAATAACAAAATCTTTTGAAATTAAATTTTTATTTTGAATTAATTTTTCCGCTATTATACAAAATAAATGTTTCGTGTCATTTTCCGAAAGATTAACTTTAATTTTCTTTATACAGTGAACTCGCGATAACGTGAACTAGTTTTTACCATAGCGATTCACGTTTTCGAGTTTGTTCACGTTATCGAATGCCAAAATTTAAAAAAAATAACGCCCCTATTTTAAAATAAATAGATTAACAAGTATTTTAAAAAACGTATTTTATTCATTTTTAATAACAAAAAATATATGTATGTATGTGCAATAATTCAGTTGACTTTGCATATAATACATAATAAAAATGAATTTCTAATGAATATCATAAAAAATACACATAAAACTAACAAAAACGAATAAAAACATTTTTTTGTTTAAGGAATGTTTTTAAGGGATAAACAATTTCACAGGAAAAAATCGGTCATCTATTTTTAAAAGTTTTTTTGTTTGATCATCTTTAACAAGGCTTTTTCTTTAAGCACTTTTCTCCAATGATGAAAAGTATGTTTTATCTGGTAGGTGCTTCCAATACAAGCTGATTTACACATAAAGAGAGTTCCTCCATTTTTTATCTAAACTTTTCTTTAAACGGGTCAAGAAGTTCACTGAAAGAATTTTCTTCGCAATACTAGCGAATTTTGACATTAATCCCATGAAAAATTGAATTATAAAGGAACCTATGCAGCGCTTCGTTGGATCAATGAAACCTGTTTCATTAAAAGGACTTAATGAAACATTACATTAGATCCATGAATATTATTCATTGGATGAATACTTTCAATAAAGTAAAATTTTTTTTTTTTATTTTTTTTATTTATTTTTTTTTTCTTTTTTCTTATTTTATTTTACTTTACTTTATTTTACTTTATTTTATTTTTTATTTTTTTTCTGTCTCTGGTGGGATTCGAACATGTAACCTCGGTGCTGATAGACTAGCTCACTACCAGCTAGTCTACCGGGGCAGTGTAGTTTTTGTATAAAAAAACTATGTTTTTTTTTCAATTAAGACCGTAAATATGAGATTAAATTGTCCATAATAACAATAACAACGTTGATTGAAAGTGGATTGAAAGTTTTTGTTTCATTACTATAATGACATTTTTATTGTCATAATGAAAATTTAAATTTATGAAGGCAATTATTGAAATGTGTTGCTTTTATAAAAAAAATTTTTGATTTCACAAATTTAATGGCATACATGTAACATTAGATGTATGAAGTTATTAAATCTTACATTTTTTAAATAACAATTAAACATTTTTTTAAGGAAACTATAATTTTGTATTAATTTATGAATATAGTTATGTTTGTATATTGTTTTTTTAAGTTCCCAATTAAAATTTTTTGTTTAACTTGGACAAACTTAAGTTTTCATATATCCAATGAAAATTTTTAACGTAATTACGAAATCTAATGAAGCGATTTTAACGAAAATACTTCATTAAACCTATGAAATTCCATTTAGACAATGAAAATTTTCATTTACCCAAGGAAAACTTTTTTATGAAAATGATTCATTAAATGTATGAAGCATTTTTCTTTCAGTGTTGTTGCTTAAGTGTTTGTGAATTTCTAAAGCATTTGCTTTTAGCATCTGTCCGCTTACCGGTAATTATTTATTTCGCATGCTAATGGTGTTTTATTTTCTTCAAAAAAATGTGACATTTTATTTAAAAAATTGCAATTTGGTGCCTGTTTCTTAAAAATTGTTTTATTCTAAAAAACTCAGCCTTTTCGGGAGCAAAATTTTTAAGAAAGAGACACAAAATTGCATTTTCTTTAAATAAAATGTCACATTTTTTTTGTAGAAAAGAAAACAGCATAAGAAACCATTTGTAAAGAGCTTTTCCATTTTCGGAAACTCAGAAGAACGTAATGTTTTTCTTTACACGATTTTCTATTTCCAATTTTTTCTTCTTAATGGAGCAAATTGTTGACTTAGCAACACCATATTTTCTAGCACAGCTACTGCCGCTATAGCCTTTTTGCAATAATTCAAGAATATTTACTTTATCTTTCAAAGATAACATTTTAGGTTTTTTAATGACATTTTTCACTTTCACAAATAACACGAATAACGTATCGATGTTAAAAATAGCTAACATGTCAGCGTATACATACATGGATACAATTAAGAAAAAAGAACGCTGTAACATAAACCAATAAGTTAACTCAATTCGGGGATTTCCCAATTAAAAAAATAAACTTTTTAAAAAGTAAACAAAAATAAAAAAAATGTGTTCACGTTTTAGAGCTTCCAGATTATGTTCACGTTTTAGTATAGTCTGTGTGAAAATAAATTTGTTCACGTTTCTGAGACGTTCACCCTTTTGAGTGTTCACGTTTTCGCCAGTTCACTGTACTAACAAAAATATACATATATGTATATATATTTTTTTTGTTACCCATAATAAATGAATTCAGACACAACAAACTTACAATTTTTTATAACGTCACGACCGTTACTTTAAAAAATGAATTTTTTTTTGGTAACTAATTTCTTTGGTTTAAAAATAAATGCATTCCTTAAACAAAACATTTCAAAGAATTTAATCAGATATTTTACTTGACATATCCTATGCAAAATTTTACAATACATGATATTTGTTTCTGACGTTTGAAAACAGCACATTTATAAAGTAACGACCGTTACTTTTTTAATGGTCAAAAAAGTATTGAAATTAAATTTTTTATGAATTCTTTCTTTAGCTACCTTTGCTTGAACATTTGTAAGTCCAAAATGGAGCAATTCTCGTGGCATATTTGGGTAGGTTGGAATTTTATTTAAAAAATCTCCGGAAATCGTTAACGACCGTTTCTTTGGAAACACCCATTTATCTGTGGCACTTTGACTAAACGTGTGACATCGTGGGATTGGCTGTAAAAAAAACTTGGGAAAAACCATTTTTATCAAATAATAAAAAAAACCAAAATTAAAGAAAAATTTCGTTTATAACAAAGTATAGTAACAAGGCACAAAAACAAAATACTTTTTCTTTTAAGCTGTCAAAAATTTACTACCACATATACAAAGCAAAAGGAAAAAACGTGTATGTAAATAACTTTTGAAAGCTCAAAAGAACGAAAACAATTATCATCAGGCTTCTTGCGCAGACCTTTTCAATGGGCCTTGGTATAGTAAGTACCAGGTTTGTTCATTAGGGGGAATTGTCATTATTTTCTCATGTAATGTCAAATTAAGTTATTTGATTTTTGACGAATGTTTTAATTTTTTTCCTTATTTTCTTTTTTTTGACGTTATAAGGGTTTTAGAATTGAGAACAAAATTTCAAATGACTATACCTTGAACTTATTCTACCATGGATTATAATACAAAATTTTAAAAACGTAAACAAAAATGTTTTTTGAATGAAAATTCGTATGATTAACAACAGTTTTTCATATTTTTTAATTTGACTTAAGATATTTTGTCAAAATGCCACAGACATATAGCCTCTCAGTGGAGGGTGTCAATGATTCGGCACAGCAGAAAAGCATTCTTACTTGTTGTTTTGCTACATTCGTACAAACATAAATCTGCAATTTATGCTACAATGCTACGGTGTTGAAATATATAATATATATTATATCTTTTATTATTTTGAAAGGAACATCCATTCATTCGTTTGTATTGTATTTATTTTGAAAATTAATATTAAGTGTGTATGTATAACGAAAACAGTGTGATCCGATAATTTTAAAACAAGTTAATTGAAAGACAAATAAGAAACTATCGTCGAGATAGCCTGATCATATACTTTAATTTACTTGAGAGTAGGATTAATGGTTATCTATCCCGATTTTCGTAAAGAGATTTTGGGGACGGTTTAAATGGACAAGTCAGCCGAACGAACGGAAGGACATCATCAAATCGATTCAAAACGCTTAATACTCTCTACATCTATGGTGGTGTAAGGTATAAAAAACGTTTTAAGGTTAGATTAGGTCGAAATGAGAATGAAGCATCAGGTATGCAACCTCATATAACGAGTGATATACACCTAGGCCTCCACTGGGCCTATTGTGCGCTCCCTAAGAACATGGAGATTTAGGCGGGTAGTAATACCACCATTTGGGGGGAGCTAACGCCCGGCTTTAAGAAACTCAGTTTCGCGGACGTAACTCCTTAAGGTTTTCCAGTCGACGTTCCTCAGGGATCCTAAAGGCTCAGTTAGTCTTTACTGTCTGTTTCTGTTCTGTTCCGTGCCGTTCTGTTACGAAATTGTAATAGTTACTTTTTCCGTAGTAACTTATCTGCCATTTATAACAAATTTATTAGCTTTGCAACGTCCATTATTTTATTTTAATAACTTTAATGCACATAAATTTGAAAAAATTAAATTTTATGAATTCTTAAAATTAAAATACAGATTATTTTAATATAAATATGTATTTTTTATTATTTATTTTGCTGTCACTTACAATTACTTAACATGTTTTTGATTTTAACAAACTGAACCGCAACAGAACAGAAAAACTAATCAATTTCATAGGTTTTTTAATAACAAAAACAAGTCAGCTGATTCGTAACAGAACAGAAAGTAAAGACTAATTCTGCCTTATGTCTAGCTTGACGTCGCTTCCGAGGTGTTTGGATCTTAGTTCGGCAAAGGACGGACAGTGCCAGAGAAAATGTTCGAGCGTCTCGCCCGCCTCGCCCTGCACTCATCAGATGCCGCCCGTATAATCTGGTGTAGTATGCCCGTAATCCTGCATGACCAGTCAGAATACGCACCATTATACTTAGATCGGACTGACTCCCATTGAGGAGGCTTCTTGTTCTCCTCTCGTTCGGGTGTCCTCCTCTCGTACTGTTTTTAAGCAAAAATAAAATATTTATATTTTTTCATACAGATTTAGATTGATGAAACGTTATTATATATCAGGAAATAACAATTCATAATAACGTAACCCTTATTAAGAGTATTAAATAGCAGATTTTTTCATTCGATAAAAATTTCAAGTTTCATTTAGTCCCGATTTGGACCTTTTATTTCAATATTGCAAGTAGTTTTTATTTAACGTTTTTTTTTTATTCTCCTGTTAACTTTTGGAAAGTGATGATACGTAGTTTTGCTTTTAAGGGGACGATATATTCCACTTTAAAACGTGTTACCCTTTCAAATTTATTTGGGTTCGAGTTTTAGGAAACTTTTTTTTACCTAACCTTTTGTATGAAAACTTTTACAATCCACTATGTTTATGGTAGATGCAATGCTACAGACACTTTTTCAGCTAAAATATTTAAGTATAGTACTTAATGTTATATGAAAATTTATTGCGGTGTTAAAGGCTTTGTTTTATTGTATTGGTTGAAAATAAATGTATGTAAGTGTGCTATTACATTTTGAACATATATACATGTATGTGTGTGTTTGAATGATTCCGGGCTAAATATAAAGCCATACACACATGCATTCACATAATATTAAGGAATCATAAAAGGTAGCATTTATTGTCTAGTATTTATTTAATAGCAAACCATGCAGCTTTCCAATTTGATTATTTGCTGTTATGCACTTAAAGAAATTTTACTAATTTTATTTCAATAGGGGAAGCGAAGCGCACTGGGTTAAGCTAGTATAATATTATATTTGAACGAAATAGCGCTTTAAAATTGTTTCGTTTATAAATATATAACATGTGTATCTGATTTATAATACTTTTCAAGCAAATAACTTGTAAGGAAAATAAAATCGTTATCAAAATTTCATATGCTAATGAAAAAATATCACCTTCTTTAAAACATACACTTAATTGTACCCTAGTATAATATCGAGAGGTCAATCTTGAAATTTTTTAACTCCGTTTTAAAAGATCAAAATTTAAAATCAAGAGACATTGCATTTGAGGTGTATAGACCCAGCAAAAACTTACATTGCAAAGTAATGAGTTAAAAAGCTAATATAACGACTCTTCACTACTTATAAAGGGTGGTTAAATTGTAAGGGCCGATGTTGAATGTGAACCACACCTAAACGCCAAGTTTTCTTCCGAATTTTATTTGACATTTCTCAATTTCAGACTTACTCAATTTGAACCATGGAGAGATACACAATCCAACAACGTGTTAAAGTTATCCAGACTTATTATGAAAATGGGCGTTCAAGTCAAAATGCATATCGTGCACTTCGTGATTTTTTTGGTAAATTTGATCGTCCAAATGTGCGTACAATCGCAAAAATCGTGGAAAAATTCGAGCAAATCGGGTCTGTAGAAGATGTGAGAACACCAGTGCATGCTCGTACAGCTCGTACTGCAGAAAATATTGCTTCTGTTCGCGATAGTGTGGCTGAAGAGCCGTCCACCTCAACTCGTCGTCGTGCCCAACAATTGCACCTCTCACGCTCGTCGTTGATGAACATTATGCATAAAGACTTGCATATACACGTTTACAAGGTGCAATTGGCTCAAGAACTAAAGCCTCTTGACCATTCCAAACGTCGTGAATGGGCAGAATGGTGGCAAGAAATGGCAACAGTGGATGATCAATTTTCGAAGAAAATCATCTTCAGTGATGAGGCACATTTTCACCTCAGTGGATTCGTCAATAAACAGAATTGCCGCATTTGGGCGAATGAGAATCCAAGAGTGATTGTCGAAAAACCAATGCACCCACAAAGAGTGACTGTTTGGTGCGGTTTATGGGCTGGCGGCATCATCGGGCCGTATTTTTTCCAAAATGAGGCCTGTCAGGCAGTTACTGTGAATAGTGTTCGCTATCGTGAGATGATAACGAACTTTTTATGGCCCGAATTGGAAGATATGGATGTGGACGATATGTGGTTTCAGCAGGACGGTGCCACTTGCCACACAGCTAACGAAACAATGGCTCTTTTGCGCAACAAATTCAATGGCCGTGTTGTCTCACGTAATGGCGATGTCAATTGGCCGCCAAGATCATGTGATTTGACACCGTTGGACTTTTTTCTTTGGGGTTATTTGAAAGAAAAGGTGTACGTCGATAAGCCAGCAACAATTCAAGAGCTAAAGGATGAGATAATTCGGCACATTAACGGCATAGAACCTCCATTATGCCTCAGGGTCATCGAAAATTTGGACCATCGGATGGAGGTGTGCCGCCGTGGTCGCGGCGCCCATTTGGCCGATATTTTGTTCCATACATAATTGAGTAATACCAATATATCATAATAAAATAAAATTACAATAATTTCCTAAATAGTTTGTGTTTTATTCAAAATCAACATCGGCCCTTGAAATTTAACCACCCTTTACATTGGCATTTTAACTCATTATTTTAACACGGTGATGTCATTGGAGGCAAGTACTTACCACCCTCGCTTACAAATAGGGAGTTAAATAAGTCATTACCACATTCGCTTACAAATAGGGACTTAAATAAGTTATTACTTCGATGTCACCAAAATTACAACTAACATGTCATGACTTTAAAAAAAAAATTTTTTTTATTATTTTTTTAAAATTATTTTTTTTTCTATTTTTTCTTATTTTATTTTACTTTACTTTATGTTTTTTTTTCTATTTTTTCTTATTTTATTTTACTTTGTTATATTTTTTATTTTTTTCTGTCTCTGGCGGGATTCGATCGCGCAACCTCGGTGCTGATAGACTAGCTCACTACCAGCTAGTCTACCGGGGCAGTGTAGTTTTTGTATAAAAAACGAGGTTTTTTACTCAATTAAGAGCGTAAATATGAGATTAAATTATTGGAGGCAACTACTTACCACAATCGCTTACAAATAGGGAGTTAAATAAGTCATTACCACATTCGCTTACAAAAAGGGACTTAAATAACTTATTACTCCGATGTCACCAAAATTACAACTAACATGTCATGACTATAAAAGTTCAGTACAGCATAATTTTTCATATTCAAATTAATTACAAATTGTTTTTTATTTATAATAAAAAAAAAAAAACAAATTGTAAGAACAAATATTTTAAATCAATTTGTATTAGATTTGAAAAAACTTCAACCGTAGATGCATTTTATTACGAATGAATTATAAATTTCGTTAATCAACTCATACACAAGTACTTAGGTATCAGATTATATGTCAGCCATTACCAAACTACTTCTATGTAATGCAGATGGTATGAAGTAGTCATTGAAAAGTAAGTTGTTCAGTAATGGCAAGTCATTACCAAGTTTTTGCTGGGCATGTAAAGGCTGCAATCTCCACTTTTTTCACAAACGTAACTAATAATACCATTTAGTTATATTTAATGAATGCTTCCGATCAGTGAATATGACATAACCAGATGCACTTTTATCCCATAAAAAAGTAGGTTAAAAAATCAAGAATTGATGCAAAAACGGCAATGTCTATTGGAGATTGTCGTGTTTCAATGATCACAGTTTGTGAAGCTCTTTTTCTCTTTACTTTTTTCGAAAATGCATGTTTTTTTATTTTGTTTTTTTTTTGCAAAACAAAAGAAAAAAGAAATGAAAAAATATAACAAAGAGCTAGTTTTATTGTTAATTTTATAACTTTGTTATTAGTCGTAATTATGGCGCTAAGTTGTTATGAAGTGCCTAAAAATCAATCAAGAAAGAATTAATTAAGCCTTATTTATTTTTTTATTTATTTATTTCTTTCATTGATTTTCTAATACAACAAGACAAACATATCTTACAATTTACAGTATTAGAATTAGACAAGTTACATATACAAAAGATAACATGTGACAATTCTTTAAAGGTATATAAAAAAGAAGAAATAATAAAAAGAAAATACTAATACTTGTAATACTTGTAAAGAAAAAAAAAAAAAAAATAATATATATATTAAAAAATTAAATATAAAACATATGTGTACATTAAGTTGAAGGTTCTATTTAAGGTACTCAATAAGTAATCTCCTAAATTTCATTGCGTTGTCAGTGCACTGCAAATAATTAGGGAGTTGATCCCAGAGACGTATGGTCGAAATAAAGAATTGACATTCTGTAAAATGGGTGCGGTATCGCAATTGTATTATATATCTCCCCCTTCTCGATCTTGCAAATCTTAAACGCTCATATAGATACACTGGTTCTTTTGTTACAATTATTTTGTGAAGAAAAATTAAACTTCTCAACTTTAAAATGTTGATAAAAGAAATGCTAGTAAACCGGCGAGAATATGATGATATTCTATCAAACCTCCTTAGGCTATAAGTATAAAGGATAATGTTATTGTAAGTTGTGTTAAGTTTCCTTACATCGAGGAAGTTACAGGCACCAAAAACTTCCGATGGATAGTGTTGGTAGAAGATATGCCTTAGCCAAACGAACTCTTATATTTAGTGATGTTAAGTGCTGTGTTCGCCATAAAGCGCGCAGCATACCATATATTCTACCACAAGCCTGATTTATATAATCGGTCCAAGTTAAGGTGCTATTAACCTTCACTCCGAGATTTCTAGCTGTATTCACAATCTCAATTCTTGAGCCACCAATAACAACATTCACATCTGTCTCAACTCTTACACTTTTCTTAGATATAATTAAACATTTTGATTTACTCGGGTTGATTCTCAAACCGTTAGCTGATTACCAGGAAAATATTTGATTCAAGTCAAAATTTATGTGATCTAACCCTGTTAGTAATACGTCCCTTGTGCAACTATGGTATAACTGAACATCATCAGCATACATTTGTACACAAGAGTATCGCAGTTGCTGCGGAAGATCATTAGCATACATTGAGTATAACAAGGGTCCAAGAATTGATCCCTGTGGAGCCCCTCTATTTGCTGTTAACGGACGAGAAGTTAATTCATTATTCACCACAGATTGACTTCTATCAGATAAATAGGACTGAATCAAACTAGCTGCAAGTGCCGAAAACCCAAAAAATGTCAACAGTTTCATGCAAAGAATGGAATGATGAACGCTGTCGAATGCCTTAGAATGATCCAATAGAACCAATATAGAAATTCTGCTGTTATCCAAATTGCCACGAATTTCTTGTTATGTTAGTTTTTTTAACAAAATTATCAATTTTTTTTAGGTAGTGGCTCCACATTTTGATTAATAGCTTTGATACTACTGAACCGATTTTGCTGGATTTCAATCCCAAACTGCTTAAGATAACTATAAGCAATGTGACACCAAGTTTGTTTATTTCTTTTGAGTTTTTCGAAAGTGAGCGTGTTTTCAACAGTTGGACAGACAGACGGACATGGCTAAATCGACTTAGAATTACTCAAGGACCCAGAATATACATATATACTTTATGGGGTCTGGGACGAATAATAAAAAGTTTCACACGGAATGACAAACTTAGTGTTCCCTCTTCACAACTTATTTTGGTGGAGACTTCATCAATACATCCAAAACAAATGCATCGTTTGCTTCAGTTTAAACATCGATCTTCTTCAAAAATGAAGCCGAAACTCGTAACTCCAGCATGATCAATGATTTTTTTGTTTGAAAATATGGATAAAATTCATCCGGGCGATATATGGGTTCAACAAGGTGGTGCTGCGTGGCATATGGCGACCGCAGCCATCGACTAATTGAATTTGCAATAAAGGCGAAAGAATCTCAAGGATTTTGATATACAGATAATATGTGGCACAAAGCGTTTGTGCTGATGTGTGAATCAGATAAAAATATTGGTTCTAGTGCTCCCCCTCTTAAAATACCGATCGATTCAGAATAACTTTCTATCCGTCCGGCTAGCTGGCTGGTTGTCTGTCCATGTAAGTTTGTTCGCAAAGTTCATGTGGCGATTTTGAAGATAATTTAATGACATTTAATTCATACTTTTCAGTTGTCATAAGGACGAAGCCTATTGAAAATGCTTTGAATCGGTCTATAATTTCATAATGGGGCATACAAGTTTTCTTCCGGAATGGATTCTTAAACCATCTTATTATGTTGGTATATGGATTAAATTTTTTCCAAAAATATCTTATTGCAATTTGTTTAAAAAAATTTCGGTCCACTACCACCCCTTCCGAAAACAGCTTTAAGTGCCGTATCTTCCATATAAGGTTTGATATTGATATAAAATTTGGCAACGACATTTTTTAATAGCTCCAACGTCATGGCAAAATTTTTTACTGGTAGGTCCAAAATTTACCATATGCCCCATAAAGCATAATTTGTTTTGATGGTTCAATGATTGACCATGGGTCTGAAGAAGGGTACAATCTCGTAAATGAGTTTTATATACAGTGGTGTAGGTGGCCCATTATAGGTACTTTCTTACTTGTTTTCATGTACAAAAGGATCAGATAGAATAATTAACAAAATGGTAACATAGAAAGCAGCATAATGACACTCAATATATTCTATCATCGATTACCATGTAATGTTTGCAACACAAAAACTACTTCCATTATCTTAAAATTCACAAAATTGTGGAGAAATAATATATAACATTTTCTATCATGGATCAATTTCTCTTAGTGTATCTACAATTATCCTCCAAAAGTAGATGTGCTACCTATACATACATTGCTGTAGCTGACCGTGTCAAAATAAAAATGAAAAAAAAATAGTGATTTATCATTAAATGTTCAGATTTTCCAAAATATAAATTAAATAAAATAATGTTTAAAATACCACAACATCTACTGTTTTCCCTTAATACCTCTTACTCCTTGCCCCTGATCGCAAATTAAAATGGATATATTTACCTTCAGGTCAGAGTACACATTTCGGTTATTCTATTGAATTCATTTTGATTTATTAAAATAGGAAATATTACATATAAATTTTCCTTTAAATAGTCATTGAATTTGCATATGAATTAAAAATAAAATTCGCATAAAATATAAAATTTGAAAATAAATTTCCAAATAATTAACAAAATGAATATAAATTTTTAATTGCAATGCAATTTAATGCGGTTGAATAATATTTTTGTCGAAATTCTCTTTTATATTTGACTCTTATTTTTTGCAATTATGATATTTAACACATGTAAAAATAGTTCTATTTGAATTATTTTTTTTTTTTTTTTATTGGATATTTTTACAAATATTTACAGTATTTTTACACAGATTAAAATCCACATAATATAAATTGTGTAGCATATGATGTTATATGTAATAATTTTTAAAATAATCATATAACATAACACTTAAGGGTACTCAACACTATAACACAAGTCTTGCGTATTTTAAGGAAAATACAACCCTGTCATGATATGTCGTGATGGTTTTTTCAAAAATTTGCAAACAAAATTCGAACAGGGAAGCATTTTCGTCTAAATAAGTAAGACTTGTGTGGTAGTGTAAAGCACTTTTTATAAGGCTATTTTGATTTCCTATATGCTGTAAGTACCCAGTATTTCTTATGGTAAGGTTCCATCGGAAGCCGCAATTAAGTAGTGCTCATGTTCTGTAACTTTCGATAACGTCTTTTGATAGTTTTCGACATGAGTTAGAGACACACTTTTTTCTCACTTTTCGAGAAACCATGGAATATTTTGTTTCACATCTTTCTGATGCGTGAAGTTTTCACAGAGCACTGTACCCATGTTCTGTTACTCTCGCGCCGAGGAACTTTTCGATTGAAATGTGAGAAATTAAACAAAAATGCCACAAATTGAAACGAACAACTGTTTTTCTCACTTAACTGCGTCTGTAGCATTTTTGGCGAATAATAGCTGTCACGTAAGAAAATTATTCGCCAATTTACAGAAAAAGTGGGTCTGTAAAATTTCTGTGAGAAAGTTCCCGCTTTGAACTGTCAAATAAAATCACATATAAAAACGGGGCGAGAAAAAAATGTAACACTAAAAACAAATATTGAAAATGTGAAATGCAAAAAATAATAATAAAAAAATTTTGTTCTTGGCGCATTTTTTTCATTGTTAAATAATTTTGCTTTTAACATTTTTATAAAATATACACGAATCTTTTTAAGGCGCGTTTGCAAACAACAAACATTAAAGACGCTCTTTACATTATTTAGCATTGCCGACGGTTGTATTTTCGCCGCCGTCGTTAAAAATTATAGTAAATTTTGGCCGCCGTCAAGGATATGTGTGACTGGCGTTCTCAACTTCTGCAATGTCACATCGGCTTCGAGGCTTTGAGTGCAATGTTATGACACGTAAACCGTTACGAAGTTATCTCTTTTGATGCAACATGAGTTACAGAGACCCTTTTTCTTTGTTACTTTTCGTGAAACGATGGAATATTTTGTTTCACATCTTTTCGATTCAAGAAGTTCTCATTTAAGTTACAGACGTTCTTTCGCATGGCAGCCATCATTATTCCTCAGACAACCGGTCGATTTAATGAAGGAATAAATTTCTTTCTAAACATAACAAGAATAACTGGTTTTGTCTCTTGAGTGTTTCTTGGCCAAAAAGCGATTTAAGTCTTAAGTCTACAAATGCAAATACAAATAAAAATTATTGTGTGTCAGCCCAGGCTACCGGGCGTGTTTTCTAATAGGCCAATGACTAGTTATAAACACTATTAGGTCTAAGCTGAAGTCTGGTGAATCAGATTTGTCTGGTTTTCGCTCAAGTGGCTTCATCAAACCATCTTTAACTAACGACCAGATGAACTTTATGTCCTATGATTGCTTTACTCTTCGATAGTGGAACGCCTACTAAAAAATCAGACTTTGTGATTCAAGATCAGCCAAGAAGTTAGCTATACATTTCCATGAACCAATTTAAGAGTAACCATTCAATGTCCCTCTATCTCTGGGATAAACACATTCTCTAGTGATACAAAGGCTGCTTTGCTATCAGTTAAAATGAGGATAACCCTCTAAAATATCTTGCCATACAGAATGTTTCTCGCTGACTGGCAGCCTAAGAGATATTTTCCAGTCTAACTATCCGGAGGAAATACTAGAACCCATCCATATTGCGTGTTTGTCCCGCCGGGATGTCTCTTCCAGTTTAAGCATTTTTCAAAATACCCTTTTTTGTGAAAAATATTCATTATATTTGATTTTACATAATATTAAGAACTTGCAACCCTTTCCAACCATCCCGGTTTTTCTATCGATTCTTAACTAAAAAAGAAAACGTTTTCATTTTGATAAAAAACAAGTTAGAGTGCTATATTCGGCTGTGCCGAATCTTTGATACCCTCCACCGACAGTTCAAATGTTTAAGGAGTAATATCTGTATGACGTATATTTATTTGATGTTTTTGGCGACTAAACTGTTTTCTGGTAGTGGGGTTTATATGGGGCCTAGGGTAAATTGTGGACCAATCATCACGAAATTTCACAGCGTCATTTCTAGTCCTAAAAAACTGTGACGTACCAAATTTTGTTACGATTGCATTATTTTTTACGGTTTTAAGCGTGTTAAACTGTTTTCCGGTAGTAAGGTTTATATGGGGCCTAAGAAAAATTATGGACCGATCTTCACGAAATTTCACAGTGTTATTTCTAGTCCCAAAAAATTGTGACGTGCCAAATTTTGTTACGATAGCGTTATTTTTTACGGTTTTAGGCGTACTAAACTGTTTTCCGGGAGTAGTGTTTATATGGGGCTTAGGGTAAATTATGGACGGATCTTCACGAAATTTGGCAGTGTGATTTTTAGCCGAATAAAATTAATTTTTGCCAAATCTTATCTTATTCCGTGCATTATTCCACCATTTATGTTAGTTTTTGTAACAAAATTATCAATTTTTTTAGGTGGTGGTTCCACATTTTGATTCATAGCTCTGGTCCTAATGAACCGATTTTGCTGGATTTCAATCCCAAACTGCTTAGGATAACTACAAGCAATTTGGTGCCAAGTTTGTTCATTTCTTTTGAGTTGTTCGAAAGTGAGCGTGTTTTCAACAGACGGACAGACGGACAGACAGACAGACGGACAGACAGACGGACATGGCTAAATCAACTTAGAAACACTCAAGGACCCAGAATATATATACTTTATAGGGTCTGAGATGAATAATAAAAAAGTTTCACACGGAATGACAAACTGAATATACCCTCATCACAACTTATTGTAGTGGAGGGTATAAAAACTCTTTAATAAAACTCAATTTAGTCTAAAATTTCATATGTACATACATATTTGTTTGAGACTTTGCCATAATTATTTCAATTTGATTTTCAAACGATTAAACACAGCCAAACAAAATCATTGAGGTCGTAATGTTTGAATTTAAAAATTAGCAAAAATGTCTACTATTAAATTAAAAATACTAATTTCAAGCAATACGATTTATGTTCAGTACTTTTTCGCAGTATCTATTTGCATGTTTAAAACGACCATATTGGGAAAATATTCAATACATGAATATATTACAGTGGGGAAGTTTTTAAAAATAATAAAGAATCTTTGTCTCATATTTTGGGTTTCCGCTAAGAAACCTTTAATTCAGTCTTAGATAGGTAGAAATCAATAAAAAGCAATAAAACCTCGATTAACCGTTTAAATTTCAGGTAAATTGGGTTTTGAGTATTTATTTGTCTGTTTTTTTTTTTATTAAATTATAAACGAATATTATGGTATGTACATTAGCATTGGCCTGGTGATGAATTGAGTTTCTAAGTAACAAAATTTGGTTACCCTACACATTCATTTTGTCAGGTTAAAGTTGCATTAGCCAAATGGGTGGAAGCACGAGGGAAAGGGGAAGCCCATCAAGCTTAAATTGGCGGCAAAAAATTCAAAATTGTTAGAAAAAACTCCATATCCTCCCCAGAGTCACTCCTGAGGGGTCAAATGTAGGACCGTCCTCTATTAATTTTTTTCTTTCCAACATTTGTCCAACAAACCCAATAAAAATGGAGCTTCCAACGAAACAGGTTTGTAAAGGAGAAACGTAAAAGTTTCGCTTACCATATCACTTACGGAAGACATGAATTTTATATGGCGGGTTCCCACTTTAAAGCAATACATTTTTGATGCCTTATGCACTTTATTCAGCGCATATAAAAATTGAAGGATGTAACGATCAGCTTTATACACTGAATGTTTTGTTGCAGTTAGTTTTTAGTATTCTCCCTTACAAACCTGCTTCGTTGTAAGGGAATGCCGTGGCACTTGAAATGTTATTTTTTATAAAAGTTGTTTAGAGTTCTTTCACTTACTTTAATGTATCTCTGTTAAATGGTTAAATTTTTTATTGGTTACTTACCAGCAATCTCTATTCCCATACAAAGTTTAACATTTGATGACATTGTAAGGAATTGGCCCCCACAGCTCCAAGGATGCCTCTAGCTGGGTCAAACATATGACTGACCCCACTATATTTTTAATCCCCAACATTTGTTTCTAACATACCCATCCGCGATCTTCTTTCCTTAACTACGAGTCTCCACCATCCATGAACTTAGTAAGAACAGCATGTCGCACATGAATTCTTCTCGTGTAGACTGTTCATGTTCATGTTTCGTTCATGTGCTGCCATCGTTGCCTAAACATTCGTCTTAGCATCCATGTGCGCCATGATGTTGGCTATAAAATGAATTTTCTGTATACAACCAAACGCACAACAACACGTATTCGCCACATACAAGACCATGAACAAATTAATACCGTTGCTCTGCCGGCGTTATGGTCGTCATGTTCTAATCGAAAGCGCATGGAGACGAGGGGTAAGGGGTTCTGATATAAAATTTGCAATACAGAAAATAAATATGTTGAGGAAAAGTCCCAGAACTGCCAAGGAGTCCCCCCAAGAGCGGTAAAATGTATCACCGATATCCATTAGTTTTTTGTCCTAAACATTTTCCTAATCATACTTGCTCTTTATATCCACTTCTTAGAGGGCTCCATACATATATGGCGGTCTAATAAAATTCTTAAATTTGGGTCCTGCAGCGACTAGACGACTCAAACATACATACATTTTACTCCTAGGCAGTTATGAAATTTGTTTCCTTTTGCCCCTACTTTGAGTTTGATGAGCGCACCCTTCCCCTCGACTTTTTTTCTGCTTCTGACTTACTCCTCAGAAGAATAATCGAAACATAATTTCGTTGTAGCCATGTTTAATTTTTTTTCTAACATTCTTAAATAAAAACATTTTTATATAAAGTGCCAGCTGACAGTTACATTTGTAAATTCACATTAGTGCTTTTTTAAAAAATGAGCGCCATAAAACCAAATGAAAGTTTGTTCAACTAGATATTTCACTTGCAGTCGAAAATGGAATCCAATCCAGAATAATTCAGTATATTAGGTGCCTTCTAATTTTCTTGCAATTTCTGAACAGGGGTCAATCGTATCGAATAAACTATCGAATGTTTTTGCATACGACAGACACTGACGTATCGAATGAAAACTCGATAAATGTAATGTTGAGTTACTCGATAACGAATGCTATTATTTCAAATTCCATAATTTTCATTCGATATCGAGTTTTTTGATACCAAAATTATTAATTTCGATCAATTTTGCTCGATATCGTATGCGGTGATAAGACCCCTGAATTTTAAGCACATCATAAAATAATTTTTTTGTTTTAAAATTTTTATTTTAGTTTTTTAATTTTTTTTTTTTTTTTAATATCCCACTATGCATTATTTGCATGGCTACAAACAAACAGAGTATACAAAGCTACATACATATTTTGCTTGTAAAATTGTGTTTATAAAACTAGATTTTGTATCCACAAGAAAATATTTTAACAAAATATGGAAATTAGATTGGAAAATACGAAAAAAAAATTATAGAGAATTCAATAGAATATTTTTTGATACACACAAATAATAGTGTTGGCGAATGAATGTGTTTTCAATATGAGTTTTAATACCCAACTGACCAAATAACAAATTATTTTTAGCAGTGGCATAATTTCGAATAATAGTATTAAATCGATATTTTAGCTAGTCATAATAATGATTAAAAGTTTGATATATTTAAGGTGTCCCTTAGAAATATGTCTTAAAAACCGATTACTACTTTTTAGATTTATCGAATAAAATTTATTTGTAGCAATAGAGAACAATCTTCGATATTTTCTCCAATCAAAGTAACGTAGGTACGTAGAATTTCTGGTTTTAAGTTAAACTAAACACGCGGACCCAGAGGCCATTGTGATGCCTTTAGAATAAGAGAATTAGAAAAAAATGTAAGGGAAAGCTCAAGAAATAGGGTCAGATACCATCAGAATAGAAAGAAGGAAAGAAACCCTACGCAGCACAAAAGCTCTACATAGGCCCAGTTCCCAGCTCTCTGGTATACAGCCAGGTCATGCCCAAAACGAATCCTTTCAGATTCTTGAGCCCACAACCCGAGACACCTCCCAATTCGCCCATAAACCTTTGTGATGAATCAAAATGTGCTCAACCGTCTCTTTTTATCAGTTTCTGTGCATAACAAAAATTAGTCCGACAATTAAGATTCCAGTAACACCGCCCTCCTGCCAGTCATGGTTCTAACGCAGACCTTACCCCTGCCTAATAGTTGAATCGGAAGACCGAATCACCGCCATTAACGATCAGGGACATCACTTTGCAAACCATTTTATTCGTATAGGCCCAAGTATTTCCGTCCAGAACCCTTTTCCTAAAATTTGCATTTAGAAGTCCAGCCTGACTGCCTACACACGGTATTGATCATCCATTTCCGAGGCCAGTTTCGCCAACTCATCGGCCATTTCGTCTCCGATGACTGGACAGAAACCTAGCATAGCCTCAACACATACTCCTGTCAGATCTAATTTAGAGACCTTCTACTATCATCCATGAAGGGATTAAGAGCCGCCTGTAAAATTAAAGTAAACACTTGTACGTTTTTTTTTACTTAAAATTGATTGGAATATATACAATTGCCTTTTAAGTGCTAACTGAATAGAATTATAAAACTTTTATTGAATGAAGTATATTTTTAGCTATAACAAAGAATTCTCGATTTGTTCTCGAATGGATGTAAGTTGATGTAAAACTTTCTAGTGAATCTAACTAACCACTAAAATTGGCGTTTTCTCAAAAGACATGTTTCAAAATCGATAACGATTTTAAAATTTTTAACGAATAAAATAGATTTTTGCTAATAATGAACAATTCTGAATATATTCCCGAATGAAACTAAAGTCCATTTAATATGTCTTAAGTGAGAGTTTTCGTTAGAATTGTATAATCTTTTAGATTCTTTCGGAAAACATATTTGGAAATCGACAACGTATGAGGAACTTCGAATATAATTAATTTTTAGCATGAGCAAACAAAAGTCGATATTTTCTCGAAAAAGTATATAAATTTACAGCCTGGCCCACGATGTCACACGTTAACGTTCGCATAGAAAATTACATTTTAAACAAAAACAATTTCTAAAATTTGTTTTTGTTTTAAATGTAATTTTCTATGCGAACGTTTACGTGTGGCATCGTGGGCCTGCCTGTTAATTTTTTTCAAATGTGTACAATCGTGTTAATGTTTCGAGTTTCAAAAGTTGTACAAATTTTGATCTAAATAAATCAGCATGGCCACACAGCAAACTGGCTCATCAAACTCACATTTTTGTGATTGCTACTCATAAAAAACTAACATGCTGTGCTCGAAAATAAACACAACATTATTTAGCGTTCAGCTCACACACCCAAGAACGATATATATTTTTTAGAGTTTGTGTAGAAGAACTCAATCCTTAATACCGTTCGTAACTACAAGAAAGAGCCGAACATAATATAGTGTTCTGTTCTTCGTTGAAATACAAAACAATTGTAGTGATACTGTAGACAAACATTATGTTTTAATGTTCTGTCATGTTTCTTTTTCTACATTAATAAATAAATGAACAAATAAAAATTTTAAGCAACGACCGCAACACTGCTTGTGTGTACATATGTCTTGTTTGTGGTTTATTATTTTGCTGGCTTTTCGTTTTTCTCGTATGTGTATTTTGTTTTTGTAAAAAATGTTTGGTTTTTTACCAGCCAAAACTAATCACAACAGAATCAAACGAACATTAATGACCCGAGCTGAGCACAATGAAGTTTGTGGTTTATAAAAAACCAAACGGAATTAAATGATCTCATCTTTTTGTTGAGTTGAATAAAAACAGTATTATTTTTGTGTTCGAAAGATGACAAACAGGGAAACGTTATCTTTTTAATGATTTACTACACAAATACGGGCCATGATGACATTATTTCTCAATTGAATGGGAGATAAAGCCATAATTACTGTCCAATCATTGAGAGGTAAGGTCATATGCAAATGGGAGATAAAGCCATATTTTTTCAGAAAATTATTATGCACGGTGTAAATATTCTGTAAAAGGGAAAATCCGTAGTTATCATTGAAAACAAATTTTTTTATTCTTGTGACGCACGCAGGAAAACTTTATTCAGCGAAGCCACCTGCCACGTCCTACTGGAGGAAAAAACCCCTAAGCACGGCCACAGGCCGTCACGCAGAAAAACTCTAGTATGCGAAGCCAGATTTTAATACTTAACTTTAGTGTCTCCGGAACTGAAATGAGAGATAAAGCCATTTTCTAATATTGCTAATGTGGGCTAAGGCCATGATGGCTTTATCTCCCACTCAAATGAAAAAAAAAACAAAAAAGGCTTTATCTCCCTATTGAATGAGAGATAAAGCCATCATGGCCTTATCTATCATGGTATTAAAGCTCCTCCCCCATCACAAATACTAGTAGCGTTTGTGTTTTTTACAAATCTACCGAACACCACTACACTAATGGTTTTTTGTCAGTTAAACGAAAAAAAATCAAAATACTTTTAAATTTTACAAAAATATATAGCCAGCTTGAAGTGTGTGAACGGAGCTTCTTTAAACCATGGAAAAATAAGTAAAAGGCATAGTCGTTAGAAATTAGAAACAAAAGAAATAAAGGAAAAAATATTTAAAAAAGACATTACATGGGTAAATATTGGCAACTCTCCCTAATGAACCTACCTGGAACTTATTCTTCCATGCTTTAAACTACATTTGAATATAACTAATTTTCCACAAATATAATATAATTTGAAATATAATGAAACATTTGGGTTGTTCACGGAAGGCTGGTTATCAGGTTAAACGGTTTATATTCACAGCAACAACATATGTGGGGGGGGGGGGGGTGGGGTCTTTCAGGAGGGTGGGGTCTTTCATAGAGGTGCATTTCGGTGCGGAAAGCTTTCTGTCCGCTATTCACTTGGGAATAGCAAGAGGCGATTCCTCACTGAATTTCCCAAGCAGCTCACTAAGCCCGGTCTTAAACCACGTGCCCCTTGGTAATGTCGCTCAGACACCCGTCTGACGGCAGCTAGAGTGAGAAGGCGCTCAGTTCAGTAACCTGAATGGCATGCTAATACCGATGCGTCTCAGGTAATTAGGTTTTTTTTTTTTTTTTTTTTTTTTTTTCTTTATTTAAACAAATTTAGATTAGTTTTGCTTAACATTAACCTACAACTAGTCTCATTTAGTGACTAACTAGTAGTTCATTTATGGATATTTATTAGTTTATAGGCTCATTGGCCTTGATGTTCCCCATCGAACCGTGTTACCAGATCATGAGGTTTGAAGCGATTTAGCCTTCTGCTTAATACTGATGTATTAAGCAACGTAGGAATTTCCGAGTTTGTGTGGTTTTGTAGCCTTGTGTCATGTTTTCTAGCATGTAGAATTATTTCCTGTTTTACGGAGTTTATTTTAAGATCCCGATGAAGGTCTTCATTTCTGATGTACCACGGTGCACCTACTATGTTTCTTAAAACTTTGTTTTGAAACCGCTGAATTATCTCGATTACATGGTTTTTGGCGCATCCCCAAATTTGAATGCCATACAACCATACTGGTTTGAGAACTTGGTTGTACAACATTAATTTGTTGTGTGTCGAAAGATTTGAATTTCTACCAACTAGCCACATTAATTTTCTATATTTAAAGTCGAGCTCATTTTTTTTCTTTTCAACATGCTTCTTCCAAAGAAGCTTTTCATCAAGCGTCATTCCCATGTATTTTGCATGGTCGGATATAGGCACCTGTTTGTTGTCTATATAGATAGGAATATGCTCAATTTTTTTTAGAGTGAAGTCGATATGGATTGATTTAGAGCTGTTTAGTTGTAGACGCCAAGTTTTTGTCCACAGATCAACTTGATTTAACGCGTTTTGAAGAATTGTTGTTGTTTCTTGATTAGATTTACCTTTCGCTAATATTACTGTATCTTCAGCAAAAGTACCTATAAAACAGTTGTTTGTGACAGGCATATCGTATGTGTACAATAAATATAACGTTGGGCCCAAGATACTGCCTTGAGGGACACCAGAGGTTATTTGATGAAGTTTAGAGTACTGATTTTCGCATCTTACTCTATAGTACCTATCTGAAATGTAGGACTGAAGTAGTTTGCAATATGTTGTAGGTAGAATATTTTGTATCTTTCGCATAAGTCCAGCATGCCAGACACCATCGAAAGCTTGGGATACGTCTAAGAAGACTGCTGAGCATACCTCCTTGTGTTCAAGAGCGATCTCTATTTGATGTGTAACTCTGTGTATCTGCTAAATAGTAGAGTGTTGTTTTCTAAATCCAAATTGATGATCTGGAATCAGGTTTTTGGTTTTTATAACGAATTCTAGTCTTGTGCTAATTATTCTTTCAAATAGTTTTCCCATTATTGGCAGTAACGAAATAGGTCGGTAGGATTTGACATCATGAGCATTTTTTCCTGGTTTGGGGACCATTATTATTTCTGCTACCTTCCAGTAGCATGATATATATTTGTATTTTAGGGAAGCGTTAAAAATGGTAGTTAGTTTAACCACTCCGTTGTATGGTAAATTTTTCAATATGTCTGCAGTAATTTGATCGAATCCAGGAGATTTCTTTGAATTTAAGTATTTAATTTCATTTATAACTTCCTTTAGATAAACTTGTTTAATGTTGTTCAATTCTGCTATATTATTTTGATTATTGTTTATTCCAGAACTTGCAGAGTTATAATTGGCGTAATTTCCATAACTATTTAGGGAAATGTCATTTATCGAGGTGGATTGAGTTTTTTTAGTTCCAAAGACAGTGCTGAGATGATCAGCGAATGTGTCAACTTTTTCTGAATTACTTTTGGCCCAGGTACCATTTGTTTTTAAAATTGGAGTTTTGTTTGTTGTTGGTCTATTATGATCCTTAGCTGCTTTCCAAAGTGAATAGTCAGTTTTACTATCGTAAGATAGGTTTGAAAGATAATCACTTAGATTGTCTTCTTTGAATTTTTTAATTTCCCGTTTTAGAGATTGGGCTGCATGGTTTAATCTGGACTTATCATCAGGTGAGCGAGACTGTTGCCATTTTTAACGTAGCTTTCTCTTTGAAGAAATAAGCTGTTTTATTCTTAGAGGATAAGAAGGAGAACCAGGCTTCTTCGTTAGTTCGGGAGTGCTTTGCCAAGCCGCTTGTTGAAGTGTGTTTGTAAATAAAAGAGTTTCTTTTTCAATATCTTCAGTTGAGTTAATTTGACAATGATTTATTGATGACAACAAAATTAAGAATCACTGAAACTCAATTGACGTACTATGTCGTTTTAACGACTTGCCTGCCTAGAGGTTGTTGGCAGCCCCAACACTAGGATCGGGTGCTGTGGTCTAATCAACCACTCATCTTAAATAACATAGATTAACGAAACTACGTTGCTAGAAACTGCACTTGGAGTAGCGTTCTTATAAATATTGTAAGACACGTTAACAAAAAAAAAAAAAAAAAAAAAAAAAAAAAAACAAAATATGTAAACGTATTCAAATATTTTTTAAATATATTTTGTTGCTGTTAATATAACCTGATAATCCGCCTTCCGTGAATAACCCAATTATGCTTGAAGTTTGAAAATAAAAATGTTAGGAATTTTGATGTTTGGACACAGCGCTTTTAAGATCAATTCGAAAAACCGATATCTTTTCGTATTGAAAAATTTTGGAGAATAATTCAATCTACATATATACATATATATAAATCAATCACTATTTCTTAGTCTCGCTAAAACTCGAGAACTACTTGACCGATTTGTATGATTTTTTGTTTTTTTGGTTCGTCTATCACGAGGAAGGTTTAGAAAAAAAGAAAGTTCAGAAATGCTTAAAAATTGTTAAAAAAAAATCGAAAAAAGCGAAAATTGTGTTTTGTATGCAAATTTTACATTGCACCATTAATTGTTGTGGATTAGTCTGCTTAAACTCGATAATTGCTTGACCGATTTTAATGATTCTTTTTTTGATTTTTTCGTCTTATCACAGCGAGGGTTGCGAAAAAAGAAAGAAGAAGAAAAGCCAAAAATAAAAGTCGAAAAATCAAAAAATCTAAAATGTACGTTTTGTATGCAAATTTGACTTAATACCACCAAAAGGAATTGTATTTCTTCAGTTGGTGGCGCACCCATTGTTTGACAGCTGCACAGAAACAAACCAAACCCATTTAATCATCCTGTTTAAATTAATTAAGCTTATAAAAAATGAATCATAAACAATATGCTTATGATTTAGCGTCATAATCTCTAAATTAATTCTTCTTTATATATAAAAATAAGTGTACACTTTGATGTCACCACCATCTGCGGAAACGGGTTAACCGATGTCAACCAATTTCATGGTACGTTGGGGATAGTCTGTATATGGTTTATGTTAAGTTTGAACGAAATCGACCCAGGGGCTTTGGAGATATGGCATTTAGATTTTCCTATATATTCCCATACAAATATCAACAAAATGCCATTCATTTAGAACTCCTCCGAAACGGCCTGACCGATTTTTTTTAAATTTATAAGAATAGGTCGTTAAGTATATTTCGTATCGCTAGAGGGCGTAAAAACTTCCCCTCCTTATATCTTCTTAACTACTTTCGATCGATTTTCTAGAAATTTTGCAGGCAAATAATGTAACATTTGGAAAGAACTATAGACTATAATTTTTATTATTTAGGGCGTGAAATAGGGCAAGAGGGCTTCCCAATCTTATAAACTAATTTCTTAAAATGTGGCATGCAGGCACTGTAACATCAGAAAGTAAATAGGAAATAGGGCGTAAAAAAGGGCAGCAGGGTTAAAAGCTTCCCCTCTCTATATCTTCTTAACAAATTAACCGATTTTCTTGAAATTTTGGAAGCAAATAGTGTTACAGCTGGAAAGAAGTATAGCCTATAACTTTTATTATTTAGGGCGTGAAATAGGGCAAGAGAGGTAAAAGCTCCAACTCCCTATATCTTCTTAACTAATCAACCGATTTTCTTGAAATTGTGCAGGCAAATAGTGTAACATCTGGAAACAACTATAGCCTATAATTTATATTATCTTCTTAAAATTTGGCATGCAGACACTGTAATATCTTAAAGAAATAAGTTATATGGCAAAACAACGTTTGCCGGGTCAGCTATTATGCATATAAAATTTTGTTATTTAATAGGGCCCATACACAATACCATCATAATTGTGCAATCAAGTGATTGTGCAATTAAGCTGGAAGCACACAATACACCAGCATTTTCATTTTTTACCAAAAAATGTGTGGAAAAGGTCGTAATGAATGACGACAACATTTTCTATCATTTTATTGTAGCATTGGTTTTTTAATCCACATTTGCAGTATTTCGTAATTTTAACATTCCATAGGCAAGGCATTGTTTTTTAAAGTTCGAGTATTTCTCCCCAAAACATTTTTTTTGGCATTCATATTTAAAATTTTGTATTTTTTGATGTTTATGCCTTGACGATTTAACTTTTATGAGCTAGCTTTACAACACACGATTCAATCATGCTGGTGCAATCAAAAAAATATCAAACTATTTCTGATAAAGCACCAGCAGCTGGTACAATCACACCACAAGCTCATACACGGTCAATCTGCTGGCACAACCACTTGATTGCACAGTCATGATGGTGTTGTGTATGGGCTCTATAAAGCAACTTTGACTGATTTTTCGAACATTTTTATTTTAAGAACTCTCTAAGCTAATTTTTTTTTTTTTTTTTTTTTTTTGTAGTTTCATTTTGTAAACATTTACAAATTTCTCAAGGGTTTGGTCAAGTGGATTTTTCGTAACTGTAGGTACGACGTGTCTGATTATATCTTCTTATTTATTTGAAAAAATCATATTGTTATTACACTAATACATATGTTCGTATGTAATAACATGTTTCAAACATTTATGTACTATAGAAAAATTTAAGTTCAGATTGTGTGTGTGTAGGAATTGAACACCAAACATGTTTCTATAGTTGTATATATTGTAACTATTTTTAAATATTTTAATAAAATTTTAAATCTAAATTACACTGTTTTCAATTGTGGCTACGATTAAATATGGACATATCGCTAAATAAAATTTATATAAGATGGAGATTTATATAAATGTGATTTATTTTTGTCAAGTTCTTTCCAAGTTTCAATGAGTAAATAGGTATTCATTTGCATTCGAATATTTGTTTTAAGCTAGACTTATGTGGGAGCATAGACCTCTTCGAAGAAAATCAAAATTTTCAGCAAAATGATCCGCAGAAATATCTTAAAATGTAAAATACACACAAGATTTGGCAATAAGAGAACATTTTACTACTATCGTGCAAAGCAGAAATGCCAAACCTAGAGGCCCACACCACACGTTCAAAGCTTTAATGCATGACAAGCAACACACAAAACGCCTAGAATGCATATACATACTTATGTATCTTAGTTCTCATGCAAAAAATATATGTATATTTCTTAAAAAAAAAAAACTCTAAATAAATGTATCGTCGTACCGACAGTAATATATCGCTGATATCGATATATCAGAAAACCTGAAGTATATCCACGATCGGTTACATTCCTAGTAAAACTCCATTTCGGGAAAATATTTGTAGGAGGTCATTGCACAACAATTGTTACCCCTTTTTTAATTGGCTTTGTTTGTAATAAATTTTTTTCAGAATACCATTCTGTACTTTGTGCAAAAATAACTGCTTGCATTTTGTCGACAATTAGCGTTGCCAATCCATGTGTAATTACACATATTGTGTGTAATTTTTACATGTATGTGTAGCCCATGTGTAGTCTGTGTGTAATTTTAATTAAAGTTCTACTTTTCCAATAATTTTTGACATCCAAGACTTGCTTTTAGAACATTAAGTTTTCTTTTAATAATTTCTCAAGCTCAAGCTCAAGTTTTGTTAACTTCTTTCAGTTTCCATCACAGCCAAACTTGCTTTTTAAAGCCTAACTTTTTTCACTTTCCATAACATGTTATCTTTTCCTCTCAACAATTTACAAAAACTATCAGCAAGAAGACTTTTACGCCTTATATACTTTGTTGTTGTCGGCAAGTAACTTGCCGAGTGTGAAAGGGGTATTTCATAGTGTGAATACGGACTAACAACACATGTCCATGTGTAGACCGCAAAACATGCAGTGCATTATTTAAATGATTAACGACCAGCAGCGAAAGTGTGGGACCCAACACTTTTGTTTGTTTGAAAGCAAAAAAGCTTATTTTATAGTGTTCATAAAATGTTAATTTTTTGCAATCACACAAAGCCGTTCTCTGATGTTCATCCAGTTCTTTTTTCCTAATGGCGTTTTCTTTTCTGAGTAAAATTCTGTATTATTCTGCCTTTAACATTTTTTTATGTTCTTTTCTGAAAAACATGTGTTATTTTAAAAGTGTAAAACGTTCTTTTCTGATATTGTTCCCTTTAAAATTAAAAAAAATTCTAAATGATCATCGTCAAGGCGAATTCAGTACAAGGTGGTGGAAAGTTTCAAGCCGTAAACACTAACAAGGCAATACAAAAAAATCTGTTGTTTCTGTTGGCTTTGGATTGTTGTAGTCTTGCTACCACCTGTAATTGAATTTACCTTGCGCTAATTGTACTTAATTGTTTAATGCCGAAATTTTTATTATTTTGTAAACGTAAAATATGAAGCAATTCTTAAAAATTAGGGGAGCATTATCAAAATAATTTTTGGGAATACAAAATTTTAATTTTAAAAGATTTTGTTATTCGTGCTTAATTCCCAATTTTTATTATTGATAAAAACACTGAAATTAATTGTTGATGGGATAAGCTATTCCTATGCGCATTTCACTGGTTGCTTAGGCCAGATCGTCAGAAAACTTCATCCATAAAGATTTTAGAAAAACTAAAGATATTAAACCAAATAAAACTGTTAAACGTATAAGACTTATAAGCAACAGTTCTACTTGTAACAATATCAAAGTTTAAACAAAAAACATCAACAATAAACAGTGAGTTTATATTATCTTACATTCCCCACCAGGGCTGCCAGAAATTTTCAGCAAAAAATCTTAATTTCACCAAAAAAAATCTTATTTTTGAAGAAAAAATCTTATTTTGCAATATTTTATTTAATACATAAAATAAACAAAAAAAAAATTCAATTTCTTATACTAAATTGTACATTTGTTTCTGCCGTAGAATGTTGCAAACAAAATCAAACTGAGAACGTCCTAAAACGTTTTTAACGAGACAAGTCGTTTTTTACTGTCAAAAGAAATTTTCGGGGTTATTTTTGAATCTGGTATCGATTGTTTTAAAGACAAGTCAAGTGGTCCATACAGGCAAACGGTAAATTATGTTCAGCTAAAAAAGCACTTAATGCTAAGTTCACACTTGGGGTTTTAAACGCGTTTAAGTAAAATGTTGATTTAGCTAATCAAAGCTAAATCAACAGAGATGATTAAGAAAAAAACACACAAAAAAAAAATAAATTTATATTTCTTTAAAGTATTAAAAATGGATCAAAACACTTTTATAAAGTTATCAGAAGATTATTTTAATCATTTTAATGATGAAATTGTGAAAATCTATGAATTATTTAAGGAAAAAAATAAAAACATTAAGCAGAAATCTTGGCCGGTTGTACACGACATGTTGGCGATTCTACATTATTAGGTATGTTCAGTGGATTCTATGTGGTTTATGAAGTGATTTAGTTGTAATCATGTCGATTTGAAGTGATTAACAAATCACGAAAAAATAATTGAAGGATTTTTTTTGGCTTTTTTCCCATGTTCTATAATCCTGTACACTTTTTATATTTGGAGTCGCCAAAAATTAGTATCTTACCACAATATCTTCAACATTCAATGTCATTGCTATTATTTAATTTTTGCGAACCTTAGTCTAACTTGCAATATTTTCTGATTTGCAAAAGAAAAAGCGCGCAAAGCTTAATTCTGGAAGTCGTGATCGAGTACTTTCTCGATTCGAAAGCAATTTTATTTCAGTAGATCCTGAACGAATCGAAATAATTTTTTCAGTATTTTGAAACTCAAATTAATGCTTTACAACACCGTAAAACTAATCCAGATTTGTTCAGTATTGACTGCAATAATTAGATGTTAAATTGCTTTCGAATCGAGAAATTACTCGATCACGACTGCCAGAATCAGGCCCCTGATTAATCACTCTTGAACGCCCAACAGAGGTTGCTTTTCAAGTATTTTTTTCCAGTAAACCGCAATGATGCATTATTAAGTTTAAAAATTTTCAAATGGGAACAAAGAAGTTTTTTTTTAATTAAGCCTAACCTTCGTCTTGACAAACAAAAAGTCTTGTTTTTGGGGGACAAATCTTAAAATCTTTTTTCGGTTAAAAAATCTTAAAAAATAAGGTAAAATCTTACTTCTGGCAGCGCTGTTCCCCACTACAATTGATTGGAATTCTCCCAACATTAATTGTAGTTGTAAGTAGGTTAAGAAAAACAAAACGAAAACAAAAACAAATTTCAAGAGCATGTTGCCAGTTAGTTTTTTCAGGCCGTGCACTGCCAGTTTATTATCAACATAATTTTTGGGAACACAAAATTTTAATTTTAAAAGATTTTGTTATTCGTGCTTAATTCCCAATTTTTATTATTGAGCATTTAAAAATGTTGCCAAGTCACATGTAACACTTATGCAAATTGATTTCATTCTATTAAAAATATTTTTTCGATTTTTATACCCTCCACCACAATTAGTTGTAAAGAGGGTATACTAAGTTTGTCATTCCGTGTGAAACTTTTTTATTGTTCATCTCAGACCCCATAAAGTATATATATTCTGGGTCCTTGAGTAATTCTAAGTCGATTTAGCCATGTCCGTATGTCTATCCGTCTGTTGAAAACACGCTCACTTTCGAAAAACTCAAAAGAAATAAACAAACTTGGTGTCAAATTGCTTGTAATTATCCTCAGCAGTTTGGGATTGAAATCCAGCAAAATCGGCTTAGTAGGATCACAGCTATGAATCAAAATGTGGAACCACCACCAAAAACAATTGATAATTTTGTTACAAAAACTAACATAAATGGTGAAGCAATGCACAGAATGATATAATTTTTTGCAACAATTAGTTTTATTAGACTGTAAATCACGCTGTAAAATTTCGTGAAGATCCGTCAATAATTTGCCCTAGGCCCCATATAATCCCAATTACCGGAAAACAGTATAGAACGCCTAAAACCCTAATTAACAATGCTTTCATAGCATAGCACGTCTAAGTTGAATAGGAAAAGAAATGACACTGTGAAATTTCGTGAAGATCGGTCCATAATTTACCCTAGGCCCCATATAAACCCTACTCCCGGAAAACAGTTTGGTACGCCTAAGCCCGTAAAAAATAATGCTATCATAGCAAAAAATTTACCCTAGGCCCCATATAAACCCTACTGCCGGAAAACAATTAAGTACGCCTAAAACAGTAATTAACAATCCTAATAGAAATTGGTACGTCACAGTTTTGTAGGACTGTGCAATTTCGTGAAGATCGGTCCATAATTTACCCTAGGCCCCATATAAAGCCCACTCTGGTAAAATAATTAGATACGCCTAAAACCGTAGCAGATATAGATATTGCGGTAAACTTTCTTCCAACTTAGCTTCATAAGCCAGAAAAAATGTTACGCAATTTTGTGATATACGGTCCATAATTTACCTTAGATCCCATTTTAGCAGCCTTCTGAAATTCACTGCCAACGCTTAAACTAATTGCACCGCTGTATTGAAATTTATGTTTTTTAATACCAGAAATCACTCTGCAGAATGTTGGGATGGTTGATTCATAGCTTACCATGGCTCCAATATAAAGTGCCCTCCTGAAAATCATTTAAGTTCAGCTTAAACTGTTTCGTAACATATTTTACTCCAGCTATTTAAAATTGCTAAAAAAAAAAGCATTAAACTTTCTGATTGTCGGTCAATAATTAAATATAGGTTTAAACCGCAACCAATTTTAATGTTGTCTGTTTTTGTTAAGATTATAATAATAAAATAGACATCATACAGATATTACTCCTAAAACCAGAGTACCGAAACGTTCGCTCATTTTTCAGTCATGAGCGAGCGTGAAAAATTTAAAATTTTACTGTTGTTTCACATTCATGAGGGTGAGGAAAAAAATATTTTGAATTTCCTCATTCATGAAAAATGAGCAAACAAAAAAATTCATATGTGAATTTGTCAGATATGAAAAATTTAAAAAAATTCACATTCAAATTCCTCATATTGAAAAAAACGCGATTTGCCTGACCATTAACAGCGGGAAAATGAAGTAGTAACGAGGCCTTAAAGAAGGCCTTTTTACCGGTATTAAGTTTTCCAGTCGCATTCCAACTGTTTTTTTTTTTTTATGTTTATTTATTTTATAAAAAGGGAAAAATTACAAACTCTAAATAAACAAAAAGTATATCCATAACTTATTAGTATACAAAGTCCCATTTTAAAGAGCTCTCAAGTATAATTTCTATTAATAATAAAGTTAATTTTTCTGTTATTTTATTATTTGTATATGTACATAGCAGTTTTAATATGTTAAATAATTGCAAGCAAAAAAAAAAAATTACAAAAATCTTACTTTTATATTGTTAATAATAAAAGATGAGGTCAAGGGTTAAAATCAAAGGATGATTATTGACTAAGCCACCAATATTTATTAGGATTCAAATTGAGTTTAATATTTTTATCCTCCAAGTAAATACTTGTGTCAAAGCGACAGTTTTCAGGTGTTAGTTCATTACAATTTACTGATTTTATATTTGATCTTCTATAAATATGATAAAATATAGGGATACCATCTTCGTTTTGAATAAAACCATGTTTATCCTTGTTGACCTAAGGTCGCAAATTGTTGTTGCTAATAACGCGAAGTGAGTAAATTAATAACTAAACTTGCTTCACATTCCAACATAACTGCTTATAAAACTATTTCGATGCAGCACGATGGTCTGTGTGTGCTTTGTAAAATTATTTGTTGGCTGGTAAACTAAAATGTTTTTTTTTTTTTTATTTTGTAAAATATTTTGTGATGCCTCTAAAAGGGTCTGTTTTTTTCGTTTAAAAGACATAAAGCCAAAAAATATTGAAAACAAATTATTACCTGCAAGAATTCAGTAGCTCGTTTCTGTATTTCTCGCATCGTACAAATTCTTACATGAAGTGTGAAACAAAAAATTCCATCGTTTCTCGATCTATGAGATAAAAGTGTTTCTGTATTTGAATGCGAAAACAGACACTACAAATTCGGTTTATACTATATATATTTCCAGTAATTAAGTGTCAAATAAAAGCGAAACGTCAACAAAAGAAATAAATATAATAAAATACAATATAATAGTCTGGTAGTGTATAAAGTCATTTCTGAAAAATTGAAGGAATGGAACTATTACAAAAAAGCTTTATAAAATACATAACTGAAATTTAGCTCATAGAATAAATTCGAAAAATGAAAAATGTTGAATATAATATAAAGTTACCTTCACAAGGAAATAATTCCCAGTTTCTAATTGTTAAAATAGTTGAGTTAAATACATTCAATTTATAAAGTAACACTATCCAGTGAGACACAAAGAATGCTGACGACGGCCGTAGCGGGCCAGAAAATGCATTACATTCTGCTGGTGTCTAATAATTGTAAATTTTTCTGTACATTCAATATACCTCATTTCTTTCCACCGGAAGGCTAAGGTAAAATGTAAAAAGAAAATACAATATAATAGTCTGGTAGTGTATAAAGTCATTTCTGAAAAATTAAAGGAATGAAACTATTAAAAAAAAGCTTTATAAAATACATAACTGAAATTTAGCTCATAGAATAAATTTGAAAAAATTAAAAATATTTCTTAATTATAATAAAAAAAAGTTTATAATACAAAAGAAATATTTTTAATCCAAATTTTAATATCTTTAATCAGGCTTAAGTTCATCAAATTTAATTTTTCATTAAATTATTTTTATGAAGAAAGGAATTTTACTATTTAAAACGAAGGGTTACCACCCCATTGCATTTTTGTCAAAACGCGAACTAGCACGAATTTCAAAAAAAGCTGAGACACGTATTTAATTAAATCGACTAAAGATTAAAATATGTTTATTTGGCACTTTTATTACAAACAACCCCGAGCAACAAATTCAAAAACCTTTTTTTTACAGAAAATCCTTAAAAAAAGGACATGGATAATCGTCCTTGGACAAATTTTATATACAATTGGACGCGCCTTAAAAACAACCTTTCTTACGATACCCAACTTGTATATGTTGGTAAGAAAACAGATTCTTAAATTAACAAAACATGCAAAAATAGACCCTTTTTCAAACTGGTCCAGCTCACGAGAGGTCAACCCTGGAGCCGAAATATTTAAAATGTCATCTTAAAAAAGTCCAAGGTTCATTTTTAGAAGGGTACATCGATCACGAATTTTGCTTCCATACAACTTGAGTCGCTCTAATATACATATATCCTATTTTCCGGTAATTTAACACAAATATTTAAGTTTTAAATATTTTAAATGTTTGTTTTACTTAATACTAATATGTATACTTTCGTTGATGATAAGTATTCTGTTTCTGAAAATTACAAATTTATATAACGCAACATACACAACTTAAAAAATAATAACCCAATAAAAAAATTTATCATTTTGCGAAGCACTAATGGTACATTTAAAAGAATAAGAGCACAAATATGCGCTACGCTATAAGACATACAGAAATGCAGTAAAGTAAGTGAAAGAACTCTTAACAACTTTGATAAAAAAAAAAAAAAGCATTTCAAGTGTTACGGCATTCCCTTACTGCGAAGCAGATTTGTAAGAGAGAATACTTAAAAATAACTGTATCAAAACATGCAGTGTGTAAGGCTTATCGTTACGTCCAACAAATTTTATATGCGCTGAATAATGCGCTTTATGTGTCAAAAATGTATTGCTTCAAAGTGGGAACTCGCCATATAAAATGCATGCCTTCTGTATGCGCAATGGTAAGCGAAACGTTTATGTTTCTCCCTTACAAACCTGCTTCGTTGGAAGCACCATTTTTTATTGGGAAGGGTAATCACGATGGTCATTGTGCAAATTTGCAATGTGTAAATTTGCAGTGCATATTATGATTGATCGTGAGCATACCACTTTTATTTTTTGTGCAAATATGAAATTTTTCTAAAAATGTATTCTGGCAACACTAAAAACTTATGGCAGCACTGTAAAAAATCTGCATTTGTTTACAATTATACACAAGTAAATTAAAATAAATTATTTCTTTTTAATTAATTTTAATTTAATTCTCTATTTTATATTAAAATCTGCTAAAATGTTCAATTTATAAGTTTTCTTAAAATGAAGAATATGGCACTTAATATGTCAAATGTTATTGTTTACATTTGTTTGCAACTGAGCAAATATGCACTACTAACTTTGCTCATAGTTTTTTAGTGCAACCGAAGTAAAAAAGAGCAACTTGCAAATACGTACATTTTGTTGTTGTGTTGTGCAAATGTGTGTATTTTTGCACGCATTTTCATCGTTTGCACACTTTGCACCCATCGTGCTTTCCCTTAATAATAAATTTAATATTTTTTCCTTAAAAATATATCGGTTATCGCATTTTTAGCTGAAATATTTAAAATTGCTTATAAATCTCATAAACATTTTACAAAGTTGTCTTCTTTGCATGTAAAATTATGAAATGTGATGTTACATTATTCTGCATGTAATGGTGTTTTCTTTTCTAAAAAATAATGATGCATTATAGTTGTGTAATATATTTATTATGTTACACGAACCCTTACAAAGTGATACATTTTTCTAAATTACAATGGAACAAAATAATAGCTACGTTTTGCACTCAACACTAATGTGTATTTAGCGTGTTAAATATTGAATGCAAAGTTTGTATTAAAAGCGATATTCACCACGCTTGAAGCAATTTTCAACATTAAATTTTCTTTGAATTACATAAGCATTAACAGCACTGATTTTCAATAATTAATGTCAGCTGTTGTTTAATATTTTGCGACAAAAAAATATAATAAAAGTAAAACAAACGAAAAACAAAAAGTTTTTATATCCATCACAATAGAACTAAAAATCACAATATAACGCAAATTGTCCGCAAACACAAGAAAAAAAATACTTGCTTGCCTAAAAAGGTATTTTACGCAGATGCAAAAAAGGGTATTATCTCACACTCAGTTATAACTGCGGGTAAGAAATGGAACAAATTTGCCATTTATTGTTGCAACATGTTTAGAAAGGAAAACGACAACTTCTCACATTTTTGCATTTATTTTTAGAATGGAACAAAAACCCGCACGAATGGTAGCATATATGGAGCATTATTGTCAGAAAAGAAAACACCATAAGATGACGGACGATATGTGCAGTTCTTTTAATTTTTTTTTCAATAATGTTTTCTTAAAAAAAATCCAACAGACACTTTGGCTGGTTGCCTATACCAAAAATATTTTACACAAACAAATACACACAGTCATTTCGAGCTGTGGCCATGCAAACTGTCAAGCAACAACAACATTACTAGTGAGGATCGTTTCTAAAACTTTTTTTTTCCTCATTCTTCATGACTGAAGAAAGGCAAAATTGGATTTTTTCCTCAAAAACAGGAATGAATTTGGCGAAATATTAACAATTCATTTATGACTGTGAAAAAAAGTTACATATTTAACATTTTTCATTTATGAAAAAAATTCAAGAATGGTTGAATATGAGCGATCACATTTGAATTTCTCTGAACTCTGCCTAAAACATTCGAACTGTCAGTGGAGGGTATCAAAGATTCGGCACAGCCGAATATAGCGCTCTAACTTGGTATGTGTAATTTTTCTTCAAATGTGTATAGGTACTTTGGAACAC
Organism: Pollenia angustigena; assembly: GCA_930367215.1. NCBI lineage: Eukaryota > Metazoa > Arthropoda > Insecta > Diptera > Polleniidae > Pollenia > Pollenia angustigena. The sequence goes on from OV884060.1 coordinate 197,838,597, forward strand.
AGTCATGTGTACCCAACAAACACGAAGTCAAACCTTTGATATGAAATGACTTTGTCATTTGACATCAAACACAATTCTCAAACGTTTTTCAATTGTTTGATTAAACATTTAAATTCAAATTGATAATGATTTGAAAATAAACATTTGATATCAAATGTTTTATCGATTTTTATTTATGCCGAATGTTTATCTCACAGTTTATTTAAATAAATAAAAAATGTATATAAAAAAAATTAAAATATTTTTATTTATATTCCACATTGTATTACAATCCACATTTGAAAAACATTTGAGAATAACGTTTGAAAGCAAGTTGAAAATAAAGGCATTTTTTAATTTGAAAATAATTTCCCCTTTTTGTTGAGAACGCTATGATTTTCAAATGATTTTCAAATCATTATCAAACGTTTGTCGTTTGAGAAAACGTTTGATATCAAATTATTTTCAATTTGAAATCAAACCTTCGTGTTTGTTGGGTAGTTTCCGAATTCTTCATTGGAAACACTGCGACAATACAATACAATCAGTGTTGCCAATGAAGAATTCGGAAATTACACATGAGTGAGTACAAAATTACACATTTGAAGCAAAATTACACATTCATATCGAAAAAGTATCTTTGATAAAATGAATTCAACTTGCAAAACCGTATTGATATTCCATATTTGCAGTTAAATGTTAAAAGTTAGATTTACAAAAAATCCTAGCTTATTAATTGCTGTAAGAAGAAATAAAGACGTTTGTGTTTGTTTATGTTTATTGAAAAAGCGAACATTCTATCGACATACACGACGTTTTTTTTTTATATATTTATATAAAACGCCCAAATAATAAAAGATACAAAAATATTCTTCATATTTCCTTCTTAAAGTCCGTTATCTGAAAGCCTTTAGAAATGCATTTTAAAAGAAGGGATTAAGGAAGAGACTGCTCCCAACAAAGTATGGAATGCGGCAAGGAATGCTTTTGTGTTTTTGTCTGCTAAATAATGCTTTCTATTAGGCCACTTGGCGCATTCTTTTTACCTCTGGAATGTAAGAAGTGTGAACAACAAATGATTTGCTTTAAACGAATTTCAACAGTCCGTTATGATCCGATTGCTATGATAGTATCATATAGATTGTCTAATTAAGCTTGTTTTTTGCTAGATACGGTGTAAAAATATTTAAACATTTTGATTTTTTTTTTTTTTTTTTTTTTTTGTAATATTTGGATTTTACATGTTTTCATACAACGTTGTATAAATATTTATAAGTATACTTACATACATACATATGTATGTGTATGTTTATCCTTCTAATACCATTTGTGTGTGGGTGTGTGTAGGAGTAGGAGTAGTTGGTCAAATGAAAAAAACAAATTCATATCTGCAAAAAAAAAATGTGTAATAATGAAAATATTTGCATATTGTTGTCTATGATTTTATAATTTACAAAAACATAAAATTAATTAACTTTTTACAAATAAAAATCATTCACGAACTGAAAACAATAACAACAATGTGTGTTGCTATAAAAACACTTAAATCAGTAACAACAATTGCCATAAAAAAATATTAAAAATTATACAATAATGAAATTTTGGTTGCTTTTATTTATTTTAAAAATTGAATCAATTTTCTCATTTTTTTTATTGGTCGTGCGTGATATTTCAAATGGATTTTCAATTGTAAATAATTATTTGAAAAAATTTACCAGCATTATTTATGTTGATAAATATTTTTATATTGTATTTATTTTATAATATTTTTTGTTGGGTTTTTTTTTTTGTTACAAATAAACATTAACATGTGTAAGTTTTTATTAAAAAATAATTCTGTCACTTCATATTTATGTGTATGTATTAAAAATTAATAAAATGCGCCAAGCAATAACGGTGACAATAAAATACTGATAAATTTTTTTTAATAAAACTTTAAAAAAAATGAGATTTTTTAAAGTGTAGCAGAAACAAAGATATATAAATATTTAATGTCAATTATTTTATGATATTTATGCTCCAATTAATCCTGAAAATAGTAGTCAAAGACATATTAATTTATAAGAAAAATATATTATATTTTTTTAAATACTATTTAATTGCTTTTAAACGTATTTTTTTAATTTTCCTAATTAGAAATTTTGATATTAAGTCAGGCTTGAGTTCATCAAAATTATTTTTTTTTTACTGAAGGAAGGAATTTTACAACCTGAAATTAATTAAAATTTTTATTGATAATTTTTATTATTGGCTGAGCTGTGGCTCTAACTCGGGTTGAATTTTCGTTTCAAGAATAACCACATTCTCGTCATCAGAATTGTGCTTACAATGATTTTGTTTGTTTAAAAATTAACAATTAATTTATTTTTCTCAAAGTAAAGCTTATTCAGCTAGGCTGAATTAAAGTTTAATTAAATTTTTGGTATAGAATTTAGTAAATCGTAAGATAACGAGTCCTAAAATAGAATTCAGCTCAGCTGAATTAAAATGTTATAGATAGTTAATTAAGGAAATATTCGTTTAACGGAAGTTTATTGAATTATTAACAATTTTCATAATTCAGCTAAGCTGAATACGATCTTTTTATTAAGTTTGTTCAAGAACTTCCAATGAATTTACGTTTTCTTAAAACTAAATTTATTTAGCTAAGCTGAATTACAGTTTTATTAAATTTGTATGACAGAATTAAAGAAATATAATGTTTCTTAAAGATAAAATTTATCTCAGCTGAATTGTAATTTTATAAAAATTTTGCTTTAACAATATTTGTTCTAAAAAATAATGATGCATTATAGTTGTGTAATATATTTATAAGGTTACACGAACCCTTACAAAGTGATACATATTTCTTAATTACAATGGAACAAAATAATAGCAACGTTTTACACTCAACACTAATGTGTATTTAGCGTGTTAAATATTGAATGCAAAGTTTGTGCTAAAAGCGATATTCACCACGCTTGTAGCAATTTTCAAAATTAAATTTTCTTACAATTCCAATAAGCGTTACCAGCACTGATTTTTAATAATTAATGTCAGCTATTGTTAAAAATTTTGCGACAAAAAAAATATAATAAAAGTAAAACAAACGAAAAACAAAAAGTTTTTATATCCATCAAAATATAACTAAAAATCACAATATAACGCAAATTGCCCGCAAACACAAGAAAAAAATATTTGCTTGCATAAAAAAGTACTTTACGCAGATGCAAAAAAGGGTATTATCTCACACTCAGTTATAACTGCGAGTAAGAAAAGGAACACAATTGCCATTTATTGTTGCAACCTGTTTAGAAAGGAAAACGACAACTTCTCACATTTTTGCATATATTTTTAGAATGGAACAAAAACCCGTACGAATGGTAGCATATATGGAACATTATTGTCAGAAAAGAAAACACCATAAGTGAAGTTTATTTAATTTTGAAAAAATTTCTTAGTTCAGCTAAGTTTTATTTTAAATTAAGTTTGCTAATTTTATTTGAAAAACTTTTAAATTCATTTAGATTTATTTATGAAAAATAAATTTGACTATGCTGAATTTTAATAGAATTTAATTTTTAAAATTTTTAATGTAATCTGTGAAAATAGGAACTTTATTCAGCCTAGCTGAATTGACATTTTAAACAAGCAACATAATTTATTTTAAACTACTTCTTTAAATTGTTACATATATATTTTACCTAAGCTGAATATGGTACTTGGCACATGTTTGTTTAGTATTAATTCACTCATTATTACCGAATAAATTTTTTGTCTGGACAAATGTGTGTGGAATTTGCTGGGTTTTATTATTTTATTAATTTTAGAATATTTTATCTATGTATTATAAAGTTGTTTTAGCTGAGCTGAATTGTATTAGTTTAGCTTGACTTTCTATACATTGTTTTCAAAATGATATTTCTTTGCTTAATAAGTAAAAGTCATTTTAAGTTGCTTTTCATTGTATAAAATGTTTTTTTCAAAATTGTTGTAGCTTTATAAGCTAAGCTGAATTGCTTAATTTTAATGTGTTGATCATATTAAGATTTTTTTCCAACCATAGAGCCTTTTATTAAACGCATACATGTTCTTCATTCCGCTGGCCTAAGTTATTTGTGTATTGAGTTTTTTAATTGAACATTAAAAGATGATTTTGATTTCTCTATAATATAAAAATTAATTTAACATGCGCTACCCTAATTTATACGAACCCACATAAGAGTGGACTCCTATTGAAAAACCACCACCTACATATGTTAAATGTTATCGTTAAACACTTATCGTTATTATTACAAGCATTTTACTAACTATACATCAACTACAACTTGAATAATAATAACAATAATATTCATAATAACAATAACAAATAAACATACTTATAAACAAATTAACATTTTCAATATTATTAAATATTTAATAAATATTTTTTTATACATATATTCTTTATATCGACTTAAATATTATTTACATAAATTCACATGAATGTATGTAAGTGTGTCAAAGTTCAATTGTGTTTGAGGTTAAGTGTGATTCGTGTGAATAAATTTATAATTCCCCTAACAGATTTTCTTTTTCGTTTGTTGAGAAGAACCCTGCAGTTTTTTTTATACCTGTCAGACTGCTTTTTTTAATTTTGGAAGTTTAAACACTTATAGAGTCATAATACTGTCAATTACTTTTAATCAAATATTGATTGATTGATTGCCTGAAAACGGTAAACTAGACAAATGACTACAGAAAACAATATACTCAACTAATCATACCTTTAAACATGGATGGAAAATGAAAAATATTTTTTATAAATATCTTAAAAAATTATGTAGAATATTTTTTTTTAATGCCAGAGACTAAAACATTAAAATATTAATATATTTTTTTTAAGTTGGCAAAAGCATTTTAAAACTTATATTAAGTACTGGGTTGTATAAGGATTCAGCTTTGTCAACCCTGCAAATAATATTGGACCACCTGATCCATTTTGATAAAATGGACTACTCCATGGACTGATCCAATGTAATGCAAGCATGGACCATGTCATTATTTAAAAGTGTTTGTAGTTAGACGACATGTCTTCGTTTTTTAACGACATGCTTTCGTTTTTAAACGACTTCAAAACTAATCCCCTTGAGTATACCATGAAGTAGTTTTAAAACTACTCCATAGTAGTCCAAAGGTGGGATATATGGTCCTGCCCCAGGACATCGTAATGTTAAATAGATCATGTTTTTTCCATACGTTTGGGTTACTTTTGGACTAGTCCTAGTCCCTTGTGGGCTACACTTTACACGTGTGTTTGGCTGCTCCTATTACTTGCAGGGTATGGATTGGAATTGGATTGGAACAAGTAGATTAGAAAAAGATTTAAGAAAGCGCATACTTAATAAGAGAATTTCAAAGGCGTCAAAGATTTGCAGCAACAGAAATCGCTGGAATTTCCCTTGAATGGAACCCTCAGGGACACCGTAACCAGCGACCCAGCAAATAAAATTGGACCACCTGATCCATTTTGATAAAATGGACTACTCCATGGACTGGTCCGATGTAATGCAAGCATGGACCATGTCATTGTTAAAAAGTGTTTGTAGTGAGACGCGCGTCCGGTCTACTCAGGAGTCAAATTACCACAATGTATTTTTGCTCGATCAGCCAATTCACACGGTAAAGACAATTATGCTGGAACAGCATTTCGGCACCTGAACATGATGGCTCAACGTGATTGATGTGTGAAGGGGGGGTTGGTAAGCAACAGTCAGTGGAGGAATTAGTCAGTCTTGGTTGCGCTGTCGTTGATTGGAGTAAATAATTCGGTCTTAAAATCATTAAATTATATTTGTCGTTTTTTGTGAAATCATAATTGTTAAGTGAAAAATAAATAAAAGTATTTGTTCAATAACCTATTTTAACATATAAAAGTGAGTTTAATTTCTACCAGGCGCTGTTGGTTGCGCCTTAGTGTTTTTTTTATAAAATCCAAGTGGAGATCCTTTAACTTTCAATATCTTCAGTTGAGTTAATTTGACAATGATTTATTGATGACAACAAAATTAAGAATCACTGAAACTCAATTGACGTACTATGTCGTTTTAACGACTTGCCTGCCTAGAGGTTGTTGGCAGCCCCAACACTAGGATCGGGTGCTGTGGTCTAATCAACCACTCATCTTAAATAACATAGATTAACGAAACTACGTTGCTAGAAACTGCACTTGGAGTAGCATAAAATAAATATTGTAAGACACGTTAACAAAAAAAAAAAAAAAAAAAAACAAAAAAAAAAAATATGTAAACGTATTCAAATATTTTTTAAATATATTTTGTTGCTGTTAATATAACCTGATAATCCGCCTTCCGTGAATAACCCAATTATGCTTGAAGTTTGAAAATAAAAATGTTAGGAATTTTGATGTTTGGACACAGCGCTTTTAAGATCAATTCGAAAAACCGATATCTTTTCGTATTGAAAAATTTTGGAGAATAATTCAATCTACATATATACATATATATAAATCAATCACTATTTCTTAGTCTCGCTAAAACTCGAGAACTACTTGACCGATTTGTATGATTTTTTGTTTTTTTGGTTTGTCTATCACGAGGAAGGTTAAGAAAAAAAGAAAGTTCAGAAATGCTTAAAAATTGTTAAAAAAAAATCGAAAAAAGCGAAAATTGTGTTTTGTATGCAAATTTTACATTGCACCATTAATTGTTGTGGATTAGTCTGCTTAAACTCGATAATTGCTTGACCGATTTTAATGATTCTTTTTTTGATTTTTTCGTCTTATCACAGCGAGGGTTGCGAAAAAAGAAAGAAGAAGAAAAGCCAAAAATAAAAGTCGAAAAATCAAAAAATCTAAAATGTACGTTTTGTATGCAAATTTGACTTAATACCACCAAAAGGAATTGTATTTCTTCAGTTGGTGGCGCACCCATTGTTTGACAGCTGCACAGAAACAAACCAAACCCATTTAATCATCCTGTTTAAATTAATTAAGCTTATAAAAAATGAATCATAAACAATATGCTTATGATTTAGCGTCATAATCTCTAAATTAATTCTTCTTTATATATAAAAATAAGTGTACACTTTGATGTCACCACCATCTGCGGAAACGGGTTAACCGATGTCAACCAATATCATGGTACGTTGGGGATAGTCTGTATATGGTTTATGTTAAGTTTGAACGAAATCGACCCAGGGGCTTTGGAGATATGGCATTTAGATTTTCCTATATATTCCCATACAAATATCAACAAAATGCCATTCATTTAGAACTCCTCCGAAACGGCCTGACCGATTTTTTTTTAAATTTATAAGAATAGGTCGTTAAGTATATTTCGTATCGCTAGAGGGCGTAAAAACTTCCCCTCCTTATATCTTCTTAACTACTTTCGATCGATTTTCTAGAAATTTTGCAGGCAAATAATGTAACATTTGGAAAGAACTATAGACTATAATTTTTATTATTTAGGGCGTGAAATAGGGCAAGAGGGCTTCCCAATCTTATAAACTAATTTCTTAAAATGTGGCATGCAGGCACTGTAACATCAGAAAGTAAATAGGAAATAGGGCGTAAAAAAGGGCAGCAGGGTTAAAAGCTTCCCCTCTCTATATCTTCTTAACAAATTAACCGATTTTCTTGAAATTTTGGAAGCAAATAGTGTTACAGCTGGAAAGAAGTATAGCCTATAACTTTTATTATTTAGGGCGTGAAATAGGGCAAGAGAGGTAAAAGCTCCAACTCCCTATATCTTCTTAACTAATCAACCGATTTTCTTGAAATTGTGCAGGCAAATAGTGTAACATCTGGAAACAACTATAGCCTATAATTTATATTATCTTCTTAAAATTTGGCATGCAGACACTGTAATATCTTAAAGAAATAAGTTATATGGCAAAACAACGTTTGCCGGGTTAGCTATTATGCATATAAAATTTTGTTATTTAATAGGGCCCATACACAATACCATCATAATTGTGCAATCAAGTGATTGTGCAATTAAGCTGGAAGCACACAATACACCAGCATTTTCATTTTTTACCAAAAAATGTGTGGAAAAGGTCGTAATGAATGACGACAACATTTTCTATCATTTTATTGTAGCATTGGTTTTTTAATCCACATTTGCAGTATTTCGTAATTTTAACATTCCTTAGGCAAGGCATTGTTTTTTAAAGTTCGAGTATTTCTCCCCAAAACATTTTTTTTGGCATTCATATTTAAAATTTTGTATTTTTTGATGTTTATGCCTTGACGATTTAACTTTTATGAGCTAGCTTTACAACACACGATTCAATCATGCTGGTGCAATCAAAAAAATATCAAACTATTTCTGATAAAGCACCAGCAGCTGGTACAATCACACCACAAGCTCATACACGGTCAATCTGCTGGCACAACCACTTGATTGCACAGTCATGATGGTGTTGTGTATGGGCTCTATAAAGCAACTTTGACTGATTTTTCGAACATTTTTATTTTAAGAACTCTCTAAGCTAATTTTTTTTTTTTTTTTTTTTTTTTGTAGTTTCATTTTGTAAACATTTACAAATTTCTCAAGGGTTTGGTCAAGTGGATTTTTCGTAACTGTAGGTACGACGTGTCTGATTATATCTTCTTATTTATTTGAAAAAATCATATTGTTATTACACTAATACATATGTTCGTATGTAATAACATGTTTCAAACATTTATGTACTATAGAAAAATTTAAGTTCAGATTGTGTGTGTGTAGGAATTGAACACCAAACATGTTTCTATAGTTGTATATATTGTAACTATTTTTAAATATTTTAAAAAAACTTTAAATCTAAATTACACTGTTTTCAATTGTGGCTACGATTAAATATGGACATATCGCTAAATAAAATTTATATAAGATGGAGATTTATATAAATGTGATTTATTTTTGTCGAGTTCTTTCCAAGTTTCAATGAGTAAATAGGTATTCATTTGCATTCGAATATTTGTTTTAAGCTAGAATTATGTAGGAGCATAGACCTCTTCGAAGAAAATCAAAATTTTCAGCAAAATGATCCGCAGAAATATCATAAAATGTAAAATACACACAAGATTTGGCAATAAGAGAACATTTTACTACTATCGTGCAAAGCAGAAATGCCAAAGCTAGAGGCCCACACCACACGTTCAAAGCTTTAATGCATTTATGCATGACAAGCAACACACAAAACGCCTAGAATGCATATACATACTTATGTATCTTAGTTCTCTAAAAACTCTAAATAAATGTATCGTCGTATCGACAGTAATATATCGCTGATATCGATATATCAGAAAACCTGAAGTATATCCACGATCGCTTACATTCCTAGTAAAACTCCATTTCGGGAAAATATTTGTAGGAGGTCATTGCACAACAATTGTTACCCCTTTTTTAATTGGCTTTGTTTGTAATAAATTTTTTTCAGAATACCATTCTGTACTTTGTGCAAAAATAACTGCTTGCATTTTGTCGACAATCAGCGTTGCCAATCCATGTGTAATTACTAGAGTTGTCAATTATTCGCCTTTCAACTTTGTTCGAATAATTCAAATAATTGTTTTTGTTCGTTCGATTAAACGATTAAATCTAAAAAACTATTCGATTAATCGATGAGAATAACGAATAAAAAAATTATTTTAACAAAAAAAGTACTATGGAAAATCTTCCATTCCATCAGCTATGACTTTTTTTTGATGCATAAAATTGTTCATCTTAACTCCACATAGTTGTATTACTTTAAGGCATCGTAAAACCCTTAATTCCTTAATAATTCGATATTACTCTGGATTTTCGAAGTCGTTTGAAGACCTACTATCTTCAGCCAAACTTCTGTCTACAATTTCTTCTATCGACAGCCACTGTCTTAATGTATTTTTCCATTGGACCAAGTTCGGCATTTCTTGATGTCGTTGGGTTATCTTCCACTACATTGTTTTCAATGGTAGTATTGTGGCACTTACAAATTGTAAAGATATACATATATAATTTAAAAAAAATTTTATTATAATACAATAACAACAATTTTTACTTTCAATATATGATTGATATAAATCAATTCTTAATTTTTAAGCTTTTTGTTTATTTCTAAATTTTTCACCCGAAATTGAAAAGTTTCCTTTCTTCAAAATTTTTTAACGTTTGACTTAAAAACAAAACAGCTGATACAATTGAGAAGACGAGATACAAAACTCGTTCGTTGCAGAATTAAAAAAACGAGATGGCAAATGATTCTTACAGTTCTTTTGGAGCTTTATTAGACGAAATATTCTGATTGTATGTCCGTGCTAAAAACATGGAAGAGGACATGCATTGATACAATTAGTATATCATTTCATTTCATATTTTAAATTTTGTAGCGAACGAGTTTTGCAACTCACCTACTCAATTGTTTGATAAGATTTGTTAAATAAAAACATAAAATACATTTTTGATATACAATGTGTACTCAACACGGTTTTTACTTACTAAAAATTGAGATTAATTACAACCAGGGCTATAGCAACAATATTTTTTAACTTTCCTATATTTTGTATAAAATCACTTAAAAGTTGTTCGATTAATCGAACAATGTGTAATGTGTAATTTTAATTAAAGTTCTACTTTTCCAATAATTTTTGACATCCTTTTAGAACATTAAGTTTTCTTTCAATAATTTCTCAAGCTCAAGTTCAAGTTTTGTTAACTTCTTTCAGTTTCCATCACAGCTAAACTTGCTTTTTAAACCCTAACTTTTTTCACTTTCCATAACATGTTATCTTTTCCTCTCAACAATTTACAAAAACTATCAGCAAGAAGACTTTTACGCCTTATATACTTTGTTGTTGTCGGCAAGAAACTTGCCGAGTGTGAAAGGGGTATTTCATAGTGTGAATACGGACTAACAACACATGTCCATGTGTAGACCGCAAAACATGCAGTGCATTATTTAAATGATTAACGACCAGCAGCGAAAGTGTGGGACCCAACACTTTTGTTTGTTTGAAAGCAAAAAAGCTTATTTTATAGTGTTCATAAAATGTTAATTTTTTGCAATCACACAAAGCCGTTCTCTGATGTTCATCCAGTTCTTTTTTCCTAATGGCGTTTTCTTTTCTGAGTAAAATTCTGTATTATTCTGCCTTTAACATTTTTTTATGTTCTTTTCTGAAAAACATGTGTTATTTTAAAAGTGTAAAACGTTCTTTTCTGATATTGTTCCCTTTAAAATTAAAAAAAATTCTAAATGATCATCGTCAAGGCGAATTCAGTACAAGGTGGTGGAAAGTTTCAAGCCGTAAACACTAACAAGGCAATACAAAAAAATCTGTTGTTTCTGTTGGCTTTGGATTGTTGTAGTCTTGCTACCACCTGTAATTGAATTTACCTTGCGCTAATTGTACTTAATTGTTTAATGCCGAAATTTTTATTATTTTGTAAACGTAAAATATGAAGCAATTCTTAAAAATTAGGGGAGCATTATCAAAATAATTTTTGGGAATACAAAATTTTAATTTTAAAAGATTTTGTTATTCGTGCTTAATTCCCAATTTTTATTATTGATAAAAACACTGAAATTTATTGTTGATGGGATAAGCTATTCCTATGCGCATTTCACTGGTTGCTTAGGCCAGATCGTCAGAAAACTTCATCCATAAAGATTTTAGAAAAACTAAAGATATTAAACCAAATAAAACTGTTAAACGTATAAGACTTATAAGCAACAGTTCTACTTGTAACAATATCAAAGTTTAAACAAAAAACATCAACAATAAACAGTGAGTTTATATTATCTTACATTCCCCACCAGGGCTGCCAGAAATTTTCAGCAAAAAATCTTAATTTCACCAAAAAAAATCTTATTTTTGAAGAAAAAATCTTATTTTTGCAATATTTTATTTAATACATAAAATAAACAAAAAAAAAATTCAATTTCTTATACTAAATTGTACATTTGTTTCTGCCGTAGAATGTTGCAAACAAAATCAAACTGAGAACGTCCTAAAACGTTTTTAACGAGACAAGTCGTTTTTTACTGTCAAAAGAAATTTTCGGGGGTATTTTTGAATCTGGTATCGATTGTTTTAAAGACAAGTCAAGTGGTCCATACAGGCAAACGGTAAATTATGTTCAGCTAAAAAAGCACTTAATGCTAAGTTCACACTTGGGGTTTTAAACGCGTTTAAGTAAAATGTTGATTTAGCTAATCAAAGCTAAATCAACAGAGATGATTAAGAAAAAAAAAATAAATTTATATTTCTTTAAAGTATTAAAAATGGATCAAAACACTTTTATAAAGTTATCAGAAGATTATTTTAATCATTTTAATGATGAAATTGTGAAAATCTATGAATTATTTAAGGAAAAAAATAAAAACATTAAGCAGAAATCTTGGCCGGTTGTACACGACATGTTGGCGATTCTACATTATTAGGTATGTTCAGTGGATTCTATGTGGTTTATGAAGTGATTTAGTTGTAATCATGTCGATTTGAAGTGATTAACAAATCACGAAAAAATAATTGAAGGATTTTTTTTGGCTTTTTTCCCATGTTCTATAATCCTGTACACTTTTTATATTTGGAGTCGCCAAAAATTAGTATCTTACCACAATATCTTCAACATTCAATGTCATTGCTATTATTTAATTTTTGCGAACCTTAGTCTAACTTGCAATATTTTCTGATTTGCAAAAGAAAAAGCGCGCAAAGCTTAATTCTGGAAGTCGTGATCGAGTACTTTCTCGATTCGAAAGCAATTTTATTTCAGTAGATCCTGAACGAATCGAAATAATTTTTTCAGTATTTTGAAACTCAAATTAATGCTTTACAACACCGTAAAACTAATCCAGATTTGTTCAGTATTGACTGCAATAATTAGATGTTAAATTGCTTTCGAATCGAGAAAGTACTCGATCACGACTGCCAGAATCAGGCCCCTGATTAATCACTCTTGAACGCCCAACAGAGGTTGCTTTTTAAGTATTTTTTCCAGTAAACCGCAATGATGCATTATTAAGTTTAAAAATTTTCAAATGGGAACAAAGAAGTTTTTTTTTAATTAAACCTAACCTTCGTCTTGACAAACAAAAAGTCTTGTTTTTGGGGGAAAAATCTTAAAATCTTTTTTCGGTTAAAAAATCTTAAAAAATAAGGTAAAATCTTACTTCTGGCAGCGCTGTTCCCCACTACAATTGATTGGAATTCTCCCAACATTAATTGTAGTTGTAAGTAGGTTAAGAAAAAAAAAACGAAAACAAAAACAAATTTCAAGAGCATGTTGCCAGTTAGTTTTTTCAGGCCGTGCACTGCCTGTTTATTATCAACATAATTTTTGGGAATACAAAATTTTAATTTTAAAAGATTTTGTTATTCGTGCTTAATTCCCAATTTTTAATATTGAGCATTTAAAAATGTTGCCAAGTCACTTGTAACACTTATGCAAGTTGATTTCATTCTATTAAAAATATTTTTTCGATTTTTATACCCTCCACCACAATTAGTTGCAAAGAGGGTATACTAAGTTTGTCATTCCGTGTGAAACTTTTTTATTGTTCATCTCAGACCCCATAAAGTATATATATTCTGGGTCCTTGAGTAATTCTAAGTCGATTTAGCCATGACCGTATGTCTATCCGTCTGTTGAAAACACGCTCACTTTCGAAAAACTCAAAAGAAATAAACAAACTTGGTGTCAAATTGCTTGTAGTTATCCTAAGCAGTTTGGGATTGAAATCCAGCAAAATCGGTTTAGTAGGATCACAGCTATGAATCAAAATGTGGAACCACCACGAAAAAAAATTGATAATTTTGTTACAAAAACTAACATAAATGGTGAAACAATGCACAGAATGATATAATTTTTTGCAACAATTAGTTTTATTAGACTGGAAATCACGCTGTAAAATTTCGTGAAGATCCGTCAATAATTTGCCCTAGGCCCCATATAATCCCAATTACCGGAAAACAGTATAGTACGCCTAAAACCCTAATTAACAATGCTTTCATAGCATAGCAAGTCACAGTTGAATAGGACAAGAAATGACACTGTGAAATTTCGTGAAGATCGGTCCATAATTTACCCTAGGCCCCATATAAACCCTACTCCCGGAAAACAGTTTGGTACGCCTAAACCCGTAAAAAATAATGCTATCATAGCAAAAAATTTACCCTAGGCCCCATATAAACCCTACTGCCGGTAAACAGTTAAGTACGCCTAAAACAGTAATTAACAATGCTATCCTAATAGAAATTGGTACGTCACAGTTTTGTAGGACTGTGAAATTTCGTGAAGATCGGTCCATAATTTACCCTAGGCCCCAAACTTTCTGATTGTCGGTCAATAATTAAATATAGGTTTAAACCGCAACCAATTTTAATGTTGTCTGTTTTTGTTAAGATTATAATAATAAAATAGACATCATACAGATATTACTCCTAAAACCAGAGTACCGAAACGTTCGCTCATTTTTCAGTCATGAGGGAGCGTAAAAAATTTAAAATTTTACTGTTTTTTCACATTCATGAGGGGGGTGAGGAAAAAAAATATTTTGAATTTCCTCATTCATGAAATTGTCAGATATGAAAAATTTAAAAAAATTCACATTCAAATTCCTCATAATGAAAAAAACGCGATTTGCCTGACCATTAACAGCGGGAAAATGAAGTTGTAACGAGGCCTTAAAGAAGGCCTTTTTACCGGTATTAAGTTTTCCAGTCGCATTCCAACTGTTTTTTTTTTTTTTTTTTTTTTTATGTTTATTTATTTTATAAAAAGGGAAAAATTACAAACTCTAAATAAACAAAAAGTATATCCATAACTTATTAGTATACAAAGTCCCATTTTAAAGAGCTCTCAAGTATAATTTCTATTAATAATAAAGTTAATTTTTCTGTTATTTTATTATTTATATATGTACATAGCAGTTTTAATATGTTAAATAATTGTAAGCAAAAAAAAAAAAAAATTACAAAAATCTTAATTTTATATTGTTAATAATAAAAGATGAGGTCAAGGGTTAAAATCAAAGGATGATTATTGACTAAGCCACCAATATTTATTAGGATTCAAATTGGGTTTAGTATTTTTATCCTCCAAGTAAATACTTGTGTCAAAGCGACAGTTTTCAGGTGTTAGTTCATTACAATTTACTGATTTTATATTTGATCTTCTATAAATATGATAAAATATACACTCAAAATATTATGCAGTTAAATTCAAACGAAAATTCATTTTAAACAACTTAAAATTCATTTAAAAAACGGATCATTTACATTTCATTTAAAACAAATGATTTTTACATTCATTTTTAAATTTTTTATTTTTTGAACACCATGTTCCTTAAAATTTAATGATTTTTACTATTAAAAAATATATTTTAAACGACAAAAATCAAACTACATAACAAAATAAATACGATAAAACATTATTTTTTGGTAGTTTGTTTTTTTAATAACAAACCTAAATGTTAAAAAATAAAATTATTCGAAAAATAACTATATTTTTATTCAATTTTAACAGAACAGAAAACGAATTTAATAACCCACAATCAGTTACTGTAATAATTTTATAAGTGTAGGGATACCATCTTCGTTTTGAATAAAACCATGTTTATCCTTGTTGACCTAAGGTCGCAAATTGTTGTTGCTAATAACGCGAAGTGAGTAAATTAATAACTAAACTTGCTACACATTCCAACATAACTGCTTATAAAACTATTTCGATGCAGCACGATGGTCTGTGTGTGCTTTGTAAAATTATTTGTTGGCTGGTAAACTAAAATGTTTTTTTTTTTTTTTTAAATATTTTGTGATGCCTCTAAAAGGGTCTGTTTTTATCGTTTAAAAGACATAAAGCCAAAAAAATAGTGAAAAAAAATTACTACTTGCAAGAATTCAGTAGCTCGTTTCTGTATTTCTCGCATCGTAAAATTTCTTACATGAAGTGTGAAACAAAAAATTCCATCGTTTCTCGATCTATGAGATAAAAGTGTTTCTGTATTTGAATGCGAAAACAGACACTACAAATTCGGTTTATACTGGAATATTTCCAGTAATTAAGTGTCAAATAAAAGCGAAACGTCAACAAAAGAAATAAATATAATAAAATACAATATAATAGTCTGGTAGTGTATAAAGTCATTTCTGAAAAATTGAAGGAATGGAACTATTACAAAAAAAGCTTTATAAAATACATAACTGAAATTTAGCTCATAGAATAAATTCGAAAAATGAAAAATGTTGAATATAATATAAAGTTACCTTCACAAGGAAATAATTCCCAGTTTCTAATTGTTAAAATAGTTGAGTTAAATACATTCAATTTATAAAGTAACACTATCCAGTGAGACACAAAGAATGCTGACGACGGCCGTAGCGGGCCAGAAAATGCATTACATTCTGCTGGTGTCTAATAATTGTAAATTTTTCTGTACATTCAATATACCTCATTTCTTTCCACCGGAAGGCTAAGGTAAAATGTAAAAAGAAAATACAATATAATAGTCTGGTAGTGTATAAAGTCATTTCTGAAAAATTAAAGGAATGAAACTATTAAAAAAAAGCTTTATAAAATACATAACTGAAATTTAGCTCATAGAATAAATTTGAAAAAATTAAAAATATTTCTTAATTATAATAAAAAAAAGTTTATAATACAAAAGAAATATTTTTAATCCAAATTTTAATATCTTTAATCAGGCTTAAGTTCATCAAATTTAATTTTTCATTAAATTATTTTTATGAAGAAAGGAATTTTACTATTTAAAACGAAGGGTTACCACCCCATTGCATTTTTGTCAAAACGCGAACTAGCACGAATTTCAAAAAAAGCTGAGACACGTATTTAATTAAATCGACTAAAGATTAAAATATGTTTATTTGGCACTTTTATTACAAACAACCCCGAGCAACAAATTCAAAAACCTTTTTTTTACAGAAAATCCTTAAAAAAAGGACATGGATAATCGTCCTTGGACAAATTTTATATACAATTGGACGCGCCTTAAAAACAACCTTTCTTACGATACCCAACTTGTATATGTTGGTAAGAAAACAGATTCTTAAATTAACAAAACATGCAAAAATAGACCCTTTTTGAAACTGGTCCAGCTCACGAGAGGTCAACCCTGGAGCCGAAATATTTAAAATGTCATCTTAAAAAAGTCCAAGGTTCATTTTTAGAAGGGTACATCGATCACGAATTTTGCTTCCATACAACTTGAGTCGCTCTAATATACATATATCCTATTTTCCGGTAATTTAACACAAATATTTAAGTTTTAAATATTTTAAATGTTTGTTTTACTTAATACTAATATGTATACTTTCGTTGATGATAAGTATTCTGTTTCTGAAAATTACAAATTTATATAACGCAACATACACAACTTAAAAAATAATAACCCAATAAAAAAATTTATCATTTTGCGAAGCACTAATGGTACATTTAAAAGAATAAGAGCACAAATATGCGCTACGCTATAAGACATACAGAAATGCAGTAAAGTAAGTGAAAGAACTCTTAACAACTTTGATAAAAAAAAAAAAAAGCATTTCAAGTGTTACGGCATTCCCTTACTGCGAAGCAGATTTGTAAGAGAGAATACTTAAAAATAACTGTATCAAAACATGCAGTGTGTAAGGCTTATCGTTACGTCCAACAAATTTTATATGCGCTGAATAATGCGCTTTATGTGTCAAAAATGTATTGCTTCAAAGTGGGAACTCGCCATATAAAATGCATGCCTTCTGTATGCGCAATGGTAAGCGAAACGTTTATGTTTCTCCCTTACAAACCTGCTTCGTTGGAAGCACCATTTTTTATTGGGAAGGGTAATCACGATGGTCATTGTGCAAATTTGCAATGTGTAAATTTGCAGTGCATATTATGATTGATCGTGAGCATACCACTTTTATTTTTTGTGCAAATATGAAATTTTTCTAAAAATGTATTCTGGCAACACTAAAAACTTATGGCAGCACTGTAAAAAATCTGCATTTGTTTACAATTATACACAAGTAAATTAAAATAAATTATTTCTTTTTAATTAATTTTAATTTAATTCTCTATTTTATATTAAAATCTGCTAAAATGTTCAATTTATAAGTTTTCTTAAAATGAAGAATATGGCACTTAATATGTCAAATGTTATTGTTTACATTTGTTTGCAACTGAGCAAATATGCACTACTAACTTTGCTCATAGTTTTTTAGTGCAACCGAAGTAAAAAAGAGCAACTTGCAAATACGTACATTTTGTTGTTGTGTTGTGCAAATGTGTGTATTTTTGCACGCATTTTCATCGTTTGCACACTTTGCACCCATCGTGCTTTCCCTTAATAATAAATTTAATATTTTTTCCTTAAAAATATATCGGTTATCGCATTTTTAGCTGAAATATTTAAAATTGCTTATAAATCTCATAAACATTTTACAAAGTTGTCTTCTTTGCATGTAAAATTATGAAATGTGATGTTACATTATTCTGCATGTAATGGTGTTTTCTTTTCTAAAAAATAATGATGCATTATAGTTGTGTAATATATTTATTATGTTACACGAACCCTTACAAAGTGATACATTTTTCTAAATTACAATGGAACAAAATAATAGCTACGTTTTGCACTCAACACTAATGTGTATTTAGCGTGTTAAATATTGAATGCAAAGTTTGTATTAAAAGCGATATTCACCACGCTTGAAGCAATTTTCAACATTAAATTTTCTTTGAATTACATAAGCATTAACAGCACTGATTTTCAATAATTAATGTCAGCTGTTGTTTAATATTTTGCGACAAAAAAATATAATAAAAGTAAAACAAACGAAAAACAAAAAGTTTTTATATCCATCACAATAGAACTAAAAATCACAATATAACGCAAATTGTCCGCAAACACAAGAAAAAAAATACTTGCTTGCCTAAAAAGGTATTTTACGCAGATGCAAAAAAGGGTATTATCTCACACTCAGTTATAACTGCGGGTAAGAAATGGAACAAATTTGCCATTTATTGTTGCAACATGTTTAGAAAGGAAAACGACAACTTCTCACATTTTTGCATTTATTTTTAGAATGGAACAAAAACCCGCACGAATGGTAGCATATATGGAGCATTATTGTCAGAAAAGAAAACACCATAAGATGACGGACGATATGTGCAGTTCTTTTAATTTTTTTTTCAATAATGTTTTCTTAAAAAAAATCCAACAGACACTTTGGCTGGTTGCCTATACCAAAAATATTTTACACAAACAAATACACACAGTCATTTCGAGCTGTGGCCATGCAAACTGTCAAGCAACAACAACATTACTAGTGAGGATCGTTTCTAAAACTTTTTTTTTCCTCATTCTTCATGACTGAAGAAAGGCAAAATTGGATTTTTTCCTCAAAAACAGGAATGAATTTGGCGAAATATTAACAATTCATTTATGACTGTGAAAAAAAGTTACATATTTAACATTTTTCATTTATGAAAAAAATTCAAGAATGGTTGAATATGAGCGATCACATTTGAATTTCTCTGAACTCTGCCTAAAACATTCGAACTGTCAGTGGAGGGTATCAAAGATTCGGCACAGCCGAATATAGCGCTCTAACTTGGTATGTGTAATTTTTCTTCAAATGTGTATAGGTACTTTGGAACACAGTCATGTGTACCCAACAAACACGAAGTCAAACCTTTGATATGAAATGACTTTGTCATTTGACATCAAACACAATTCTCAAACGTTTTTCAATTGTTTGATTAAACATTTAAATTCAAATTGATAATGATTTGAAAATAAACATTTGATATCAAATGTTTTATCGATTTTTATTTATGCCGAATGTTTATCTCACAGTTTATTTAAATAAATAAAAAATGTATATAAAAAAAATTAAAATATTTTTATTTATATTCCACATTGTATTACAATCCACATTTGAAAAACATTTGAGAATAACGTTTGAAAGCAAGTTGAAAATAAAGGCATTTTTTAATTTGAAAATAATTTCCCCTTTTTGTTGAGAACGCTATGATTTTCAAATGATTTTCAAATCATTATCAAACGTTTGTCGTTTGAGAAAACGTTTGATATCAAATTATTTTCAATTTGAAATCAAACCTTCGTGTTTGTTGGGTAGTTTCCGAATTCTTCATTGGAAACACTGCGACAATACAATACAATCAGTGTTGCCAATGAAGAATTCGGAAATTACACATGAGTGAGTACAAAATTACACATTTGAAGCAAAATTACACATTCATATCGAAAAAGTATCTTTGATAAAATGAATTCAACTTGCAAAACCGTATTGATATTCCATATTTGCAGTTAAATGTTAAAAGTTAGATTTACAAAAAATCCTAGCTTATTAATTGCTGTAAGAAGAAATAAAGACGTTTGTGTTTGTTTATGTTTATTGAAAAAGCGAACATTCTATCGACATACACGACGTTTTTTTTTTATATATTTATATAAAACGCCCAAATAATAAAAGATACAAAAATATTCTTCATATTTCCTTCTTAAAGTCCGTTATCTGAAAGCCTTTAGAAATGCATTTTAAAAGAAGGGATTAAGGAAGAGACTGCTCCCAACAAAGTATGGAATGCGGCAAGGAATGCTTTTGTGTTTTTGTCTGCTAAATAATGCTTTCTATTAGGCCACTTGGCGCATTCTTTTTACCTCTGGAATGTAAGAAGTGTGAACAACAAATGATTTGCTTTAAACGAATTTCAACAGTCCGTTATGATCCGATTGCTATGATAGTATCATATAGATTGTCTAATTAAGCTTGTTTTTTGCTAGATACGGTGTAAAAATATTTAAACATTTTGATTTTTTTTTTTTTTTTTTTTTTTTGTAATATTTGGATTTTACATGTTTTCATACAACGTTGTATAAATATTTATAAGTATACTTACATACATACATATGTATGTGTATGTTTATCCTTCTAATACCATTTGTGTGTGGGTGTGTGTAGGAGTAGGAGTAGTTGGTCAAATGAAAAAAACCAATTCATATCTGCAAAAAAAAAATGTGTAATAATGAAAATATTTGCATATTGTTGTCTATGATTTTATAATTTACAAAAACATAAAATTAATTAACTTTTTACAAATAAAAATCATTCACGAACTGAAAACAATAACAACAATGTGTGTTGCTATAAAAACACTTAAATCAGTAACAACAATTGCCATAAAAAAATATTAAAAATTATACAATAATGAAATTTTGGTTGCTTTTATTTATTTTAAAAATTGAATCAATTTTCTCATTTTTTTTATTGGTCGTGCGTGATATTTCAAATGGATTTTCAATTGTAAATAATTATTTGAAAAAATTTACCAGCATTATTTATGTTGATAAATATTTTTATATTGTATTTATTTTATAATATTTTTTGTTGGGTTTTTTTTTTTGTTACAAATAAACATTAACATGTGTAAGTTTTTATTAAAAAATAATTCTGTCACTTCATATTTATGTGTATGTATTAAAAATTAATAAAATGCGCCAAGCAATAACGGTGACAATAAAATACTGATAAATTTTTTTTAATAAAACTTTAAAAAAAATGAGATTTTTTAAAGTGTAGCAGAAACAAAGATATATAAATATTTAATGTCAATTATTTTATGATATTTATGCTCCAATTAATCCTGAAAATAGTAGTCAAAGACATATTAATTTATAAGAAAAATATATTATATTTTTTTAAATACTATTTAATTGCTTTTAAACGTATTTTTTTAATTTTCCTAATTAGAAATTTTGATATTAAGTCAGGCTTGAGTTCATCAAAATTATTTTTTTTTTTACTGAAGGAAGGAATTTTACAACCTGAAATTAATTAAAATTTTTATTGATAATTTTTATTATTGGCTGAGCTGTGGCTCTAACTCGGGTTGAATTTTCGTTTCAAGAATAACCACATTCTCGTCATCAGAATTGTGCTTACAATGATTTTGTTTGTTTAAAAATTAACAATTAATTTATTTTTCTCAAAGTAAAGCTTATTCAGCTAGGCTGAATTAAAGTTTAATTAAATTTTTGGTATAGAATTTAGTAAATCGTAAGATAACGAGTCCTAAAATAGAATTCAGCTCAGCTGAATTAAAATGTTATAGATAGTTAATTAAGGAAATATTCGTTTAACGGAAGTTTATTGAATTATTAACAATTTTCATAATTCAGCTAAGCTGAATACGATCTTTTTATTAAGTTTGTTCAAGAACTTCCAATGAATTTACGTTTTCTTAAAACTAAATTTATTTAGCTAAGCTGAATTACAGTTTTATTAAATTTGTATGACAGAATTAAAGAAATATAATGTTTCTTAAAGATAAAATTTATCTCAGCTGAATTGTAATTTTATAAAAATTTTGCTTTAACAATATTTGTTCTAAAAAATAATGATGCATTATAGTTGTGTAATATATTTATAAGGTTACACGAACCCTTACAAAGTGATACATATTTCTTAATTACAATGGAACAAAATAATAGCAACGTTTTACACTCAACACTAATGTGTATTTAGCGTGTTAAATATTGAATGCAAAGTTTGTGCTAAAAGCGATATTCACCACGCTTGTAGCAATTTTCAAAATTAAATTTTCTTACAATTCCAATAAGCGTTACCAGCACTGATTTTTAATAATTAATGTCAGCTATTGTTAAAAATTTTGCGACAAAAAAAATATAATAAAAGTAAAACAAACGAAAAACAAAAAGTTTTTATATCCATCAAAATATAACTAAAAATCACAATATAACGCAAATTGCCCGCAAACACAAGAAAAAAATATTTGCTTGCATAAAAAAGTACTTTACGCAGATGCAAAAAAGGGTATTATCTCACACTCAGTTATAACTGCGGGTAAGAAAAGGAACACAATTGCCATTTATTGTTGCAACCTGTTTAGAAAGGAAAACGACAACTTCTCACATTTTTGCATATATTTTTAGAATGGAACAAAAACCCGTACGAATGGTAGCATATATGGAACATTATTGTCAGAAAAGAAAACACCATAAGTGAAGTTTATTTAATTTTGAAAAAATTTCTTAGTTCAGCTAAGTTTTATTTTAAATTAAGTTTGCTAATTTTATTTGAAAAACTTTTAAATTCATTTAGATTTATTTATGAAAAATAAATTTGACTATGCTGAATTTTAATAGAATTTAATTTTTAAAATTTTTAATGTAATCTGTGAAAATAGGAACTTTATTCAGCCTAGCTGAATTGACATTTTAAACAAGCAACATAATTTATTTTAAACTACTTCTTTAAATTGTTACATATATATTTTACCTAAGCTGAATATGGTACTTGGCACATGTTTGTTTAGTATTAATTCACTCATTATTACCGAATAAATTTTTTGTCTGGACAAATGTGTGTGGAATTTGCTGGGTTTTATTATTTTATTAATTTTAGAATATTTTATCTATGTATTATAAAGTTGTTTTAGCTGAGCTGAATTGTATTAGTTTAGCTTGACTTTCTATACATTGTTTTCAAAATGATATTTCTTTGCTTAATAAGTAAAAGTCATTTTAAGTTGCTTTTCATTGTATAAAATGTTTTTTTCAAAATTGTTGTAGCTTTATAAGCTAAGCTGAATTGCTTAATTTTAATGTGTTGATCATATTAAGATTTTTTTCCAACCATAGAGCCTTTTATTAAACGCATACATGTTCTTCATTCCGCTGGCCTAAGTTATTTGTGTATTGAGTTTTTTAATTGAACATTAAAAGATGATTTTGATTTCTCTATAATATAAAAATTAATTTAACATGCGCTACCCTAATTTATACGAACCCACATAAGAGTGGACTCCTATTGAAAAACCACCACCTACATATGTTAAATGTTATCGTTAAACACTTATCGTTATTATTACAAGCATTTTACTAACTATACATCAACTACAACTTGAATAATAATAACAATAATATTCATAATAACAATAACAAATAAACATACTTATAAACAAATTAACATTTTCAATATTATTAAATATTTAATAAATATTTTTTTATACATATATTCTTTATATCGACTTAAATATTATTTACATAAATTCACATGAATGTATGTAAGTGTGTCAAAGTTCAATTGTGTTTGAGGTTAAGTGTGATTCGTGTGAATAAATTTATAATTCCCCTAACAGATTTTCTTTTTCGTTTGTTGAGAAGAACCCTGCAGTTTTTTTTATACCTGTCAGACTGCTTTTTTTAATTTTGGAAGTTTAAACACTTATAGAGTCATAATACTGTCAATTACTTTTAATCAAATATTGATTGATTGATTGCCTGAAAACGGTAAACTAGACAAATGACTACAGAAAACAATATACTCAACTAATCATACCTTTAAACATGGATGGAAAATGAAAAATATTTTTTATAAATATCTTAAAAAATTATGTAGAATATTTTTTTTTAATGCCAGAGACTAAAACATTAAAATATTAATATATTTTTTTTAAGTTGGCAAAAGCATTTTAAAACTTATATTAAGTACTGGGTTGTATAAGGATTCAGCTTTGTCAACCCTGCAAATAATATTGGACCACCTGATCCATTTTGATAAAATGGACTACTCCATGGACTGATCCAATGTAATGCAAGCATGGACCATGTCATTATTTAAAAGTGTTTGTAGTTAGACGACATGTCTTCGTTTTTTAACGACATGCTTTCGTTTTTAAACGACTTCAAAACTAATCCCCTTGAGTATACCATGAAGTAGTTTTAAAACTACTCCATAGTAGTCCAAAGGTGGGATATATGGTCCTGCCCCAGGACATCGTAATGTTAAATAGATCATGTTTTTTCCATACGTTTGGGTTACTTTTGGACTAGTCCTAGTCCCTTGTGGGCTACACTTTACACGTGTGTTTGGCTGCTCCTATTACTTGCAGGGTATGGATTGGAATTGGATTGGAACAAGTAGATTAGAAAAAGATTTAAGAAAGCGCATACTTAATAAGAGAATTTCAAAGGCGTCAAAGATTTGCAGCAACAGAAATCGCTGGAATTTCCCTTGAATGGAACCCTCAGGGACACCGTAACCAGCGACCCAGCAAATAAAATTGGACCACCTGATCCATTTTGATAAAATGGACTACTCCATGGACTGGTCCGATGTAATGCAAGCATGGACCATGTCATTGTTAAAAAGTGTTTGTAGTGAGACGACATGCCTTCGTTTTTTAACGACATGCTTTCATTTTTAAACGACTTCAAAACTAATCCTCTTGAGTATACTGGAGTAGTTTTAAAACTACTCCTTAGTAGTCCAAAGGTGGGATATATGGTCCTGCCCTAGGACATCGTAATGTTAAATAGACCATGTTTTTCCATACGTTTGGGTTACTTTTGGACTAGTCCTGGTCCCTTGTGGGCTACTCTTTACACGCGTGTTTGGACTGGTCCTATTATTTGCAGGGGACGATCACGTTATACATGAACACGCTGCACAAGACAGAATCTCGAATCAGCTCAGCTCATGAAGTATGGAGACCAATCATAGCCCTTGCCAATAATAGAAGAGAATGGAGAGAATTTGTTAACGCCTTTTTTGAACTTTTTGTAAGAGTACATTTACTATTTAGAGACATAAAGGACACGCCAAAAGAGTTGGCACTATATTAGAGTACATACATACATTTTTTTCTTTCAAAAAAAGGGAATACGATTCCTCAAAGGCTCTATTAGAATCTAACTATGGCTATATTTGCATGATCTGACTATCATTTGCTACAAACTTAATTTTTTTCCAAAGATTTGCCAAAAATTCGTTAATATCGCCAGCGATGTTTGATACACAGCTGTTATAATCTTCATAACTGTAGGGCCATATTTGCATAAACCAAAATAACTGTATGTAACATTAAACACAAAAACACGCATTTACAGTTATTGCATACATTAAAAATACATAAACATCAGGGCAAGTTTTTTAAGCTTTTTAAGCAATTACCTTTAACGACTTGGTGGGAGGCTTAAAGAAACTCGAATTATTGCAGAAAATAATCCAAAGGGGAATTCAGTGTTTGATGCAAATAGTCTTACGAAAGTGCAAATGCAAAATATTGTACCTTTTGCTTTCAATCCAACAACAAAATAAATAGAATTGCAATTGTCACATTATTGATTTTACGCAATACTATAACTGTATAGCTTTTTCTGATACGTGTGTGGCGTTTGCATCCCTGATACTCGAACAGCTGACATTTGTAAGCATAATTTTATATTCGTCAAAAAATAATTACTAATGATTTGATAATAGCGGAGTTAAGTATTACGATTGAAAAGAGCAAAAGATGCAAAATATCGTAGCACTTTAATGAAATCTAACGGAAACTCGGTGTATTTTGTTGTTGGATTTAAGAAACATGTTACGATATTTTGCACTTGCTTAAAGCAGTGCTCTTCGACGCTAGCTCGTCCCTTAGCAAATCTTTTCAGCACTTTATACCATGCCGCGGGATTTCCATTCTGCTGGAAAGTTGCTAATGTAACGCCAAATACTCTCCAAAGTGATGGAGAGTATGGTAAATTAACTTCTTGTCAAATAAATAGAGTTAAACTACCTACTTAGCGACCGCCAGTATGGATTTCGTAGAGGTCACTTTACTGAAGACTTTCGGGCTCTGTTATCGGAAAAATGCGCCGTTCCATTCACCATTTTGGCGAAAGTAAGGTAATTGCTTTAGATATTTCCAAGGCGTTCGACAGAGTCTGACATGGTGCACTCTTGTCAAAACTTGTTGCATTTGGTGTCGGTGAGAATTTCTCTCGATTTATATCAAGTTTTCTCAGAGATCGCACTAAACGAGTTGTTATAGATGGGGTTTCGTCAAACGATTTTAAGATTCATTCAGGGGTGCCGCCAGGCTCCGTTCTTTCTCTTACTCTATTTCTTATCTTTCTAAATGACCTCCTTTGTCAAACTTCCAACCCTATCTACTCTTTTGCAGATGACAGCAACATTTGCCATTCGTACTCATTTGAATGCAGACCAAGCGTATCCGATGTCGGTGCTATGCTAGACCTTGACATAGTCTCGGAATGGGGTCGTGCAAATAGAGTCGATTTTAATGCCCGAAAGACCCAATGTTGCGTGCTGACGCATAAACGCGCGACAGATCAGGGTGCTTCATCTGTATTTATGGGTGGTATAATTATGGAGAAATCAGAATCTCTTGATGTTCTGGGCATGAGTATACAATGTGATGTCCGATGGACAGAACATATATTCAACGTGTCGAAAGAAGCATTCAAGTGACTCGGTTTTTTAAGACGGTGTAAGATATACTTCACTCCATCTGATCTCCTTACTATTTATACCACCTATATCCGACCGCGTATGGAATACAACTCTCATGTGTGGGTCGGTGATTCAAAGTCCATTTTAAAGCTTGTCGACCGCGTGCAGGAGAGGGCGAAGGTTCTCATTGGTGACAGTAGTGTATCCAATTCTATTGACTTCATTGAGCACTGTCGCAATGTGTGTTGTATTTGCCTTTTTTATCGTTACTACAATGGGATGTGTTCTGACAAAATTAGGGATCTGGTTCCCGAAACCCGTTTGCGTTGTGCATTTGTTCGTAATACACGTTTTTCCTCAAGAGCCCATTTTGCGGTCGATTGTCAGGTGAATCGTACAACGCATTACAGGCAGAATTCGTTTTTTGGTCGGACTGTTCGTATGTGGAATAACCTTCCTGCTGAAGTCTTCCCTCTCACTTACAACATGATTAAGTTCAAATCGATTGTTCACAAGCACTACTCCCTCTACCCTCATTCCCACAACCTATTTTCCTAGTTCGAACACAATGCAATGCATTAGTAGGGGTCATCCCATGAGTGCTGGTCCTAACAGAAAAAAAAATTATGTACGAACTCTGGTCTGTTCGAGTATAACGGGCTTAAGGTCTTAAAAGGTGGATGTACATAACATTGCTTAATTTTTCAACAAGTATCGTGCGTTTAAAATCTTTGGCGTATGAGAAATGGCAAGTTGTCCTTTCAGTCCTTTCTGCTTAAAGAATTCCAAGCTTCGGATATTTTTTCTTGATTTTTAACCTCTTAAATCACTTTTTCCTTCATTTTTATCAAAACTCTAGTTTAACTTCTTTGGCACAGGTCTACAGCGCGCTCGCGCTGTAATGCATATTATGTACTTCTACCTTAAAGTTACTATGGATGGGTTAATAAAGTTAGAATGAAATGCTTAATTGTATTTTTGTAAGTTTTCACAAATTAATAAAAATATAATTTTTCACTTTTTATGCATATAGAAACTTGCTCTTATAGTCATAAATAACAGCATAAAAAAAAAACAATAAAAAATGGCAGAAAAATAAAAGATAGAGAGAGAAAAAAGTAAGAAAGAGGGCAAAAAAACATGAATAAAATTTCATTATAATTCCTCATATTGAATACAATTGCTGTTGCTATATTGTCTGACCATGAAGGTAGCTGGTTTTTTGCTATAGCTGCAGTTGATAGCCTTAATTGAAATCGTGTTAAAACTTTGAAAGCTATTAAACCACAAGGTAAACAATATAATTGAAAAATGTCCATTCATTGTAAATATGAATAAATACGCGAGTCCTTGTTTATACAATCGTATATCCTTTTGGGTGGCTTTTTCTCGTTGTTTCATTAAACACATGGAACTACGTTTTCAAGGAAATCTACATACATACATAATGTGGTAACAAAAGCGTGGAATAATGAGAAGATTGCAATGTTAATATTTACTAAAAGGGGGAAAAAGGGTAAAGAACGCTAAGAGAAAAATTTTAATTTGTAGAAAACTTAAAAAAAGGGTAGAAAAATTAAATAGGGAAAACAATTGCTCCATATGTATGTAGTAGCGTGCACGGAAAGAATTACTTGACTAAATATTGTTTGAACCAAGTAAATTTTGCATGATTCTTGTCTAAGCCAAAAATTACTTATTCTAAACAGTGTTCGAAAATAAACAGTGTTTGTGTAGACGAAAAGAACCCTTAATACCGTTCTTAACTATTCTCAAGAAAGAGCCTCACATTATATATAGTTTTCTGTTCTTTGTTAAAAGAAAACAGAACAGTTGTAGTGATAATGTAGACAAACATTATATTTATACCCACACAATAGTGGAGAGGGTATTATGCATTTGTGCTGATGTGTGTAACACCTTAAAATATTGATCCTAGACCAATATTTGACTCAGAATCACTTTCTGAGTCGAACTAACGACGTCCGTCCGGCTGGATGGCTGGCTGTTCATGTAACCCTGTGCGCAAAGTACAGGTCGCAATTGTGCAGATAACTTGATAAAATTTGGGACATAGGTTCTCATTGGCACATGGTACAAGCCTATTGAAAATGGGCCCAATCGTAGGACCACGAGGGTAGATAGGAAGAAATTTATTCCTCTCAGAAACTATCAAACCGATTTTAATAAAATTTAAAACATACATAGAACCATATCTTTCTGGACACAAAAGGGATGCAGCTTTAAAAAAATAGGACCACGAGGGGAGATAGGGCCAATTTCTGCCTCCCAACCCGATTTTAATGAAATTCAAAACATAGATAGATCCATATCTATATCGACACAAAAGCTATACAGTTTTCAAAAATAGGACCACAAGGGGAGGGAGGGGGCGATTTCTGCATCTCACAAACTTTTAAACCGATTTTCATGAAGTTTATAAACATAGATAAATCCATATTTATATGGACATATAAGCATGATGTGTTTTTTCAAACTGTGGTGTAGGGTATCATATGGTCGGGCGTGACCGACTATACTTTCTTAATTGTTTTTTTTTTGCACTAGCTTGTGCCAACTTTTGCTTTTTTAACAATGGCAAAAATTTCTTATATAATGGAACTCAAAAAGCAACGGCAATCACTTTTATGTTGTAAGAAAAAATATGTTGGAAAAAGAATGAAACAAAGAGCTTCTGTCTGTAAGCCGCCAAATCAAAACCCAATTTATGCTAATAGCCGCAAAATAGGAGATAAAAGCAGCGCAAACTAATATGCTAATTGCACATGATTGCGAAGAGACACTCGACAACGACAAGTGATGTTTTCCATGCAAAACAAACGCAACCAGAATTTGTTTTTGTTTTCTTTACAGTTAAATAATTATTTAACTGTAAAGAAAACAAAAACAAATTCTGGTTGCGTATTATAATAAAACCACTTAATAAATTTTGTGCATTGCCTTGTTACATTATATGTATATGAAAGCCAAAAACAACCCGGTGGCGTTTATGAGCGACATTGTCATTATGACATTTTCATCGATGAATAATCGCACTAGATTCAGTATCAAGTTGATATATAACGGACCGTTTCTTTTTTCTGTTTGTTCTGTTCCATTTAGTACTTAAGTTTATTCTGTATTTTCCCCGTCACTCTACCGAAAAAAATTCACTAATGAAAGTGGATGATATTGTCTGTTAGGACTCACAAACAAATTGACGCCTACAAGACAAAATCAACATTGGTCATCTATGACAGTTTGGACAAATACTTTAAAAATTCATATATGACACCAAAGTAAAGTCAACACTTGTCATCGATGATTTAATATTGTCAGCGTTTGTCACGCTGAATCACTATGACGTTCGCCACCGGGAATTTGTTTACAAAATTTAAGTATGCACATATGTACACACATAGATACATACTTATTTTAGATATTGACACATGTATCATTTTTGTGCAAATAAGTACATACATACGTATGTACGTATAAATGTATCACCAATACAGATCATTCCCTACTCAAACGAACATCGGTTCCTAGTAACTTCCTACCAGCACATAGTTTGCGTTTTCTTGAATCAGTATTTGTTTTATTACCAGCCAGGGAAGAATTTGATTTTTAGATTTTTTAGTTTTGTTTTTTTCTTTACTAAAAAAGGAAAATGCGAAAGAATCATTTTGAGCTTTTGTTTTTTAGGTAGCTAGCACTTCTTGACGCTAGCTGGTAACATTGCAGCAGTGTTGCCAATTTAGCCATTTAGAGGCTAGATTTAGCCATTTTTCACCCTGTTTAGCCATTAAAAAATGAGTTTAGCCATTAGCCATTTTTTTTAGCCATTTTTCAACTTGTTTAGCCATATATTTTTTTTTTGCCGTGTTTCTTTTAAAAGAATAATTTTTATTTTATTATAAAAATTTATAAAAGTAAAATAAACATTTTGAACAATTAAAACGCCTTTAATTTAAATCACAGCTTTTACAAATGTTGAAAATCGCTTTTAACGACGATGATGAAACATCTTTCAAAATAAAGCAACAGTATTCGACTATTC
Source organism: Pollenia angustigena (assembly GCA_930367215.1). Classification (NCBI taxonomy): domain Eukaryota; kingdom Metazoa; phylum Arthropoda; class Insecta; order Diptera; family Polleniidae; genus Pollenia; species Pollenia angustigena. Next base: position 197,869,874 of record OV884060.1, read on the forward strand.
AATTTATAAAATGGATCAACACAAACATCGCTGTTTCTTTCTGGTTGCAAGTATTTCAATAAACGGATGCAGGCGGTAACAAAATAGTTTTAGAGATTTCAGAATTGACTATAAAGTTGTTCTCACTTCCATGGTCTAATGCTGAAGTAGAGAGGGTATTTAGCCAAGTAAGCATCGTTAAGCAACCGTTAATTCGATCTTATCAATTAGGTAAATATTTTTACCATAACAATACAATTTTTATACCACCACCACAATAGTGGAGAGGGTACTATGCGTTCGTGCTGATGTCTGTTACACCTTAAAATATTGGTCCTTAGCCCACCTTTACGTATACCGATTAACTCAGAATCACTTTCTGAGTCGAATTAACGATGTTTGTCCGGCTGGCTGGCTGTCCATGTAAACCTTGTGCGCAAAGTGCAGGTCGCAATTTAGAGAATATTTGATAAAATTTGGTACAAAGGTTCTAATGTGGTGTAGGGTATCTATACTTTCTTACTTGTTTTTTATTGTAGATCTGGACTCAAAAGGTTGGTTAAATGTTGTCGTGATTATGATTTACCCTCAAATTATTTAAAACTTATGATTATTTGAAACTAATGAGTGTGTGATTCCTATGAGATGAACAATAATGACATCGAATTTTTCGATGATGGCATTCTTTAATATTAATTTATTTTAATATTAATTTACGTTTATTCTTATTTAAAAAAAATTGATCTTAACTCACATTTTCATCGTAAACAACTTTAAATTAATTATTTCTGTTTTGTTATTGAATTTTAATGTGTTTTTTTAAAGCTTTTAGCCATTTTTTGCACTGCAGTACAGCCACACAATCAAGATTTTCTTGATAGTCTTTTTCAAAATATGCAAAAATTGGCAGCTGGGAAGTAGGCTGCACGCAAGTTGAAAGCAATTTACTTTCGAGATGTCATTAAAAAAAAAAATTATAAAGACAAGCATGTAATCAGCTGTTAAATTGAAAATAATATTAGGGTATTCAATTAATCGATGTTTTGTATTAATATATTAATTGCGCGAATAATTATTCGAGGTGAAAACTTAATTGAATAATAATCGAACAATTTAATATTATTCGGTTAATCGAATAATTTTAGTTTTATCTAGTTTAGAAGTTTCAAAATAAGACCAAATATTTTTTTTTTTTTTTTAAGTAACAACAATTTAACAAAAGGTACTTTAAATGTACATGTTTCAAACGATTTTTTTCGTTTGTTCTGATGAAACTTGAATTAGGGAAGATTCCTTCGCTTATTGTTGACGTTGGAGAGATTGAAAGTATATAACGGTTTAATTTCAATCTTTATAAGCATATGGGTAATTTCAAAGTGTTGAACGTGACAGTCGTACGCATCAAAAATGCAATAACATTTTAAACAAAAAGTATTTTTACGTTTTCTTAACCCTTAAATTAAGCACTAAGAAAGCACTGTTATCTATGCTAAAGTTTGTGGGTGCGATTCTAGGTCAAAGATAACGGCAAAAGAATTAGCGGTTCGAACGTAAAAAAACAGAAGTAGTTTTTTTGGCCATGTATAAAAAAGCGTAACTCAGCGAAACCTGCCACAATTTTTTAGTCAAACTACTTTCAGAATTTTACGTAGCAATGTAACATTAAAATGTCTTAGTTTGATTCCAAAATCTTCTGTATTTCCTTTTTTTTTAAGCCAAAATCTGGGTCGATAAGTGACATTTCGAACGTGAAATTTTTTCCGTAATAATTTAACTGAATAATGACCAAAATAAAATAAAAATTAACCGGTAATCCGAATAACATATTTCTCTTTGAACTCTTCCTTAGATTACAGACCATGTAAGAAAATTGTTTTTGGAATAATTTTTATCAAATATCACCTCTTTTAAAAAAGATAAATATTAAAGAAAACATTCAATAAAAAATTCTCACATATAAGAAATTACGTTTGCACAACTTTGCAGTCTGATTGTTCATCTAAGTGAACAAATTTATGAGTAAAATTATAAAATTAGTAAAATCTAAATATTTCTCTATAACAATATCGTAAAATAATCAGCTTTTAAAACCTTTTAAATTTTCGGTCACGGTGGAACTTTTCTCTGTTCTTTTTCTCGTCATTTCTAAAAATTCCACTACACCATTTGAATCGCTTATAAATTTTTAACATTTGTTAAGGAAATTTTCCTGAGCTAAAATGCAACAAAAAGATATTTAAAACGTACCAGCTTGTTTTTTTTTACATAAAAGAAAAAAACTAATACTGTGAAAAAACAAGTTTTTGATTAATCGAATAATCGACATTAATTATTCGAATTATTCGTTAATCGAAATTAAGGAAATTAAAGTTATTCGAACAGTGAATCGCCCAAAATTATTCGATTAATCGAACAACGGTAAATCGTTTGAAAACCCTAGTAGTCGTGTGTAGTCCCCGATAAAATCTGTCCATTTTCTGAATCTCCATATAGTCTCTGCTTTTCCAATGTCACATTCATATTTTTGCAAAAATTTCCTTCATTCTCCTTAAACGTTTTTAATTAAGAAACTAACTATTCATTTCATCATACAAAACAATTTGTGCCTTAAGATTTTCCAAAAAGTTATAACAAATTTTGAAGTTTCATGAAATTAAATACTTCAAGTGTGTTGTTTCGGGGAAATTGGTTCATTGAAATTTTGTTGAACTCAATTTCCGCATGTGTTGACATGAAATATTCGTTAATGCACTAAGCTAATATACTAACTATGTGAGGAAGTATATGAGCATATTTACAAGACTTCAATATGCATGTATGTATGTAGTGGTGTGTGTTCATGATTATTATATATACATACATATGTATATAGTATATCAATATGTATGACTAAATATTAATTGAATGTAACTCTTACGACTAAGTTAAAGCTTATATGGTAGTCTTAAGTAAAACTTCCACAATGCACAATGGCGATGTTAGCGAAAGAATGACATGAAAGAGATTTTTTATTTAGTACAGATTTTCCTGTAACATTTTCACAGCTTTAAAAAAATGTGGTTTAACCAATTAACGCCTAGTTTTTATTTTAAAGATTTTCGAAAAATATAATTTTATTAATTCCATTTATTCAATTATTTGTGCATGTTCCCAAATGGGATTATCGGGCGCTAATGAGTAATAATTAGGGAGATCAATCGAATAGTATTCGACCGGTTATTTTAGTTTTGCCCAAGTCGAATAGTTTAAAATGTCTATTTTTCGAATATCGAATAAACCGGTTATTTTTGTAATGTGCAATTATTATACATTTTCCTTACTTTTGTTATAAATTTACCCGTAAATTAAGTGTTTTGCTACTTGAATATTGGGCAAACTTGAACTTTTTATAAAGAATATTAAAACAAAGTGTCCCAAAAGTTTAAAAAAAAAAACATTATGAGCAATGTTAATACAAATCGCTTATAAAAGCGTATGTTCTTGTAAAAAAAAACATAAAACAATTCAAAATACTACAAAAAAATATTCAGCTTAAAAAGTAATTAGCAATTTGACAGTATTCTTAATACTATCCCCCGTATTTATAAACGATTATTAAATTTAACAAACGTTTATAAAGGCAAATTTTCATACAAAATTTGTTTTGTAAACCTTTATTAAATGTCAAAAATTTTTATAAATACGGGCGTATGTATATATATATATATATTTATAAAGATATCATCTCAGTGATTTATCGAAGTTATTTTAAAGACAAAGGTGGTTAAAGGGCTTTCAAATGGTAAGTCACGACTTATTAATCACCTTTTAGTAGTGCACAAGCTTGACATAAATAAACGCCAAGTAAAACTTAACTCTGCTCTAAGTAGTTTTTAAAAGACTGCAAATAATATTTTACTAAAATATGCTGCCAATAATGAATGAAACACTCTTACAGCCATACATAAACAAGAGCGGAAAGCGTATTCTAACTGTCAAAAATTCGTATGCCCATACAATTTGTATAAAGCATTCCTAAATAGTGCGGCGTCAACGCTTTACAATTGGAAAATACGATTTTGACAGCGCGTTTAATAGTGAAGTTGGCCGCTTTGTTAAGAAATAATGTCAATTTAGCTATTTTTTCGTCAATCTATCGGTTTTTTCTCCTTTCTTTTATTTCTATTATGTGGGTTTTATTAAACAAGTAAGGTAACACTACTGTTTGGGGCACAACGTTGATGCTCTTGTTTGGGTATGGCATATCAGCGTAACCCCACGTCTCCATACGCTTTCGATTAGAACATGACATGACCATAACGCCGGCAGAGCAACGGTATTAATTTGTTCATGTTCTTGTATGTGGCGAATACGTGTTGATGTTCATGTTCTGATTGACCACAGTTTTTGTTGTTGTGCGTTTGGTTGTATACAGAAAATACATTGTATGGCCAACATCATGGCGCACATGGATGCTAAGACAAATGTTTAGGCAACGATGGCAGCACATGAACGAAACATGAACATGAACAGTCTACACGAGTAGAATTGATGTGCGACATGCTGTTCTTACCAAGTTGATGGATGGTGGAGACGGGTAGTAAGCGGATAAAAACGTCCCTCCTTCCTCTCTTGTTACGGCCACAGAGGCGTCACGAGACAGAAAATATTGTGTTTTTTCTGCCTTTTCCGTCGAAAGCTGCCCTTTTAAAATTTTTTGTTTTGATTACGCAATTTGTGTTGAAAGTAGCGGCCTTTTTTTACACATTGCCACTTTACCACAAATAAACGTTTTCTTTCTCTTTCTTTGAAAGCTGCCCTCGCAAATGTTTTAGGCATTTTTCATGCGTCACTTTTTTCATCTCTGTATGCTTTGGGGTACGGCTGTTAAGTAGTTCTAGCATATCTTCATGCTAAAAACTACAACATACCGGCGAAATCAACCATGTGAAAAAATTCTTAAGTTTTATTTATTTTAAATTACCAAGAATATTTAAATTACCAAAGCAAAATTTAAGGAATCAAACAATCTCATGGAAGGTTTTAAATTGTGATCGACGAATTGACAGATATTTCATACAAAAAGCATTTTCATATTACTATTCGGTTTTATACTGCTGAAACAAGATAATTTAAAATATGTATATAGGGCCATGTCACAGAGTACAATTCCGTTCGAAATGATTCCGTTCGGAATTGAAGAAAACATATTTGTTTGTTGATGGAAAGTGTATTTTGATAGTTTTATGGCCTTTCAGATACAGACAACTCCCATACCGTTCATGAAAACAAAAATGGTTTCTTTCCGAAACATTTTTTCGTAATTTTCTGAAGCACCAAAATACGGAATGAATTCCGTTTCCGAACGGAATTGTACTCTGTGACATGGCTGATAATCCTGGATAAGAGGTTTTGTTTGCAACTTTTCAAAAATATGTTTAAGTCTACTGATTCATATAGACATGCTTAACCACCATCAATCAAAACTCATTTAAAACAAATTTGGGGGAATATCTCAAATAATAAATTTATTATATTCCTATAATTTCTTAAAACCAAAGTGTTTCAAAACTTCTACAGCTATGTATGTTCACTAGAGTGGGTCAATTTTTTTACCCACCAAGCGTATAGCAAAATCGTTATCTACGCAAATTTCTAAAAACTTTTCCTAAAGAAACTATGGTTCTAAAATCAAAATCGAGCTTCCGGTTTTTAACTTGAAAATTTGGTGCTCAGTAAATCTCAAAAAAAATAAAACTTTTTTGGAAATATTTATTGAAATTGGTGAATAGTTGGCCTGTATCGCTGAAAGAGGTCTTGTTTAAAAGAAAATTCTCTCAGCTTTCTATATCTGTGCTCATTTGCTCATGTGCTCAATCTGTACATCAATAAAGGTTAGGAGGTTTTTGTCAAAATAATCATAGTCAAGCTGATAAGAAACCTAAAACTGTTACAATTTTGATACATAAAAGTTAAATAAAATAATTTAACTAAATTTTAATTTAAAGTTGAATAAAATAATTCTGCGGCATTTTGACAAAACATCTTAAGTGGAGATAAGAGAGCAAAAAAGATTTTAAAAAAACTCGGTGAAAAAAGCATTTCTGTTAAAAATAAAATAAACCGAAATTAAAAAAAATTTTGTTCATGATACATAATTTTAAAAACGCAAGCAAAAATGTTTTTTAATGAAAATTCGTACGATTAACACCTTTCTTTTAACTTTTTAATTTTGACTTAAGATGTTTTATCAAAATGCCATAGAATTGATTAATCAAAACTTAATTAAACGAAAATTTCTTAAAATAAAATTTAAGCAAAAACTGAAAATGAAAAAATTAAAAAATAGATATTTTTATTATTATTCTATTTTTTATTAAAACGGAAAATTCACAACTTAAAAAAGGAACCGATTAAAATAAAAATTTATAAAAAAAAAAATACTGGCCAAGCCGGGGGTAAATAAATTTAGTTTCGGCCTATAGCTGCAATTTACATACAATATCTTTTTTGCTATCCATTCGTGGTATTCTGTTGCGACTTTTAATAGTAACTGCCAAAATATCATCTCGATTACATTCTATGGCACGTGGGAAACATTGGTAAGCAATTGAAGCACAGCCGCGAATAACGTTGTAAACGCCACATTTTGCAAAAACTGTTTTTTGCAGATAACCGTTGACCGTACTCTCTTACACAGTTTAAACATCAAATCAACCAAAACTATGCACCTTAACGCCTTCAAAATGGCATACAAAGTGTCAGCCAGTGGAAGAACATTGCAAGTTACTAACAAAATAATGAAACCGAAATGGTTTTGCAGTGCGGAATAATGTTTTAAAAGCCTTTTGCATAAAATTTTTTATTATCATTATTTTTATTAATGGAAATAAAAAATTTTTAAAACAAATAATGCTGCCTGTCAAAAAACGTTTTTTTGCTCTCCTGAAAAATTATTGTTTTGTAACTTAAAACGTTATTCGCGGCTGTGCTTCAATTGTACAAATCGCTCAGTTCCCTGAATATGTGCCGGTAACCCTAGATCAATAAACGGTAGATGCTTGTAGTAAATGGCGGCTCAGACAAATTGCTATCGTCCATTTCCAATTTAAAAAATTGTATTAGCTAAAAAAACATAAATTTCTGAAATACAATTGGACTCTTTCAGAAGTTACATTTGGACATTTTTTAAGTTAAATTAGAAATTTCTGAAATATAGTTAGAAAATTCTGAAATACAATTGGAAATGGTGTAGTAAGAAACATAGGCCCTAATAATATAATTCGCAACGTTACGCCAAAGAATTACATTGAATGCAAAAACAAATTCATAAATATTTTGTAATTTTGTTGTTGCTTTCTACAGAAAGTCTTTTTGCGTTTTAAAATTTTAAACGCCTCATTACTTGTGGCGTTGAACATTTTAAAACGGTACATGCATTTTTGTAGAAAGCAACAACAAAATTACAAAATATTTATGAATTTGTTTTGCTTCCAATGTAATTCTTTGGCGTTGCGTTTTACATAATAAGGGCCATAATTTAAAAACAAAAAATAAATAGGCAATGAGAAACTGAAAAGTTTGTAATTGTATCGTTCACACAATTTAAAGTTAAAATTCTCACGTTTATTCCATTTTAGAAATGTATGGGTAACAAAAATAATTTTGTTTAATAAAAATTTTCACTTTTACGACGCGTTTTCAAGAATAGCCAGCAATATTTAAAAACTGTACAAAAACTCTCATAAGTTAAAAAGTGCTGTTATGGTTTAAAGGTTATGTTGGGCATTATGACAAAGGATGTAATGGTTTAATTTCTGGTTTGGCCAGTATTTTTTCTTTTTAATACATTTTTATTGAAGTCGTAACCCAATAAAAAATGGAGCTTCGAACGAAGCAGGTTTGTAAGGGAGAAACATAAAAGTTTAGCTTACCATTGCGCTTACGGTAAACATGAATTTTATATGGCGAGTTCCCACTTTGAAGCAATACATTTGTGACACATAAAGCATAAAAAAATTGTTCGATGTAACGATCACAGTTATTTTTAGTATTCTCCCTTACAAACCTGCTTCGTAGTAAGGAAATGCCGAATGTTATTTTTTTAAGTTGTTGAGAGTTCTTTCACTTACATACTTTACTGCATTTCTATATGTCTTATTTCGTAGCGCATAACATTGCGCTTATTTTTTTAAATGTACCTACCATTAGTGCTTCGCAAAATGAGAAAAATTTTTATTGGGTAATTTTATTTTATTTTTTTCATTTAGTGTCTTTTTTAAAAAGGTAGTAAATTTAAAATAGAAAATTGGGTTAAAAAAAAATAAAATAAATTTTTTTTTATTTTATCAGCTTGACTATGAACATTTTGACAAAAATCTCCTAACCAATTATTTGTGTACAGAATTTTCTAAAAATGAGCACAGATATATAAAGGTGAGAAAATTTCCTTTTCAACAAGCCCTCTTTCAGCGATACAGGCCAACTATTTACGTATTGCAATAAATATTTCCAAAAAAGTATTATTTTTTCAGATTTTCTGAGCACCAAACTTTCAAGTCAAAAACCGGAAGCTCGATTTTGATTTAAGAACCATGTTTTCTTTAGGAAAAGTTCTTAGAATTTTCCGTAGATTAAGTTTTTGCTATACGCTTTGCCACTTTTTTTGGACCCGAACAAATTGACCCACTCTAATGTTCACACCTATTAAATATTTGATGTCTTACACCTCACCACTAGTTTTCTTAAAGAATTGTTTGCTTTTGCAAAACGTTAGACTAGTGCAAACATTATTTAACAGTTTCTAAATTACATTATACAATTATCATCTTGGGAATAAAGTTAAGTAAATAAACAGAAATAATTTAAAATAAAGCCAAAGTTTGATCACCATTTTTGGATTTTATTGTCAAATATTTGTTAGGTCTAAACCATGGCCCAATTAGTAGGTCTGCTCGAAACGCCTGCTGATTTTTTGCAGAGTTGTGTTTTTAATAATAATACATAGGCATAAATGGGCAAAATGTCAAAAGTTGTTTACATTTTTTAACGTCATTGTGCTTATTTGAAAATTGTTTACTTTTTTTAATGATTTTTGATTTAAAAAAATAATTTTTCTTATTGTGAAAATAGAAATAAATTTTAATAATAGTGACAAAAATTGTGAACAAAAATAAAGAAATATAAGTAATATACAGAAAACTAAAAGGCGGACACAATGGAGAACATTTATCGTCTCCTCCCCAGTGACGAAGAAAATGGAGAAAGTAAGCAGTCTTTAGTGTGCTGTTCAAATGATCATCTCCAGATTAGTTTTTGTTTATTAATCCGTTCATACTAAATAGAGTTTGTAGCATGCTTTGAGCATGGCACTTTCGGCATCAAATGATAAATACATTGGCGCTGCTGTATCATCTGTCCGCATTTTAGTTTTTTATTTATTTTTTTATAAAATTTAAAACACAAACAGCAAATACTGGTAGTATTTTGCAATATGTAAAAATCGATTTTATTTATATTGCTTTTTTACATACATAAAATATAGAAAAAATCTTCCCATTATCCTTTCTGTTTCATTTCCTTTATCGCCCAATTAGTTCTAAGCACTTTTTTAGAACAAATTTATTTCACCAAAATTTCGATTGAAAATTTTTCATTTAACAAAATAAATACAAAACACATATTTCATGACAGCTGACAACTTTTTGACATTTTTGCCATTTGTATACACAAACAAAACGCCTGTTGTTTTTTCTATTGTTGCATTGTTGTAGTTGTGCGCAGACCTACTAATTGGGCCATGGGTCTAAACAAACCTTAAGTCATATCCATGTATTTTGTTGGTTCCTTACCTTCGTGAATTGCTTTGTTTTTATTTTAATTAAGTTTTTATTACAAAATCTAAATTTATTTTTGTATTTTTATGCATTCGAATTAAAGCCGGTTAACCGGTTATTTTTAAAATGCTTAACCAAAAACCGGTTTTTTTTAAATAGCAACTATTCGGAATATTCGAATAATCGATCACCCTAGTAATAATAGACTTTAATGAAACTTCAATGAATTATGTTGAAATTTATAAGAAATTTCGTATTGTTATCCCCATTGTGTTTAGCATTTATATATTTGTACAGATATGTATGTGTTCATTTATGCTTTGCAAGAAATGTCTTTATGTCGTTAGTGCCAAAGTATTAGTTAAAACTAATTCCAAATGCACACATACAACTTAAAATTTGTTTATATTCAAAGCTGCAGCTGCAGTTGAAATGGGGATATTGATTTTGATAATTTTCCCTCAAGATAATTAAAAAGGGCATTATGAGCTAAAAATTTAGGCAATCAAAGTGCACAATTGGTATGTTTAAGAGTAAATGCCTTTTAGCACTTATATTGTTTGAAAATAGCATTTAAGTCTTATTATAAGCTTTTAAAAGAAAATTGTTGAGTTTATAATTTAAATTTCCAAATCCATTTGCTATGCACGAGTGAGATAACTGAAGTGGTAATTTGTTTATGAAACTGTTTATTAAAAAAAAACAAATTAACAAGTTATTTTTTATAATTTTTATTAATATATTAATTGATTTTTTTAACAATAAACTGTTAAAACAGTTTTTATCAACAAAGTTAATGTTTGTTTTATTTTAATTGTTTACATGATTAAATCAACTTAAACAGACATTGCATATATTTAATTAAAATTGTGAAAAAAAAAAATAATTTTGAAAGGGATATTTCAAACGCAGGCATTCGTGTGCGCTACTTAGCACGCACGGGTCGATAAACTACCCAGTGAAAACTTCGCCTGTAAAATAATGTGTAAAGTAATCAGGAAAAAGTGAAAATACTACTTCCAATTCAACTGAGTGAATTTTACAAGGGATGTCCCAAAATGAACGCATTTTTATGTAAGTGAAAGAATCTATTCATTTTATAAAAGTAGGCTAAGTTTTTACTGGGTATTAATCCGATTAAAAAATGTTTACTTGAAATTGATTCTAACAAATTTGTTCATACAACTATAAAAATCATTTTATTGAACTCTTGAATTGCAAGATACATATAAAGATTCATTCTAGTACCAAATAAAGTTTATATGTTCAAAATATCTAAATATTGTCCAAGTCCACAAGTCATTGCGTAAAGTAACTATAAAACGAAAACTAAAATAAGGCAGAACCTCTCTGAAACCATTTGCTGAAACTGGTATGATGCTCTAAAGTTCCCAGGAAAAATTTTTGGATTTTTATTAATAGAAGGTAGTTATTGCATACGTTACCTGGTAATTAGTTGCCATTACAATTGTCATTATTCTGAAAACTTCAATAAGTACTTACTAGTAATGACCTCAGCAACCACTTATTACTTCTATTTTTTACTATTGAACGTTTGCTTACTAACACAGTACAACACATGGTTACGGGACTCAATTCTGATAATTGGTTATGAAAGTAGATCCAAAAAGAAGAACTTCTGCATCATTAGTTTGGTCATGGTACATCAAATAATAACTTAAAAATTAATTTCAAGTTAGTAAGTATCGTATAGGGGAATTTATCACGTTTTAGGCTCTTTTGTTTGTTATAACTCGAGAACCACTAGTCCGAATAAGCTGAAACAAATTGAAAAAAATTAAGATTTACAATTCCTTTAATCTGTTCATACAACGTTTCGCTACATAAGCAACAGTTTCGCAGTTATAAATAAATGTATGAAGAAAAAAAATATTTTTTGCCCAAAAAATTGAAATTTTTTATTTTTAATTCACGTAAAGTCGCATAACCTATGAACAAAATGAGACATAAATCATGTAAATCGATAAACGCGTTTCGCTTTTATTCACAGTTAAGTAAAGGTATGAATTTCAAAAATTTGCTAGAGATATCCACAAAATTCTTTGGAAAAACATTTATGACTTTTTTGTGATTCTCAGAATTAAAAAAAAAAGTAATAAACTAAAGGTTATTTGATTTTTATGATTGCGGTAGCAAAGTAATAAGCGGTAATAAATGCGCGTGGACAATTTAAAGGAAAAAAGGAAAGGGCACTTTTTTATTTATTTGGGTTTTTCCGTTAGTTACCTGCATGATTTCTTTACAGAAATTGCACCCACATTTATGAGTGCTCATGTTTTGGAACGTTTCGAAAACATATTTCATAAGTACCTGCCAATAAAATATTGAAATATTTGTAGTATTTATAGGTGCTATTTGATCGTTTTTTGTCATTTAACAAGACCTCAGGAATCGGACGAACAAGGAGAGAGGTTCCACCAGGTGACCATGCCAATGGAAAAGCGATTCAAAGGCAAAAAATTTAATGCATTGCTTGCGGAGGTTTGTTGGTGGAGTTCTAAAATTATGCAGTTTGAAATGTGTGGACACATTGAACAAAACATGCCCTTAAATATTACGTCTATCTCGGATGATGATGCAGACTCAGAACATGAATATGACAACCTACGAAGAAAATAAGGTCATCAGAACCACAAGCGTCAACTTCAACGAGGATGGTTGTGACAATAATTGAAAATATTCTAAATTTTGTTTCCATGCATAGATAAGATATAAAAATCGCATATTTTCTGTGTAAGAATAGCTGTAATATGAATCGGAATGTTTATTTTCATGCAAAATAAAGAATCATAAAAAAAGTCATAAATGTTTTTCCAAAGAACTTTGTGGATATCTCTAGCAAATTTTTGAAATTCATACCTTTACTTAACTGTAAATAAAAGCGAAACGCGTTTATAGATTTACATGATTTATGTCTCATTTTGTTCATAGGTTATGCGACTTTACGTGAAAGTAATAGGACTTGACACTTTGTTACCGTTTTGGATTTTTTATGAATTAAAAATAAAAAATTTAAATTTTTTGGGCAAAAAATATTTTTTTTCTTCATACATTTATTTATAACTGCGAAACTGTTGCTTATGTAGCGAAACGTTGTATGAACAGATTAAAGGAATTGTAATTCTTAATTTTTTTCAATTTGTTTCAGCTTATTCGGACTAGTGGTTCTCGAGTTATGACAAACAAAAGAGCCTAAAACGTGATAAATTCCCCTATACGATACTTACTAACTTCAAATTAATTTTTAAGTTATTATTTGATGTACCATGACCAAACTAATGATGCAGAAGTTCTTCTTTTTGGGTCTACTTCCATAACCAATTTTCAGAATTGAGTCCCGAATCAATCACCTGAAAAATGTTGTACTGTGTAATAATCAGCTCAATAACTACTTATTAGTTGTATTGTTTTCAGTACTGAATATTTACTTACTGGTGACGTACTCAATAACTACTAGGGATGCCAGTCGGGATTGATTTTAGAAAATCCCGGGATTTTGAAATCCCGATCCCAAAATTCCGGGATTTCCTGGGATTTTTCGGGATTTTTTTAAATAAACAACACTTTTTTTATTTATTTATTTATGAATTTGTATTTTATATATGGGCATTTCCTGGGGTCACGAACGTACGGTCGTACGCTTTTGATGTACAAATAATATAGAAACCAAACTTTTCCTAGCATTTTTTTTCGATTCGATTCGATTCGATTCGATTTTTTTTTTTTTTTTTTTTTTTTTTTTTAAATTTATTTATGAATTTGTATTTTATATATGGGCATTTCCTGGGGTCACGAACGTACGGTCGTACGCTTTTGATGTACAAATAATATAGAAACCAAACTTTTCCTAGCATTTTTATTTTTTTTATTTTTTTTTTTTTTTTGATTCGATAGCATTTGGGTAAGGCCGGCACATAAAATCCTTCTACTGAAACCTCCACGGGGGTGCTGGCTGGAAACGGGTATCAGTTGGTACTCGGCTAAGATCAGGGCTTTGAGCATAGTGTCACAATGTAATGCCTATTGTCACATTACTGTGATGGGTTTTGATCATAGGTAGGAGGTAATCGTGGGGTTTGATGCGGTCCGGGCGTCTGTTTCCCACATTGGGCGGCTTGCGGGTCGATGATGACTTCACGATTCCACTCTAAAATCCGGGCGCGTCTGTTCCCATATTGGGCGGCTTCCTGGTGCGCGTCTGTTATCCAGTGGATCGGCGTCATCGTGTACATGGCAGAATGTATAAAATGCAAACGAAAACTATGAAATGGAAGAAGAAGGAAACAAAAGCCGGGCGGTAATATACGCCCAAACGTCGGTGTTAGCAGTGACTGCGACCACCGGCGGGCACGGTGGAGAACCATTATCTCCTCTGCGTGTCGCCAGCGGTCACACATTCTCTGCCGTGGTTAAGGCGCCTTACGGTGGAAGTATCAAAAATGCCAAAAATGTTTATATGACACGTACGGATGCCGTTGTCGATTCAGACTCGGATCGCGATAGCGTCAAAACGATTACCTCTAAAGAGGAACGTGAGCTGCTAAACTCGCCTAGCACATCTCAGGGAGCCCATTCTATAAATAAGAACAGGCCCAGGAGAAGCAAGGAAGGGCTTAGAGCTCTATCGGAATATAAAGCTGCGGTCCGGATACAGCATCGGCTTGGCTCCCAATCTAATCTTTCCAAGGATGAGAAAGAGCGGATGAAGTGGGCTACGGGGGCGATTGCAGAAGGCCGAGCTCACTTTTCTAAAAACCCGAAATATGCTGCCAAAAATCACGGTTTCTACAATTGCATTGAAGAGGCTGTGATTAAGAGCATGCAGGGTAAAAGACAGCGGTCAGTTGATGAGTCTCCATCTGCCGCAAATCCTAAGGAGACAAAGAAGCCCAGGAAAAACCCCGAGGGGGTCAGACCCTCGACATCGAATGCTGCCACTGAACCTTTGCCAAAGGCTGCAAGAGTCAGTGAAGTGGCCAAACGTCCTCTGAGCGTGGCACTTCTAGACATGAGCAACCCTTTTGGTCAAATGGCCACAGAGCGGTGGAAGATTGTAGAGTTGAAGATTTTCAACGAAATCGTCGCTAAGATGGAAGCCGAACCTGGAAGACCGCTGCCCTCCTTTGATGGGGCTGGATGGTTCAACGGAGCAAAGCTCATCAGCTGTAAGGACGAGATGACGCTGGAATGGCTCAAAGGAGTTATTAAGAAACTCAAGGGCCTGTGGTCGGATGCACAATTCAAGATTGTGGATCGATCAGATATTCCTGCTGTTCCGAAGGCGAAGGTGAATTTTCCGCGCATTGTGAAACCGGAAGTCGCTCTTCGTCTACTGCAAAATCAGAATCCGGACATACCCACCAAAGAGTGGAGGATTCTGCATGTACAAAAAGGCAACAAGGACGGGCAGAATTACATACTCCAGATTACAAAGGAGGCTGAAGACCTTCTGTATCCTCGGTATGGAAAAATGTCTTGGGGAGTGGGTAGTGTGTTTCTCCGATTGAAGAAACGACATCCACATGACACGAACCACAACACATTAGAGGTCGATGAAGTGGAGCGTGATCTGGCGGCTGCCACCGTGGCCACTTCTGGACTGAATTTGGGTGAGACGGCCAAGGAGGATAGAGCCGACCCCGAGCGGGTGATCATAGTTGATGACGCTAAAGATCCTGCAAGTCAACCTCCAACACAGTAAGATGGCTTCGGTCAAACTCCTCCTCACGTTAGAGGAGGGTCGCTACGACGTAGCTCTAATCCAGGAACCGTGGATCTCCACAGGAAATCGGGTATCTGGATTGAAGTCACGTAATTATAACACGTTCTTCTCAAAAGTGGTAGGTAGAATACGATCTGCAATACTTGTTAGAAAGAATTTTTGTTCATATATTCTCTATAATTACAGAACTGACGATCTCACAGTTGTGGCCTTGGAAGATGGAAGAGATGACATGGTACTCCTTGCATCATCCTATATGCCACACGATAGGGATGCCCCACCAGTAGAACTCCACAGACTAGTAAAAGAAGCTTGTAGAAGGAGACAAAACCTGGTAGTGGGTACAGATGCTAACGCTCATCACACAATATGGGGCAGTAAGGATATCAACACTAGAGGTGAGGATCTTATTGCTTTTATATTACAGAATAATATACAAATTGCGAATAGAGGTGAGGTCCCCACGTATAAGGGTCCCACCTCAGAAAATGTGCTTGATGTGACGCTTTATACTGATTATAAAACAGTGATTGATGATTGGAAGGTGCTTACGCAGCCATCCTTCTCTGATCACTCCTGTATATAATTTTTGTTAAATTACACTATACCTAACGAAACAGTGTTTAGGAACCCAAGGAATACGGACTGGGCCAAATACTCTTCACTTTTGAATAGGGACCTAGGTCACTCGGGAACATTGGTTAGTTCAGGGGACATAGATTCTGCTATAGACACATTGGTATCGGGCGTTACTAGATCCTATGAGAAGTCGTGTCCCCCGACACGAGCTAGGCGTAAGTCCAGACCACCGTGGTGGAATGGTCAGCTGGACTCTGGAAGACGCGAGCTTCGTGAGCTATTCAAACTGGCGAAAATTGTGGACCGGTCTGAATGCTGGGGGGGGTATAAGGACGCTCTTAGGGTGTATAAGCGCGACGTGCGAAGGGCTAAATGAGCTTCGTGGAAAAGTTTCTGCGATAATATAGAGAAGAAAACCGAAACGGCAAACTGCGGAGGATGGTAGTGGGCAGTCCGGTAATGCCAAGTACGGTTTGTAGGGAAAACGGAGAATGGACAGGGAGCAGCGCGGAAACGTTGGAGGTGCTTGTGGATACACACTTTCCGGGCTGCTCTGATGATCCCAATCCAACTGTTGAAACTTCTGTTCTGGCAGATGTTGATAGCGGAATTATCACCTATGAGGGGGTGGAATGGGCAATCGATTCGTTCCAGCCATATAAGTCGCCTGGTCTTGACGGAATTATCCCGGCGCATCTACAGCGGGGTAGACAACGGATACTACCATGGCTGGTGGAAATTTTTAAAGGATGTCTGAGGATAAACTATGTGCCTAAATCTTGGAGGATATCTAAGATTGTATTTCTGCCGAAATCGGGCAGGAGCAACCATATGTACCCAAAAGATTTTAGACCTATAAGTCTCACATCCTTCCTGCTGAAAACGTTGGAGAGAATTTTGGACTATCATGTCAAGGGTAACATGAGGCCAACCATTCTCTCTGTCAATCAACATGCGTACACGAAGGGTAAATCAACTGAGACGGCACTTCATTCAGTTGTCTCGCTGATTGAGAAGACCCTGAGCTATAAGGACTTCGCTATGGGTGTGTTCCTGCTTGTCGTCAACGAACTTCTCAATAGACTTCGGGACGGGGCAGCAAAGATGACCGCATACGCGGATGATGTGGCGGTGATAGTTACTGGCAAGGATCTGAATACTATTAGTTCTGTAATGGAGGCTACATTGGCGATAATCAGCCAGTGGGCAGCCGGAGTAGGACTGGGAGTAAATCCCGAGAAGACGGACCTAGTACTATTTACGAAAAGGTATAAAGTTGGTCCATGAAGGAGACCTAAACTAGGGGGTACTAACCTGGAACTTAAACACCACACTAAGTATCTGGGAGTAATACTGGATAGCAAACTGTCGTGGAGACTGAATGTGGAGGAGAGGGTGAAAAAGGCAACGATTGCGCTCTACGCATGTAAGAGAATGCTAGGCAAAACGTGGGGTCTAACCCCTGCTCTTACACATTGGGTCTACACAGCGGTGGCGAGACCAATCCTACTCTACGGGATACTTGTGTGGTGGACGGCCTTGGATAAGATATCGTATCGGAATATGCTAACGGGCATACAGAGACTCGCCGAACTTAGTATCACCGGTGCTCTGCGCAGTACACCGACTGCGGCAATGGATGTGATCCTGGACTTGCAGCCGATTCATCTAGTGGCAGAAGGAACTGCAAGGAGGTCTGCGATCCGCTTAAAGGCGACGGGACAATTTGCATATGGACTCTATGGTCACGGTAGTATTATAAGGGGAACAGATTGTAGCAGTGACTACACCATTCCGAGACTGACACTTGGAAGGAAACCGCGAGTTACCCTAGAGGAGGACGGTTGGTTGGTAGGACTCCGATCTGGCCAAGGGACCTTCAGATTCTACACTGATGGTTCCAAAATGGAGGACGGAGTTGGAGCTGCAGTCTACTGCCAGGAACTGGGTATTCGGGAATCGTATAAGCTTCCCGATTACTGCAGCGTTTTCCAGGCGGAGGTTTTTGCAGCCAAAATGGCTGCCGATTTTGCACGTGTTCCCGGCACCGAGAACTCGCAGGTAAACTTTTTCATTGATAGTCATGCGGCGATCAAGGCTATAACCGCGGAATACTCATACTCCTCTGTCGTCCAGGAGTGTAGGGACTCGATAGATAGACTCTGTGTCAATAGGAGAGTGCATATCTACTGGGTTCGCGGTCACCAGGGCATAGAGGGCAACGAAGAGGTGGACGAATTGGCGAAACGGGGGGCCCGTTTACCACACGATATGATGGTGGTCATCCCGGCTCCAATTCAGAATATAAGGAGAGATACGGACTCTGCTATACGGAGGAGATCAGAGGCGTTTTGGGAAAGCACAGGAACGTGCAGGGTTTCCAAGGTAATGTGGGAATCCTACGATCCGGAGTCGTCGAGAATTCTTCTGTCGCTATCGAGAAGGGACTGTAGACTTCTGATAGGTTTTATAACGGGTCATTATTGGACTGCGGTATACGCCTATAGGGCGGGGCGGTTGAATAGTGACAATTGTAGATTTTGTGGGGTACCAGGGGAAAAGGAGACGGTAGAGCACCTGCTATGCTACTGTCCGGCACTCGTGCGCACCAGGGCGAACTGTCTGGGAGATCATTATCTCCAAGATCTCAGGGAAGTCTCTGGAATTGGGCTAATGAGACTCCTGGCATTCGTCAAGAGAGTGTGGGGTACTCTGGATACCTTCACATCTGACTGACCTTTTTACTTTCTTCTGTGGGTTATCGTACAATTGTGGTAACGCTAGGGACCTATTTGGTCTATGCGGGGTCTTTGTGACCGGCCACTCTAACCTAACCTAGCATTTGGGTAGCTTTATGTTTAGTGCAAAAGATGGATTTCATGGAGTTTAAGTTTTCATAATAAGAGTTATAAACGTGTGTTCACGAAAGTACCCAAAATAGAAGTAAACTTTGGCTGATAGTAGTGAAATGTAAAAATCTGCGCAATGGAACGGAATATTTAAAATTGATTATTTTATTTAAAAAGTGTATTAATGTAATGGAGACATGTAGGTCTCCATCCAGTATTTACAAAAGAAAATATCTCTCTTGGTTTTTGTTTAAATGGCTTATTTACCGGTCGCGAACGTACGATTTTTCCATATGTTTTTTTATTATTATCACTATGCATTTTCCCATAAATGTCTTCAAATTCCCTTAACAAAAAAACTTAATACTTCTTTTACAATTGATTGCAATAAAGAGATAATGAAGAAAGAGTGTAAACATAACATATTTCTTGCATGTAAAATTAGTATATAAAAATGTCTTTAGAAGTAGAAAATACAGAAAAATATTAAATTTTCCAGTTTCCAGGCCAATTTCCTCAAGTAAAACAGCTGAGATATGCTATGAAACCATTCTTTTATAAGAACAAAGTCTTTTTTATAATAATAAACAATAAAAGACGATGATAATCAACATTTTATTTTTACATCCTGGTAGACCATTTTGGGGAAATGCCCATATATAACATATATTTTTAAAAAGAAAAATAAGAATTATAGAAATAAAAAAAATACAACTAAAATATAATTTTTAATAATTTTTTTTTTTTTTTTTTTTTTTGTATAGAGTACAAAAATTCAATAAAAACGAACATTTTTGTACACAAAACTTGATATATTAAAAATCCCGAGAAATACCGGGATTAAAAAAAATAATTTCCCGTTTGACATCCCTAATAACTACTTATTAGGTCTATTAACTAGTGATTTGTCGGCTTCTGGTAATGTATATTGTAAGTACTTACAATTCAACTTGCTAGTAGTTAAATAATAGCTAGATATTTTTTGACTTCTAGTAAGTGTATTGTATGTACCGAATTCTGTGGACACCTCAAACAAAAATAAGTAGTTATTCAGCCGAAATATAAGTAGTGTTTACTTTTCTCCGACATTACTTGCTAACTTACCAGATAAGTAAAGTTTTTGCTGGGTTGCGCAACCTTTTCATAATTATACCCTTTACCGAAGGTAAAAGAATATATCGTTACCTTAATATAGAAAGGCCCTAACTCGTTTTTTTTTAATCGAGTTGTTTGTATATTGCGATAGATGATCCTCTAATGTACCACTGGTAAAAAATTGCTGCTCTCCGATTGAATATAAGAAATTAAAAAATACAAGCACTTGAAAAAAGCCTTAAGGTCCCATTAGCCGACCGTAAATGTAGAAATGTAAATGTAATGTAAACAGCTGATCGTTTCTGTTATATGGAAAGCATTGCAAATGCTTAAAGGCCGCTTTAGCCGACCGTAAATGTAATTAAATGCAATGTAAAGTACCGTAACGTACTGTAAGCTCGTTTGTGCACTTATAGAACATGTAAGAACGTGTCAGCTGTTTTTCACAACCAAAAACAAAAAAGCATTAGTATACATAAAACAACACACGCAGCGATGAGAATTAAAAATGTTGAAATACTGACCGCTTTGCAGAAAAAGTACCAAGTGATTTAAATAGTATTAAAACTGTATGTCTTGCATGTATAAATAAATAAATAATTTAATATTTGATATTAATATTACAGATTTACAAAAAACAAATATGTATTATATCATATTCGTACACATGTTCTTACATTAATTTCATAATGTGCATACATCTAAACAAGGTTTTGATACCATTAAAAACCAGACTTTGTTTGTTTGCGGATTTTATACATCTAAGCATATATTTGTATAAATGAAAATATGTATGGATTGTTACTTATTTTGTGAAAAGTCCACAGATATTATAGCTGAAAAAGTACCAAGTAGACAAAAAGAGTGATTTTACCCGCATTGCATTTAAAATATAAGCAGCCCATCACTATCTACAACTGTCACGTAACCTCGTAATGAAATTCTATTTTCTACAGGTTGGCACGTTACGGTTAAGTGACATTACAGTCAGTTAAGCATTTGCATTGCTTTCCATATAACTGAAACGATCAGCTGTTTACATTACATTTACATTTCTACATTTACGGTCGGCTAATGGGACCTTAACTGACTGTAATGTCACTTAACCGTAACGTGCCAACCTGTAGAAAATAGAATTTCATTACGAGGTTACGTGACAGTTGTAGGTTGTGATGGGCTGCTTATATTTTAAATGCAATGCGGGTAAAATCACTCTTTTTGTTTGGTACGTTTTCAGTTATAATATCTGTGGACTTTTCACAAAATTAGTTACAATCCATACATATTTTTTTTTATTTATACAAATATATGTTTAGATGTATAAAATTAACAAATGTAGACATATCCACAAACAAACAAAGTCTGGTTTTAATAGTATTAAAACCTTGTTTAGGTGTATGCACATTTTGAAATTAATGTAAGAACATGTGTACGAATATGATGTAATAAATATTTGTTTTTTTTTAAATCTGTAATATTAATATCAAATATTAAATTATTTATTTATTTATACATGCAAGAAATACAGTTTAATACTATGTATTTAAATCACTTGGTACTTTTTCTGCAAAGCGGTCAACATTTTTAATTCTCATCACTGTGTGTGTTGTTTTATGTATACTAATGCTTTTTTGTTTTTGGTTGTGAAAAACAGCTGACACGTTCTTACATGTTCTATAAGTGCACAAACGAGCTTACAGTACGTTACGGTACTTTACATTGCATTTAATTACATTTACGGTCGGCTAAATCGGCCTTTAACTCGTGTTAGTATTTTTTTTTTAATAAAAAGCCCTATGTCATTACTATAAACTAAAATATATTTAGCAAAATAGTGCATGCCACTTCTTCTTGCTTGCATGATGTGGCATATGCTTCTACCTATTATAGTGGAAGGCCAATGTACGCGGCATGCGGCTGCGGGCGGCGATCAGCTGTTTAGTTTTTCGCTTGAAATTTTTTTGTAAGGCAAATGAAAGCGGCACATTTTAAAGCGGTAAATGTTGAATAAGCTGTTAAAAAATGTTCGATCTATAAAAAAACGATTTATTTGAACAGAATAACAATTTACTTATCAAATTTGATTTTTTTCCACTTCATTTGTAATGTTTTTTTTAGTTTCTTTTGTTAAATGATTATGTGTGTGTATGGCAACGTCTACTTCACGCGGCTTTAAACAAAAGTTGAAAAAATTCAACTTTGCCGCGCGGCATCTTTTCCAAGTAATACCAAGTCTTAATTTTTGTGATGTCTTTTTTTTTTTTGTATGAACATTTTTCTCAACAATGCTTACATTTTTACAATGGCAATGCTATTATCGCCCGCAGCCGCATGCCGCGTACATTGGCCTTCCACTTATGCGTTGCTTATTTTATGCTTGGGTTTGTGAGAAAAATACAAATTGTTATCGAATTACACGCCTTAAAGCAATTTTATCAACACCATTATGGCCGAAATATCAGATGATAGGACTTTAAAAAGGAAGAATAAAGCAAATAAATCTGAGATACGTTCTAAGTCAATATTGTATTTAATCAAACCGATTACAAGTACGTCGCAATATGGTTTATTCTACATAGGGATTAAAGAAAAATATGGTATGTAATTGGATAAATAAAAGCGGAAATCCTGAAAAAGCTTCAAACCTGCGCATACAAGTTAAACGAAAAACAGCAATTGGTGGGCGTAATAAAGAAAAACGTGACTTTCTTTCCAAATGGCTAGATGAGCTCCCGAAAATGGAATCGCACTATTGCAGAAAGAGAACTAAAAAGTTGTATCTGGAAACGAGTTTTTCCTCCTACCAGAACGTTTACGGGCTTTATTTACATACATACCTGCTATCACCACTCCTAAAGGGGGCTCCTATACAAAAAAAGTCAATACAGATTAGAAATACATTGAAGAAAAAGCCCCATAACTGCCTAGGAGTCGCCCCTAGTGGGATATAATGTATGACCGACCTCAATTAGATTTTTTGTCCTTAACATTTTCTCGAGACATACTTGCCCCTTATCACCACTTCTTAGGGGGGCTCCCATACAAATATTGCGTTTTATGAAATTCATAAATTAATTAAAAATTTTCTACTTTTGTGAATAAAATCAAAAGTTTGCAAACATATTTTAATCATTAATGCCTTGTTTTGTTTGCAGTTTGGTTTTTTATATGTCTGCAGAAAATTAGAAGCCAAGCTGCATTTTTCAATTTTTTATGAATTTAAAAAAAAAAACAAAAATTCCGAAATTTTAATTATTCCAAAAAAAAAATATGTTTCTAAAACGACTGCGCATATTAGATAAAAGTTGTACCTTTCTTTTTTTAAGTAATTTTAATAAACTACACCGTTTTTGAGTTACGCGAACTTATCGACCCCTAACCGCGGAAATAACGTAAGCGCCAAGAATCAAATATTACAGGAGAGAGCTTTTTTATTTTATTTCATATAAACTTTGTATGAAATTTGTGGATTACAATAAAATTGTTTTTGCTATAAAATCGTAACGGTACCTTTTGTGACCATGACATTTTAGGAGATGATGCAAGTGTTGCCAATAAAGTCATTTATTAAAAAAAACGAAAGTTGAAAATCAAGTCGCTTACGTTATTTTCGCGGTTAGGGCTCGATATGTTGTGCAACCTCCTCCATTTTCGAAATAACGGTATATCTCGAAAACAAGAGCTAACCTAAAAAAAACGGTTAGCACCATTGGATTCAGCGTACCCGAATTATGTTAACACACTTTGTCTATTTTTTCAACTAATAATTTAAGAATTTCATAAAACGCAATATTTGTATGGGAACCTCCCTAAAAAGTGGTGATAAGGGGCAAGTATGTTTCCAGAAAATTTTAAGGACAAAAAACTAATGGAGGTCGGTTACACGTTTTATTCCGCTATGGGCGATTCCTTGGCAGTTATGGGGCTTTTTCTTCAATATATTTGTAATCTGTATTGACTATTGGGGGGTGCTTTAATGCTATGTGAGATAAGGCCATGACGGCTTTATCTCTCATTCAATATTTATTTTATTTCATTTGTATGGGAGATAAAGCCATCATAACCTTAGCTCACATTAGCAATATTAGAAAATGGCTTTATCTCTCATTTCATTTCCGGAGACACTAAAGTTAAGTATTGAAATCTGGCTTCGCATGCTTAGAGGTTTTTTCCTCCAGTGGGACGCGGCCGGTGGCTTCGGTGAATAAAGTTTGCCTGCGTGCGTCACAAGAATAAAAAAATGTTTTTCAATGATAACTAAGGATTTTCCCTTTTACAGAATGTTTACACCATGCATAACAATATTCTGGAAAAATATGGCTTTATCTCTTATTTGCAAAAAAATTTCGCAAAATTTTAAATATGACCTTACCTCTCAATGATTAGGCAATTAGGCCATTATGGCTTTATCTTCCATTCAATTCAATAAAGCCATCATGGCCTTATCTCACATGGTTTCAAAGCACCCCCCTCCCCCCCCCTTGACTATTTTGTATGGGAGCACCCTTAAGGAATGGAGATAGCGGGTAGGTATCTTAGAAATAAATAATTTAGATGAAAAATAAAGTAGGGTTAATCGTACATTTTACCTATCTAGGGGCATCCTAGGCGCTGCAGCAGCCAAATTTAAGAATTTAAACCAAACATATATGGCGGTTAATAAAATTCTTAAATTTGGCTGCTGCAGCGCCTAGGATGCCCCTAGATGGGTAAAATGTATGGCCAACTCCAAGTTGTACTAAGTTTTAAAGGAAATTTTATTGCGAAATTTCAGATTTTTTGTTTTTGAGTTACGCGAATATATGTTGTGCAATAGACTGGTCGCATCTTGTATGGGATTTTTTTTTTTTTTTAAATTTAAATGTTTGCGCTGCTTTAAATATGAGGTTTGGTGTAAGAAATCAAGTCCTAATTTTTCAGCTCAATCCGACGGTGCCTAGTCGTGCCAAGTGGGGCCCAAAGTTCCCCATATGATAAAAAAAACATATATTCAATCAGATACTAGATGAAAAGCCGGTCTTAAAGACCGAAAATCGAAAATCTGGCTTCGTTACGATCTTCCGCAGAGAAAATACTTTAAGTATGCCAAATTTCAGCTTCCTATGTCATCAGATGGCTTCAGAAAGTTGCGGAAAGAATAGGACATACATGCAAACATCCTGACATACTAAGAAATTATAGATTGTATAGATAGATTAAAGTATTTGCAGTTTAATATTTTAGTATGATACGAACGAAAGATTTTTAACTAATTTTAACTAATTCGGGGTCGCTGAATCCAGTGGTGCTAGCCGTTTTTTTAGGTTAGCTTTAGTTTTCGAGATATACCGTTATTTCGAAAATTAAGGAGGTTGCACAACATATGTTCGCGCAACTCAAAAACGCTTTAGCTTATTGAAAAACTAAAAAAAACCGAAATTCCGCAATAAAATTTACTTTAAGAAAGGTAAAACCTTTTTCTTATATGCGCAGTCGTTTCAGAAACATAATTTTTTTTTCTGGAAAAAAAAATAAATTTTTTATTAAAATTTCGGAATTTTTGTTTTTAAAAATTCATAAAAAATTGAAAAATGGAGCTATGCTTCTAATTTTATAGAGTCACATAAAAAACAATATTGCGAACAAAACAAGCTATAAATGATTAAAATCTGTTCACAACTTTTGATTTTATGTATTCACAAAAGACGAAAAATTTTAATTAATATAAGAATTTTATTAAACCGCCATATGTGTATAATTGAAATTCTTACATTTGGCCCGTGTAGTGCCTAGGATGCCTCAAGAAGGGTCAAATGTATGACCAACTCCAGTCATACATTTGACAAAAGTTGTGAACAGATTTTAATCATTTATAGCTTGTTTTGTTTGCAATATTGTTTTTTATGTGACTCTATAAAATTAGAAGCATAGCTCCATTTTTAAATTTTTTATGAATTTTTAAAAACAAAAATTCCGAAATTTTAATAAAAAATTTATTTTTTTTTCCAGAAAAAAAAATTATGTTTCTAAAACGACTGCGCATATAAGAAAAACGTTTTACCTTTCTTAAAGTAAATTTTATTGCGGAATTTCGGTTTTTTTTAGTTTTTCAATAAGCTAAAGCGTTTTTGAGTTGCGCGAACATATGTTGTGCAACCTCCTTAATTTTCGAAATAACGGTATATCTCGAAAACCAAAGCCAATATGAAGAAAAAAGTTTTAACTTTCTTAAAGTAAATTTTATTGCGGAATTTCGGTTTTTTTTTGTTTTTCAATAAACTAAAGCGTTTTTGAGTTACGCGAACATATGTTGTGCAACCTCCCTAATCTTCGAAATAACGGTATATCTCGAAAACCAAAGCCAATATGAAGAAAAAAGTTTTAACTTTCTTAAAGTAAATTTTATTGCCGAATTTCGGTTTTTTTTTGTTTTTCAATAAGCTAAAGCGTTTTTGAGTTGCGCGAACATATGTTGTGCAACATCCTTAATTTTCGAAATAACGGTATATCTCGAAAACTAAAGCTTACCTAAAAAAACGGCTAGCACCACTGGATTCAGCGACCCCGAATTAGTTAAAATTAGTTAAAAATCTTTCGTTCGTATCATTTTAAAATATTAAACTGCAAATACTTTAATCTATCTATACAATATATAATTTCTTAGTATGTCAGGATGTTTGCATGTATGTCCTATTCTTTCCGCAACTTTCTGAAGCCATCTGATGACATAGGAAGCTGAAATTTGGCATACTTAAAGTATTTTCCCTGCGGAAGATCGTAACGAAGCCAGATTTTCGGCTTTTCATCTAGTATCTGATTGAATAGATGTTTTTTTTTATCATATGGGGAACTTTGGGCCCCACTTGGCACGACTAGGCACCGTCGGATTGAGCTGAAAAATTAGGACTTGATTTCTTACACCAAACCTCATATTTTAAGCAGCGCAAACATGTAAATTAAAAAAAAAAAAAATTGCGACCAGTCTATTGTGCAACCTCCTCCATTTTCAAAATAACGGTATATCTCGAAAACAAGAGCTTACCTAAAAAAAACGGTGGGCACCATTGGATTCAGCGTACCCGAATTATGCTAAATCGCCATGTGGCCGGCTTGTCTAATTTTGCAATCACATACGTCGTTGGATCACTTTTAACAACTATGAAAACTTGCAGAAACCAATAACTTGCTGCTCCAGCTTGACCTAAACTAGTTTCCATAAATGTCCTTTTTATAATACAACCAACAATCAGATTGTATGTTATGGAAATAAATTAATTAAAATAAATCTGTATGTTAATTTATTTTCTATACTAAATACAATACCTCTGGAGGCGAAAACAAACATTTCTAATATTAAATCATAATACTTATGTATTAGTATAAAAGAAATTAAATTATAACAAGGATTTCTCATCAGTGTTTTAGGCATTTTAAAAAATAAAGAGGGTTAAATATAAAGATTGCCCTCAATTAAACAAAATAATTGGATTAAATTTTTCCCCTCCTGTCACAAAACAACGAGTCAAACTTAAAACGCTTCCCTCCTTAAGTAACACATATAATAATTTTGTATACAATTAATATTAACTAATTATGTATTGTATTTATAGTCACGTAGATTTCTTTGTAATTTAATCAGAGATACTGCATTAAAAAAAAATAAAAGTTGGACAAGACTGGTCATATGATACCCTACACATCTTCGATGTATAAAGATTTTTGCAGCTGGTAATACGAAATTTGTCTAACATTAATTAACGATCATCTAAATCAAGAGCAATTTTCGAAAAGGATTATATTACATATCTGGGCACTTCCAAGATTGTAAACGGGACATTCGCACACGTTTATATTGACAAAACTGTAAAAAACAACCTGATTTTCATTTTTTAAATTAATGATTCTTTTAACTCTCAATTAGCTCTTTAATTTCGCTTATTGTCGTGGTTTCCGAGATAATTGCACAAAACCAGTGATTGTAAACGGGACAAAAAACGGAAGTGGGTTTTAAGCTGAAGGTCCACACCATGCGTTTATGCGTCTGTCCTTTTTATGCATTTGACAAAAAAGTTGAATCAGTGTAATTGTATATGACAAGTTACACAACAAAATGCAGAGAATGCATAGACGCATGAAAATAGGTTTACTTTCTACTTTTGTATCCGTCGCATGTGTGGTGAAAAAAAGTCAGCTGTTATTGATGACCATGGATGGCAAATCATATTGTTACGAAAGTAACTTTAGTTAAGAATTATTTGTAATTATTGGTTAAGAATTAGATTAATTTATGTGTTATCTTGTATTGATTGGTTATTAAGTATTTGCTAGTTATTTTATTAGTTAAAATTGTTATTGTATAAGTATGCACACTTCTAGTGTAAAAATCAATGTACAGATGTAATGTTAAAATTGTTGTGCATAATTGTACTTCACTGTAAACTAGAATGTTCGTTATTAAGTTATTTCAATTTATGGCAACGCCTAAAAGTATGCCTTAGTTTATGATGCCTAATAACTCAATTAATTCAGCCATATAGATAGTAATAGCTGAATAAGTTTAATTAACGAAATAGCCGTTATTAAAACTTTATAGAGCCATCTAGACTTCAGAACTCGAACGTTCTATGGTCATTTGCCCGAGTATAAATAGGATCGCAAGAGATGGCATGATTCATTCTAAGTTCTGACTTTGTCAAAAACGTCTCGCGCTGTGAAGATTATAAAATTACGGTTGTTAAAGTGACTAAGTACTAAATAAAGGTGTCTAAATTGTAAACAGTAGCAAAAGTGTTGTGTTTATTTGTTTTATTTGAATTGCAATAAAAGAACTCGAAACGGTTTATTATAAAGGAAATAAACCAAAACGTTATTGAAAGGCAGTAACGTAACAATTGGTGTCAGAAGTGAAATTGCATAAATAAAATAAATAAAAAAAAAAAAAAAAAAAAAAGTGAAATAAAAATAACAAAAAAAAAAAAAAAAAAGGCAGCAATGAAATTTGAAGAGCTAAAAGTAGAACAGCTCAAGAAAGAATTGGGCAAGTTGGATCTGCCAACTGCAGGTAATAAAGCAGAGCTGCAGAAGAGACTATTAGATGAATTCCAGCGACACAATATGGACATTGCGAGTTACGAATTCGAGGAAAAAGAAGAAATAGAGGTATGTACTCGTGCAGTAGCTAGCAACATGGATTTTAACACAATGTTTGCTGCTATGATGGCAAAAATGGAAAAATTGTCGGAGGAAAATTCTAAGAATTCTAGAAAAATGGAAGATAATTCCAAAAGCATGGTACAGATGATAAAAGAAAATTCTAACGATATCTTGGCTGAAACTTCTAGAAAAATTGATGAAACTTCTAGAAAAATGGAGGAGAAGTCTAGCACCATCCTGGCTGAAATTCAAGAGAATTCCAGAATCACAAATGAGAAACTTCAGGAGATTGCCAGTGAAATAAATGAAAGAGTAAATGAAATGGAAATAGAATTTAATCAGAAGCTGTCTGATGTAAAAACACAAGTCTCGGATGTAAAAACAAAAGTTACGGTTTTTGATGAAAAACTACACCATCTGGAGGCAAAAGTTAATAACATTCAATGCCAAGAAGGACCAGTGCGAGTAATTCCAGAAGTTTCTAGTAGAATAAAGGCCCCAAGTTTTGACGGTAGTGTGCCATTAAATGTTTTTAAGTTCCAGTTCGATACAGTTGCCAACAGAAATGCATGGAACAGTGAGGAAAAAGCCATCGAGCTAATTCTTGCTTTAAAGGGGACTGCGGCTGAAGTGCTTGAGAGTGTACCAGTAAGGAGCAGAAACAATTATGATGAAATTATGGTAGCACTGCAACGTAAGTATGGAGGTGAACACAAAAAGGAAATCTACAAAATGGAGTTACGTGGAAGAGTGCAACGAAACCTTACAGGACTTCGCACTGGAGATTGAGCGGTTGGTACAGCTAACTTATCCTGGTGAGAATCATCCCTTTTTGGATCATTTTAAAACTGAGGCATTTGTAAACGGTATTCGGGATGCAGATATTAAACTTGCGGTATGTGCATCACAAAAACCAACATTTGCAGAGACTGTTTCATTTGCCCTGGCCCAGGAAACCGCAAGAATTATTTCAAGACCACAGACATACAAGGTGCGAAAACTCGATATGGCTTGCGAGGACGAAAGCGAGTTAATTAAGGAAGTGAGGGGCATGAAAGAGGCACTTTTCAAGGCTTTGGGTGAGAAGCAATCTAAAAACAAAGTCAAGTGCTATAACTGCGGAAAGGCTGGTCACATACAACGTAACTGCAAAGCACCAAGAAAACGTTCAAGATCTGCTTCACCGCCCAGAAATAGCCAGCGGGGTAATCACCAGTCTTCACAAGAATCCCCGTTAAACTAAAAAGAGCTAGCACTGCGGGGCATGAGCTAGCTCCCACATATAAGGGCCCCACAATCTCCATCTCAGTAATGCAACAGAGTAATAGAAACCTTACTGCTTGTGGTTATATCAACGGTCAAAAACGGGTTTTGACTGTGGACACTGGGGCATCACATTCAATCATTAGGCCTGATTTAATACAACAGCCCATTGAACCACTTAGGGGTGTGAGTCTGCGAACAGCTACAGGTGAGCCTGCTACCGTCTATGGAAAAGTAAAAGTAAAGTTAAGTATGGCCAATACAAGCGCTCACCATGTATTTATTGTGGCTGATATTGTAGATGAAGTAATTATTGGCTCAGATTTTATGATTGGACAAGGTATTCGTCTGGATATGGGACAACAAATTATGACTTGGCGTAATGTTGAAATACCCCTTGATGTTGGATACGAAAGCAAGTCTCATGTAAGACAGTTACTCGCCTTTGAACGTGAAAAATTGCCACCCAATTCAGAAACCATAGTATGGGCGCGAATGGAGGGAGATTGTGAGGACAACAATAGTGTATGGATGGTAGAGCCAGCATCAATAACAAGTGACATAGTAACAGCGAATGCCCTCGTTAAAACCAACAACAGCTTAGTTCCTGTAAGAGTTTTAAATTTATCAAACAGCGAAAAGGTCCTTACGCAGAACCTTAAGATTGGACAATGTGCTTCAACAGAGGCAATAATAAGTTGCGATGAACATCCAGATGCTGCTAAAAAGAGTATAAAGGACCAGGAATTACTAGAGGAACATGTGCGGAAATGGACCGAAAAACTGAGGCCGCCCGAGAGAAATAAGGCTAAACAATTACTAAAGAAATATGCCTTTATATTTGCCTCGAAAGGTAAAAACCAGGGCCGGACGTCAATAGTGAAACACGAAATTAACACCGGCAACGCTAAGCCAATAAAACAGGCCCCAAGAAGCATTCCTCTAGCCAAACGTAATGAAGTTAGAGACCTGGTTAATGAAATGGAACAGGACGGCATAATTAAACCATCATCAAGTCCCTGGAGTTCTCCGGTGGTTTTGGTAAAGAAAAAAGATGGAAGTACTAGGTTCTGCGTAGACTACAGGAAACTAAATGACATCACCAAAAAGGACAGTTATCCACTGCCTAGGATTGATGACACCCTGGACACGTTAGCCGGAACAGAATGGTTTTCTACATTAGATCTGCAGAGCGGCTATTGGCAAGTAGAAATTGCAGACAACGATAAAGAGAAAACTGCTTTCAGTGCAAGTGATGGCTTATGGCAGTTTAATGTAATGCCATTTGGGCTCTGTAATGCTCCGGCTACATTTGAGCGTTTGATGGAACATTTCCTGAACACCTGAAAAACCTCGAAGAGGTGTTGAAACGTATATCTACAGCCGGACTCAAGTTAAGTGTTAAGAAATGCTCACTGTTCCAGAAAGAAGTAAAATACCTAGGGCATCGTGTAACATCTGATGGCATTTCCACAGACGAAGAAAAAATACGAGCAGTTATGGATTGGCCTCGCCCTAAAAATCTACATGAGCTACGCAGTTTTCTAGGTTTATGTACATACTACAGGCGTTTTGTACCGAGCTTTACAAATATTGCTGAAAGTCTGCATGAATTGACCAAAAAGGCGCAGGCTTATGACTGGGGTGAAGCACAGGAACGGGCATTCCAGAAGCTAAAGGAATTATTGTGCTCAGCACCAATTTTGGCTTATCCAATCGCGGGCGAAAAATTTGTGCTAGATACTGATGCGAGCGGATTCGGAATTGGAGGTGTGCTGTCCCAAGTGGTCAACGGTGTAGAGAAAGTCGTAGGCTATTACAGTCGAATACTTTCAAAGCCTGAGCGAAATTACTGCGTGACTCGGCGAGAGCTTCTGGCAGTACTTGAGTGCATAAAACATTTTCACAAATATTTGTATGGCCAACATTTTCATTTAAGAACAGACCATTCTGCACTCAGGTGGTTGCTGCAATTTAAAAATCCGGAAGGCCAGATAGCTCGTTGGATTGAACGCCTTCAGAGCTACGATTTTAGCATTGAACACAGAAAAGGTGGAAAACATGGCAATGCGGATGCTCTGTCAAGAAGACCTTGTAAGCTGGAATGCAAGCATTGCGTAAGGGCTGAAGGAAAGGAAAACATCTGTGACGTTCGTCTATTGCAAATAGAATCCAATGAAGACTGGTCGATGGCGCAGAGAAATGATCCCATTTTAGCTAAAATTCTGATAGCTAAGGAAGAAGGTAGAAGACCCGCACGAAATGAAATTACGCCTGAAAGTCCACTGATGAAAGCATACTGGGCTCTGTGGAATAGCCTTCAAGTAGTAAATGGCTGCTTATACCGTACGTGGGAAAGTACTGACGGAAAATCAGTTAAAAACCTTATAGTAGTGCCGTCGGCGAAAGTAAAGGAAGTTCTGAGTGAATTTCACAACGGTCCTAGCGGTGGTCATCTAGGTGTGACTAAAACCTTAAAAATTAAAACAACGCTTCTACTGGGTTGGCTGCCAACAAGCTGTAACTGATTGGATAGCAAATTGCGCACAATGCATTGCCGCTAAAGGCCCAGTAAGGAGAAGTCGTGGGCCACTACAACAGTATAATTCTGGTGCCCCATTTGAGCGAATCGCAATGGATATAGCTGGACCATTTCCTGTAAGTAATGCCGGAAACAAATATGTGCTAGTAGTCATCGATTACTTTAGTAAATGGCCGGAGGTATATGCGATCCCAAACCAAGAAGCTAGGACAGTGGTAGACGTCTTCGTAAACAATTGGGTGTGCCGCTACGGTGTTCCATTAGAAGTACATTCTGACCAGGGCAGAAATTTTGAATCTGCTATATTTAAGGAAATGTGTGAATTGTACGGAATAAGAAAAACAAGAACAACCCCATTGCATCCGCAATCTGACGGCATGGTTGAAAGATTTAACCGTACATTGGAGGAACATTTGCGAAAAGTAGTCAGCACACAACAAAAAGACTGGGATGAACACATTTCAAAATTCCTGTTGGCATATAGGTCAGCTGTTCACGACTCCACCTCTCGTACACCTGCCAAAATTGTGTTTGGAACAGAACTGAGACTACCAGGGGATCTAGAGTTTGGCGTTAAGCCAATACCAACTGGTGAAAACATTGAAGGCTCCACCTTACAAGAACAAGAAACTCTTAATGAACTTCATGAATTTGTTCGAGACCGCATTAAGTTGTCTAGTGACAAGATGAAAGCCAGATACGATCGAGCGGCAAATTCGGAAGGATTTAAGGAGGGCCAGTTAGTTTTGCTTTTCAATCCCCAGCGAAAGAAAGGATTATCTCCCAAATTACAGACACATTGGGATGGTCCATATAAGGTGATAAAGAAATTAAATGATGTTGTATACCGAATACAGAAATATAAAAGTCCAAGAGCCAAAATGAAAGTTGTTCATTTGGAACGATTAGCCCCTTATGGAAGAGGTGATTTTGAGCCTATTCGGGACGAACAGGCTTAAGTGGGGGGCAGTGTTACGAAAGTAACTTTAGTTAAGAATTATTTGTAATTATTGGTTAAGAATTAGATTAATTTATGTGTTATCTTGTATTGATTGGTTATTAAGTATTTGCTAGTTATTTTATTAGTTAAAATTGTTATTGTATAAGTATGCACACTTCTAGTGTAAAAATCAATGTACAGATGTAATGTTAAAATTGTTGTGCATAATTGTACTTCACTGTAAACTAGAATGTTCGTTATTAAGTTATTTCAATTTATGGCAACGCCTAAAAGTATGCCTTAGTTTATGATGCCTAATAACTCAATTAATTCAGCCATATAGATAGTAATAGCTGAATAAGTTTAATTAACGAAATAGCCGTTATTAAAACTTTATAGAGCCATCTAGACTTCAGAACTCGAACGTTCTATGGTCATTTGCCCGAGTATAAATAGGATCGCAAGAGATGGCATGATTCATTCTAAGTTCTGACTTTGTCAAAAACGTCTCGCGCTGTGAAGATTATAAAATTACGGTTGTTAAAGTGACTAAGTACTAAATAAAGGTGTCTAAATTGTAAACAGTAGCAAAAGTGTTGTGTTTATTTGTTTTATTTGAATTGCAATAAAAGAACTCGAAACGGTTTATTATAAAGGAAATAAACCAAAACGTTATTGAAAGGCAGTAACGTAACAATATTTTATTTTCAATGTTATCGATAAATATGTTTGTGTGGTGGATTACTTTTTACTATGTTTTTGCATTAAAACAGGTTTTTAATAAGAGAAAAAGCTTTCGTTATAAAGATTGTATAAATTTTAATGAATAAAATACATTAAAATAAATTTTTAGCACAATTTAACAAGAACAAAATTTGCCATTCTACTTATCGATTACTTTTATCTTCTGAGTGTCATCTTTGTTGTGCTTATTATTTTTTTTAACAAATGCCATGAATTGGAAACATATTGATACCGTGAAAAATCACGAATATTTTTATAATAAAAGCTTACTCCCCTATGAATTCTATTAAATAAATTCTATTAAAATATCAATTACACTCTCAATTTCTTGCAAAAATGTTTTTAATTGTTAAACATATTTGCACAACAGCTGATAAAAAAAAAACAATTTGGCGCATAAAACGCATTGCATGTGACTTGAATTTAGAAACTCATAAAATGCACAAAAAGTATCATACGCATCTACGCATGAACGCATGGTGTGGACCTTCAGCTTTAAGGGGTAACCGTTTAAACAGTGATTTCTGCGAAACCTGACACAATATTTCATTGGGATTAATTTTAAAATGTTGCGTACTAATGTGCCCTAAAAATGGTTTCGATTTCAAAATAAAATATGAATTACATTTTTTTAAATAAATTGTTAAAGAAATTGTAAACGGGACAATTTTTCCACCATGATTTAAAATTTTTTTATGTTGCTATTTATAATCCTTTATATAAGAAACTTAATAAAAAATGTTTTTCAGATCATAAATATGCCTAAGATTAGAGTAGTGTTGTTCCAAATGCATATTTTCTAATATACACAAGTATGTGCTAAAAGTTGTAGTACTTCGTTTACCATTTATCTCTTTTTTCGAATCAATTAATTTATACTCATATATTAAAAAAATATAAGCAATTCTCTAAATAAATCTTGAAAAGAAAAATTTTTTTTCCATTTTTTGTGGTTGACGTTTTTTTGGAAATAGCCATCTGTGATCATATGAAATACTGATCATATAATAGAGTGCTCATGTGAAAGAGTAGTGATATAAGAGTTATAACAAGTAGTAATGGCGTAAATTTTTTTAATTTTTACCAAATGTTTTTTCGATTTACTCCCCAGTAGGCCATGTCTTCAAGACAACGTCAACATGACGACATGTTGGCGACAGCCCATGCAAATCGTCGACGACTTTTTCGAACAAAGGGCACTTAAGTCGTACACGACAATGTGAGCGACATTATCGTGCACATTGGGTAACAATTTGGCTAAAGTTGTCATTGGTGACTATATAAACGACTACCGATACCGATATATCGACGATACTTCAGATTTGCCGATATATCCAGGATAAGGGGAACGGGTAAAGGATAAAGATACTAAAAGGATATAGATACTAAAGGCTAACTGTCGACTGCCGAATGTTTTTGGTGGAGGCACTAAGGATTTGAAGGCCGTAGAATTGGTCGAGCTGAGCTGTGAATTCCAACTAGTGAATAAAAACTAGTAAATGATTTCAGAAAGGCTTTAAAGTAAATATTAGAAGAGTATGAAGTGAGTGTATGCTAGGTACCTGGTCACTGCAATATCACGGCTTATGAAATAGCCGATGCGTTTGGGAGACTAGGGTCGAAAATAGGGGAAGATGGCTGTGTGAAGCAGTGTTGCCAATTTAGCCATTTAGTGGCTAGAATTAGCAATTTTTCATCCTGTTTAGCCATTAAAAAATGAGTTTAGCCATTAGCCATTTTTCAACTTGTTTAGCCATAAAATTTTTTTGCCGTTTTTCTTTTAAAAGAATAATTTTTATTTTATTATAAAAATTTATAAAAGTAAAATAAACATTTTGAACAATTAAAACG
This sequence comes from Pollenia angustigena, assembly GCA_930367215.1. NCBI lineage: Eukaryota > Metazoa > Arthropoda > Insecta > Diptera > Polleniidae > Pollenia > Pollenia angustigena. The sequence goes on from OV884060.1 coordinate 197,906,406, forward strand.
CCTTTAATTTAAATCACAACTTTTACAACTGTTGAAAATCGCTATAAACTTTGACGCTGAAACATCTTTCAAAATAAAGGAACAGTATTCCACTATTAAATTTATAAAATGGATCAACACAAACATCGCTGTTTCTTTCTGGTTGCAAGTATTTCAATAAAGGGATGCAGGCAGTAACAAAATTGTTTTAGAAATTTCAGAATTGACTATAAAGTTTCTCTGGTCTAATGCTGAAGTAGAGAGGGTGTTTAGTCAAGTAAACATCGTTAAAAGTAATTTGAGAAATAGGTTGCATTAAGCAACCGTTAATTCGATTTTATCAATTGAAGCACAGCCGCGAAAAACGTTGTAAACGCCACATTTTGCAAAAACTGTTTTTTTGCAGATAAACGTTGACTTTACTCTCTTACACAGTTTAAACATCAAATCAACCAAAACTATGCACCTTAACGCCTTCAAAATGGCGTACAAAGTGTCAGCCAGTGGAAGAACATTGCAAGTTACTAACATAATGATGAAACCGAAATGATTTTGCAGTGCGGAATAATGTTTTAAAAGCCTTTTGCATTAAAGTTTTTATTATCACTATTTTAAATAATAGAAAAAAAAATTTTTTAAAACAAATGATGCTGCTTGTCAAAAAACGTTTTTTTGCTCTCCTGAAAAATTATTATTTTGTAACTTAAAACGTTATTCGCGGCTGTGCTTCAATTAGGTAAATATTTTTACCATAACAATACAATATTTATACCACCACCACAATAGTGGAGAAGGTACTTTGCGTTTGTGCTGATGTCTGTAACACCTTAAAATATTGGTCCTTAGCCCACCTTTACGTATACCGATTGACTCAGAATCACTTTCTGAGTTGAATTAACGATGTTTGTCCGGCTGGCTGGCTGTCCATGTAAACCTTGTGCGCAAAGTACAGGTCGCAATTTAGAGATTATTTGATGAAATTTGGTACAAAGGTTCTAATGTGGAGTAGGGTATCATAAAGTCGGGTTTAACCGACTATTCTTTCTTGTTTTTTATTGTAGATCTGGACTCAAAAGGTTGAGTAAATGTTGTCGTGATTATGATTAACCTTCAAATTATTTAAAACTTATGATTATTTGAATCTAGTGAGTGATTCCTATGAGATGAACAATAACGACATCGAATTTTTCGATGATTTAATTTTTTAATATTAATTTATTTTATTATTAATTTATTTTAATATTAATTTACGTTTATTCTTATTTAACAAATTGATCTTAACTCACAATTTCATCGTAAACAACTTTAAATTAATTATTTCTGTTGTATTATTGAATTTTAATGTGTTTTTATTTAAAAAAGCTTTTAGCCATTTTTTATTCCATTTTTAGCCATTTTTTGCCGTAAATTTAGCCATTTTTGGTCAGCAAGTTTTGGCAACACTGATGTGAAAACATTCAGACCTCCAATAGGCTTTTGGTTAATAGCAAAATTGGTTCTGAACTTAACATACAGACATACAACGATAGAAAAAACATGTTTAAATATGGTCACCTCAAACAAAACTATTTTTATGGAAAATTTTAAACATATTATGATTCATTTAACTATATTATTGTCACCGTCAACCATATTATGGTTGGATTAGTCCTCCATCAAGAAGCCACAACCATATTATGGTTCCTCCGAATATAATATTTTTAAAAATAACTAAAACATGTTTAACACTTATAATAGCATGGTTGGTTTTCAACCATAGCATGTTGCTCTTGGAAAAGAGGAAAATGCTTTTGTTAATTTTAAAACAAATTATTGTAATATTTAATCATACTATGTTTAGAGGCAACCATAATATGGCTTTGGCTTCTTGATGGAGGACTAATTGAACCATAATATAGTTGAAGGTGACAATAATATATTTATATTAAACATAATATGTTTAAATTTTTTTTTAATAATATTTTTGTTGGATGTGACCATATTTAAACATGTTTTTTCTCTGCGTGTACATATGGCAATGTAATCAACAGGAACACTTAATTTGTTTGTTTTTTCTTAACCCATAAATTCACGTATCTCCAATTTCACAATTGAAGTACAGACGCGAATAACGTTGTATGTTATAAAATAATTATTATTCAGGAGAGCAAAAAATAGTTTTAAACAGGCAGGATTATCTATTTTCTTATTTTTGTTTTGTTTTTATTATAAAAATAATGATAAAAAAAAGCAAAATATCAAGAAATTGTAATTTTAAATTACATACAAATTTACAGTATTTAATTTTTTTTTAGCAGAGGACAACATTTTGTGTGCATTTTGTCGTCAAAGTTGTTTGAAATATGACGAAATTCATGCAATGGTCACTTACGTTGTCCTCAACAAAGTATAATTCAAGACAAATTTAAAAAATGTCTCCAAAAAAGACGTAAATACGATTTTAAACACGACAAAATACACGATTTGTTACTTAAGTTGTCGTCATTAATTTCATATAGGCGACAAATTCAAAAATGTCCTGAAGACATCGTTGAAGACATTTACGTCTATGACTATTTTGCTAACTATCGTTACCAATACGATAGTACACTAAAAAGAAATATTAATCCATTCTACCTATATCAAGCTGAAGCGGTGTCAATAATACGGTAAGTATTACTATCAAGTACAGAACGGATTATTTAAGTGCCCCTTTCTTTAAATAATCCAAAAACGGAATTGATTTAATTAAAAGTGAGATACAAATTATTATCAAACTGTGATTGATTCAAGAATTCGTTCTTGATATAATCTGAAAATTAATTGATTCTTGCCTGAAAAGTTACCCCGGAGAGAACATCATGAATTTATTTGTTTCATTTATGTTGTGTATTCCCCCCTTTATTTACAGAAGAACTCTCAATTATAAGACACCATCAAAATTCCCGATATGGTTTTCGTAATCATTCCACCAGTGTTCGAAAATAAAGAACTGTATTTAGCGTTCGGCTCACACACCCAGGAACGATATCTATTATTTTTAGTGTTTGTGTAGACGAACACAACGCTAAATACCGTTCGTACTATTTTCAAGAAAGAGCCGAATGTTATATAGTGTTCTGTTCTTCGTTAAAAAACAGAACAATTGTAGGATACTGTAGACAAATATTTTATTTTATTGTTATATAATGTTTCTTTTTATACCCACACCACAATAGTGGAGAGGGTATTTTGCATTTGTGCTGATGTGTGTAACACCTTAAAATATTGGTCGTAGACCCACCTTAAAGTATACCGATCGACTCAGAATCACTTTCTGGCACATAGGTTCATATTGGCACAAGGACCAAGCCTATTGAAAATGTGCCGAATCGTAGGACCACGAGGGGAGATGAGGGAAATTTCTTCCCCTCAGAAACTATTTAACCGATTTTTAAATTTAAAACATAGATAGATAGATCCATATTTGTACGAACACATAAGCAACGCATTTTTATAAAAAAAAAGGACCTCGAGGGAAATGGGGGGCAATATTTTCATCTCAGAAACTATCAAGCCGTTTTAATGAAATTTAAAACATAGATAGATCCCTATTCATATAGCCATAGGGAGATTCTATTCTAGACAACTTTTAACGTCAATTTTCAAATCACACTATTTGATACTTTTTGATGCCAATTTAAAATAAAATATCTATATTTTATTATAATATAATTTTTTTAGACGTAAGCTTAAATACAAATTTGTTGTGCACTTCGAAGCATTAAGATTCATAGATTTGGCGCGAACAGAAAATTCATTGCATGTTGCACCCGTCAGGGCTTAAAGAGCAAATTTCTTATTATTGGATTTTATTTCTCTACGATATTTATAAAAGTTTAAAAATTAACAGAGTTTTGTGTTTTTGTGGTATGATCTTATGAAAGCGGGCCAATTTGGTTACACCCGTCATGCACTTTAAAGCTCTCTCGTGGCTATTTGATCGTTTCATATAAATTCTTGTAAATAGATAACAATAGTATATAAAAAAATGTTACCCTTCTAGAAATAACTTAATTGCAAATGTGTTTCTTTCTAGTAGTAAAAGACGTTTAAAGCGTCTAAATGTTGCACCGGTCAGAATAGAATCGCCCCATACACTCTCGAAAATTTGTTTTTAAGTACTGTGGTGTCGGGTATCATATTTTCGGGCTTGACCGACTATACTTTCTTACTTGTTTAACATTGATAAAGAAATGAACAAACAAAAAATTATAGCTACGAGCGAAGCACGAAGCACTGTTAGCGTTTGTCTTTTCCACAAATCTACCGTACCTGGACACTGCATTCTAGAATTCGGGAATTTTTGCTTCTTATTTTACTTTTCAAGCATTTAAGTACGGGTATGTTCTAGAAATCGAAATCAGGTGGATTTAGAACCGAGTTAAAGCTTCTAAAAGTATTCCTTTTTTATTTATTTCATACTTAAAGTACCACCAGCGTTTAAAAAACTGCAGTTAAAGTGAAAAACTACCATTCTGTATTTGCCATTAGCCAAAAAAAAACGGTTGCTTTTAATTTGGATTCATTAAATGTTAACGGTCGCTGTCAACAGTTTTGCATATATTTTTCGTATTTTGTTCGACAGTTTTTGGTTTCGACTGCAGTTTTTTAAACCCTGGGTACCACTCATCTTTATAAGAACAACTTTTAGAATTAGGAAAAACTGCGGTCATTATGTAAATAATTAAACTTGAAATCTTGTTCGATTTCAATATCACTTCATTTCCTTTTCTAGAACATGCTATAAACCGTGCTCGCCAATTGGCGAGTGACCAGTATGAGGTTTGTATGACGGAGTAAACGAAAATCGTGACCATGGTAGGCCAAATATTTTTGACTCCCGTTTTTCCTTGCCAACATGATAGAGTCTGTTCGCAATGTGTTGTTTCTCCTCGTAATAGAAACATCGATGTTATAGAAGACTTCACGCAAAGTTTAATTGGTGGCGGCCTTAGCTAGTGCATCCATAGACCTTTTGGTTTCCAAAAACCTCTCATGCCCATTGGTGTAGGGTATAATGATAACAATTTAAGCGAAAAATTTTGTAGAAAAAAAACTATTACAATTATACAAATAATCGAATTAACGTTAATTAAAACTGTCATTGACAACTCATTCGTTTATAATTATTGATATTATTTTTGTTTGTCGAATTGTAAACAAAAAAAAACAAACATTAAAATTACACTATACTTATAATTTTAATCCGCCATTTGTTTAATTTTTTATTATTATTATTTTTTTTTTTTTTTTTTTTTGCAATTATGAATTCAATTTATTTTATTAGTTAATTAACAACTTTAGGAAATAATACTTAACTAGTTACCGAAAATAATTGCTCGGTCACAAGTTAATTATGGAATAAATTTAAAGCAAACTTTACATAAAATTAAATTACTTAATATTTTAATAAAAAATTAATTAAACTATTTTTTAATATTGTGTATTAATTACAATTATTTTATTTAAAAATTTAAAGGGTAATCACGATGGGTGCAAAGTGTGCAATCGATGCGAATATGTACAAATACACAACAACAAAATATACGCATGTGCAATTAGCTGAATTTTACTTCGATTGCACTTAAAAAAAACCATGAGCAAAAATAGAAGTGTTCAGTTGCAAATATGCGCAAACAACAACTTTTCACAAACGGACCGCCATATTTTTCTATTTGTAAAAAAGAAAATTTTAAACAAAAATGTTTGTGATCGCTTTAGCGCAAAAATAAAGCAAAAATGATTGTTGTAAATTTATAAAAAAAAAATAACCACGGGTCTCCACGTAGCATAATTTATTGCGGCAAACGTCAAATATGATTGCTCTATTAAATTTGCGACGTATTGACCGCATATTGGCATGAGTGGCAATCCATTGCGCAATGATTGCTCTTCTGATTGCTTGAGAAATTATTGCTTAGAGCCGGTTCACATACGTCAAGTTTGACTCGTCAAGTCTTGAGTTCTTAGTCCCAATTTACACTAGCGACATTTCTTGCCGGACATTTTTATAATTCTCTTTTAATCTTACCCGAAGCGTTTACATATGTAACATTAGAAGTCAGACAGAAATTAATACTTGTATGTAAACTACGAAAAGTAAGAAAGAGAAATGAAAAAATGTCCAGTACAGATAGTCATGTACTACACACTCTACCTTTTCGACCCCTCGCCGTCAATCTTCGTCTGTCCGGCAAGAAATGTCCCTAGTGTAAATGGGGACTTAGGAGAGAGGGAAAAGGAAATAACACTCTTTTTCCCCTTCTCTCCTAAAAGCTTAAGATTTGACGAGTCAAAATTGACGTGTGTGAACCGGAACTTAGCAATCTGCTGTAAAATGAGTTGTCATTTATCTGACATTTCATTTCTCTGTTTATGTTTATTTATGGCAAAGCAATTTCACGTGTTCTCCAGCAATATAATCAGCAATTATTGCGCCATTGTTCTGCCGACGTTTTGCTAAAAAAAAATGGCTTCGTGGAGACACAGCGTAAAGATTTTTGACAACTTATGCTAGTGCTGCCAGAAGCTTTTTGTGTTGCCAGTATAAATTTTATAAAAAATAAAAGTGGTATGTATGCTCACGATCTATCATAATATCCACTGTTAATTTACAAATTTGCACAACAACCATCGTGATTACCATTTTTATTTGCTTAAATATCGTGTGCAAGTTATCACTAAAATACAAAAAGTACTTCCGATTCCGGGAACTTTCCCGAAAACTATTTTGAAAATTAAAGAAAATTTTAGACAGGAAATTTAAAAAAATGTCCAATAAAATATTATGGTCACCTAAATTTTAGTTTAAGTAGCACCATTTGTAACTAAATGGGGGTGGGGTTAAAAAAAAATAAGAAGAGACAATTTTTTTGACAAACTGAACTTTGTTTTTATACGTCAATACAGGGTCTAGTTTTTCACATAATTAGAAAATTGTTACAGTTTAAGCATCGTTTCGAATAAAATTACGCGACGTATCGAAAACCGGATTGTGGCATTCGGATCGAAATTTGTTTAAAAATGTAAAAGATGAGTAAAAAGAAATGATACTTTTAAAATGTGAACAAAAACTGTCTGTTTGGTCCCGATCCCGAATTTTTTAACTAGCTCCGGACTAAACCAATTTATTGTCCAAGTTTAGTGTCAATCAGTCCAGCGGTTTTTGAGTTTTAGGAGCACATACACAGAACAAACGTTTTTATATACATAGATAAAATATATCGTTACATAAACGCAAAACTATTTAAAATGATTAATTGATAAATTGCCTTAAACTGTTTATAACTTATTTTTCTTGTAAAACCTGCCGGTTTTGAGAATGTTGCATAATATGCAAACTTTTAGTTATGTAGGTCTTTAAGCGTTTATCATATAACATTTTGTAGATAGGCTCTTTTGTTTTTTTTTTAAATCTCTAATTTTGGTAATTTTTGTCGATGCAATACATCAGAATTAATGATCTTCACGAAATTCGGCAGAGTTATTTCCAGTCATTTAGAAATGTGACATACTAACATCAAACCGTAAGTAGCTTTACCCAGTTGGGCATTTCTTCAAGACAACGTCGAGGACGCGTACAAGACCCATAGTAAATCCCTGACGACATGTTGGCGACAGCCCATGCAAATCGTTGACGACTTTTTCGAACAAAGGGCACTTAAGTCGTAAACGATAATGTGAGCGACATTATTATGCATATTGTCGTTAATGATCATATGGTTAACAATGTGGTTAAAGTTGTCACTGGCGACTATATAAACGACTTTTTTCTCATAAAGTCGTTAATGCCCGATTAGCGACATTACCTTAATAGTGTCGTTGATGACAATACTGTTGATACTATCTACGATTTAGTCGCCGATAGGTAAGTGACAATTACGGATTTAACGAACACAGATTCTGATATATTGGCGATACTTCAGATTTGCCGATATATCCAGAATAAGGGGAACGGGTAAATGGGTTACCTCGAGGTTATATTTGCTAAAATCTCTTAGGGTCTTGATGGGCTGGGAATTCCAACTAGTGAATTCCAGGGCCTTGATGGGCTGTGAATTCCAACTAGTGAATTCCAAACTAATGAAATGGCCGATGAGTTTGAGAGACTGGGCTCGAAAATAGTGGATACTGGATGTGTGGAGACAGTCAGACCTCCAATAGGCTTTGATTAATAAGAGAATGGGATCTGAACTTAACATATCGTCGACATAATATGCAAACCTGCTAACTTCCAATAACTTTTAATGTAAACAACAAATATAGTAAACCTAAAAATATAGTTGGTTTAACACACTTTAAGACTCAATTTGAAGAAAAACTACATGCTGGTCGACGAGGTGTATCTTTCTCTCCAGGCGGCATTAAAATCTCAATTTACTTAAAAAGTGGATTTAGCAGGTTTGCATATTAAGCCTACGATATGACAATGTAATCAGCAGGAACATATATTTTTTGTGTTTCTTGTCCTATCAATTCACGTATTCGAATTGCACAATTGAAACACAGCCGCGAATAACGGTATAAGTTACAAAATAATAATATTTAACAGGCAGGATTATTTATTTTTTAATTTTTTTTTATTATCAAAAATATTGATAATAAAAGCAAAACATCAAGAAATATTAATTTTAAATTACATACAAATTTAAAGTTTTGATTTTTTTTAGTAGAGGAAAACGTAAGCGACCATTACATGCATTTTGTCGTCAAAGTGGTTCGAAACACGACAAAATGCATGCAATGGTCGCCTAAGTTGTCCTCAATAAAGCCTAATTGAAGACAAGATGAGCGACAATTGCATGCATTTTGCCGTCAGTGTGGTTTGAAACACGACAAAATGCATGCAATGGTTACTTTCGTCGTCGCCAATAAATTATTATTCAAGACAAATTTAAAAAAATGTCTTCAAAAAAGTCGTAAATACGATTTTTAACACGACAATATACACGTTTTCTTACTTAAACTGTCGTCATCAATGTTATATAGGCGACAAATTCAAAAATGTTCGGAAGACATCGTTGACGACATTTGCGTCTATGACCATTTGGCCAACTGGGTATACAAGGCGAATTCATTTTTCAGGTGGCGTAGAAAGCACAGCTGTGCTACTTTTTTTTAAATTAGGGAGAGGAATGTCAAAAGTTACTTGTGTTTTTGACATATCGGCCAACGAATGCAGCAACAAAATACATTGTTGTGTTTTTTGGTGTTGTTACTTGTTGTAGTATCGACACCACCGTTTACATGAATTCGCCTTGAATAATATATATGAAAGACAATGTCGGTCATGTCGTCGTTTATTAACTTCTTCAAAAGACAGTGCACTAGACAATGTCGAGTATTTTGTCTTCCACGACATTTTCCTCTAAATTGTCTTCCAGAAATCCTAAGTTATAGAAGACATGTCGTGCATAAATTGTTGACGACAATGTCGTCGACGGCAGTTTGGCCAACAGGGTATATGAGGCCTATGGTAAATTATTTATTATTTTATTACAATATTATTCGTTACAGTTTTAGGTGTACTTAACTATTTCCTGAGAGAAGGTTTTATCTCCGGCCAATGGCTAATAATCATGGTAAATAATAATTATTGACCGATGTTCACGAAATTTAGTAGTGTGATTAACATTTGTGCAAAATATTGTATCAATCTATGCATTATCCCACCAGTTGTGTTAGTTTTTGTAACAAAATTATCAGTTTTTTAGGATGCTGGTTCCACATTTGGATTCATAAATCTTATCCTACTGAGCCGATTTAGCTGGATTTCAATCCCAAACTGCTTAGGACAACTAGAGCCAATTTAACACCAATGTTGTGCGTTTCTTTTAAGTTGTTAAAATATGAGCGTGTTTTCCATAGACGGACAGCAAGACGGACATGGCTAAATCGACTTAGAATAAATCAAGGACCCAGATTATAAATACACTATGGGGTCTGCGATAAATAATAAAAAAGTTTCACACGGAATGACAAACTTAGTATACCTGTATGGTTAAACATATATTTTGAACATCAACATTTCCACTTTTCCAAGAACAGATCCCTGTTTCTAAAAACTACAAGTTACAAATCTACAAGTAAAATACATACGTCTAAACAAGCAACAATTTTCCAATTTTTGCTTGAAAAGTATTTTACGAATGGATTTGTAACTTGTAGTTTGGGCAGCTTGTTAAAGTTTAAAAACAACCCAAAGTTTTCGCTATATGGTAACATTAACTTTATCTTGTTAATTTTTTGTGGGCTTTTGTTCTTCTTCTTTTTAATTGTTAGCTTTTGTTCCAACGTTGTTGCAATACATATGTATTTTTGTTTACTGCATGTGCTGTAATGCTCGTTAATTGAAAGATTCTTAACTCTTGATGCCAACTTCATGTTTGTTATAGTTTTGTGTGGGTGGTGTTAAAGACTTAAATTAAAAAGTTCTTGAAAACACACTACAAATTGTTAGAGAATAACAATAAAGTTCGTGAAGTTAAAAAAGTTCGCGTATTTATTTTGATTTGCAATTAAACGAACTCAGAGGTTTATTATAAAGGGATTAAACCGAAACACATTACACTTTCTTTGTTACAAGATTTTATAAGCAATTCATAATGATTCATTTTATAAAGTAAAAACGTAACAACTAAGTGGCGGGCTGTGTGAGGACATCTCGTTTAATTTCTGCTGGCTCTAGCATCTGTCTTATATCAGCTTTTCGTATCCAACGACCCATATTTAATCAAGTCCAATCATTAAATCTGCGCAAATGATTACATCGCCTACAATATCAGCCACAATAAATACGTTATTCTACTTTACAAACTTTATTGTTATTATTTAATGTTATAATACAATAATTTGTACATTAATTTTAAGAAAATCTACTTTCAAAAATTTGTTAATTTTAGTCCTTAAAACCACCAACACAAAACTATAACAGACATGAAGTTGCTTTCAAGTGCTAAGAATCTTGTAATTATCGAGCATTACAGCACATGGAGTTAACAAAAATACATTTAACAACAGCGTTGGAACAAAAGCACAAAAACTGACCATTAAAAAGAAGAAGAAAAGGGACAAATAGTTTAAAAAAAAACAAAGTGAAAAGTTAATGCAGAACGAGGAAGCAAGATTATTAGGGTGTTCAGTGCCCATGTTCTGTAACTTTCGCGTCGAGAAACTTTTCGATTGAAATGTGTGAAATGAAACAAAAATGCCATATATTGTAACAAACAGCTGTTTTTTTTACTAAACTGTGTCTGTAACTTATTTTAGGGAGTTATAGCTGTCACATAAGGAAATTACTCGCCAATTTACAGAAAAAGTGTGTCTGTAACGTTTTTGTGAGAAAAGTTCCCGCTTTGAAATGTCAAATAAACTCACGAAAAAAAATGAGGCGAGAAACAATTTTAACACTAAAAACTATTAAAAATGCAAAATGCATAGAATAATAATGATAATATTTTGTTCTTGGCACATTTTTTCATTGTTCAATTATTTTGCTTTTAACATTTTTATAAAATATACGAATTTTTTCAAAGCTCATTTGCAAACAACAAACATTTAAGTTGCACTTAACATTATTTGCTATAGCCTACGGTTGTATTTTCCACGGCGTCTTTAAAATTGTTTAAATTTTAGTAAATCACTAAAGTTACAGAACATGGGTACTGGAAATCGAAAACGCAAAACTCATGAATTTTAAACGTCGTTTTTTAATAAGACTTCTGTAATTAAAGAATTTTATGACAAATATTAAACAAATATTTCTTTATTAAGCCTAGTACTCTGTTCAAATTTGTGAAAAATGTTGAGCAGCATTTATTATTTCACAAGAAAATTTTGACATGTATCAATGTTATACTATGTTCACACTTGAGTTCTTAAACGCGTTTAAGCAGCTCGAACGTGATTAATCTCTAAACACTTCAAAATCAAGATGATTACCCATACATTGAAGTGATTTGTTAATCACTTCAAATCGACATGATTACAACTAAATCACTTCATAAACCACTTAGAATCCACTGAACATACCTAATAATGTAGAATCGCCAACATGTCGTGTACAACCGGCCAAGATTTCTGCTTAATGTTTTTATTTTTTTCCTTAAATCATTCATAAATTTTCACAATTTCATCATTAAAATGATTAAAATAATTTTCTGATAACTTTATAAAAGTGTTTTTATCCATTTTTAATACTTTAAAGAAATACAAATTTGTTTGATTTTTTTTTTGTGTGTTTTTTTCTTAATCATCTGTCATCTTAACATCTCAAATGTAATGTGAACGGCTTTGATTAGCTAAATCAACATTTTGCTTAACGCGTTTAAAAACCCAAGTGTGATCTTAGCATTACCTATCATGCGAGTTTGTACACAGAAAAAATTATTTTTCCAATTCAAACAAAAAATTTGTAGAATCAAACAATTTTTTGTCTGAAATCGGTCCTATAAACAAATTTGCATATTCAAACAATTTATTTGCATTTTGTTTATTGAAAAAAACACTGATTTTTTCAAACAAATAATTTAACTGAATCAAACAAAAAGTTTACTGAAATTCATATACTAAATTTCAAAAAAAAAAAAAGTAAGCACTGTATGAGAAGATGACGGCAGAGCAGAGCCGCCGGCTGGCTTTGAGACACATTTTTTTTGTTGGAATAATTTTTGAACGAAGTCTTATTTATACACACAACACAATGTTTTTCTTTATCACTCTCTGTTGCTGTATCCTTTCCTTTGAAATGTAACCAAAAACGGCAGCAGACCGACTCGATATTTTTTTCGCCATCATTCTATTTTTGTATTTGATGTATTTAACCAAACAGTTTTAAAAAATTGAATACGGGATTTTGTTTCTTGTAATGTTGTTTCTGCTATTGTTTTTCTTATAGTTGGCCTTTTTTAAAGCGTCCAAAAATAGACTGTGTGTGTTTTTTGTTGTTGTTCTTATATTTGTTGGTTAAATAAAAATCAAACAAAAATATTATTTGAATCAGTAAAAAAATTTATAGAAATTAAAAAAATTTTCAAACAAACGTTTGTTTGAAAATAATTCGGCAATAATTTTTTCTGTGTATAATTTGATGATTTTATTCCTACAAAGTATCTAACATTGTTTTGCGTATGTAAGCAAACCCCACACAGAAAAAATTATTTTTCCAATTCAAACAAAAAATTTGTAGAATCAAACAATTTTTTGTCTGAAATCGGTCCTATAAACAAATTTGCATATTCAAACAATTTATTTGCATTTTGTTTATTGAAAAAAACACTGATTTTTTCAAACAAATAATTTAACTGAATCAAACAAAAAGTTTACTGAAATTCATTTACTAAATTTTAAAAATAAAAAAAAAAAGTTTTTGCACAAGCAATGACGCGCTCACAAGTAAGCACTGTATGAGAAGATGACGGCAAGAACAGAGCCGCCGGGCTGGCTTTGAGACACATTTTTTTTTGTTGGAATAATTTTTGAACGAAGTCTTATTTATACACACAACACACAATGTTTTTCTTTATCACTCTCTGTTGCTGTATTTTTTCCTTTGCTAAAGAAGAAATGTAACCAAAAACGGCAGTAGACCGACTTGATATGTTTTTCGTCATCATTCTATTTTTGTAATTGATGTATTTAAGCAAACAGTTTGAAAAAATTGAATACGGGATTTTGTTTCTTGTAATGTTGTTTCTGCTATTGTTTTTCTTATAGTTGCACTTTTTTAAAGCGTCCAAAAATAGACTATGTGTGTTTTTTGTTGTTGTTCTTATATTTCACATAAAGAAGTGTTGCTTACGATCAAATAAAAAAATGCAAAAAGACGACAACATTAAAGAGCGTTAAATATTTCATACAAAATTATGAAAACTTGACACCAATAACGCGTTTATTATATTTTTGAAGAGTTGTCCACATTTTTGTTGGTTAAATAAAAATCAACCAAAAATTTTGTTTGAATTAGTAAAAAAATTTATAGAAATTAAAAAAAACAAGCGTTTGTGTGAAAATAAGTCGGCAATAATTTTTTCTGTGCACATGTATTTTACAAAAATAATTTTTTTTAATAAAAAATAAAGTAAATATGGATAAAAAAAACTGTTACCGGTTGTGTTATATTAATTTTTTATTTCTTATTAAATAATCAGTTCATCCTTTTTTGCTTTTGCTTAAAATTTCACCTGAAATAAGCGAAGCTTACTTTATTTCGCAGTTGTAAAAAAATGTTGCCAGAAACAATTCGTAACTTTTTCACAAAATGAACAGAGTACAACTCTATCAACATTATTTCATAGATACATATTCCGCACAAGTTTTTTTTCATATGCGTTTTGACAGCATTTCACGTGAAATGTTGAACAGAGTACCAGGCTTTAAACGGAATTTTATAACAAAAATTATAAAAATTAGATTAAAAGTGCATTAAAAACAACTTCCAAATTCTTGCTACTTACTGTATTTTGAAAATTCCTTTCGTTTGCCTAAAAATAAAAAAAATCTGTCCTTTTTTCCTTTCGCTTGAAAATCCCTACAAAAAAAGGAAAATTCCCCACTATTGGCATCACTGTGTGTCACGCCCACCGGGAAACCTTTCCAACTTTACTTTTCATAATAACCATACCCGTAAAATTTCAAAAAATATACAGAAAAAAATTAATATATGTACCTCCTTTCTCCCCTCTTAAAGAAGGGAGTCGCAAATGTGTACTGAATATTTTGGAAGGTCTTTCAAAAAGAAATACATATATACCTTCTAGAAGGAATACTTCTTAAGGTATGATATCATACGAAGCGAATCTTTTAGAAAGGTGTATAGAGGACTTCAAAAGGGCCTGCCACTTGCGGTCCTTTCAATATTTACCGCTGGTAATATGTACAAAATGTTAACAAATATGTATTTGTTTGTCTGTTGCTAAAAACAAAAACTTTTTAACTTAGGGAAAAGTGTAGGGAAATTTTTTTTGATTGTAGGGAAAAAAAGCGATTTTTTTTAGACGCGTAGGGATTTTGTTAAATTCCTCCTGGCATCATTGGTGACGCATCCTATACAAAAATATTTACTTATATATCTGTGGCATTTTGACAAAACGTCTTAAGTCAAATTTAAAAAAGTTGAAACAAATTTTGTCAACTATACGCATTTCCATTTAAAAAACATCTTTGTTTGCGAGTACGTTTTTAAAATTTTGTATTAAAACGAAAAGCACATTTTGTGTTCATAGTTGGTACAAATTCATAAATCCCATTTGCCATCCCTGTGTCTTGTATTATAAACATTTATAATTATTTTTTTTTTATTTACTCTGAAACTACTTAATTAAATCAATTTTCAATTTGTTTTGTGTTAATTTATTTTGCAAAACAAATTGTTTTATTAAATAAATAAACACATATTTTTAATATCATAAAAAAGAATATCAATTAAATTTGTTGATTTAAAAATTATTTAAGCAATATTTAATTGTCATTTAAATAATATTTGCATATACATATTTTAATTTTGATTTCTAATTTAAATTCTGTGTAAATATTTTTATACCCTCCACCACAATTAGTTGTGAAGAAGGTATATTAAGTTTGTCATTCCGTGTGAAACTTTTTTATTGTTCATCTCAGACCCCATAAAGTATATATATTCTGGGTCCTTGAGTAATTCTAAGTCGATTTAGCCATGTCCGTCTGTCTGTCCATCTGTCCGTCTGTTGAAAACACGCTCACTTTCGAAAAACCTAAAAAAGACCTAAACAAACTTGTGTCAAATTGCTTGTAGTTATCCTAAGCAGTTTGGGATTGAAATTCAGAAAAATCGGTTCAGTAGGCTCGGAGCCATGAATCAAAATGTGGAACCACCACCTAAAAAAAATTGATAATTTTGTTAAAAAAACTAACATAAATGGTGGAATAATGCACAGAATGACATAAGATTTTGCAAGAATTCGTATTATTCAACTGGAAATTACGCTGTAAAATTTTATGAAGATCGGTCCATAATTTACCCTAGGCCCCATATAAACCTTACTTCCGGAAAACAGTTTAGTACGCATGAAACCGTAAAAAATAATGTTATCAAAACAAAATGCGGTACATCAAAGTTTTATAGAACTATAAAAAAGTTCTATACTTTACCCTAGGCCCCATATAAACCCTACTTCCGGAAAACAGTTAAGTACGCCTAAAACCGTAAAAAATAATGCTATCATAACAAAATTTGGTACATCAAAGTTTTATAGGACAAAAAATAAAACTATGTAATTTCGTGAAGATCGGTCTATAATTTACCCTAGGCCCCATATAAACCCTACTTCCGGAAAACAGTTTAGTACGCCTAAATCCGTAAAAAATAAGGCTATCATAACAAAATTTGGAACATAAAAGTTTTATAGCACTAGAAATAAGACCGTGAAATTTCGTGAAGATCAGTTCATATCTTACCCTAGGCCCCATATAAACCTTACTCCAGGAAAACAGCTTAGTACGCCTAAAAACGTAAAAAATAATGCTATCATAACAAAATTTGGTACATCACAGTTTTATAGAACTAGAAATGACAATGTGAAATTTGGTGAAGATCGGTGCATAACTTACCATAGGCCCCATTTAAAGCCCACTCTGGTAAAATAATTAAATACGCGGTAAACTTTCTTCCAGTTTAGCTTCATTGCAAACGCTTAAACTAATTGCACCGTTGTATTGAAATTTATGTTTTTTAATACCAAAAATCGTTCTGCAGAATTTGGGATGATTGGTTCATAGCTTACCATGCTTTTTTTATAATTTATTCTCCTGAAAATCATTTAAGTTCAGCTAAAACTGATATTCTACGCAAGCTTTTTAAAATTGATTCTGATTGTCGGTCAATAATTTTATATAGGTTTAAACCGCAACAAATTTTAATGCAGATGTCTGTTTTTACAAAGATTATAATAATAAAAAGACATCATACAGATATTACTCCTAAAACATTCGAAGTGTCGGTGGAGGGTATCAAAGATTCGGCACAGCCGAATATAGCACTCTAACTTGTTTTTTATTATTTTGCTGATATGTATATACATACAAATAAGTTCCTTTTACTCCTCTGGGAAGCATATAGTCGCTGATAATATAAAATTATTTTTTTTTTTTGTTAATAAACTGTTAATTAGATTTTGAAAATAATACACACTTAACACTAACGTAACAAAACAAGCACACGCTGCACACAACATACATAAAGGGTGATTTTTTTGCACGATAAAAGTTAAAATTGTAAAAAAATATCACAAAAAATTTAATTTTAATTAAATAATGTTTTTTATGCAAAAAATTTAATCATGAAATTAAAATTGGAAAACTATTTAGGGCACATGGGCTGTTCTTGATGAAGTGCGTTTTTGACATCCAATTTTGGGCCCATTTTGGTGCACTGATGCCACCAGTGTGTAGTCCGAACCAAACGGTGCATTTTTCTTAGATGTAATAAAGCTCGTAGGGTTTTTTGTGGATTGGTCTTTAAACACATTCGAGACAGCAAGCTACCGACTTCAATATGTCAAAAATAGAATACATGTGTGTATTTGGCAATGATTATTTTCACGAAGACACGGCTACATGGCTGCAGGTTGTTGTCTGTGCTTATTTTGTCGTTGTAGTCAAATTAAACTAATTTCTATTTTTGTCCACTACAAAACAGAAAAAGTGTTGCTTATAACAAAAAATATTTAAAGAATGAGTGCTTAAAAAATTTTATTCTTTTTTGTTTAACAGAAAAGAATCGGCTTGAAACAAGAATATTAACTCGGCTTAACACCAAATTGATATTTTTATAATTTTTTAGTATTCTTGAAAGAAGTTCTCTAGGAACATGTTTTTCGCTCCAACGCTCCTAGTTAAGGAGTTATAGGTCGTAAAAGTTGCAAAATGCTTATCTATTTAGGTAAAAAATTAATCTATAAGATTTGGGAATCATTGGAAAATGCTTCAAAATGTGTTTTACATGGCGTTTAAAGCATACCGATTTACCAATTAGGAGGTTACATTATATATTCATACTCCGTGGCTGACATTTTTTTTACAAAATTGGCTTTATCTTTAAATTATGTCGATATTTATTTATTTAACCTTTAGAAATTTGCTTAATAAACTTGTTACATAATTAAATATGTAACAAGTACAAAAATTATTACCACATATATATTTTTACTCAAACTTATAAATACAATTTAAATCCAAAATAAAATTTTTTAGGCTTAATTAATATAAAATTCTATATGAGAGGCTTAAAGCGCAAGGGGTTCAAGTGACTTATGTTAAGTAATGAGACAAAAGCGGTTGTTTCGCTTGTGCTCCAAGTGAAGCATTTACCCATTGTGCTTTAGCCCCTCATATAATGGAGTTCCTAAAAATATACTTTATAAAACCTTGAAGTATTCCCTAAACATAGTCTTTTGAATTGTATTTTAAGAAAAATTTGTATGAAAATTATTGCTGCAGTTAATTTTCTGAAGCAATAACTTTTGACATAAATAAAATCGTTTTATTTTTCTTTTGTGATGCTTTTTCTTGTCATTTATAAGAAAAATGTCACTTGTTGGTTCAATATTTTAAATAAAATTTGACATTGTTATTGTTGAAACTTTGCACAGCTGTTGTGCAGTAAAAAGTATCAGCATCACAACTGCAACTGGTAATTACGCATCAGCAACAACATTTTGCGTCACTGCAGCATTGATGAATAGTTTTCATGCATTAACGTACGTACCCAAAGTGTTCTGCAACTTTTACGACCTATACCACGCTCGTCGACGGACAAATTTTTTTATTTTTAATGCAGATTATATTATTTCTTTATTAAATCTGCCGTTAAAATTATATTGTTTATTACTTCCAAAAACAACAAAATTATAATATTTAATATGTTTTATAATAAATTCGATTGTTTTTACGTTATAAAATGTATTATAAATAAGTATTTATATATTTATAATATTATATTAAGTTTGTATAAAAGTCTGCAATTATGCATGTTTTTCATTTTATGAAATTAAAAATAGTGATAGTGGCACCACTGAAATATAAACACACAGTAAAAAAGACAGCTGTTTATATTTTTTCAATTGTAGCTGCCGTCTTCAACATAATTCAGTAGCTGACTACACGACTATAATTGCACCCAGCAGCATTTGTAGTCGTGTGTCCGTGAAGCCTGCTGTGGTGAATGCATTACTTTATATGCGAAAATTTAGTCTAGTAACAAACCCGTTAAGCCAAAAATTATCCTAATCGCTGTCCACTAGAGATAAGTGATCCCGTGATTTTGAAGGAACACCGTGATTAGAAAACGTGATTTAAAAATCGCATTTCCTTAACTGTGATTGTGATCACTGTTTTTCAGTTCTTTTATAGTTATTATAAAATAAAACAACTACACTTTATCGCTCATTTACTTCAATAGTGACATAACTCAAAAAATTACATGTTGGAGTTAGTTACACA
Organism: Pollenia angustigena; assembly: GCA_930367215.1. Taxonomy (NCBI): domain Eukaryota; kingdom Metazoa; phylum Arthropoda; class Insecta; order Diptera; family Polleniidae; genus Pollenia; species Pollenia angustigena. Next base: position 197,925,879 of record OV884060.1, read on the forward strand.
GAATTGTTCGCTATGGTTTTCTCTAAACGCGTTTATCTCGATATGGTTTTTTTAATTATATCACAATTGAAGTAAATGTGCGATGTGTCCTGAGATTTTTTTATTGAACGAATCACGAGCACAGATTCAGAACTTAAGAAAACAACAAAATATGCAATTAAACATGTATGCATTTTTGCAAAGGTAGTTCTTTTAACAAGGTATATTTATAGAGTACGCATCTCTACAACAAAAACATTGTAGTTTTCTTAGTGCTGTGCCCATATTTTTTAACTCTCGCGTCGAAAAACTTTTCAATTGAAATGTGTGAAATGAAACAAAAATGCCATATATTGAAACAAACAGCTGTTTTTCTCACTAAACTGTGTCTGTAACTTTTTTTTGGTGAGTAATAGCTGACACGTAAGGAAATTACTCACCAATTAACAGAAAAAGTTTGTCTGTAAAATTTTTGTTAGAAAGTTCCTCCCGCTTTGAACTGTCAAATAAACTCACGAATGAAAATGGGGTGAGAAAAAATGTTAACACAAAAAAATATATTAAAAATGCAAAATACAATGAATAATAACACGGAGGAGATAAGTATTTTGTTCTTGGTTGATTTTTTCATGGTTAAATTAATTTGCTTTTAACATTTTTTTTTAAATTATTGGAATGAACATTTTTTGTATAGTCGACGGTTGAATTTTCACCAACGTCGTTGAAAATTTCTCAACTTAAGTAAATTTTGATCGCCGTCAACGATATGGGTAACTGGCGCTCTCAACGTCTGTAATTTCATATCGGCTTCGAGTGGAATATTATGACAATTATAAAGTGACGACGTAAACTCTTTTCATTGTTTTCGAGTTACAGACACACTTTTTTCTCACTTTTCGAGAAACGATGCAATATTTTGTTTCACATCTTTTCCATGCGAGAAGTTCTCACCAAAGATACAAAACATGAGTACTGGTTCACACTCTTCAAGTTTTAACCGTCAAGTCTTAAGCTTTTATGAGAGAAAAGAAAAGATATTGCCATTTCTTTTCCTCTCCCTCTCAAAATCTCAAGATGACGGCTAAAACTTGAAGAGTGTGAACCACTGATAATCTGACAAATCTTAAATTGTACCGTCTCAATGGCAACATTGTACCAAATTGACATAAATTGTACTTAAACTTCTCTTTAAATAAAAAAAAGCATACATAGTAATTTATAACACTTTTTTGTTCAACAAAAATAAAACGAAACAAGTAAAAAAGTATAGTCGGTCATCCCGGCCTTTTGATACCCTACACCAAAGTAACTAAAGAGAAATGTTCGAAAGTGTACCCCATTTGCGATCCATTGACAAACATGGACCAGAGAGAACAAAATTATATTAGAAGATTAAGATTCATGTGAAAGTTCTTTGTGCCAAATATTAATATATCTTCATCTGTATGAGATTTGTGTGTCCTTAAGTGATTTTAGGAAGAAAGCTTATATGGGACCTATGGATAATTTTGGACAGTAGCTATCGTTTGTTGAAGTCAATTTATATGTCAACATCAATGGCATCAAAAACAATTTCTGGGAGTAGTAATTGTATGGGAGCTATGGCTAAATATGGACCGATTCAAAAAATTAGATTGCAAAAAAATTGTTTGGCACAAATTTTATCTAATTTCCGACACGATAAGATGGTTTTTAGGCACAAATACTATTTCAAAAAGAAGTTTTTATGGGGGCAATCTGAAATTATGAACCGATTCTCACCATTTTTAGTTGACTTTCTCCACATGAATCGAAACCAGCGTACAAAATGTCATCAAAATACCATCAAAACTGCGACATGTACTTTGTGCACAAGGTTATATGGACGGACAACTAGCCAGACTGTCAGTTCTTTTTTTACGAAAGGCAGAGAAAAGTGTAGACAGTGTCACCGAAACAATCGACAAAAGTGGCGAACTGGAGAACTTGATCCCAGGCTAAATCTACCTTAAAGAAATCATAAAACTTCGTGGGAATTATTTAAATTGTACAAAAAAAGGATAAAATGTACCAGTGTGCAAATTAAGTTTCGATTGCACCAAATTTGGTACAATTGTACCACAAATCCCATCAGTGGTGAGAACTAGCACTTACTCTCAAACAAGCTTTATTTACTTATATATGAAATTTTGTTTGTGTTATATGCAACATAAATGATCACCGGAACACAATAAAACATTTCCAGAACTTTATGGCTACCTTAAACCTTAAGCACATTTTTTAGTGCATTATATAACTCTTATTACAAAGTGCAGACCACCTAAATATTTATGGAGCTTAACCATTAACGCTTTGTAAAAAGGCGGGTTTAAGTTTTGCACAATTTCTTTTAGATTTTAGGACTGGGATTCCGGATGCTTTTGAGTTAAGTAGAACTGATATTGTTGTATTTCTACTCATATGCGTGAATATGTAACTACAAAATTTGATTATATTGTATATTATAATAAAGCAATGTATAAAGAACGCGTTTATAAAAAAGGCAGTTATCTAACAATTCAAAATGAATATTTAAAATTATTTTAAGTTTTTATATTAATTAAAACATCTGACAAACTATATGTTTTATGTCATGAAGTCGAACTTCTTAATTTTGATAATAAAGGCTCCGTTAAGGCTCAGTTAAGGCTCAGTTAGTCTTTACTTTCTGTTCTGTTACGAATCAGCTGATTTGTTTTTGTTATTAAAAAACCTGTGAAATTGATTAGTTTTTCTTTTCTGTTCTGTTGCGGTTCAGTTTGTTAAAATCAAAAACTTGTTAAGTTATTGTAAGTGACAGCAAAATAAATAATAAAAAATATATATTTATATTGAAATAAACTATTTTTTTAATTTTAAGAATTCATAAAATTTAATTTCTTAAAATTTATGTGCATTCAAGTTATTGAAATAAAACATTGGACGGTGCAAAGCTTATAAATTTGTCATAAATGGCTGATAAGTTGCTACAGAAAAAGTAACTATTACAATTTCGAAACAGAACGGAACGGAACAGAACAGAAACAGAAAATAAATATTAATTTTGCCTTAATTTTCAATCACATTTAGTAGGGAAATTGAGGGATAAAATACTTTTGAAAGAAATTTAGGAATTTACAAGCCCTCCCCTGCATCTTTTTCCATTAAATAACCCTAAGTCTATACGAGCAATTTGTACTTGTTAACATAAGCAATAACGTCGGCAGAATGACGTCACAGAAATGTTCTATGTTTAACATATTTTTCAGAGTGGAGTAAACAAACGTATGTCTAAACACAAAACATGAATTTGTATGTAAATAAATACTTACATTTTCTTTGGCAACTAATTTATTTTTAATTATTTTTTTATTATTAATTTGTAAATTTTGTATTTAAATTTTATGTATTAAGTTTAAAATTTTTTCTTTTTTGTAACTGATAATTGATTTTGACAGCTTGTGTTAAAAGATAATTGCTCAGCAATATATTATAACTTTTATTTCTGAGCATGTGATCAAATACATATTTATGCAGTCCACACGTTAATATCTAGTGTTGGCAATAGAATTTGATAGTTGCTACGGCAATAATTGCCAAACAAATTGCTCGTCTAGACTTAGGGTAACGGGAAAATATATTTAAGGAATAAATATTTGTAACTAAATGTATAAATTAATAATGCAATAAAACCGTCTTTTATTAAGTTTAAATTGGTAATGGCGCCTTTTTAACTCAAAAAGTTTTAGCACATAACTTCAAAAGTATGTAATTGTGAAATAATACTGATATCGTATTGAATTAACATTAAAATCTTATTCAATTAACATTTAAATGGCATTCAATCAACATTAAAATGGTATTGAATAGATATTTAAATCGTTTTGAATTAACATTTAAATAGCATTGAATCAACATTAAAATGGTATTGAATCAATATTAAAATCATTTTCAATCAACATTTAAATAGTATTGAATTAATATTAAAATCGTTTTGAATCAATATTTAAATGACATTGAATCAACATTAAAAGGGGTTTGAATCAATATTAAAATCGTTTTGAATCAACATTTAAATGGTACTGAATAAATATTTAAATCATTTTTAGTCAACAATTAAATAGTATTGAATTAATATTAAAATCGTTTTTAATCAACATATAAATTGTATTGAATCAACATTAAAATGGCATTATTGAATTAATATTAAAATCGTATTAAATCAACAATAAAAACATATTCATTCATTATTAAAATCCAATATTTTTAAAATGTTTTCATTTGTTTTAACATAACAACAATATAAATTTAAAATTAATTTCATGTTGAATGAAATTATAATCATATTGATTCAACATGAACGCGAGGTTGCTTCAACTTGGCTTTAATTCAACATGATTTGTAATGTTATTTCAAAATAAATTTCGTTTTGATTCAATTATGCTGGCATATTTAACCAACAGGAATTCAAATTGATTCCATAGCAAAAATATTGTTTACGGTTGTTATAAAATCCGGTTGAATCAACATGAAAAACGTATGAAGCTAAATCACCACCGAAAAACTTTAAAGCAACCTTGTTTTCTACGTTTTTAACTTCGGTGTGTGTTTACTTGCATATCATTGAACAAATAAACTTTGGCTTTTAAAAAGATATAAATTACTAATAAAGATGAAAAGAGAGCAAAAAATGCAACATTATTGCATGCAAAAAATGCAGTGAAGTAGAACAAATTTGTGTTTGTAACAAAAAAAAAACAGAAAATAACGGCTTAGCAAGAAGCTGTTACTTGACAAATTTGGTCACAACTATGATTCGTGATTTTTCAGTAACAGTAATCGATTCACAGGTGAAGAAATATCGCTGTTCTCTAATGTCCACCATAAAATCATAAAAAAGTCGTTGATAAGTTTTGCGAATCGATGACAGGGGTCTAATCACCGCATTCGATACTATCGTATCGAATAAGATATCGAATTTTTTTGCATACGACAGACAGTGACGTATCGAATGAAAACTCGATAAATGTAATGTCGAGTTACTAGATATCGAATGCTATTATTTCAAATTCAATACATTTCATTCGATATCGAGTTTCATGATACCAAAATAATTAATTTCGATCAATTTTGCTCGATATCGTATGCGGTGATTAGACCCCTGATTTTTAAAGTATTTTAAATAATTTGGTAGCGTTTGTTTAAGCGTAAATTTGCTCAAATTGTTTTAACAAAGTATACTGATCATAACTGTATACTATTGAACGCAGTATGACAGATCGTTTGACAGCCAACGCTTAAGTAAGTTCTATCGGCTATAAAGAAAACACCCTTTACATACACAACGTATATAACACATTAGCAGAGGACAGTGTTGCCAATAAATTAAATTCTTTTTCAGTGGAAGCGATAGCTATTTCCCAGCAAAAACTTTGCTTACAAAATGAGTAGAAGAATAATGAGAATTTGAGGAGTCAACTACTTACTTTTCTACTAGAAAAAGTACTTATTTTTGTTCGAGATGTCCCAAAAGTAACCACTTATAATTTAGCCTATTATAATCTAAAAATAATATGTTTTTTTTTATAAAAATAAAGTAAAAATTTTTCAATTTTTTTTTATTATTTTTTTTTTTATTTTATCTTATTTTATTTTATTTTACCTTATTTAAATTTTTATTTTTTTTCTGTCTCTGGCGGGATTTGATCCCGCAACCTCGGTGCTGATAGACTAGCTCGCTACCAGCTAGTCTACCGGGGCAGTCTAGTTTTTGTATTAAAAAACATTGTTTTTTGACTATAATGACTATAATGACATTTTTATTGTCATAATGAAAATTTAAATTTTTCTGTATATTTAAGTATAATAATTAAGTTATTATTTAATATATAACTAATACTCCAAAAAGTGGCGAATAAAGCTACAAAGTAATGACTTCTTGAAGTCATTAAAAGTAGGATTGTAAGTAAAGTTTTTGCTGGGTTTGTTTCACTACTATAAAATGTTTTGAATTTTTCAGATTTTTCCCATTCCCGGAAGTCCGGTTATTCCCATTAAGTTTTTTGTTAATAACAGTATGAAAAGGTATAGAGTTAAAATTCCTACTCGTGTGGAATTTCTCAAAGAACTTATCGAAACTAACAAAACGCTATTTGGGTTTTGCTAGTTTACCTGCCGTTCGGATTTCATGGCCTACAATAAGAACTAGAGAGGAAATTATTATAAATTGAAGATAAGCAAAACTTTGTAAATCGTCTTAAGATGATATTGAATAAAGAAGCTTCTATTCTTTCGAAATGTGCAAGGAGCTGTAGTTGCGACAAATGGCGTGCGCTATCGAGCCATGCTGACCGAATTTTTGTTTCCAAAAATTAATCAGCTTAACATCAACGTCATTTGGTTCCAACAAGTCGGCGCAACTTGCCATACAGCGCGCTAAACAAAGGGCGAAATAAGTAACACAAACGGCTTGACAAACAAGCCAAAATTTTATGTTTGAACAAAGCTTTTGAGTCGTTATTTAGTGTGTTTGCTGGTTTGGACAAGCGTTAGAAGCATGCTGGTAAAAGTATTAAAATTTTTTTATTTTTGTACAAACATGTTAAGTATTTTCTAAACTGTTTGCGCTGACTTGTGCTAAATTTTATTATTTATAAAGCATAACGAAATGGACAAAGATAAAAGTTTGTTAATAGTATTTATTAAAGTATTCACAAGCAGAAAGCGTGTGTTTGCCATGCCGTCTGTGTAGTTTATTTTGCTCTTTAAAGCGAAATCCTGTTTCTATTTTAACACGTTGGCTGCCAAAGCCTTTTTAGAATTTTGATCGTTCAGTAGCAATGTCATTTAACCATTTTGGTCACCTGAGGCCAACAACTTATTTTTGTTCTTTTTTGTTTCTTAGTTCCTAAAAATAAGTTTTGACTACTCGCGACTTTATTTTGGTCCCTAATTTTGCAGTTATAACAGTTTTTTTGTGTCGCACATTTTCGTTCGACATGGCCTGGGAGAACATAAAACATGTTGTGGGGCCACGTCGCACGAAAATGTGCGACACAAAAAAACCGTTATAGCTGCAAATTAGGGACCAAAAAAAAAATCGCGAGTAGTCAAAACTTATTTTTAGGCACTAAGAAGAAGAAGAAGCATTCGTTTTGATAAATTTACATTTTAATATCACCATTTTTGCACTCCATCAACAAATTGATTTTTTAATTTTAAGTTTATAGTTTTTCTACTGATCTCCAAATTGAATTTCTAATTTGAACAGCCTGTTCATGGATTTCGAACGTCATCGTTCGCATAGAAAATTATATTTAAAACAAAAACAAAATTCGAACATTTGTTTTTGTTTTAAATGTAATTTTCTATGCGAACGATGACGTTCGATATCGTTAAACAGGCAGTAAGTGTATTGTTTTTCTACAGATCTCCATTTGAATTTACATACATATATGTATATTGTTAAACATTTTTTTGTTCATAAATGAATTGATTTTTAAAAGAATTAATAAAAATACAAATTAAAATTTCCAACTTTTTTATTATTCAAAAAAAGTACTATTAAAAATACACATGGGAAATATACCAAAATGTTCACCACAGGCCAGAGAATCCAAATTCCATGTAAAATTCCATATTAAAATGGACGAAAATGTGCGACGTGGCCTAAGGGTAACATTTAGGTGTCGCACGAAAGTGTGCGGCGTGGTCTCAGGGTAACATCTGGGTGTCGCACGAAAATGTGCGACGTGGCGTCTGGGAACATCTGGGTTTCGCATGAAAACGTGCGACGTGGCAGCCAACGTGTTAAGTTGAAGCAAATGCTTTAATTAACTTTTTTCTATTAGATGACTGCAAGCCTTAATTGGCACTTAGATCTATTGATTCATTATGATAACACGGTCTTCTGTTTTGTTACAGCTTTGAAATCGATATCCAAACTGAATTTTAATATTCCATTTTTCGTACCAATTTATTTGTCCGAAAATTAAGGGGTGGCATCACTGTATGTTATCAAAAATTTAATGCAAATTTAAATTTATTTATTACTTAAATTGCCATCTATGCAAAGTATATTAACACATATCCAAACAAGCATTTTCGAAAAATAGATTCTTCATTTTAATAATAAATCCAATTCCCAAAATCGAAATTTTGAAAATAGAATATTTCAACTTGCATTTAAAATCATTAATTGACGAAAAATTTCAATTACCTCGCCTTATAATATTTTCCGTTATCAGAATTTAATGCTGACGACTTAAGCTTCGTTTTGGCATAAAATTACCACTAGATCTTAAAGCGGGGTACACACCATCGTTCAAGAGTGAAAGTTTTGCACAAATCTTCGCTTGCTCGAAGTTGTGACCGCTAATTTTCTATTTTTTTGTCTAACTCTCGGTGAAGAGTATCAAAGACTCGGCTCAGCCGAATACAGCACTCTTACTAGTTTTTTTTTATCAAAATCGGGCCATTACTTTAAATACTTTTTTTAATACCTTGTTTGCTTCGGCTTTGAAATGACAGCTTAGATATTTAGGAAACTGAAAATATCGATCCACTTAGAAAACAAAATTGACAATTAATGTACATAGCTCCCAATTTGAGATACCTATCCTGTTATATTCTGGGTCCTTGAGCAATTCTAAGTCGATTTAATCATCCCCATCTGTCTCAGGCGAAAGTGAGCGGCCTCACTTTCGAATGACTCAAAAGAAAAGAAAATATCGATCCACTTAGAAAATAAAGTTGACAAATAATGTACACAAATTCCAATTTGAATTTCTATCGAAATTGGTCCGTTCACTTGGAGACTGCAGATTTTATTTTTTAATCCTCACTACGAATGTCCTCTTAGATTTTAAGAGCAACCGATCCACTTTAAAAATACTGTTAAGATAACGTTAATGAACTTTAACCGATTTAAGAAGCTTTTCTCCTTCTTGTTAAACAAAATCTTTGCACATCAAATTATTTTGAAACGTTTAAAGTTTTCAAACGTAAATCAAAGCATGTTTGTTGGGTGGGATGCTAAAACTTACGACTATGCGTTTGTATGGGCACACAGTTTGACTATATAAATTCATTAAATCGTATGTAACTCCAACAACTTTAAAATTATTTGAGGTAATGAAACAGTTCACTTCACGTGCTACATCCCTAAATAGTAATTAGGGAGAGCAAATTTCATATTATATTTTGACTTCGAGCGATTTTATAAAATTTAATTAGTGGCCAGTTTGTAGTTTATCTCGTCCAGTGTGATGGAAAAAGCGTAAAATTATTTCGACTTTTTTCAATTAATTTTCAAACGATTTTTGTCTACACGTTGATATATTTTTTTTAAGTTGGTTTTTGTAAATAATTACGATTATATTATTTTTGGTCATTTTACAATCAAAGGTTTTATTTTTGTGTTAAAGGTTTTTTTTTTAATAATAATAGAGGTAATAAATTTTATTTAGGTATGTAAACATATTTTTAAATATGTGTGTAGGTATTTTATAGCAAAATTAACATTTTAACATGTTTTTCTAGATCGCAAATGTTTGGTGTACAGTGTGGTATATTTTGCTCAAAGGGGTATAAAAGTAATCAGCAGCATTTTGTAGATTAAAATTGGAAATATCGACCACTTTAAATACCGAATTTCAATTAAAAATTCTATGCAGCAGAACAATTTAGGAAGGGTAGCAGGTTTGGTTTTAAAAACATTTAGCCAACATTCTAAATGTATAACAAGCAGCCGTATTTTGAACTTCGCTAAAGCTTTATCTCTATCGCTAAAAATATATAAAGTAGATTTAGCGATTTTTGGCTACGAATGCAATTCAGTAACGTGTATTGCTGAATTTGGTAAAGGTGCATGTAGACGACATGTTTTTTACATCTGACTTGTCAACTTTTCAAGTCACATGTAATTGTGCATGTCTGTCAAAATGGCTGTTTTACAGAAGGTTTATAATATTCGGTCACAAACGTACATGTAATTTGCTTCTGACATTGTCTCTGTTTTTTTCCCATAGTTGTTACAAAAACCAAAATAATAATGCCGCCACGAAAGTTTGTATTTACGCCGTTAAATAATTTAGCCATCTTAACATATTTTTCTTTTAATTCAAAGATACCAATTTAAGATATTATAGTGAAACGGTTTTTATATGTATAATTACATAAATTCTATTCAATCGTGCGATGATTATATATATTTCAGTATTGTAAAATATTAACTTCAGCCGGCTAATGATTCCGTCAATAGTGGACGCCGCTGCCGGTTTTTTCGCGGCATAGATTTCTGATGTCAGATGGTTTGTCAGAAGAAAATAGAGCACGCTCTAATTGAAATTTTGTCAGATGACTTTGCATCTGACTTCTACAGAAGCAAAGTTTAAAAGATAACACACGACATGTATGTATTTTGCAGTGGGAAATTTGACATGTCAGATGACAAAAACATGTCGTGTACGGTCGCCTTAATGCAATAAAAATTTAATTCGCCGCAATTTTAATATTTAGCGATCGAGATTAAGCTTTAGCTAAGCGAGTTACAGAATACGGCTGCTGAACAACTTGCAAGTATTTCGGGTGTAGTGGCCATAATTCCATTTCGATTGTTGGTTTTTGGTTGAGGAATGGATGGTTATTCCCAGCAGTCTATCAAATATTTAAAAAGGCAATGCAATTGTTTTATAAAAGTGGAAGATAAGCACTAAACGCAAAATGCTTCGAACCTGCCGTTTTGATGATGTTGATAACGTAATGCATGAGTGGATAACAGCCGTGTGAAAGAGCGTAATCCAAACTCAAACTCAAATAAAATTAAATCTCTATAATGAAGTTTCTATATAATGAAGTGATTTTATGGGCCGGCATATGAAAATCCTTCTACATAACCCTCCACGGGGGTGCTGGCTGGAAACGGGTACCAGTTGGTACTCGTCTACGACCAGGGCGTTGACCATAGAGGGTCACAATGTAACACCTATTGTCACACTACTGAGATGGGCCTTGATCATAGGTAGGAGGTAATCGCGGTCCGCGATTCTGCAAAATCCAGGCGCGTCTGTTCCCACATTGGACGGCGTTGTTACAAACATGGCAGAATGTTTAAAGTGCAGGTTGGGTGCCTAGGGCGTGTTCTCATACTGGCGATATGCGAAAGGTCATTTTCCTCAAATGACCTGTTGGTCGGTAGACCAATCCAGACGGTGACTAAATGAATCAATATATAAAAATAAAAATAAAATACGTCGGTGTTAGCAGTGACTGCGACCACCGGCAGGCACGGGGGAGAACCATCATCTCCTCTGCGTGTCGTCAGTGGTCACACATTCTCTGCTGTGGTTAAGGCGCCTAACGGTGGATGTATCAAAAATGCCAAAAATATCAAAATGACACGTACATATGCCGTTGTCGACTTAGCCTCGGATCTCCACAGTGTCAAAACAATTACATCGAAAGATGAATCTGAGCTGCTATACTCACCTAACACGTCTCGGGGTGCCCCTTCCATCAGAAGGAACAGGCCTTAGAGAAGAAAGGAAGGGTTTAGAGCTCTAGCGTAATATAAGGCTGCGGTCAGAATACAGCATCGCTCTGTCTCGCAATCCAATCTTTTCTCCAACGATGAGAAAGAGCGGCTAAAGTGGGCAACAGGAGCGATTGTAGAAGGCCGGCTCCACTTCTCCAAAAATCCTAAATATGCTGCCAAAAATCACGGTTACTACAACTGCATTGAAGAGGCCGTGATTAAGAGAATACAGGGGAAAAGACAGTGGTCAGTTGATGACTGTCCATCTGCCGCTAATCCTAAAGAGACAAGAAAATATAAAATCAACCACGGGAAGACCCTTAACATCCAAAGCTGTCACTGAACCCTTGCCAAAGGTCGCTAAAGTCAGCGAAGTGGCCAAACGTCCTCTGAGCGTGGCACTTCTGGGCATGAGTGGTGGAAGATAGTTGAATCCATAATCTTTAACAAAATCGCTGCAAAGATGGAGGCTGAACCTGAACGACCGCTGCCTTGTTTTGATGGGGCATGATGGTTCAATGGAATTAAGCTCATTAATTGCAAGGACAAAATGACGCTGGAATGGCTTAAAGGAATTGTTAGGAAGCTCAAGGGCCTGTGGCAAAGGTGAATTTCCGCGCATTGTAAAGCCAGAAGTCGCTCTTAGCCTCTTACAAAACATGAACCCAGATATTCCAACTAAAGAATGGCGGGTATTACATACTTTAAACAACAAAAGAGACCTCTTGTATCAGTGATATGAAGTGTGTTTCTTCGTTTAATGAAGCGACATCAACAAGACCCCAACCATACTACAGTATTTATCGGATATAAGAAACTTAAAAAATCCACGAAAAAAGTTTCTTATAAGCGTTTCTTTCTTATATACAATTATTTTATATAAGAAACTTATTTCTTATATAAGTAGCTATGGCCATAAGACTTTCATATTTTGTTTTTCTGTCTCTTTTTTTGTTAACATTTCTAACTATTAAATAATTATTTTCTATGTCTTTTGAGTTTTTCACTATTTTAGATGTTTTTGCAATTTCGCTTCTTTTTATACCGTTTTGTATTTCTTTAAAAATTTTAACTTTTGTTTTTATTGGCAAAAAACACAAAGCTTTTCATGAGTACCAGCTCGCTCATCTTAAACTAAAAGTAAAAAAAACTCTGTTCTTGTTGTAAAACTGTCAGAAAACAGCGTTGTCCATGCAAACTACATAAATTCTGTGTTGCCGTTGGAAGTTTCTTATATAAATTCTTTTTCTATACATTTTGTGGTTTTAGTGTTTAAGAAAAATGTTCTTTAATCAGGTTTTTTCTTATAAGCGTTTTTCTTATATGAAACCTTTTTTGTTAGAAAAATCACTAAAAAGACATGGTGTTTTTGAAAATGTTTCTTAAAAGCGTTTTGTTCTTATATGAGATGTTCTTATATCCGATAAATACTGTACTCTAGAGGTCGATGAAGTGGAACGGGATCAAGCGGCTGCTACTGCGGTAAGTTCTGGACTGTGCCTGGGTTAACCGGCCAAATATGATGAAGCCGACCCCGAGCGGGTGATGTTAGTTGATGACGCTAAAGATCCTGCAAATCAACCTCCAGCACTGGCTTCGGTCGAATTCCTCGTCATGCTAGAGGAGGGTCGCTACGACGTGGCTTTTATCCAGGAACCGTGGATCTCCACAGGAAACCAGGTATCTGAGTTGAAGTCACGTAATTTTAACACGTACTTCTCAAAAGTGGTAGGTAGAATTCGATCTGCTATACTTGTCGGCAGTGGCCTTGGATGGTAGAGATGATTTCACACTCCTTGCATCATCCTTTATGCCATACGACAGAGATGTCCCTCAGCAGAACTCTATAGACTGGTCGTTGAAACTTGTAGAAGGAAGCGAAACCTACAACATACAATATGGAAGAGCAAGGGGGTGAGTCTGTTATTGCTTTTATACTACAAAATAATATACAAATCGCGATCAGAGGCGAGGTCTCGACTTTAAGGGTCCGAATTCGGAAAAAGTTCTTGATTTGGCGCTTTTTACTGATTATAAAACAGTGATATACGATTGAAATGTGCTTAAGAAGCCATCCTTCTCTGATCACTTCTACATTTAATTTTTTTTTTAAAGCTATAATATACCGAATGAAACAGTACTTAGGAACCCGAGGAATACAGATTGAGCCAGATACTCTTCACTACTCCATAGGGACCTAGGTCACTCTAGAGCACTTGTTATTTCAGGGGATATAGAGTATACTTAAGACAAATTAGTTACACGCGTAGTTAGATTCTATGAAAAGTCGTGTCCTCCAACACGAACTAAACGTAAGTCCAATCCACCATGGTGTAACACACAGTTGGACTGTGAATGTTGGGGAGAGTAAAAAGACGCTCTAAGGGTATACAAACGCAACGTAAGAAAGGCCAATCGAATCTCGTGGAAGGCCTTCTGCGGCAACATTGAGGTGACAATTGAAACGGAAAGACTACGGAAAATGCTGGTAAGCAATCCGGTAATGCCAAATACAGTTTGTAGAGAAGATGTAGAATGAACGAAGAGCAGCACCGAAACCAGCAGTTATAGTTACTGGCAAAGATCTGGGTACTATCAGATCTGTGATGGAGGCTACACTAGGGATAATCAACCAGGAGTAGTAGTGAGAGTTAATCCTGAGAAGACATACATAATACTCTTCACTAGTAGATACAGAATTGATCCTTAGAGAAAACCTAGGATACAGGATACTAGCCTAGAACTTAAACATCACACAATGTACCTGGGAATAATATTGGATAGCAAACTGTCGTGGAAACTGAATGTGGAAAAAGGGTGAAAAAGGCAACAAATGCGCTCTATACATGCAAGAGAATGCTGGGCAAAACATGGGGTCTAACTTCTTACGCTATTGGACTTACACGGCAGTGGTCAAACCAATCTTACTCTACGGAATACTTGTGTGGTGGATGGCTTTGGCGCTCAAAGACTTGCTGAGTTTAGCATTACCGGAGCTTTGCGCAGCACGCTGACTGCGGCACTGGCTGTTATCCTAAACCTACAACCGATTCATCTGGTAGCAGAAGGAACAGCAAGGAAATCTGCGATCCGCTTAAGAGCGACGCGACAACTTTTGTACAGAAAACCGCGTATTACTTTAGAAGAGATGGCGGGACTCAGATCTGACGATAGGGCTTTCAGTTTTTAAACTGATGGTTTAAAAATAGAAGAGGGAGTGAGAGGGAACTGCAGTTTACTGTCAGGAACTTGGTATTCAGGAATCTTATAAGCTTCCCGATTACTGCAGTATATTCCAGGCGGAAATATTTGCGGGCAAAATAACTGCTGATTTGGCTCGTACTTCTAATAGTAGGAAATCATATATAAACATCTTCATGTATAGTCAGGCGGCGATCAAGTCTATATCCGCTAAATGTCCACACTCTTCGAACGCTCAGGAGTGTAAGGACTCAATAGATAGACTTAGTGCCGACAGAAGCGTAAAAATCTACTGGGTTTGCGGCCACCAGGGCGTAGAATGTAACGAAGTGGCAGACGATTTTACAAGACGGGGGGTTCAACTACCGTAGAACAGAGTGATTGACATTACAGTTCCAATTCGTAATATTACGAGGGATACGGACTCTACTATACTTAGGAAATCTGAGGAAGTTTGGTGAAACACCGAAACGAGCAGGGTTTCCAGAGCTATGTATGAACCCCTATGTTCAAAAATCGATTAAAATTCTTCTATCAATACCGAGAGGGGACTGTAGGCTTCTGGTAGGCTTTATAACGGGTCACTGTTGGACGGCAGCATACGCCAAGAGGGTGGGGCAATTGACTAGTGACAATTGTAGATTTTGTGGGGTACCAGGGGAAACAAAGACGTTGGAGCACATACTCTGGCACTGTCCGGCACTTATACGCTCCAGAGCGAACTGTCTGGGAGATCATTACTTCCAAGATCGAGGAGAAATCTCTGGAATTGGACTTTCGAGACTCCTGGCATTCGCCAAGATGGTGTGGAGTACTCTGGGTATCATCACATCGAACTAACTGTTTTTTGTAGGGGTTATCGTATAATGTGGTAACGCTAGGGACCAACAAGGTATATGCGGGGTCGTTATGACCGGCCACCTAACCTAACCTAAGTGATTTTATGGTCCCATGCAGATTCATTATAGGATAGTTCTACTCTACTGACTTAAAATTTTTGAAAACCCCGATTTTATATAGAATCGAAAACGAATTTTGAAGTAGGAGAGGCAGAAATTGCTTTTCTGTCTCCTATTGGTCCAAAGTTTAAAAAAATGTAAAGCCTATGTGCTTTAATATATGTATATCGATCTACATATGTTTTAAACTTTATAAAAATATGTAAGATAGCTCGGATAACATCTCGGAAACGCTTCTTGAGGAAAAAAAGAAGTCCCAATTTATCTTAGAAAACATCTAACTTTTGAGATTATGGCAATAAGTTGAAAATTTGTGAACCAATGGAATGAAATGGTTTTCGTTGAAAATTGCTTCAAAAATTCATTGCATGTTTTTCTGACATGTTTATAGTTTTGATTTAATAAAGTTTTTGCTTCTCATGCAAAGTTTAATTTTTGTAAGTTACGCCTTTTTGCATTTTAGCTAACGATATAAACATACAAACATACCCAGCGGTAACTAGAATGAGTAAAGAGGCCTAATAGAAGGCCTTATTTAGCAGTCACAAGCAGTCAGAAGCCCTTCTCGCCGCATTCCATACTTATTTATTTTTTACACAGGTTGTCATTGGGCGCAAGGCCTTCCACACTTCCTTTAAAAACAACTTCGATCCCTTCCCAAAGAAGGGAGTAAGGAAGGTCACTAAAAATAAAAAGTAAATAAAACTGAACACCTTCCTTTCTCCCTTCTCAAAGAAGGTAGTAGCGAATGTGTACTGAATATTTCAGAAGGTCTTTTAAAAAGAAGTTTATACCTTCTAGAAGGCATACTTCTGAAGGCAGGATATCATGCGAAGCGAATCTAATAGAAAGGAGTATAGAGGCCTTCAAAAAGGCCTGCCATTTGCGGTCCTTTCAATATTTACCGCTGGGTAGAAACATACAAACTTTTCAGCTTGATAAAATTAGTATGAATATACTCTAGCAAATCTATACAAATTGTTTTACGCTTGAATAACGCTAGCAAATTATCAAAATTTACTTTGAAAATCTGTCAGAGATATTTAATCGCAAAACTACACTCAGCAATGAGTCTTCTTTTTGGGTTAACGGTCTTGTTAATAAACAAAATTACCGCACATGGAGTAAGACCAATTCACAACAAACCCCACATCTAGACTCCAATTACATTTAGGTGGCATCATTGGACCTGATCTCGCGTTATGTTCAATGGAGATTGTAACCGCCCCATCAACAATGATGTTTTTTTTTTCAAAATATGAAAGACATTGATCGACCGTCTACTAATAAGTTGATTTCGAGATAAACCAGTACCAAATGACGCTTCGGAGGGCAACATTGCTCCTGTTATTCGTGACATATGGCCAGCAATGCTTGAAAAAGTGGCAAAAAATTAGACTCCGGATGCGCTTCGTCAAGACCAAATGCGGTGCCCATATGCCCGTAATCATTTTTCAAATATTAATGCCATGAATTTATCTTTCTTTAAAAAAAAAAAAATTATTTTAATTAAAAATTAATTACATATTTCTGTTATTTCAACAATTTCAAGTTCTGTCGACCTTTAAGAACACCTTTTATGTTAATTTTTTAATTTTATGTTCTTAAGTTTTAAGTACCATCTCCTAAAGTTGAAAGAGTTATAAATAATTATATACAACATTTTACATTCGAACCCACTGTTCTCTATATGTTGCAACAATGTGTTGTCCATTAAAATTTTACAAATGTTTTACGCTTGCAGAATTTTCCGACTGGCTAAAATTGTTTCCAATGAAAATAAAAATTTAAATAACGAACTAAACAACTAAACGCAATTTAAATTCGTTTTTATCATTTTATAATGTAATTTAGGTTTGCAACAATTACATTACAAAAAAAGTTACAAAATTTTTTACATCATTTTAAATATACACATTAAAATTAAGCACTTGCATATTCATTAGATTATGTTTTGAATAGTGGGATACAAAAAGAAAAGGAACAGGGAAATTTAATTTAGGTATTAGTAAAGATCGTAATTCACTATAAGACTTAGTCATTCGATCTGTCCAAAAAATCGTATGTACTCAATAAGTTTGAAAGTGTGAATCAAAAATTTAATAGGTGTGAAAGAATTGTTGACAAGTCTAACCGAATCACACAAGTCTTACGTATTCCATAATACTTTGTAAGATAGAAATATATCTATCGCACATGAACATGCCTTGGTGAAAATGCAACCCTAATCATTTTCATTACACATTGCATTCACACTATCACACGTTTACAAAATTACTTGAGTTTTTGACAGGTATTAATCCAAAGTATAAAAAGGTATAGTAGCCTGTATGAAATGATTATTTTTTTGTTCAGAGCTGCATTTTCTGAGGCAAGTGGTAAGAAAAGTAACAAAGTCGGCTAATTTGTTTAGAACAGACTCTTTAGATTTTTTAATTGCACTAATCGATAAATTTGGAGAAAAAATTGACTGCAGTTTTTTAACTAATCTGGCATACAAATTCGGCTTTCACGTCTTGTTCATTTTTTTTCGCATGCTGGCAATACTGTAAAACAGTCAATACTGACACTACAATTTCACAATTATTTATTTGACAGAAGCCCACATTCATTCTAAATCCTCATAATAGCAGCTTTTAAGCATGTCAGGGAGATCGTGTGTTACTGATTCAAGCTATTTTTGATTTGTGTGTGGTGAACATTTGGTTGAAAAAAAGGATATGCAATATCAGAATCATTAAAATATGCATATTTACATTATTTTGGTTTTGCAGTCAGAAACTTGGACAAACCGTGGACACCGATAATGTTTTGCATATTCTGAATTCGCATTTAGATTTTTTTCCGCAAAACCTAGGTGCAGTGAGCGACGAACAAGGGGACCGTGCTCACCAAGATTTAATAAAATTTTAAAGAAATTATCAAGGATTTTGGAACAAAAGCATGCTGGGAGACTACTGCTGGACTGTTATACGTAAAACCCAACCAACAAAATACAAACGACGTTCAAATAACACCATTTACTTTTGAAAATTCATTGATGTTTAAATAAACAAGTGATTTTTTAGGTAAGAAACGAATAAAAACATTTTATTGTATCTCGAAAACCTGACGTGATAGAGAAAAAACAATTTCAGATTCGAATTGAGCCCAAAATTACCCTTGGAAAGATATTTGGTTGCTCCAGTCCAAAACCCTGTTGGCTAGTGTTGTTTATAAAATTTATTACATCTTGATATTTGAGGAGATGATGCAAGTGTTGCCAGTTCAGTCATTTATTCAAAAAAAACGAACATTTAAAATTATGTCGCTTAGCTTTTTTTTGCGGTAAGGTCTCGATATAGCAATGAATCACCATGAATAAAATAATTAAGGTGTGTACAATGAAAATTACAAAATGCTAACTAAAAATGCCGCTTTGTCTTTAATTACAGGTTGAGTGGCCAAAGGAGGACGTTTTGATGCTAATCCAAGCTGTGGAACAGAGTGAATGACTGTACAACCCTTTTTTCCCTTTGGACTTCAGCTTTTCTAGTTAATAGTGTGGCACCTATAATAGATTTTATTGCGATTTTTCTTCAGCGTGTCAGTATTCTGCAAGATTTTCCAGTGAATGAATCGTACGATTGTGTAGAATAGTGATAGAGGGCCTTAAATAAGTGGCTATAATACTATTGTCGATTGTATTACTACATCATAAATGGTTGTTTATTAAGAGGTAACATTTTTACTAGATTTATTCTTGTTTCCATGCTTTTTTGATAGCCCAGAGTCATTTCTATAAGAACCAATGGAAAAAATTAACTCTAAACAAATATGTAATCTTATTTTATAAAACTTGCAGTTTTAAATTTATGCGAAAAGTTAAAAGTTTTAGGGATAAAATCCTTTTTAAATGAATTGCTTGTTATTGGGCGATTTTTGTTTTAACTTGTTCACAGTAAACCATGTTTACATTAGTTCAATTAAAAATACAAAAAAAATTTAATTTAAACACCCTACAAATTATTTTCACTAACCTAAAAAGAGTTTTGTAATTTAAATTTGTATTTTTTCCAAGAAAAACTTCCTCTCATTCTACAAATTCTTTATTATTTATTCCTTCCCTAATCAATTTTCTTGGTACACGTGTGAAACAAACATAATTTTTAGGGGGTGTCTTAAGTAATTAAATTGGGTTTTTTTTGTTAAGGTATTTTAATGTTGTTGTTGTTGTTTTAAAACAAACACTACATTATTTAAATTAAAACTCGAACATGGCCAGGCACCTGTGACGCCTTTCAAATGTTAGAAAAGTTTTGAATTTGTGTGTGTAAAATATTTAACAAGCGAGTTACAAAAACAAGCATTTAAATTGATTTATGCCATCATTAATTTCATTTAAATTTTAATTTTTTTTTTTCTCAATTACGAAAAACCATAAATTACCGAAAAATGGAATAAAGAAAAAATAACAGCGAATATAAATATTTAAATAAAAACTAAATTTTTCTTTTTCATTTGACAATTTTCAATTAAATCTATTTTTTTTAGGTTGTTGCTTGGCTCAGCTTAAATTGCAAACTATATTTTAGACTAAATGTCATCAATTTTTTCCACATGATCTATTCATTAAATGCAAAAAAAAGAATTTTATATGTCATGGCGACTAAAATTTGAAATAAAATATAAATTGATTTCAAATACACACAAACATACATATGTACATTTTTATGTAGCATTAAACATATGTATTACAATTGTACATACATATTTATGTACCCTGTAGAAAGCCTGGGTTTAAGTTTCTCCAATTCACCACTTTAGTGGATTATTTTGGTGGCTGTGCCAAAGAAGCGTCTTATCTTTTGTCCTTGCCTTCCATGGGTAGAAAAAAGTTTCCGACAGCTGTAAAGCTCTGCTTCTTCTTGAGTTTTTCTTAAATTGGTGACAAAGTCAGTATTGAATCAGTACGTTTTGACATTTCCTACAGGGTATTAAGGAAATAAATACAAGTCATATTTAAATAAATATTAAATATTTTAAGGCAATTTAAACTTAATAGAAATATTTATGCATATGATACATTTTATAACTAGGGATTAGCAAAAATTTGTAGTAGTCTTTAAAATGCAAAAAATTTTAAATATTTATAAATAATCAAAGTTTTTTTTACTTGCATAGGAAGCATTTAAATAAAATACATTGAAAAAAAAATGAAACGATGTTTTTTTTTTTAGCAAAAATATTAAAAAAGATGTTAGATTTTAATTGAATTTCATATTAATTAAACCTTATTATACACTCACAATATTATTACAGTAACGGACTTTAGTTTATTTAAGAAGTCATTTTTAAATAAATAAACATTTAAAATTCCAAGCAAATTTATTTTTAACTGAGTCTAACAGTTATTCAAAAATCTAAGTGCATATTAATACTGATTTTCAGTTGCAGTTAATATTGTCCGTTGATTAAGTTAAATTCTTCTTTATGTAAAATTAAATGAAATCGTATTTTTCACACAGACACGGTCGGCAATGCACATGTATACAACAACTTTGTTCGTTTCAAAACATCAGACTATCATCACCCTGCAAATAAAATTGGACCACCTGATCCATTTTGATTAAATGGACTATTCCATGGACTGGTCCGATGTAATGCAAGCATGGACCATGTCATTGTTAAAAAGTGTTTGTAGTGAGACGACATGCTTTCATTTTTAAACGACTTCAAAACTAATCCTCTTGAGTATACTGGAGTAGTTTTAAAACTACTCCTTAGTAGTCCAAAGGTGGGATATATGGTCCTGCCCTAGGACATCGTAATGTTAAATAGACCAGGTTTTTTCCATACCTTTGGGTTACTTTTGGACTTGTCCTGGTCCCTTATGGACTACTATTTACACGCGTGTTTGGACTGGTCCTATTATTTGCAGGGCAGTCTCTCCGACCGCACACAAGCACATAATATTTTTGTGTGCGTGCGTTCGGGGCTTGGTTATTACTCATTTAAAGTAACAAAAAGTTCATTTCATTTTTACTGTCAAAAATTCAAACGCGAATTCCGTAAAAACAAATTAATATTCAGTTTTTGTATATACATAAATTAACTGTCAAAAAAATTAACTACATATTCCGTAAAAAATAAATGAACATTCAGTTAATTTAACTACCAAACATAAATTTTTATTTATCTATAAAAAACGGTTTGCTTGTTTTGTGTAAAACAATTCCCAGTTTCTATTTGTTAAAATAATATTCATCTGGGAATCACGCTGTAAAATTTCGTGAAGATCCGTCCATAATTTACCCTATGCCCCATATAAGCCTAAAATCCTAATTAACAATGCTATCATAACAGATTTCGTCTCGTCACAGTTTAATAGGACTAGAAATAACACTGTGAAGTCTCGTGAAGATCGGTCCATAATTTACCCTAGGCCCCATATAAACCCTACTTCCGGAAAACAGTTTAGTACGCATAAAACCGTAAAAAATAATCCTATCATAACAAAATTTGGTACATCATAGACTAGAAATAAGACTGTGAAATTTCGTGAAGATCGGTCCATAATTTACCCTAGGCCCCATATAAACCCTATTTCCGGAAAACAGTTTAGTACGCCTAAAACCGTAAAAAATGATGCTATCATAATAGAAATTGCTTCGTCACAGTTTTATAGGACTAGAAATAAAACTGTAAAATTTCGTGAAGATCGGTCCATAAACTGTTACGAATCATGATTCTTTATTCAAGCTAATTAAAATTGCTAAAAAAAAAAAAAAGCATTTAACTTTCTGATTGTCGGTCAATAATTTAATATATGTATGTCTAAACCGCAACCAATTTTAATGCAGATTAGATTAAGATTATAATAATAAAATAGAAATCATACAGATATTACTCCTAAAACATTCGAACTGTCGGTGGAGGATATCAAAGATTCGGCACAGCCGAATATAGCACTCTAACTTGTTTTATAGTTAATTTATATAAAATAATTGAAAATTCATTGGAGTTGAATTTTTGACAGTAAAAATTAAATGAACTTTTCGTTAAAAATAAATGAAAAATAAGTAAGTAGATATTACAATTTCAGTTAATTTTACGTACAGAATATTGTGAGTGTAGTAAAGATATATATTATAGCTAGGGATAACCGAAAACATGCGCTTAACCCATTAAGGCTTGCGTTGCGTTTTCGCAACATACACTTAAACCTTCCCTCAGGCAGTTTGTTGTTACGTGATATTGTTATAAAGCACAGTGAAATAAAATTTAACTTAATATCTAATCGACCTGTTTTTGGATTTCTAAACACAAACTATTTAGGAAATTATTGTAATTTTATTTTATTATGATATATTGGTATTACTCAATTATGTATGGTACAAAATATCGGCCAAATGGGCGCCGCGACCACGGCGGCACACCTCCATCCGATGGTCCAAATTTTCGATGACCCTGAGGCATAATGGAGATTCTATGCCGTTAATGTGCCGAATTATCTCATCCTTTAGCTCTTGAATTGTTGCTGGCTTATCGACGTACACCTTTTCTTTCAAATAACCCCAAAGAAAAAAGTCTAACGGTGTCAAATCACATGATCTTGGCGGCCAATTGACATCGCCATTACGTGAGATAACACGGCCATTGAATTTGTTGCGCAAAAGAGCCATTGTTTCGTTAGCTGTGTGGCAAGTGGCACCGTCCTGCTGAAACCACATATCGTCCACATCCATATCTTCCAATTCGGGCCATAAAAAGTTCGTTATCATCTCACGATAGCGAACACCATTCACAGTAACTGCCTGACCGGCCTCATTTTGGAAAAAATACGGCCCGATGATGCCGCCAGCCCATAAACCGCACCAAACAGTCACTCTTTGTGGGTGCATTGGTTTTTCGACAATCACTCTTGGATTCTCATTCGCCCAAATGCGGCAATTCTGTTTATTGACGAATCCACTGTGGTGAAAATGTGCCTCATCACTGAAGATGATTTTCTTCGAAAATTGATCATCCACTGTTGCCATTTCTTGCCACCATTCTGCCCATTCACGACGTTTGGAATGGTCAAGAGGCTTTAGTTCTTCAGCCAATTGCACCTTATAAGCGTGTAAATGCAAGTCTTTATGCATAATGTTCATCAACGACGAGCGTGAGAGGTGCAATTGTTGGGCACGACGACGAGTTGAGGTGGACGGCTCTTCAGCCACACTATCGCGAACAGCAGCAATATTTTCTGCAGTACGAGCTGTACGACCATGCACTGGTGTTCTCACATCTTCTACAGACCCGGTTTGCTCGAATTTTTCCACGATTTTTGCGATTGTACGCACATTTGGACGATCAAATTGACCAAAAAAATCACGAAGTGCATGATATGCATTTTGATTTGAACGCCCATTTTCATAATAAGTCTGGATAACTTTAACACGTTGTTGGATTGTGTATCTCTCCATGGTTCAAATTGAGTAAGTCTGAAATAGAGAAATGTCAAATAAAGTTCGGAAAAAATCTTGGCGTTTAGGTGTGGTTCACATTCAACATCGGCCATTACAATTTAACCACCCTTTATCATACATAAGTTTTTTTTATAAAAATTTTTAATTTAAATTTTTAATTTTTCCTGTTTTTTTGGGTACTTTACCTATCTGAAACTTCTGAAGGAGATAGCTAACATACGAACAGTATTATTTCTACTCAAAAATCCAATCATCGTAGACATTTAAGACTTTTTTTATGATTGGATACATCCGTGATGCCAAAACGCAACACTGGGCCTAAACCATATACAAATTACATAAAATTATCAAATAAAATATATTTATACAATCACTTGCTATTTAAAACAACATAATAAAACATGTATATGTATGTTCATGTAAATTATAAGTTGTTTTTATTACGCAGTAGGTAAATTCTCTATGTCAAGTGTGTTATTTTCCTAAAGGGAAACGAACTTACACCAAAGTAGTCCCGTGATAGGTCTTTAGGGGAAGAGACCGGTTCTAGTTCCAACACTTTATATGAATAAGACCTATAACTTTTACATGGGGTTAATTGACACCATTTGACCAGTCACACATCTATTCTCAATGAACGTGTTTAGTTTTAGTTACAACTAGGGATGAGATTTTCATGCACTAAAAAATCGAAAATATGCGCATAAAATATGCACTCAAAAATCCAATATATGCACTAAAAAAATCAAAGATATGCACTAAAAACTTAAAAAAATTCCACAAAAAATCGTTTTTTAATTTTACTAAAAATAAAATTAAGTCTGTTGTTATTCAAATATCTTTAAAAACCTTAATAACTAGTTTTAATTTTTATTTCTTTAAATAAATAAGTACACTGTTTTATTAAAAGTAAAACTTTGTCTTGTACTTGAAGAATGCCAATGCATTTTGGAAAAATTTGTTTGCAGATCCCATTTTGTTTCCAGTACCCATGTTCTGTAACTTTAGTGAGAACTTCTTGCATCGAAAAGATGTGAAACAAAATATTCCATCGTTTCTCGAAAAGTAAGAAAAGTGTGTGTCTGTAACTCATATCGAAAACTATCAAAAGAGATTACGTCGTTACGTTATAAATGTCATAATATTGCACTCGAAGCCGATGTGACATTGCAGACGTTCAGAACGCCAGTAACACATATCGTTGACGGCGACCAAAATTTACTTAAATTGAAAATTTTTCAACGACGGCGGCGAAAACACAACCGACTTAAATGTTTGTTGTTTGCAAATGAGCTTTGAAGACATTCGTATATTTTATAAAAATGTTAAAAGCAAAATAATAAAACCATGAAAAATGTGCCAAGAATAAAATATTATTATTATTATTCTTTGCATTTTTAATTGTTTTTTAGTGTTAAAATTTTTTCTCGCCCCATTTTTATTCGTGAGTTTATTTGATAGTTCAAACGGGAACTTTTCTCACCAAAATGTTAAATTGGCTAGTAATTTCCTTACGTGACAGCTTGTACTCGCCAAAAAAAGTTACAGACACAGTTAAGTGAGAAAAACAGCTGCTTGTTTCAATTTATGGCATTTTTGTTTCATTTCACACATTTCAATCGAAAACTTTCTCGACGCGAGAGTTACAGAACATGGGCACAGATCAATTTTAATTTCAAAAGATTTTGTTATTCGTGCTTAATTCCCAGTTTTTATTCTTGATAAAAACACTTGAAATTTATTGTTGATGGGATAAGCTATTCCTATGCGCATTTCACTGGTTGCTTAGGCCAGATCATCAATTAAAATTTTGTATTCCCAAAAATTGAAATTACTTTTTGATAATAAACAGGCAAGTGCACGGCCTAAAAAACACTTAATTGACAACAGGCTTTTTAGGTTGTTGTTGTTTTTATTTTGTTTTTCTTAAGCTACTTACAACTACAATTAATGTTGAGAGAATTTCAACTAATTATAGTGGGGAATGTAAGATGAGATAAACCCACTGTTTATTGTTGATGTGTTTTGTTTAAACTTTGATATTGTTACGTAGAACTGTTGCTTAAGGCTAGATTACACTATTATACTTTGTATTAATACATGTCAAAAACTCAAGTAATATGACAAAGTCTGATAGTGTGAATGCAATGTGTCACGAAAATGACAAGCATTATGAAAAAAGTTTGACATCCCATACGACTTCATCGTTTTTTGAAAAATTTCTAAACAATAATACTTTTCATTGGATCAGGGTTGCATTTTATTTCATGTGTGAGTGTTTATACTTTGTGTGATGGTGTGAACACAAACTGTCATTTTACATTAGATTTTTTGACAGTCGCATCAAAACTCATTAGATTTCTATCTCACAAAGTATTATGGAATACGTAAGACTTGTGAGATAGTGTAATCTAGGCTTTATAAGTCTTATACGTTTAACAGTTTTATTTGGTTTAATATCTTTAGTTTTTCTAAAATCTTTATGGATGAAGTTTCCTGATGATCTGGCCTAAGCAACCAGTGCAATGCGCATCCCATCAACAATAAATTTCAAGTGTTTTTATCAAGAATAAAAACTGGGAATTAAGCACGAATAGCAAAATCTTTTGAAATTAAAATTTTGTATTCCCAAAAATTTAAATTAATTTTTGATTTATTTTAATTTTTGAAATTCTTAATTTTTTTTTTCAAAACGTTTTGGATTTTTTTTTTTAATTTGTCGGGCTATTCTTACTTCCACACTGTTAACTTAAAATTTTGCAATATCAATTAATTTGACTTGAGTTTTAAGTGCACTAAATCCCTCCAAATTATTAGAAAATATAAATGCTAATTGACTTCTGATGTTATTTAAATTTAATATTTCCTTTCTTTTTTTAATTGCACAATCATCGGCATGAACTAGCTCTTCAAACATTCTTAAATTACTCGAAGTTATTTTGAATAGAATTCTGAAGCCCATTTTGCTACTACTGGCTGCGGTGGAAGGTGAATCAAGGGATACATTTCATTAAAAATTGCAATATTAACGAATTGGCTTCTAAGTTCTCTGCAACGTGGTATAACCCATGTGCCAGGAAAGTAATTTGTAACCCATTGGAAGCCATAACGATCGGTTTAAAATAGAAGCATCTTTTGTCGAAATCTTGATAATCTTGTATTTAAAGCAAAGCTCCAAAAGAATTTATTTTTTATTTAAAAATTTTTTTGGAAAGTTTCTTTTTGTGTACTTAAAAATTTTTTTAAGAATTTTTTTATAATATGGAAATTAAAAAATCCTTCAAAAATTTCAAAATATGCATTTAAAAACTAAATATGCATTTTCACCAAAATATGCAACAATATGCAAAAACAAATCGATGCCATTTTATCGCAAATAAAATGATTCGGAATGATAATTGGTCGACATCGTTCTTAGACTATCGACAAAAAACATGCATTTGCATGGAAATCGCTTCCGTAGTAATAGCTTATCCAATCAACAAAAAATTTCAGTTTATCAATAGTATGAAATGGGAATTTGGCACACTCAAACGATACCTTGTTAATTAATTTTTTGACTCCAAGGAAAAACTTTGATAAAAAACTTTGTTTCCATTAATGTATGTATGTATGTATGTATGCCTGTGTACCTGCAAACGGAAAATAGCTTTAATATTTTCTTCTGGGCGGGGAAACAGCCCAGGGCATTTATGTTGTCCTTGTTTGTCTGCCTTTCGTGCGTTTTGCGTATAATTTACCATTGGCTAATACTTTTGAACCTTTTATCTGGTAAGGAACAAAATAAAACTCGGATTTGACTTTTTGGAGTACTATATTTACCTCCGAC
The DNA here is from genome assembly GCA_930367215.1 of Pollenia angustigena. Lineage (NCBI taxonomy): Eukaryota > Metazoa > Arthropoda > Insecta > Diptera > Polleniidae > Pollenia > Pollenia angustigena. The sequence goes on from OV884060.1 coordinate 197,953,830, forward strand.
AAAGTACTGGTAGGGTACCATTTAAACGTCAAATTGATTACTGGTAGATACCATAACAGTCAGGAGTGGATACTGGATGTTATCGGCGTCCTAGACGAATGTTGGGGTTGATCGATGGTTTTAGAGGCAGCTCCTTTTTTAAATTTTATTCTTATTCTAATGCCGTGAAGCTCTGCGCTTGTCTGCAGGAGACCAGAGTCTCTGGCGGAAACCCAACCCGTAACCCCCACACTGATAGACAAGCTCACTACCAACTAGCCTACCGGGTCACCAAATTATAATTATTAGTGTAAAACCCTGGAAATATACTTATGTATGTATGTATTGTAAGGAACCTCAGGTTAATCCGTGTCTTTCACATTTTTTTTTTTTTTAATTTTGGTTGACTCTCTATTTTTCCTTATTTTCACAATTTTGACTTAGATGCTTCCGCTGTTCCTGCCCTATAACTCATACCCTTCGATTACTTAGATGTCATCCGAGTCTATCCCATAACCATCTGCTTTCTGGGTGTAAACCTCAAAAATGTCTACGGCTGAGCACTTACTCGGTGCTCTACACTCCTTCCAGACTGGATGTTTAAATCAGCTGGGATAAGTCGGATGTAAATCAAACTTGCTATACTGGTTTTAAAACCAGTGCACTGCTCGCTTCTACCAAGTGTTTGGTGTTACCAATCTACTTTTGAACTAATATATAGCACCGTTTATTATTTCCTTTGTTAAAAAATACTGGTACTGCTAGTCAGTATGATCCTTCACCGACTTTATTCCACCTCCTTTAAGCAAAGTCGTCGGATCAAGTGGATGGATTTATCAATTTTCCCCCTGTAAAATGCACCAGTAATGTATTTATTTGTTTAACAAAAATTACACATAATTTTAATCTTCACAGTACCCTGCGGCAAATTTCTGTCAATTGGTCCAACAGACATGTCCTGGGATTTGTGAAAATAGTACAAAAAAAAAAAGAACTCATGACCAGTGAAATGAGAACCATTATTTAACTGGTTTATGAAGAACAAAAAGGTAGTAAAGGTATTGAATTACATTACAGTCTTCACTGGTGCTGTGACACATTTTTTGGGACTTTCTAAAATTTAGTTCTTGAATTTAATTCTATGACTTGTTTTATTGAAATAAAACCATACTGTAGTAACTGACACTAAGCACGTTCATTGAGAATAAATGTGTGACTGGTCAAATGGTGTCAATTGACCCCCTCCAATGATAACCCCATGTAAAAGGGATATAGGTCTTATTCATATCAAGTGTTAGAACTAGAACCGGTCTCTACCACCAAAGACTTATCATGGGATTACTTGTTGTCAGTTCGCTTCCCTCTATGGTAACTATAAACTATGTATTTAAAGTATCAAAAATATTTAGGTTAGATTTCTATAAGTACTTAAATGTAATTTTTATAGAAACTGAAAATCAGTCTAATGAGTACGTTTTATCTAATGTACTAGTCACAAAGCCTGTCCCTGCCAGGCATAAAAATCTTTTAGATAATAACAAACATAGCAACGATCATAAAAGAAATTAAACAAAAAATTATTATTCAATGTTTTAATACATTTAATAGGTATATGAAGAAAAAATATGTAAAAAAATAACAATAAGTAAGTAACTAAATTGTAATACTTCTTTAAAAACAACATTTTTTGAAAATACTGAGGAGCAACCCTGTTTTCCATCTACATGCAACACTTTTACTTTAACATCATATTTTTTTCACTCTTGAGTAAGCAACGTACAATTGTCCATGATTAAAAACTGGTTTGGGTTAATATATCCCCCCTCTCTAACGTTAAACCATGAGCTTTTTTGATGGTGATGGAAAACGCCAACCTTATAGGAAACTGTCTCCTACGCAAAATAAATGGTAGGTCGGGATTTATGGGAGCCAAATCAATCCTCGGAATAAATGCAGGATTGCCTTTTGCAGTGCCGGTTAATATAGTTGCGCATATTAGATTCTGTGACAATTGTGTAACTTGCAGTCTTGTGCCATTGCATAGCCCTCTTTTAGTGTTTAAATTTCTCAGAATAATGGCTCCCACCTTGACTTGCAACTTATGAGGAGGCATTCCAGATGGCGATAGACTGTTTAAAAACTCCACCGGATAATTTTCCCGTTCAGCTATGCTATTGCTCTCCACCTTGTCAACGCTAAAAAATGTAAAACATTCACCCTCTAAAAGACTTAGTACTTCTTCATTAATTTGGCATACTTCATCATTCTTAGAGCATAAAATGGCAAATTTACAATACTGTTCTACATCAGACGGCTTTAAACATTCACCGAAGATATTTTTAAGGATTGAGTTTTCAACCAGCATTTCGTTTGGTAATGCAATAATGTCCTCTCCAAATTCCGAACTGAGTTCACCATTCCCCATTTTTAAAAGCCAATTTCTGTAAATATTATCCACTGCACGAATGTTGACTTTAAGTTGTAAAATTTTAAAGTTGGACCAAAGATTGGAAAACTTAATACATGATTCGATAATGGCCGTCCTGTGAGCATGTGGTACCACTGGTAAACATTGGCGAAAATCTCCTCCAAGAAGCACAACTTTACCTCCAAAAGGCTTGTTATTTTTCATCAATGTTTTAAGCAACTTGTCGAAAGCATTAAATGCATACGTAGGTGCCATTGTTGTCTCATCACAAATGATTAACTTAGCCTTTCTTAACTGCTTTGCATCCACTGAATTTGCTCTCATACTTGAAGTTGATGTTTCTGTCAATGATACTGGTAGCTTGAACTGAGAATGATATGTGCGGCCCCCTCTAAATAATTCAATAATGCTATTGCATTAGCCTTTCGCTGCCGGCATTAAACTGTAGGTCTCTTCAATGATTTTAAAAATAGAATTGGATGCAGATCATTCACTGGGAGAGGTCTTTCCATGCCCTTAACGGAATTTGTTTTTTATATGAAATAATAGACAACGAAAGTTTTTCGTAAAATTTCGCATAAAATTTTTTTGGATGTATATAACAAAATATAACCTACCTTGAAGAGGACTTTGAGCAGCTTTCAAAATTATTAATGACTTAAGTTAATTAGTTGATTTTTGTAAAAAAAAAGAACTTTAACTTTATATTTATAATAACAAATTATATAAATTCACTTCAAATAGGTAGTTATAAATTCTTCCTTTAATGATAATTTAAAAAACGCGCAACGCACCGTAAATATGTAGTTCAATCTAATTCAAATGGGCACAATGAAGAATAAATTCCAATAACTTTATATTATTATTTTTTAATTTAGATGAATATAAATAACAGCTACTTTCTCTTAGAATATGATTGTTCTTTAAATCACTTTACAAACAAATCTTGAAAATCAAAACAAAAACCCAATATTTTTGTTAGTAATTATGTATGTGATACAATAAGATTATCTCTACTTTTAACAGCAGTATTAAAATCTGATTCCACTATGATTTCTGGCAGAGAAAGTACTTTCAGAATAACAAATTTTATGTTGTAATATCGAAAATATAAAAATTCTTTAAAAAATACATAATGCAAAATTGAGGGTTTTATGATGAAATAAGCCACATGTATAGCCCGGAGACCGAAAATTAGGAATCTGACAATGCTATGATATTCCTCAGACAGAGGGCTTTAAATATAAAAAGTGTCATTAGGAAAACGCAAAAGTTTCCTGCAAAAAATATAAGAAAAAGTGAACGGTTTATTCAATGACCACGCCCACCGCCCACAGACCAAAAATCAAAAATCGGGCTCCGTCTTGCACCAGTGGAGCAAATGAGCTTTACGTATGCCAAATTTCATCTTTAGTGTGGTAATTTCAAGTCTAATTTTATTAAATTTTGTTTGCTCTTATATACTTAAATTGAAATTAATTCTTAACCCTTCTAACTTATTATACTTGTTGACAAAGTTCTATTTGTCTTCATCGGTATTATGGACACATGAATAATTACCCTGATTACAATTGTTTTGACCAATAGGAATTTTAGTGGTTACACTCATTCCTCCTGGCAGGATCGCCATGTAATGTAAAAATGTAGGATGTAGGATGTAGGAGTGTTAAGTGTTGGTATATTTATATCCCTATAGCCCTTGGTTATTTGTGTAGCTCTTAGGGTTCCAGCTGATTTGCAAGGCGTTCAAAGGAACTGCCGAATTGGTGTGAGGCTTTTAATTAAAACACAAGGCAGGTTGTTGCCGAATTAGTGTGGTAATTTCAAGTCTAACAGCAGTATTAAAATCTGATTCCACTATGATTTCTGGCAGAGAAAGTACTTTCAGTATAACAAATTTTATGTTGTAATATCGAAAATATAAAAATTCTTTAAAAAATACATAATGCAAAATTGAGGGTTTTATGATGAAATAAGCCACATGTATTGCCCGGAGACCGAAAATTAGTAATTATGTATGTGATACAATAAGATTATCTCTACTTTTAACAGCAGTATTAAAATCTGATTCCACTATGATTTCTGGCAGAGAAAGTACTTTCAGAATAACAAATTTTATGTTGTAATATCGAAAATGGCTGTAGGAAATATCGCCCAAAGAAAAATCGCCCAAAAAATTAAATGAAAAATCGCCCAAAAAAATTGCATGTAAAATTGGGCCTGATTTCATATGAAAAATGGCCCAAAATTTTTGGGCTATTTATCGTTATTGTTGGGTGATTTTTCGTTTTTTAAATTTGGGTGATTTTTCATAATGAAAAATCACCCAAAAATGTTGTATGAAAAATGGCCCAAAAAATGGGCTATTTTTAAAATTCTACCATAATCTTACATAGCAGAGAAAACCATGTTTTATTATGGTTGCAAACAACAAAACTATTTTTCAAGAAACTAATTAAATCATTATATGGTTGTCGGCGACAATGATTTGGGTTAATTAAACATAATATCGGTAGAATTTTTTTAAAAATGGCTTTGTAGCTGTTTCTCTGGGTGTATATATTAAATATATGTATATATATCGAAAATAAGGATTTTCTCTTCTATGGTACAACAAATACTGGCTTCGCTAACTAAAGCTTCTCTGTATCGCCGGCCTTCGGCCGGGCGCAAGTATTTTCTCCTCTATGGTATAACAAAGACCGGCTTCGCTAACTAAAGCTTCTCTGTATAGCCGGCCTTCGGCCGGGCGCAAGGATTTTCTCCTCTATGGTATAACAAACACCGGCTTCGCTAACTAAAGCTTCTCTGCGTAGTCGGCCTTGTTCGGAAACAAGGCAGTTTTTCGAAGCTTTACTTAGCGAAACCGGTTTTTGTTAGACCATAAAGGAGAAAATCCTTGCGCCCGGCCGAAGGCCGGCTATACAGAGAAGCTTTAGTTAGCGAAGCCGGTCTTTGTTATACCATAGAGGAGAAAATCCTTGCGCCCGGCCGAAGGCCGGCTATACAGAGAAGCTTTAGTTAGCGAAGCCAGTATTTGTTATACCATAGAAGATGAAATCCTTATTTTGGATATTGTATATATTTAATATATACACCCGGAGTAAAAGCTATAAAAATATTTTATCCATATTATGTTTAATTTAACCAAATTATTGTCACCGACAACCATATTATGGTTAAATAAGTATCTTTAAAAAAATCACTTGAAATTTTAACGGTATTTTAAAAAAAAATTTACACATTTTTGATTATAAGTTAAGTTGCGGACGTTGCAAAGTGTCATAACGTCCTCGTCCTCGTCTTCGAAGGACATTATGACACTTTAAAAGTGTCCAAGGACACTACGACACTGGACGTTATGACATGTCACCTAAATTTATATGAATAATAAACACTTTTTTGCAAATTTAGTAATTTTTTTTTTTTTTTTTTTGGGAAAAATTCGTTTTTGCTTTTTGGGTCATTTTTCATTTTCTTTTTGGGCCCTTTTTCGTTTTTTTTGGGCAAAATTTCACATTTACCTTTTTGGGTCATTTTTCATGTTCGCTTGGGCGATTCTTCATTTGGGCGATTTTTCATTTTTTTTTTTGGGCCATTTTTCTTTGGGCGATATTTCCTACAGCCATCGAAAATATAAAAATTCTTTAAAAAATACATAATGCAAAATTGAGGGTTTTATGATGAAATAAGCCACATGTATAGCCCGGAGACCGAAAATTAGGAATCTGACAATGCTATGATATTCCTCAGACAGAGGGCTTTAAATATAAAAAGTGTCATTAGGAAAACGCAAAAGTTTCCTGCAAAAAATATAAGAAAAAGTGAACGGTTTATTCAATGACCACGTCCACCGCCCACAGACCGAAAATCAAAAATCGGGCTCCGTCTTGCACCAGTGGAGCAAATGAGCTTTACGTATGCCGAATTTCATCTTTCTGCGACGTCAGACGGCTTCAGAAAGCCGCGGAAAGAGAACCGGACAAACAACAAAATTATAAACATATATAGATTTTTTGGTTTGAATAAAAATGGTGTATTTCGTATTTTAAATACATACATGTACATACATACGTGGAAGTATTTTGTATTTTGTATTTGAAATACGTACAATAAATGGAAGTATTTTGTATTTTAAATACATACAGATGTGTAAGTATTTTGTATTTTAAATACATAACCTGAAAGTATTTTGTATTTTAAATACATGACCAGCAAGTATTTTGTATTTTAAATACCGCAAACCATGTATTTTGCCCAACACTGGTTACAGTTTTCCTACTTAGGTACAAACATTTAGTCGATAGTAATATCGATAGTGAAATCTGAACTATCGATATATATCGATAGTGGAAAATATCGATAGTATCCCAACACTAGCATAAACATACCACCTACATATTGTGCTTGCCCATAATTTATCGATTTAATTAAGATTAAAATTAAGGCCCCAAATTTGTAAAACGCACACGCAACGCCAAAAATTATATTGAAAGCAAAAACAAAATCGAAAATATTTCATAATTTTGTTGTTGTTTTCTATAGAATTGTATATTGAATTTTTAAATTTTAAACGCTGAATATCTTGTGGCGTTGATAATTTTAAAACGCAATACATATCGTTAGCTAAAATGCAAAAAGACGTAACTAACAAAAATATAATTTTACAGGAGAAGCAAAAAACTTTGTAAAGTGAAAACTATAAACATTTTAGAAAAACATGCATTGATAAGTCGTCCATGAATTCTTCAACCAATTTTCAAAGAAAACCATTTCATTATATTTTCTTAGAAAAAAAATGTGTAATTACGTCGTTTTGCATACATCAAACAAAAAAACTTGTAGTTACGTCTCTTTGTTTTTTGTTAATAAAAGCGCAATTTTTGATCGCAGAAGTGTAAAATTTTGTCAAGACATGTAGTTTTATAGCATTCATAATAATCCATCAAAAACTCGATTTTGAATTTTTTGTTAGTTACGTCTTTTTGCATTTAAACTAACGATATGTATTTCTGTAGAAAGCAACAATTAAATTTTGACAAATTTTTGACATTGTTTTTGGTTTCAATGTTATTTTTGGGATTGCGTTGCGTTTTACAAATTTAGGGCCTAAAAATTGCCAAAGTTTTGATAAAAATAAAAAAATCCATTTTAAAAGCCCAATAATCGATTTCAGTATAAAATCGCATACGTCAATTTGATTGCAAAAAATCGATTTATTTTACCACAAAATCGATTTTCGATTGGAATCAACATCGATTTACCATTCCCTACTTGACATGTTATTTACAATATTAACGGTACAAGAGATCAAATATTGAAACTATTAAAGATATTTATACATAAGTAAATATGAATATAAACGTTAATATAAATTAAAGAATGTTCCGCCGAGCCAAAAGATCTGCAATTTTAAACCAAAAATCTTCAACTCTGCATTTTGGCAATTTTGGGGTATAAAATCTGCACTTCTGGCATCACTGGTCCTACGCTGAGTTTTCGTTTCTTATAAATTTCTTTGCTTAAATTTTAAATTTTGTAACAATATTTTTTGAACATTTAACAGTTATACACTGTTTGCTATAAAATCTTTCTTTATACATATAAAGTTAATTGGCCACGAAAGCTTTTGTAACATAAATAAGCTTTTAGGGCAAATTGGTAACACATGCACATACGTGCATATATATTGCAATCCAAAAGTAAATAAAGTTCGAATTTTAAAGTTATTTTTAAATGTATGGCATATAACAGTTTGTTTGCTTAAATGTTGTGGATTCTAAAAAGCCATAATTATTTTAGTTTTGCTTAAAACGAAATTTATAGATTTTTAGGAAGTAAATTGTTTGCCGTTAAAAATTACGTAAATGTAGGAAGAAATTATAGTATATTTTTCTGCACATTTTTGCTTAAAGCTTCCTTATTATTGATAATTTTATGAGTTTTTAGACACTATTTGTAGAGTTTTAAAATGCTTCCACGTTTGATTCGGAATGCGATTGTTAATTATAAAAATATAACACTAAGGCCCAAATTTATAGTCTTTAGTTAGCTAATAAAAACAGTTTAACAAATAAAATATTATTTCCCGCTTTTTCTTCACCATTAGTTAAACCCTCAAATGTTATTGGTTTTATTTTTTTTGTTATTTATTCACACAGAAAAAAATCAATGTAAATTTGTTCAAAACAAGGTTGATGTTACATTTTTGAGTAGTGATTTTGCTTCATTGTTGTTTCATGTTAATTTAACATGATTTTACAATAACTTGCGAACAACATTTTTTCTTTTAAAATAACTATAATTCATGTTAATTTAACATTGCGGTAAAGTGAGAGCAAAATGTCATTTATATTGAAACAACAATCCGAATCACGTTGAATGAAAGTTATTTCAAGTTGAAACAAAATGAATTTCATGTAGAATCAAATTGGTTGGAGTGTGATATAACAGTGTGAAGACAACATATGCATTTATTTAAGAATAATTCAAAACACTTACCCCTGTAACACATGTTTAACTTACATATTTTGTAAGAATGGCCCGATATGGTTTTCGTCATTATTCTACTTTGAAAACTTCATGTACTATTTAGCTAAATAATTTTAATTAAAAGAAATCGGGAATTGGGGTCTTTTTTTAACATATTTTAAACATGAAATTAAAAAAATTTACCTACTTAAGTATGTTTTATTTTAATATAAAACTGGATTTTATGGATTCAATATTGAACAATGTTATTTTAACAGTGAATAATATTAAATAAACGTCATTTTAGGTTATTTTAATATTCTTCATTTAAAATTAATATGAAATAATGATAAATATAAATAAAGGCCATACTTTTGCAGAAATTTACCATGATTCTCAATCAACATTTCGCCATGTTATTTTAACATTGGTATTTTTTCTGTGTGTTATTTAAATTTTTTGGTCTGATTAAAAATTTAATTAAACAAATATTGTAATTATGATACTTTAGTTAAGCAATAGCTATCATTTTAGTTAACAAATAATTATCTAATGACTGTAAATATGATCCATAAAAAACTTATTGAAAACAATGGCCGATTTCACCAATTCTATTTAAATATCAATTCATATTTACATATAGCTTTTTTAATATAATTGTATTTTTATTTGACATGAAAAACGAATTTTAAACATTAATTGATTTTTATGGCTGATTTCACCAATTTATACAAATTATGTATAAATTGGTGAAATGGCCATAAAAGTTAGAGTCTTAACTTGTTGCAGTTCTTAAAAGATGACTTTAGTCATTATTTAATTAAATTATTCAATTCTTATGGCCAGAGTTGTCATATTTTTTCATCTTCTTCGACAAATTAGGATGGAATCCAATCCAATTCCGTTTTTTAATTTTGGACTTCATGCCCGTCCGTCTGTTCTATAGTCGGTTTTTGAGAAAATTAAATTTTTCGTGAGGAGACCATATGAAGGGTTGGAGAGAGAGGATAAGTTTGTTCTAGAGAAATATTGGGGATGCAAAAATAATGGGGGTAACTCATACATTTTACATCTCTAGGGGTGACTCCTCAGTAGTTACGGGCGTTTTTCTCTCAATTTAGCCCTAATTTCATTCTCACAGATTTCAATGCGCGTGAGGCACGGCAATTTTCAACCGATCGAGCTCATATATTTACCAAATTTTTTTTACCCTAACCTTACACGAAACTGGTCTACTTTTTTGAAACAGATAACTTTTTAAATTGTCCCCTCATTGATGGTCCACTGTAATATTCATATACTTAGGAATTATTTTTCAATGTTAACCATCCATACTACAGCGTCCGGTGTCAGGCTATAATATTTTTTCAGCTACTGAGACCTCGTCTAGGCTCTGCTAGACGGTCTGCTACTTGTGCGCACAAACTCATCTCGACTAAGCCTTCAGGCAATCATAAACCAAGCTTGGTACAGAGTTTTTTGAAAACAGGTATCTCCCAGGTCCGGACGGGAGACAATCCTGTCAAAACCCCTTCGTCTGGTGCTGGCTTAACAGTACACTCAGTCAACCGAAAAACTAGTTTCCCACGTGCCGAAGCCAATGCAAAGAGAGCACTCGATGAAAGATTTGATGCCCTCTGATGCACGTCTCTCAGCCTTTATGGCGCCCATCAACTAGCCCCATAGGCACGTAAATCTATTTAAGCGTGCCTTCAATATTAGGCGCTCCCTTAATTGGGTCCCTGGACAGAGGGGCATACATGGAAACTGTAAAGCTGACTCGTTGGCACATGCAGTAACCACCTTGAGTCGTAGAGGTTCAACCCATGATATAAGTGTTTTGCTCCCAAAGAGTAAGCAATTTCATCTCTTTGCAAGAAACCGGTTTCATCATAGATATAAAGAGGGCACTGCGCGCATTAAGACTGTACAGACTTCGCCTCAAAACCCTAATTGAGGTTATAACGGGCCCATCCTAAAACTATATGGAATGGCAAAAATTCCATAAAAATTGCTAAGTTAGCAGAAATTCGCAAAAATGTGCCAATAGCAAAGTCTAATAATTATAAAAAATCTTTTAAACTGTAAAGAATCCGAAAACATGGCTAAAATTATTTGTCGTTGTTTGCTCTTACAATTTTTTTGTAATATCAAATAAATGTTTGCTCAAAAACTTTTAAAATATTTGATTTTTTGTATTCACACTATGTTCACATTGGACAAATATTTGTTTGCCGGCAAATACTTTTATTTGCAAAAATCAGCTGTTATTTTATTTGACACTCATAAATATTTTGTGTTCAGACTACGTTAGTGAAATATTTGATGTTTGCTATCAAAAAAAATTGAAAAAAAAATTTTTTTTTTGTAAAATGCTTTTTTGACCGCCTTTTACTCAGTGCAAATGGATGAAGCTTTGCAGGCATACATATTCCCGATGACAGTACACGAATACACGGGCGTAGCCAGGATAAAATCTAGGGGGGGCGGGCAAAATTTTTTTAAATGTTCTTTTTTCAGAAAAGCGTTTCTTAAAAAAATTTTTTTTATATGTTCTTATTTCTTTAAAAAATCGGAAAAAATTTAAAGATGCAGCTGTGCTTATAATTTTTTTAGGTATATAAAAACCGAATTTGCAAAAAAAAAAGCCATAAGTGATTAAAATCTTTTCACAGCTTTTGATTTTACTCACAAAAGACGAAAAATGTCCATTAAATTTAAGAATTTCATAAAACGCAATATTTGTTTGCCTCCCTAAAAAGTGGATTTAAAGGGCAAGTATGTTATTTGAAAATGTTAAAAACAAAAAACTAATGGAGGTCGGTCATACATTGTATCCTCCTTGGCATTTATGGGACTTTTTCTTCAATATATTTCTACTCTGTGTTGAAAATGTTGTATGGGAGCTCCCTTAAAAAATAGTGATAGCGTGTAGGTATGTTAAACACAAATTATGGAGATAAAAAACAAAGTGGGTTCGGTCATACATTTGACTCATCTAGGGGCATCCTAGTCGCTGCAGGGCAGGCGCGGATTCAGGGGGGTGAAATAAGGAAATTTCCCCCCCGTAAATTAGAAAAATATGTTTTGTTTATTTCGATAATACAAGAATACCCATTAATATTATCTTTTTTTAATGTACAAAATCTTTAGAAATCCCAGCAAGTTTTTTTTTGTTTTTTTTTTATGAATCTAACGAAATTTTCAATAAGTATTTTTTTGTTTTTTTATTGAATCTCTAACCAAATTTTCAATAAGTACCCAAATCTTCATCCTATTTGCAGGTGCCATCTATGTATAACCAAAGAGTAAACGTTTGACTTGAAAATGCGTGCGGTTGAAAAAATGCGTGCGGTTGAATTATTAATAAGCCTTAGTATATGCAATATTTATGTATATATGTGTTTTTATGAAAAAAATCCTATTCGATAATTTTTGACGAACGCACGGATTTGTCGAGGAAAAGCCAGATTTCCTTATCTTTAAAATATTTCAACATACAACAAAAAGTTGTTAGGCAAGAATTGTTTTGGCTTTGTTTTAAAAGCATTTGAAGGGCCTTCACAGGATATTGATAATGACGCTGATGTGTCAATTGATGCGATGGCACTATCATCAACAGTTCTTAAAACTTTGACAAATTTTAGTCTTGACCTAAAGAATTGTATAGGAGTTGGAACTTATGGGTGTCGTTTGATGTCAGCAGAAAATGGAGCTGTTAAAAAATTCTGGAAACCGCGACAAATGCGAAACAACCGCCTTGCTATTTCCCGTAAATCAGGCAAAACACGTTTTTAGTAAAGTGTTTGGAGCCAAACTCTCTACATTATGCGAGACAAGATGGGTGGACCGTCACGACTTAGCTTTACACTTTGCAACAAGTGTACATCATATAGTAGAAGCTTTGGAAAAAATATCTGAGTGGAAAGGTAGAGATACTTCATTAAGAGCCTTATATTAAGGAACTCACTTAGAACTTTTGAATTTATTTGCGGAATAAACACATTAAGTGTGATACTTATTGTAACACAGCCGCTAAGTATCATTTTACAAAAGCACGATATAGATCTTCAAAAAGGATCAAGCCTTATCAAAACTTTAATCATGTGCCTTGAAGAGAAAAGAAATAAAGCCGAAGAACAATTTAAAGTGATTTTTGAAAAAGTTCAAGTTATTTGCGTTTAAATCGAGGTTCCAACCTAAAAAACAAGATTTGAACGAAATAATCACATCCAAAATGTTGAAGATTTCTACCGAGTTGTAGGTCTCATTCTCTTATTAAATTTATTTTAGAAGATCTCAAAACACCTTTCCAATAGATATCTTTAATGTATTGAACATACCAAAACTTCTACTCAAAGTGTAATCAAGTCATATACATATATAAAACTTTTAAAACCACAACTCGAGATAAACACCTACTAACATCTAAACTTGAGCCTGAACTGTAGCATTGGCAACAAACATGGAAATTATCTGAAAATCTATCAGATAACGTTGTAGATGCTTTAATAAACTGTGATTAAGATATCTACCCAAATCTAAGAAAAATATTTCAAATTTTCGTTTCAATGCTCGTAAGTAATGCTACGAGTGAGAGATCATTTCCTACCCTTCGTCGAATAAAAACATGGCACAGATCAACAATGACAAACTGAACATAGACTGTACTATCTAAATTTTCCTCACAAGGAAATCATAAATTGCTTATTTAATTTATATTGAATATTTTATTTAACCTTATTGTTGAGTTTTTTTAATATAATATACACAAATTGCTTTTAATAAACTTTTAAAAACAAATTTTTTTTTTTGTATCATAAAAAATTTCCCCCCCCCCCCTAAGGCTCAAGCTGGATCCGCGCCTGCTGCAGGGCCACATTTAAGATTTTCATTAAACTGCTATATTTGTATAGGAGCCCCTCTAAGGGATGGAGATATACATATGTATGGCAAGTATGTTTTAAGAAAATGTTAAGCATAAATAGGGTCCGTCATACATTTTATGTCCCTAGGGGCGATTCCTTGGCAGTTATGGGCCTCTTTCTTCAATATATTTCTAGCATGTATTGACAATTTTGTATGGGAGCCCCCTTAAGGGATAGAGATAGCGGGTAGGTATGGTAGAAACAAATGATAAGCGTTTGACTATTTTTTTTTTTTTTTTTGTAAGCAAACGCACACAAACGCAAATATTGAAGTTGAACAGACGTGTGTAAGAAAAAAAGTTCTAAAGAAAAAACTCGCATCTATGCTGCTGTTTACTCTTTTTTTGGTTACTTTTTGTTAAATATGAGATTTAGAGAAAACTTATTAAGATAAAAGTTGTTTTAAACTTCACTAATAACAGCTTCTTTGAAAACGATTTTTATGTGAAATTAATATTTTCCAAATTATGAGGCATAAAAGTCGGACTTAACGATTTTTCTCAAACTTTGGCGGACGTGAGGGACGGTTTAGCCTTCACCGATTGTCCTAAAACTTTTTTTTGGTGTACATACCCACCGATCACGGAAAAATAGAAAACAAATATGCTCCATACAGTTAACGACCACCCTAGTGTACATATGTATGTACATGTGTAGGTATAAAAAGTCGTTTTATAAAAAATGTATTTTTTACATACATACATACTTGAATTTTAATAAAATTTTATATGATACAACCAAAAAAATTTTTTACGTTCTATTAAAAAAAACATGACTTACCTTGATTTTTAGCACCAACCAATATTATGCTTCTTCTTGATTTATTTTCTTAACTTATTTTGCTTTTCTTGAACACTTTACTGTGTACTTTACTAGAAGATTACAAAAGCAACAAAAACAAATTAACACAACAGCAAAAGAAAAGAAGGACTTTCATTTTGCATAGGTACATAAAACCAAAAATAGAAAACAAAAAATTATTTTACGTCTTACGGATCTTTCCTTTTTTCTAACTTTAAAAACAAACAAAAAAAATAAACTATTTACAACTTCTTTTGCTTATCTATTTATTTTTTAATTTTTTTTTTTTTTTTTTTTTTTGTTTCCTTCCTTTTTCACTTTTTCTATATATGTAAAATCGCTACTTTCGCAGTTTTGATTAAAATAAATGTTAACTCTATTTGTTTACACAAACTAGATATTACACCAAAATTATAACTAGACTGCCAAAAAAAAAAAAAATTGCGTGATCAAAGAATGTCTAAGTATGTATATTAATGCCCCATAACCAGCGTTACCGTTGTGATACTGAAGTATCAATTTGACCCTTTTTCGACGGTGTTGATACCTTTTATGACCCTTTTTTTAAATTATACTTTTGTATCATTATAACCTATTTTGTGACACTTTTTGACCCTTTTTTGGAAATAGCTCTCACATTTTGTTTTTTGTCAACACTGCGGATCAGAAGTGCTAAACAAATGTTTTCGAAATAAGTATTGCTTGTTATGGAACAGACTCAAAGTATAAACTTACAATTCCATGCTTTCTTCTCCTTGATTTTTCATAGTAAAGTACAATTTCCCTAAAAGCAAACATAACTCATATAAATATTTGTTATTTTTTACGGTGGTTTCTTTTAAAAAAAAATTTTTACATTTTATTAAAAAAATGCAATTTGGTTCTTAAAGAGTAACATGTTTTTAATATTTTTAATTAGGCTTAAGTTCATGAAATTTAATTTTTATTAAATTATTTTTATGAAGAAAGGAATTTTACAACATGAAAATCAATTAAAATTGTAATTGATAATCCTTCATTCTTGACGTGGCTCGGGCTCGAACCCTGGCCGGCAGGTTACCATGACATGTTTCGATCGCAACCACTCGATCTCCTCAGATGGATTTGCCGTCTTACACTCGCAGCCATCGACGACTGCTGACGTCACTAGTCAAACATCAATCCTTAAACCAAATTGTATTTTAACATTTGGTAGATCGAAATTTGCTTTTCCTGAATGATTATCCATATCAATTGACTTTACATGTTTTTTCCTTTACTTCTGTTTCTTCGTACTTTCGTCAAGAATTTTTCTTGAAGTCCAAGTACATTTTTTTGTTTTTTCACTTTGTCTTTCTCTTTTCTGTTGACCTTTTTCAGCACAACTTGAAGGACAAATGTACACATAGAGCTCGTGCCTTAGCTTTAACAATAATAAGTATTGTGGTTATTTTGTTGAACTATTTATGGTTTTTAATCCAAAATTTTTAATAGTTTTAAGTAGGCTTAAGTTCATGAAATTTAATTTTTATTAAATTATTTTTATGAAGAAAGGAATTTTACAACATGAAAATCAATTAAAATTGTTATTGATAATCCTTCATTCTTGACGTGGCTCGGGCTCGAACCCTGGCCGGCAGGTAACCATGACATGTTTCGATCGCAACCACTCGATCTCCTCAGATGGATTTGCCGTCTTACACTCGCAGCCATCGACGACTGCTGACGTCACTAGTCAAACATCAATCCTTAAACCAAATTGTATTTTAACATTTGGTAGATCGAAATTTGCTTTTCCTGAATGATTATCCATATCAATTGACTTTACAATTTTAATTGATTTTCATGTTGTAAAATTCCTTTCTTCATAAAAATAATTTAATAAAAATTAAATTTCATGAACTTAAGCCTAATTAAAAATATTAAAAATTTGGATTAAAAACCATAAATAGTTCAACAAAATAACCACAATACTAATTATTGTAACATGTTTTATTTAAAAAAATTCGCCCTTAATAATGGCAAAAGGTATTGAACTTTTCGCCTTCTTTTGAATCGACAGTGTTGAGAGTGCCCTAACAGGAATGAAAACAAGAGGTAAAAATTGCTAAATTAGCGGAAATTCCCATATATTTGGTAACAGCGGTATGATAGCAAAGTCTTATATTTACTAAAAATCGTAAAAGCTTTAAAAAATCTGACACTTACAGGAAAAAATCGCTTTAATCGAGAAAATGGTTACAATTTGCGAACGATTGCAAAATTTAAAACAAACACAAAAAACTTTTTGACATCACTAAATCGGAAAATTAGATAAAAAATTAGCTATGTATAATGATAAAGAATAAACATTTTGTCAGGTGTTTAAAATAGGATAGAGCATTCCATAAAAAAATTAAGTTTTTTGAGCTCTTCCTACCTGAAATATTATTTTTTTGTTTGCTTATAAAAAAACTTGATCTTATTATGTTCATTAAAATGGGAAATACTGCTACTGCTGCCTTTTTGTGACCCTTTTCGAAAATTTCCAACGGTAACCCTGCCCATAACCCCTCTGTCAATTTAACATTATAAATGCACTTGTTTTTATAAATCATACATACACCCTTCAGTTACTAACCGTTCAAGTACCAAGTCAGTTCCCCTATTGGTTTTGCAAATTAAAGCAATACCAACAATATTCCACATAGAATAAACATGTTTATACGCATGTTTGCTTGTGTTAAAAAAACCATAACATAACAACTTGCAGTGACCAACCATCTCTCACTGACACACATCTGCACTAATCGAAATACAGAAAAACAGCGCACAGATTTAACAAACAACTCGTGGCGGACCCCATTAGAAATTTCACACAATTACTTTTTAAAGTTTTAAAATTGGCAATTAATTTTTTCCGCAGAGATTTATACATAATTATAACATCAACACTTTATTTAATATCAATTCTTATACAATTTTTATTAACAAATTCCACTTGCAAATGGCAATGCTTAATTTTTAACAAAATTACAAAACTATCACTGATTTATTGCAACTTCACTTTAAACAAACGAAGACAACTGATTGAAAAGGAAAAAAAGATAAAAGTAACGTGACATCCGAGAAAATATAGAGATGCCAGATGATGAGTTTAAGCGGAAGTAATCAATTTTATGACCGTATTTGTTGATTTTTAGTATAGATTTGAACCAAAGTTATTTAAGACAAGTATTATCTTAAAGGAAACTGGTAAAAGTTTATAATTAATGTTATTAATAATTAGTATTGTGGTCATTTTGTAGAACTATGTATTTATGCTTTTTAATCCAAATTTTCAATATTTTTAATCAGGCTTAAGTTCATCAAATTTAAATTAAAAATAAAAATATTAAAAATTTGGATTAAAAATTAATGTTATTTTAATGATTTGTTAAATGAGATTAACAGCCTGTTCATCGATTTCGAACGTCAACGTTCGCATAGAAAATTATATTTAAAACAAAAACAAAATTCTTAAATTTGTTTTTGTTTTAAATGTAATTTTCTATACGAACGTTAACGTTCGAAATCGTTAAACAGGCAGTAAGTTAAAAATTGCATCTTTTATGAATTAATGAAAATATTGTAGATGAACATTTTACAATCTTATAATAATTTTATTGATGTGACGGTTAGACTGCAAAAAACTTTTAAAAATATTCAAACAAACAATACATTTAAATATATGTATATGTATGTATATTAGGGTGGTCGTTAACTGTATGGATCAAATTTTTTTTCTATTTTTCCATGCTCTAACCCCCCAATTCGGTGGGTATTGATAAAAAAAAGAACTCCAAAAATTTTTAGGACGATCGGCGAAGGCTAAGCCGTCCCTCAAGCCCGCCAAAGTTTGAGAAAAATCGTAAAGTCCGACTTGTATCACTTATATTTAGGAAAATATTAATTTTACATAAAAATCGTTTTCTAAGAAGATGTTGTTAGTAAAGTTTCCAACAACTTTTGCCTTAACAAGTTTTCTCTAAAACTCATATTGAACAAAACCTAATTAAAATAAAAAGTAAACAGCAGCATTGATTCGAATCTTTTCTTTAGAACTGTTTTTTCTTACACATGTCAATTCAGCTTTAATATTTGTGTTTGTGTGCGTTTGCTTAAAAAAAATAGTCAAACGCATATCATTTGTTTCTAACGTGCCACGGTTGATAAAGTTAGTGCAAATGTACTTTTTTGATACAATTCAAAGAAAAAAAGTACGGTGGTACCCTAGGGCGACCTCAATCGCCAATTTGGTGGGTATTGATAAAAACAAAAACAAATTTTTAGGACGATCGGCGAAGGCTAATCCGTCCCTCAAGCCCACCAAAGTTTGAGAAAAATTATAATTTTACATGAAATCTGACTTTTATGTTTAATAACTAAGAAAATTAAAATTAACAAGTTTTTCTTTATCTCTTATTAAACAAAATAAACTGAAAATATCGAATAAGCCACTAAAAAATCTAATTTTTAATTCATTAAAGAATTTTCTATGAATTAGTTTTGTTGAAAAACATTTTTATTATTTATTTAAAAAAAACCGACCGGCCGGGCACCTGGCGTTTTACCCTGATTCGGGTACTCTGAATTCAGTGGTGCTAACCGTTTTTTAGGTAAGCTCTTGTTTTCAAAATTTCGAAAACGTAGGAGGTTGCACAGCGTAACTCAAAAACGGTTTAGTTTATAAAATAAACTAAAAAAAACGAAATTCAACAATAATATTACGTTTAACAATTATTATAGGTTTTTCTAATATGCGTAGTCGTTTTAGAAACCAAATTTTTTTTTGGCAATGGGGATAAAACAAATTATGTGAGGTTGGTCATACCTTTGACCCAACTAAGGGCAATCTTGGCGCTGCAGTGGCCAAATTTAAGAATTATATTAAACCGGCATATTTGTATGGGAGTCCCCCTAAAGGGTGGAGATATAAGGCAATTATGTTTTAAGAAAATGTTAAGCAGAAAAAACTAATGAAGGTCCGTTATATATTTAATCCCCCTAGGGGCGATTCCTTGGCAGTTCTGGGCCTTTTTCTTCAATATATTTCTAGTCTGTGTTGACAATTTTATATGAGAGCCCCCTTAAAGAACAAAGAAAGCGTGCAGGTATGTTACAGGGATGATAAATGAGAAAATCATTATCGTACTTACGAACTTCTAAAATCGTACTTTTTCGACCCCAATAGTAATAAATATTTTTTTTTTTTATAAAAGAAAAAGACTTCTTTCGGTTACACTTGAAACCATTGGTACATACGGTCTATTTCGTTCCTTTGTTTTTATAATATTTGGCATAGCGAAGTTTAGTGTTTGGTGCATATGGTCTTGCAAAGAGCAAATGCAAAATATCACAGCTGTTTTGTTAAATCCAACAACAAAATACACAGAGTTTCCTTAAGATTTCAAAAAAAAACGCTACGAAATTTTGCATTTGAACTTTGGCAAAACCATTTGCACCAAACAGTGAAATCCGTTTATATTAATTGGACAGTAAATACGAGTTGCCATTTTATATCAGTTATAAATATTTAGGTTTGAAAAATTTGGAAATAATACCAAATGAGTCACGGGGGTACCACCGTACTTTTTGGCTTTGAATTGTATCAAAAAAGTACAATTGCACCAACTTTATGAACCGTGGTACGTTAGAAACAAATGATATGCGTTTGAATATTTATTTTTTTTAAGCAAACGCACACAAACACAAATATTAAAGCTGAATTGACGTGTGGAAGAAAAAACAGTTCTAAAGAAAAAATTCGAATCAATGCTGCTGTTTACTTTTTATTTTAATTAGGTTTTGTTCAATATGAGTTTTAGAGAAAACTTGTTAAGGCAAAAGTTGTTGGAAACTTTACTAACAACATCTTCTTAGAAAACGATTTTTTTGTTAAATTAATATTTTCCAAAATATAAGTCATACAAGTCGGACTTTACGATTTTTCTCAAACTTTGGCGGGCTTGAGGGACGGCTTAGCCTTCGCCGATCGTCCTAAAAAAATTTTCGAGTTGTTTTTTTATTAATACCCACCAAATTGGCTAGTGAGACCTAAATAAATCCAACTTTTGATTTTAACGGTCACCCTAATGTATATACGTACATTGCCAGCGGTAACTAGAATGAGTAAAGAGACCTAATAGAAGGCCTTATTTAGCCGTCACATGCAGTCAGAAGCCCTTCTCGCCGCATTCCATACTTATTGATTTTTTACACAGGCTGTCATTGGGCGCAAGGCCTTCCACACTTCCTTTAAAAACAACTTCGATCCTTCCCAAAGAAGGTCACTAAAAATAAAAAGTAAATAAAACTGAACACCTTCCTTTCTCCCTTCTCAAAGGAGGGAGTAGCGAATGTGTACTGAATATTTCAGAAGGTCTTTTAAAAAGAAGTTTATACCTTCTAGAAGGCATACTTCTGAAGGCAGGATATCATGTGAAGCGAATCTTTTAGAAAGGAGTATAGAGGCCTTCAAAAAGACCTGCCACTTGCGGTCCTTTCAATATTTACCGCTGTCTTAGACCGACTCAACTTGTATGGAGCTTAAAAAAGTGATTTTGTTACCCCTCTGAAAATAAAGCTTGATATGTCTTATGATGATTCCCAAAATAATTTGGTTCAAGCGTTGACCATCCGTGAGATGGACCATTTTTAAAAAAGGTATTTTTTCAGTTTTTCGAATTTAAACATAACAGAACAGAATAATAGCATGTTCTCTTCCTCTCTCACCTATAAACTCAGGCTTTCTGAGAGAGAAATTTTATTGTTTGAGCCCAGACTATATTAAAAAAAAAGTAATAATTATAAAATAATAATGGAATCTGGAAATTATTTCTTATCATAAGTTACTTTATTATATTCAACATTTTTTATTTTTCGAATTTATTCTATGAGCTAAATTTTAGTTATGTATTTTATAAAGCTTTTTTTAATAGTCCTATTCCTTAAATTTTTAGGAATGACTTGATACACTACCAGACTTTTATTTATCTTGTATCTTCTTGTTACATTTTACCTAAGCTATCCTTTGGATAGCAATTAGGTATTTTGTATGTACAGAAAAACTAAGAATTATTAGACACCAGCAGCATATAATGCATTTTCTGGCCCGCTTCGGTCAGAAAATGTTGAATATAATAAAATAATAACATTAATAAAAGTATTAAATAATATATTTTTTATTTTTACCTTTTTTTTATACCCTCCACCACAATTAGTTGTGAAGAGGGTATATTAAGTTTGTCATTCCGTGTGAAACTTTTTTATTATTCATCTCAGACCCTATAAAGTATATATATTCTGGGTCTTTGAGTAATTTTAAGTCGATTTAGCCATGTCCGTCTGTCTGTCCGTCTGTCTGTCCGTCTGTCCGTCTGTTGAAAACACGCTCACTTTCGAAAAACTCAAAAGAAATAAACAAACTTGGTGTCAAATTGCTTGTAGTACATCACAGCATTATTGAACGAGAAATAAGACTTTAAAATTTTGTGAAGAACGGTCCATCATTTACCATAGGCCCCATATAAACCTTACTCCCGGAAAACAGCTTAGTAAACCTAAATACGTAAAAAATAATGCTATCATAACAAAATTTGGAACATATAAGTTTTACAGGACTAGAAATAAGACTGTGAAATTTCGTGAAGATCAGTTCATAATTTACCCTAGGCCCCATATAAACCTTACTCCCGGAAAACAGCTTAGTACGCCTAAAAACGTAAAAAATAATGCTATCATAACAAAATTTGGTACATCACAGTTTTATAGAACTAAAAATGACACTGTGAAATTTGGTGAAGATCGGTGCATAACTTACCATAGGCCTCATATAAAGCCCACTCTGGTAAAATAATTAAATACGCGGTAAGGTTTCTTCCAGTTTAGCTTCATATGGCCACAAAAAATGTTATGCAATTTTGTGATATACGGTCTATAATTTTCCTTAGATTCCATTTCAGCAGCCTTCTGAAATTTACTGCAAACGCTTAAACTAATTGCATCGCTGTATTGAAATTAATGTTTTTAATACCAGAAATCGTTCTGCAGAATTTGGGATGATTGGTTCATAGCTTAACATGGCTTTTATATAATTTGTTCTCTTGAAAATCATTTAAGTTCATCTTAAACTGATATTCTACTCAAACTTTTTAAAATTGATTCTGATTGTCGATCAATAATTTTATATAGGTCTAAACCGCAACAAATTTTAATGCAGATGTCTGTTTTTACAAAGATTATAATAATAAATAGACATCATACAGATATTAGTCCTAAAACATTCGAAGTGTCGGTGGAGGGTATCAAAGATTCGGCACAGCCGAATATAGCACTCTAACTTGTTCTATCTATCTATTGTGAATAAAATCACACTAACAACAAAAAAACAATTGCCAAACATGTACCTACCCTGCAAATAAAGTTGGACCACCTGAACCATTTTGATAAGATGGACTACTCCATGGACTGGTCCGATGTAATGCAAGCATGGACCATGTCATTGTTAAAAAGTGTTTGTAGTGAGACGACATGTCTTCGTTTTTTAACGACATGCTTTCGTTTTTAAACGACTTCAAAACTAATCCTCTTGAGTATACCATGGAGAAGTTTTAAAACTACTCCTAAGTGGTCCAAAGGTGGGTTATATGGTCCTGCCCCAGGTCATCGTAATGTTAAATAGACCATGTTTTTACATATGTTTGGGTTACTTTTGGACTAGTCCTGGTCCCTTGTGGGCTACTCTTTACACGCGTGTTTGGACTGGTCTTATTTTTTGCAGGGTAAGTCTGCGTTAACACTATGAAAGGTTTTTTTAGAAAGTCTGAATTTATAGGTGAGAGGGGAAGAGAACATGCATGCTATTATCCTCCCTCCTCTCATCAACAAACTCCGACATTCTGAAAGAAAACTTTCATAGTGTGAACCCAGACTAGAAGTATGTACAAAAAAAGAATCGTATCAACAGCACTGATGGGATTTGTGGTACAATTTTACAAAATTTGGTACAATCGAAACTTTATTAGTGCACTGTTGCAATTCATCGTTTTTTGTAAAAGTAAAAAAACAAGTTAGAGTGCCATATTCGGCAGTGTCGAATCTTTGAGACCCTCACCCGACAGTTCAATTAGTTCAGGAGTGGTATTTACATGATATCTATTTATTATTAATTTATCTTTATAAAAAAAGACCACAGCATTAAAATTGGTTGCGGTTTAGACATAGTATGCAGCGTTACCGTTGTGATACACAGAAACAATTATTGCCGAATTATTTTCAAACAAACGCTTGTTTGAAAATTTTTTTAATTTCTATAAATTTTTTTACTGATTCAAACAATATTTTTGTTTGATTTTTATTTAACCAACAAAAATGTGGACAACTCTTCAAAAAATAATAAACGCGTTATTGGTGTCAAGTTTTCATAACTTTGTATGAAATATTTAACGCTCCTTAATGTTGTCGTCCTTTTGCATTTTTTTATTTGATCGTAAGCAACACTTCTTTATGTGAAATAAAAGAACAACAACAAAAAACACACACGGTCTATTTTTGGACGCTTTAAAAAAGTGCAACTATAAGAAAAACAATAGCAGAAACAACGTTACAAGAAACAAAATCCCGTATTCAATTTTTTAAAACTGTTTGGTTAAATACATCAAATACAAATATAGAATGATGACGAAAAACATATCGAGTCGGTCTGCTGCAGTTTTGGTTACATTTCTTCTTCATTAGCAAAGGAAAGGATACAGCAACAGAGAGTGATAAAGAAAAACATTGTGTTGTGTGTATAAATAAGACTTCGTTCTAAAATTATTCCAACAAAAAAAAATGTGTCTCAAAGCCAGCCGGCGGCTCTGCTTTGCCGTCATCTTCTCATACAGTGCTTACTTGTGTGCGCGTCATTGCTTGTGCAAACACTTTTTTTTATTTTGAAATTAAGTATATGAATTTCAGTAAACTTTTTGTTTGATTCAGTTAAATTATTTGTTTGAAAAAATCAGTGTTTTTTTCAATAAACAAAATGCAAATAAATTGTTTGAATATGCAAATTTGTTTATAGGACCGATTTCAGACAAAAAATTGTTTGATTCTACAAATTTTTTGTTTGAATTGGAAAATTAATTTTTTCTGTGTATGTATACTAAAGTATCAATTTGACCCTTTTTTGGAAATAGCTCTCACATTTTGTTTTTTGCCAATACTGCGGAACAGAAGTGCTTAACAAATATTTTCGAAATAAGCATTGCTTGATATGGAACAGACTCAAAGTATAAACTTACAATTCCATGCTTTCTTCTCCTTGATTTTTGATAGTAAAGTACAATTTCCCTAAAAGCAAACATAACTCATATAAATATTTGTTATTTTTTACGGTGGTTTCTTTTTTAAACAAAAAATTTGACATTTTATTAAAAAAATGCAATTTGGTGTCTTGCTCTCTTAAACAGTAGCATGTTTTATTCAAAAAAATTCGCCCTTAATAATGGCAAAAGGTATTGAACTGTTCGCCCCCTTTTGAATCGACAGTGTTGAGAGTGCCCTAACAGGAATGAAAACAAGAGGTAAAAATTGCTCAATTAGCGGAATTCCCAAATATTTGGTAAAAGAGGTATGATAGCAAAGTCTTTTATTTATTAAAATCGTAAAAGCTTTAAAAAACCTGACACTTACAGGAAAAAATCGCTTTAATCGAGAAAATGGTTACAATTCGCTAACAATAGCAAAATGTAAAACAAACACTAAAATATATTTGACATCGCTAAACGGAAAATTACATAAAAAGTATGAAAAAATTAGCTATAATGATAAAGAATAAACTTTTTGTCATGTGTTTAAAACAGGACAGAGCATTCCATAAAAAAACAAGTAAGAAAGTATAGTCGGTCAATCCCGACCATATGATACCCTACACCACAGTATTAAAAAACACATCATGCTTATACGTCCATATAAATATGAATTTATCTATGTTTATAAAAGTCATTAATATCGGTTTAAAAGTTTGTGATATGCAGAAATTGCCCCCTACCACCCCTTTTGGTCCTATTTTTGAAAAACTGTATAGCTTATGTGTCCATATAGATATGGTTCTATCTACGTTTTGAATTTCATTAAAATCGGTTTGAGAGGCAGAAATTTACCCTATCTCCCCTCGTGGTCCTATTTTTTAAAAACTGCATCCCTTTTGTGTCCACAAAGATATGGTTCTATGTATGTTTTAAATTTCATTGAAATCGGTTTGATAGTTTCTGAGAGGAAGAAATATCCCCCTATCTTCCCTCGTGGTCCTACGATTCAATAGGCTTGATCCTTGTGCCAATAAGAACCTATGACCCAAATTTCATCAAATTATCTCCAAAATTGCGACCTGTACTTTGCGCACAAGGTTACATGGACAGCCAGCCAGCCGGACGGACATCGTTAGTTCGACTCAGAAAGTGATTCTAAGACGATCGGTATACTTTAAGGTGGGTCAAGGACCAATATTTTAAGGCGTTACACACATCAGCACAAATGCATAACACCCTCTCCACTATTGTGGTGTGGGTATAATTAAGTTTTTAGAGCTATTCCTACCTGAAATATTATTTTTTTGTTTGTTTATAAAAAAACTTGGTCCTATTATGTTCATTAATATGTAAAATACTGCTTATAAAAAACTTGACCCTTTTTTTATTAAAATACCCTTTTTTACCCCTTTTTCTGGAAAATCCCCTTTTTGTGACCCTTTTCGAAAATTTCAAACGGTAACCCTGATAGTATGAACCAATCATCCTAAAATTCTGCGGAGTGATTTCTGGTATTAAAAACATAAATTTGAATAAATTTCAATACAGCTGTGAAATTAGTTTTAGCGTTTACAGTGAATTTCAGAAGGCTGCTAAATATGGGATCTAAGGTAAATAATGGTCCGTATATAACAAAATTAATAACATTTTTTCTGGCCATATGAAGCTAAGTTGGAAGAAATTTTACCACAATAAATATATCTGCTACGATTTTAGGCGTATTAATTAATTACCAGAGCGGGCTTTATATGGGGCCTATAGTAAATTATGGACCAATCATCACGAAATTTATTAGTGCTATTTCTAGTCCTATAAAACTGTGAAGTAATTAATTTTATTCTGATAGCATTATTAATTACGGTTTTAGGCTTACTAAACTGTTTTCCGGGAGTAGTGTTTATATGGGGCCTAGGGTAAATTATGGACCGATTTTAACGAAATTTTACAGTGTGATTTCCAGTCGAATAAAGCGACTGTCATTAATGTCATTCCGTGCATTGTTCAACCTTTTATATTAGTTTTTGTAACAAAATTATAAATTTTTTAAGGTTCTACATTTTGATTCATAGCCGATTTTGCTGGATTTCAATCCCAAACTGCTTAGGATAACTACAAGCAATTTGACACCAAGTTTGTTTATTTCTTTTGAGTTTTTCGAAAGTGAGCGTGTTTTCAACAGACGGACGGACAGACGGACATGGCTAAATCGACTTGGAATTACTCAAGGAGCCAGAATATATACACTTTATGGGGTCTGAGATGAATAATAAAAAAGTTTCGCACGGAATGACAAACTTAATATACCCTCTTCACAACTAATTGTGGTGGAGGGTATAAAAAGGGAAAAGACTGGGTGCTCACCCCAGCCCTCCCCTATCTACGCCAATGCTCATATACTTTTTCTGCGATGAAAGTACATTCCGCAATGCTAATTAGTTCATTTATGTACGCAATAAAAGTGAACGTGGTTCACAAAATATTCCAAATAGAAAAGTTTAAAAAAACCAATGATAAAGTTAAAACACAAGAGAAAAAAAACTTTACTTTAAATATTACATACATATATATATAATAATCGCCCAAATAATCGCCAACCACTTTAAATATCGTAAAAAAAATTGCCAAACGCACATTTTTCGCCAAATAGATTCAAAATTGCCACTTTTGGCAAGAAATCGCCATAGCTGACATCCACCCCTGTTTTTAAATTAAACTTAAATTAAGTTTTTACTAAAATTTTATTAAAAAAAAAACATAATTGTTCGTTTAAAATTTTTTTATTTACATTGTCTTACTTTGTTTACAACCTTGAACCCTTTTTTACATTATAGTCTACCTGCCGTATTCATAAAAAATTAAAATAGATTTGAAATGTATTTTAAGAAAAATTTGTATGAAAATTTTGACTTAACACATTTCAAACTTGTTTTATTTTTTATTGAAAACGGCAATACATATTTAGTCATAAAAGAAAAAAAATTAAAAAATTAAAAAAAAATATACACATGCATTGGCATATTTTAAGACTAATATTGTACATATTTTAAAAATTGTAAAATATATTTTTTTAATATTAACATTAAGGGTATTCATTTCAGTTTTTTTATTTGTTGGAAAAATGGAAAAGTGGAAAAATGTAATTTTTGTTACAACAAACACAAGGAAAAACTTTTCCACCGAATGTTGCAATTTAAACAAGCTTTAACCAAGTGTAAAAAAATCAGATTGGAAAATTACAATTTTTACAATTTTTAAAGAGTTGGCAATTCACAAACGTCCAATTGAGTGTGGTTGCCACCATATTAAAAATGTTGTTATTTTTCACAAAAAGCACTCAAATTTACATCTCTTTTTAAGATAATCAACTATGATTCTTTAAACTCCATTTTTAGTAATGGCGATTTATTTTCTGAGAAAAATGTTGCATTAATGTTACATGTTCTACATTTTTGTGTTCGTTTGTACAAAAAATACAACTGTGGGAAAAATTTTCAAGTTCTTTTGTGAATATGTTGATGAAAAACGTGCAAAACATGTTGCATATCTTACCCTTACTTTTACTTAAGGTGTTCATACTGCCCCGTTCTACAACTTTGGTACTTACTACTTTGTTTGTACAACAAATGTTTTATTTTGTTTGTCATAATTCATACCGCTCATAATTTTGTAAAAAAATTGTTTTAAAACAAAATATAAAAATATTTACACATTAAAATCAAAAAAAGTCTATTTATATTACAATCGTTTTAATTTTTATAAGCCATTAGTGATGTTAATATTTGTTTCAAACCCGTAATAGCGTGTAGAAACCGCTAAAATAGCTTTAAAAATCGCTCATTAAGTTCATTAATGATCCACCACTATTATGGATAACAATCTTGAAGCGATGTGGTGGCTTACGTCTTGGCTGTGGTTCGTGTCTTGATCCTGGCATTTTGCCAGCATCTGGTGATTCCCGAGATGAGGGCAGTGAACTTAAAGGCCTTGGCAACGAAAGGTTATCCATCCCCTAAACCGAGGTGTTATGCGACCCGTGCCTATCGGTTGGTTTGCAGTCAGGGGTTACCGACTGTATTATCACGGAGCTTTGCTGATACCTGGGCACCTCAGCAAATAGACTACGCCCTTACCGCGTTATCGAGGGCTATGACGTGGCGGACCTCCAGATCCCCTACACTCGTGGGACCAGACAGCAAAAATGAATTCTCTTTTAAAAAATAACAAAAATTAAAAACGAAACAAACAACATACTAATAATGGCACGGAACAAGACACGAAAAGGACCAATGGTAAGGACAATGGGACGAAGACGATCCCGTCGGTGGCTGTATCAGTCTCGACACCTAACAGCGGCGATGTACATCTGTCTTTCGCGCCAAGTACATCAAAAGCCGCATCAGCCCTTTCCGCCAGAGCGGATAAAGCCCATGCTTCGGGTACTGTAAAGTTGGAAATGACAAAGTCGTCCAACAAAGCAGCCTCCAATATGCCTATTGTGCAAAGAGGGACGGAGATGATTACATCCTGTCCCACTTCTGTACCTCCCCCCGCCAACTCCGGCGTCACTAAGAAGACACCTCGGCATAAAAATCCTTCCAAGAGGGCATCTAACTCAAGGCGTGCTACCTTGCGTGTTATCGAGCTATTCGGCTCTAAAGATGCCAATGAGCTTTCTGCAGAACAGGAAGCTTCATTGGCATGGGCTAAGGCCCTTACTGCTGGGCTTCAAAGCGTTTCACCTCCTGCCCCTGCAAAGGCAATGCCTAAACGGCAACGTTCGGAGGAAGAAGCGACAGCCGTTAGACAGCAACCAGGGACAAAACGTCCCAAGTACGCACCAAAGTCGACTAATAGGTCCTACAGCGAGGTGGCGAAAGACCATCTTGTTAGGGCTATTATAGACAGAAGTGCTGCTGATGGATCCATCTCCCACTCTAGGTGGGACTTGGTGAATCAGCAAATGATGGGTGTCTTTTGGAAGATCCTTAGTGAGAATCCAGGAGCACCCCCGCAATGCGACGATGCTTGCTGGTACCAGGGTCACGTTAAGCTGACGGCGTGTGTGGACGAGCGCTCTGCACTTCTGCTGAAGCTTGCCATTGGAGCGATTGGCGAAATATGGGAAGGTGCTAGGCTCGACGTGGTTTTGGTGAGTGAGATACCACGGAGACCTAGATCCATCGTCACCATCCCAGCGGAACCCTCTGCACCGGAGGAAATCTTGAAGATTATTCAGTGCTGCAACCCCCAACTTCCCACTCATAACTGGAAAGTTGTCAAGGTTTCAGCAGCTGAAGGATCCTCAAGAACGGCGATCGTAGTCCTGAATCAGGACTCCTTGAAGCCACTGAGGGAGAAACAGGGCAAGATTTACTATGGTTTCAGTACCATCTTGCTCCGTGTCTACCGAGGTGATGACAAGGGCGATCCCGCTCCGAAGGTTGTGGAGCCTACGCAGTCTGCGGACTGCACGAATGACGCTTCCGTTCATTCATGTGACAATGAAGACACCCCGTCCGTCTCTGACATGCTGGGTGACCTCTTTGAACGCATGGGTGAATTGGCTGATGAGGACGCCCTCCTGGAATCAGATCAGGAGGACGCCAATGTCACGGTCGTTAATACTGGACATGGTGAAGGTGACGCAGATAAACCTTCACCACTCTAAGGCAGCATCCGCTGCACTGCTCCTCCGGGTGGTAGAGAGAGAGGAGGAGCTAATAATGATCCAAGAGCCATGGATCCACAAGGATCGGGTTTGCGGATTAAACCTCAAGGGCTATAAGCTCCTATATGCCAAAGCAACAGGTAAAATTAGATCTTGTATTTTTGCTAAAAACACGCTGGATATCTTCATTCTTTCTGATTTCAGTGATGAAGACACAACTTCAGCGGTCCTAGAGATGGGCGACATGTCGATCTGGATCGTCTCGGGCTATATGGCGCATGACCAGGACAATGAGCCACCTAATAGGCTTGTTCGTGGCTTGCTAGCCAAAGCCGCCTCCATGGGTACCCCGGTGGTTATCTGTGCTGACGCTAACGCGCACCACATCACGTGGGGCAGCTCCAACACCAACACTAGAGGTGAGTCGCTATTTTCTTTTATCTGTAGCAGTAATTTGGAAATAGCAAACATAGGCGCGGAACCTACGTTCATTGTAGCTAATAGGCAGGAGGTTCTTGATGTGACATTGGTCAGCTCGGAACACTCCGACTTAATAAGTAACTGGGCGGTCTCAAATGACTGTTCTTTTTCGGACCACAGGTATGTTGAGTTTCAATTAGGTCCACCCCCCTTGGTGGTGTGTACTTTTGTGAATAGGAGGAGAACGAGGTGGGACTATCAGGCTAGTCTACTCGCTGATTCTCTGAGCTCAGTCCCTGTCATTAGTGGCATTACGGAGACTGAAATGGCAGTGGAGTTCCTATCGGGGGCACTGCGTCAGGCAACGGCACTGGCCTGTAGGCCAGTGGTTAGGAAGAAGGGGGGCAAGCCACCATGGTGGAGCCCTGAGATTGCACAGTCTCGCAGAGACTGTCGTAGGTTATTCAATATGGCTAAACGACTGGGAAACTGGGCGGATTATAAGTCGGCATTGAATAGGTTCAAGAATTTGGTTAGATCGGCGAAACGGAATGCCTGGAGGAACTTCTGCAGCGGCGTGGAAGGCTCCTCTGAGACAAACCGGTTGCGCAAAATAATAGCTTCTTGCCCGGCGGTCCCTAGCTACATTCAGAAAGCTGGATGGTAGCTGGACTACGAATAGTCAGGAGACGCTGGAGGTGTTAATTGACACGCACTTTCCTGGCAATTCCCTTCCAACACCACGGAAGATCAACTGCTTATCAGAGCCTGGACCCGTGTCCATTTCTCTGTGCTATGATAGGCTCAATTGCGCGATAAGGAGCTTCGACTCCTTTAAGGCTCCTGGTCCGGACGGTATTATTCCGGCCGACCTTCAAAAGAATGGGGGGCTTCTGATTCCTTGGCTGTCCGCTATTTATACGGAATGTATTAGATTCTCGTACGTTCCCATCCGATGGACTAGATGTAGGGTTGTTTTCATTCCAAAGGGAGGTAAAGCATCCCACACCAGACCTAAGGACTATAGGCCAATCAGCCTGTCGTCATTTCATTGATATTCATCTGAGGATGTCTATTCCTAGACATTTGCTCTCTTCATCGCAGCATGCCTACACCAAGGGCAAGTCTGTAGAGACGGCGCTCCACTCACTGGTCGGCTACATTGAGAAATCCCTTGAATTTCGGGAATACTCACTTGTGGCCTTTCTGGACATTGAGGGAGCTTTCAATAATGTCAAACCCAACTCCATCTTGGAGTCGATGAGGGAGGTTGGGGTTGACGATGTAATTTGTAGATTTATTGGTAATCTACTCGATAATAGGATCATTGAATCCACGATGGGTGCTACTAATGTTTGCAGATTTGTGCACAGGGGCACCCCGCAAGGTGGGGTTCTGTCCCCTCTACTATGGAACCTGACGGTGAACACTTTGCTGGGCCGGTTCGACAGATTAGGGATAAGAACCGTCGCGTATGCGGATGACGTGGCGGTGGCGGTCGCGGGTAAACACCTGGACACATTGTCCCATTGTATGGAATCTGCATTGCAGATTCTAAGCTCTTGGAGCATTTCCTGTGGACTTGGTGTCAATCCACAGAAAACTGAGTTGGTACTCTTTACCAGGAAGTACAAGGTTGGCAACTTTAGGCTTCCTAGGCTAAACGGCACGGAGCTGAGGCTCTCGAACATTGCCAAATATTTGGGCGTAATTCTCGATAGCAAACTATCATGGGAACGTAACGTTCGGACGAGGGTTGATAGGGCTATTGTGGCCTTATGCACCTGCAAGAGATCCTTGGGCAGGAGCTGGGGCCTGGGCCCCAGGGGTGTCGAATGGATCTTTGAAGCGGTGGTAACCGATATGGGGTCATAGTGTGGTGGCCTGCCATGGAAAGGGGACGGTACTGCAGGATGCTTGAGAAAGTATATAGGTTGGCTGCGCTGATTATCACGCGATCACTCCGCTCGACACCGACGAAGGCACTGTTTACTATGCTAGACTGGTTGCTGATTGATATCATGGCCGAACAACAGGCCTTGACTTCCGCTATGAGACTGGGGGCGGTGGGCCTATGGTCTACGCGGAACTATGGTCATGCCAGGGTCACGCTTCACGCGTCATACGACCTGGCGGGGCTGGACTATTGCACTCCGGAACCCTTTTTCGGCGCTTTGTTCACGGTTCATCATGGTAACTATGATGAGCTGCTCGATAATACGCGATCTCTGGAGCCGACCCTGCGGGTCTACACCGATGGTTCCAGGATGGGCGACAGAGTGGGTGGAGGTTTCTTCATCGAGGAATTGGACATCAGGGTCTCTTTTAGGCTGCCAGATGGCAGTAGTGTGCTGCAGGCGGAAATCTCTGCCATCAAGCGGGCGGCAAACTGGCTGAAGTACTATCGTATATCGAGGGATATATGTATATTTACGGACAGCAAGGCTGCCATTGCAGCTCTGGCTGGTGTCTTTACGACATCTATGTTAACAGTGGAATGCCGGATGTCCAGTGTAACGCTGACATGGGTACCAGGACACAGTGGGCTCCTGGGCAACCATACTGCGGACAGTCTAGCCAAACAAGGCTGTCTGTTGGACGACATGTTCCTCGACGGCCTGATTGGCACTTCAATGGCCCGCTGCAGGACTCTCATCAGACGGGAGTCGTACAGAAGGGCTCAGGGGAGATGGCAGGGCGAGCATACCTGTTTGATGGCCAGGACTCTATGGCCTGGCTATGACGCGGCGAGAACGCGCGTACTACTCGGTCTCGGCAGGGACCGGATAAGGACAGTGATATCGGTTATCACGGGTCACTGGGTGATAGGGACTCATGCTAGGAGGATGGGTCTTGCGTATAATGACTACTGCAGGAGTTGTCATGATGAGGAGGAGGAGGAGACGGTGTTTCACTTCCTCTGCCAATGCCCCGGACTGGCGGGCGTTAGGGTGAGGCATTTTGGGAGACCGGAATTGCCATGTCTGGACGATTTGTCCAATGCGGGACTTAAATCGATCTCCCTGTTCTGCAGGGAATCGGGGTGGTTCGAGACTGCGGTGACCTCTGGGGAATAGTCTGGTGGATACTGGCTGACCCTTGTCACTGGCTAGGGGTATCACAAAAGGACCGCTATAAGGACCCAAGTGAGTCGTCTTCGTGACGGCTACCCATTTAACCTAACCTTACCTACATTAATGATGAAAGTGTAATAGTTGTAAATAAAAGCACTAATTGTGTTCTATTGAAATTGCACAACATGTAACACTTCGAGTGATTATAGGTAACATTAGAAAATGTTACATGTATATACTGTAACATATTTTTCTCAGAAAAGAAATCGCCATAAATCAAATTTTACTTTTTTAAAACGTCGTTTTCCAAAACTAAATTAAAAATGAATTCTATACAAAAAATATTAAAAAAGAACTTAAAAATGACGTGACAATTAAATAATCAATTAATTCAATTTTAACTCTTTTATTTGGCATCTTGAAAAATATCAATTACTTCCAAGAATTATATGACAGATTTTTATTTTTGACAGTTTTGTACCTTTAACTAAAAAAAAATACCGTTCACGTCAATAAGGTGTAATTTTCCTTTTTTCCATTTTTCCAACCAAAAAAATTTTGAAATGAATACCCTTATTTTAAAAAGCTGCATTAGAACCATTAGATTCGTAATTTGTTTATAAATAATTTAGAAAGTTACAGTATGGCTGAGTTTTTAAACATCATAATACTTCGCAGTCTAAGTCAAAAAAGCATCTTCAATTTTAACGATGCATCGCGATGCACAGTTTTCTTATTGACAACGCATCGATAACTTTTTGGTGCACTTTTTGTAAGATGGCATTGTAAAATTCTTCACGGTTACATTGAAGAATATTAAAAAAAAACAAGTTGCTTTGCAACTGTCGTTTTGAAACTCAGCCTCTATCGATACCATCTTCTCTTATTTGTATTTCCGAATTTCGTAATAAATTTCAGAAATTTATGGAATATTTTCTTTTATGAAAGTTGGAAACTTCAAAATTGTTTAAATTAAAATTTAATCTTTTAAGTTTCGTAAAAATTTGTATTCTATTTTATACTTTAATCTTAGCATACCTCATCACTTTAGCCCTTACAAATAAAATTTCCCAATCAGACACCAGCTACTTTTAACATTTCGTCAATTTGAACTATTTTCTCTCTAGGTTTTCCTTTCAACGAACCCCTCCTTATTTCTTCTTTGTCGATTTTCTGCCAGCCTTGCCAATTTACTACCGCATGGTTCTTTAAATCATTCTTAAGACCCAATTTTGGATCTTCAGTTTTAATTTCTTTAGATAAAATATCATCACACATAGTTTTCGCCACACCAAAGGCGCCATTCATGGTGGTTAATATAACACCTGTGGGACCAGTACTTAGCCAACCTGCTACATACAAACCCTTGTCTATGGCAGAATCATTCGATGATTTTAAAACTCTGCCAAGTTCATTAAAAACTTTCCCCGATTTAGTATCAAAGCATATACCATTATCGGCACAAGATGATTTGTAACCTATACTTCTGAGTACTAATTCGGCCGGTAAAGGTTCCTCTCTTTCGGTGGCTATTGCTTTATCTTGCTGCATTTTGTTAACTGCGAAAATTAGTTGTCTGTCTTTCAATAGCTTTGGTGATCTCAGGAAAATTGGTAGAAATTGTTTTTTGTGTTGAGGGGCGCTGGTTTGTTCATTTAAACTTTTAAGCATTAATTCTGTTAGACGTTTACGAGGTCTGGCCAATTTGTCCACTACTTCACTTACGCCTTCAAAGTCTTCTAATCTCCAGTGGGTGGTAACATTTGGTAATTTTAACATTTCTCTTAGTTCTTTAATGGTAAAAGCTACTTGTAAAGGTCCACGACGACCAACAAGATATACTTGTTCAACTTGACTGGACGCTAATGTGTCTAGCGCATAAGAGGTAATATCGGTTGTCTGCAAAAGAAAGTTGAAAATTATAAAAATTTTAGAAAAAAAATAATTACAAAGTAGTTTTAAATATGTATATTGTTGCACAGTGCAAAATATTAAATGGACACTCCTTTTTCACTTCAGTTTCTGAAAGTCACAGAGTATACAGAGGCGTCACGAGACAGAAAATATTGTGTTTTTTTCTGTCTTTTTCTTCAAAAGCTGCCCTTTTTGCGTTTTTTGTTTTGATTATGCAATTTGTGTAGATAGTAGCGGCCTGTTTTTACGCATTGTCACTTCACTAACAAAAAATGTTTTCTTTCTCTTTCTTCGAAAGCTGCCCTCGCAAATGATTTAGGCATTTTTTATACGTCATTTTTTTCATCTCTGTATAATTTGTGCTGAAAGTACTAATCAAAAGGAAGTTTTGTTTCAGAAAGTCTTAACCCCACGTCTCCACGCGCTTTCGATTAGAACATGACATGACCATAACGCCGGCAGAGTAGCGGTATTAATTTGTTCATGTTCTTGTATGTGGGGAATACGTGTTGATGTTCATGTTCTGATTGACCACAATTTTTGTTGTTGTGCGTTTGGTTGTATACAGAAAATACATTGTATGGCCAACATCATGGCGCACATGGATGCTAAGACGAATGTTTAGGCAACGATGGCAGCACATGGACGAAAGATGAACATGAACAGTCTACACGAGTAGAATTCATGTGCGACATGATGTTCTTACCAAGTTGATGGATGGTGGAGACGGGTAGTAAGGTAGAAGTATATAACACGCGTTAGTGTGCGCGCACTCTGTCGTCTTCTGTCAAAAAAAGTAATTTCATAGAACAAGCTACATGCAAAATATTTTGACGCGTTTGCGCCAGAAAGTTGGTTAACTTTGAACTTTTTAACGCGTGGTGTATTTTTGACAAGTAATCAGCTGATAATAAAAAGAATAATTTAACAAATTAGTGAATCATGAAAGAAAAACTTATTGAAGAGCTTAAAAAACATACAATATTTATATAAAAAGAATAAATTCAATCAAATAATAAACTATTGATATACTTTTGAGCCCGTTTTCAATGCACAAATACATAAGTTAACAAATAAAAAACAGCTGACAGGAATGGCTTTTGTAACGCGTGTTGTGTAACTTGTAAATTTTTAAGCGCTAAAGTTTTTAAACGCACGATGCTCGTCGACGAACTAACGCGTGTTATGTACTTCCACCTTAAGTTGTTCATGTTCTCTTCCCCTCTCACCCATAAAATCAAAATTTTTAAAAGGAAACATTTTCACACTATAAATGTAGATTTCCTTTGAACATTTTTTACATTCATTTTCTTTCATTGCTAGCCAAAGGATAGCTAAATTAAGCTTCGTAACAGAAATATACAAACGAAAAATTCTGATAGTGCATAGAAAATATTCCTAGAAAATATTGAAGGAATAAGCCTAATAAAGTATAAAAGCTTTTGAGGATTGTAATTTGACTTAGAATACACATTCTAATAATATCAAAAATTTATTATTAGTAGGTATCTTTATAAAAACAGGCATCTGCATTAAAATTGGTTGCGGGTTAGACCTTTAATGCTTTTTTTAGCAATTTTAAATAGCTTGAGTAAAATATCATGATTCGTAACAGTTTAAGCTGGATTTAAATGATCTTCAGGAGGGCCCTTTATATTGGAGCCATGGTTACCTATGAACCAATCATCCCAAAATTCTGCAGAGTGATCTCTGGTATTTAAAAACATAAATTTCAATACAGCGCACAGAGGAGTATTTGGCCTGAAAGCTGGCCAAAATTATTAAACGTGTTTTTTGAATTAAAAGTTTTAGTTTTTTGATAGTTTTAGGTGTAGTATGATATAAAAAGTCAAGTGGCAGATTTTGAAAAAATTACACTGCGCAACAAAAGTACACTGCGGAACAAAAAAATTTTTCTATACTCTAGAAATAAAAGTATGTGGATTATATGGATTTTGATGCCCTTAATTCAAATCTGTTTTCCGTTTTTCTCTAGTACGTAAGGATTTTCTTTTAAAGGCGTGGCATACTTCACCCCCTAAATCGTTGGGTTGCCTTATATATTTTGCCATAACTTGAAAACGTGTTCTCCGATTTTAATAGTAGGAGGATCAGAAGATGCACCGGAAAATTCTGCTTAAACTAACCCTACACATTTATTTTATATCTATTACTATTTTGGAGTTATTAAAAATTTAATGGCGAAAAAAAAAATTTACATGCAAAATTCTCCGAAGAAACCATTGGTCTAAAATAAAATCCTAATCCGCGCCTATCGACTTGAAAATTTTTTACTTGGGTGAAAATTTTTTTTAATTTTTTTTTTTATTGTTGATGTGTTTTGTTAAAGCTTTGAAATTGTTACAAGTAAAACTGTTGCTATAAGTCTTATACGTTTAACAGTTTTATTTGGTTTAATATCTTTAGTTTTTCTAAAATCTTTACGGATGAAGTTTCCTGATGATCTTGCCTAAGCAACCAGTGAAATGCATAGGAATAGCTTATCCCATCAACAATAAATTTCAAGTGTTTTTATCAAGAATAAAAACTGGGAATTAAGCACGAATAACAAAATCTTTTGAAATTAAAATTTTGTATTCCCAAAAATTGAAATTACTTTTTGATAATAAACAGGCAAGTACACGGCCTAAAAAAAACACTTAATTGACAACATCTTTTGTAAGTTGTTGTTTGTTTTTTATTTTGTTTTTCTTAACCTGCTTACAACTACAATCAATGTTGAGAGAATTTCAACTAATTGTGGTGGGGAGTGTAAGATGAGATAAAACCACTTTTTTATTGTTGATGTGTTTTGTTAAAGCTTTGATATTGTTACAAGTAAAACTGTTGCTATAAGTCTTATACGTTTAACAGTTTTATTTGGTTTAATATCTTTAGTTTTTCTAAAATCTTTATGGATGAAGTTTCCTGATGATCTGGCCTAAGCAACCAGTGAAATGCATAGGAACAGCTTATCCCATCAACAATAAATTTCAAGTGTTTTTATCAAGAATAAAAACTGGGAATTAAGCACGAATAACAAAATCTTTTGAAATTAAAATTTTTTTAATGTAAAAAAATATAAAGTCCAAAAGAACTTCCTTACTAAACAATTTTATTCAAAAAATTCGATTTCTTTTTGGAAAAAGCTATTTTTTCAAAAAAGAATTTTTTTTGGGGATGTGTGGGACATTCCCTTAAAACTATTACGGATAATTAAGAATTTTTGCAATTTATAATTACATAAAGGCAGGTATTAATATTGTGAAGTGATAAAAGTGATGTGAATAACAGTTGAAATCAATAATTCAAAATACATACAAGTTTATGACGATATAAAGGTATAAGAAAAAGTGCCCGATGAGCAAAAATAGAAGAAATGTGAAAACTTAAAAAAATCGTCAAAAATAATGGCGCAAACTTGCGCACACTTTTTTTTTGGTTTCTAAAATTAGAGATTCCAAATTTTATTGTGGTATCAAACATAATTCGTAGACATGCTAACCTCACTTTTAAAAACCTCTTTTTTTAGCTTTTGAACGAATTGTTTCAACATGAATATTCAACATATTTTAAATTTTTTTCTTATTTAAATAATTTTTGATCAAAACTTTCAGCGAAAAAAAAATCTTTGTTAAACCTTTATTCGTTTAGCCGCAAAAAAAATCATATAAACATCCAGAAACCGAAAAAAACATTTAAATCGCATATAATTTTCTTCACTTTCCTGACTTTAGCAGGGTCTCAGAGCTACAAATCGCAACTAAAAGTCTTCAAAATTTACAATATAATGTAAAATATTGTTGTTTGTCGAGCTGCGTGCTTAGTTCTTAAGATTTCTTAAAATTCAGTTTTGCCTTTTTGGCCAGCTTTTCAGGCCAAATACTCCTCTGTGCAGCGGTGCAATTAGTTTTAGCGTTTGCAGTAGGGATGACAAACGGGAAATCCCGAATCCCGGGATTTATTTTTATTAATACCGGGATTTTTAATATATCAACTTTTGTGTGCAAAAATTTTCGTTTTTATTGAATTTTTTTACTCTTTACAACAAAAAAAGTTGAATCACAGCCGCGAATAACGTTTTAAGTAACAAAATAAAAATTTTTCAGGAGAACAACAAAAAAGGTTTTTAACAGACAGCATTGTTTGTTAAAAAAATTTTTTTTTTCTATTATTAAAAATAATAATAACACTACGTGACAATTGTTTGACCAAAATCTTTATGTAAAATTTTCCGCTGAATCTGAATATGAAGTCAGAATTGTCAAAAGTAGAACAGTTCTCCAAAATAACCGTTATTTGTGTTTTTAAAAAAGATGCTGTGACTGAAATGCAAATATCCAAAAAATAAAATTTTAGCCTATTTCAATACGAACATTTTGTGCCTAATAGGATCCGGATCGGTACAAAAAAAGTCAAACTTATAGAAGATTAATTGAACTTACCCACAACAAATTAATATACAAAGCTTAATTTTTAGTAACAATAAATATTAAAAATTGCTTAAAAGTATTGAATTTTTATGTGGGTTAATTTACTAAATCTTCTGTAGCTTTGTCATTTTTGTACCAATCTATGTCTTGTTGGGCGCAAAATGTTCATATTAAAATAATCTATTGTCGCATGCAATAAAACATTAGGATTTTTAAATCATTGGTTTAAAAAAAATAACTTGAAAAGAGCAAAATTGAACAAAATCATAAAATTTTCAATGAAGCTTGAACTTTTGTCCCCTGTAACTCTGTCATTTCTTGACCAATCTTCACAAGCAATCCGTGGTTATTTTAGAAATTTTATAACCTTTCACTGGAAAAAAAGAATTACATACCCCGTTTAAAATTTTTGAAGATATTTGCATTTCAGTCACATCATCTTTTTTAAAAATACAAATAACGGTTATTTTGGAATATCTCAAAAACTGTTCTACTTTTCTGACTTCATATTCGGATTCAGTGGAAAATTTTACATAATAATTAGCTGTCAGGTTCATTTGGTCACGACTTTGCTGAATTTTTGTCACGTAGTGTAATAAAAACTTTTATGCAAAAGGCTTTTAAAACATTCCGCACTACAAAACCATTTCGGTTTCATAATTTTGTTAGTAACTTGCAATGTTCTTCCACTGGCTGACTACACTATGCAACAAAATTTAACTTTTATTTTATCGTGATTTTTGATCATGTATTTTTCTCTTTTTTTGTGCGTAACGGTCCTCTAGGTACACAAACTCGAGATCAGAATTTCAAAATCCCGAATCCCGGGATTTTCTAAAATCAATCCCGATTGGCATCCCTAGTTTGCAGTGAATTTCAGAAGGCTGCTAAAATGGGATCTGAAGTTTATTATGGACCGTATATCACAAAATTCTGGCCATATGAAGCAAAGTTGGAAGAAAGTTTACCGCAATATATATATCTGCTACGGTTTTAGGGCCTAGGGTATATTTTGGACCGATCTTCACGAAATTTCACAGTGCCATTGCTAGTCCTAAAAAACTGTGACACACCAATTTCTGTTATGATAGCATTGTTAATTACGGTTTTAGGCGTAATAAACTGTTTTCCGGGACTAGGGTTTATATGGGGCCCAGAGTAAATTATGGACCGATCCACGGCATTTCACAGTGTTATTTCTAGTCCTATAAAACTGTGACGTGCCAAATTTTGGTATGATAGCATTATTTTTTTATTAGACGTACTAAACTGTTTTCCGGGAGTAGGGTTTATATGGGTAAATTATGGGCCGTTCTCACGAAATTTCACAGTCTTATTTCTGGTCAAATAAAACTTTGTTGGGTTTTAGGCGTACTCTACTGTTTTCCGGGAGTAGGGCTTCACGAAATTTTAAAGCGTGATTTCCAGTCGAATACAACGAATTTTTGCAAAATCTTACATCATTCTGTGCATTGTTCCACAATTTATCTTAGTTTTTGTAACAAAATTATTCATTTTTTTTAGGTGGTGGTTCCACATTTTGATTCATAGCTCTGGTCCTACTGAACCGATTTTGCTGGATTTCAATCCCAAACAGCTTAGGATAACTACAAGCAATTTGACACAAATTTTGTTAATTTCTTTTGAGTTTTTCGAAAGTAAGCTTACTTAGTATACCCTCTTCACAACTAATTGTGGTGGAGGGTATAATAATAGCATATCGACTTGACTTTTTCATATCAAACTGCAACAACAATTATAAGCTCTGTTTCTTTACTTTTTGGGTAAAGTTCGTGAAAATGAGAGCAAGCATAAATTTCTCTCATAAAGAGACAAAATTACACAAAAGTACGGGAACAGAAAAAACCAAATTTTAAGCACAAAATAAAAAGTCCATTGTTTTCATAGTCCTTACAAAACGATAAAAGTTTATGCCACTATTGAAAAATTTTATATTGTCTGTAGAAATAAACTAACTCGTATGTGCTATTTCCAAATGACAGGCGATGGACTGAGTGCTTTTCATACAAATTTTACTACACAATCAATCGCCAGTCATTTGGAAACAGCACAGTAATGTTTTGATAAAAAAAACTTTGCGTACGGTAATTTCTTCTCAAAAACGGTAATTTTTAGAGGGCCGTAAGGTAATGAAAAAATATAAGTTAACATCACTGATGGCCACTTTTACAAAAATAAGTGTTACCATTTATTTTCAAAAGCGAGAGTTTTGTAGGAGTATGAACTGAACAAGCGTGGCACGACATTTTCCATACTATTTTGACAGAAAAAACCGGTGATCGCCGTGAAATAAAATGTATTTTAATTTATAAAAATAAAAACAAATATTTATCATGCTTTTAAAAATAATGATTACAAATTATAAAAAAGATGACAGAAAGAGGACACAAATCTTATAGATGACAGCCAGTTTGATTTTCTTAGCCAAATTTCCGGTCTCGGGCATATTAGATTTAGGCATTTTGGAAGACCGGAATTGCCATATTTGGACCATATGTCTAGTGTAGGACTACAATCAATCTCTCTTTTGCAGTGAATCAGTCTGGTTCGAGGAATAATTTGGTGGATACTGTCTGACTCTTGTCACTGGCTAAAAGTATCACAAAGTGATCACAAGTGAGCCGTCCTCGTGTCAACTACCCATTGAACCTAACCTAAGACTAATGTCAGAGTGGCTGCTAGAAGCTATGATTTAAGATGGCGCTAGAAACAACTGATTGTTTTTCTTATATACATAAGTATGTGCTCCAAAGATGTCCGAGTAAGAGCGAAACTTAATAAGAGTTTGTGCTACAAAGCAGTTTGTGTAATGATTTATACCACGTTGTAGTTTCTTTTCTTTAGTTTTTATTTTCCTGTCAAAGCTTTTTTCGTTTTTCATTTTTGTGTACACACAAATAAACTTCAAAAAATTGTTCCCGTATTTATGCATATGTATATAAGATTAGATCATAAAAATTGGTTATTTATTTATTATATTGGATCATTTTTTTAAATTTGATTTTTTTTTTTTTTTTACTTTTGCCGTTTTGATATTGTAATAAGTTTCAGAATTTGGCAACTTATCCAATTCCGGTTATCATAATATAATTGTTTTGTGTTTTTTTGTA
The DNA here is from genome assembly GCA_930367215.1 of Pollenia angustigena. NCBI lineage: Eukaryota > Metazoa > Arthropoda > Insecta > Diptera > Polleniidae > Pollenia > Pollenia angustigena. The sequence continues at coordinate 197,997,369 of OV884060.1, forward strand.
TTTACCTTTAAACTATCAATAGGACTTAAAAGCAGCCTTGCAACATCCACTGCCACATTGCCTTGACCCACTATTGTTACAGTTTTACCGGTTAAATTTGGTTTAAGATTCTCAGCACCAGGTAAACCATTATACCAAGCCACAAAATTTCTTGCGGACAAAACATTTACTCCTTTTTCATTTTCTAAACCCAATTCACGATCTTGATCAGCACCATAAGTTAAGAGAACAGCGTGGTAGTTCTCCCTAAGCTGTTGAATGGTAACATCTTTACCCAAAGTAACATTGCCATAAAAAGTAAAACGGGGATTTTCAGCAGTTTTAGTAAAAGTGTTAATAACATTTTTAACCTCAGGATGGTCAGGGGCAACACCAAAGCTAACAAATAAAAAAAAATTTAAATAATAATTAACTTACAACAATAACTATAGAATAAAATTGATAAACTAATTGTTAAAGTAATTAAGATAAGGAAAATAAGACAGATACATACATAGAACGTTACACTTAATATTTTAAAAATTGTGCAATTCTATATAAGTGAAATAAATAATAAAATAAGTTTTGTTTCCTAAAAAAAACTTAAACCAAGTATGTTTAAATTTATACTTCCGGCTGTAGTAATATTAATATTGGGTTTATTTTCACCCTTTGTAGATGCTGCATGGAATTTTGCGGGCATTGCAAGTACTGTTTTTAAGCTTTAACTACATATTCAATTAATTTAATAACTTCCTTTTTAATTTAAGCTTATTTTCAAAACATATTTCGCTCTATATTTGATCCTATATTTAATTCATTTACTTCTTCGACAACATCATCTTCACAAACGCCTTCTGCTTAAATGTAACTTACCGCACTAAGCCGAAAGGAACTGGCAATTTTTCTACTACATCTACTTTACAATCAGTTAAAGTCTTTAATATATATTGTGCCGCATAGAAACCTGCTGGTCCAGCTCCAACGATGCATATTCTCGGGCTTGTTGTGCCAACAGTAAAATATCGTTGATTTAAGTTAATTCCCAGTTTAGATATAATTTCATAGTTTTTCTGTGTTATTAAGTTTTTGTGTACAATTCTGTGCAACATTTTAGTTTAAAATAATGTGAAATATAATTAAAACAACATGAATTCGCCTTGTACTTATTCTACGATGGTTTTAATCAAGGCGAATTGTTATGAATTCGCCTTGGTTTTATTAATTCAAACTGCTGTTTAAGACACTTTTACACGATAGGTATTTTATAGTGGCGGTGTCAGATGTAAAATCCATACCCTAGGTCTACACTAAAGATAAATATCAGACAGTTGGCAATAACGTCGGCAGAATAACAAAGCAATATTGCTTAGTCCCCTTTTACAATGTGGCAAGTGGAAGGCAGACAGACGAAGTTCTGGACATTTTTAGACATTTTTTTGCTTATCTTTTACACTTTTCGTCATTTTTATGTTGTTGCTTCATATCATTTTTCTCACATCAATGTAATTTTAGAATTAATGCCTGTAAAATGTTCGTCTCCGTCAACAGCGAAAAAGGAAAACAATAATTTTTGTCTGTCTTTTAATTTCGCGATTGTGAAAGGTTTAGGCAAGTTCAAAAGGGAATAAGAAAAATGTCTGCCTTTCAATTTCAACGTTGTAAATTGGGACTTATTGCTCAGCTTATGTTAAAGGCATGGGAAAACGTATTTATGTTAACTCATAATTTGAAAAACATCAAGGAACAAGGTGCAGTGTAAAAACTGGCGCTTTCTTGCAAAAATTATTTTTATTCATATAAATTCTTTAACCAAAAAAAAAAATTGATAAAATTTATATTTTCATATAAAAAAGTACTGCAATATATGTCGCAATAATTATCTCTGGTATAGACGGGCAGATATGTAATTGCACATGGCTGTCAAAATAAACAAATCGTCGGATGGTTTCTGGTATGCCACATGGCTCATTTTTACAAAAATTGAGTTATAAACCAATTCTATAAAAAAATTTGTAATCCATTTTTTGATATATCGAATATATTAAGAGTTAAGGGCATAATATAAATATATATATGTTCCTTTTACTCCTCTGGGGAGCATAGGGCCGCATAATAAACCTCACAAATGGCTTGGAAAACATGTCAAAATGTTACGTTTGTACAAACATTTTGTGTTGTTAATTGGTGTGTTTGCTGTTTGGACAAACTTTTGAAGCAATGTTTGCAGAAATATTAAAAATTTTTAATATTTTTAATTTAATATGTTGGATATTTGTCAAACTTTTTGTGACGTCTAATGCTAAATGTATTTAATTCAATAAATTTTTATATTAAACTAATTTTTTTTAGTAGTATTGCTTGCCACAAAATAGCTCGTTGTTTAAATCACTTTTTACTTTCAATTTGTTGATTTATTTTATAATTTCTTTTCCGTTTAAGCAAAAAGTAACAAAATTGCCGCAGCACTATTGGCATCTGCATTCAATGTAAACAAACAGAACAAGTTTAATGAAAAAACTGTTCAATAATCTTCCACAGAATTTTAAAAACATTGAAAGGATTTCAATTTTTAAAAAAAGCTTAAAAGAGTTTCTTCTCCAAAATTAAGAAATGCTTCTATTGTAAAAATTAATTGTGAAAATTTATTTAATATGTAAAAAGATTTTTTTCTTTTTCTATTTCTTTTTTTTATTATTATTGCTATTATTATATAAAACTTATGTAATATTTTTTGCCAACTCGCCTCAATAATGTCCAAGTGGCGATGAGGCACTTTCTATCTTTTGTAAAATATTTCTTCTTTTTTTGAAAATAAACTAAATAAAAAAAAAAAAAACCAAAATGAAAATTAATGTTTGTACGGAGAAAATTTCTGTTGTTAATTTGCAAACCCCAAACGGAAACAACGTGTTATGCTGCATGTTCCATTCAAAAAATGTAGATCAAAACATTTTTGTTCCCTGCGGCAAACCCGACGATACGCTATCAGCCCTATTATGAATAACAATTCCCCGGGAGTTTTCTCCCTTCTCCCATTTTTCCTATGTTAATTCAATTGTAAAAATGGGAAAAGGGAAAAAACTTGCGGGGAATTTTTATTCATAGTTGGGCTGTATGTGAGTTCTATTTTCTGTTTGCTTTAACAAATACTTTGACTAACTTGAAAGACATTTTAAAATATTAGTGTAATAAATGTATAAATGGGGCACAAAACAGGTTTGCATTATTTTAGTTAAATCTTTATATCTTTTTATATTTTGTGCAAAAAGTTATAACGACTTTAAACAGGCTTATACACTCGCAAAATAATTGTTCAAGTTTACGTATTGTACAGTTATATGGCTAATGTGTATGTGATACTCGAAGGTGGCACAATATATTGGCAAGAATCAAAATCTTTTTGCTTTTTATTGCACAACGAAAAAAAGTGCAATATACTGTGAAATGTGTTCGCAACCATGTACGATATTGTTTTGCTACGTTTTGTTTTTAATTAGTTTTTTTTTAATCTAAGTACCTTATAATAATTTTCAGCAAGCTCAGTACCAAATATAAGGGAAGGTTCTGTAGAATCTTAAAAAAATATTTACTTCAGTTCCCCTGAATAAAAATATATCCTTCCATATCCATATAAAAGTTTTCATTATAATTTTTTAAAAAATTCGAAATTGTATTTTTTTTTATTTCTCTTAGTTAAGAAGGTGCGATTATTTTTTTCTCGGTACAAAACTAATATCTATGTAGAAATTTCATTCATTTAGTATTCTCTTTTGGTATTGGCACTAATTTAGCAAAAATAAGAGAAAAGTTCGAAAATCCGAACCCGAATATTGGTTTTTTGAAAATTGCCAGGACTTATAGCGTAAGGTTTCTGTTAAAAAATACTGCATTTGTACTTATATGCTATAAATTTTAATTTCTAAATGAAAATAAGAGGAATATTTACGTATTTTAACACAATATTTTGAAAATGAGATAATCTTTTGAAAGTTCCCTACATTTGCCTTAAAATTAAAAATCTGTCCTTTTTCCACTGCGCTTGAAATTTTCCGAAAAAAATATTACAAAAAGGAAAAATTCCCTACTGTTGGCTCCACTGCTTGTGACCCACATTATTTTTGACGAAAAAAATCTATCGTGCAGTTAATATTTAAAATTAATCCAAATAATATGCGGCAAACCAGTAACCACCCGACGAATAACAGAAGTTGTATAATTTTTGCTTTCACACGTTTTTTTTTTTTTTTTGTTTCATCAGTCATAACCTAAAACCGTCCACATCAGCAAACTATATACTGATTTATATTTTTAATCACTTTTAATTGTATTTCGGTCAAATAAATTTTTTTTTAAGAATATGTGCACACAAATGACCTGCATAACAGCTAATGTCAGATTGTTTGTCAGTTCAAAATAGTATTCTGTGGTTCAAAATAGGACATGCTCTAATTGAAAATTTTACACTGCTATTGTGAGCTGGCGTTTAGACCCCCTTTAGTACGGGTTCACACACGTCAAGTTTGACTCGTCAAGTCTTGAGTTTTTAGGAGAGAAGGGAAAAGAGAATGCCTTATCTTTTCACCTTTGTTCTTTTTTTGTTCTTATTCCCATCAAACTTTATATCCCATAAATTTGGATAATTTTTATATTCAAATTTAATTGTTTTCCAATTCTATTAATTTGCAATTGATTCCATTTTCCGTATTCTTTCTTCACATTTTTTTGTATCCAAAAGCACCGCATTCCCTTCACCTCGCTTGCCCACAAACTTCCATTGTTCTCGTGTGTGATGGATCAATCACAATGTTTCATCGTGTGTGGCGATGTTGACTGTTTTTTCTTTCTTATTTTGTTGTGAGCAACAACTGAGCAACAACTGCTCACAACAAAATAAGAAAGAAACAAGTTAGAGTGCTATATTCGGCTGTGCCGAATCTCTGATACCCTCCACCGACAGTTCGAATGTTTAAGAAGTAATATCTGTATGATGTTATTATTATCTTAAACTGTGACGATTTGTTATTAATTATGGTTTTAGACGACTAAACTGTTTTCCGGTAGTAGGGTTTATATGGGGCCTAGGGTAAATTATGGACCGATCATCACGAATTTTCACAGCGTCATTTCTAGTCCTTTAAAACTGTGACGTACCAATTTCTGTTATGCTAGCATTATTAATTATGGTTTTAGGTGTACTAAACTGTTTTCCGGGAGTAGGGTTTCTATGGGGTCTAGGGTAAATTATGTACCGATCTTCACGAAATTTCACAGTATCATTTGTAGTCCTATAAAACTGTGACGAGCCAAAATTTGTTATGATTGCATTATTTTTACGGTTTTAGGCGTACTAAACTGTTTTCCGGGAGTAGGGTTTCTATGGGGTCTAGGGTAAATTATGTACCGATCTTTACGAAATTTCCCAGTATCATTTGTAGTCCTATAAAACTGTGACGAGCCAAAATTTGTTATGATTGCATTATTTTTTACGGTTTTAGGCGTACTAAGTTGTTTTCCGGAAGTAGGTTTTATATGGGGCCTATGGTAAATTATGGACCGATCTTCACGAAACTTAACAGTTTAATTTCTAGTCCTATGTAACTGTGACTTGCCAAAATTTGTAATGATAGCATTGTTAGTTAGGGTTTTAGGCTTAATATACTGTTTTCCGGGAGTAGGGCTTATATGGGGCCTAGGGTAAACTATTGACGGATCTTCACGAAATTTCACAGCGTGATTTCCAGTTGAATAAAACGAATTGTTGCGAAATCTTATATCATTCTGTGCATTTTTCCACCATTTATGTTAGTTTTTGTAACAAAATTATCAATTTTTTTTAGGTGGTGGTTCCACATTTTGATCCATAGCTCAGATCCTATTGGACCGATTTTCCTGAATTTCAATTTCTTTTGAGTTTTTCGAAAGTGAGCGTGTTTTCAACAGACGGACAGACAGACGAACAGACAGACGGACATGGCTAAATCGACTTAAAATTACTCAAGGACCCAGAATATATATACTTTATAGGGTCTGAGATGAATAGTAAAAAAGTTTCACACGGAATGACAAACTTAATATACCCTCTTCACAACTAATTGTGGTGGAGGGTATAAAAACAGTCAACATCGCCAAACACGATGAAACATTGTGATTGATCCATCACACACGAGAACAATGGAAGTTTGTGGGCAAGCGAGGTGAAGGGAATGGGTTTTCGTAAAGTTTCATCCAAGGCGAATTGACTAGAAGGTGGGGTCAAGTCAACATATGGTGTTTTTTTTCGGTGGTCGACTTGTCAAAGTTTGTATACAAACTAGTTTTTTATGTAAACAAACCTGTTTTTTTATTAGCAATATTTTTGACAACCCGACCACAGAAGCATTGTAGTTGTAGAGTTGACCTCACCTTCTAGTCAATTCGCCTTGGTTTCATCCGACTTTAACCCCGCACAAAACCAACACGTACACAATTTCAAAAACATATGAATGAAAAAAACACATATAGACAAAGTTGTGTACACGTACACATGTTATGCGAAATAATTTTACTACCGTGTGTGATTTAATTATGCGCTTAAAAATTGTTCTCGTGTGTGATGGACCATTGGAAACTTAAAATATCACAAAAATTTGATATTTGAGAAACCAAACAGGTTACACGAATTTCGACCAGAAACATTACCACACACTTAGCAACATTACGTGAAACATGCACATGTTTCGATAAAAGTTGCCTTGTCTGTGGGTAACTTGAGGGCTACACGATCAAGTTTTGACTATCAAGTTTTAATACACTCACACTTTCTTAGTCCCAATTTACAACGTTGAAATTGAAAGGCAGACATTTTTCTTATTCTCTTTTGAACTTGCCTAAACCTTTCACAATCGCGAAATTAATAGGCAGACAGAAATTATTGTTTTCCTCTTTTCGTTCTCTTTCGCTGTTGACGGAGATGAACATTTAACAGGCATTGATACTACAATTACATTGTTGGGAGAAAAATGATATGAAGCAACAACATGAAAATGCCGAAAAATGTAAAAGAGAAGCAAAAAAATGTCTACAAATGTCTAGTACAGATAGTCATGTACTGCACACTCTACCTCTACAACCCCTCACCAACAAACTTCGTCTGTCTGCCTTCCACTTGCCACATTGTAAAAGGGGACTTACCAATACACTCATACTTTTAAAAATTGATACGAACTTGCCTCTAAAATTCTCTTGCCAGTGAGTGTATCAATTTTCGTTCAAGAAAACATCTTATTACAAATCTTTTGAAGTTGTTTTTGTTTTTTTTTTCACAAATATTTTGCCGGCAAAAGCTGAAGTTCTTTTTTTTTTTACAAATTGTTGCGGGAATTTTAAAATTTTAACTAAAAACCTAAAAAAATAGTGAAATATATTTATTAATAAAATTTATTTATAAAATTAATAAGCAAAATGATGTTCTGCGATTCAAAGAGCTGTACAAAAGCCATGAAATTTTATGAATCTTTCATCATATAGGCGAAATGATTTGAAAATAAAAGCCTACGAGCCTATAGCTTCTGAAACAAAAATGCCAGTGGAAGAAGTAAAGCAAAAAATAAAGTCCCTTCGAACAGCCTACAGTGCAGAAAAATCAAAAGTGGAAAATAGCAAAACATTTTGAGTTGTTTTCTCGGCGACGACATCTTGAAAAAGTAAATTGCTTTCAACTTGCGCGCAGCCTACGTCACAGCAGCCAATTTTTGCATATTTTGACAAACAGTATGTGCTGGTTCACACACGTCAAGTATTACTCGTCAAGTCTTAAGCTTTTAGGAGAGAAGGGAAAAGAGAATGCCATTTTTTTCCCCTCTCTCCTAAAAACTCAAGACTTGACGAGTCAAACTTGACGTGTGTGAACCGGCACTATATGTAAAAGACTATCAAGAAAAGCTTGATCGTGTGGCTGCAATGTTAGTGCTGGTTCACACAGGTCAAGTTTACTTGAACAGTTTTATTTAAATTTTCTTTTGAACTTGCGTTCACGTTCATGCACAAAATTAATTTTTGTTTTCTTTTCCTTCAACTTTGTAGCTTTTTATTATATTACGGATGAAAAAAGAAAAGAAAAAAAATAAAAATTGACTGGTACGGTCAAAAATAGTCAACATCACTGAATGGCACCATTGTCAGAAAAATATTTCTATTGGCAATGCTGCAAACACATATGAGTAAAATAAAGAAAAAACAAAATGTTCAATTGTGAAAATTTAAAAACTGAAATAAAAATTGAGGATGAATATGTCTTAGTTAGTAATTTTATTGATGAAACCGAAGTTTTTGAGAGCAGCTCTCAGCCCATTGAACTACCCTCTCTTGTGCAATCTCAAACACGCCTTTCAACCGGTAAGAAATCAAGGCCAAAACAGAAATCATATCGGAAAAAAGTGGAGACGGTTTGGCCGCATGATGATATTTTAAAATTGATTGAGGAAGTTAAGGTGCGGCGAAGTTTATGGGATGCTGGTTGCGCAGAATATAAACTTCCCAAAGATATTTTATGGCAGGAAGTGGCAGATTCAATTTCCCTAAGCATCAATGATTGCAAAGGAAAATGGGCGAATCTTCGCACCACATTTAATTGGAATCTTAAAAAACTTCACAGGAAAACTTCGAGACGAGGCGCTGATGAGCAATTTCAAATTGTTTGGCGATATTTCAAACCAATGATGTTTTTGGAGATGATAAAAACACGACAAGCTTCGCAATCAATATCATCCATGCAACTGGTAAGTATTGAATATGCATTTGGAGATAACTGTAAAATACGGTATTTATGTACATATGTAAGTCGTTTACTTCTTTTACAGAAACCTGCACCCACAGATGTATCAAAGCTGAACGAATTAGAATTTAGCGATGAGTTGGCACCAATTTCTCCATGTCCGTCTGCGCAAAATCGTAGCCGAAAAAGTACTCCAACAACGTCGTCAACACCATCAAGCAATGTTGATTTAAAAGAGATGGCTTTAGAGGCACTGCAATCATTACGATCCGCCGATTCTCAACCAAAGGACGCAAGCACGCTTCTAGGGGAATATATTGCCGCCGAACTGAAAAACCTGCCACCAGAACTAGCTACATTTGCTAGAGCGAAATTGAGGCGTTCTTTTAATGAGATATTGGATGAGGTGGCTTCGATGGTAAGTGTAACATAATGTTCCTTCTTCCAATTGTCTCTATTATGATGTTTTTTTTTATTTTTCTATTCAATGCAGCAAACTTAACAACGCAAATCATACTTATATGAATTATACGACTTTGCTAAAGAGGCTTTTTTAAAGGGAAAAAACACAAAAAAAAAAAAATTCAATATTAACAGGTAAACCTTAATTATTTTATTTTTCCTTTATATAAAAGAAGAGAATAAAAACAAAAGCGTTTGAAAATGCATACATACATAAAAAATAAAATAAAAGAACAAGTGTCTGGTACTTTTTTGAAAAAGTATTAAAAATGGGAAATACTGGAAATTAGATTTCTTTCTTATTCTTTTGTTTTCTAAATATGGTACTTTTTGAATTTTCTATAATATTGGGTATCACAAAGGTACCACTGAAGGACTCAAATGAGCTGTCCCTCGATGACTGCCCATGGAACCTAACCTAACCTATAATCAGGGCTGGGCAGTATTTGAAATACATGTATGTATTTGAAATACGTATTTAAAAAACAAATACGTATTTGTATTTTAAATACATGACGTGCAAGTATTTTGTATTTTAAATACATGTCCAGCAAGTATTTTGTATTTTAATAACACAATAAATAGAAGTAGTTTGTATTTTGGATTTTAAATACATAAAAAATGGGAGTATTTTGTATTTTAAAAGGTGAGCACTTTCGCTGCTATAGAACTGGAATATTTAGAGGAATTCATTGTAGTTTTGAAACCTATTGCCACTGCTTTTGATTACCTTCAGGGTAACAACTGTTATTACGGAAAACTTTTGTCGACTTTAATGTCTGTTAGAACAAGATTAAATCGGTTTAAGACATTTAAGTCCTATTATACCACTTCTATAGAAAAAGAGAGCTTGGAAAAAAGATTCGATAAGTTTTTTTAAACTACCACAATAAATAGAGCTATTTGGCCTCCTGTTATCATCCTTGTTATGTTGCGTTGGCTGCCAGAAAACATCACGACAGAAGAAGGCAAAGAATATAAAATCTTGCAATTTATACTCTGGAGGAAAATTACATAAAACTTAAAATGTCACCTTGAAATATCAAAAGTAGAAGCACCAGTAAAGAAGACGATGATTTTGTTGTTTTTGTAGATAATGGGTGCGTTCGTAAATGCATTACTGCGCTGCATCAGAAAAGCAAACTTTTTATAAAGCCGATAAAAAATAATTATAATTTTTTTTTATTGAATTTCTATTATTTTTGTGGAGTATTTCACAATTTTTTGGTCCACATTTACTTCACTGATAATTATATAACGATTTGAAATCACTGATGCAGCGCAGTGATGCATTTACGAACGCACTTGATTTGTCAGGTTCCTCAGTGACAAGAACAAAGACATTATCACTCTTGACAACTATCCAAATATAAAAATAGTATTCAAAGAATTTAATACATGTTTGTGCTCATCAGGACCTTCTCCAACAAGAAACTGTTTGATGCTACATTAAAAAATCTGATATTTAAGAAAGGAAACAAATGTTTTGTTAAGTTTGACCTAATGTATTTTTTGGTTTGAATAAAAATGGTATAGTTCGTATCTTAAATACATATGTTTATGACGTGGAAGTATCGATTTTGTACAGTGAAACTTCGATATAACGAATCTAGAGGGGATCGAAAAACACTTCGTTATAGCTATTGATTCGTTATACATATGCATTGTGAAACCTTGGTATAACGAAATTTAAAGAAATACGAAAAAAATTCGTTATAAATGTATACAGTTTTTTTTGTCCAAATTCTATTTAACACGAAAATACTATGTACATAATAAAAATTCACTATTTAAGAGGTAAATAAAAAATTATGTTGTTATTATTTTTTTATTTTATTACATTTTAGTAAAATATTATGTAATTTTTGTTTGTTTACGCAAGTTTAGAATGCAACCATCAATATTTTTTTCGACAGATGCTAAGCTGTCGAACGTATTTTGCGGTGTAGAAAAGAGTACTCGGCGGTATATTGAATTGTTTAGCAATTTCTTGCTTAGATTTGTCACCACGATCAACAGCATCAATTAAAGAAATTTTTTATCGTATAGAAATTGATTTACGCTATAATACACTCATTTTGGCAAAGAACCAAAGCAGAACTGACTACATTTGTGGCGCTTTACATATGCAAAGACATTTATGTACCTTTCGTTGTTTATAGAAGGGACTTCCCCGTTTTGCTTAAAATTAAATTTTGCTTTATTCTGACTTCGTAGTATGGAGGCTTTAGCTCAAGACTTCGTTATGTTGAGGCTTTTGATAACGGGATTTTAATGACTTACACACTAAAAATGTTATATGTATGTATTTCTCAATTATAATTTCGTTGTATAGAGGCTTCTAAAAAAATACTTCGCTATATAGAGGCTTTATAGCTCAGAATTTCTTTTCTTTTCATTTTTGCATGAAAAACTTTGCAATAAAAAGGTTTTTTTCAAGGGACTCAGCTAAAAATTCGTTATATTGAGTTTTTCGTTATAACGAAGTTCGTAATATCGAAGTTTCACTGTATTTGAAATATGTATATGTATATATATATATATATATATATATATATATATATATATGTATATATATATATGAGTCCAAGGTTCATTTTGAGGAGGGTACATCGAGCACTTTTTTTGGTGAGTCGCTCTAGAGTACACAGATGCATGTACTGTCTTTACGTTTTGCTTTTACATTCGTTGTTTAATTTTGTTATTGTTTTCAATATCAAAAAACCACATGTAGTCAACATGACATGAATCATTTGAACGTCAATTCATGTTCAAAGAAGAAAAAGGAAGAATCTTGTCAATAAGTCATGAGCCGTATGAACCCAGTAAAAATTTCACAGTATGTCTAGGTTCACAATATGTAAGTTTAGAAAATTTGATTTTATTGGTGCTAGGGGAAGTGAACATGCTAATCTTCTCTTCCTTCTTACCAATTCAATCAAATAACTGTCAAACCCAAAGTTTAAGATGTTCTCCCACTTAATCTATCTATATATATATTAAAATGAAAAATGTTTGTATGTTTGTTTGTTTGTTGGCTTATAGACTCCTAAACTACTGAACCGATTTTCCTGAAATTTTTACAGTAACATAACGTGAGCCCTAAAAATAAAATAGGCCGCTTATTTTTCGATAGGGGCACGGGAATTGGTACCCCCACTGGATGCCAATATTAAATATCGCATATTTTAAGAGCCGCTGTACGCATTTTGTTGAACTTTTGGTAGTAACATCTTCTGAGCCCCAAAATTGAAATAAAATAGCAGCGGGGGAAGTGGTTCCCCCCATATGACGCCAATGTTTAATATCGCATATCTTAAGAACTGTTATAGTGAGAATGTTCAAACTTTGTAGAAGTCACTCTTATGGTATACCACACTATTGAAAATAAAAATAAGGCGGGTAGGCGCAGGGGAGAAATACCTCCCATAGGATGCATATATTAAATATCGCTCAACTGAAGAACTATTAAAGGGAGAGTCTTCAAAATTTCAATACAAAAATGGGCGCGGTTGGCAGAGGAGGAGCAGTACCCCTCATAGATAGAAATATAATTAAGAGCCGCTGCACGCATTTTGGTGAGCTTTTGGTAGTAGGATCTTCTGAGCCCCAACATTGAAATAAAATAGCAGCGGGGGAAGTGGCACTCACCATAGGACGCCAATATTTAATATCGCATATCTTAAGAGCTAATATAGTGAGAATGTTCAAACTTTATAGAAGTCACTGTTATGGTATACTACACTATTGAAAACAAAAATAAAGCGGGTAGGCGCAGGGGGGAAATACCTCCCATAGGATGCATATATTAAATATCTCTCAACTGAAGAAGTGGTTAAAGCAGTGTAGCGAAGCGCACCGGGTTAAGCTAGTTGTAAATAAAATCAAATGCACCAATTTCACTTAAAAAAGGCTCAATTTCTTTGGAATACATTAAGCAACAAGATAAAAATTAATGCTCTTAAAAACAAAAAAATTCAAAATTGTTTATAAAATTTTTATTTTTTTGTGTGAAACATTTATGATTTCTCTGAAACTACTAGTCAAGGCGAATTTATACCAGATGACTTTATCTTGCTACGTAAGCAACAGCTGATAAATAACCTTGTGTCAAAATGGAATACCGTTCTGGTGGTTCTGGGAATCTTTACTCTATAATTTTCGATTAAAATTATGAAATTTAAATTTATTTAAAGTTATTATTTTGTATCACCTAATACATATGTACATACTTTTTTTACAGGAGAAGCAAACAACTTTACAAAATCAATATCAATAAAGTATTTTTTTTATTTAAAGTGGCCATTTTTGAACGCAGGGGCTAAAAATTTGCGTAACCATGTTGTTTGATAAGACGAGCCATAATCAATCAATTTAATAAGGTGACGATTAAATATTGAAAAATTGTGAAAGTGAGAATCAAAAATAATCAATTAAACTTAAGCAAAGAAAAATAAATTGTTTTCAAACGAACATTGTTACACTTTTTTTTTTGTGTTGTACTGACAATACCCTCGTTCATTTACCCCAAAATTTGTACTGGATTTTACTGAAATGCGTTCGCGTATACATAAATTTGTAAAATTTTCATATTACTCACCTACTGGATTTTACTGGAAAAGTAAACGAACGCACATAATTGCAAAACGCTTAACATAAGCAATTCTGACTTGACAGCGCAAGACGATTGTCGACTTCAAATTACAAAACTATGCTGAAGGGAACTAGAATATTTGTAAGAAACCACGGCAGATCGCAAGCTAAACGCACAAGTTTCAGAACATCGAAAATTAATCGGGCGCAAGGCGAATTCAACTACAGGTGGTGTCGGAACTACAACAATACAAAAACAACCGAAACAACACAGGGTTTTTTGCATTGCATTGTTAGTGCCATTAGCTCGAAATGTCAACCATTATTAGCAAAACACTAACAAATCAAAACAAATAAGCTCAAACTGCCAAAATCAGATGCCTTTTCGACACCACCTGTAGTTAATTCGCCTTGATCGGGCGTTTTGCGATTTTAAATCGTGCGGTTGTCAGAACACTGCAGTTAATCCGGCGATACACTATCCTATTCAGTCGTACGATTTGTCAAAAAAAATCGTGTGTGCTAATAAAGTAGGAAAGTGTGGCTTAAAAATGAATTGAGTGAAATTTTTTTTTTACAAGTCTGTCCAAATTGCAAATGTTTATGAAAATTTTCATAAAATGATAGTTTCTATGCGATCAGAGTTGCATTTTCTTGTAAAGTAGCTGAGTCGTTTGAGTTTGCTTCATGTTTGTGGAATAGTGCGACATTGATAGCAGATTTTGCAGACATTTTTTATGTCGGATAAGATCCGTCAGATTTTTGTGTGAATGAATCGTACGATTGTTGCCTTAAGTTAGATCTTTTTGACAGATTGGAAAATATTTACCAGTCGAAATGCGTGTGTTTTCGTTTGTGTAGCGGTATGGCCCCTAGTATTCAATTTGCCTTGGTTATACATATATTTTCAACAAAGTTCAATGGAAAATTGACCGACTCAATTTTAAAATACAACTGCTTGAAAATAAAATACTACCTAAAAGGAAAAAACGCAATAGATTATGAAAGTAGACGTCCTATAGAATATAAAAAGCTCTCCGAGCAAAAAATATAAGGAACAGCTTTCCAGAGTTCATCCAAATTGGTCAGTAAAAACTGGGATTAATTTTTTTCGGGGTTTAGGGTAACGTCAAGGAATAAACGCAATAGATTATGAAAGTAGACGTACTATAGAATATAAAAGGCTTTTCGTGCAAAAATCCAAGGAACAGTTTTCCAGAAATCTGAGTTCATCCAAAATGGTCAGTAAATACACAGTAAATCTTATATATATGTAAATACGGGAACAATTTTTTTGTGGTTGAATTTTAAGTATCTTATCGCCCACCGATTTAAATGAAACATATATCGTTTTAAAGGAATTTGTTTTGTGCACAACATATTTTTTTCTAAATTTTTTTGAATTAAAGTATTTAAAAAGCGTTTTAATTAATCTTACAGGCAAACGTACAAAGTTGGGTGAATAGTGAATTTTTTCCGTTCTCCTTAGGTTAGGTTAAATGGGTAGCCGTCACGAAGACGACTCACTTGGGTCCTTATATCGGTCCCTTTGTGATACCCCTAGCCAGTGACAAGGGTCAGCCAGTATCCACCAGACTATTCCCCAGAGGTCACCGCAGTCTCGAACCACCCCGATTCCCTGCAGAACAGGGAGATCGATTTCAGTCCCGCATTGGACAAATCGTCCAGACATGGCAATTCCGGTCTCCCAAAATGCCTCACCCTAACGCCCGCCAGACCGGGGCATTGGCAGAGGAAGTGAAACACCGTCTCCTCCTCCTCATCATGACAACTCCTGCAGTAGTCATTATACGCAAGACCCATCCTCCTAGCATGAGTCCCTATCACCCAGTGACCCGTGATAACCGATATCACTGTCCTTATCCAGTCCCTGCTGAAACCGAGTAGTACGCGCGTTCTCGCCGCGTCATAGCCAGGCCATAGAGTCCTGGCCATCAAACAGGTATGCTCGCCCTGCCATCTCCCCTGAGCCCTTCTGTACGACTCCCGTCTGATGAGAGTCCTGCAGCGGGCCATTGAAGTGCCAATCAGGCCGTCGACGAACATGTCGTCCAACAGACAGCCTTGTTTGGCTAGACTGTCCGCAGTATGGTTGCCCAGGAGCCCACTGTGTCCTGGTACCCATGTCAGCGTTACACTGGAATGTTTCGCGATCTCATTTAGAGACATCCGGCAATCCACTGTTAACATAGATGTCGTAAAGACACCAGACAGAGCTGCAATGGCAGCCTTGCTGTCCGTAAATATACATATATCCCTCGATATACGATAGTACTTCAGCCAGTTTGCCGCCCGCTTTATGGCAGAGATTTCCGCCTGCAGCACACTACTGCCATCTGGCAGCCTAAAAGAGACCCTGCTGTCCAATTCCTCGATGAAGAAACCTCCACCCACTCTGTCGCCCATCCTGGAACCATCGGTGTAGACCCGCAGGGTCTGCTCCAGAGATCGCGTATTATCGAGCAGCTCATCATAGTTACCATGATGAACCGTGAACAAAGCACCGAAAAAGGGTTCCGGAGTGCAATAGTCCAGCCCCGCCAGGTCGTATGACGCGTGACGCGTGACCCTGGCATGACCATAGTTCCGCGTAGACCATAGGCCCACCGCCCCCAGTCTCATAGCGGAAGTCAAGGCCTGTTCTTCGGCCATGATATCAATCGACAACCAGTCTAGCATAGTAAACAGTGCCTTCGTCGCTGTCGAGCGGAGTGATCCCGTGATCATCAGCGCAGCCAACACATATACTTTCTCAAGCATCCTGCAGTACCGTCCCCTTTCCATGGCAGGCCACCACACTATGACCCCATAGAAGAGAATCGGTTTTACCACCGCTTCAAAGATCCATTCGACACCCCTGGGGCCCAGGCCCCAGCTCCTGCCCAAGGATCTCTTGCAGGTGTATAAGGCCACAATAGCCGTATCAACCCTCGTCCGAACGTTGAGTTCCCATGATAGTTTGCTATCGAGAATTACGCCCAAATATTTGGCACTGTTCGAGAGCCTCAGCTCCGTGCCGTTTAGCCTAGGAAGCCTAAAGTTGCCAACCTTGTACTTCCTGGTAAAGAGTACCAACTCAGTTTTCTGTGGATTGACACCAAGTCCACAGGAAGTGCTCCAAGAGCTTAGAATCTGCAATGCAGATTCCATACAATGGGACAATGTGTCCAGGTGTTTACCCGCGACCGCCACCGCCACGTCATCCGCATACGCGACGGTTCTTATCCCTAATCTGTCGAACCGGCCCAGCAATGTGTTCACCGTCAGGTTCCATAGTAGAGGGGACAGAACCCCACCTTGCGGGGTGCCCCTGTGCACAAATCTGCAAACATTAGTAGCACCCATCGTGGATTCAATGATCCTATTATCGAGTAGATTACCAATAAATCTACAAATTACATCGTCAACCCCAACCTCCCTCATCGACTCCAAGATGGAGTTGGGTTTGACATTATTGAAAGCTCCCTCAATGTCCAGAAAGGCCACAAGTGAGTATTCCCGAAATTCAAGGGATTTCTCAATGTAGCCGACCAGTGAGTGGAGCGCCGTCTCTACAGACTTGCCCTTGGTGTAGGCATGCTGCGATGAAGAGAGCAAATGTCTAGGAATAGACATCCTCAGATGAATATCACTGACCCTTTCAAGGGTCTTGAGAAGAAAAGACGACAGGCTGATTGGCCTATAGTCCTTAGGTCTGGTGTGGGATGCTTTACCTCCCTTTGGAATGAAAACAATCCTACATCTAGCCCATCGGATGGGAACGTACGAGAATCTAATACATTCCGTATAAATAGCGGACAGCCAAGGATTCAGAAGCCCCGCATTCTTTTGAAGGTCGGCCGGAATAATACCGTCCGGACCGTTCTCCTTAAATGTATACGTTTTTGTTGTATAACGCACAGGTTTTATCAAAAGTAAATGTCGAGTGGTCGAATTTCGGCCACCGGGCGATACTAGTAATTATAAATACACTTCTTTTAATTATTTTAATACTTTTTTATATTAAAACTCTCTATCATTTTGATTCCCAAAAGCATTAAATATCTATTTTTAATTTAACCAACCAAAATCACAAATTTCACGTTTCCGTGGATAACTATCGACGCTATCTTGGCGCACGTAATTTTTTATATATTTAATTGCCGGTTCACTCACATCAAGTTTGACTCGTCAAGTCTTGAGTTTTTAGGAGAGAGGGGAAAAGAAACGGCATTCTATTTTCCCTTCTTACCAATAAGCAGACTTGACATGTCAAACTTGACGTGTGTGAACCGGCACTAATTCTCTTCTTTATTAAACCAAGGTATATTTATAGTTATAGTTTATAGTATTTACAGTTTGTATCACAAAACAAGCAAATAAAAAATAAACAGCTGGCTTCCGCGACTACCTGTTATAAATATACCTTGTATTAAACTTTGTTATTAGCAAGGCGAATTCACTAGAAGGTGGGGTGAAGTCAAGGCGAATTTATAACAGGTAAGTGCAACTATACAGCTACAAAACAAGGCGAATTAACTCCATGTATTTTGTTTTTGCAATTTTCTGACCTGTTGTCAAATTTCAGTATAGAAACAAAACAATATTTTGACGTTTCACCATTTTTTTAATTCGCCGTGGATACAGCTGATGAACGGCTGACGAGTTGAGCTTACCTGCAGTTAATTCGCCTTGGGTGAAGTCAAGGAGAGTTAAAAAAGGTAAGTGCAACTCGTCAGCCGTTCAGCTGTCTCCACGGCGAATTCAAAGTATAATTCACAATCGTCAAAATTTGTTTTTTAAAAATGACCTTGAGCTTGACTTATAAATAAGAAGAAATACAATTTAAAGGGCGAAGAAAATAGACTAATGCCCAATTTTCAGGATAGTATTTAAATCAATATTAAGTTAATTTTCATAACAAACTTAAATCGTATTTAAAACAGATTGGTTTTTTGAGTTTTATTTGAAGTGTCATTTAATAAAGATAAAAGTATGGTAGCACTACTAAATACAAAAAAAAAAAAAAATAAAAAAAAGTGTATTTATTTATTTGCTTTGCCTGTTGTTGTATTGTTGTGATATTGAAGCCACCTTGCTAAAATATTACAATGGAAACTTAAGTTGAAATTTACTGCCTGTTTAACGATGTCGAACGTAAACGTTCGCATAGAAAACTACATTTGAAACAAAAACAAATTTTCGAATATTGTTTTTGTTTTACATATAATTTTCTATGCGAACGTTAACGTTCGAAATCGATGAACTGGATGTAAGGGCTTAAATCTAGTTTAGGAACGCACACCCAAATAAAAAAAAAAAGTACCTAGGGTGATAAAAAATTAAAAAATAAGAAAAAATTAAATAAAAATATTGGCGCAAACGCTTAGTTAGGCCGAAGGCCGGCTATGCAGAGAAGCTTTAGTTAGCGAAGCCGGTATTTGTCATACCATAGAGGAGAAAATCCTTGCGGCCGGCCGAAGGCCGGCTATGCAGAGAAGCTTTAGTTAGCGAAGCCGGTGTTTGTTATACCATAGAAGAGAAAATCCTTGCGCCCGGCCGAAGGCCGGCTATGCATAGAAGATTTAGTTAGCATGAAGTTCTTGTTTGCGACATTGGTGTTTGTTATTTTATAAAATTTGTATTACACTTTTCTTTAAATAAATTATACTCTTAGTACGCAAAAACTGTAATGTGAGCTTAAGAGTAAAATTTTTTTAATAAATTCTAATATCCAGAAAGATCTAGTCAAAACCTTCAAAATGAGACCAATATTACCCATATAGCTTTAGAAATGTAATGGAAAATCGCACATATATATGAAAACTTAAAACGTTCATAACTCGAAAACTAAGCGTTTGCGCCAATATTTTTATTTAATTTTTTCTTCTTATTTTTCAATTTTCTATCACCCTAGGTACTTTTTTTTATTTGGGTGTGCGTGCCTAAACTAGATTTGTTCCAAATTAAGTGTACCACATCGGTGAATTAAGTTTCACTTAAGTTTTTAGTGAAGAAGAGAATTTTGTATTTAAAACGATTTTAAAAATAAATGTGTTTTAATATCAATCCTGAAAATTGGCCGTTAGAATAATAACGAAATTTTATAGAATTTATTCTTTTTAAGCTCTGTTAAAAAAAGACGGCTTCCTTTTTTTTGCTGTGTCGACTCTGATTTGTGTGTGTAAGAAATTTATTTGACGTTGTTGTTTTATTAAAAGTCAAGAAAAAATTTTGTGAACAATTAATAAACTATTTCCCGATAAATATAAAAACGGTATTTATATTTGTTTTAAGAAATACAAATATTAGTTTAATTTTTTATAACTAAAAAAAAAGAATCAATAATCTTCCATCTTTTTACTAAAAATACAAAAACAACCACATCATCACAACTTGCAAAATAATAACGCGTTTACTTTATTGATTACAATGGAACAGCAGCCCTTAACACAACAACAGCAGCAGCTAACTCAAGTACAACAACAGCATCATTCAAGGAGTCATAATATTAAATCAGCAATGGTAACTGAAGATATTTATGTAAATGCAAATAGTATCAATAAAAATTCTTATAAAAACTTAGAGTTTTATATGTATGTATGTAATTTTTTTCTGTTATTTCCATACTATAGGCGCCTTTATCACCTTGTCCTTTTCCTGATATTAGTGACGATGAATTGGTTTCTATATCTGTGCGCGATTTAAACCGCACTTTAAAAATGCGTGGACTTAATCGTGAGGAAATTGTGCGCATGAAACAACGTAGACGCACGTTAAAAAACCGTGGTTATGCTGCCAGTTGCCGGATTAAGCGTATCGAACAAAAAGATGTTTTGGAAACCGAAAAGTCTCATGAGTGGTTAGAATTGGAGCAAATGCATGAAGACAATGAACATTGTGCCCGCGAAATTGAAACTTGGAAAAAGAAATATGCAGCTCTTTTACAATTTGCTGCTCAAAATGATATTCCCATACCTCCAGAACTGGAAGCTTGTTAAGAAGATTATCAATCTTTCCTATCACTTATTAAAACTTGAATAGTACAAGTTTATTTTTTTTTTTAATAATAGTTATGTGACTACAATCTAGAAATAAGTATAAACAACTAAAATTATTTATAATGTATAAGAGAAAAATATATAAATTAAATTGTATGAATAGATGTTCAAATCTTGGATGTTTGCTTTTTTAATTTGGTAGGGCCAATAATGACTCCACTAAAACGCGCCTTTGAAGTAAAATGCAATACGAACTTCTTTATTGGCGTTAAAATTTAATTTTCAAAAGCACGAAAGTATAGCAATAATTTCATAACGTCACGTTGCACTCATATGAATGATTAATTGAAATAAGGCTTTGTTTGTTTAGGGAAAAAGTTAAAGAAATATGTAGTAAATTTTATTATTATTATTGCTAAGGGCTCGGTTATGTAACTTAAGAAGCGAATATAAAATAGATATGTTAATACATAATGGACTTCATGGTAAACTAAGATGAGATTTCACATTGTTGATATCTTGTAGTAATTCTTTAGATTCGTTAGATTCATTACATGCCTCTTCAAAGCATTTCAAATTAAGTGATTTTAGTTTTTGTTCTAGACTTTTATTACAGGTTGTGATTTTATTCCTAGAAAAATACGAAAAAAAATAAAAAATTTTTTAAACACAAAATTTATATTTACCTTTATTGTGTTTGGCGTATTTAAAATACGCCTACGACTGTTTGGTAATAGATTAAAGGAAATAAGTAAGCGTTCTCTTTAATCTATTACCAAACAGTCGTAGGCGTATTTCAAATACGCCAAACACAATAAGGGTGATTATGTACTTTATTTCCCGTTCTATTGGCTGCAACATGATAATATTCTGTTTTAATTCTATGTAGTATCCTTTTAGTTGTTTAAGGTTTATGATAAAATTTTCTTTGTCCTCATTTTGTTTTTTTATACAACAATCGGTTTTATGAATTAAATCTTTAATAACAGTTTCCACCTCGTGATAAGGCTTAGAAAAAAGAAAAATTTTATTTCACTATTTTTTTTTTTAAATAAAAAAGATTTAAAAAAAAACTTACTTTTAGTGCCACTACATCTTTAGTAATAGTTTCATAAAATTTCTTACGAGATTTTTTGGTTTCTTCTTCAACTTTTGCATGGAATGTCTCATTACATTTACTTAATTGTTCTGATTTTGTTTTTAAATTGTTAATATTTGCCTCAATCTGAGATTGCAATTTTTTGTTAGTGACATCAGTGACTATCATTGAAGTATTAAGAGAATTATAAGTGAGTTTTTCTATTTTTATTTTTAAGTCCTTATTCCTTTGTTGTTTAGCAAGTAAACAAGATGTAAGTGTTTGATTCTTGGTAGTCTGGCAATAAAAGGAAAATATATTGGTAAATAATACTTTCTTAAATTTAAGAACTAATTACATAAGTACATATGTATGTATGTATGTATATAGATTTAATTAAGAATTTGTAATTAATATTATTGTCTTATGCTAAGGCGTAATTGCTATGTAATATTTTATTAAAATAAAAAAATCAAAAGTAAGATGTACTTTTGTTCCAGTAAAAAAGAAACAGAGTACTTTATTCAACCTAGTAAGTATTCTAGTATTACAGTAGACGCTCGCAAATTAGAACCGCTTTGTTTTTGAGGCGATTCTGAATTATTCTAATTTCTTGACTTTTTTTCCGAATAAAAAAATAAAAAATTGAGTAATTTTACTTCCAAAAACTTATATAAAAGACTTTAAAAATTTTTTTAATTAAATTTTGTTTAATAAAAACAAGAAAACAAAACGTAACAATTCAGTCCAATACATTAAAAAACAAAATTAGTTTTTTATCCAGACCTATGTTCAATTAAAAAAATCAATGACTTATTTTGTTTTTCTAAACACAGCTTATGAGGCCGGCTATGCTTTCGAGTTTGTCCACGGACACTATGACACTGGACGTTATGACATGCCACCTTTTTGCAATATGTCCCGTTATTTTTATAAATAACATTTAGGAATTCGACGTATAGTAATAATGAATGATTTAGACAAATAGTATGTAAGATTTAGACGAAATTTTAAAAATGAAAAATGGGCTATTTTTCATATAAAATTTTTGGGTGATTTTTCATTATGAAAATTTAAAAACGAAAAATCACCCAATAATAACGAAAAATAGCCCAAAAATTTTGGGCCACTTTTCATATGAATTCAGGCCTAATTTTACATGGAATTTTTTTGGGCGATTTTTCATTTATTTTTTTGGGTCATTTTTCTTTTGGCGATATTTCATACAGCCAAAAAGGACGTTTTGTTCTGCGTCTTCTCAAATTAGCATTAGTTAATGATTTACAGCAGCTCCTTTATAAACCTCTCTCGAAATATGTAATTTTTAATGAATAATTCTT
Source organism: Pollenia angustigena (assembly GCA_930367215.1). Lineage (NCBI taxonomy): Eukaryota > Metazoa > Arthropoda > Insecta > Diptera > Polleniidae > Pollenia > Pollenia angustigena. The sequence goes on from OV884060.1 coordinate 198,020,577, forward strand.
ATTTTCATAAATTTTCTAAAAGTTAAACTTAATACAAACGTTAATCACACTATTTTGTGGAGATTTAATAATTTTTATGGTTAAGAAAGTAGATGTTATTGACACTTATGAAAGTCTTCTTATTATAAACTATTTATGCACATACCATACATTAAATTTATATAAAACTATGACAAAATGTTCATGATCTTATTACTTACAACATATTGGTGGTACTTTTTGAGCCACACTTTTAACTCATCTTTTATTTGTAGTAAATTTCCACAATTGTTATAAGATTCCATTTTAATTTCTTAAATGCTTTTCCTTTTGCAAAAATAAATAAAACCGCTTTTAAAGAATTTCGCTTAACTTTTCAACCTTGTAACGGTAAATTAAATTATGTATATGCTAATTTAGTACAGGGTCGTTCAATGGTCTTTTGGCATTTTATAGCAGCTCTGTGTGTTTTGATGTTATTACAGTGCTACCAACCATGACAACACAAAACACAAATTGTCTTTAGAAATTGTGCCTGTCATTTAGGAGTTTGCAAAAATATATTTTACACACAGGTCTTAAACGATTTTTAGACAACCAAATTCCGGCTAATAAAAAATAATATAAACTTAAAAATAAGGTTTAATATTGATAAAATATAAGCAAATTATTGTTCAGAAGTTTTTTGCAATTATTACTAAAACAAAATGCCGTCTTCAGAAGTTTTGGTAAACAAAGTAATAGTTCATCCATTGGTGTTATTGTCTGTGGTAGATCATTTCAATCGTATGGGTAAAATTGGCAACCAAAAACGTGTAGTAGGCGTTTTATTGGGGTGCTGGAGATCTAAGGGAGTTTTGGATATATCCAACAGTTTTGCAGGTAGGTTTTTGTTTTTTGGAAAATAAAATTTTGAAAAAATTTTTCCCCCCAATGTAGTGCCTTTTGATGAGGATGACAAAGATAAATCTGTTTGGTTTTTGGATCATGATTATTTGGAGAACATGTATGGCATGTTTAAAAAAGTCAATGCCAAAGAACGTGTCGTGGGCTGGTACCACACTGGACCTAAACTTCATCAAAACGATATTGCCATCAATGAGTTGATAAGACGCTATTGTCCAAATTCTGTTTTAGTTATTATTGATGCTAAACCTAAAGATTTAGGTTTACCCACAGAAGCTTATATAGCTGTGGAGGAAGTTCATGACGATGGTTCGCCTACCAGCAAAACATTTGAACATGTGCCCAGTGAGATTGGCGCAGAAGAAGCCGAAGAAGTGGGTGTCGAACATTTGTTGCGTGATATTAAGGATACCACAGTGGGTAGTTTGTCACAAAAGATCACCAATCAACTAATGGGTCTACGAGGCCTGAAAGCCCAGTTAAACGATATTAAGAGCTATTTGCAAAGAGTTGGTGATGGCAAGATGCCTATTAACTACCAAATCGTTTATCAACTGCAGGATATTTTTAATCTTCTACCCGACATAACAAACGATCAATTTACTGAGACTATGTATGTGAAAACAAACGATCAAATGCTGGTGGTTTACTTAGCCTCCATGGTACGATCAATTATTGCCCTACATAATCTCATCAACAATAAATTGGCCAATCGAGATGCCGAAGAGGGTAAAGATAAGAAAACTGACGAAAAGACAAAAGAAAGCAAAGAAAAGGAAAATAAAGATACCAAGGACAAGAAGAGCGGCTCAGACTCGGAAAAGGCCGACAAGAGTAAGGATGATACAAATTCCAAGAGCAGTAAGAAATAGGAGAGAAGAAAAAAGAAAAAGAAGCCTAGACGTAAAAAGAAACGTGACTGAAATCACACACTTCATTCATTGCTATTCCACCAACAACTTCAAGGCTCTTTGTTCGTCAAAAATCGTTACAAATACATATATCAATTGAGAAATTAAGAAAAAATAATACTAAATTTACCATTTCTTTAAGAAAATACATACATACCTATTTAATTAAAAAAATAAAAACCACACCGAAGATAGTTTTCCGCAGTACGGAACCAAGCTATTTTCTTAAAAGTAGTCTTCATTAAAACTTAAAACAAAACATGCCTGTTCAACTAACAATAAAAATGATTAAAAATGCTTACAATTAAAAAATGGATATAGATTTTTATGCTGCATTTTAATTTTGTCAACATACTCGTACATGTCATAAAACAAAGCAATTATTCATTTGTTTGATGTGTGTAATACACGCTGTGTTTGAAATATGAAAATGAATTTTTTTTGTCGAGTTGGAAATGCGAACCAACAGCCTATGAATAAATTTTAGTATGCCTGGTAGGCTTGTGAGTTTTGATTTCTTTTATTGTTATCATAAAATAAAAAAATACACTACATACATAGGTATGTCACACTTAATCAACAAGAAAGTATTAACTCAAAAATTTCAGTAGAAATAAAACGAATTTAATTTTTCATTAAAGATATATGAAAAATAATTTTTAAACTAACCTTTTTATTACCAAAAGTAGACAAAACAGCATGATACTTTTGCAGCGGGTAGAAGTATTACGTGTCGATTTCTTCCATAAATTGAAAAAAAAATGTTGGTTAATACCCTCTTGTTGACCAAGTGCGATGTATGAATTAAAAGAAAGTTATTTAATTTAGCTCTTTAAAAAAAACCACAAAGGGACCTATAAAGGACCCAAGTGAGCTGTGTCTCGATGTCTGCCCATGAAACCTAACCTAACCTAATACAAACCAATTTAACTTTGTTATTTGTTTTTGACTTCCAAGACTTAGGCTTAAAATATTATTGTAAGACTGCTTTCAAAAGACTACTCTTAAAGTCTAATTGCATTTGGTTATATTAGATAATCAGACGGGCTTTTGGGTCGTCTATATATATAAAAATCAATGCCAGAACGGGCTCACCTATCCGAACCAAATGTTAAGGCTTTGTTCGGACTATTCATATTACAACTAGATAATTAGACATACATAATAAGGTCGTTGGGTAAACCTTATTCATATGTATGAATGGTAAGCATTCCAAATACAGTCAAATCCCGATAATTCGTACCCTAATAAATCGTAATTCCCGATAATTCGTAATAAACTGTCGGTCCCTTGAAGAAATCTCGTTAATTCGTAAAATTTCCATACATTTTGGTCCCCTCGCTAATTCGTAATTTTTTTTTTCAAATAAAATCTTTACCTCTTAAAAATCGTAATTGTTTGCTAACTACCCCTTATATTTCGTAATAAAAGCAACAGAAACATGGAAAGAATGATTTTTTGTTTACCACTATTTTTTTTGCTCGGGTTTTTGCTTGTATAAAATTTTTTTTTATTTTATATTTAACAATTGTTTTTATGTTTTTTTTATCGTTTTAGCAAATAAATTGAAAAACCCCGTTAATTCGTATTTATTTTATTTTAACCCCGTTCAATCGAAACCCCGCTTAATCGAAAACCCCTATAATTCGTAAGAAATGGGCGGTCACTTACGATTACGAATTATCGGGATTCTACTGTACACAAATTTGAAAAACGAATTGTAATTACAAACACTTTTGTATTTGTATTTTAAATACACTCCCAAAATGCATTTTGTATTTAAATACCTGTCGCTCAAGTATTTTTTATTTCAAATACTTTTGGTCTCAAAATATATTTTCACGAAATACATTTACTATTAATTAACAAGTAAGAGTGCTATATTCGGCTGTGCCGAATCTTATATACCCTTCACCATTGTACGAGCAGAATACAGAGCAACTAGACAAAAACTAAATAATTTTTACATATAAGTACATACACATTAACAGAACTAAAAACTTCATTATAAAGTAAATTTAAAAAGCGAAAACTGGTTAATATTTTTTTTAAACATAAAAATTCAAAAAAAAAATTTTCTTGTTGAAAAACCAAGATTCGAACTAGGGGACTCACAGTTTCTAACATAAACAAACCCCCTAGAAAAATAAGAGGTAGTCGTGGTTTTTTGCTCATATCTCAGCCATTTGTGCACCGATCTTGCTGAATTTCAATAGCAAGAAATGGTGGACTATATGTGACATAAATGTAAAACAACCTAGCCACCATCACATATCAAACGTAAGACGGACATCGTTAAATCAACTTCGCTTTTCATAAGGTCCCAGAATATATATTCTTTAAAGGGTCTAAGATCAATATTGTTGAAATTACAAACGGAATGACAAACTTATATATGGGAACTTCCACAGAAAAGCTCTCTTTTTGTCACGTCACGTCACCTAGCAATTATTTTTGTATTTTAGAACCACGTTGTTCAAATTTTTCCACTCTTTCACTAAATGAAAACCTAGTTGCGCTCTACACCCAAATGCAAAAAAGTAAATATTTTCATTATTCTTTGAGTAACAATAAAAAATGGTTGGTGACGTTACGTGACAAAAAGCAGACATTTCTGTGGAAATACCAATATACCCTTTTCCACCTGTGGTGAAGAGTATAATAAATATAAGTGTTCTCACACATTAAGTTATTTAGCGACTTCGGTAGATTTACTATTTAGTATTTGCCAAGTGTGTTTTTATGGAATATATAGCTTTAGAAAGCCCTAATTGGTCAAAGTTTTAATAGACTGCCTTGCAGACAAATTTTTATGGCTAAGTCCCACAAGATTAAACTATTTATGATAATTTACGCACGCTTACTAAACGGTAACGCCAATTAAAAAAATTATTTAATAAGTTGAGTGAGAGAGAATAAGTGAAGAAGAAAGGAGTTGACAGATGAACTTAAGATAGTTGACAGATAATAGATACATACCACATAGAATATAATCTCCCTCACAGTCCCCTCATCCCTAACAAGCCCTAACAGAACAATGCCCCGTTAAGAACCCTACAAGCGTCTTGAGACCACTCCTATCCAATCCTAATAGAACCCTGGTTGCCCCTGCGTCCGAACCGGGCCATAAAGCCCCAGACACCCTGCATCTAAACCAGGCCATATTGCCTAGACACCCTGCAATCCATTCTATCCCCACAGGACCGGCTAACGGAATCGCGGAATCTATCCCGTATTGCCTCATAGCAGTAACATAAGGAGAATTTTACCCCCCGTCCCTAGCCCCTATGTCAAAATTCGAGCCCTCTTTCGCAAGTTCGACGGCCACCTCGTTACTATCCACCCTGCAGTGTCCGGGTTCCCAACACAGCCTTGCCGTGAATGCCCCCATGAGCTCTCTCAGAGCATTCCTACTCTGTGCGACCAGCACGAGCGCGGCCTGACTATCGGCGTAAATTGTCAACACAGACCCCCCACCGGCACCAGTGCCAGTGTGCATATTGCCCCGACCGTAAATACTGCCCCTCCAACAGCCTGTTGGATCTAGTGGTGTTGCACCAAAGTCTAAGGTCATAATCCCATGATCCGAGATTCCTTCAAGAATACTACCCTGGGGGCTTATTCTCGTGATCGATTACTTTTTCGATTCGAAAGCAATTTTATTTCTTAAGCTGGGATCACACGATTGCCGCAATGCACCAATTTTTACAATTTTAAATACCCCAATCGTGTGACTGCACAACCAATTGGCTCTTGTACCAATCGAGGACAATATTGTGCTTACTTTTACCAATCAAATGCAACCCTGGTGCGGCAATCGTGTGACCGTTTGCTAAGCAACCGCGCGTCAATAAAAATAACAAAAATGCACCAATATTTATTATCTTCTCGTGCGGCAATCAAACAACACAATACGCGCCAATATTTGTCTTTTTTTTAATAAACTTTACGTTTTTGTGTTTCCTTTAGCATGTAATGAAGATAAGTATGTATTTATTTATTATGCATTTTAATTTTTGCTAATAACAAATACATATGTATGTATGTATGTTCACAAGCATACTATGTAGCTGTTAAGTGCGAATATTTTTATTAAAGATATTTAATAAAACTTTTCTTTTATTCTTTTACGGATATTTGTCGTTGATATTTCTTAAATAAAATATTTGTTAACTTGAAAGCGTTAACTCGTTCAGACAAATCAAAATTTTTTTTTCTGTGTTGTAAAAACTCAAATAAATACTTCACAACACTGAAAAAATAAATTTGATCCGTTCAGTATCAACTGAAAGAATCAGAGAAGAAATTGCTCTCAAATCGAAAAAGTATTCGATCACAACTGCCAGAATTAGCCCAATAAAAATTCCTCGGGAGTTTTCTCCCTTCTCCCATGTTAATTCAATTGTTAAAATTGGAAAAGGGAAAAAACTCCTGGGGAATTATTCATAATTGGGCTGATAACAAGCTAGTCCCCATAATTATAAGGACGGCGCAATGAAATAAGTCCCCACGAAATAAATCGCCAAAAACAAAATTAAATAAATCCCTAATTTTATAAATGAAATAAACACCCAACAGAATGAAATAACGCCCCAAACAGAAATGAGAAAATAACCAAATTTTTAGGGACTTATTTCGTATAAAATTAAAACCCAGTTTCTAAAATGAATTTTACAGTTTTGGTTTTAAAAAGTGCGTGGTTAGGCCTTTGGACGGGAGCAAGGATTTTCTCCTCTATGGTCTTCCAAACACCGGCTTTGGTAGCTAAAGCTTCTCTTCATAACCGGTCTTCTGCCGGACTCAAGGTACTATAAATTCTATGTATCTGGAGGACAGTTATACACAACATCCAACACAAGGACAATATAAATTTCTGTTTATCTGGTGACCGTTAACAGTAAAAGTATATTGATTTGGTAGGTACAAATTGCTTTATTATCAATACACGGGTCTTTACAAAATTAATTACATTGGATATTCTGGGAAAGCCAACCAGTCAATTTATTACGACAAAATATTAACCCTCATATTCATTAAACAAATTTTCTTCATAAACCTGTGATAAATCTGAAATAATTTTTATGAATATGGCCATAAGTAAAGTGAATACAACAATATATTTAAGTATGTGTTCATGCATACCCTGCAAATAAAATTGGACCACCTGACCCATTTTGATAAAATGGACTACTCCATGGACTAGTCCGATGTAATGCAAGCATGGACCATGCCATTGTTAAAAAGTGTTTGTAGTGAGACGACATGTCTTCGTTTTTTAACGAAATGCTTTCGTGTTTAAACGACTTCAAAACTAATCCTCTTGAGTATACCATGGAGTAGTTTTAAAACTACTCCTTACTGGTCCAAAGGTGGGTTATATACCATGGAGTAGTTTTAAAACTACTCCTTAGTGGTCCAAAGGTGGGTTATATGGTCCTCTCCTAGGACATCGTAATGTTAAATAGACCAGGTTTTTTCCATACGTTTGGGTTACTTGTGGACTAGTCCTGGTCCCTTGTGGACTACTCTTTACACGCGTGTTTGGACTGGTCCTATTATTTGCAGGGTACATACAACTCGCACGGGTTTCTCTAAATGGTAAAATTACTGCATTCGATATCGATCGAAGTTACAGTACAATTTAAATGGGAATTTCGTTCATTACCAAATGCAGTAATTTGCCCCCAAGGGAAATTTATCTTTGAAATATGCACATATAAAATTACAAATTAAAAAAATTTCGCTTTACTGAATATTAATTCATTTAGAGTTATTCCCCATATTTCTAACTTATTATTTCATTTTACCCCTTTATATCAAAAATAAATGCAGTGGTGCATAAAAATCAATTAAAAATTTATGTTTCGTATAATCCATCATAATTACAATTTTTTACTTACATACATATTAAGGCTTGACGAATTTATTATGACATAATTATAGCAATTCAAAAACAAGCCTTTTTGTCTTCGACCAATCTTGGGAAATATGTACATGCTTTAATAATTTTTAAGCATTTTAAAAAAGTAAAGTAATATCACACTTGATCAACAATAGGGTATTAATTCAAAATTTTTATTTTTTACTTTTTGGAAAAAATCGACACGTGTGTGCTATTTTGTCTACTTTTTGGAAATGAAACGGTTGGCTTTAAACTACTTTTTTTATATGCCTTAAATATTTAATTGAAAAGAGTTTTGCTTCTATGGTATATTCCTAGTTAATACCATCTTGTTGATCAAGTGCGATATGTTTTCTATTAATTGCACCCACCAAATGTTAACACAAAAATATTGACCCAATTTCATTTAATAATAAGTAGATATATGTTTGTATGTAAAGAATTTCCCGTTAATTATTTAAAAGAACGCATGCAATAAACTATAAAACCAGGTCTGTCGAGTCGGAGTTGAGGTTTTGTACCGGAGTCGGAGTCGAAGTACATACAAAAAATCGCGGCTCCGACTCCAAAATTTTTCGTCATAAAATTTTTTTAATATTTTTCAAAACAAACATTAGGATTAGTCTTAACTTCGTTAAAAAACGATAACATTTCGTTTAAAAACGAAGACAAGTCGTTTCACTACATACTCTTTTTAACAATGACATTGTCCATGCTTGCATAACATTGGAGCAGTCCAGGGAGTAATCCATTTGATCAAAATGGATCACGTAGTCCAATATTGTCTGCAGGGATCGGCTGTTTCCTCGATTTTTCGTTGATAATACGTATACACTACTTGCAACTAACTACTTGCTTGTGGAAACGTAGGGTTACATATTTACTTTTAATTACTTGGCAGCACTAAAGCGAAATATAAATAGTTGCGTTCGAGAACACAAACGTTTTTACTATTTTTTACTAAACTTTACTGCATTTTACGAAATTGCGTTCGAGTACACAAAATGCAGTAAATGAGAACATAAATTAAGAGCGAAAAGTGACAGTTCTTGTCTGAGTACAGTCAAAGCCCGGTTTAACGAATGATATAATGTTCAGACCTTTCGTTATACCGAGATATTCGTTACATCGGTCAGTAATTTTTTACCGTACAATTTTATAAAAAACGGTGGTCCACTATTTGAAAAAAAATCAAAATTTAATTGTATTTATAATGGAGTGTAGATATAAAAACTTTAATAAGATTTTGGTTAGAAAGATTTACACCTTTCTTACACTCTTTGATCTTTAATTTTATAATAAAAGATTCTTTTACGATTTGACATCTCGTTTTCACAATGAACCAAACAAAACTACTGAAACTTTAACGAAAAATGCAAGGCATCAAACGTGTTCTTTCAATACAAAGCAAGGAAGCCAAAAACACACAAAAATCTAACCGTTCTGTTTTTTATTTTGCTTTCTCATTCGTTAAATCGGGATTATTTTTTTTCCATTCGCTATATAAGATAGTTAATGTAAAAATTTGGCCATTCGTTATATCGGATATTCGTTAAGCTGCGTATTCGTTATACCGGGCTTTGACTGTATTTACAAATTTTTACTGCAGAAATTTTTGCAGTAAAATTTTATGGCGATTTCTTTTCTGAGAAAAATGTTGCATTAATGTTACATGTTCTACATTTTTGTGTTCGTTTGTACAAAAAATACAACTGTGGGAAAAATTTTCAAGTTCTTTTGTGAATATGTTGATGAAAAACATGCAAAACATGTTGCATGTTTTACCCTTACTTTAACTTAAGGTGTTCAACTGCCCTGTTCTAAAACTTTGGTGCTTACTACTTTGTTTGTACAACAAATGTTTTATTTTGTTCGTCATAATTCATACCGCTCATAATTTTGTTAAAAATTGATTTTAAAACAAAATATAAAAATATTTACAAATTAAAATCAAAAAAAGTCTATTTATATTATAATTGTTTTAATTTTTATAAGCCATTAGTGATGTTAATATTTGTTTCTAACCCGTAATAGCATGCAGAAACTGCTTAAATAGCTTTAAAAATCGCTTATTAAGTACATTAATGATGAAAGTGTAATAGTTGTATAAAAGCACTAATTGTGTTCTATTGAAATTGCACAACATGTAACACTTCTAGTGATTTCAGGTAACATTAGAAAATGTTACATGTATGTACTGTAACATATTTTTCTCAGAAAAGAAATCGCCATTAGTCAATCAAAAAAACATATGTTTCAAAAGGTAAACAAACAAAAGTAACAAATAAAAAGCATACAAATTGTAAAAATATTTTTATTTAAAAGAAAAGTTGAAATAAAAATTAAACCAAAACAAAAATTGAATAAATATTAATTAATTAAACTTGTTTGTGAAGCATTTATTTGGCTAAATACAAACTTTTAAAATTTTTTTTGCTATGCTAATTTTTTTGAGTTGTAAAAGTGTAAAGTATTTGGGTACTTAAGTAATCAATAGCAAAAAAATTATTCATGTTCTTTTAAATAATTTAACCCGCTACAAATTAGTAAAATCAAATAAAATAAAAAACAAACAAATATAAAAGATTGCATAAAATAGTTTGTTTGTATTTTCCAAAAATGTTTGTGTTATAAAAAGTATTTAATCGAGTACCGATAAGAAAACGAGTTAAGTAGTCAAAAGTGTCAATATTTTTCAACACTTCAATTATTTGCGATCAGCTGTTGCCTTTATTTTACGAATTTTTACAAATTTTGCGTTCGCGTACTTTTTTGGACAACAGTATTTTGTGAGAGAAATTTTTTCAGTTTACTCATTTACTGCATTTTACTGTAAAAGTACTCAAACGCACCTAATGTAAACATTAAAAAATGGCGGTATATATACACTACCAAACTATTATATTGTATATTCTTTTTACATTTTACCTTAGCCTTCCTTTGGACAGCAATAAGGTATATTGTATGTACAGAAAAATGAAAAATGTTGAAAATTATCTAAGTAAAATTTTATAGAAGAACATAAATTTAAGGTGAATTGACTAATTTCTTTTGAAAAACTGTGAACCTTTAAAAAAAAATTCTATACAGTTTTTTTTTTACTTTATTTAAATAAAATTAACATCCTTTTTCATTTCATTATAATATTTTATTGATCAATTCGTGATTTTTCAAGAGTTATTAGGATTGTATGTATGTCCTGTCCAAATTAGGAAAAATGTTTGCGTTCGATTTTTAAAATCCGTTAAAAAGATACGAACTTTTGAAAGAAAAATTAGTCAAATCGATGGAGCCTTTTTCTGATTTTAGGTTAATCGAAAAAAGTGGGCAGGGCAAAATTTTCTTTCCGTAAAAACCTAAGTTGGACCATAGCGATAATTTTAAAGAAAAAATCGTCCAAATCGGTCAAGCCGTTCTCAAGTTATGCGCTTAATAGAAAAAGTGGGCGTAAAAGTAGGCGTGGTACAGTTTTCTTTCGATAAAAACGTAAAATGGATTAATACGAACATTTAAAAGAGAAATTAGTCAAATCGATGGATCCGTTTTTTGATTTTAGGTGTATCGAAAAAAGTGGGCGGGGCAAAATTTTCTTTCCATAAAAACCTAAGTTGGACCATGGCAATCATTTTTAAGAAAAAAATCATCCAAATCGCTCAAGCCGTTCTCAAGTTATAATCTTGAAAGAAAAAGTGGGCGTAAAAGTAGGCGTGGTAAATTTTTCCTTCGATGAAAACTTAAAATGGATTAATATGAACATTTGAAAGAAAAATTTGTCAAATCGATGGAGCCGTTTTCTGATTTTAGGTAATTCGAAAAAAGTGGGCGGGGCACAATTTTCTTTTCGTATAAATCTAAGTTGGACCATGGCGATCATTTTAAAGAAAAAATCGTCCAAATTATATAGATGTCATTGGTGGTGCAATATGAAAATTGGATTTTGCCACGCACCTCCGCCCGCAGACCGAAAATCAAAAATCAGACTTCACAGTGTCACCCGCCTGAATATTCTGAAGATTCCCTGAAAATTTCATCAAAATCGGCCCAGCCGTTTTGGAGTCCATACGTTACATACATACATACGTTCATACATACATACACACATCCTATTTTATATATATGGATACACATATTTATGCATGTACATAAGTATGTTATTAAACATGATGATATACACTAAAACATTATTGCTTTAAAAAAAATTAAAATTTAATGTTAACTTCATTTATAATGTTACAATTAAAAAACATATACATACATATGTGTACATATATGTACACAGAGAAAAATATCTCAAGAAAATTTTTAACAACACAGTTTGTTAAAAATATAATTTTTGTTTAACAAACTTTTTGTTTTATTCAATGAAAGAATTTTTCAAATATACACTATGCAAAATAGAACTCAATAAAACATATATGTATTTAATAATGAAATATTAAAATATTTCTTGACCGTTGAACAGTATTTTTACAACTCTTGTCCATTTTATAATAGGTCATAATTCTCATTCGCTTTACAGTTTTATTTTGTTAAATATCTTTAGTTTTGCCAAAGTCTTTAGAAAAAGGTTTCCTGATGATGATCTGGCCTAAGCAACCAGAGAAATGCGCATAGGAACTAGCTTATCCCCCCATAATAAATTTTAGTGTATTTACCAAAAATAAAAATTGGGAACTTAGCACATTATTATTAATAAAAAAATAAAGATTCGATAAACATTTTGTTTGATTTATTCAACATTTCCAACAATTTATTTTAACAAATCACGTTAACATTTTGTTGAAAAAAGTTATTTTGGGCAACAACTTTTTTTATTGATTCAATAAATATGGTTGTTGACTAAAAATTCAATAACTAAACCTGCAAACTTTTTTTATCAATAATGCAAAAATCGTCATCGCAGAAAATTCAAAAATTTTTTTCATCAAATATGCGATTTTCGTATTCAAATATGAAAAGTATTTTTTTCTATTTGTAATTCTTCAGAGATTTGATAGGTTTGATTGATGTTTTTGTTTTAGTACTTGATTTGATAATATTTCTAAATCACCAATTACCAGGTAAAATTAAATATTCATAACTTACAATTGTTCTCGAATTTTCGTGAAATATTACTGGAATACTTTTATTACAGCTTTTAGGATTTAAATGCTTAATTCGGCTGTGCCATATCTTTGATACCTACACTGATAGAAAAATTCATCTTCATATTGATGATTCCCTAACATCAGAATTGTGACATCAATGTTTCTACAAATGGCATCAATGATGCAAGCAATAACATCAATCCAATGACTAACGTCTTCGTACAATTTTGTAATTTTTTACGTGTCATCTATTTTATGACTATAGTGACATCAATTCGATGCCACGTTTTGTATATTATTAACATTAGTTTCATGATTACAACGTATTATAAGAAACAAAAATTCCTATATTTATTTATTTATTTATTTATTTATTCATCGGTTAGGTAATACAAAGCCCATGTGGGCCATTAAAAATATATTACACAGTCTTAATACCTAAGTAATTAAAAGTTAAAAGCAAAAGAAAAACTTAATTCTTTATACCTACATACATATTTACATTTTTGTGTCATTTAATCATAACATCTTGAGTAAAATTTACGAATCATACGAACTTTCATTCAAAAAAAAGAAAAAAAAAAAAAAAAAAAAATTTTTATTTACGTTTTTAAAATATTGTATTACAAACGAAAACCTGGTTTATTTATAATTTAATAAAAATTATTTTCACCAAGATTTTTGTTTTAAAAAACTGGTTTGTTAACGCACCTCAACTCAAGATGTTATGTATGTACTAAAAAAACAACTTTTTTATCTATAACTTATCTTATTATATAACCTAATACTCGCCCCCCAAGGCATAATACACATCCTATCATTAAATATAAATAGTAAGTAAATTACACAACTTATATAAACGTCCCAGTTAGGGAAATAGCGTACCCAAGTAAAGAAAAACATCAAATACTATGCAGTAAGTAAGAACATTTAGGATGAGAAATGTTTAACAAGTTTTAGCTTAAAGACATTGTTTGAGTGCGTAAAAATACGCAGCTCTAATGGCAGTCCATTCCAATAACTGGTTACCCTAACTAGAAAAGATCTGGAGAAGTCAGACCTAAATATTCTTGGAAAATTAAGATGAGGATTTCTGTTTCTAGGCGAAAAAAGAAAGGAGTTGCACAATACAACAGGTCTACCACTTTTTACCATTTTATGAAATGTACACAAGTTACGAACTCGCACATAATTATCAAAATCACAACCAAGGAAATCTTTCACAAAGCCAGAGATATGGTCTCCGCGTCGAACATTATAAACAAATCTAGTAATGGCATTTACCAAGTGCCTTAGCCTAGTAAGGAGTATACCAACGGTACCCGTCATAACCTCAAAACCATAAATAATTTGGGACATCAATATTGCATGCGCTAATCTCTTCCTTGCATGCAAAGGAAGAAATATACTAGAGCAGTAGAACTTACGTAGCATACCAAATATCCTACCCGATAAGGCATCAATATGATAATTAAACGAGAGCCTATTATCTAGAACCACACCCAAGCACTTATGGCGATCAACAAATTGAATCACATCATCATCAAGAAGTATTACTAACTGAGTGAAGAAACGGGGTGTAGGGCCAAACATTAAGGCCTTAGTTTTTGACGTATTGACCGTTAAAAAGTTTGCTCTAGTCCACTGCGAGACATGCGCTAGGCATGAGTTAATGTTGCGTTCAAAGATATCAACAGACCCTCTATCACCACTAAACAGGAGAAAAACATCATCTGCAAAAAAATAAGAATTACAGCTCGGGTGATCAACAACATTAGAGAGGTCGTTTATGTAAAGGATAAACAACAGGGGACCTAAAACAGAGCCTTGCGGCACACCACAGGAGAGAGGAAGTACATCCGATGCAACACCATTCATGACAACAAACTGGGATCTACCAGATAAGTAGGACATTAAAAGCCTACAAGCAGTACTTGAAAATTGGAACTCATCTGCGAGTTTAGAAATCAATCTAGAAAAATTAATAGAATTAAAAGCCTTTGAGAGATCCATGGATATTAAAACACTCAATTTATCCTCATTAATGTTACCTCTTATCGAGTCAGTAAGGCTCAACAAGAGGGAAGTTGTATTTAACCCATTACGAAAAGCAAACTGTGATTCAGAAATTTTATTAGACACATAGTTTAACATTTGGTCCTTCAATATATGCTCAACAACCTTAGATAATGCAGGAAGTATAGAGATAGGTCTAAGATCATCCGGGCAGTTAACAACTCTTGTCTTCGGAATAGGAACAATACGTGCAACTTTCCACGCTGATGGAAAAGTTGATGTAGTCAAGATTGAGTTCGTTAGATGTAGGATAATATCAGACAAAAAGGGAAAAACTAATTTAAGGAATTTAATAGATATCCCATCCACACCAACCGACTTAGACTTTACTTTATTCACGGCATCAAAAAGTTCCATTGTATTAACGCAGGAGAAGGAAAAGGAGCTATCCAAGTTCACTAGCCTATCAAGAACTGCATAATTAGGTATAAGGTCACTAGAACCAGCAAAATAGTTATTTATAATGTTCGGATCAAGTTCAGGGGAAGAATCCTCCCCACCAATGCAACCGTGTCCCTTAATAACCTTCCAAAAGCGACGGGAATCTATAGAGCTAAAGAGTTTAGAAAAATGTTTACTTCTCTCCTTACGTATGACACTCTTGGCTTTGTTACGAAGCCTGCAATATGTTCTCCAGTTATGATTATTGGGGTTTGCTTTAAAAGCCGAAAAAGACAGATCACGTAACGACCTCATACGAATAACTGTATTCACCTTCATCCAGGCATCAATGCCCTTACACAATCTTTTCCTTACAGTAGGGACAAATTGAAAAAGGTCATTTAAGAGCGAACTAAAAAGGGTACACTTAAGATCAATATCAGTAGTATTAAACATTTGTGACATATCGTAAACACTTAAAAATGAGAAAAAACCTCCCCAATTTATGTTGTTGAAATCCCGATATTCAAAAGACTCATCCGTATAGTCAACATTGATGGCAAAACATGCAAAAATAAGCGAGTGATCCGAGATGGATGGACATTGTACTTGGTGACGGTACCTGGTAGTCAATGAATTACTAACCAAAAAAAAATCTATAAGTGACGTAGTTACAGTTCTCAAGTCAAAATGTGTCGGCAAAACATTATGGGTTATCGACAAATTATACCTCAAGCAAAAAGAGCGAACAATATCAGATTTCAAAGGCGAAAACAAATTGCAATTAAAATCACCTACAATTATAATATTAGCATATCGGGACAACAAGTCAATATGAAGCCTTTCAAAAGTATCTAAGCAGCCATTAGGGAGATAGACCGTTCCAAATAAGAATTTTACACTACCAGACACAAATTCAACGAAAAGCGACTCACAGCCTAAGTCTTGAACCTTGAAAACAACTCTGTACTTCAGCTTCTTAGATATATAGATTCCAACACCACCACCCCTGGAGGGCCTATCATTACGGCAAAACTTATATCCCAATATCTCCACAGAACGATCAGAGACATGATCGTTTAGCCAAGTTTCGGTAACTGCAAGTACATCAAACACACCATCACTTATGACGGACTTAAGCTCATCTAGCTTAATAGAATTCGCCCTAGGTGCCAAACTACGACAATTAAGATGTGCGATTTTATAAAGACTTGCAAACGGTAGTAAGATATTCCTCAGATATGCACTATCCCTAACTATTGGACCAAGATTGTCGCTAAAAGACATCAAAATAATAATAGGATGTGTGTATACAGGGGGGGAAAGCAAAGCAGAAAAGAAAATACATTAAAAATTCACAATAATTTAATTTAATAAAAACAAAAATTAAATTTCATGAAATAAATAGCTAACCATATCATAAACTAATGTGAGATCAAAGTAAAAATAATAAGCAACTAGTATTTGAAATAATGCAATAAAATTCGTAATAAAAGGAAAAAGAAAATAAGAATTAAATTTAATTAAGAAATTCAAATTTAAAAGAATTAGCATATCGTCATCTTAAAGACCCAATAACCCATCTGCAAAATTCTAAAATTTAGTTTTTTATGGATTTTATTCCCCACATCAAATGCATATGAGACAAAGTTTTTTTTACCTAGATGACCGTAACGCACAAAAAGAAAAAAAAAATCATCAAAAATTACGATATAGTTTAATTTAGTTGCAAAGTGTAATTTAAACAAACGTTAAGTACTTATACATTATTTTTCCTACTTTTTATTTTTATTTAAACCGGTAAAGGAAACTATAACTTTATAATGTATATAATATGCATATGTATTTATATATTCATACTAATTAGTCCTGCAGATAGGTTACTTGGTTTCAGATTCTTACATTTCCAATTAACCAAATAGCATAAGCTATGTTAAGAAAAAACAAATTTTCTCAACCGATATGTATTTCTGGTTTCATTTTATTCAAAATGTGTAATTTTCGTTTCAATATTGTAAATAATTTAAATTTAAACGTTTTTTCCCTCACCTGCAAACTTTGAAAACTGCAGATGGGCTATTTCGTCCTTAAGGTGACGATATGTAGTACGAATTTATAAAATAATAAAGAATAATAACAAAAAAAAATAATTCTTAAGACTTGCATTCCAGACAGGTGAAAAACAGCTAGGCAGCAACGTTAGATTTTAGCAAAGTAGAACAATCAGCAGCATCCAGAACAACCTCCTTACCATCCAGCATAGTGACCTTGGATTTAGGTTTATCAGCATCAAGTATTCGAAATTTAAGAATAACTTTATCTTTCAAAAGTTTCCTACAAATGGCATTTAATTTAGAAGAGGACGGAGAAAAGTGATCATTTAGAAACACCCTGCTGTTTATTTTTATACCACTAGATGTATCATTAGGGTTTTGCACGTCACACGCCACCAGATCGGAGACCAACAAAGGGCGAGATTTAACAGTCATAAAGTAGGCCTGCATAATTTGATCACGAACAGCAACACTATTGAATTTTATCAGCACAAATTGCTTATTATACATATAACAGGCATGGTTAACAGCATATGGGTTAACAGCTACTTTATAGTATGTAGCCAAACTAGAAGCAATGGTGCACAGATCATCCAATCCCGCAGGCAAGCCACGAATGACAATATCAGATCTATTGAATTTGCGATGCAGCGAATTATTCTCAATTTCTAGCATAGATATTCTCGAGCTGGTAAATGTTTCAACCTGCGCAATACGATTGTTGCAGTCACTCACATCCGATTTAATGCTGCTGATAAGTGTAGAAACTTCAGCTCTAAATTCAGCGACAATATCATGGAGCGTTTGCTTAATGGATCCGCAATCAACATTACCTTTCTTTACAAAGTCATCAAACTTTCCATTCAAGGCAGCAATATCAGCACGCACAGAAGTAATTGAGTTGGACGGAACTTTTTTGCATGATGAGCAAATAAAAGACAGATTCTTAAAACTCTCCATAGCTTTGAATTCATCACTGCCAACACCTTCACATGACGAATGAAACCATAACTGGCAAATATCACACTGCACACAATTCTGTCCTCTTGAAAAAGTAACATGGCACGCACCACACTGTTCATTTTTTCCACCAGCCATTGTAAGGTTTATAATAAAATATTGCTGTATAACAAGCCTTGAATGTAACACTATGCAAGAAGCAAATATGGCGCAAAAATCAGAAATATGGCGCAAAACACAAGTTCAAGGCTGCTACCAAAATGACGGCCAAAGCAAAAGATACCCGATACTATCACAAAAGGGAATCAGTATTAAAAAGCTCTTTTAAATAAAGAAAACAGTATAGTTGTAGGAGGAGTAGATTTAACTTGAATTTAACCAATAATTTACACGAACTTATTGCACATTTAAGAAAAATTAAAAGTTAATACATCAGAAGATATGACAGCCAGCAAAAACACGTTTACTCAGGCATGAGGTTGCCAGATTTCTATTTTTTTAAATTATTTAGTTAAATACATCAAATTTTTAAAGTAGAATGATTACGAAACCCATATGGTGCATGGTGCTGGTGTCCTATTATTGAAAGTTCTTGTGTAAACAAAGGTCGTAATTCAGCAAACGTGAAAAAAACATATGTAACGGGTAAGCAAATAATAATATTCTTTCACTTTGACTTTAGTCAATTCCAATGACTTTGACTTAATGACAAACTGTCGTTAAATTTATGCTAATGTGTCCTTTCTCCGATGTTACTGCGTCTTCGCATGTTCGTCATTTCTGTGATGCCGATGTGTCATCCCATTGATGACATAATTTAATTTTATGGCGCCTTTTCTATCAGTGTACTACCCAGAGAAAAATATCTTAAAATTGCGCTTTATGTCAAAACATTATTAACCAATATTAATAAAAACTGAACCCACAGTATTGAAGTTCTTTGCGGGGTTTGGCGTATAAAACTCGATTTCAAAAGAACGCTTCATATGGGGCCTATTCTGACGAAATTTACCAGGGTGATTTCTAGTTTGATAGGACAGTTTTTACTACAACAGCATTATTCTTTATCGTTTTAGGCGCGCTAAAGTGTTTCCGAGAGGGAGCTTTATATGGGGTTAATTAAAGACCGAGTATAATTTCTAGTTTAATAAAAATATTGGCAGACTAAATTTTACTCCAATAGCATTATTCGTTACGGTTTTATACGAATTGAAGTGTTATCCGAGTGTCGCCTTTATATCCCAGCAAAAAATTAAGCCTCCTCGGCAGCAGAAATTAAAAGAAAAATTCGCATTGTAGCGACACTTCTATGAAATATTACATGATTTATGCTTGAAATTCCTCGGTTGGAAGCTCTGCTTTAGATATCTCAAATATGCTGATTAAAGTGAACAAAGTAAGTGAAAAAAATTAAGCATAGGAAAAATTGTTATATTACCGTTTCAAAAACTTTTTATAAGTCTAAAATATTTTTTTGAATAAATTAAAAGTAAAAAACCTTTTTAAAAAACAAGCTTTTATTTGAATGCGCTGAAAAGAAAAAAAAATAATATTTTGCTTTTAAACTTTTACTTTCATCTTATAGCAACATTACACAATTTATATGATATAAAAGCTTGTCGCAAGATTTAAGTACTTGTATTTACATGGTTTGAAAATTATAATAGGTAAAATCAGTCTCGCGACAAGCACATATAAATTGTGTAATGACGTTATAAGTTGAAAGTAAAAGTTTTAAAGCAAAATATTATTTTTTTCTTTTTAGCGCATTCAAATAAAAGCTTGTTTTTTAAAAATGTTTTTTACTTTTAACTTATTTTTTTACTTTTAAGCGCATTCAAATACAAGCTACACAGAAAAAAATAATTTTCATATTTGAATACGAAATTCGCATCTTTGATAAAAAAAATTTTTGAATTTTCTGCGATGACGATTTTTGCATTATTGATAAAAAGTTTGTAGGTATAGTTATTGAATTTTTAGTCAACAACCAAGTTTATTGAATCAATAAAAATAGTTGTTGCCCAAAATAATTTTTTTCAACAAAATGTTTACGTGATTTGTTAAAATAAATTGTTGGAAATGTTGAATAAATCAAACAAAATGTTTATCGAATCTTTATTTATTTGTTTATTAATAATGATGTGCTAAATTCCCAATTTTATTTTTTGATAAATACACTTAAATTTATTATTGGGCGATAAGCTAGTTCCTATGCGCATTTCGCTGGTTGCTAAGGCCAGATCATCAGGAAACCTTTTTCTAAAGACTTTGGCAAAACTAAAGATATTTAACCAAATAAAAGTGTTAAGCGAATTAGAATTATGACCTATTATAAAATGGACAAGAGTTGTAAAAATACTGTTTTAACGTTGATTCAAATATTTGTTTTATTGAATATCAAGAAATATTTAAATATTTCATTATTAAATATGTTTTATTAAGTGCTATTTTGCCAAGTGTGTATTTGATAAATTTTTTTATTGAATCAAACAAAAAGTTTGTTAAACAAAAATTATATCTGTAAAAAACTGTGTTGTTAAAAATTTTCTTGAGATATTTTTTTCTGTGAAATTTTTAAAAAAGAATTTTTAATTTTAAATTTTTTAAAACTCGCATTCGTATTCTCAGCAAGCATTAAAAACTTAGTCAGCCATATTGTATCTAGAGTGACGTCACTTTATTTTTCAGGTTATTCTTAGCAAGCCCTTTTAGTTGATACGCATATGGTAGAGATGCATTAAAAATAACTACTCCGTCATCTTGTGTGTGCCGCCATATTGGATTTAGACTCACTACTTTATTTTTCGAGATATTTTTAGCAATCCCTTTCATTTAATACCCATTTTGTAGAAGTGCATTAAAAATAACAAGTCCGCCATGTCGTGTGTGTCCAACAAATTTTGTTAAGAGTAACCCTTTATTTTACGAGCTATTCTTAGCAAGCCCTTTCATTTGATACCCATATTGTAAAAGTGCATTAAAAATAATTAGTCCGCCATCTTGTTTGTGCCGCCTTATTGGATTTAGAGTTAGCACTATATTTTTCGAGAAATTCTTAGCAACCCTTTAATTTGATACCCATATTGCAAAAGTGCATTAAAAATAACTAGTCCTCCATCTTGCTTGTGCCGCCAAATTGGATTTAGAGCAGAGTCCGCCAAACACATACATTTACATTTCTTGTTTCTCTTGGTTGTTTATTTTTGAGCGTAATTGTTTTTGTTTGTTCAGTGTTTTCGAGTAAAAATACAAATTATTTTCTCATGCTCTCTTTATTTGTGTAAGAGCATCAGCGTTACCGTTGTGATACTAAAGTATCAATTTGACCCTTTTTCGACGGTGTTGATACCTTTTATGACCCTTTTTTTAAATTATACTTTTGTATCATTATCACCTATTTTGTGACACTTTTTGACCCTTTTTGGAAAAAGCTCTCACATTTTGTTTTTTGTCAACACTGCGCAACAGAAGTGCTAAACAAATGTTTTCGAAATAAGCCTTGCTTGACAGGGTTGTCAGATGTGGCGATTTCTCGCCAAACGTGGCGATTTTCAAACTTGTTTGGCGACCTAATTTTTGAATTGGCGACATGGCGATTTTTTGGCGATTTAACAAAAAAGTTGGCGATTTTGTTGGCTATTTTTGATGAGCTATGCATTTGTTTTGAAAATCGTTAAATTCAATACTGAGAAATAATATTATTTTTATTATACTTATATTATTTTTATGTATGAAGTTTGAGGCATTCATATGTATGGTCAGTATTTGAAAGTTCAAATGGCTGATGAAGATAATGAATATCTTCGAGAAAATTGTTTTTCATATTTAAAAGTGCTCTTGAAAGAATCAATAAATAGAAATTAACATAAATATATTTAAAGTCTGCACATTTTTTCATTATATGTATGTGGCAATTTTTTATCCCAGATACAATACGTTGTTGTCAGTGATATTTTAAAGATTTTTATGAACTGTTACATACCTTTGGACATTTTTGAAACCCAATGAAAAAATTAGCGTTGGTTAATTGCAAAGATAAATTAGTTTATGCCAAAACTTTAAAGCTGCAACGAAACGGCAGGTACGTACAATTTCAAGGAACTTACTTTGACTGTTCTTTATATGTTCTTTATATTATTATAAGTAATGCCTGTGTTTAAGCTATGAACTCCACTACAACTCGACTTTGAAGTAGAATGCAATACGAACTTCTAGACGCGTTGTTACGAGTTATAAGTTGCACTTCTTTTGTACCATCGTTGAATAAATGAAAAGCCCTTATAATGTATTCCAAAAAAGAAGACAAATAGGTAGCTTTGCCGGTGAAGCGTTTTAGATATATAATAAAACTGCAACTACATACATATATAAAAATGTATATCCAATATTTGTTTAATACTAGCCGCAAAAAACTTTTTTTGTAGTAAACATCGTACCATTTTTGTGTTCACTAGCTATTTTTACTTTTTTCTAAATAAAAATTAAGCAAAATATATACCATGGCGACTTTTTTGAATTTTTGGCGTATTTTAGCGATACGGAACAAATTAATTTTTTTAGATTTTATAAAGAATATTTTTAATAAATTAAAAAATATGTATTTTACTGCCAAAAACTTGAAAATAAAGGCTTTGGCGATTTTGGCGATTTTTGACATTGAATTTGGCGAAAAAGGTCAAAATCAATCTGACAACCCTGTTGCTTGATATGGAAGAGACTCAAAGTATAAACTTACAATTCCATGCTTTCTTCTCCTTGATTTTTGATAGTAAAGTACAATTTCCCTAATAGCAAACATAACTCATGTACATATTTGTTATTTTTTACGATGGTTTCTTTTCAAAACAAAAATTTGACATTTTATTAAAAAAATGCAATTTGGAGTTTTGCTCTCTTAAACAGTAGCATGTTTTATTCAAAAAAATTCGCCCTTAATAATGGTAAAAGGTATTGAACTTTTCGCCCCCTTTTGAATCGACCGTGTTGAGAGTGTTGAGGAATGAAAACAAGAGGTAAAAATTGCTCAATTAGCGGAAATACCCAAATATTTGGTAAAAGCGGTATGATAGCAAAATCTTATATTTATTAAAAATCGTAAAAGCTTTAAAAAAATCTGACACTTACAGAAAAAAACGGTTTAATCGAGAAAATGGTTACAATTAGCGAACGATAGCAAAATTTAAAACAAACACTAAAATTTATTTGACATCGCTAAATCGGAAAATTACATAAAATGTATGAAAAAATTAGCTATAATGATAAAGAATAAACTTTTTGTCAGGTGTTTAAAACAGGACAGTGCATTCCATAAAATAATTAAGTTTTTTGATCTCTTCCTACCTGAAATATTATTTTTTCGTTTGCTTATAAAAAAAACTTGGTTTTATTATGTTCATTTAAATGGGAAATACTGCTTATAAAAAACATGACCCTTTTTTTATTGAAATACCCTTTTTTTGACCCCTTTTTCTGGAAAATCCCCTTTTTGTGACCCTTTTCGAAAATTTCCAACGGTAACCCTGAAGAGCATTCGCACATGTGCGGTGTTTTACAGATCTCTGATTTAGAGTGACCACTTCATTTTTCGAGATGTTCTTATCAAACCCTTTCATTTGATACCCATATTGTAGAAGTGCATTAAAAATAACTGGTTCGCCACGTTGTGCGTGGACGCCATATTAGATTTAGAACAGGTATTTCCAAAAATTTTTTGGTTATGTATTAGTGAGTACCAGAGAGTAAAAAAATTGGAAATGCATTCATTTACAGTCGAAATAAAATGTTAGTAATATATTTTATTAGTTGTATAACACAAAAATTAAACATTTTTTGTGTTGATAAAAAATTTGTAGCAATTCTTTACCAATTCAATGTCGCTGATTTTAAAACTGCACTTTTTTTTTATTTGACTCTTAATCAGTGTCAAATATCTTATCAAACAATTGTAAAAAAATTAAAGATTTTTATGTTTTAAAAATTCATAAAAAATAAATATTGCACGCACATCACAGCTGATAGAAAAAAGTGCAGTTTTAAAATCAGCGACATTGAATTGGTAAAGAACTGCTACACATTTTCTAGCAACACAAAAAATGTTTAATTTTGTTCCCTTGTGTTATACAACTTATAAAATAAAATCTTCTAAATTTATACTTTTATGGCAGTTTTGTAATAGCAGAATGCTTTTCAAATGGGATGAACTTAATTTAATTTACGTTGCTTGGAACAAATAAATTTTAAATCCGAAAAAATTTGTTCGCATAGGTACATAAGTAGTGCCGAATAAAGAGAGGCATTTAAATGAATTTTTTTCAGTTCAGGATAGAACTCGCCATCCAAATCTTTCCAGAACTCTACAATATTATTTTCGTCTAGAGCATTTACTTCGCTTCGTAGTATGATTAGTTCTGATTAAATATCAAATTCGAAGTTGCTTACATCGCAACGAAAAGGGTTTTCGAAAAGATCTAATAGCGGTTGTAAAATTACAAAATTTTGAAACCTGTCTTGAAAATTATTGAAAAGTGTTTCAAATATTTCGGCATATTCATATCTTTTGTCGATTTCGAGATTTCTATAAACAAGTGAAGTTTTTGGAAAATTGGAAAAATCACCAGTTAAAATTTGGGAAAAAATTAGAATCTGCTGTCACATTTGCTTTTATCTGTATAGGATTACACTTAAATTGTAGGAGAACAAGACTTTATTAACTTGTTTTTTAAATATTTTTACTTACTTAAGAAAAGTGTTTTCAAAGAAAAAAAAACCCACTGACGCGATTTGTACAGAAACAAAAATATTTTTACAAGCACAAAGTACCAACAAATTCTTGTGGCTATTTTTTTTCTTAATAATTTCTGCATTTAGGTACGCCTTTTTAACGAAAGAAAAAGGGACCCTTTTACAGGCATCAAAGAATTTTTTTCACAAACAAAACACATATCGTTAGCTTAAATGCAAAACAATGTAGATATTATTTGAAAATTACAAATTAATAGAATACAATATTTTTTCCTTAATAATATATCGGTTAACGCATTTTTATCTGAAATATTAAAAATTGATTTTAAATCTCAAATAATTACCATTTTACAAAGTTCTTTGCTTTGCACGTAAACTTATGAAATGTTATATTATTCTACATTTAAGTCTTAAAATTTAAACTCTAAATAAAAATTGAACGCAAGGCATTGGATGTTACCAAAAGCATTTTTGACCGCACAATATTTTTTGAGTGTTACTTGGTGGCCACACGATCAAGTTTTGCCTTTCAATTCCTTTCAATTTGCAATACACTCTCAGTTTTTTACTAACTCACTCACACTTTTTAAGTTCACCACGAGATGGCTTTCAATTTCACCTTTCCATTTGTTTGGCAATTTACTTTCAATTTAACAGCTGAGTACAAGTTTGTCTCTGTTGTTATTGACATCTTGGAAGTAAATTGCTTACAAATTGAGTGCAGCCTACGTCATAGCTTTCAATTAATGTAAATTTTGACAAGCAGTATATGTAAAAGACTTTCAAGAACAACTTGAACGTGTGGCCGCAGGGTTAGCTGAAACAAAATAATATAGCATCCGCTAGACATGTACACTTGTCGAAGTCACATCGACGCAGTGATGTTAACCGTACGGTAATTACCCTTTTTTAGGGTAACATTGAGCCGCAAAAGGTAGCAAGGTAATTTTATTTAAAATACGGTAATTTAAAGATATTTAGATTTTTTGTATAAATATACTTACATTTGTAGGTTTTATAATTTTAGATGTTATATTAAAAAATTTAGAACATTATGTTTATTAATTTAAATTAAACTTTTTGTTATAATGTTATAAATTTAACTATAGTTTTCGGATTCTTTAAGGACGGATCAGAGATTATATGTGACTTAAGTTAAGTGTTTGGCACTTGAATACCGTATTTTAATCAAGCATTATGTACTTGATTTAAGAAAATCCGAACTTACCGTACTATTGACACCGCTTTGCCTTGGTTTAAGTACGGATAAATTGATTTTACGTTATATGTACGTTAACCCTGCATTACTAACCTTAAATCATGTCGTAAAAATTTATTTTAAGACAAAAATGTCCGTTCAAATTTTACTTTAAACACATTTAAAATTTAAATAAATTGCTAATTAATACTGCTCTTATGTGCTATTTCCAAACGATGGACTGACGGCTTTTCATATAAATTAAAGTTTTAATTAAAAATCTTTACGTACGGTAATTTTTTCTCAAAAACGGTAATTTTTAGAGGGCCGTACGGCAATTAAAAAATAAAAGTTAACATCACTGCATCGACGACTGAATTGAAGAGCATAAAAATATGTTTAAGTATTGGTGTGCACAAGTGTGCAAAGAAATGGAAATCCCTGATTTAGAATGAAATACCACAGTTTTCCATGCATTGTCATCCAAAATAAACGTGTATACAAGGCGAATTTATTATAGGTGGTCTTAAAAGCCCTGCTGATATTAGCTAAAATATCAGTGGCGATTTCCCGCCAAACGTGGCGACTTTCAAACATGTTTGGCGACCTAATTTTTGATTTGGCGACATGGCGATTTATTAAATAGTTAAAATCGCCGACTGGCTATTTTTGATGACCTATGAATTTGTTTTGAAATTCGTGAAATTCAATAATATTATTTTAATTCTCGTATTTTTATGAATGAAATTTCAGGCAATCATATATATGATAGGTATTTGAAGGCATGTTCAAATGGCTGATGAAGTTAATGAAAATCTTCTAGAAAAGTGTTTTTTATATTTAAAATTGCACTTGAAAATATCAATAAATAGAATTCCTTAAAAGATTACTAGTTTTTAAGTCTATAAACATTTTCCCATTACGTATGTGGCAATTATTACAGATAAAATACGTTGTTGTTAGTGATATTTTAAAGATTTGTATGAATCCTATCATACCTTTGGACGTTTATGAAACACAATGAAAAAAATTAGCGTTGGTTAATTGGAAAGATAACGAAAAAAGTTTAGGTCAACATTTTAAAGCTACAAGGATACGGCAGGTACGTACAACTTCTAGGACTTTACTTTGGCTGCCCATTATATGCGGTAATTACAACTAGTAATGCCTGTGTTGAAACTATGAACTCCACTAAAACTCGCCTTCGAATTAGAATGCAATACGAACTTCTAGACGCGTTATTAGGAGTTATAAGTTATATGAATGGGAATAGTACATTTTGCACCTCTTTTGAACTTTCGTTGAATAAATGTAGTACCCTCACAAAGTATTCCAAATAAGAAGACAAATAGCGAGTCTTGCCGGTGAAGCGTTTAGATATATAATAAAAGTGCAACTTTTGCATTTCTAATATTTGTTTAGTACTAACCGCAAAAATTATTTATTTGTTGCTTTAAGTAGACTACTATAAATTATTTTATAGTAAACATCGTACCTTTTTTGTGTTTACTAACTATTTTTATTTCGCTCTATATAAAAATTAAACAACATATAGTATATTATGGCGACTTTTTTTAAAGTTTTGGCGTATTTTAGCGATACGGAACTAATTTATTTTTTAGGATTTATAAAAAATATTTTTAATAATTTAAAAAATATGTATTTTATTGTCAAAAACTTGTAAGCAAAGGCTTTGGCGATTTTTGGCGATTTTTGACATTGAATTTGGCGGAAAAGGTCAAAATCGATCTGACAACCCTGCTTCAGCTCAATCGGTTGAAGATAACTGCTTCAAAATTGAGTTGCAAGATTCCATCCGGACAAACATACATACATACATACATTGTAAGTTAAATAAAAGCTTTTAAAAAGAGCGCTATAGTTTTTTATTTTTTATACATAAAATTTTATTTGATTGTTGTAAATTTAGATTAAAATTTTATTTTTTATTAAAAGATTAAATAATTTCACTGTTTCAGTGACTTCCAGTCGAATAAAACGATTTTTTGCTAAATCTTATATCATTTCGTGCATTCTTCCACCATTAATGTTAGTTTTTGTAACAAAATTATAAATTTTTTAGGGTGGTGGTTCCACATTTTGATTCATAGCTCTGATCCTGCTGTGCTCCGGCAAAGTCCACGAATTATAATTCAGATTTTTTGTTCATAAGTATAAAGAAGCTTTTATGAAGGAACACTTTTGCTTAAGTAACCTAAAATTTTTTCATTTTGTTGTTGATATGCTTTTTTTAAGCATATTTTCTTATTTTTAAACTTTTTGTTCATGCAATAACTTGCCCTAGTTATGATAATAAGATAAATGTTTTTCATTCCAAATAATAAATAAAAAATGATCAATTGAAAAAAAACGGAATTCCTCAGATTGAAACCCCTTAATTCCAATCAATGTTATCGTCACTCTGGTTATTGAACGTAAATAAAATTTGATTAAAATTTTTGTTAAAGCGTTTTTGCTATTGTAATTTCTTTTGCGAGTCTATAAAGATTTTAATAAATACATATTTTCACACTTTTTCCCATAAATCAAATCAATAAAAAATTTATTTTTTTATTCTACATAAAACGTTGCTCTTTTTTTGAAATTCAATTAATCTTAAACATCTGTTTGTATTTAAAATAAATAATTTAAAAATGTATGGATTTCGAAAATGTGAAGAGACAAAACACACACTTATTTTATTATATTCATAATATCCGACAACAGAAACAAACACAAGATTAAGAGTGATTTGCATGTCGGCATATAAATAAAGAAGTTTGAGGCTGCATCCACAGTAGCAGCAGCACCGATAGTTCCACCATTAATCAAAGCATACATAAGTTATTGTGGAGCATGGCAAATGGTGGAGCATAGAAAATGTGTTAAAGATAACACATGCATCAAAAACATGCATTTGACGGTGCAAGAACAAAGGGCTTTGATAAAATTGTCATTGGAAGTTCTAAATTTTTTTAGCATTCGCCTAATTTTTAATTGCCGTAATGTCAAAAGAATCACAGCTTACGAACTGCCAAATAATTTTGAGTAAATATCTCCTCTTTCAACACCCTGTTTTTCAATTTCAATGAGTTTGAAAAAGAAAAAAAAAAAAATAACATTTCTGGAGTAATGGGAAATATCTGGAAAACTTAAAGAAAATTAAGGAATAAAAATTTTACAAAGTATGATGGTTAATTATGTACACAGCTGCATTTTTAAAATACTATTAATATGTGCCACCAGCCTTTGGGCCCACCAAAGAATGATTGCAATGGAGTGCTTTCTTTTATGTGCACTCTTGTGATCTTTGATGGGCTCTGTAACATGTCTAACCAAACAAGGTGTAAGTGCTTATGGTTTTCCATGGAAAAAATGCTATTTTTAGCTACGTATTAAGAATAGAACATTTATTTCTTTGGATGAAAATTAAAATGAACTTGTTAGATCATTAATCATAGATGGAAAATAAGCAAGGAATGGATGTAAGCAAAATATTTAAGCATTGGAATTTTCGGTAGATCGGAAAAAAAAATTTCAAGTTATAGTAAATTAATTAAAATGTAGTATATTTTGTATTTAAGCTAATAAAATTAAAGCGTTGTATAATGATTAGTTTTTAGTGTTACAATTGACACAGTATTGATTTACGCGTCGATTGGAGTAAGTCTTCTTATTAAGGTCATTTTCAGAATTATAAAATTGATTCGATTAATGACCTAAGGACGGAGCTTCCTGTTCCACGACTTATACCAATGATCTCCTTAAAGAAGCATTTGAAGCTTTGTGGCCAAATTAGTAAAGGCTAGATTACACTATTATACTTTGTATTAATACATGTCAAAAACTCAAGTAATATGACAAAGTGTGATAGTGTGAATGCGATGTGTCACGAAAATTACAAGTATTAAGAAAAAAGTTTGACATCCCATACGACTTCATCGTTTTTTGAAAAATTTCTAAACAATAATACTTTTCATTGGATCATTGGGTTGCATTTTATTTCATGTGTAAGTGTTTATACTTTGTGTGATGGTGTGAACACAAACTGTCATCCCAGTGTGCCAAACGGATCCGTTTCGGATCCGTAACGGATCCGCATCTTCGTATTTTCTATCCGTAACGGAATGCGTTACTGATCCGTTACGGATCCGCAAGCGGGAGAAATTCCTCTCGAAAAAACGGATTCAAAAACGGATTTTATGTCCGTTTTTTGGATACGTTACGGACTCGTTACGGACATCATATTGGGATCCGTTACGGGTAAATAAATTGTTAACAATCTTGAAACCCGTCATACCAGATTTGCCTCGCGATGCCCGTTCACTTAAACAAACTCCAAGGAACGCTCCCATAATACCTATTAAAAGCGGCAGTTATATTCACTATGGAATAAAAGATAGTCTGACTGACCTATTGCAAAGATTGCATTTTCCACAGGATATGTTGGAGCTCAATTTTAATGTAGATGGCTTACCTGTTTCTAAAAGTTCTGGAGCGCAGGTGTGGCCCATTTTGATGAATGTATGAAATACAGATTCGGTTCTGCTCGTGGGTGTGTACGAGGGATACTCTAAGCCGAGAGACACTTCAGAGTGAAAGTGAGCGTGTTTTCAACAGACGGACAGACGGACATGGCAAAATCGACTTAGAATTACTCAATGACCCAGAATATATATACTTTATGGGGTCTGAGATGAATAATAAAAAAGTTTCACACGGAATGACAAACTTAATATACCCTCTTCACAACTAATTGTGGTGGAGGGTATAAAAAAAATTATTTCAATGGAGTTGTGTTAGATAACTTAGAAAAAAAAAAATTTATAACAAATTCATTTTGCGGCTGTAGGAAATATCGCCCAAAGAAAAATGGCCCAAAAAAAAAAATGAAAAATCGCCCAAATGAAGAATCGCCCAAGCGAACATGAAAAATGACCCAAAAAGGTAAATATGAAATTTTGCCCAAAAAAAACGAAAAAGGGCCCAAAAAGAAAATGAAAAATGACCCAAAAAGCATAAACGAATTTTTTCCCAAAAAAAAAAAAAAAATTACTAAATTTGCAAAAAGTGTTTATTATTCATATAAATTTAGGTGACATGTCATAACGTCCAGTGTCGTAGTGTCCTTGGACACTTTTAAAGTGTCATAATGTCCATCGAAGACGAGGGCGAGGACGTTATGACACTTTGCAGCGGACGTTGCTTATAATCAAAAATGTGTAAATTTTTTTTAAAATACCGTTAAAATTTCAAGTGATTTTTTTAAAGATACTTATTTAACCATAATATGGTTGTCGGTGACAATGATTTGGTTAAATTAAACATAATATGGATAAAATATTTTTATAGCTTTTACTCCGGGTGTATATATTAAATATATATATCCAAAATAAGGATTTCATCTTCTATGGTATAACAAATACTGGCTTCGCTAACTAAAGCTTCTCTGTATAGCCGGCCTTCGGCCGGGCGCAAGGATTTTCTCCTCTATGGTACAACAAAGACCGGCTTCGCTAACTAAAGCTTCTCTTTATAGCCGGCCTTCGGCCGGGCGCAAGGATTTTCTCCTTTATGGTCTAACAAAAACCGGTTTCGCTAAGTAAAGCTTCGAAAAACTGCCTTGTTTCCGAACAAGGCCGACTACGCAGAGAAGCTTTAGTTAGCGAAGCCGGTGTTTGTTATACCATAGAGGAGAAAATCCTTGCGCCCGGCCGAAGGCCGGCTATACAGAGAAGCTTTAGTTAGCGAAGCCGGTCTTTGTTATACCATAGAGGAGAAAATCCTTGCGCCCGGCCGAAGGCCGGCGATACAGAGAAGCTTTAGTTAGCGAAGCCAGTATTTGCTATACCATAGAAGAGAAAATCCTTATTTTCGATATATATGTATATATTTAATATATACACCCAGAGAAAAAAGCTACAAAACCATTTTTAAAAAAATTCTACCGATATTATGTTTAATTTAACCAAATCATTGTCGCCGACAACCATATAATGGTTAAATTAGTTTCTTGAAAAATAGTTTTGTTGTTTGCAACCATAATAAAACATGGTTTTCTCTGCTATGTAAGATTATGGTAGAATTTTAAAAATAGCCCATTTTTTTTGGGCCATTTTTCATACAACATTTTTGGGTGATTTTTCATAATGAAAAATCACCCAAATTTAAAAAACGAAAAATCACCCAACAATAACGATAAATAGCCCAAAAATTTTGGGCCATTTTTCATATGAAATCAGGCCCAATTTTACATGCAATTTTTTTGGGCGATTTTTCATTTTTTTTTTTGGGCGATTTTTCTTTGGGCGATATTTCCTACAGCCTCATTTTGCTGGGTCCACACAAGGACCTTTTCATAAAAAAAAACTAAATTATTAAAAACTGATTTTGCTGGGTCCACACAATGACCTTTTCTTAAAAAAAAACTCAATTAGCGATTACACTGTCAAATCGCGATTACACTGATTCCGTTTCTAAGTTTTTTACGGATCCGAAACGGGTCAGAAACGGATCAGTCAAATCTCGACTACACTGATTCCGTTTCTAACTTTTTTACGGATCCGTAACGAGTCAGAAACGGATCCGTAAATTCGTGATTGCACTGATTCCGTTTTTAACTTTTTTGCGGATCCGAAACGGGTCAGAAACGGATCAGTCAAATCGCGATTACACTGATTCCGTTTCTAACTTTTTTACGGATCCGGAACGGGTCCGTAACGGATCCGCATCCGTTTTTGTGCACATTGGGATGTAACATTAGATTTTTTGACAGTCGCAACAAAACTCATTAGATTTCTATCTCACAAAGTATTATGGAATACGTAAGACTTGTGAGATAGTGTAATCTAGGCTTAAGCAATTTGAAAATGAACCCACATCGTGCCAGACAAGCACCACATTCTAGAAAACACTGATACTAGCCGTACTGTTGTATGTACCCAGTAAAAAATGGTGCTTAGTGGTAAAGCCTAGATTACACTATCTCACAAGTCTTACGTATTCCATAATACTTTGTGAGATAGAAATCTAATGAGTTTTGATGCGACTGTCAAAAAATCTAATGTAAAATGACAGTTTGTGTTCACACCATCATACAAAGTTTAAACACTTACTCATGAAATAAAATGCAACCCTGATCCAATGAAAAGTATTATTGTTTAGAAATTTTTCAAAAAACGATGAAGTCGTATGGGATGTCAAACTTTTTTCATAATACTTGTCATTTTCGTGACACATTGCATTCACACTATCACACTTTGTCATTTTACTTGAGTTTTTGACATGTATAAATACAAAGTATAATAGTGTAATCTAGCCTTAAGCAGGTTTGTAAGGGAGAGAAGCACAATTCCCCCTTACAAACCTGCTTACAAGAGGCACGATTTTTAATTGGCGAATTCCCACTTGGAAGCACTACTTTTTGTAAAATCACTGCGTTTTTCATGGCTTACATTATTCCGTGAAGGAATAGCTTCCAAAAACCGCAGCTTTCATACCTTTGATTAATTGCTTCTATATATACTGTATGCAAGAAGCGCAACACAATAACTTATGCAAAAGAACAAAAAGCAAAACAAACACACAACACAGTTAATATGTAATTTTTAAAATAGAACGAAACTGTACGCAAATTAAAAAGAAAACAACAACAAATCTAGTAGTTGACCACACACAAATTTGCTTGCGTCCTCTCTGCTCAAAAACAATTTGCCGACTGATTGCGTAATAAAAAAGAAGTAATTTTAAGCATCTCTTTTTTCGATTACATGTCGGGAATAATCGTAACATAGCGTCTTCACCTGACAATTTTTTGTCATACCAAACGTCAAACTTCATATTAAAAAAACGCTGACAAAAATTTTCGAGTTTTTTTTATATAGACTTTGACGTTTGGTATGACAAAAAATTGTCAGGTGAAGACGCTATGTAAACACATTTTGAAATCATTGCAATACAACTTGCTTCCATGTAAGGGATTAACAGAAGCACTTTGAGCTTTGGTCGTAAATTTTTTCTTTTAAATACATAATCATTTCAACTACTCCCTTACAACCTGCTTACTTAAAAGGAATTATGCGAAGCTATTTAAGCCTAGATTACACTATATCACAAGTCTTACGTATTCCATAATACTTTGTGAGATAGAAATCTAATGAGTTTTGATGCGACTGTCAAAAAATCTAATGTAAAATGACAGTTTGTGTTCACACCATCATACAAAGTTTAAACACTTACTCATGAAATAAAATGCAACCCTGATCCAATGAAAAGTATTATTGTTTAGAAATTTTTCAAAAAACGATGAAGTCGTATGGGATGTCAAACTTTTTTCATAATACTTGTCATTTTCGTGACACATTGCATTCACACTATCACACTTTGTCATATTACTTGAGTTTTTGACATGTATTAATACAAAGTATAATAGTGTAATCTAGCCTTTAATAATATTCATTTACTTATATTAAAAATTGACTTCAATGGTTTTCGCTTCCCTGTTGCTTCTAAGTAGTATGTAATAGCCAGCGCATATATCAGCGCTCTTGTACTTTTCTTGCTTCCGAAAACCTTAAAATTTTTTACTGGGTATGTACATTTTCCTCAGTATTCCTGTATATATTACATATTTAAAATTTTTCATTACATAATTTAATTAAACTGTATGTATTTTGTCCAAAAATTAAGACTATCGGGTGTGTTCTAGAATCCGAATCCACTCAAAAGTGGATTACTTTAGCATTTTTGGTGTTCTGTATTTCACTTCCACATGTTTTTATTCGTTTTCAATTAAAGTAGTTATGGGTTGGTGAAAGCATGGTGGAATAAGCAGGTGGCATCGTTACGGCAACAAATACAACATTACAACAAAAATGGAAATTAAATCGCCGTTTACGTCAAAAAATAGTTTAAACAAAAATCAAAGCGTGCCGCTAAACGTGATGAAATAAATACATTTTTAGCCAATTTTTATTTAATTATGGGCAATATCTTATTTATTTTAATTTAAAATTATCAAAAACTTTAATTAAATACAATAATCACAGCACAAATCGTGGACTTTTTGTAAACATAAACAAATCTTTGACATAAACCTAGACAAACATTAGCTGCGTTCGTTTACACCAAAATTTGTACAAATTCGTACAAATTTGTACTGGATTTTACTGAATTGCGTTCGCGTACACAAAAACAGAAATAAAACAAAACAGAAACAAAGATAATAAAAGAGAATTAACAAAACTTTGACATCCAACAGTAATTTAAGCTAATATCAGCAGGGCTTTTAAGACCAACTGTAATAAATTCGCCTTGAGCAAGACTAATTTTATCGTAAGCGACAAATTTCGTCGTTACCTGATAGATCAGGCTCAAGTTTAGATGTTAGTAGA
Source organism: Pollenia angustigena (assembly GCA_930367215.1). Lineage (NCBI taxonomy): Eukaryota > Metazoa > Arthropoda > Insecta > Diptera > Polleniidae > Pollenia > Pollenia angustigena. The sequence goes on from OV884060.1 coordinate 198,056,167, forward strand.
TGTTTATCTCATTATCAAATGTAATCAGCTCATCAGCTAGTTGTGGTTTTAACAGTTTTGTATCTGTATATGACTTGATTACACTTTGAGGTAGAAGTTTAGGTATGTTCAATACATTAGGGGTATCTATTGGGAAAGGTGTTTTGAGATCTTCTAAAATAAATTCAATAAGAGGAATGTAACTACAAATTGGTAGTAATCTTCAACATTTGGGATGTGATTATTTCGTTCAAATCTTGTCTTTTCAATTGGAACCTCGATTTGAACGCAAATAACTTTTAAAAATCGCTTTAAATTGTTCTTCGGATTTATTTCTTTTCTCTTCAAGGCACTACGTCAAAAAATAGTTTAAACAAAAATCAAAGCGTGCCGCTAAACGTGATAAAATAAATACATTTTTAGCCAATTTTTATTTAATTATGGGCAATATCTTATTTATTTTAATTTAAAATTATCAAAAACTTTAATTAAATACAATAATCACAGCACAAATCGTGGACTTTTTGTAAACATAAACAAATCTTTGACATAAACCTAGACAAACATTAGCTGCGTTCGTTTACACCAAAATTTGTACAAATTCGTACAAATTTGTACTGGATTTTACTGAATTGCGTTCGCGTACACAAAAACAGAAATAAAACAAAACAGAAACAAAGATAATAAAAGAGAATTAACAAAACTTTGACATCCAACAGTAATTTAAGCTAATATCAGCAGGGCTTTTAAGACAAACTGTAATAAATTCGCCTTGAGCAAGACTAATTTTATCGTAAGCGACAAATTTCGTCGTTATCTGATAGATCAGGCTCGAGTTTAGATGTTTATCTCATTATCAAATGTAATCAGCTCATCAGCTAGTTGTGGTTTTAACAGTTTTGTATCTGTATATGACTTGATTACACTTTGAGGTAGAAGTTTAGGTATGTTCAATACATTAGGGGTATCTATTGGGAAAGGTGTTTTGAGATCTTCTAAAATAAATTCAATAAGAGGAATGTAACTACAAATTGGTAGTAATCTTCAACATTTGGGATGTGATTATTTCGTTCAAATCTTGTCTTTTCGATTGAAACCTCGATTTGAACGCAAATAACTTTAACTTTTTCAAAAATCGCTTTAAATTGTTCTTCGGATTTATTTCTTTTCTCTTCAAGGCACATGATTAATGTTTTAAAAAGGCTTGATCCTTTTTGAAGATCTATATCGTGCTTTTGTAAACTGATACTAAGTGGCTGTGTTACAATAAGTATCACACTTAATATGTATGTTCCGCAAATAAATGCAAAAGAACTAAGTGAGTTCCTTAATATAAAGGATATCTTTCCACTGAGATATGTTTTCCAAAGCTTCTTCTATATGATGTACACTTGTTGCAAAGTGTAAAATTGAGTCGTGACGGTCCACCCATCTTGTCTCGCATAATGTAGAGAGTTTGGCTCCCAAATACTTTGCTTAAACTGCGTTTCGCTTGGGATGATTATATTTAAAAAAATTTTTCGTTTCTTTAACAAATGATACAACATTTTGTATTAATGGCACTTTATTTCTTTTAAAAATTGAGTTGTTTGATTTATGGGAATAGCAAGGCGTTTGTTTATTTGCCGCGGTTTCCAGAATTTTTTAACAGCTCCATTTTCTGCTGACATCAGAGGACACCCATCTGTTCCAATTCCACACAATTTTTTTAGGTCAGGACCAAAATTTGTCAAAGCTTGAAGAACTATTGATGTAGTGTGTAGTGTCTTCGCATCAATTGACATATCAACGTCATCAATATCCTTTGAAACCTCTTCAAATGAGTTTACAATAAATCCAATAAATTCTTCCCTAACAATTTGTTGTTGTATGTTGATATATCTTAAAGATAAGGAAATCTGGCTTTTCCCCGACAAATCCGTGCTTTCGTCAAAAATTATCGAATAAAATTTTGATTCATATAACACATACATACATAAATATTGCATTTAGTAAGTCTTATTAATAATTCAACCGCACGCATAATCAAGTCAAACGTTTAGTCTTTGGATATAGATGGCACCTGCTGGGACTGAATGTAGAATAATAAGTATTTGAATACGGTTAACTAGATGTTTCATTGGAAATATCTAATAAAAAACTATTAGGATTTAGATATGGATACTTATTCAGAGATTCAATAAAAAAAAAAAAACCTTGCTGGGATTTTAAAAAATTTTGTACATTTAAATAAAAATATTATTATTGGGAATTCTTGTATTATCGAAATAAACAAAACATATTTTTATAATTTAGGGGGGGGGGGGGGAATTTCCTTATTTCCCCCATGAATCCGCGCCTGATATGTACATATATACATTCCACCTATTTTGAATGGAACTTTAATACTCCTCTACATATGGTGGTGTGGGCATAAAAAAGTAATAAAGTGTATTCACCTACACCTCAGTATTTAAAGACAAATTTTTTGAGTGTGTCCCTATTTGGATCCATGGGAACTCATGGACCCGCAAAAACAAAATTATTTAATGAGATTAAGTTTATATGAGAGTTCTTTGATTTATATGAGAGTTCTTATCTAGTAATCTACATCATTATGAGATTTTTGGCATTAAAACTACTTTCTGAAGTGTTTCTTCTAACGAAGCTATGATCAAATATGGACCGGACCGACTCAAATAAAATTTGTTAATGTGATTAAGATTGAAATTAAATATTTTTGGGCTTAACTGAATCTTAATACCAAAATAATAAGATGGTTAAAGGGCACAAAGACTCTTTTCTGGAAAGCAGTTTGTGTGGAGGCTTTGTGAAATTATGGACCGATTCTCATAATTTTCAATAGCGTCGAATGCCTCGATCGGTATACTAAAAGGTGGGGGTAGAACACATAATATCACTCAACCTATGTTGGTGTGGGTATATACCCTACAAATAAAATTGGACCACCTGATCCATTTTGATAAAATGGACTACTTCATGGACTGGTCCGATGTAATGCAAGCATGGACCATGTCATTGTTAAAAAGTGTTTGTAGTGAGACGACATGTCTTCGTTTTTTAACGACGTGCTTTCGTTTTTAAACGACTTTAAAACTAATCCTCTTGAGTATACCATGGAGTAGTTTTAAAACTACTCTTTTGTAGTCCAAAGCTGGGTTTTATGGTCCTCCCCTAGGACATCGTTATGTTAAATAGACCATGTTTTTTCCATACGTTTGGGTTACTTTTGGACTAGTCCTGGTCCCTTGTGGACTACTCTTTACGCACGTGTTTGGACTGGTCCTATTATTTGCAGGGTACATATATGTACCTTACATATATTTGTATGCCCTCCACACCTAGTGGTGAATGAGGGTATACTAAGTTTGTCATTCCGTATAAGACTTTTTTAATGTTCATCAAAAACCCTATAAAGTATACAATCGATAACAGATAAAAGAACAAAACCCGCTTTTACGAAAGTATTTCAAAAGCATCGCATCTGTTTTTACATGTGTCAATATAAAAAGTATATCTGCTTTCAAGAATAATGTTAAAAAATTCTTATTAAACAATTAAAGAGATGCTTAAGGATAATTTTTTACTTTAAATTTTTTATAAAACATTGTAAATAATGTAAATTTGTATATATTTAAATATTATAAACAAATATTTTAAATTTTATTTTAATACAAGTTTAAACATTTTGTATAAGCAAATGCAAACTCGCCTCAACAATGTCATAATGACGCTGAGGCACTTAAATGGTAACATGGAAGTTGTAAATATTCTGTATATGAAAACTTTTTATGAAAAATTCACTGTCACAAGAAAAATTTTGCCATGCAGCAATAAAACTCTTATTAGAAATATTTTTGTGGGATTTTTTTACTTTCTTACATCCGTTACCTACTGTACATATTCTGGGCCCTTGAGAATTTTTAGGCCGACTTAGCCATGTCCTTCTGTCTATCCATCTTTCCGTCTGTTAGAAACACACTCACTTTCGAACAACTTAAAAGAAAAGAGTCTCAAATTGCTTCTAGTCACCCTAGCAAAATTGGTCCCTTAGGATAAGAGTTAAGTCTCCAAATGTGGAACAGACACCGTAAAATATTGATAATTTTATTACAAAAACTAGCATAAACGGTGACATAATGTTGATTAATATAAGATTTTGCACAAATGCTTTTTATATTACTAGAACTCATACTATTAAATTTCCTAATGATCGGTCCATAACTTACCATATGCCCCATATAAAGGACATTCTCGGAAAACACTTAAATACAGATAAAACTGCAACGAATAATGATTTTGTAGTAAAATTAAGTTGATCCATAATTTTCTATAGTCCCCATTTAAAGCCCACTCCTTAAAAATTCTTACACTCGGTGGAGGGTATCAAACATCGGTTTAACCGAATATAGAACTCTTACTTGCTTTCACTTTTTAATTATTAAAGAAAAACATCTACATAAATTATTTGAACAGTCTTTTACAAAAAAGACTGAGGCACGTGATAAAATTTTCTTAGAAATGCTGGGCAATACATCAGAGCATAAGAGAATTTCATGAATAAATTCTATTCAAGAGACAAAATTTGTTATTTAGAATTAAATAACAAAATAATTAGTTTTTGCCCTTGGCGCTCAGAAATATTCCGTTAAATCAGTAAAGTAGGGTACCATATTTTTGGCCTTGGCCGACTTTACTTTCTTACTTGGGCTCATAGAAAATAAATCGATCCATAAAAAAACTTAATTTTTCCTTTTTATGATTTAATGAAACATTATAAACCACTGAAAGGACACTTAAAAAGAAATTGCGAAATAAAAATTCCCAACATATTCAAAACGGCCCCAAAAACCTCTCAATCAAATTGTTTATCCCCATTTTCCAAAAAAAAACTCATAATTTGGCAACAAATCCTCTAATTTGACAACACTATGCGCGCCATCTATTAGGTTAATATCGACATTGTTAAAAATACATATTCAAGAAGTGTGTCGCAACGTTCACCTTAACACCCTTTGAACATTTGGAGGAGTTTGATTTAAAATATTTTACGTTCTGCTTACATGACAATCAAATGACAACAGAACATAAATCAAAGAGCCTAAAAAAATGACATAAAATACTCATTTTCCTCACTTTCGCTGCCTTTGTTTGTCGCATGATAAATGAGCATCAACCCTAAATAAGTAACGGTAAAACATATTGATGGACATGCTCTTAATTCAAAATACCGTTAGAGTGTGTAAATAAGAAAGCTTTTTTGCTCTTACCGATTATATTGTGTTTTTCTTTGAATTTCATTTATTTAACACATCTTTTGCTGCTGTGTGAGTTTTAGAGGATCTGATTTTTCACAAGATCTTTCAGTTGTTAAAGTGTAGCAACAGCGCATAGATCGCTGGCCGGACTAATCATCCGTTTAAAAATATCATTAAAAAGAGAATTTTTATTTAAAAAATATATGTGTCTATAATAAAAATTTAACACAGTGAAGTTATTTTTAAAAACCACTTCTGTATAAATATAGATATTTTTTCCATTTTATAAGAATTAAAAAAAAAAAACACCAAAAAAATCCAAAATAATGTTGTGCCGCTTGTGAAAGATAATTTGTTAAAAATACAATTTACGAAAATTAATTTTCCAAGAATAATTATTTTATAAGTTAAAAAAAAATGTTGAATTTAAACATGAAATCCTTTACACAATATTTGTGTATTTTTACGTTACTACTTTTTACCATCACTTCAACTCTAACGTCGGCCCACGTTTTGGATGGTCTTCGTTTAAATGAATTATATTATCCCACCAGTCCTGAATATCCTGTTTCGAATTTACCTCACGGTGATAGTGAATTTTTAGTCTGGCATTTGGACAATCCCATCAATTTTTATAGCGAAAAATATGATCAATTATTTGTAAGTAAAACATTTTTTAAACTTTTTAGATACTTTTAAAACGCGAAATCGGATCAAAATCGATTTTGTTAGTATGTAAAAAATAATTAATAAGTGTATCTATATAAAAGTTGTTTTAAAAACTTTTAACTCAAAAAGTTGGAATTTTTATTATATTCAGCTGATATTTGTATGGAGTTTTTCAATATTCCAGAGTATAAATATGGATGTATATTGAACCAGTTTTTCATAAGACCCTATCGCTACAAATTTTGATTAATGTAACACATCTAAATATTTTTCTGAACTGTAAAGTAAAATTAAATTTTTTTTTGAATGCCCGCATTCTAAATTGAAAACCTGTTCCACGAAATTTTTTATAGTTTCTGAGATATTAAGCATAAATTGTTCCATATCAACTATTTTAAAGTTTATTAAGTACTTTACTTTAACATATCGTCAGCTCAGAATTGGTTTGACCTACCGAACATTTTTAAAACAAATTGAGTTAGGTATGGGGTATATATATTTAGAATACCTCCTTTTTGAATCCAAAATCTGTTTCTCGAAGTTTTTTCTGGTGTCTGAGATATAAAGCATTCATTCAGGACATTGCATGTTGAATTTTATGTTTTGAGGTCAAATATTAACGATAATTAAAAAATACCAGTTGTAGAACCAAAAAGCTGAAGAAAGATATTGAATTTCCCGTATTTCCCATTTTGGTACTAGTTTTTCCCCCCATTATAGTATCAAAAATTGCAAAATACAAAATGTTTTGTAAAAAAGTACCAAAAATAGTTACGATTTTCAACCCTTAAACGTTCGAATTTCGAAAAAGTACCAAACTAGTATTCTTATTTTTTTGATATTTTATTCTTTTAGGTTTATTGTTATTATTTCTAGGTTTATTGGATCAAAAGATAGATGGGTTGACAAAAACATTCCAAAATTCAGGTTTTACCCGTTTTCACCCTAAAAGAGCCGAATTTCAAAAAAGTACCACACACCTGTCCACTTATTTTTCAAAAGAACAACGGTATGTATTACAGTTTTTTTGTTTCTCTTTTAGTTTTGGAGATAAAAGGTTTCCGAATTTACCCTTTTTACCCCCTAAACATTCGAATTTTTCGATTGGGGAGAGATCCACCTCCGGTCCAAATTTCAAGTCTTTAGCATCAGGCGTTTAGGCTGTACGATGATGAATGAGTCAGTCACTCACGCAATAAGTATACGTATGTAGCACAAAAAGCCACTTTTTTTAATTTTTTTTAGAAAAGTGGCGTATGCGGCACAAAACAATATTTTTCATTTTCAAAAAATACTATTAAATTCTAACTTTAATCATGAAAGTACGCAAAAATTTAAATTTTTCTTCAAAACATATACCGGAAGCAGTGGTAAAAATATAAAAAAATTCTTTCGGGTATATTTTGAGAAATCTTCTTTGTCGTTTCTCTCCACTCCGATTTTTTGGCATATGCGCCAAACCAATTCTGAGCTGACGATATACATACATACATACTTGTAACAATTGTAACACATTTGTAACAATTTTTAGTAAATGAACACAGATAATATTTGTTCATTTGTATATACATATGTATGTATGTAAATGTTATTCTTCTCCGTCTGTTTTTCTTATCATATTTTATACAGATTAGAGCTCCTACGTAAAGTTACATTATCAAATTAATTTGCACTCTAGAAAATCGGGTCAGAGCAGAAAAATGAAAGCAATTCACGTGCTGATTTATTTTTATCTATTCAATACAAAATATTTTAAATTTGTTCTCATTTGTAGTGCATTAAACCTATTTTTTATACCCTCCACCACAATTAGTTGTGAAGAGGGTATATTAAGTTTGTCATTCCGTGTGAAACTTTTTTATTATTCATCTCAGACCCCATAAAGTATATATATTCTGGGTCCTTGAGTAATTCCAAGTCGATTTAGCCATGTCCGTCTGTCTGTCCGTCTGTTGAAAACACGCTCACTTTCGAACAACTCAAAAGAAATGAACAAACTTGGTGCCAAATTGTTTGTTGTTATCCTAAGCAGTTTGGGATTGAAATCCAGCAAAATCGGTTCAGTAGGACCAGAGCTATGAATCAAAATGTGAAACCACCACCTAAAAAAATTGATAATTTTGTTACAAAAAATAACATAAATGCTGGAACAAGGCACGGAATGAGATAAGATTTTGCAAAAATTTGTTTTATTTGACTGGAAATCATGCTGTTAAATTTCGTGAAGATCCGTCCATAATTTACCCTAAGCCCCATATAAACAATACTCCCGGAAAACAGTTTAGTAAGCCTAAAACCGTAAAAAATAATGCAATCATAACAAATTTTGGGTTGTCACAGTTTTATAGGACTATAATTAATACTGTGAAATTTCGTGAAGATCGGTACATAATTTACCCTAGGCCCCATATAAACCCTACTCCATGAAAACAGTTTAGTACACCTAAAACCATAATTACTAATGCTAGCATAACAGAAATTGGTTTTAAAGGACTAGAAATGACGCTGTGAAATTTCGTGATGATCGGTCCATAATTTATCCTAGGCCCTATATAAACCCTACTACCGGAAAACAGTTTAGTCGCCTAAAACCATAATTAATAACAAATCGTTACAGTTTAAGATAATAATAACATCATACAGATATTACTCCTTAAACATTTGAACTGTCGGTGGAGAGTATCAAAGATTCGGCACAGCCGAATATAGCACTCTAACTTGTTTTGAAATGCATTTGAATTTTTAATTACATTTTATTTATAAATACAAAATAATTGTTTATAAAATACAAAATTTAGATTAGTGGTTTATTTAAAAAAAAAAAAAAAATAATGAAAACGAAAAGGAAATAAGTAGAACAAAATTGTGCGTAAACAAAAACAGAAAACAAAACACTCGTCCGATCAATATACTTTTATTTATTTAACTAATTACAAAGATTCTCTTTGAAATCTCTATTTGGGATTTCAAAAGACATCAATGAAAAAAAGAAAAATTCACAGCAGGCCTCATATTATTGTTCTTTTATTTAAGTGATGAAAGATGCACAGTTTATTTGCGCATAGAAACCGATACAAAAGAAGAATTTGCTGCTTTAACACACATTTAGTTTTCTATATACAATTCAGCAAATAGTTGTTTATGATAAAATATTTTTTGCCAAATGTTAAAAATTGATAATAAAAATTCGTATAATAATAAGGACAGTTTGAGAATTTTTAAGACTAAAATAAGTCATTCTAGCTATTTTCTTATACTTACAGACTATAGTTGTATACTTAGGCAATTGAATATACTAAAAGAACCATGTTAGACCACCGGCTTATACACACAGAAAAAAATCAATGTAAAATTGTCGAAAACAAGCTTGATTTTACCGTTTTCGGTAGCGAGTTTGCTACATGATTTTACAATAACTTTTTCTTTTAAAATAACTATAATTCATGTTAATTTAACATTGCAGCAGTGATGTTAGATGTTTTTTTCGAATTATCGTCAAAATTTGAAAAAAAAAATCGTTATAATCGTCATTAGTTCTGAAAAACACCGTCAAAAAATCGTCATATAAAAAATTGGTTTTTATCAACACGGATTAATTACTCTATTAAAACATAAAAAAATAATTAAGTTTAAAATTATATAAAACTTACATATATAGAATTTTTAATACTTAAGACGATTTTGTGGGGCTTTGATATTGCTCTCCGGAGATTTTCGTCAAACACTTCCTGTCATCCCCAAAACTTCTGCTGCGGATGAACTTAGCGCGTGCCTGTAATCGTCGTCTTTGTGGAGGCATGTCCAGAAGTTGCAATTGACCACAAACATGAGAGTCGCGTTGCAGAACTACCAACGGCCAAATTCCTGTTAATGTTTCTAATGGATTGACATAGTTCCCTGAAAATTTTTGTGAATTCACATCGTCCAAGGAGTAACTCATCCCTTGCACAAAATAACAAAAATCTCGATGGGATTCGTGAACGGGCAATACTAGCAGCGAATAATAAGGACGTCCATAGCTTAAACTTAATTATTCAAAGTCAAATCGCAGGACAACTGCATGCATACAAATCTGTTGACTGCGTGACCGACGAAAATGAACCGACCAGCTACCCGTCGGAATTTTTGAACTCGCTTGATGTACCAGGAACTTCGCCGCATAGTTTACAGCTGTAGGTGGTATCGATCATAATCATGATTCGGAATCTCAATCCTCCAAAAATGTGCAACGGTACGCATTTGCCCGTCAAAAAGCTAATGAACAATGTGATTCAGGCGACAATCATCAAGGGCAAATTCAAAGGAGAGGAAGTCCTTATCCCACGAATTCCCATTATTCCAACTGACCTTCCATTCCAATTCAAGCGGATTCAGTTCCCCGTTCGATTGGCGTTTGCAATGATAATCAATAAATCGCAAAGCCAAACACTAGAATTCTGTGGGATTAATCTCGAAGTTCCCTGTTTTCCGAACGGCCAGCTGTACATTGCATGTTCGCGTGTTGGGAAACCGTCTTCGTTATTTGTTTTAAAATAAATGTATTGAAGGGATTAAATCGTCAAAACCTAAGTGACTCTACATTAAAAATCGTCAATCGTCATTTAGGTAAATTCATCAAAAAAAAAAACCTCAAAATGACGTAAAATCGTCACATCTAACATCCCTGCATTGCAGTAAAGTTAGAGCAAAATGTCATTTATATTGAAATAACAATCCGAATAACGTTGAATGAAAGTTATTTCAAGTTGAAACAAAGTGAATTTAATGTAGAATCAAATTGGTTTGAGTGTAATTCAACAGTGAGAAGAAGCTTCAAAGACAACATATGCGTTTATTTAAGAATAATTCAAAACACTTACCCCTGTAACACATGTTTCACTTATTTTCTATTCTCCTTTGTTAACAGAAGCATTAGCAGAATGGCCCGATATGGTTTTCGTCATCATTCTACTTTGAAAACTTGATGTACCATTTAACTAACATATTTTCTTCTTTTTATAACATATTTTAAACATGAAAATAAAAAATTGTATGTTTTTCTTTTTATGGTGTTGTTTTTTTTCTATACAAAACAAGTAAAACAGGTTTTTATGGTTTCAATATTGAATAATGTTATTTTAACATTTTTTACTTAGTATTGTGGTTGTTTTGTTGAACTATTTATGGTTTTTAATCCAAATTTTTAATATTTTTTAATTAGGCTTAAGTTCATCAAATTTAATTTTCATTAAATTATTTTTATGAAGAAAGGAATTTTTACAACATGAAAATTAATTAAAATTTACTGATAACTTTTCATTCTTGACTCAATCTGGGCTCGAACCCAGGCGTTTTTACGGACAGGTTACCCTGACATGTTTCGATTGCAACCACTCAATCTCCTCAGAGGGCTTGCCGTTTAACACTCGCAGCCATCGACGACTGCTGACGTCATTAGTCAAACATCAATCCTTAAACCAAATTGTATTTAACCTTTGGTAGATCGAAATTTGCTTTGAATGATTATCTATTTAATTTATTTTACATGTTACTTCTGTTTTTTTCGTACATTTGTCAAGAATTCTTCTTGAAGTTCAAAGTACATATTTTGTTTTGTTTTTTCATTTTTTTGTCTTTCTTTTTCTTGCTGACCTTTCAGCACAACTTGAAGGACAAATGCAAACATAGAGCTCGTGCCTTAGCTTTAACAATAATTAGTATTGTGGTTATTTTGTTGAACTATTTATGGTTTTTAATCCAAATTTTTAATATTTTTTAATTAGGCTTAAGTTCATCAAATTTAATTTTCATTAAACTATTTTTATGAAGAAAGGAATTTTTACAACATGAAAATTAATTAAAATTTACTGATAACTTTTCATTCTTGACTCAATCTGGGCTCGAACCCAGGCGTTTTTACGGACAGGTTACCCTGACATGTTTCGATTGCAACCATAAGACTTCAGTCTTATGCTTTTATTGGAAAGCTTTAGTTTTCTACTCAGACTTCAGTCATATTTTTTTATATGAAACCTGCCATCTTTTACTCAGACTTCACTCTTGTATACTATTGTAAAAAGGTGGCATGTCATAACGTCCAGTGTCATAGTGTCCATGGAAACTATGACACTGGACGTTATGACACTTTCAAAAGTGTCATTAGGTCCATAATTACTAAAGAAGTTAAATACAAAAAAATGATCTGCATACACGCAGAGAAAAACATGTTTCATTATGGTCCCAACCAACAAAATTATTTTTAAAGAAACTAATTTAACCATAATATGGTTGTCCGTGACAATGATTTGGTTAAATGAAACATAATATGGTAAAAAAAATTTTAAAAATGGTTTTGCTGCTTTTTCTCTGGGTGTATATATTAAATATATAACGAAAACACTTTTGGGCGCAAGCATTTTCTTCTCTATAGTATAACAAATACCGGCTTTGCTAACTAAAGCTTCCCTGCACAGCCGGCCTTTGGCCGGGCGCAAGGATTTTCTCCTCTATGGTATAACAAACACCGGCTTCGCTAACTAAAGCTTCTCTGCACAGCCGGCCTTTGGCCGGGCACAAGGATTTTCTTCTCTATGGTATAACAAATTCCGGCTTCGCTAACTAAAGCTTTTTTGCACAGCCGGCCTTTGGCCGGCCGCAAGGATTTTCTTTTCTATGGTATAACAAATACCGGCTTCGCCAACTAAAGCTTATCTGCACAGCCAGCCTTTGGCCGGGCGCAAGGATTTTCTCCTCTATGGTATAACAAACACCGGCTTCGCTAACTAAAGTTTCTCTGCACAGCCGGCCTTCGGCCGGCCGCAAGGATTTTCTCCTCTATGGTATAACAAATACGGGCTTCGCCAACTAAAGCTTATCTGCACAGCCAGCCTTTGGCCGGGCGCAAGGATTTTCTCCTCTATGGTATAACAAACACCGGCTTCGCTAACTAAAGTTTCTCTGCACAGCCGGCCTTCGGCCGGCCGCAAGGATTTTCTCCTCTATGGTATAACAAACACCGGCTTCGCTAACTAAAGCTTCTCTGCATAGTCGGCTTTCGTTCGGAAACAAGGCAGATTTTAGAAGCTTTACTTAGCGAAGCCGGTGTTTGTTATACTATAGAGGAGGAAATCCTTGCGCCCGGCCGAAGGCCGGCTGTGCAGAGAAGCTTTAGTTAGCGAAGCCCGTATTTGTTATACCATAGAGAAGAAAATCCTTGCGCCCGGCCGAAGGCCGTCTATGATCCCAAATTTGTTTACATTCTTGCTTGTAAGAATTTTTGGCATTGTACTTACTTATTTTAATGTTTCAAAAAAAATTATACACATTTTAATATTTTTCATTATAAGTTAAGTTGTGGACATTATGACACTTTGCAAAGTGTCATAACGACCGCGGACGCTATGATATTTCTTTGATGGACGTTATGACACTGGACGTTATGACATGCCACCTTGTAAAAACTACCATCTTCTACACAGACTTAAGTGTTATATTTTTAATATGAAAACTACTGTCTAAAATCTACCATCATCTACTCAAATTTCAGTCTAATATTTTTGTATAAAAACTAGCGTCTTCTAGTCGGACTTCAGTCTGATATGACAACTATCGTCTTCTACTCAGACTTCAGTCTTATATTCTTATATAAAAACTACCATCTTCTATTCCGACTTTAGTCTTATAATCATAATATGATTATATATTATATCGGGTGATTTTTTAAGAGCTATAGGAAAGTTAAAAAAAAACACATAAAATTTAGAAAAATGCATGAAATCTTTATTTGAATCGATAGTGCGGTCCATATAATTTAATGTTTGATGATTCATGCAAATGTTGACCGTGACTGCCCCTCAAATGGTCCATCCGCATAGTCCAATTTTGGCATACTCTTTCCAAGATTTCGGCCGGTATCTCATGAATAAATGCTTCAATATTGTCTTCCAATGCGTCAATTGTATAGAATAAATAAAATCGCCTCTCAACAAATCCATTGTTAAGCGTGCTGTGTGGCATGTGGCACCGTCTTGTTGAAACCACATGTCATGCAAGTCAAGCTCTTGCATTTTGGGCAAAAAAAGTTGGATATCATCTCACGGTAGCGCTCACCATTTACAGTTACGTTACGATTCGCATCATCTTTGAAGAAGAACGGTCCAATGATGCCACCAGCCCATAAACCGCACCAAACTGTGACTTTTTCTGGATGCATTGGTATCTCTTGCAATGCTTCTGGCTGATCTTCACTCCAAAATCGACAAATCTGCTTATAAACGTACCCATTGAGCCAAAAATTAGCTTCGTCGCTGAACACAAGAAGCGCGCGATGAACTTTCATAACAGAGAACGCATTTTGATAATAAAATTAAATAATTTGCAAGCGTTGTTCGTTTGTAAGACGATTCATGGTTAAATTATAGACCAAACTGAAGATGTTTGACAGTGAAACAAAACACGAAACGTGCGTCAGCTGTATAAACCAGTGTTGCCAAAAAGTTAATAGCTAAAAAATTACCCGATATATCGAATCTTTATTAATTAATGATGATGTGCTAAATTCCCAATTTTTATTTTTTGATAAATACACTGAAATTTATTGTTGGGGGATAAGCTAGTTCCTATGCGCATTTCGCTGGTTGCTTAGGCCAGATCATCAGAAAACCTTTTTCCAAAGACTTCGGCAAAACTAAATATATTATACAAATATAACTGTAAAGCGAATGAGAATTATGAACTATTAAAAAATGGACAAGAGTTTTAAAAATACTGTCTTTTTTTTATTGAATATGAAGAAATATTTAATTATTTCTTTATTAAATATGTTTTATTGAGTGCTATTTTGCAAAGTGTAAATTTGATTCATTGAATCAAACTAAAAGTTTGTTGACCTAAAATTTTATTTTTAACAAACTGTGTTGTTAAAAATTTTCTTGAGATATTTTTTTCTGTACAGGCAATTGAATTTTACTTAAAGCCCTCAAATCAGACAGTCAGGTTTTCACCTAAGACTTAGAATGCTGTCTTGTATTTTCAGTATATTCTTATAACTGTTATAGTTCTTTTATATTTAAATAGATTTATTTAATTTATATTTTTCTAATTTTTAATATTATACATAACAACTTTTTATTTTGAAATCCACTAATTTTAAAATAACTTTTTCAAAATTTAAATTTTTGAAAATAAATTCTGCATTTAAGTACTCTAACATTTAGACATTTTTAATGTTTTAAATGATCATGACAAGTTTTTTTATAATTTGACTACACATTCTCTTGTAAATTAAATATTTAAATATACAGGCAAAGCCCGGTATAACGAATGATATAATGTCAGCCCCGTTCGTTAAACTGAGAGATTCGCAATACCGAACTTTTTTTTAAATAAAAAATTAGCTAGATTTATCATTAAATCGAGCTTTTATTATATTATATTCATGTTTATTGAACTTGCATACGTAAGTACGTGTTAACATATTGGGAAAAATTATTTGTCTAAAAACTCAGTAATAAATGATTGTTTGTACCTATGAAGCATGAAAACTTTTTTCAACTGCTTTTTCTTGCAATACTCTCATCACTTAAAATTTGTGTAATCAATTTTATTTGCCATCTTCTTTAAAGTGCAAATCGAAGACTGGTATTCCATACTTTTGCGATATTAGAGAAAGACTTACAAGCACATTCAAGATTTAACCATTCGTTAAACCGGGACAAACAAATGTTGATCGTTCGTTATATAAGGTAACTAATGAAAAAATTTGCTCATTCGTTATATCGGATTTTCGTTAAAGTGAGTATTTGTTATATCGAGCTTTGCCTGTAAATGCAAATTTAAAATAAAAAATTAGAAATTTTTCACGGATTTGTTTTTTTTTGTCTGTTTCATTAAATTAAAATTATGCTAATTTATTTGATTTCAAAATTTATATGTATGTATGTATGTATATATATTTTGTAAAATTTTCATTTTAAAAATAACCGAAATAATGACATTTGCTTTTCAAAACACGAGAGTGTGTGCCAGTCTCTCTCCATGGTTTACGACACTTGATTATAAGAAGAACAATATATTGCCGCTAGACGATTTATTGTAGCTTATGTATCTGGCGTCAGATTTTAAAACGTTGCCACAACACGCATAAATATTTATAACCAAAAACAAATTAAATATTTTTTGTTAATATTTCGTGGTACGAGTATCTTGGCCCAAACACATTTTGAAATTGCGAGTCCACCACACATTCTGACAAAATTTTAACACCCGCCATTTTTCAGTGGAACAAAAAGAGAAGAAATTAACACAAAGTGCTTTTAATAATAATTTGGCCTTTATCCAAAAATATGTTCTTTTTTTTTTGTTTAGTCTTCTTTAAAAATACTTGACACAAGTTATGGATTTTTCTTGTTATAATAAAAATGTGGTTTTATGCAAAAAAAAAAAAAAAAAAATGAATGAAAAATATTAATAAAATTGCCATTAAAATATGATTTTAACCTCGTGTTAGAAATAATAAAAAAATTAAAAGAAAGTGGTTATTTTTTTATAAAAATTTACAAATTAAAGTGAATTTAAAATAAAACGAGATTTAATCTTATATTCTGAATAGTATTCGATGTGGGTAAAAACGCTAAACTACGCTGGTTACACTGGCTTAAGATTGACTATAGTGGGGCACACACATAAATCATGAGAGACAGTCTTGCTAAAATTTTTGTTTGCTGGATTGTTTTGCCGATAATTTTCGACAGGACCCAATCGATGGTATTCAAAGAGGCATATAAATAAATGGAACTTTCCTCAACAACATAAGATATGCTGATGATACAAATCTTTTGGCTGACAACATTTTGGGACTTTAAGAAATTGTAAATATATCGACGACATGCAGCGAAAATTATGGTTTATATTAAATATTAAAAAACGAAATACCCGATAATCAGCAAAAAACCAATATATGATAACACATCGGCATTAAAAATAACAGAATGCTACGTGGAAAAAGTGCACACATTTAAATATCTGGGAATTGTCGTAAATAACAAATGGGACATTTCGAAAGAAATAACATGCAGGATTGAAATGGCAAGATATACATTTTTCAAACACAAAAAGGTTTTCACAAGTCATAATGTCAATTTAAAAACCAAAAGTCGGTATGTTAAGACCTATGTGTGGTGTGCTCTACTGCACGCAAAAAAAAAACATGGTTGTGGTAAACATACTCTAAGAGCCAGTTTTTGACATAAAGATCAGCGATTAAATTAGAACTAATCTTTGAAATTCGTTTTTGGGTAGTCGATTATTTCATTTTGTTTCCAAGTTTAAACGCCCAAAGTTGGCGGCTTAAACTTGCGACACAACTTTTAAAGTACGAACAGCTTATAAAAGGAAATATTTTTTATATAAAGTTTTATTTAATACTAGCTGACCCGACAGACGTTGTCCTGTCCAAATTAGGAGAAATGCTTGCGTTCGATAAAATCCGTTAAAAAGATACGAACATTTGAAAGAAAAATTCGTCAAATCGATGGAGCCGTTTTCTGATTTTAGGTAAATCGAAAAAAGTGGGCTTTTAAATGGGCGGGGCAAAATGTTCTTTCCGTAAAAACATAAGTTGGACCATGGCGATGATTTTATAGAAAAAATCGTCCAAATCGGTCAAGCCGTTCTCAAGTTATGCGCTTAATAGAAAAAGTAGGCGTAAAAGTAGGCGTGGTAAATTTTTATTTCGATGAAAACTTAACATGGATTAATACGAACATTTGAAAGAAAAATTTGTCAAATCGATGGAGCCGTTTTCTGATTTAAGGTAATTCGAAAAAAGTGGGCGTAAAAGTGGGCGGGGCAAAATTTTCGTTTCGCAAAAATCTAAGTTTCGTAAACCATAGCGATCATTTTAAATAAAAAATCGTTCAAATTATATAGATGTCATTGGTGGTGCAATATGAAAATTGGGTTTTGCCATGCCCCTCCGCCCGCAGACCAAAAATCAGACTTCACAGTGTCACCCGCCTGAATCTTCTGAAGATTCCCTGAAAATTGCATCAAAATCGGCCCAGCCATTTTGGAGTCCATATGTTACATACATACATATGTACATACACACATACATACATACATACACTCAACTTTCATGAACATGCAGGAAAAATAAGAGATAAAGCTCTGAAAACAGTTAACACACTGGCAAAAATAATGCCAAATTGCCGAGGTCCAAAAGACTCAACAAGAAGATTGATCAACAGTGTGATACACTCACAGCTATTGTACGCCGCGCCAACTTTTGCTATGGCAATGAATAGAAGCTATGTGGTACAACAATTACAAAAACCACAAAGAATCAGTGCCTTACGTGTAATATCGGCATACCGCACAGTATCCACAAATGCAGCTTCTGTACTTGCTAGAATTCCCCCAGTAGATCTCATGGTAAAAGAAAAAGAAAGAATATATAACCTATCGAAGAGCGGAAACACTGGGCTAGCTGCAAGCCAGACAAGAACAGACGCCCGGCTAGCATTACTAAATGACTGGCAAGTACGATGGGATACTGGTGGAGATGGTAGGTGGACATATCGGTTAATCCCTAATATTCGCCGCTGGATAGAGGGAAAACATGGAAGCATGAATTATTTTATTACACAGATGATGACCGATCATGGTAGTTTCAACAGCTACCTACATATATAGATTTAAGATCAAAACTTATAAACACTGTGACGAATGCGGTAGTAAAGAAGATAATGCTGAACACAATCTCTTCCATTGTCCAAGATGGGAACATGAGCGACTTGAACTAAACAACAGACTCGATGTGGTTTTATCTCCTGACAACATGGTTAGTGAAATGCTGGGCTCTATAGAGTCGTGGAAAATGTGTGAAAAATTTATCTGCCGCATAATGAGAGAAAAATGCCGCAGAGTTCCAAACCCCTAATCTCTTTGGAGGACGGGGGACTAGGACCAAGACAACTATATGATGAAGACGTGTAACAACACAACACCACCCACCCTGATGTAATGCTACAGTGGTACCGGGGTGGATTGGAAAAGATATCGTGGGGCCACTAGATGATAGCGCGCTCACTACGTCCACTATAAAAAACATACATACATACATACATACATACATACATACATACATACATACATACAGTGTATGTGTGTATGTCAGACACACATCCTATTTTATATATATAGATAGATAGATTCCACCTCGTAAGATAAAATATGGCTTGCTTATTTTGCTTCTTTTTCGAGTTCATTTATTTATAAATATATAATATTATATAATACTATGTTCACACTTGGGTTCTTAAGCGCGTTTAAGCAGCTCGAACGTGATTAAGCTCTAATCACTTCAAAATCGAGATGATTACCCATACATTGAAGTGATTTGTTAATCACTTCAAATTGACATGATTACAACTAAATCACTTCATAAACCACATAGAATCCACTGAACATACCTCAAATGTAGAATCGCCAACAACTGTGTACAAC
This sequence comes from Pollenia angustigena, assembly GCA_930367215.1. NCBI lineage: Eukaryota > Metazoa > Arthropoda > Insecta > Diptera > Polleniidae > Pollenia > Pollenia angustigena. The sequence continues at coordinate 198,075,558 of OV884060.1, forward strand.
CGGCCAAGATTTCTGCTTAATGTTTTTATTTTTTTTTTCTTAAATAATTCATAAATTTTCACAATTACATCATTAAAATTATTAAAATAATCTTCTGATAACTTTATAAAAGTGTTTTTATCCATTTTTAATACTTTAAAGAAATTTAAATTTGTTTGTTGTTTTTTTGTGTGTTTGTGTGTGTGTTTTTTCTTAATCATCTGTCATCTTAATCATCTCAAATGTAATGTGAACGGCTTTGATTAGCTATATCAACATTTTGCTTACAGTCGATTAAAAACCCAAATGTGAACAAAGCATAACACAACTAGCTTAACCCGGTGCGCTTCGCTACACTGCTTAAACCACGTCTTCAGTTGAGAGATATTTAATATATGCATCCTATGGAAGGGGTTTCCCTCCTACGCCTTCCCGCTTTATTTTTATTTTAAAAAGTGAAGTATACCATAGGAGTGACTTCTACTAAGTTTGAACATTCTTACTATAACAGTTCTTAAGATATGTGATATTAAACATTGGCGTCCTATGGAGGGTAACATTTCCCCGCTGCTATTTTATTTCAATTTTGGGGTTCAGAAGATCATACTACAAAAAGTTTAATAAAATGAGTGCAGCGGCTCTAAATTATATTTCTATCTATGAGGGGTACTGCTCCTCCTCGGTCTACGCCGCCCATTTCTATATTGAAATTTAAAGTTTGCCATAATAGAGGCTTTAACCACGTTTGAAGACTCTCCCTTTAATAGTTCTTCAGTTGAGAGATATTTAATATATGCATCCTATGGAAGGTATTTCCCTCATGCGCCTTCCCGCTTTATTTTTATTTTTAAAAGTGTAGTATACCATAAGAGAGACTTCTGCAAAGTTTGAACATTCTCACTATAAAAGTTCTTAAGATATGCGATATTAACCATTGGCGTCCTATGGGGGGTAACACTTCCCCCGCTGCTATTTTGTTTAAATTTTGGGGCTCAGAAGATCCTACTACCAAAAGTTCAACAAATTGCTTGCAGCGGCTGTTATTAATATTGCTATCTATGAGGGGTACTGCTCCTCCTCTGTCTACCCCACCCATTTTTATATTGAAATTTATAGTTTACCATAGTAGTAGCTGTAACCACGTTTGAAGACTCTCCCTTTAATAGTTCTTCTGTTGAGCGATATTTAATTTATGCATCCTATGGAAGGTATTTCCCCCCTTGCGCCTACCCGCTTTATTTTTATTTTCAAAAGTGTAGTATACCATAAGAGTGACTTCTAGAAAGTTTGAACATTCTCACTATTACAGTTCTTAAGATATGCGATGTTAAACATTGGCGTCCTATGGGGAAAACCACTTCCCCCGCTGCTACTTTATTTCAATTTCGGGGCTCAGAAGATCGTACTACCAAAAGTTCAACAAAATGCGTTCAGTGGCTCTTATTAATATTTCTATCTATGAGGGGCACTGCTCCTCCCCTGTCTCTCCCGCCCATTTTTATATTGAAATTTATAGTTTACTATAATAGTAGCTTTATCCACGTTTTAAGACTCTCCCTTTAAAAGTTCTTCAGTTGAGAGATATTTAATGTATGCATCCTCTGAGAGGTATTTCCCCCCCTGCGCCTACCCGCTTTATTTTTATTTTCAAAACTGTAGTATACCATAAGAGTGACTTCTAGAAAGTTTGAACATTCTCACTATTACAGTTCTTAAGATATGCGATGTTAAACATTGGCATCCTATGGGGGATTCCAATACCCCCGCTGCTATTTTATTTCAATTTCGGGGCTCAGAAGATCCTACTACAAAAAGTTCAGCAAAATGCGTCCAGCGGCTCTTAAGATATGCGATAATTAATATTGGCATCCTATGGGGGGTACCAATTCCCCTGCCCCTATCGAAAAAATAAGTAGCCTATTTTATTTTTAGGGCTCACGTGATGTTACTGTAAAAATTTCAGGAAAATCGGTTCAGTAGTTTCGGAGTCTATAAGCCGACAAACAAACAAACAAACAAACAAACAAACACACAAACAAACATACAAACATTTTTCATTTTTATATATATAGATACAAAATTTTCGCCTTTTCTTCTTCTTTTTCACGTTTAGAACAGTAATTTGATGACATTTTTTGGCATTTGTCTTAAACTGCAATACTTATACATAAAAGTATTGTGAATTCATATGGCAATGCTAAAAGCTTTAATCTTTCACTCAAAAACGCCAAAGAGGATTAAAGCTAGATTAATTTTATTATAAGATTAACAAATCTTCCTGGTTTAAACTCTAAGTAAAAAACCCGCTCTAAGAGCAACATATTATTTTAAGATTCATGATTGTAGTCACCATATTAAGATTATTATTGAATCATATTATGACTAAATATACCCGTAATATTACATCATACTATTCCCTTTATCATATTATTATTCTGTATTCTGAAGTAATCAAATTATTGTCATGTTAATCATAATTAGTTAAAAACTAACCATATTATTGTCATGTTAATCATAATTAGTAAAAAAGTAATCATATTATTATTATGTTAATCATAATAAGCTAAGGAATTAATCATAATAAGCTTAGCAGTTATCATATTATCGCCATGTTAATCCTAATAAATTTAGAAGCAATCCAAGGCGAATTTATAAAGGTGACATTTTCGACTCATCTGTTTATTGTTTATTTTTTTGTGTGTATACTGAATGTCAAGCTTTGTTTACATTTTGTGAAAAAATTAATACAAATTTAAAATTCAATAAAAATTAAAAACGTTGAAAAACTTATTTTAATTGTATAAAATAAAAAAAGTGAATATATAATATAAGCACAAGAAATTAAAAATGCGTAAGGAATAAGTGGAGCCACAATTAATTTGCAATTGAGGACTTTCTTAAGCAATTGTGTATTTTTTATTAACAAAAACATTTCCTTTTTTATATTTCCAACAAATATTTTTGACATTCACTCTAACTTTTTACAAAAACAAAATACATAGTATTTTTCAATAAAAAGGGATAGCTAGCGTAACTCTATCTCATGATGCGGTCACCTTTATAAATTCGCCTTGGAAGCAATCATATTTGATACAGCACCTTTCATAACTGTCATAAAAATACAAAATAAATTAAAATTTTTTTGCATCGATTTTTTATTTTGTGGCTTTTTAAATTTTTTCAATGTAAATCAAATAGCGGCAACCGGGTATGTCCATTTTTCCGATTTTGAGATGTTGATGCCCTATTGCCTAATTTTAAACGCTCTTTACGCTCTTTTTAACGTAGTGACAAAGTTTAAAAAGTGCAATACCTAGCTCATAGTTTGATCTTGAATGGTTTTTCGGCTTTTCTGAAAAATTTGTTTTAAGACATACGCGGTTGCCCATGAAAACCACAGAAATATCGTAACACTTTTATAAATTATAACGAAATGTCTGTGTGCTTTGTTGTTGGATTTTACAAAAAAAACCACGATATTTTGCTTTTGCACTATTACATCACTAATACTGAATGACTCCGCTAGTATTTTAAATTTTTTAATTTCTTTAAACTTATTTTTTTTATGGAAGTTTATCTTTAAATTGTTTAACCGCTCACATATAAAATAAACTGATTCAAAATTATTTTACAAATGGCGCTAACATAATATTATTAGAGTAAAAATAGTTTGATTGCATCTTAAACATAATATGATAAATGTAAGGAAAGTTATCATGTTACGGCTATCATGATATGGTTGTGAGTAATATAATATGTTTAGAAAGTTATCATAATTAAGTTGTTAGAAAAATAATTATTTTTCGGTCAACAATACTCAAATTTATAATTGCGATAAGCATTGATATGTTTACAGTAACTATAATATTGTTGATATTTAATGAAAATAACAATTATTTGTGTACGACAACAATATATTGTTACATTAAACATAGTGTTGTTGGCGTAACCATGCCCAACCATATTTTTTCTCTGCGTGTGTATACTATGGAAACATGGACCCCAAAATCTGTGGATAAAAAAAGTCGAAGCTTTTGAAATGTGAACCTATCGACGCATTCTTAAAATTCCTTGGACACATTTCGTTTCAAATAAAGAAGTACTGCGAAGACAACACAAAAAAAAAAGAACTTTTGAACACTATAAAAAACGAAAAACAGCATACTTGGGCCATGTTATGAGAAATAAGAAATACAGGCTTTTGCAAACTATTATGCGTGCCAATATTGATGGAAGACCTACTAGAGAGAGAAAGGAAATTATTTGAATCAACAACATTCAGGAATAGACCGGTATTCGGAAAGTTATAAACCTCCTAAGCGAAGCGACGATTCAAGGGACGTTTGACAATATAATACGAAATATATAAGATAAGAGATGAAATTGCATTTTGGTCGCCAACATACGAAAAGCGAATGTGCAAATAAAGAAGAAAAATTGAGGATAGGGGCCAAACCATAATATACATGATGTCGCTTAAGTTAGTTTTAATTTTCATTACTACAACTTTATTTTAAGCTAAAGTGAGCGATAAGTTAAAGGAAGGTACCTGGGAGGTTAAAGTAAAGTTGTAATAATGAAATACTTTTTAGACGCCCGATTGTTGTAATAACCCCCAAATTATGTACGAGTAAATCCTTTTTATTTAATTACGAATTTTTTAAATGACTTTATAGCTTTAAAGTTCCAATAACATTTCAGATTCCTTCAGTTCTATTTTCACATAAGCAAAATCTTTCCATTTAAAAAGTTTTTTAATAAAATGAGCTCTTTGCTTTTACATTTATTAACACATTTATTTTTCAGTTTCCCAAATACACCTGTGGCTTAAAAAAAAATAAATAAATAAATCGTATAAACACTTTCATAAATTGAGTTTCTTTCCTCTCCCTTAAAAATAATAAAAAATAAAAAAAACACAACCGGAAAACCAATATTTATGTTGCATTTCAGTTGCATCCAAAAAATACTCAAAGAAACACAAGCCACACCACATAAATACGAATGCCACAGAAACAAAAACAAAAAAAAAAATTTTAAATTTTGGAAGAAATATGGAGTGCTGCAAGAGTTTAACTCTAAATTTAGAATATTCAACTTATAGACCGAAAGGCGAACAGACAGACGAGCGGACGGAAGAACTATCGGATAGATATGTACATTACACAGCTTGCATGGTGTTGTGGCGGTGATGAAACCAATAAGAATTTTTATTATACGAAATCCACTCCAAAGCAAACAAACTTGTGTTTATTTATGCAATGAAGCAATAACGACAAGCAACATTTTATTGTTGCAGCAACAGATGAGTAACTGCAGCAGCAGAGAAATTATTCCAGAGGATGTTTTCATACACAAGAATGAATTTCGCTCTATTAATGACATCTTAAGAATAACACATTAAGATCTTATTAATTGCAAGTACTTAAATGAGTATCTAAATATGCATCTCTTCATTTAAAGTTCAATGTAGTGGGTTTGATGTTTTTCAATATCTGCTTATATGCATAAGTTTTTAGAATGCTTATATGACTGGGGAAGGAATACTCCACAAAAATGTTAAAATAAAAAAAATATTTTTAAAAACTATTTTCAAAATTATTTTCAACTTCCTTTGCAAAGAAAAATATAAATATTTAAAAGTTTTTCTTTTCTTAAAAATAATAATGCATTATAATTGTGTAATATAAAAGGTGTTTTTTTGGAGTGATACAACTTTGAGTTGGCATCACTGCTTTATTTGCTTTTTGTTTAGTTTGCTATGACATTTCACTTATATTTGACTTACACCAGAGCAACGCATGCAAATTGTTGAAATTTTTGATCAAAATAATTCGGCGAATGGGCTAAAGCACAAATTGATATTTTCCGTTAAAGCCCATTACTGGTTGAATGGTTACGTATGTAAATAAGAAGAATTGCCGCATTTGGAGTGAGGAGAATCCACAAGCTTTTGTCGAAACACCATTACATCTACAGAAAATTACTGTTTTGTTCGCTTTATGGGCTGGCGGAGGCATTGACCCATGATCGTCAGAATGCGGAAAGTGGTTGAAAATTGGTGTTCCAGATTGCGCGTTATACGCGCCAGCCGTGGCGGCCACATCGCAGAAATCATATTTAAACATTAATGTCATAAAATTTTCTATCCAATAAAGACGGTTTCATTGATATCAAAAATATATTACTACGTTTTATTATGATATAAACTTTTATCACTCTATAAAAAACACCCCGTATTTATCAGGTTACACGCACCCTAAATTTTAGTGAAAATTAAGTTTTTTTTTTTGTATTGGTAGGCACTTGGGTTTCTTGTGTGCATATCCTCAATTTTTTTTTATTTGGGATAAATCTGTTATATTAAATTTTTTTTTCAAAATTTTGATAACGTTAGGCCGTGCCGAATTACAATCGAAATATGTTGGTTTATAGTACCCATCATTGACACACCGACTTGAATTAAATTTTGTTAGTCTATAGTACATTCTCCAAATTAATATCTCCTATTTATCATATCACTCCCCGATTCAAATGTAACTTGGCTATTTTTAAGTTCCCTAACAAGAAGCATGCTAAATTATTTTACCATGGAAATCAAAGGTACATCAACAATTTTTCCTGGTCCTCGGTACTTATGCAAGATTCCTTGTCGATGTATATGAAATTTTATTTTAAATCATTTCCAAAAAAACACTCGATGCTCTTGGGTACATTAATGATAAATTTTCCATCACATCACACAAACACGAAGTGAGCGCAGCGCTTTCAGCATATAATTAGATTTGAAAAATAACTTTTCAAAAGTTGTTACTCCACCCTGCCCCGATATCTTGAAATCTCGAAGTCATGGGTTAACATTATTTTTGGGAGATGATATTTTGCAAGTTAGGTGCTTGGAACCAAATAGATAAAATTAAGAGGGTATGCGTTTCGAATGTCTCAAAAATAAAATTTTGGATCCGTTTAAGGGATACCCTAATGGGCATCCCTGAAGGTTTGGAGATATAGGGTAGGTTCGATCTAAAGAAATATTGGGGACATAAAAATAGTGGGAATTGCTCATACATTTTATCTCCCCAGGGGTGACTCCTGAGACTCCCCCAATTTCGTTCTCACGAAATTTAACCCTCGTATGGCACGTAAATTTTTAACCGATCGAGCTAAAATTATTCTTGAATTTTTTTTTCTACGTTTTTGAAACACATGAGTTTTAAATTTTTTTCCTACATTCAGACTCCACCTTTATGTACTTACATATATTTTCTACAGAAATCTAAATTATACCCAATTCAAACTATGCGATATTTTATGAAACAGAAGATTGTGGACAAAAAGGGTGTAGTCACCTTGCGGTGTAAACAATGTCGCACGAAATGTAAAATCAAGCAACAATCTTTTTTTATCTCTTTAAAATGATTCTTAAACTTATTGAAATCGAGTTTGAATTTAATAATAATAAAGCCTGATACTCTGTTCAACATTTCACGTGAAATGCTGTCAAAACGCATATGAAAAAAACATGTGCGGAATATCTATAAAATAATGTTGATAGAGTTGTACTCTGTTCATTTTGTGAAAAAGTTCCGAAATGTTTCTGGCAACATTTTTTACAACTGCAAAATGTAATGTAATGTAAGCTGCACTTACTTCGCGTGGAATTTTAAGCAAAAGCAAAAAATTATGTACTGATTATTAAATTCGAAATAAAAAATTAAAATAACACAACCGGTAACAGTTTCTTATTCATATCTACTTTATTTTTTATTACATTTTTTATTAAAAAAAATTATTTTTAGTAAAATACATGTGGGGTTTGTTTACATACGCAAAACAATGTCGCATACTTTGTAGGAATAAAATCGTCAAATTGTACAAACTCGCATGATTGGTAACATTGAAACATGTCAAAATTTTCGTGTGAAATAATCAATGTTGCTCAACATTTTTCACAAATTTGAACAGAGTACTAGGCAAGGCGAATTCATAAAGGTGACATTTTCCAGTCATCTGTTTATAGTTTATTTTTTTGTGTGTATACTGAATGTCAAGCTTTGTTTACATTTTGTGAAAAAATTAATTCAAATTTAAAATTTAATAAAAATTTAAATAGTTGAAAAAAAACTTATTTAAATTATATAAAACAAAAAAAGTGAAAAAATATAAACACAAGAAATTTAAAATGCGTTAAAAATAAGTGGAGCCATATTTAATTTGCAATTGAAGAGTTTCTTAAGCAATTGTGTATATTTTATTAACAAAAAATTTTATTTTTTATATTTTCAACAAATATTTTTGACATTCACTCTAACTTTTTACAAAAACAAAATACATAGTATTTTTCAATAAAAAGGGATAGCTATCATAACTCTATCTCATGATGCGGTCACCATTATAAATTCGCCTTGGTACTAGGCTTAATGCTATGTTCACATTTGGGTTTTTAAACGCGTTTAAGCAAAATGTTGATTAAGTTAATCAAAGCCGTTCACACTACATTTGAGATGATTAAGATGACAGATGATTATGAAAAAAAAAACACAACAAACAAATTTATATTTATTTAAAGTATTAAAAATGGATAAAAATGCTTATATAAAGTTATCAGAAGATTATTTTAGTAATTTTAATGATGAAATTATGAAAATTTATGAATTATTTAAGGAAAAAAAAAAAAACATTAAGCAGAAATCGTGGCCGGTTATACACGATCATGTTGGCGATTCTACATTATACTCAGTTTGAGGTATGTTCAGTCGATTCTATGTGGTTTATGAAGTGATTTAGTTGTAATCATGTCAATTTGAAGTGATTGAATATATTAGAGCTTATCACGTTCGAGCTGCTTAAACGCGCTTAAGAACCCAAGTGTGAACATAGTATAAGACTTTAACGTCAAATTGTAGCTTGTATACAAGTTTTCGAAAGGACACCAAAGGAAACACGAATATTGTTGCAGGGGCATGTTGCATAGTCTAAAATATGTAGGAAAGAGTTTCGATTTATTGTTTCAATCCAATGCATTGGATATTTTGGCTTCGTATACTTCCCCTTATTGAAAGTGTGCGATGGTATCTATGAGTTTTTAATTGTTTATGTGTGTGTATGTGAGAATGCAAAGCTATTAACAAAATCATTATGCGGCATATTTCTTATATTTTCTTTGGGCTCTTAAAAATGTTTTTGTTTTTGTTCTATTAGAATGAAAATATATGTATGAAAGTATGTTTGCTTTCTTTTTATTACTCTTCCGCTACTTTGTTCCAGTTACTACTAGTTATTTAATATTTATGGAGGATTCTCCTCTTTGGCATTAAGTGCCCACTTAACAGATTGACTTCAAGCAAGGGAGTAAAGATAGGGCGAGCATATTTAATAGATCTCCAAAGATTTTTTTCAAGTGGTAGATGCTTATTTAAAAGTAGAAGATAGACAGACAGACAAATAGACTGACAAGCCAACGAACGAGTCCTTAATGATTAGAAGCCTCTTACTTAAGTACTTATGTGGGGGTGCTTGGGTAAATACTGCTATTTAAGAACGTTTGTATGTGTTAAGTCGATTAAATCTTTAAAAGTGTTTGTTTTAAGAAATAACAACAAAAGCAAATGTGTGATAAATTTTAAATGAAATTTATTACCCTGCTCATTGCTGTGAAGATGTCAAGTATGTGTAAAAATATTTTTCCCACCCCAATTTGTCGCTTTTAGAATTATTTAATGATCTATCTCACTTATTTTTTAATTGTGTCAAACCACTTAATGGTTTTTATGTTTTCTAATAATAAAAAAATAATATCTTTTTGTTTTCTTACAGATCAATACCAATGGCATATTGACGTTTAATATTGAATTCCCCGACTATATCAATCAACCATTCCCTTTTGAATATCCCTCTATAGCCGGTTTCTATTCAAATGTGGATACTACTGGGGGTAACGATTCTACCAGTATTTCAATTTTCTCTTCTCAAGATCCAGAACAATTGCAAAGAGTTAGTGAATTGGTTCGTTATGCCTATAATGAACAAAGAGATTTTGAAGCCACCGATATTGTGGTGGCTACGTGGAAAAATGTTGGCTACTTTGAATCGAAAACCGATAAATTAAATACGTTCCAGGTGGATTTTACAAATTTTTCTTGTGTTTTTCATAAATAAGATTAATTTATTATTATTATTTTTCTTTATAATTTCAGATCATTATTGTTTCCGATGATCAGGATACTTTTGTACAATTCTTGTATCCTTCTGGTGGCTTGAATTGGTTACAAGGTGAAAATGGTCCTTTGGGCTTACCCGATATTAGAGCTCAAGCTGGTTTTGTTTCTGAAGATGGACGTTATTTCAATTTGGAAGGTTCAGGCACTGATAATGTAAGTTTTATATAATAATTTTAAAAATTGAGTTAGTTCAAAAATAAATAAATAGGAAGATTTGTTTTCAACCGATATTTTATATTTTATTTTTCATTTGTTGTTAGTTAACCTAATCATATAGAAGATACTATTTAGAATAATTCGACCAGGTGGGAGCTCAAAAATACACTTTCGATTTTTTATATCAAATCAGGGATGTAAAAAGAGGTTTATAAACTTTATTTATTTAAAAAAATGTTTTAGAAGATATCTTTTTTTCTAATTTTAAATTCGATATATTTACATATGAGGAGGTCCATAGCAAAACTTAACAATTCTACCATAACAGTATTCTGGATAACCGCATAAGTTTCATTAAAGACAGTTGTTTATATATATTTTTTTTTTTTTTTAATTTATTGTTTAAAAACAAACAATACTAATCACAAATATGTATATTAATTTATCTCGCAGTTAGTTTTTAAGCTATTTATAAAACAAAATTGGAATTTTTGCGTTTTGCTCTGTCACATAGTAGGTATTTCGTAGCTATGTAGCTATGAAAATGTTGTGTTTTGGTATGAACTAGGTTTGGAAGTATGGGTTTTTGATTTGAATGCAATTGGTTAACATCATTTTAATTTTAATTGAAACAGTATAGGAACGCAAAAAACACTTCTTTATATTAACGATATACATACATATAAAAGTTTAAACATAGCTGTAAGCCTATCTCCACTTCAGTTCTCTTTAGGAACACTACCATCACAAACAGTTCTTGCAATACTCTTTGTACATGCTTTCAAAAAGAACGATCTACAAAATGTCGCTAAAAATTTGAGCACTTTTATATAATATATAAACAGCTGAAACAGCACGTTAATAAATTCAGATGCTATTAACAACTGTTAATAAATTCTTAACATTTTACAGTTATCTTAGAGTAACCGTTAAAACATAATAAATTTGTACCATTGATTTTTCAAAAATCTCAAGTGAACAGTTGCATAGATGTGGAATTGTTTCATTTTGGTCTGAACCTTTGAAATGTTTCATAATAATAGTTAACTAGATTTTAATGTATAGAATATGATTCAGTCAAAAAAATTATAAAATATCCAAAAAAATTTATATACAGTATTTATCGGTTATAAGCAATACTGAAAATGCACGATTTTCGGTGCATATAAGCGGGAAATGCAAATATAAAAACTCGTTTATATGCAAATTTGGTGCTTATAAAAAAAACTCGTTTAATTGCATCAGCCGTGCATATATAAAAACTCTGATATTTGCATAAGGGTTGCATATAGACAAAAAGATATTGAAATTTTTTATATTAGTTTTTATTTGAAAAAAATATTTTCCCATAAAAAAAAATTGATTTTATTCAGTATGTATAATAAAAAATATTTTTGTACAACAGGTAGCATTTCACTTAAACAGTCTCTAGGTTAATAACATAAAAAGTATAAATTCATTGCTTATTTGAACTGTATCATCAGTGAAGTGTGTAGCGATTTTATCAAGTGCTTGTCATTGGAGGCACATAGTTGCTAGAGGAAAATTGTCAGTGTTCGTTTTTTTGCTATGCAAAGTGTTTATGACAAGCATAAATTAATATCGCTACTCATTACACTAGCATTTTAAAATTCAATTTGGAATTGGTGGTTTATAATGGAATATTTTGTCTACTTAATACGAATACTGCCTTTTAAAAAAATCAGTTATTTTCGTTTGTATATTTTTGCAGCAGTTCTCAAAAATACTTACATATATTGCTCAATTTTTTCCAATTCTTCAATACATTAATTTTTTGCTTGAAGAAAGCATCGTAAGCCATTAAGATATTCCAAGGCATTGCTTACAGTTGGAACTGGTACATATTCATCGTCATCCTAATCCTGTATGTAGTAATTTAATTTAGGAACACGCTCATTTACTTTTAAATATTTTAAATATTAAATATGGCGCTATGGCAGAACGCCCAAGGGCGTAACGCCCAAAACCAAAAATGTCATAACGCCCAAAAGTTTTACCGTTTTGCCGTTTGGGCTATATGACATTGAATTTGGGCGATATGTCTTTTCAAATTATAGTCTAGGTCATAACGCCCAAAAGAAAAACTGTCGTAAGGCCCAAAAAGTAAAAAAAAACTAACATTGAGTCCTCGACATTTTGACAACAAATGGGGCATTTTATTATATCCTGACCTCCTGCAATGACAACTGCCTGCAGTTTAAGCACGCCTTGTACAAGGAGTACCTCCTCTATGGTATATTTAAGAAAATGTCACAAGTTTAAGCACGCCTTGTACAAGGAGTACCTCCTCTATGGTATATTTAAGAAAATGTCACAACACCCAAATAAATCTGCTTACTTTTCAAAAAAATGTCACAACGCCCAAACTTTGTTATTTGGGCGTTATGACATAGCATTTGGGCACTTTGTCATTATTTTTTTTGGGTTTTGGGCAATACAACAAGATTTGGGCGTTATGAATAGCGCCATAGCGCCTTCAATATTGATGGATAGGGATGATACTTCCGAATTTATCATTTTAGAACAATTTTGGTAAAATTTTTGCAAATTTAGAAATGATGCATATAGAAGACATTTTTCTTGCAATTTATTCAAGTTGTATAAAATTTTGCCTAAATAAAAGCGAGAAATGCATATAAGCGAAATGCTTATAGAAGAAATTTCCATGTATATTTTAAATTGCTATCTGAAATTGCACGAACTTACATGCAAAATTGCAGGAAATGCTTATAACCGACGTGCATATAACCGGTAAATACTGTATAAGATATGGTGATATTCCTCAACCGGTTGCGACTAGGAATGTGCGATTAATCAAAAGTATTGATAAATCCAAGACGAATTCATTACAGGTGATCTTAAAAGCCCTGCTGATGTCAAAATTTTGTTTATTATCTTTGTTTGTTTTGTTCGGTTTTTGACATTGAACAACAAATTGCTTGTGGTTTTCGTACCAGTTGTACTTGTTGTAGAACCGATATTACCTGAAATAAATTCGACTTGGATTGTGATTAATTCAGTTATTGTAAGCGTACCACGAAGAACAAATCACAATAACCCTAAACTTCAAACAGACAACATAGATTGTGAAACGGATGATGCAATTGCAATTTTAAAAATTTATTTGTTTACACAACAAAAAAAAAAACAAAAATAAATAAAAAAAAGATAAAAATTTAAGAAGAATACAAAAAATTTGTGGTTGCTAAACAACTGCGAAATAGATACAATTTGATGTTTCGTTGTACACTGAAATGAAAAATTTTTAAAATGTTCGCGCACAGCCCCATTTACAGGTAACAAAGCGTCGAGCTCGCACAAATCATATACACAAATCACTACTGTGTGGCCAGCTAAATCAAATAAATTTTATTTTGATTAATCAAACCCATGATTGGCCAATTGATGAGAAATTTGAATAATGAAAATTTTGAATAATTTAAAAATTCTGTTTTTGTGTTTAACAAGTTTGTTTGTTTTCTGCACTTAGATAACATAATCATCATAGTGTGCCATTATCAATTAATACGAATTCTAATTAATCAGAATTGATTAATTACAATCTCCATTTGATTAATCGCACTTCCCTTGTTGCGACACATTGAAATCTAATACGTTTATGATTTCACCCGGTAGCTACGTGTTTTATCAAAATAAGAATTTTGACAAATAGGGACAAAAATAATGAGTTATTGTAGTTGAAAGGTAAGCAGTGTTTAACGAAATTTCTTATTACTTTATAAGTTAATTGGTCAGAGAAGCTTTTGCTGGCAGATTCATTTTGTTCTGAAAATGTGCCAAATCAGTTTAATGTTTTTTTCAATTACCCAATCTTTCAAAATAAAAAGTTTGAAGAAAAAGATGAAATTTAGTAAAAATATTTGTATGGGAGTATGTGTAGTAAATTTGTTAAAAGGTGTAAGTAAATTCACTGAATAGAGCCTAAAATATCCTCTCAAGATAAGTGTTTTAACTCAGTATCCTAAAAATTAGACACTTTTCAGATAAATCAGATTAGTTTGTTATTTCAACCCGATTTTAAAGATTATTTTTTTAATAAAAAACTTTTTTAGCACTCGATAATAACTTTTTAACTTCAGGTCCGTTTCTTAAGTGAAAAATCAAACGTTGGCATACCCGGTGTCTACTTGTATCGCGTAGGACCTTTCGATTATGAACACAACATACTGGCACCCACTAATGAAGATACTCTTACTGAATCACCCTTTGCCTCCCAATCTTGTTCAGATGCCGGTCAACGTGTCTGCAGTCAACATGCTCAATGTGTGGATAAAGAAGAGGGTTTCTGTTGTGTATGCCAACAGGGTTTCTACGGTAATGGAGAAGTTTGTATTAAAGATGATTTCCCGGTACGCGTAACTGGCTCCATAATGGGTGAATTAAATGGTGAATTGATCAATGAACGTTCGAAATTGCAATCATATGTGGTAACAGCTGACGGTCGCAGTTATACTGCCGTTACACCCGTCACCACTGAATTGGGTACCAACTTGAGATTGGCTTTGCCGATTGTTACCTCCATTGGTTGGTTATTTGCCAAACCTTTAAATAATACATTAAATGGTTATCAATTAACTGGAGGTGAATTATTACACACCTCCAAGCTAAGTTTTGAGACAGGTGAAGTTCTATTAATCAACCAAACTTATGAGGGTCTCAACTATTGGGATCAGTTGTCGGTAAAAATTGATATTCATGGTCAGGTGCCTATTATTAATCATGCTTTGAAGTTACACATGGCTGAGTTCACCGAAGAATACCGTTTTGTAACACCAAATGAATTGCACTCCGTACAGGCACATGTTTTGGAAGTACCCGAACAGAATATAGTTATCAACTTCCAATTGGAACAGAATATCTATTTTGAACGTTGCCTTTCGGATCATCAGAATTCTGTTGTTGGCTCTACTTATTTCCAAAAGATCTCTAAAATTATGTTGGACTTCTTTGAAAGAGATCAGGCTTTACGTACAAGTATTTTGACAGTAGCTGGTGTAACTGCCATGTCCAATGCCTGTACCGATGGCACAGCTGCTTGTGGTGAAAATATGGTATGCATACCCTACGATGATAATTACAGATGTGACTGTTTGCACGGTTATGCTCCCCAAGTGACCGACTCAGGTTCCGAAGTTTGTGTTGATATTGACGAATGTGCTTCGGGTACCCATGCCTGCAGCGAAAACGCCATTTGCACTAACAATGAAGGTGGTTTCTCTTGTGTTTGCTTTAATGGCTATGAAGGCAATGGCTACAGATGTTTGATCAATGGCAGCAACGTGGCTGATAATATTGAATCATCTACCCAAAGTAATGTGGGAGAGACTATTGTAAATGTTGATCAATTGCCTGTATATTCAGAGGAAAATGTAGAACAACATCCAGCAGAAACAGTTTCGGAACCTCAACCTCAACCCCAACCTAAATATCCTTATCATATAGATGACTGTTATCGTTGCTCACCCTATGCCGATTGTTTCGAGGGCAGATGTGAGTGCCGCGAAGGCTTCTCTGGCGATGGTATTTACTGCACAAGCAATTGTGGTCATGAGGAAGCCTGGGAAGACGGTAGATGTGTTAAGGTTTTATATGAAGAACCCGACATTGAACCAAGATGCAATTTCTTTGGTGACTGCACTTGTGATGATGGCTATGAGCTAATGGAAGATATTCAAATGTGTCGTTATGCAGGTAGTTTCAATGTGGATCATAGACCCGAAGATTTTGGTGAGTAAAAATATTATTTAAGCAAAGTGTTTAATTTACTTTTTGTAATGATTCCTCAGTACCCTGTGATGTGGAATTTAATTGTCATGCCAATGCTACATGTGAATGGTTTGAAGTGGAATTGCGACATATCTGTAATTGCAAACCAGGTTATTATGGTGATGGTTACAACTGTGCAGTTATTGATGAGTCCTGTGCTGTGGTAAGGGTTTCCTTACAAAGAAAACCAAATCAAAAGAAAATACAATTTTTAATGTATTTTAGAAACCCGAAATCTGTGATGCACAAGCTGAATGTCTTTACAATGAAATCTTAGGCCACTCGGAATGTAAATGCAAACGTGGCTATGAGGGTGATGGTTATCGTTGCAATTTGGCCCCTGAGTGTTTGGAAGATTTGGATTGTGGTCAAAACGCTTTCTGCGATCACGATGTCTGCCAATGCCAAGCTGGTTTTGAGCGCGACATGTCCGATTTATGTGTAGTACCTGGTAGTTGTGGTTCGGTAATCTGTGGTGCTAATGCTTTGTGTAAATACGATCAGCGTCAAGATATCAAATACTGCGACTGTATGGATGGTTATGAAGGTGATGCTCTAGTTGGTTGCAAAAGTAAACCCATACCCTGTAATGTTCAATTTAATTGCGGTGTCCATGCCAGCTGTGAACCCACTGAGTATGTTTTAGGTGAAAATATCAATTGCAGAAAGAATGTTAATATTGTTCTTTGAATATTTTGCAGTGATCCTGCCAATTATGAGTGCCAATGTAACGCCGGCTACAATGGTGATGGTTATGTGTGCGTGGAAGATCAAAACTGTTTGAACACTCCTCAATTGTGTGACATGAATGCCGCCTGTTTGTCTACCAATAATGGTTTGGTATGCGTTTGCAATAAGGGTAAGTGGATTTGATACAAAAAAGGTCTTTGGAATTAGGTGGCACTTATCCGATGTCTTTTAGGACATATCGTCGGTTGATTATTTAATTCTCGTATGTGGATGCAAATTACGTACGACAATTAAATAATCAACCGACGATATGTTTTTTAATATGTAGTTGTTTGTAAATTACACAATTGGACATTAAAACACGCATGTTTGCAAAGTCATCGTGAAAATGTAAAACAGGTAATTCTGAAAATCTATCGTATAAATGCCGCCAAGGCGAATTAACGAGAAGGTGGGATTAAATAAACATATACTTAATTGTTTTCGGTGTCGAGATTTTACTAGTAATATTTTTGACAATGACCACAAAAGCCAGTGTTCCCAGTTTTGGGGATTTATCCCCAAATTGGGGATTTTTTTGTAATTGGGGATACAATTTTCGTAAAAATCCCCAGGGGATTTTTTGGCGAAAAGCACTTTTTTCGCTGGGGATTTTTGGGGATAAAATATTATTATAAATTCCTTTTTTGCAATGGCAAGACCGATTAGGTCAAGATTTGGGCTCAAATTTTAGTATTTTTTGCGGTTTAAACTATTTCAACAAGTTCTTGAAAAGTTTGAGCCCAAATCTTGACCAAATCGGTCTTGTCATTGCAAAAAATATGGTTTTGTACCAACTAGCGTTACTTCTGTTGAACTGGCCTTTTTCTGTAATGAATACAACCAAAATCAATATTTGTAACAGAATGCAATATAAGTTAATACAATTAATAAGAATAAATACACACTTTAAAATAATGCAGCTTGCTGTGACAAATTTCTTCAATCATCTCAAATGCACTTTTTAAACAAACAACATGTAAAACAAAATTGCACTGGCTGATGAATCAGAGGATTTTGATTCCCTAGTTTTGGAAGTGATAAATATGTACTGATGCATAATTATTTTTCTTTTGCGCTTTTACGTTACCCTTGTTACATACTATACATGTGTACATAGATACGTAGAACTCAAAGAATAAATAACATTAGTTGTAATTATATTACACAAATGGATTTATTTATATAAATCGATGTATGCATATTTTTCCATTGACATAATATTATGTATTTTATTTTTAAGAAAATGTGGGGATTTTTGGGGATTAGAAAAAAGTTATTTTGGGGATTTTTGGGGATGAAAAATCGAAAATTGGGGATAAGGATTAAAATAAAACTGGGAACCCTGGCAAAAGCAGTGTTGTTGTAGAGTTGACCTCACCTTCTAGTGAATTCGTATTTAATGCCGTCTTATTTATACGTGTTAAACACGTATAAATAAAATAATAAAATACTTACATATGTAGGTATATAAAAAAAACTTAACGGCTCTTAATCTACTCCAACACACCACTGATGGGATTTGTGGTACAATCGAAACTTTATTGGTACACAATTTATCATTTTTTTGTACAATGTAAAAACTTACAAATAAAAAAAAATACTCACCAAGTTTTATCCTTTGCTCACTTTTCTCTTCAATACTAAAATGTTTTATAACATATTTCAAGCCCCGACCAGAACAACCAAAAATTGCATAATTGTTAATTTGTGTTCATGATGTTATTCTAACATACCCTGAAGGAAACCTGGGTGCAAGTGTCTCCAAGTCACCAGTTTTGTCGACTATATTGGTGACATTGTCAACATTACATTTGCCAATATATTTGGCTTTAATACGAAAAAGATTTTATCAATAACAACTGAGAAGTACAATTCCTGTAAAAGTTAAAGAAATAATAAAATAATAAAGTTATGATTTCGTATTCTTACAAAAAGTGTAGAATACTTTTACTAAAATCTACTAGCGATTCTCTGGTTCCAATGTCTACATATGTTCCCAAAGGAACTACCTAATCAGTACCTATTCAGCAGTACCAACGTCAGTAGTAGATTTCTAATGACACGCACATATTAAATGTCTATTGTAAATAACATTGCCTGGGGTATAATAAGTCACTAGTACTGGTGACTGCGCCAATAGTGAATCAGTACAGATTCACTAGTGACATTTCCTGCAGGGAAGTATGTACACCAGAGATCAGCAATGAGAAGTGAAAAAGTGAGTAGAGCTAAATCATGACTCATAAATTCTTGTACTTATACGCACTCACTTATTCCAATGTTATTCAAACTCATATTCACTCAAAAGTTTCATTTTATTCATCGTACTCATACTTAGCAACATTTGTAGTGTTTGATTTAGAATCTACTCAACTCAATGTGTATAGGCGAAGCAAAATGCGAGGCTGCCAGATTTGTCCCCGAAATAGCAAAGTGACGATTTGGCAATTACAGTTTACTAAAGTTACATGTATGAAGTGGACGATTTTTCGGCAAATTTATCTGGCAGCGCTGATTATTAAGTTGTGTGTTTTCTCTGTTGTGTTAAAACGGTAAGTGAAGAGCTTAATGATTTGAATCATTGTGAGTATTGTAAGTATTTTCTTGAAATTATAAATCAAGCTGACGTCATTTATGAGTATGCGTATAATGTCGACGTCGCACTCATAAATATTTCTCTTGTGAGTATGAGTGAATTAGAGTAGTTTAGTTAAAATGATTTATACGCACTTATACTTACAATTGCATGAGTCAGTATGAGTAGCGAAAAAGCGATTCATTACTGATCTCTGATGTACACACATACATACATATTACATACATAAGTATATGTACTTGTATCCCTGTAGGAAGCCTGGGATCAAGAGTCTCCAAATTGTCACTTTTGTCGATTGTTTTTGTGACACTGTCTACACTTTTGTTTGCCTTTGACGAAAAAGAGAATTAGACATATTTGCTTCTTCTTTATTTTGTAAACCCACACCAGTGATGGAAAATTCAGTACTAGGGTACTATTTTCAGTACTTTTTCCTTTCAAAAATATCACGTACCCCCACCCCCGTTTTAGTACTCTTTTTTGTTATGCTTCTTGGTTTAGAAATTTTCGTTGATATTTTTTTAACATTGACAGCAAGGGCTGTGGAGTCGTCAACAAAAAGTACTAACTCTGACTTCAACCGCTGAAATTCCAACTCCGACTCCTAATCTAACCTTAATGCTAAATGTATATGAAATGGGTCCTTATTTGACTTTTAATTCTTTTTTTTAATCCACTACCTTTTAAATGGTTAAATAAAGCAAGAAAAGGATTCAGCAAAAATTTCGAATCAATATTTTAACCATTGAATCGAATATTTTTTTAAATTTGTTTGCCGAACAATGTTGGAGTCGGAATCGCGATTTTTTTGTGGATACTTCGATTTCTACTTCGACTCCACAGCTCTGTTGACAATATTGCCTACACAAAATGTATTCTTATCAAAAGCATATATCGATGGTTTTCTTCCACAACCACGTTTCTCGATTTTTTGTTTTAACCGGAAAATGTTGAGTTAATACCGCCTTACAATTTTGCAATTTTTTTGTTTGGCGGAATATCGGAGTTTTTTTCTAATTCTTGGATTATAAAAGAATAAATAGCAAAAAGTTTCAAATATTTCGTAAAAAAAAAGTATTTTGTCTCATCTAAAAAGTAGTCGTTTTTGAGTTACGAGGTTGCGGAAGAAAACCATCGATATGCTTGTTGGTATATTTTAATGTCAGATATCCTCATCAAAGAAGTTGAAATTTCACCAGCTCGATTCATAAATGGCTGAGATATGAGCAAGAAAAAAAAATTATTTGTTTTAGTTTTTTATTTTTAAGTTAATTTTCCAAAAAAAAAAATATGTATATACATATATATATTAGGGTGGGTAAATTTTTTTTTGTAAGTAGGCGTATAGCAAAAACGTAATCTACAATAAATTCTAAGAAAACTTGACTAAGAAAGTATGGGTCTAAAATCAAAACCTAGCTCCCGCCGTGAGACATAATGGAATCTTGAAAGTTGGATTCAAAAAATAATAGGTAATGAGAGCAAAATACTGTTTTATGCAAAAATTATACATTTTTAATATTCCGTACTCAAAGAGTGAAAATGGAACCTTATTACTGAGACTTCTTTGTTCGAGTGTCTTTCCATCCGCCTGTCCGTCCGTCCGTCACAGTCTCCATTCTCCGGAACGGTTAGGAAACGATAAGAGCTAAAATTTAGACAGAATATATAGTAAGGTGGCCGCTACAACAACAAACACTGAAAAAAACAAAAATAGGAAGTCTAACAGTATTTAAGCTGTAACTTTCAAACCGTTGAGGTAGAAACTTCACAGAATATGTAGTTGCATGGTTGGTACAAGAAATACTAAAAAAGTAAAATGCTAAAAAATAGAGGGCGCCCCAAAACAAAAAAACGTATCTTCAAATATCATTAAATCCATTTTGTAAATTTTCCATACATAAATACATATATTGCACGGTACTCGTAGTACAGAACCCTACATATGCGAGCCTTATACTTGGCTCAATTTATTTAATAATTCTGGGCTTAATTCATCTTTTTGAGCCATCTTTAAGGCCACTATTACGGTTTACAACTCAACAGCCACCAAGTATCATTTTACAAAAGCACGATATTGATCTTCAAAAAGGATCAAGCCTGATCAAAACTTTAATCATGTGCCTTGAAGAGAAAGGATATAAAGCCGAAGAACAATTTAAAGCGATTTTTGAAAAAGTTAAAGTTATTTGCGTTCAGATCGAGGTTCCAATCGAAAAGACAAGATTTGAACGTAATAATCACTTCCAAAATGTTGAAGATTACTACCGAGTTGTAGGTTACATTCCACTTATTGAATTTATTTTAGAAGATTTCGAAACACCTTTCCCAATAGATATCATAAATGTTTTGAACATACTTAAACTTCTACCTCAAAGTGAAATCGAGTCATATGGGCAAATCCTGCGTAATGAACGCTACATTCACACGTGTTTTCTGATTGATATATATTTTTTTTTTAGGCATTTCAAAAGAGATAGCTTCAACTTATATATTGTACTTAGTGACATTAACATGTACTTACGAATGGCATATATCATCATTTCTTAGCAGGCTTTTGTTGCGAAATAATTGATCACAAAGTTTTGTGACGCACGCCACAAAAATTAGAAGCAACTTTAAAAGTTGAAGTGTGTTTTCCTAATTTGTATCGAATTTTGGATCATAAGGTATACAAAGTCTTATTCCTAAAAGAAAGGTGAATATGAGAGAACTCTAAAATCACTTATTCGCAGCTTAAAAATGTTGTAATTTTTTGATAAAAGCCGTGAACCCTTTGTGACGCACGCCTTACAACGCAAGCTACAGTTTTTCAGTACTATACCTTTAATAAACCCAATTTTATTTATTTTAACAAAACAAATTATATATATAAACTAATCTTGTGATTATTAATGAATGTATGAATCAATATCAATCTTTTTTTTAACGAAATTTATATTGTGATGAGTCTGCTGTAAGCAGACTCCTAACTCCTAAAAGCACCTAAAATAATGTTAAATTCATGTATAACATTAAGAGATCAGGGATGGGGTAGTCTTTGGTAACAATTATTGTATTAATGATCGTCGAAATACATATTTTTTAAAATAAAAATTAAATTATACATCGAGTCTTATATTCCATTAAATATTATACCATTAGTATTGTACCATTTATTTTAAAACCACAACTAGCTGATAAGCTGATTATGTTTGATAAACGAGATTAACACATCTTTACTTTAGCATGAACTGTTGCATTGGCAACAAACATGGAAAATATCTGAAAATCTATCAGATAACATTGTAAATGTTTTAATAAACTGTGATGAAGATATCTACCCAAATCTAAGAATAATATTTCAAATTTTCGTGTCAATGCTCGTAAGTAATGCTACGAGCGAGAGGTTATTTCCTACCCATCGTCGAATAAAAACATGGCCCAGATCAACAATGACCGAAGATGGACTGTACTGTCTAAATTTGCCTCACAAGGAGATCACAATTTATTTATTAAAAAGATTAATTTTATATTGATATTGATATTGATTCAGTTTTTTACTTTTTTGTATCATACAAAATTTCCCCCCCGTAAGGCTCGAGCTGGATCCGCGCCTGATCAATAGTTAGTGGGAACATAATAATTTATTTGTAATCAAATAAGGTTTAAAAAAATGCAATAAAAAGGCCCAAAACAGCAACTTTATTTGTGTTTTGTGTATGGATATACCAGAAGTTGCTACTTTTTTATTTTTCATAATCAAGCCTCTCGGCGGGAGCTAGGTTTTCATTTTAGACCCATATTTTCTATGGGTAATTTTCTTAGAATTTTGTGTAGATTTCGATTTTGGTATACGCCTGTCACGTTTTTTCTCAACCGAACAAATTGACCCACCCTAATATATATATAAAAAGATATTGAAAAAGTACTATTTTGCTGGGTGGTCAGTACCATCTAGGGTAATCATTTAACCGGGCTTTTGCTTTAATCGGTTAATCGCTCGATTAATTAACCGAGGTTTTGGATTAATCGGTTAATAATCGGTTAATGTTGTTTTTGATCGGTTAACCGATTAATAAAGTGTTTTTTTATAAATAAGACAATTTCAACAAATAAAAATGCATAAGTTATTTATAATTTGGAGTTTATTAGTAAACAAAAAAAACAATAACATAACAAACATAACAATTCTTAAAAACGTGCAAACAAAAAAATAATTCATATATATGTGATACATATTTTTGGATTTATACACATTATCTATAAATTAAAAAATAAACTGTGAGATCATTTTTTTGGTTTTTTAATATTTTTAAGGAGATCTTAGGAAATAATCTTTAAGAAAAAGAATTTGGTTTAAATGATTAGGCGTTAAGCGATTCTTTTCTTTATTTTTAATAAAACTTGACTTGGAAAAAACTCTTTCACTTATCGTAGAAGTTGGAGATATCGAAAGCAATCCATAATACAGATTATCTAATTTTTCAGTCCTTTTCCTGGACTTATCTAATTTTTTAACATTTTTAACACTTCTAATTGTTTCAGTTAATTCTGTTAAAAGATTATTTGTGTTACCGTCGATTGTTTCTTCTGTTGAAGGGTCATCATCTGACTCATCCTGGCACAGCTCAGCACCGAACATTCTGCAAAAAAGTTTATTTCCGAATTCCTTAGTTTCGGTTTTTGTACTGTATTTCAAGAATGTATTGCTAGAAGGAAATATGCCTGAGTGGAGGTATAAAATAAGTGTATTTAAAACTTGAATTCGTCTCTCATTAAATCTTATCCTAAGATTTTTAATTAAATCGTTAGCAATAGTGTTATTGGCTTTTATTAAATTACTAGCTGAACCGGTCCGCGTTGCTGGCCCTAAGCAAACATTATTACCAGACGATTTAATTTTAGCTTTAAACGAAATTTACGGCCTTTAAAATTTTCCTTCCGTAAAAACCTAAGAGACGATTTTAAAGAAAAAATCATCCAAATCGGTCAAGCCGTTCTCAAGTTATGCGCTTAATAGAAAAAGTGGGCGTAAAAATAGGCGTGATACATTTTTCTTTCGATGAAAACGTAAAATGGATTAATACGAACATTTAAAAGAAAAATTTGTCAAATCGATGGAGCCGGTTTTTGATTTCAGGTAAATCGAAAAAAGTGGGCGGGGCAAACTTTTCTTTCCGTAAAAACCTAAGTTGAACCATGGGAATCATTTTAAAGAAAAACTCGTTTAAATCGGTCAAGCCGTTCTCAACTTATGCGCCTAATAGAAAAAGTGGGCGTAAAAGTAGGCGTGATAAATTTTTCTTTCGATGAAAACTTAAAATGGATTAATGCGAACATTTGAAAGAAAAATTTGTCAAATCGATGGAGCCGTTTTCTGATTTAAGGTAATTCGAAAAAAGTGGGCGTAAAAGTGGGCGGGGCAACATTTTCTTTCCGCAAAACCTTAGTTAGACCATAGCGATAGTTTTAAAGAAAAAATCGTTCAAATCGGTCAAGCCGTTCGCCAGTAATGCGCTTAATAGAAAAAGTGGGCGTAAAAGTAGGCGTGGTAAATTTTTCTTTCGATGAAAAGTTAAAGTTGATTACTACGAACATTTGAAAGAAAAATTAGTCAACTCGATGGAGCCGTTTTCTGATTTTAGGTAAATTGAAAAAAGTGGGCGTAAAAGTAGGCGGGGCAAAATTTTCTTTCCGTAAAAACCTAAGTTGGACCATGGCGATCATTTTAAAGAAAAAATCGTTCAAATCGGTCAAGCCGTTCTCAAGTTATGGATTTTGCCACGCCCCTCCGCCCCCAGATAGACCGATTTTGGATTTCAAAATCAACTAACCATCATCACTCCTCCCTGTACCTTCCCTAAAAATTTTATGGCAATCGGTCGAGCCGTTCTCGAGTTATGGAGTGACAATCAAAATGTACACTTCTTTTTATATATATAGATTAATCAAAAACTTAATAATTCCCTCAAACTCAATCAGAGTAGCAGAGTCTTTACTAAGCTCTTTTATAGCCACGTCCAAAGGCTTTAAAGTTTTACTTAAGTTTTCTAAAACTTGTATATCCGAAGAAGAGAAAAGATCTAAATCAAAATCAGCCAGAACATGATTCACACATTTATATATACGAAGAAAATTGTCTACCATTTTAAACAACGATGACCAACGATGTTTAATATCATGTATAAGGCGTAACTCTTTCCCTTCTTGCATCTTTACGTATGCTTGTAGTTTTTGGTGTTTCTCATTTGACTTATTAAAAAGTTTGCAGCACTTACGAACACGGTTAATATTTATATAAATTTCTACTTTAATTTCAAACTCCGTTTTTATTTCAAACTCTCTATAATGGCCATCATCATCATCACTTTCGATTTCAAAATCACTATCTTCAAACTCACAATCTTCTTCTCTTTCATTTTGATATAGTACTTCAACTTTCTTTGCATAAAGTGTGTCTACAACGGATAAGTGGATTGCATGATTAATGCAAAGCTGGGATTCAGCGGAAATACTTTTGCCGTACTTTTTCATTACAGCGGCGCCGTCGTGAGTAGAACACACAATGTGTTTATCAAAATTAATCCCAAATTCTTGCACTTTTTTTTCTATTGTGTCGGTAATGTTTGATGCTGTGCCTTTTTGCCTTAGCTCTTCTAATCCCAAACTGTAAATTTTAAAAGAGCTAGCTGTTGGGTCGTAATATCTGAGGGTAACGTTGATATATTTAAGGTAAGATATATCAGACCATTCGTCGACAATAATTGAGAAACGTCCTTTATTTTCTACCACTTTTTTAATATCAGCTATAAGTTCATCTTTTTTTGAAAAATAAAAATCGCTAAAATACTTCCATATTGTTCTTTCACTTGATGGCATCTTCAAGCCCTTAACGTTAAGCAGAGACAAAATCACTTTAGATTTCTTGAAATTTCTTACCGACATCCCATCCTCTGCCACACTTCTTGCTATTATTTCCTCCAGCTTATAGACCGAAGATGATTTGAAATATTTTTCCATTGGGCCACACACTTTTTTTGCTATATTTGATGTTGTTGGAATCTCATCTTCATCCAGTTTGCTGCTGTGGACCTTGCGGAGATGATAGGACAATGAAGAAGTTGATGAGCCGCAGCACTTTAAAACCTTTGGGCAATGCTTACATTTTGCTATTGTTTTGTCATTCTCGTCTTTACTAAAATACTTCCATACTAAACTCATTTTTACCTACAAAACAAAAAGTATTTAAATGAAGACCATTTTGTTTGTTATATTAAGCAACTAAAGTATCAACTTACATTTGTAAAATTATCTTCACATAGATTGTCATATAAGTTATATATTTTTCGCTTTTCTATGAATTTTAACTGCAAGAAAGCCAACAACGGCGCAAAATTAAATGAAACTTTTGGAAGCAAGCACTGGTTAATATAAATGAAGCAACCGCACAGATTTTTACCAGAAGAATATTAAATGTTTAAACAAAGACCTTTTTGTTTGTAATATTAAGTAATTCAAGAAGCAGCTTACACTTTTAAATTATTCTCATACATAAAATTAAATATTTGTCGTTTTCTTATAAATTTTTTACTGCAAAAAAACAATTATGCAAATAATGGCGCAAAATTAAATGAAAACTTTTGAAGGTAAACACTTGTAAATTGAAAGAAGTTTGTAAAATAATTTCACAACTATTACCCTTTGTATATGAGAAGAAACAAATAACTAAACACAACATATAAAAAGTACGTGAAACAAAAAGCTTTTGACAGCACCTTGTTTGTTTGTATGAAAACATATTTTCTAAGCATTACCTTTTGTATATGAGACAAAACAAATAATTAAAAACACAAAAAAATATGTTATAATACTACAAAAAACTAAAAAAAATTTGTTACATCGGTTAATCGGTTAATCGACTGAAATTAACCGGTTTAATCGTTAATCGAAAATTGCCAATTTTAAATTAACCGATCAGTTAATCGGGTAGTAATTAATCGGTTAACCGATTAACGGTTAACCGAATGATTACCCTAGTACCATCTAAACTTTTCAATTTTCCATCACTGACCCACACCACAATAGTGAGAGAGAAATACGCGTTTGTGCTTTTAGTTTTACGATGCCAGCCCGGCTGGCTCTCAAAGTATACAGAGATAAAAAAAGTGACGTCTGAAAAATGCCTAAATCATTTGCGAGGGCAGCTTTCGAAGAAAGAGAAAGAAAACGTTTTTTGTTAGTGAAGTGACAATGCGTAAAAACAGGCCGCTCCTATCTACACAAATTGCATAATCAAAACAAAAAACGCAAAAAGGGCAGCTTTCGCAAAAAAAGACAGAAAAAACACAATATTTTCTGTCTCGTGACGCCTCTGTATACTCTGTGGCTGGCTGACAGGCCGGCTGGTTGTCTGTACATGTAACCTTGTGCGCAAAGTACAGATCGTAATTTTGAAGGTAATTTGATGAAATTATTTACATAGGTTTCATTTCATTAGTACGAAAAGTGCTGAAAATGGTGTATAGTGTTTGTGCCTATAAATCATCTTATTATGTTAATATTTACATTAAATTTTGGGAATAACTTATTTTATTGCTATCTAAATTATGTTGCCAAATTTTATTGGAATCGGTACACATTTGACGGTAACAAATACTTCTCCCGGAAATAGCTTTTAATGCAATAACTCCCTTATGAATATTGGTATATACATAAAAATTGGCTACAATTACTTTTACGATAACAACTATGTCATGAAAAATGTATGCTGGTAGGTCCAGAATTACTATATCACTTAAGGGCAAATAAATCTCAAAAAGATGAAGATATCTAAATAATATTCGGCAAAAAGAACTTTCACATGAATCTTAACCTCATTACATAATTTTGTTCTGATTGCCCAAGGCTTCTAAATAGGGTACACGAAAATTTCTTTTTATATACTGTAGTGTAGGGTTTATGTAAAGTTCTGGAAAGAACTATAGCCTCAATTTTTTTATTATTTTGGGCGTGAAATAGGGCAATTAAGGTAAAAGCTCCCTTTTCCTATATCTTTTAAGCTAATGAGCGGGTTTTCTTCAAATTTGGCATGCAGACACTGCAAACATCTGAAAGGAAATAGGGGCTGGGATGTGAAATAGGGCAAGAAGGATAAAAACTCCCGCTCCCAATATCTTCTCGAAATTTCGCAGCCAAATTGTTTTACAGCTGGAAAGTACTAAAGCCTATAGTTTTTACTATTAAGGGCGTGAAGCAGGAGGGGTAAAGGCTCCATTCCTATATATTCTTAACTAATCAACCGGTTTTCTTAAAATTTGGCATGCAGACACTGTAACATCTGAAAGAGAAAGGGCATGCAATACGGCAAGAGGAGTAAAAGCTCCCCCTCCCTATATCTTCTTAACTAATCAACTGATTCCCTTGAAATTTGGCGGGCAAATAGTGTAACATCTGGAAAGAACTAAAGCCTATAATTTTTATTATTTTCTTAACTAATCAACAGGTTTTCTTTAAATTTGGCAAGCAGACACTGTAACATCTGAAAGAAATAAGTCATATAGCAAAACAACGTTTGCCGGGCCAGCTAGTTACATAAGTATAATTTTTCCATTGAGTCGGTACAATTTAAAAATTGTCAGATCCCAACAGTGCAACACCGTCCTGACTAACCACCGCAATGTTCAAATAACAAATAATTGCAAGTGTACACACGAATTTGGATCTGGAAGACAGCTTTTCTCGATGTTTTGCTCCTGTTCAAACAGCACTGTTCAAACATATGCTTGCACAACGATGTCTTTCATACATAACTGCAGTATTTCCATATAAATAAACGCCATATTTATTGTTATTATAGCTTTTAATATGGGTTGTCGTGCCAGACGTTTTCCCACAGTAGTTCTGCCAATTAATAGTAGGACAGTGTGTATTAATGTCAGAGATTTTTGCTATTTAAAACCAAGGCGAATTCATACAGGTGATCGCATGAGAGTGTAATGCTGGCTATCAATTTTTTTACATGGAGTTTGACATTTAGAATACCTATTACATACAAAAAAAAAAAAAAGAGACAGCTAGCAAAACTCTCTCCCTTTATGCGTTCACCTGTATAAACAGAGCTGCCGTTTTTGGTTATTTCTAACCAAAATTGGTTATATTTTTTTTCAATGTGGAGATGTGAATATTTTTTTCGTTTTGGTTACTTTTTTCTAAAATGATAATACGTACAAATATGATTTTCTTGATACAAAATTTTACGAGCTCAAATAATTTGTATTGTGTACATACTATGATTTCTTCATTATTTGTTACCAATGAACGGAAGTTTTTGTACTTTATCGAAAACAAAAAATCCCTTTCAAAACTGCAACCAATTAATTGTTTTAAGGTATTTGCTAAGAAAAATATTGCCATTTGTGATTTTTATATTAAAAACGGCCATTTTCGAAAACATATGAAGTTTTAATCGATGAAGATTTCAATTATTTTTTTTAAATGAGTATAGCTTTTTTTGATTTTAAGAATACTTAAGGTTAGTAGTACTTAAAGTAGAAAGTGCATTAAATCATGCGGAATCAATTTGAGAAAATGACTGAAAAATTACACAAAAGTCGTTTTATTGTTTCTTAAAACTTGAATATAAATTAAATGTTCTAAATTTAGGTTATTTCCAAAAGTAGATATATTTAAATACATATTTGAAAATACAAATAGGAATTTTAAAGATTTTTCCAAAATACATTGATTTAACAAAATAATTTTAAAATTTATGGAATTTTACATGAAACGTTAGAACTGAAATCACAGCGCATAAAATAGGAACTCTTAAATTATTTGAAAAATACAAAATGTAATTGAAGCAGAGCCGCGAATAACGTTGTAAACGCCACTTTTTGCAAAAACTGTTTTTTTCGGATAACCGTTAACATTACTCTCGTACACTGTTTAAAACTCAAATCACCCAAAATTATGCACCTTAAAGCCCTTAAAAATTACATACAAAGAGTCAGCTAGTAGAAGAACGTTGTAAGTTACTTAAAAATGATACAAAGTAAATGGTTTTAAACGTGGAATAACGTTTTAAAAGCCATCAGTCATGATGCTTTGTGTAGTGGAAGAACGTTTTAAATGACATCGTGAGTGTGGATATGAAACGTTTTTCCACTAAAAAAAGTTATAAACTGTAAATTTGCATGTAATTTAAGTTTTAAATTTGTTGATATTTTGCATAAATATTTTTATTATCATTATTTTTAATTATCTAAAAAAAATAAAAAATTAATAATCTTGCCTGTTAAAAACGTTTTTTTGCTCTCCTGAAAAAAAATTATTTTGTAACTTAAAACGTTATTCGCGGCTGTGCTTCAATTAATGATCTCGTTAAAATGCTATTTTTGAATATAAACACCATCAAGTTAGAAACCAACTTTGAAACTAAAATAATTTAAATAAACTCTTTTTAGAAATAAGAAATATAAATGTTTCAAAAACTTCAAAAATTTATTTTTTCATCACAAAAAAATTTTTAATTTTTGTCAAACATTCAAGACAAAACCCTGAAGAAGGCACACAACGGAGTGCCGAAATATTGGATTAAATAAATTTAATATTTTTCATAAAGAAGAGACCTCAAGCTTAATTTAATAATAATATTATTACATCTTTAAAAAAATAATAATAATAAAATATCAAAAAATTTCCAGTAAAAACTTCGCTATAATTGCAGATGAATAGCTTCTTTTATTCATTTTTCAGAAACTTTCTTCTATAACTACATTTATAACAACTTTTTTCTGGATATATACAGTGAAAAAATAAAGACTTACTTTTGAATGCGTTCATTTTGGAACATCCCTTGTAAAATTCATTGGTTCTTTCAGTAGAAGTGTAAGTAGTGCCTTTATGTTTTTCAGATTACTCAACACATTATTTTGTAGGCGAAGTTTTTACTGGGTTGTTGCCACTATAAAAACTTAAAAGAAACATAATGTTGCCACCATACTTAAGAATTTTTACTACCAAAATCAGGTATTAATTTTTTCCATTTATAGTAGACTTATGCGTGGAATTGCCGGCATACTGAAAAAAAGTCTCGAATAAATAAAAACTTTTACCCCCAATTTCACCAAGTTCAGTTATAATTTACTATCAGTTATAGATGTCAAAACACATTGTTAACTGGAAATTAAAGTAATAGTTGGTTCCGTTAAACTTGGTGGAATTGGGGGTTATTAAGTTTCTCGTTATTTTTTTAATATGTAAAAGAATTTAATTATTTGTTTTGTTTTCCTGACTTATAATTATTATTTTACTATAAAGTGCACATATCTAACTAACCTTTGTATTACAATGCAACTTAAAATAAATTTTAATGATTTTTCTCCATTTATAAAAGGCATTTTAAATTTGGTTATATTTTTTCACATTTGGTAACATTTTCAAAAATTTTGGTTGTAAAAATTGTATTAGTTGTGGCAGCACTGTGTATAAATATGCCTTGTTCAAAACATAAGCCTTCTACTTAATTGTTTGATTTAAAATCTTGCACTAATACTTACCAAAATATCGTATTTACTGAACAATAATATCAACAAAATATTATTTTTATATATAAATAAATTTAGAGATTTTTCAAGAATTCATTTCTTTATTTTCCACTATCCTTAAACGAAATTTTCGACGATGATTCCGCCTCAGCACTGCAAGTTGTACAAAAACTATAGCTAAATATTGCTAAGGCCAACAGAATATTTAAATAACCGTTATTTCGATCCCAGGTCAAGGGGTGAGAGAAAAACTCTTTAAGTCCCTCAAAAGCGGATATTCTCTGGGTCAATATTTTTGGGTTAGCATCAGTTGTGTTATTAACTCTTGTATTCGGAGTCATATACTCTGTAGCAATATTTTTGGGGATATAAGGATTTCTTTTGGCTTTTATTTCATTAGACATCTTTGAGATATTGTTAGCCACTTTTAGATGTTGATTAGGTACAGCTGCGTTACTCTTCGGAGGAATTTTACGGCCATTGTTAGAAGTAGATGTGTTTTTAATAGCGAAGGTTCGTAAGGTCGATTTACAGTTATAGGGCAAAAGAAATGTTACCTTGCAGCAGGGATAAGTGTATAATTTTGTAAACTGACCGATGAAGTTTGAAGCGAACATAGTTTTTGCCAGAATTAGTAACAATGTTTTTTTTTTAAATTTTAGTAATTTTTACAAACTTTCAATTTTTTATTTTTCCAGACGTTGAGTTTAAAATAAAATGTTAAAATATATAAAATTATTTATTTCAGGTTTCTATGGCAATGGTTCCTTGTGTATTGAAAGGCAACAACACGATTCTGGTTTTCTGTTGGTCTCCCAAGGCGTGGTAATTGTGCGTGTGCCCTTGAATGGCAAAAATGTTCGTCCGATTTCGGTAGCTTCAATGGCTATTGGTTTGGATAAGGATTGTGTTGAGGGACGGATTTACTGGGGTGATATTTCGGCCAAGAAAATTATCAGCGCCAAATACGATGGAACTGATATTAAACCATTTATAACTGAGGGTAAATTTATAATTTATTTTTTTTTAATTCCCTAAGATAATCCCCGCGAAGCTCTACGGTTGTCTGCAGGAAAGAAACCAGAGTCTCTGCCGGGAATGGAACCCGCAACCGCGGGGCTGATAGACTAGCTCAGTACTAGCTAGTCTAACGGGGCACTCTAAAATGCTCCAAATTATATTTTAACTGTGAATATCATTTCGGAAGTTTAACCTTAATATATCCCCCTTGTTTTATTTTGAAATAAGGCTCCGGATCTTGGCGCACTGCTAGATAAATTGCGAAAACAAGAATATATTGTATAATTTTTCAAAATTCTGTCTAGTGCAATGTTCTTTAATGGAATAATTGTCTACCGAAGCTAAAATAAATATGCAATAAAAAAACTGCCGGGCTTTTTATACCCAACAAACACGGAGGTTTGAATTCAAAATCAATTTGAATGATTTGAAATCAAAAGTTTTCTCAAACGACAAACATTTGATAATGATTTGAAAATCATAGCGTTCTCAACAAAAAGGGGAAATTATTTTCAAATTGAAAAATGCCTTTATTTTCAACTTGCTTTCAAACGTAATTTTCAAATGTTTTTCAAATGTGGATTTTAATACCATGTGGAACGTAAATAAAAAACATATTATTTTTTTAATTTAAATTATTATTTAATACACTGTGACATTTGGCACCATAGCTAAAAGATGAAGTAATATTCTTTCCGTCCTCCAATTCTAGCAACGAAGAAATAATTGGCTCCCTTTTACATATTTTGAGAATTGTAGCACCGCAATCATACAACAAACTTTTAATTTCTTCACTTTCACTTTCCCGTGTTATTTTTCTTAATTCTTATTTTTAATCCTTGTAATTACATACTCACAAATAATTTTTATTTTTCACAATAAATAAATCATTCACTTGCAAAACACATTTAACCACGAAGTAAAAAATGTGACTCTAATCGCCATTTTTAATGTTTAAATTTATATTTCGCTTCAGTATTGCCAAGTTTAGTTTTGGATTGAATTTAACATTTGATATCAATTTGACATCAAATTGATAAAACATTTGATGTCACATGTTTATTTTCAAATCATTATGAATTTGAATTTAAATGTTAACATCAAACGTTTGAGAATTGTGTTTGAAGTCAAATGATAAAGTCATTTCATATCAAAGGTTTGACTTCGTGTTTGTTTATTTACAGTTTATTTCTTGTGCAAATTAAATATTATTTGTGAGTAATTCCAATGATTAAGAATAAAAAAAGGAAAATAAAACGGGAAAGTGAAGAAAGTTTGTTGAACGATCGCGGTGCTACAATCCTCAAAATGGAAGGGAGCATATGTTGTCTCTGCAAGAATTAGAGGACGGAAAGAACCTCTTTTCATCTTTTATCTATGTTGCCCAATGTTTATCTCACAGTTTTTTTAAATAAATAATGAATTTAAATTAAAAAAAAATAAAATATTTTTATTTATATTCCACGTTGTATTAATATCCACATTTGAAAAACCTTTGAGAATTACATTTGAAAGCAAGTTGAAAATAAAGACATTTTTCAACTTGATAATAATTTCCCCTTTTTGTTGAGAATGCTATTATTTTCAAATCATTATCAAACGTTTGATTTCAAATTATTTTCAATTTGAAATCAAAGCTCCGTGTTTGTTGGGTATGCATGTTTTAGTCTGTGTGTGTGTAAACAACATTTGACAATTCCTATTACAAAACAACAAAAAAAAGCCCTGAAAAAAACCAAAGAAAATAATAACATTGCGGAACAGCAGTTTTGGGGTCTGTAATTTGATTGCAAATTTTTACTCATATGAGGTCGGGGATTTCAAATCTAATTTCCATTTTTTATTTATCAGCTCTACTTTTCGAGATATACCGTTATGTCCAAAATTAAGGCACTTTCACTACATATATTGGAATAACCTGAAAACGGTAGGCCATATTCCTTAAAAAAAAAAAATCCGAAACTCGGCAACAGTATTATCTTTAAACCGTGATTACATTGTTTTTAAATTTGCCGTGTTGTTTTAGAGATAACGTAAAATTTTTTAAAAAAAAGACAATTTTGAAAAAAAAAACATAATTTTTTGTTCTTTAAAAATTTTAAAAATTGTAATTGGTGCACAACTTTAGGTTTTATTCACAATTTACTGAGAAAACTGAATATCGATTTCCATACAAAAGAACATAATTAGTAGAAATTTGCAATCAAATTCCAGACCGCACAAAAAAAGTGCAAAATTGTTTCCTTGTAGACGATTATACCATTTACATTAGGCCGAAATCTTGTAGATTTTAATTAAAATCTTTTCGAAATCTAGTGCGTTTACATTATACTTTTTTAACATTAGCGAGATTTTGTTTTTATAACAAAACAACTGACTAAAAGTTGTTTCGTTACACATACAAACACAAAAAGAAATATACATTAAAAAATTTGCATTACCTCCCAGCTAGCATAGGCTGTTTGTTTGACGATTATGTTTAATATATCCCAAAAGAATCTTCTGATGATTATCTGACGAGTAACAAAAACAAAAATATCTAAATATTTTTTTATTTATTACTTTTTTAAAATTTTTTTGACACGCTCGTCTTTTAATCTTGGAATGAACCTTTTGCGACTCTCTGTAAGAGTCATATAACAATTACTTAATAAGAGCGTTTTTGAAATATGAAAATTCTATTGTCAATACAATTTCAATAAAACAAACCGACCTAAGAATCTGTAAAAAAGAATTTTCCGACAGGATAAAGGACAAAAAATTGTCAGGTGAAGACGCTATGTCAAGTACTTCTAGATTTTGAGTAGATCTAGTAGAAATCTAGTCACCAAAGTATATTTACACAAGGCAGACTCATTTGGGAGTGTAGACATGCTGCTGTATAAAAGAAACCAAGGTGTCAAAATTGTCTTCATACAAAACAAAAACAATTTAAGGCACACATGTGCAAATTTTTTTCTCATATAAAAGAAATTTGACGTTAAGGTTCCAACTAGGGGTAATCAGCTGACAAACATATGGGCCAAAGAGTTTACCTTGTGTAAATATACCTTGCTAGTCACGAAGTAGATTTTGTTTTGTATGGGAAATCGAGTCAAAAACAACTAGATTTGGCTCGAAATCTCGTAAGTACTAGATTTTGCCTAGGTGTAAATGTAGTATAAGACTTATGCATCCGAGACAGTTTTTCAGCCTGTCAATCGAATTATGACATTTAGAAAACGATTAACTGGGCAGATGTGTATAACTGTTAAGTGTATTCTTATCTAGTGCTAATTCAATTTGGTTTCTTGACATTAATTTTATTTTAAATCAAACCTAACAATTTGAGAGCATTTCCGAGAAAAATTCGGTTAAACATTATTTACAAGAATATTTCAATTATTTTTACTTATTCCTTATTCCCTTCTAGACATTGAATCTCCCGAAGGCATTGCTATTGACTGTATTTCAAGGCGTATTTATTGGACTGATTCGGTTAAGGATACCATTGAAGTGGCGAGCTTAGAAGATCCTACGCTTAGAGCAGTGGTGATTAATAAGAATTTAGTTAACCCTCGTGGCATAGCTGTTGATCCCTACAGAGAGTACGTTATTAAAAAAAATATTGAGCTTTATCTAAGAAAACTTTAAATTCTATAGAAAATTGTATTGGTCCGATTGGAATCGTGAATCTCCCAAAATCGAAGTCTCCGATTTAGATGGTACAGGACGTGAAATATTATTGGCCAAGGAAAGTGTTACTCTGCCAAATTCGTTGGTTGTATTAGAGCGTTCGGGGGAATTATGCTATGCTGATGCTGGTACCAAAAAAGTAGAATGTATTGATTTATACACCAAACAAATGCGTACCATATCGAATGAATTGACTTATCCCTTCGGTTTGGCATTTACCCACGACCAATTCTACTGGACCGATTGGACAACGTAAGTTTAATTTCGAATATAAGAAAAAAAAAAAATATAAAAATTATTCCTTTAAATTTCAGCAAAAAACTGGAAAGTGTCAATAATATAGGTCAGCGTCAAAAGAGTATGCAAATTCCCTTCTTTGGCAGTCATAAAATGTATGCCATGACTGCAGTCGAAGATCACTGCCCTCAAATGGATAGCCCTTGTCAAATAAACAATGGCGGCTGTTCGGATGCTCGCTTGTGTTTGGTTAATCGTAAATCACCCTCGGGTAAAAGCTGTAAATGTACAGCTTTCTCGAAGTTATGCACAGCACCCAATCCATTTTCTGTTTAAAACCAAAGTACTTAAGCTCTCTCTCTTAGCTGTCGTTTAAAATATGTAAGCTAGAACAGAGTTTGAAGTAGAAAATTCATTCGTAACGTTTTTTATTTAAAATTTTATATATTTTCGATATAAAAATATGAAAACATAATTCATTTTGTTAAATAAAGTAATAATTTTTTTTTATGTCTTTGTATTTTTCCCCTCTCTTCAGTTTTTTATGTATGTACTTGTATATGACTATGTGCGCTAAAGTTATGCTCATCAATGTTGCTTTAAGTTAAAAATTGTGCTACAATTATAATCTTTTTTACTAAAATAAAAAATAAATTATTTAAAATTAAATATAAAATAAGTAAGAGGGAGTTTACACGGTGTCTTTTCAGTCATGCCGAACAAACACGTTTGTTTTGTTTGTTGGCGATCGGGGTAGAGAAGAAAAAAAGGGTTGTCAAACCGACACGAAATGAGTTTTCGTGTTTGTTAATTTGTATGTATATGTATATTATACAATTAGATACGAAAACAGACATGTTTGGAAAGACATCGTGAAAAGACAAAAGGTTTTTGGAAGAGTGGACTGGAAAAAGGTTGAGGGATTCTTCCAACATATTGGAAAAGAAAATTACTTAATAAAAAAATCCAAACATATTTAAATTGGCAACAGTTTTTTTCTCAGGGAAGGAATTTCACCAACTCAGCCTTATGCGTAACATACACGTTTCAATTCAATTGTCAACTGCGTCTTTTAACTGGATTGATGCTTGGCCACACACTTCATCAACTGAGTTGAAAGACTTCAAATCAATTTTAAAATTTAATGAAATAAAAGACAATTTTTAAAATATTTTACTTTTTTTTGTAAAAGAAAACTACAAACATTAATTTTGACAGCTGATCAATAGACTCGAGCACACACAGTACAATCGAATTGAAAGACTTGTAGCCAACCTTAAAAATCAAAATCTTTTGATTTTTCTTCAACCAACTCGACCACCATCAAACTAATCAATTGACAAAGCCATACACGCTTTGATTTGGAGAGCAACCGACTCAGTTGACAACTGAATTGAATCGTGTATGGGTTGCTTTAAAAATTAAAATATGCTTCGTCTTGCAGAGCCTATGTTATCTGCAGTGCTTTCAGAAGTCTTGGAAAATTGTTTTTTCCAAAGATAGATCAGATACATTTTGAACCTACCAGGTAGCTTCCATGACATAGTAGCTATTGTTAAAAAAAATTGTTGCCAATTATAAAAGCGATTTTCGAAAGTAGTTGTTGTATGAGAGCTGCATTGAAAAGAAAAAGCGTACTTAAATCAAGCCGAAATGATGTCAATATTACGGTGCTTGATTCAAGCACGGATTATTCAAGTGCCCCGTATTTTAAAATAATCCGGAAACGAGATTGTCTTAAGTAAAAGTGAGATAAAAATTTATCTCAAATTTTTAAGTTGGTTTGATCCAAAATTCGTAATTTAAATAATCCGAAAGTGGATTGATTCTTAACTAAAACACTTACTTCAGAGAATATTATTATTTATCCACCCGTTCGTTACACATGTTTGTTTTAGCTTTGATGTTTCCCCTACTTTGTTTTCAAAAGATCACTTAATTATAAAATACCATCCGATACGATTTTCGTAATCATTCTTCTTTAAAAATTTGATGTATTTAACTAAACAATTTTAACAAAAAAGAATTTGGGAATTTTTGCTTCTTTTCTTCTTGTAGTGTTGTTGTTGCTTCTACACAAAAAAATCAAACCGTTTTAAAGTAATTTTTGTGGTATTTTTATTTTTTCTTTAACAAACGCAGACGTATACACGTTCTGTTTTTTCGAACACTGATTCTAACAGCGTTTAAAAAACTGCAGTCATTTCTTCCACTTCTTCATTTCTCATTGGCTAACAAAAAAAAAAAAAAAAAAAAAAAAACTGTTGCTTTTACTTCTGATTTATTAAATGTAAACAGTCGCTGTCAAACAAACTCAGAAATCGAAAAGTTGTACCAAAATTTCCGTTTTTTGTTCGACAGTTTTTGGTTTCGACAGCAGTTTTCTAACCTTAGCTAACCAAATCAAAACTTCCAGTTTATTGAGACTGTTTATTTATTATATATTAACTGCCTGCTGAACGATTTCGAACGTCAAAATTATATTTCAAACAAAAACAGAATTCTAAAATTTGTTTCGACCGCTAACGTTCGAGATCGATGAACAGGCTGTTATATTTATACTTATTTTTTTTTATTTATATATTTCTTTATTTATTTTTAGTATTAATTTTTATCTTTATTGAACAATTTTATATTTTAGTTACACTTTTTATAACTTAAACTTTATTTTTTTATTATTATTATTTTTTTTTTTAATTTATAATTGTTCTTATTCCAATTTTTAATTTGTATAACTAATTTTTGCTTTTAGGTTCTTAATTTTTTTGTTTTTTAAGGTCCTCCAATTAATATATTAATATATTTTTTTTATATAAATACTCTGAGCTTTATATAAACTGAATTTTTATTATAATTTATACAATTTTGAATTATTTTTCGTTAAGGGAGGGATTTTTTCAAATAAAAATTGTTTCCTTTTTTTCTCTCGACTGATCTTTTTTTATATTTGTACATGCAGCTTTTGTTTTAGTTGAAATTTTTAATATCAAATTTAAATTTTTTTTTTTTTAATTTAGAAACATTTTTTTGAGAACTAATTAGTTTCGGATTGCAATTATTTAATCTAAACAGTGCAAAAATAAAATCTACAAATATTTTTCTTAATAGCTTTATGCATATAACATGGTATATTTTAATAATAAAACTAAAGAAAAAGGCATAAACTAGTCAAAAGCAAGATTTTTAATATAATGATTATTTGTGTTAATAGGTAAAATTTTATATTTAATATTACAGCCCAACCTATAAAATAAGGAGAAATTCCAAAAATTAACAGCAAAATGAAATTTCGATTTCTTAAAAATTCTTCCTTTAGCCCATTGATGACTTACGTGAATTTTGATTTTAATTATAAAAACTTTTTTAGCAAATAACGCTCTAGATCCAAA
Organism: Pollenia angustigena; assembly: GCA_930367215.1. Lineage (NCBI taxonomy): Eukaryota > Metazoa > Arthropoda > Insecta > Diptera > Polleniidae > Pollenia > Pollenia angustigena. The sequence continues at coordinate 198,115,897 of OV884060.1, forward strand.
GTAAAAATTAAAGATATTAAAAAAAAAATTATTTTTTATAAACTTTAAAGGTATAAAAAGAAATTAGATTTGTATTATCTTAAAATTTATTATATAAATAAATTTGTATGTATGAGTTTTTGTCCGTTAATTTTTATTGGTTTTCCATTGAAAAATGAAAAAATACGTTTTCATTATGTAATTTATTATTTTCCTATCCATTCGCATCTTCACAGTGCCATCAATATAAAAACTCTAAATAAAATTCACAAGCAACTTATGGGGTTTTCTTTTCTTAAATATAATAATGCACAGAGATGTAAATGAATCATTCGTTTTTGATATTAATTCATTACGAATTAGCTAAATTTTGAATTAATTCTTTTCACACAAACAATGAATTGAATGAAATTTGAGTCAATTCATTTGAATTTAGCAAAATGAATTGCAATTAATTTTTAATTCAAATGAGTTGGTTAAATGAATTGCAATTCATTTCCAATTGATTTTGAAAAAAGACTACTGTAAGTAAATGTGAAGAAGCATTACTCCCGTTTTGTTGTCCAACTCATTTTATTTTGTCAGACAGCATTATGCTATGTTCACATTTGGGTTCTTAAACGCGTTTAAGCAGCTCGAACGTGATTAAGCTCTAATCACTTCAAAATCGAGATGATTAACCATACATTGAAGTGATTTGTTAATCACTTCAAATCGACATGATTACAACTAAATCACTTCATAAACCACATAGAATCCACTGAACATACCCCAAATGAGAATCGCCAACATGATCGTGTACAACCGGCCAAGATGGCTGCTTAATGTTTTTATTTTTTTTTTTCTTAAATAATTCATAAATTTTCACAATTACATCATTAAAATTATTAAAATAATCTTCTGATAACTTTATAAAAGTGTTTTTATCAATTTTTAATACTTGAAAGAAATTTAAATTTGTTTGTTGTTTTTTTGTGTGCTTGTGTGTGTGTTTTTTCTTAATCATCTGTCATCTTAAACATCTCAAATGTAATGTGAACGGCTTTGATTAGCTAAATCAACATTTTGCTTAAACGCGTTTAAAAACCCAAATGTGAACATAGCATTACACTCATTTCGGATATCACCTAGTACGAGATAATCGCTAAAGGCATAGAAAATAACAAGAATAGAAATTCCAATGATGAACTGTAATTAGCATGTATCGGCAGAATATGACTTGAATTAGTAGGGAGCTGCAAAAATCCTATCAGCATGAGCATTAAATCATTTAAACTAATTCAAAATCAATTCAAATGAGTTAGAAAAAAATGAATTGCAATTCATTCAAAGTCAATTCAATTCAAATGAATTGGAAATGAATTGCCATTCATTTTACCAATTCCTTTGAATTAAAAATGAATGGCAATTCATTTTACCCAATTCAAATGAATTGTCTCAAATTTCATTCAATTCAATTTTTGTGTGAAAAGAATTAACTCAAAATTTGCTAGTTCACGAATTAATTCAAAAATGAATGATTCATTTACATCTCTGATAATGCATTATAATTGTGTATTATATATTTACCAGGTTACACGCACCCTTAAAAAGTAATTCATAAATTACAATGGAACAAAATTATAGCTATGATTTATACTAAACACTAATGTGTATTTAGCGCAGTGGTAACCAAGCCCCAAACTAACCAAGCCCCGAACGCACGCACACAAAGATATTATGTACTTGTGTGCGGTCGCAGAGACGGATGATAGTCTGATGTTTTGAAACGAACAATGTTGTTGTATACATTTGAATTGCCGACCGTTTCTGTGTGAAAAATACGATTATTGACTGACTCGCGAGCCTATGGAGTGGCTATCACTGATTTAGCGTGTTAAGTATTGAATGTAAAGTTTGTACTAATAAGCGATATTCACTACGGCTGTAGCAATTTTCAACATTAATCTTTCTTTGAATTCCAATAAGCGTTAACAACACTAATTTTCTATAATTACCCTGCAAATAATAGGACCAGTCCAAACACGCGTGTAAAGAGTAGTCCACAAGGGACCAGGACCAAAAGTAACCCAAACGTATGGAAAAAACCTGGTCCTATCTAGAATTCAAAATAGATTCAGGTTATATAAGTCAGGTTTTATTAGTCATAAAATTGTAATACTTATGGTACAATTTTTTTTTTTAGAAAAACTAAAGAACAACTAATTAATTTTAGTCAGGGTCATTTGTTGATGTTTTTTATATTGGCAGCACGATTTTTCGAAAAAAAATAATCTTTCAGCACTATTTCACTTGTTTATTTTGTTTGAGTACAATAGTTGCCTATTTTTAAAACACGAGTGCAAAACTCTTTCAAATTACTGCCTGCCATTCCTTAAGGGGGCTCCCATACAAAATGTTTCATACAGACTAGAAATGTATTGAAGAAAACGTACCATAAAAGCCAAAGAGTGGCGTGTACAATTTCTGGAGAGATAATTGCCCCTTATCACCACTTCTTAAGGGGGCTCCCATACAAATATTGCGTTTTATGGAATTTGTAAATTAATTAAAATTTTTCGATTTTTGTGTATAAAATCAAAAGTTGTTAACAGATTTTAATCATTTATAGCTTGTTTTGTTTGAAGCTTTGTTTTTTATATGTCTGGAATTTTTTATTCATTTTTAACAGACAAAAATTTCGAAATGTTGCAAAAAATTATTTTTGTTGCCAAAAAAAAAATTATGTTTCTACAACGACTGCGCAAGTTAGAAACAAATTTAACGTTTTAAGGAAATTTTATTGCAGATTTTCGTTTTTTCTTTAGTTATTTCAATAAACTGAACCGTTTTTGAACTGGTATTGGATTCAGCGTACCCGAATTGGGTCTCAAGAAAAAAGTGTAAAATTCTAGCACAGTGTAATTGTTTGATAAAACTCGCGAAAAGCAGTAAAAAACGTTTTTAAATAAACCAATAAAAAGATATTAATTGTACTTTATATTTATACTGTGTACTTTTTTTCTTAATCTTTAATAATCAATGTACTTTTACTTTTAATACCCATCTCAATATTACCAACAATCACATTGCAACACAAATTGTACGCAAATACAAGAAAAAAGTTAATAAGCAAATACTTGCTTGCATAAGAAAGTACTTAACGTATATGCAAAAAAGGGTATTATCTCACACTCAATTATAACTGGGGGTAATAAATGGAACAAATTTACCATATATATTTGCAACATATTTAGAAAGGAAAACGAGAACTTCTCACATTATTGCATATTTTTTTAAGAAAAAAAAACAAAAACCCGCGCGAATGGTAGCATACATGGAACGTTATTGTCAGAAAAGAAAACACCATTAATTTTATGTGAAAATATAAAATTTTGTAAAAAATGCTGGTCCGCCCAATAAAAACAAAAAAACGGCGGTGGCAAAATATTTTGATCGGCTTAATACTTTAGACATTCAACACAGCCACCTTAAATTATGCAACATTTTATATTAAACTTTTAAAACTATAATAATGAATTGATCTGGCATTCCTTTGTAAGCAACTGAAGTTCTTAAACTTTTTATTATGGAAAGCAGCTTAATAATTTTTTTAGAATTTCTAGTTTTTTTTTGTATTAGTTTTTATTTTCAAATAAAAATCACATTAACAACATCATTTGTTTCTTTAGAAATTGTTTTTTTTTTCAATAATTGTAAAGCATTTATTGTTTACCAAAGCGTTTCATGTTAATTTTTTGTTGGTTATTTACGTTCTATTTCAAATTTTAACTTAAATCTAATAAGTTCAAAACTTAAAATGTTTTCAATAGTTCAACTAAGTAGCAGTAATACATTTTCTTTTTTTTTGTTGCCCATAAATTTGCTATTTACAGTTTAAAAATCTACCTGAATTTAAAAAAAAAAAAAAAAATGAATAAAAAACTTTAAAAGTAAGAATTTAATTTCAAATTTAATAAAATAAAAGAACACATATGCCGGTTTTTTTTTAAATTAAAAAATCCACTAAAAACGAATTTAAATTTGAGTGCAGAAGTTTGTTTCTTTTTCAGAACTCAAGCATGAAATTATTAATTGTTATCTACATTTTTATAATCTACATTTTTTTATTAATATACTTATTTTTTAAATTTGTTTTTTTGACTGATTTTTTAACTAATTTTTTTTGTTCCCAAAACACACCTTGTATTTGCAGCATTTCACTGAATTTTCTGTTATTTTTTTAAAATAATTTTCTATAATTCGTTTCGAAATTGACCAGTATATTATGCTAAAAACTAAACGATTTATTCTTATAACAATTATATGCATTTTTTGTTTTAATTAAGTAAATTTTTTACATGAACTATAAAGTAAAATTTTTTTTAAAGAATAGAAAACAGTTTAAATATAAGCGTTATGAAATTTTTATATTTTTTGTTTATTAACAGGAAGCATGATTTTTCAATAAGAGTTAATTGCAAATTAAAACAAAAATTATTTTACTAAATAGAAATATTTTGTTTAATTAGAAAAAAAACATACAAATTATTCTTCCTAATTTACCTTAATTCTTACTTAACTAAACAGACAAAACAAATTTATCAAAAACGTTTAAAGCGTCCTGGCCATACACTTGCAATATAATGTTTAATGTTTCGTATTGTACAATTATATCGCCAATGTGTATGTGATATTCGAGAGTGGCTCAAGTTATTGGTAGCAATCAAGACTTTTAATTTTTATTACACAATAAAAAGAAAGGCAATATATTGTGAAATTTGGTGGCAACATTGTACAAAGTTGTTTTGCTTATACCCAACAAACACGAAGGCAAACCTTTGATATGAAATTACTTTGCCATATGCCATCAAACACAATTCTCAAACGTTTTTCAATTGTTTGATTTAACATTCAAATTTAATTATTTGTGAGTAATGATTAAGAATACGAAAAAAAGGAAAATTAAATAGGAAAGTGTAGAAAGTTTGTTGAACGATCGCGGTGCTGCAATCCTCAAAATAAAAGGGAGCCAATTTCGTCTTTGCAAGAATTAGAGGACGGAAAGAACATTATTTCATCTTTTCGCTATGTTGCCGAATGTTCACCTCACAGTTTATTTAAATAAATAATGAATTTAAATTAAATAGTTGTATATACATATGTATGTTCAACATTGTATCTTTTTTGATAACGTTTAACAGCAAGTTGAAAATAAAGGCATTTTTCAACTTGATAATAATTTCCCCTTTTTGTTGAAAATGCTATGATTTTCAAATCATTATCAAACGTTTGTCATTTTGAATTTAAAATCAAAGCTCCGTGTTTGTTGGGTCATTTTTTTTAATGAAATATTTTAATTGAGTCCAGTGTGCCACCTATTGCATAATATAGGGCAAAATGGAAATAATATTGCGAATAACAAAAACAAAAATATTGTATAATGGATCACGCGCTTAACACTGGGTCTCCACGTAGCAATTTTTATTGCTAAGCACAAGCAAAAACGTCGGCAGAACAATGGCGCCATAATTGCTGATTATACTGCTGGAGAACACGTGAAATTGCTTTACCATAAACAAACGTACAGAAAAATGAAATGTCAGATAAATGACAACTGACTTTACAGCAGATTGCTAAGCAATAATTGCTCAAGCAATTAGAAGAGTAATCATTGCGCAATGGATTGCCACTCATGGCAATATGCGGTCTATACGTAGCAAATTTAATTGAGACGTTTGCCGCAATAAATATTGCTACGCGGAGACCCGGTGTAAGTAAATATTTAAAGGTAAAAGGAAACAAGACTAACGGCCAATTTCACCAAGTTCAGTTAAAGCTGACTACTACTTTAACTTGCAGTTAATAATATGTTTTTGACAGTTATAACTGATAGTTATTATTAACTGAACTTGTTGAAATTGGCCGTAAATAGCAAATCAAAAACCATATGCAATTTTTCGGTATATTTAACTATATACACATCGCTCCGTTATATTGCAACATAGTCATATCTCAAAAAAATCAAACTTGGCAAAATGTGTTTAAAGTTTTCAACATGTACTTTTATTTACAGCCTGTTCGTCGATTTTGAACGTAAATTTTCGAATTTTGTTTTTGTTTCAAATATAATTTTCTATGCGAACGTTAACGTTCGAAATCCACGAACAGGCTGTTAATAAAATACATTTTGCTATAGTTTCGATTCACGGCCAATTTCACCAAGTTCAGTTATAATTAACTTCCAGTTATAACTGTCAAAACATATTGTTAATTTTAAGTTAAAGTAATAGTTAGTTAAAAATTGGTGAAATAAGCCGTCAGTTTGAGATAAATAACTTATTTTTTTACATATAAAGAAGGTATGAAGGACACTTTTCCTTAAGCAACATAATTTTTTTGATTTTTTTTGGATATGACTGTTGCAAAAAAGGAACGGTATACATATACGAGCGCGTTTCAATAAGTTCGTGACTTTTAGCTGAAAGGCCAACACTGCTCCTGTAAACAAACATCTGTCAGTTGACTCCAATCAAAATCTTAACACTGGGTCTCCACGTAGCAATTTTTATTGCTAAGCACAAGCAAAAACGTCGGCAGAACAATGACTCAATAATTGCTGATTATATTGCTGGAGAACACGTGAAATTGCTTAACCATAAACAAACGTACAGAGAAATAAGATCTCAGATAAATGACAAATGATTTTACAGCAGATTGCTAAGCAATAATTGCTCAAGCAATCAGAAGAGCAAACATTGCGCAATGGATTGCCACTCATGGCAATATGCGGTCTATACGTCGCAAATTTAATTGGACAATCAAATTTGACATTTGCCGCAATAAATATTACAACGTGAAGACCAGGGGTAATGAGCTGCGTTCAAGGTCCATTAATAAGGTCTTCGCAAGTGGCCAGATGTTAATTTTAAAGTTTGTCTTGTTCTTTCTTCTAGTCATCTACCTACAGCAAGTGCTTCAGCATTACCCATTGAAAATGTGGTGGATCGAAAGTGAAGGAATAACTTCAAAATGATGGAGGCAGGAGAGCACACTGGGGATGGAGGTATGTTTAACGATATATGTACTAGAACTGGAAAAGTCCCTGCTTGAATTCGTCCAAATTTTTTTTATTTAATATATTTTTGAGATTTTCACAAAAAATAAATCATTTTTATTTTTGGTTACTAAACTCACCACCCCATTTTACAAAAGTCTTAAACGATAATTTTGTTAAGTTTATTTTATAATAAATAAACTTTAATTAAACTAAAAATGCGCCTGTTTTAATAACAACGTTACATACCGTCAGCTTATTATTGGTTCGACCCACTGACAATTAAAAATAAAATGGCCAAGCTTATAACGACTTTTAACTTTTAAGAATAAAATATTCAATAAAATATAAATTTTTCTTCAAAACATATGCCAAAAGCAATGGTGAAAATACCATAGATGGGGTTAGTGCACTATTTTTTTTTAACTCACACTTAGTGACAGTGCTAAATTAATGCAATCATTTGGTTAAGGTTGAGTGATTTATTGAAAATTAGCAATCTCACTAAACATGAGTGATAATGATGTTATAAATGTTGCATAAAAAAAATTGTTGGGTCTAAAAAACGCAATCATCTTTTTTTCACTCATTTGAGTGCAACAAAAAATTTTGCATTAAATTTAGAATTAAAAACGTGTTTTTTTCAGATTAAGGCCAAGAATTATTCCGTTATTCAGAAAATTTAATTTTATCAAAGAAGTCAAAGACCATACACATAACATTTTCAAGTGTAATTCAAGTAAAAATTTTGCACAATTTGAATTTAGTGGATATTTTATGCATTCAATCACCGTTAGTGAAAGTGTAAAAAGTTAAGTGGCATTACTATTTTAATGCTCGTGAAAAAAGCCAATCTTCACAAAAGCTGTGGTGTGATTATGTAACTTTTATCAATACCAACAGCTCTTATGCTGGGAACACACTATGCAACGCATTTACGCAATCTAGTGAATTAAATTCATTTTCATTAATTCCAGATTGCATCAACATCAAAACGCTTTGATATTTTGAGGTTGCATTGAAACAGATTGCATGTAGATTGCACTGTGTGTACCCAGCATAACAATTGTCAATCTGTTTTGTTGTTTGCATTAACGATTATGCGTTTCTGTAAATTGTTGCACTGTGCTCGAAATAGGCACATTTTTGTTAGGCAAGCTGGGCACTTGTCGTTTTAACCTAATTCGGGTACGCTAAATTCAGTGTTCTGGACGCTTTAGCTTATTGAAAAAAAAAAACTAAAAAATTCTTTAATTTAGCCGGTACAGCAGCGCGTAGGATGCTCCTGGATGGGTCAAATGTATGACCAACCCCACTTTTTTTTCCATCTCAATCATTTATTTCTAACAAAACTACCCGCTATCTCCATTCCTTAAGGGGGCTCCCATACAATATGTTCAATGCAGACTAAAAATATATTGAAGAAAAAGTTCCATAAATTCCCAGGCGTCGCCCCTAGTGGGATATAATGTATAACCGACCTAAATTAATTTTTTGTCCTTAACATTTTCTCGAGACATACTTGCCCCTTATCTCCACTTCTTAGGCGAGCTCCCATACAAATATGGCGTTTTATGAAATTCTTAAATTAATTAAAATTCGAATTTTGTGAATAAAATCACAAGTTGCTGACAGATTTTAATCATTTATGACTTGTTTTGTTTGGAGCTTTATTTTTTATGTGTCTGCAAAAAATTAGAAGCCTAGCTGCAATTTTTTATGAATTTTTAAAAAACAAAAATTTCGAAATTTGGGTAATAAAATTATTAATTTTTTTCCAAAAAAAAATTATGTTTCTAAAACGACTGCGCATATTAGAAAAAAAGGAAATTTTATATTATTTTTATATGTTGTGCAACCTCCTCCATTTTCGAAATAACGGTTTATCTCGAAAACAAGAGCTAACCTATAAAAACGGCTAGCACCATTGGATTCAACGTACCCGAATTATGTTAAAACGCCATCTGTCCGGCTTGTCTATTTTTTTCAACTAGCATAGTGTTGTTAATAACATAGTGGCATCACTGTCAAAAAAATGTTAAAATAACGAAAAAAAGAGGAATACAAAAAAAAATTAATAGATTTATTAAAACTAAACCGAATTTTTCCAGTTTTTTTGACCATTAAATTCCCCAGCGGGAAAACTCAGAAGACCTTCTCACTTCAGGCCTTTTTGAAGGCCTGTTTAAACTTTTTTGGTTCTAACAGCTAAAGAATGCCTCATAGAAGGCCTCGGCTCTATAAAATATAAGATACACCTTCCACACTCGCTTCTATGAGAAGGGAGAAGAGAAGGAATAACATTTTTTGTATTGTTTTTTTTTTGCACAAGCAAAAGTATAATAATAATTATTTTTTGATCCCGTTACCTTTCTTATGTACCTGCTAATGAAGAGAGAGCGGAAAGCCTGCTCTGCAATGACAACGTGTGTAAAAAAGATATGAGTATGGAATGGAGCGAGCAGGCCTGATTTATCCAAAAGAAGGCATCCGTACACCTTCTTTTTCACGCTGGGTAAATGCTTATTTAATGGCCATTTTTAAGTTATATTTTTTCTTTATAAATTTTTTTTTTTATTTTCGATATTTATTTTTTTTTTGGCCCTATGGGCCATGTCACAGAGTACAATTCCGTTCGGAATTGAAGAAAACATATTTGTTTGATGATGGAAAGTGTATTTTGATAGTTTTATGGCCTTTCAGATACAGACAACTCCCATACCGTTAATGAAAACAAAAATGGTTTCATTCCGAAACATTTTTTCGTCATTTTCTGAAGCACCAAAATACGGAATGAATTCCGTTTCCGAACGGAATTGTACTCTGTGACATGGCTGATAGTTATATTGCCAGGGTATCACACAAATTTTAGGAGCCTCAACCGCAAAGTCCTCGTTCGACCTAAATCTTCGTATAGGAAGGCGAGAGCTTCCAGAATCCGCTTCAGAGTATATTGGTCTCCACCAGTAATCTTCTGAGTTTTTTCCTTGGTACTCCACCAGTAAAACGTCTGAGTTATATTGGTTCTCCACCAGTCACATGGGACTTAAATTGAGGTTAAAAACGATTGCATATAGTTAATGCAGATACCGCAAAAACTGTAACTCGCTACAGTTATACGACGCCGAAACACCAACCAATGCGGGGTGACACCGCAAAACGCAACAAAAGCAGACAAACAAAAACGACCTGTTTGACCTTAAGAAATAATGACATAAAGCGCGAGCTGCTTCTCCACTTAGAGCAGTTTTATGAGTGATTTTCGATATTTAACAATAAATAAACAACACTAAAAAGTTGTCGTTTACTAAACATAAACAGCTGACGATAAGAAGCAGAGGGTTTTCATCGGCGGCGGCGGCTGACGCAAAAAAATTCTCGATGTGGCTGTCAGCCGTTGGGGTATATTAAAATTATATGTATGTACAATTGTGTAAGCATATTTGTATGTGTTTATATTATAACAAACCATTTAAGCCATTTTTCATACTATAATTCACTACTCATGGCATAACAATATGTTTTTGTTTAAACATGAATCACATGTTTTCAATGACTCAGGAAATCAAACATTAATTGAATAATTAGCTATTCCAGAGGTACAAAATTAAACATTTTTACATATAATACAATTATAATAAAACACACCATCTTTTTTTAGAACTTCAAACGGTCTCTTAAAAAAGGACAAAATGTGGTACAGTGACACACCAAAATTTCGACCACGTTGAAGGGTAGTCTTGGTGTGTTGACCGCGTACACGAATACCTCAGTAGTGACGCAAACAAACATATTTGCCAATATTACTTATTAATCGACCTTTTTCTTGAATCTTTATAATTTTTCTTAGAATTGATCTAAACAGGCTTTCAAGGTCATTTGTATTTAAATAAAAAATTATTTATTTATATTTTCATCCTACGTTTCGTTGGTATTTTCCAACTTCATCTGGGATTTTAATTTATTAAATCTGGCAACGACACAAAAACAAAAATAACATAATATTTAGAAACAACGATAATAAAGTTCCACATTACAATAACCAAACTTACATTTAATATTTGTTAAATTTACATTTTATAATAAAAAACACACAAGTTTTACAACATAAAACACGAATTTGTTTAGAATTAAATAAAAATAAAAATAATTAAATATCACAGCTTGTTATTGTAAATGTATCACAGTTGAACTAAAACTAAATTATTGCGATTGTGTAATTTGCATTAGTGCCGTCTTTATCCTCCTTTCTATTTATTGCGTTGTTTGATTTTTCTTGTATACGAAGACTTTCGAGAGTGTATCGTTTATTTGTGTTTTTCTCTCTGTTTAATATTTTAACTCCTTCAATATCAATATAGTGTCCAGTATCAAAACAATGCGTTGACAATGCTGTTGTTAATTTCTGTTTGTTTATATCAGTTTCATGCTCTGCTATTCTCGTGCCTAAGCTTCGTTTAGTTGTTCCTATGTATATTTTTCCACACGTTTCGTCTTCTTTGCCTACACATGTAATTTCATACACTACGTTGCTTTGTTCGTTTTTATCAATTTTGGTTTTTGTTTTTGTAAATAATGTAGAAATTGTTTTGTTGGGTCTATGTGCTAATTTAACTTGTTCATCTTCTATAATTTCTCTAAGTTTTTGATCATCGGTAAGCTTTGGTAAGTATGATACACTGTAGTATTTAGTGTTGCCAGATGTATTGTTTATGGTAGTTTCCCTTGGGTTTTTGTTGCTTAACTTGTTCAATAGATTATTTATTATATTTTTCGGATAACTATTTTTAGTTAGGATGTCTTTTATTCTAAAAATGTTTTTAGAAATAAATTGTTCATTACTAATGTTCATTACCGTTGTTATTAGGTTTGTTGCTGTATTTATCTTTTGTCTTAAAGGTTGTGTTGAATTAAAATTTATCAGGCGTCCAGAAGCTATCGTTTTAGTGTACCAATCTGTAACAATTTTATTACCTTCTCTAATTATTCTCATATCAAGATATGGAATTGCGTTGTTGTTTTCTTTCTCTATTGTGAACTTTAATTTGTTGTGATAGTTGTTAAATGCTTTTAAAATCTTATCTTCATCTTCTCTCTTAATTATGGCAAATAAATCGTCGACGTATTTTGTAATTAATTTAATGTTTATATTTTCTTTTTTCAAATCCTCTGTTGTTTGTTCTAACAATGCATCTAGAACAATGTCCGCTATTGTTGGCGTTTTACTCTTAAAGTCACTTTTCTTGTTAAGCATATTTTCGTAATGCACGAAATCTGAATTGAACTCGCTGATCTCGGCAACCGTATCGCTGGAATCAGTTTGTAATTTTGTTATTCTCAGACATATTTATTTAATTTTGAATTGCAGCCAAATATATATATTTTTAAAAACAATCAACACTTAAGGCTGTTTAACAAAAATAATTTGGTCAAACTTTTCAAACTTTTCGGCGGGAAAATACGCAGAATAGTTATCACAAAAAATAATCAACGATTGCACCAGTGTTCACTCATTTTCCTATATGTCGTTATTTTAAAAATTTTGATGAAATTTTGGTGCTTTATAAACAAGACACTTGTCAACACTTAACATTTATCATCAATTTGCGAAGATGTTAGAATTTTCCCATAAGAAATACATAGTGCTAAAAATCAAAATTTTTCAACATCTTTACAGAATGTTACTATTTCATTTTGTTCCCTTTTACATTTTTCGATTCTTTTAGTTATTATTGTGGCATCACTGACAAAATGGAAGTTGCTTTGAATGCAGCGTTACCATTTCTCAAGTTTATCCTTTTTTGCAAGCCTTATTTTGCTTAATTTTGCTGAAATTATTAAGCAAAATGAATTAGAAATACATTTTGGTGTTATCTTTTGAAATGTTGACACTTTTGTAGAAAAAAAGTATTTAAAAAAATTAAAGTTTTTTTTTTCCAGAAACGGTGACATTTTTTACTGATAGTATGTGTTAGATGTTTCAAGTGTGAACGCGTATTTCACATTTTCCTCTTAAATGTATGCAAGTGTACAAAGGGTATAAGAGTTGCACTTTTTAAGGTGGCTAAGCTGCAGCCGATTTTTAGCCAAAGAATTTTCGGCAGCGGTGGCTACAAATATTTTCATTGGCGGCTGGCTAAAGCTGGAGGTCCACACCACGCGTTACTCGCTTTTTCGCAGCATACGCAGCTGTCAAAAAAGTAGAATCTGTGTAGTTATACGTAGTAACCTACATGCACAAAAGCGTAGATGCCTTGAGGCGAAAAGTAGGTTTACTTTCTACTTTTGTAAGCGTTACAAGCAGCGTTCGAACAAATCAGCTGATTTTGACAAATTAAATTTTATTTTTACTTGTGCTGCTGCTGCATAAAAAGCGTTGCATGTAACTTGAAACGCAGAACGCAAGTAAGCTTAGAAAAGCATGCGATGCGTGGAGACGAAAACGCGTGGTATGGACCTCCAGCTTAACAGCCGGCTAAGCCACTTCAGCGCATGTCTCTGATAAGAAGTGTTGTTTAAAATGTTACAGAATGACAAAATCGGTACTTTGCTTGTTACATTTTTTAACAAAAAAGAAACACCCTACATTTTTTAATATTGTAAAAATTAATTACAGAATCGCACTTCATGTAAAAAATAAGTCAAACTAATGTTTAAGCAGCTTTAGTTAATGAAAGTACAATGTTGACTTCTTAAGTGCACTTCCCCCAACTATAACTAACTTTTGCAAACCTTCTTTGTCGTTTTTCTCCACTCCGATTTTTTGGCAAATGCGCCAAGCCAATAAGAGCCGACGATGTATGAAATTCTGGCTGAAAGAAAAAATTCGGCAATAAAAACCGAACCATATAAAAACTGGCAGATTTTAATTTGGGTACAAATTTAAATTTAATTATAACCCTAAAAAAAATTAGAAACATAATTTGTTGTTAAACATAAAAAAACACAGAAGATAACATGAATAACTTTTAACACAAAAGCTGAAACAAAAATTTCGACACTTTTTTAATGGGTATTCAAAATTTATATAGGAAACAGAAATATTAATTTACAAAATAAAAGAATAAAGGCCTTATACATAAAAAATATTTCATGTTAATAACTGGCTTATAAGATAAATTTTAGTTGAAAATTTGTTTAATAAACCTCTTATAAAACGGAAATATTTTTTATGAATAAGGGGGTTAGTAAATAATGCCAACTACTTAACACTAAAATTAGTACATAATATTTTTTGCTTAAACTCTAAAAAAAATTACAAAAGAAAAAATTTATTTAACAATTTACAAAGTCGTTGATTTTGAATATTTAACCATGAGGATAATTTTTGTGCTTTCTATAGAAATGTTTTTTTTTTCAAATGCGGTCCACTCCACCGTCTAAATCCTCTTCACTCGTTACTGGGGCTGCATTTTATATCCATTTATTTTTCTTTGATATCGATGAGCGGAGTCTGCGACCCCACATTAGGTTGTATCATACAATTGTACCCTGCAAATGTTGGGGTGATGGCAATTGAGAGCCAGAGTTGCCACTTTGAGACTGATCCTGGGGTATTTGCAGGGGTGAATTTGAATTAGAACTTGGTGCCAAATCCACATTATTAATATTCAAATTAGAACCGCCACCCAATGTCGAGGGATTTATACCGCCACCTTGGCCTGAAGGTACAACACATGGCACCCCCAAAATAGGTGTAGGCTCCTCGGGAGGAGTGACCTGTAATGAGATGCGATTCTTTGGAATATTAGGTAAAAAACACTGAACAAAGCGAGCGAACTATTAAAATTAGAGCGAGAGAGTATTAGAGTGTGTATGCTGAAGACTAACCTCTAAGCCTATGCTACCATTGAGAGCGATTTTAATGGGGTTAGTATGATTTGTGGCCTGCATTAATGTGGTAAAATGACTAATGCCTATCTCCTCCAGTGAAGATTTTCTTCTACCCGTATTAACACCAACATTTGGCAAACCCTGACGCAGAGACGACGAACGTCGCAGTAATATATCATTATCAATCTAAAAGAAAACATGGAAATTTTGGAACCAAACAATAGAATAGAAGAAGAAAATTTTCCAAAAAAAAAAAAACATACTATAACAAAGTTTTGAAAACTTTTTTGCAACTTTTTAAACACATTTAAAATAACAATAATTTAAAAGAAAGATCATAATAATTAACAAGCTGCATTTTTTTAGTTGAAGGTAAAATACAATCATTAATTAATTTAAAATTTTGTGATGTGATTGTGAACAATATCTCATCCTTAGTCCAGTGTCTGATGGCAATCCAGTAGGCTGGTGGACCCTCTACTAGGCATCTCAGAGTTTTAATTGGTTTATATACATCATATCCACTGGGACTGTTACCCACTGTTTTTGTGGTAGAGGTGGTGATCTTAATTTTATTTAAGTGGTGGTGGTTGGTGCTGATGGTGTTGCTTATTACGAGTGGCTTTTTGGTTACATATAGAATAGGGTTGGATTTTTTTACATACAGGGGTCTCTAATAGTTTAACAACTAAAATCTTCTTTTTTTCTTAAGCGAGTTAAAACATAAACAAACAGTTAAGGTGTTAAGAGAGAGAGAGAGTGAGAGAGAGATTGGGTAGGGTTATGGTTGGGAATAGATTTTAATTGGGAAACAAGTTCTTAAAGGTTCAAGCCAATTGAAGGTGTGCATTTATTTTAATTTACAAGACAAAAACACAAATAGATATTAAGGACAGTAAGTTTTTTTAGGTAGACAACATACAACACTTTTAATTTAAAGAACATGGATTAACATTTTTAAGGCAACTGCTGTTTAAGGCCTTGTTTAATTCAATCCATATCTCTTTTATGATTGTAATGATTGGGATGTGCGATTTTTTTTAATAAAAACTTATATGCAAAAAGCGGAATTAATTAAAAAAAAATGGCAAAACAATATTAAAACCATGGGAAATAAAAAAGAAAAATTTATTTTTAATACTTTCACTTCAACTGGGATTTTTTTCATCACTATTGTAAAAAGATCTTGATGGAACCTGTTATTTTTAAATCTACCAAAAATCAGCTAAGCTCAATTTGCTATTCTTTTTAAAACACATTGTTGTAATCATCGGAGACTTTAGAAAGAATATTTGATGTCAGCCCTGGCAAAATTCTAGGTTCACTTACAAATATCAAACTATGGAAAATAAAGATTAACTTAAATTTTTCTTAATGACATAAGTATATAGTATATACATCGCTCACTAAATTTTAACAGTTTTCATAAACGTTGTAGTTTATAAATCAAATTTCTAACGAAAATTTCGTTTGCGTCACTGTCTTCTTTAACTGGAAAAACACCGTTATGTCTGTTTAAAAACAGTTTTTTGTTTCTCTAGAACATTTGTGCGATATGTATTTTAAGCGGTCCCAAGCGCAACCGCTAAAATTATACAACCACACAAAGCAAAAGCATAGAATAACAACGAAATCGGTAAGACCCTAAGGGCCCTATTCCACAAACCAAAATATCAACTTTTCACTTTGCACTTTTCAAATTTTTCGTCAATTTGCAAAACTTTATGTTCCACGGAACTATTTAATTTGATAAGTTGAAATTGATAAGTGAAATTTGCAAAGTCTTTGCAGTTTTAATATTCTCTTTTTAATTTCTGTTCCATGTACGTTCTCTTGTGCAAAGTGCAAAGTTATTATTGCAAAGTGTAATTTGCAAAGACTTTGCAAATAATTACGCTGTTTCGTTCCGCAAAAACTGTAAATTGGTTGGTTCGTGTAATAGGGCCTTGGTCTAAAGATCTTATTATAAAATTACCGAAGAAGGACGATTTGAGGAACTTTCATAATTGGAGGGCGATCAAATACCGATAAATACCATCACTAATTGTCAAACAAGAATAGGAGGACATGATGTCGATTATGTTGACAATATCTGCTATCTGGGATGTGTGTTGACAACAGAAGGAAGAGCAGATGACGATGTGAATAAGACTGAAAAAGCCGAGGATGCTACAGAAACGAGCAGAGGAAGAAGCAATATGTAAATAAATTACCAGAAAGGAATGGAGTAAGATAGGGCACACATTGTGCAAGTCAGGAATCAGCACACCCAAACAGGCACTAGAGTGGAACCATCAGTGCAAGAGACGCCAATGTCGACAGAGGAGCAAATGGCAAAGAACTATTCTAAGTGAAATACAAAATATCAATAAGACATGAGAAGGTATAAAAATTGTTAGTATGAATAGAGTAAGATGGAAATGTATTGATGAAGCCCTTTGCCCCCAAGAGGAGTAATAAGGAATAATGTAGGGTTCCTAAAATCCCAAATTAAATTAAACTTGAGAGCAAAAAAGAAACAGTGTTCGAAAATATGTATTACGGCAGGTGTTATCCAAGGATCTGTTCTGGGTAAATTATTGTGGAACGTCATGTATTACTATGTTCACACTTGGGTTCTTAAACGCGTTTAAGCAGCTCGAACGTGATTAAGCTCTAATCACTTCAAAATCGAGATGATTACCCATACATTGAAGTGATTTGTTAATCACTTCAAATTGACATGATTACAACTAAATCACTTCATAAACCACATAGAATCCACTGAACATACCTCAAATGTAGAATCGCCAACAACCGTGTACAACCGGCCAAGATTTCTGCTTAATGTTTTTAATTTTTTTTCTTAAATAATTCATAAATTTTCACAATTACATCATTAAAATTATTAAAATAATCTTCTGATAACTTTATAAAAGTGTTTTTATCCATTTTTAATACTTTAAAGAGATTTAAATTTGTTTGTTGTTTTTTTGTGTGTTTTTTCTTAATCATCTGTCATCTTAATCATCTCAAATGTAATGTGAACGGCTTTGATTAGCTAAATCAACATTTTGCTTAAACGCGTTTAAAATCTCAAATGTGAACATAGCATATGATGGAGTTTTTAGGCTTAAATTACCTGATGAAATGATCAAGCTAGTAATTTAGACGAATAACAGGTATGTGCAAATCAGCTAATTAGGAAAAAATATGATTGAAATCTGCAAAACTTAAATTGGCAGAACATAGGACAGAGCCTGTGCTGTGTGTAAAAGAGGGATAAAAAAGGAAGCTTTAAGCATATGGGTGGGCAGAATGAAAGTTGTTTCCACGGAGGTTATAAAATACTTGGGAGTGGTGATAGACAATCAACTGCACTTTAAGCAGCATATGGAATATTCCTGCCAGAAAGCGACTCGAGAGATTAATTCATAGGCTCGGATGATGCCAATTATAGGGGGACCGAGGCAGAGCCATAGCCTACTGCTCACCTAAGCTAGAAAATTTACTTATTCCTTATGGATCACCCTTGAAGGAATATGCATAAAGATAAACTTCCAGGAAGAATATGATATCTATTTTCCGTAGAAACTGCTTTCGTATCTATAGCGGATATTGCACCATATCCCTTGAGGCAGCATCTGTGATAGCGGGAATTATAGCAATAGATCAATATGTCAGACTGAAAGAAACCTGACCATGATAAGTTGTCAAAGGAGGTCGGATAACTGTTTAACAGAGATATGGGCACACTGATTGATCCCAAAAATAGAGCGATGGCTTAATCGCGAGCAGAAAGAGGTGAGCTACCACCTCATACAGTTTCTAATGGGTCAACATCTACCTTAAACGCATTGGACATTACAGGAAGAATTTGGAAAAACTTAACATTCATTTGCCTAAGATTCGAATTAGAGAGTAGAAGGCTAGAGCTGGAACTTCGCTGTTATTTGTTTCCAGAAGATGTTGAGAATATTATGCTAAGAACGGAGACAGACAGGAACTAAGTGGTTACATTTATCATATAACAATGGGAGGAACAGACTCGCAAAGAAAGGCTAGCTGAGCAATCACTAATTCAGTAAGGTGAACATTTGAGCTGGCAGATAAGGCTTCCGCCCTGCAAAGAAATACCACTTGGCCGTTTCGCGGTGCGTGGTGATTATGATGGAGTTTGTTTTAGTCGGTAAGAATCCGATATACCCGATTTTATGCAAATTGAGATTTTGATTCCGTGTGGTAGAGAAAGATACGCCTCGTCGACCAGCATGTTGTTTTTCTTCAATTTGGGTCTTGAAGTGTGTAAAACCAACTATAAATATGATAAATAAAAAGTTTTTTCTCTCTCCTGTAAAATGTGCCGAAAGAGAGTTAGCAGGTTTGCATATTAAGCCGGCGATATTTCTGGTCTGAAATCTAGTAATTTGTTTAACAAAAAAAAAAAAAAATGTCGTAAACAAAATTTTTAAGTTGTGCTTGGAAACTCTAATCAATGTTTTCAACTTTGATTAACCTAAATCATGCACTTATGCTTTTAATAGCAGAAGTTGCTATGGGGACAGCTCTAATAAATATCCCACTCACATTTTTAAAAAATGTTAGGTATAATGGGCAGCCAATACTAGGACGGCTGACTTGGCTCCTTATAGCGATCGCTTTGTGATTCCCTAAGTCATTAACAAGTGTTGACACTGTTAATGACTTGATTATTCACTTGATTATTCACCAGATATTACTGCAGTCCCGAACTATTTCGATTCCCTGCAGAAAAGACTGATCGACTTTAATCCTTTAAAAGGAGAGAGCATACAAGCACAGCAGTTTTGGTCTCACAAAATGCCTCATTCTAGTTACCCCGAGAACGGAGCATTTGGCAGAGAAACTGAAACACAATTCCTTTTCCTTATTATGACAACTTCTCCAGTAGTCATTATAACCTTGGCCCATCCTCATTGCATGGGTTCCTATCAACTAGTGACCCATAATGACTGATATCACTGTCCTAAAGTGGTTACTATCAAACCCAAGTGGCACGTGGGTTTTCTCCGAGACAGTCCATTTGGTATTGTAAAATTGTCATTGTACAAGATGAGCTACGGAAATAAAAACTTAATATTATATTCCTTATGTTCTATTAAAAACTGTCCTAATTTAAATGTTTCTTCTAAGTATTAAGAACATAAATTTTAGTTGGATCCATTTGATACGCCTGAATTTAACATAAATGTTTTAATTTTTGTTGACCGCACAAAAAAATTGTAGCAAAATTAAACGGACTCATTAGTGGATATGGACCGAATGGTCTAACTTTATCTACGATTTTCTTTCTAAAATTTCTAGAATAGCAGTTTTTGATTGATTTCTTGCCGATATTTTAAATTGATTTATAACAACATTTCACATACTACAAATAGTTTTGGATGGAAAACTAATTTTTTTGGTCCCCACATGACCACTCATCTTGTTAATTCTTTTTAAAAACAAACAATTAACGGAAATTAAAAATTAAAATTAACTTAAATACAATAAATTAACTTTGCGAATTAAAAATGCATGCAAAAAAATAAATAAAAAATTTGCAATTTTGAAAAATACTTTTAAAAAAGACGGGAAAATAAGAAACTGATTTTTTTGGTTTTTTTCTTGGAACATAAATTAAAATGTGAAATAAATAATTTGAAGTTTTGCCAACCCGTAATGAATTACTCCGACCGCGCTGCGAGCCAACAACTGTAGGACTGTCGGGTAGAGAAAGAGAATTGGATTTAATTTGTTGTATTGGCGGCGTGCAGCGTGGCGAAGCATACCCGGCCAATGTTTGAACGCTCTGCATTTGCATGGGATTCAGACCCATGCCGGAGCCACGTCTCGAGCCAGTGCCAGCATTCGAATTAACACCCACAGAGCCGACATTTGGACCACAGGCAGCACCCAAATTTATGTTGGAGCAAAATGATATGTTGGATTTGCGTCGGGAGTTGTGACGTTCAAAGGTCTTCTGCGCCGAGAATGGTGAAGGGCGTACTAAATAACTGAAAATGAGAGAAAAGCGGGAAAGTTAATTGTTAGTTTAATGTGAAAACTAAAAGGGGAAATAGGTCTTGATATAATCAAAGATAATAAGGGGTGTTTTTTTTAGAGGTATAGAACTTTTTTTTTTAATAGAACGCAACAAATTAAATGGAGTGACCAAAATCCACTCAGAATTTTTTGAGCTCCATCGCCAAACCGGGTGTCAGAAATCGCCCAAAATCGCCAAACGTCAATTTTGTTCAGTTTTCGTAACATTTTTTTTTAATTAAATTTTGCATACAAAAAAGCTAGTATTATATTTCAATCAAAAATCTCCAAAAACCTGAGAAAAAATACAAAAAAGTAGGCGAAAGTAAATTTCCTTTAGTTTCTGTTTTTTTTTAACATAAAATGAAAATCGTATTCAGCTTAAAAACTAAAATTAAGTACACAAGTCTATAAGATCGTAGACTTCAGCCTCGTCGATTTCATTACTGGTGTTTTGACCTGCATACTAACTATTAGAATTAAGTAGTGACTTAATATGAAATTCACTTCAAATGATAACAAAACAAAAAACATGTGAAAAAGAGTTGCCAGATTTTTTTTTATTAGTAATGATAACAAAAAATTAAAAACTGGTAAAAAAATCGCGGAAATAATATAAATGGTAAAAATAGCCAAGTTAATCGCCAAAAAGTCGCCAGTCGCCAAATGGAAAATCCCACCGCCAAACAAGTTTCAAAATCGCCTCGTTTGCCGAGAAATCGCCATATCTGACAGCCCTGTTATTAACTCATAAATTTCAAGGCGATTAACGTTAAAAATAATTTCTGACATATGGCCTTCGCGGCAGCGTCTTATGAACACCATTTTGTCGGTCCACTATTGCACCACTTTTTCTATCATAACCAGTCTTATTTCGTCAAAATTGTGTAGAATGTTGGCTTCTAAATGATCAATCGTTGCTGCTTTATCAGCATAGGCCAGAGATTGGAAGCACCCCCACAAAAATTTGTCCAAAAGTGTCAAATCACACGCACGACGTGGCCAATTCAAAGGTCAATTTGAGTTAATTCGACCACCAAAGGTTTGCCTTGACAAAGTGATGGCTTCTCGCTCTGTAACGCATATTTCATCACAAAATGATTTACAATGACATGAGGATTACAAAAATCTCGAATCATTTGCGTTCACCATTTACGAATATGTTGGCATCGGTTTCGGTTCTAAAGACAAATGGGCCGATGACGCCTTCGAAATGTTAACAGCACCAAACAGTGATTTTCTCTGGATGTAATGGAGTTTCCAGTATTGCAAGAAGATTGTGCTCTCGCCAAAAACGACAATTCGGTTTGTTTGCACAGCCGTAAAGCCAGAACTGAGCCTAAACGCTGAAGAGGATTCGACGATAAAAACATGGTTCAACTTCCAGTTGATTTTAAGCCAATTCATGGTCTTAATTCTTACACCAGTTGGATCTTATATTGATGTAGGCCAATTTCTTTCCTCAAAATTTTCCAAACAGTGGACGGGCCGAGAACGAGTTGCTGTGAATGGCCTCAGATCGATAAATTTGAGCCATCTGTGACACTCACTTCTTCAGCGCCGATTGCTTCTTTTGTACGCACGGATCGGGGCATATTATCCACAACAGTAAATGTGCTCATGAATCGATCCATGGTACTGCGTTTTAGCTGCTTTGATGGACGATTATGTGCACCGTAAACTTAACAAAGTACTGTAAGTAAGTTTGGTGAACAGAGCGGGATTTTTGGAAATAAATTTCCACGATTTGTAAACGTTGTGCCGGTGTAGGTCTGTGCGAGGTGATATGCCAAAATATTGAAAAAAGTCAAACATACTTCATTAACATGACAGCCAGTTTTACAGTAATCCCTATCGGTAGTTCTATACCTCTTAAAAAAACGTTTATTTTGTGTATATGTTTACCGTAAATAAATATTATAGTTGGGATAATCGAATAAAGATTTTTTTAATATATTCCAATTTTTCAAATATATATATATATATATATATATATATATATATATATATATATACTATATATATTACCATCTTTACATATCGAAAACCTATTTTTACTCAACAAAAATTATCTGAGAGAGTTTTAGTTTTCAAAAACTACTTACATCAAATCGCCTTCTTCTAATTTAAGATCACAGCTTGGATTGATTATCACATACGATAAATGGTTGCGTTTCTCGCTTACATCATCATAATCAATGGTGGGTAAATTCAATGATTCCATTCGACTTCTCACTAAATTCGCTATCTCTGCCCTCTCGATTTGTTGGGCGTGATTATCACGTGCCTCGTCGGCCAAATTGATCGAATACTGAAAAAACATAGACGACTGTTGTACAATTAGTTTCTCTTTATCCTTTTAGGGGATGTGGGAATAAATTCGTTATTAATTTTTCTCCGTTAATTAAAACACATCTACTAATTTTAAATAACACTACTGTTTTTCTTAGATATTAGTTTTTCTGTTTTTAAAACGATCAGATAGATCTTCTGGCACATAAAGTTTTTTTTAAAGCATTTTTAGTAGAAAATGTTGTCTGTTTGAGGTATCTTTTTAGTATTTAATGAACGAGGAAGCTTGTTTCAAACTATTTTGTACGATAAGCCTTTTAGTTAATTATTGTTAATAATAGAAAGTAATAGGTAAATTAAAGTTATTAAATATTGTAGTAAGGTGAGTTGATTTTGGAAAAAAGAGTTTAACTTTAACATGCTTCAACTACTTTTCTAAAATTTTAAAAATGCAACTTGATCATTCGCCATTCATTTAGTTGGTCAATAGAAATTTAAAGGCAGTTTCCTGTTTTTTTTTTTAATATTAAAACGATATTTTATAATTTACCTACCTTTATTCATAAGATACCAGGACTTATTTCTTAATACAATATTGTTTTTATAAATAAAAAAAAAACTTTATTATAATTTTTGATCTTAAAGAGCTTTTTGCAAAACTGAGTACCAGGGATGGCAAAGTGTAATTTAAAATTGTTCAAACTTGTTTCTTTACAGCTACATAAAAAAAACTTTGGTAGGCAAGTTCTTCGTAGTATTTCCCTAGAGGGAAGCGAACTGACACCAAAGTAGTCCCGTGATAAGTCTGTGGTGGTAGGGACCGGTTCCAGTTCTAACACTTCATATGAATAAGACCTATCACTTTTTTGTCATTGGAGGGGGTCAATTGACACCATTTAACCAGTCACAAATCTATTCTCAATGGACGTGTTTAGGGACAGTTACTAAAATGTAGTATTTTTCATTACGATGTAGTATTATTTCAATAAAACAAGTCCTAGAATTAAATTCAAGAGCCACATTTTAGAAAGTCCCAAAAAAATTTATCACACCACCGGTGAAGACTGTACTGTAATTCATTACTTTTTCAACATTTTTGTTCTTCATAAACCAGTTACATGATTGGTCCTCCTTTCACTGGTCATGAGTTCTTTCTTTTTGTACCAGTTCTATTTTCACAATTCCCAGGACCAGTCCGTTGGACCAATTGACACAAATTTCCCGCGAGTTACAACAGATTTTTATATAATACAAAAAATGTATACTCTAGAAAATCTAAATTATTTTTTATTAGTATGTTTTTATATAGTTGACCTTGTTCAAATAGATTAATTATTAGGCAATACATAAAAATTAAAAACTCGTGATTTTTGTTTTTACATTTTTATTTTTATTCCCAATATTTCGGTTTGCGTGGCTTACCATCTTCAGGGGTCTGAATATTTAAATATCTACATAAAATAATTATTATTAATATTAAACAAAAAACATAATTCATCAAAGATAACTATGTACATGTAAACAATTAAAAAATAATAACAAAACTTCATAAAAACACTTGTTTCACTTGCTCTAAGATTTTCTTATCTAAATCTAGTTTTTTGATCGTCTGTTTTTGTTTATTATTTGTCTGTATATGTGTGCACAATTTTCTGTATCTTGTCGGTAATTGAGACGAAGTTCTGGGTCAGTATCAATGATATGTAGCACCTCTAGTTAGAGCTGGCAAACAATCGATAGTACTATCGATAGTATCGATAGTTCTCTTTTTTTATTGGACTATCGATAGTTTATTTTCGATAGCGATACTATCGTTGAAATCTTTTTTAAGAAAATTATCAATAATTTTTTGTTTCTATCTGGCAACATATTTGCATAACCTTGCTTATCCTAATGTCAAAGCAAAAAATTTTACAAATGTATGTACCAGGGTTCTCAGATAATTTTTCACCTGAATCGCCAAATAGTATATCAAAAATCGCCAACGTTTGATATTTTTAGACTTTAGGTAAAACAGATTCGCCAAATATGAGTTTAGATAAAAAGTATACTAAAGTAATTTTACCCTTATTAAAGTTTTCTATATTAACTAATGTTTCTCAAACTAAAATACAAATTTTCGTTTAGAAATTTATATTGAAAGCAAAAACAAAGTTGAGTTGTTTTATTGTTGTTTCAATATATTTTCCCAAACGAAAACAGGCAGTTAGCCTTATTCTAGTAGTGTTTTTATATCATAGCATTTTTAACGTTTTAAAATAAATATCTTTAAACTAAGATCTGTAAATAGAATTTTGACTTAAAACTTTTTATAAGCGTGGTTTACTATGTATGTGAAAATAACTCGAAATATTATCAAATTAAATGTTCGATTGCCATTGACACTTTAATGTAATGTAATGTTCGACAATAAATACAGTAAAGAATAAGCCTGCGGGAAATTTGTGTCGATTGTTCTTAATGTACCTATCCCGTGACCAGTGATCACAATATTGTAATAAAAAGGAACGAATTGTGATAGGTGCAAACACGACACATCACCTAACTGGTGATAATGTGTTTAAAGAGTAGTTACTCCATAGGAAAGGTAATTGACACAAAACTAGTCATGTGACTGGATTTTGTGCGGGTAGTGGCTGATTCTATCTGCTTCTATTACTTTATATGAAGGGGACCATTCAGTGACCTGTCACGAAGTGTCAAAAAGGCGCAAATTAACCCCCTCCTAGGACATCGCAATGTTAAAGTGACAAGTCCCCTTCATATAAAGTGTTAGAACTAGAACCGGTCCCTACCACTTCAGAACTGTCACGTGACAAGTTTGGTGTTAGTTCCTTTTCCTCTAGGGAAATGACATAAAAGTTCTATTCTATTTTGATATTAATTTAACTTCGCAGGAAATATATTTCAAGTCAACACAGTCTTATAAACAATTCAATTACGAGTATGTATATGAATTATTTTTAAAAATTAGCCTCTTACACAGATGCGGTTTTGATTCTATATAAAAGCAGGGTTTTGAAAAGTGTTAAGTGAATATTTTATTTTTTTTTTAAATATTCTAAGTAATACTTATAAAAAAAAAGTCAGAAAGTATCTATATTGCGACTCTGCACACCACTTTAAAAATACGCTTATATAGAACGTGATACCAATGGAAATATTTTGAAAAAGTGACTTACTTTTCAATACAAATTAATTTTTTGCATACTACCCAGTGTCCATTACTATTCTTAAAATTTGAAAAATTCCACTTTTTATGCAATCGAAAATAAATTGAAAAATTACAACTTTTTTAGTGAAGATCCGAAGATTGTTATTAAAATGTTATTAATCCGAATTATTGCATACTATGTGTATATTTTAATCTATATTTGAAAAACTTATAGTTTGTGATAAGGAAAATGGCTGAAAATCTAAAAAAGATTAAACTTTATTCCAAATTTGGAAAATTGTATTTCTTTTAATTGCTACATGGAAACGTATGGTAATTATTTAAAAATTTAATTTAAGGATTCTACAAAGAGTTTGATACTATCGATAGTTTGTCAACAAACTATCGAACATATCGAATGTTGCGACTGTCGATAGTTTGCCAGCTATACCTCTAGTGTGATATCTCTCTTCTTGTAATACTTGTACTCGTTCGAAAT
Organism: Pollenia angustigena; assembly: GCA_930367215.1. Lineage (NCBI taxonomy): Eukaryota > Metazoa > Arthropoda > Insecta > Diptera > Polleniidae > Pollenia > Pollenia angustigena. The sequence goes on from OV884060.1 coordinate 198,142,732, forward strand.
GTGGTTTATGATTTGCTAGCGCAGTTTTTTGCTCAATAGGCTTGTCACAAGCATTTTGGTCAGATTTATGCGAAGATATTCTTGTCTTAAGTTTAGGTTTTGTCGTCCCAACGTATACTTTATTGCATATATTGGGCCCGTCACCACTACACTGAATTTTATACACCACATTTGACTTTTCTTCCTTTTTAATTTTCGATTTTGTCTTACTAAACAACTGATTCACACACAGAAAAAATTATTGCCGAATTGATTCAAAAAAACGCTTGTTTTAAAAATTTTTTTGATTTCTACAAATTTTTTTACTGATTCAATTAATAATTTTGTTTGATTTTTATTTAACCAACAAAAATGTTGACAACTATTCAAAAGTATAATATACGCGTTATTGGTTTCATGTTTCCCAATTTTGTATGAAATATTTAACGCTCCTTAATGTTGTCGTTTTTTTGTATTTTTGTATTTGGTCGTAAGTAACACTTCTTTATGTGAAATATAAGAACTACGACAAAAAACACATGCAGTCTATTTTTGGACGCTTTAAAAAAGTACAGCAATAAGAAAAATGATAAAACAGCGTGAAGAGGTTTGTAGTAAAAAAACAATAGCAGGTAAAAAAAACGTTTCATTCTTTTTAAACAACAGAAACAACAACAACATTATAGGAAACAAAATAAATTTTAAGTTGGTTTTAAAGTTGGTAAAGCAAACAAAATCCCGTATTAAATTTTTTCAAACTGTTTGGTTAAATACCTACATCAAATACAAAAATAGAATGATGACGAAAAACATATCGTGCCGGTCTGCCGCCGTTTTTGGTTACATTTCTTCTTATTTAGCAAAGGAAAGGATACAGCAACAGTGAGTGATGAAGAAAAACATTGTGTGTACATATAAATAAAACTTCGTTCAAAATTATTCCAACAAAAAATTTGTCTCAAAGCCAGCCGGCCGCTCTGCTCTGCTTCATCTTCTCCAACAGTGCTTGCTTGTGTGCGCGTCATTGATTGTGAAAAAACTTTTTTGTTTGATTCAGCAAAATTATTTGTTTGAAATTTATATGAATTTCAGTTAACTTTTTGTTTCATTCAGTTAAATTATTTGTTTGAAAAAATCGGTGTTTTTTTCAATAAACAAAATGCAAATAAATTGTTTGCATATGCGAATTTGTTTAAAGGACCGATTTCAGACAAAAAATTGTTTGATTTGACAAATTTTTTGTTTGAATTGGAAAAATAATTTTTTCTGTGCAGTGTTGTCCGTTTTTATATATATATATACCCTAGAGGGAAGCGAACTGACACCAAAGTAGTCCCGTGATAGGTCTTCGGTGGCAGAGACCGGTTCTAGTTTTAACACTTTCTATGAATAAGACCTATCACTTTTACATGGGGTTTTCATTGGAGGGGGTCAATTCACACCATTTGACCAGTCACAAATCTATTCTCAATGGACGTGTTTAGCGACAGTTACTAAAATGTAGTATTATTTCAATACGATGTAGTATTATTTCAATAAAACAAGTCCTAGAATTAAATTCAAGAGCCATATTTTAGAAAGTCGCAAAGAAATGTATCACACCACCGGTGAGGACTGTACTGTAATTCATTACTTTTTCTACCTTTTTGTTCTCCATAAACCAGTTACATGATTGGTTCTCCTTTCACTGGTCATGAGTTCTTTCTTTTTGTACCTGTTCTATTTTCACAACTCCCAGGACCAGTCTGTGGGACCAATTGACACAAATTACCCGCAGGGTATATATATATATACAAATATATATAAATTTTACTGTTGCTTTGCTGCATTGCCGTAAGAAAAAATATAGTTAAAGCAAAAGCAAAATAAAATGACAACAAGAAAATTAATTTGTGAAAAATAGTTTTATAAAATAATGGACCCAACCAAGTGTACGGTTTGCTATGATATGCAAAGTGTTTTTAGCCTACCTAAGGGAAATGCTTCAACATTTTACTACAAACGAAAATTGAATATGTACAATCTTACAGCATCCATTATTATGCCAAATATACCAACTTTTACTTATTGCGCCTTGTGGACGGAAGCTCATAGCGGTCGGAGTGGTAACGATATTGCTAGTGCTTTAATTAAAATTTTAAATGAATTGATAAAAGATTATCCACTAATTAAAACTTTGACATTATGGAGCGATTCTTGCGTACCTCAAAATAAAAATCAAATTAACGCAACCGCAATCAAAATGTTCTTTAAACAAAATAATATTGATGCCGTAATACAAAAGTCTTCAGAACCAGAACATTATTTAATTCAAGAAGTGGACTTTGTCCATGGTGTTATTGACCGGTACTTAAAGAATATTGAAATTCATAGTCCTCTTCATTTACTAAATTTGCTTAAAACAATGTCAAATAATAAAACAAAACTTAAAGTTATGGAAATGCTTCCGGAAAATTTTCGCACATACTCGTTGGAAGCAAATAAAATGGACTTTCGAAAAGTCCCTTTTGCTAAAATTAAAGTACTTCTATACAGTTAAAATAATGATTTATGTATATATTATAAAACTTCTACCAGAGATGAAAAATATAAAAATGCAATTTTGGTTAAGTCTGCATCAAAAAATTGTTTGAAAACTCCTGAGAATTTGTTGACGAATGTTTTGAAAATATCGAAACTATCATTTATTTCCAGCGATAAAAATAGAGACATAAAAGACTTGCTTATATTTCTTCCACGTGTTGATAAAGCTTATTATAAAAATTTACTCAATATTAATAAGTTTTAAATTTTCCTTTTTACTTTTGCATTATTTAAGTTGTTTTATTTGTGGCTTTTTATGTAACTTTTCATAACAGTAGAACTTTTTTTTCTGTTTTTGTAAAGTCAAATCAAATAAAAAAAACTATAAAAAAAAAATTCATCTCAACAACAAGTTACTCAATACACAGCAATAAGTATACGTATGCAGCACAAAAAGCCACTTTTTTAATTTTTTTTTAGAAAAGTGGCGTATGCGGCACAAAACAATATTTTTCATTTTCAAAAAAATACTATTAAATTCTAACTTTATTCATGAAAGTGCGCAAAAATTTACATTTTTCTTCAAAACATATACCGGAAGCAGTGGTAAAAATATAAAAAAATTCTATCGGGTACGTTTTGAGAAATCTTCATGTAAATCTTCTTTGTCGCTTTTCTCCACTCCGACTTTTTGGCATATGCGCCAAACCAATTCTGAGCTGACGACATGTTTTTCAGAAAAGAACATAAAAAAATGTAAAAGGCAGAATAAATGCAGAATTTTACTCAGAAAAGAAAACGCCATAAGTGACCGGAATTGAAGCAACAACTTGGAGCTGCATTGACAAGTTTTATTTAAAAAAGAATGTTTATTTACTCAAGTATTAAGTTTTTCTAAAATGATCGAACAAAAATCTCGAAATATAAAAAATTTCTGGATTTGGAATTATTCGATTAATCGATTAATTTTAAAATTTTATTCGTTTAATCGAATAAGTTAAAAATGCCCAATATCGATTAATCGTTTAATCAAACAAAAATTAAACCCGATCAAAAACTAAAACTTTAGTTCCTACGGCTCATGTCTTATTGACAAGATTGCAATTTTATAGGCGAGAGGGACGAGGGGAAAAGAAACGAGCACACAGATGCATGTACTGTCTTTACGTTTTGCTTTTTCATTCGTTGTTTAATTTTGTTATTGTATCAATATCAAAAAAGCACATGTCGCCAACATGACATGAATCATTTGAACGCCAAGAAAAAGGAAGAATCTTGTCAATAAGACATGAGCCGTATGAACTCAGACTTAGCGACGCTAACCGTAATATTGGGAATAAAAATATAAAAACAAAAATAATGAGTTTTAATTTTTGTTTATTTAGTGGACCTGCAGCCAAACAAAAATGACTAATAATTAATTATTTTTTATAAATACGGCAGTAAATGTTTTTTTAATTTCTGTTTACAAAAAATAGAACACTTATACACTTTTTACGCTGATCTACCATCGATTTGCGAAGACGTTAATTAATACCATCCCATAATCAATTCGTAGGGCTAACGTTCAACCTCTTTCAACGTCTTTACAAGATGTTCGCATCTTATTTAATTTAAATTTACGTCAAATCCCGATAATTCGTAGCACGATAAATCGTAATTCGCGATAATTTGTAATAAACAGTCGGTTCCTTGTAAAAATATGCTTAATTCGTAAAATGTTCATACATTTTGGTCCCCTCACTAATTAGTAATTTTTTTTTCAAATAAAATCTTCTTTACCTCTTATACATCGTAATTGTTTGCTAACTACCACTTATAATTCGTAATAAAAGCAATATAAACATGGAATGAATGACTTTTTGTTAACCGCTTTTTTTTGCGTGGGTTTTAGCTTTTGCTTGTAATTGTGTTTATTTTCTTAAGATTTTAAGATGTTTTTTCTTATCGTTTTAGTAAATAAATTGAAAAACTCCGTTAATTCGTATTTATTTTAACCTCGTTAAATCGAAAACCCGCTAAGTCGAAACCCCCTATAATTCGTTAGATATGACCGGTCCCTAACGATTACGAATTATCGGGAGTCCGCTGTACATACATACATCTTTCGATTACTAAAGTGTCATCACAAAATAAGTGCCAATTAGTTTTCTTATGATTGCAGCATCACTGACATTATGACATTTGTTTTGACTGAAAGAAAATGTGATAAGAAGATTCCTCCAGAACATCTTATATTATTTGCAAAAGCTGCATTACCAATTCGTTTTGTTCTTGCAATAATCCAATAAACCATTTTGTTTTTTTTTTCGTCAAAATTATTCGTGCTTCTTTTTATTTTTTGACAAGCAAAATTATGACATCTTCAATTGATGATAGACAGATGTTGTGATCAAATGACCCATATTTTATTTTAATTATTTGTATTTATTAAATTCAATGCTTTCGTTTTGTGAGCAGTTTAACTTCAATAGAGTCATAACTCAAAAAACCTGATTTTTAAGCTAATGTATTTCATTTTTGAATTTCCAGTGGAACAAAGGGCCGCCTACAAGCTTATAGTGTGAAGTTAAGCTGGAGGTCCACACCACACGTTACTCGCTTTTTCGCAGCATACGCAGCTGTCAAAAAAGTAGAATCTGTATAGTTATACGTAGTAAGTTACAAAAGCGTAGATTCCTTGAGGCGAAAAGTAGGTTTACTTTCTACTTTTGTAAGCGTTACAAGCAGCGTTCGAACAAATCAGCTGATTTTGACAAATTAAATTTTATTTTTACTTGTGCTGCTGCTGCATAAAAAGCGTTACATGTAACTTGAAACGTAGAACGCAAGTAAGGTTAGAAAAGCATGCGCTACGTGGAGGCGAAAATGGGTGGTATGGACCTCCAGCTTTAATCGCCATATCGTTTCTACATATTGTGTAAAAATTTCATACAAATATCTTGTATACTCAACTCTAGAGAGAGAGGAATTAAATTTAAGGAGCTAGAAAATTAAAATTTGAGTAATGACTCTATTGTAGCAAAGGCTCGATATGTAAACCTATATGAGGAGTCGCAGAATTATTATTAACGTATTTTTTTTCGAAAACGATTCGAAAAGCAGCAATTTTGGCAGTTAGTGAAATGGAATTTTATCTACTTTCATCCAATACCAAACATGACTGCATCGTTGCAAGACTGAAAATTTTATCTTATTTTTGAAGATTTTTTGACCAAAATATGATTCGAAGGTTTTTTTCTCAAATGAAGATTTTGTATTTTTAGCAATTTAGATTTTTAACTTTTAGTTTGTTGTTGTACACACATAATACATATTTTTTTTTAAAGTTTTTTAAACAGTCAATTTTTAAAACAATAAGGTTGTGTATCAGCTTGTGGTTTATTGGTTTTGCGCATAATTGTGCCCATTGCCTAGCATACACAAACATGCATAATTTTTTCTGGGCGTACAAAATATCAAAAAATCATCTTAAGCGGTTGTTTATTTTGGGAATATTGATGGAAAAAATTGTTTGTGAAAGGAAAAAACATATTTTTAAAAACTTTCATATATTAAAGAACAAAAAGTTCATGTATTTAGTACCAAAAGGTAAAACCAATGAAATTTAAAAAGCTTTTAGTTTGAAAATTTCACATTCAATGTTTATGATCATTTTTAAACAAAGTATATATGCATACATAAGTGCTTAAGAATATCTTTTAAAAGGTGTACCAACTAGAGATTGCTGTTCGGTTTTAACCGAAATCGAAACCGCGGTTTTAATGCCTACAAAACCGAAACCGAAAACCGACCAAACATCCTCGGTTTTAGCTTTTACTTTAAATATACATATATTTATGCCAAAAGAAATTACTAATTATAGGTACATAATACTCGTACCTTATTTAAAAAACTTTTTACATAACAGCCTGAAGCAATGGCAAGGTATTTCAAAATTCTTTAAATTTAAAATAAGTACTAAGAAGAACAAATGTTTCTTTTTTAATAAGTACTAAGAAGAACAAATGTTTCTTTTTTAATAAAAGTACCTGAATTGAAAAAATTGTATTACATACAAAAAAATTTATATGTATCAGAGAACGAATTTGTGCGATTGCAAAAAATTCGCATTAAATCAACAACATCAAATACACTCATTTGTGTTCATGCAATCAAACTTTCTCAGCCACACACATCGGTGTTGTTTTAAAATTCATTCAAGTCATGCACAGCGTATTGGCTTTGCCATTCATACCATGTTTAGCTTCGTTCGTCAATTATTGCGTTGATTAAAAAGCATTTACAAAGAAAAATACACAAAGATCATTGCTCTGATGACTATTCAGCAGCTGAAACAATTTCCATGGAATCAGAAGACGTTTTTATTTTTTATCATTTCTTAAAAAGTTCAGAAGTTCTGTATGTACAATGCATTGTTGTTATTGTTGTTAATGTTGCTTGTTACGCTTTTAAAAAAATACCCTGCAAATAATAGGACTAGTCCAAATACGCGTGTAAAATGTAGCCCACAAGGGACTAGGACTAGTCCAAAAGTAACCCAAACGTATGGAAAATCATGGTCTATTTAACATTACGATGTCCTAGGGCAGGACCATATAACCCAGCTTTGGATTACAAAGGAGTAGTATTAAAACTACTCCATGATATACTCAAGAGGATTAGTTTTGAAGTCGTTTAAAAACGAACACATGTCGTCCCACTACAAACAATTTTTAACAATGACATGGTCCATGCTTGCATTTTATCGGACTAGTCCAATGAGTAGTCCATTTGATCAAAATCAGGTGTCCAACTACAGTCAAATCCCGATAATTCGTACCCTGATAAAACGTAATTCCCGATAATTCGTAAAAAACTGTCGGTCCCTTGAAAAATTCTCGTTAATTCGTAAAATTTCCATACATTTTCGTCCCCTCGCTAATTCGTAATTTTTTTGTCAAATAAAATCTTCTTCACCTCTAATAAATCGTAATTGTTTGCTTACTACCACTTATAATTCGTAATAAAAACAACAAAAACATGGAAAGAATGATTTTTTGTTTACCACTATTTTATTTTTGCGTGGTTTTTTGATTCTGTGCGGGTTTATTTTCTTAAGTTCGGTTTGTTACATGAATAATTTTTATGTATAATTTTTATATATTTTATTTTTAACAATTGTTTGTTATATTTTTTTATTGTTTTAGTAAATAAATTCAAAAACCCTGCTTATTCGTATTTATTTTTTTTAACCCCGTTAAATCGAAACCCCGCTAAATCGAAAACCCCTATAATTCGGACGAAATGGCCGTTCCCTTGCGATTACGAATTATCGGGACTCTTCTGTAGTTTATTTGACTTTATGCCTACAACAATCACACCAACAAAGCGACTCGTACTCATACAAATTTACATTCGTCGTTGTGTCATCGAGTGGACAATGACTACTTAAATGCAAAAACAAAAGAATAAATGCCGTTTGATTTTAAGAAATTGTGTTATTGCGTGCGCAACAATTAATGCAAACAAAGCACAACAAACTCCCACATGCACAAATCAAATGTGTACAAAACGATGTCAAAATGAACTTTGTTTTGCAGGCATAGAGTTAATGTAAATTATAGCGTATGAGTAAATCAACAAAAATAGTGGATTTTGCAGTTCTCTGATATGTATGTAGTTTTACTTGGATATTTTCTAAACCGAAAACCGAACCGAACCGAAACCGACCGGTTTTAATCATTTTAAAACCGAAACCGCGGTTTCAAATTTTTACGGTTTTTAGCAAACTCTAGTACCAACATTATTTTAATTACTATTCCATTATAAATATATTTAGGAAAACCCATATACATATTTTCAAAAAGCTTTTTTAAATGCAATTTTCTCAAAATGCCTCCGATATAACAACGGTATCAAAAAATATAATATTTGATTGAGAACCCTTACAATTTCATATGATGTATGAGCTTCATAGCTCCCAAACTAAAATCTTCTTGCCCAAAATTTATATACCCATCTCTAATTTTAGAATTAAGTTACTTTCAATGAAACTTCTTTATTAAGATGGACTTTTTTACGTTCTTATTTATTATTAGTTAAATGGATTTTAAATGTGTTTTTAGAACAAATTTTATTGAAAAAAAAACTATAACTAAAAACACAGTTTAAACCGACAATCCAATTTTGTAACTAATGAATGTAATTAGTTTCCATAATAAGAAGTATCCCAATAAAAATTTTTATCATATTGCAAAGCACTAATGGTACATTTAAAAAAATAAGCGCAGAATTATGCGCTACGCAATAAGACATACAGAAATGCACTAAAGTAAGTGAAAAAACTCTCAACAACTTTTATAAAAAAAAATAACATTTCAAGTGCTACGGCATTCCCTTACTAAGAAGCAGGTTTGTAAGGGAGAATACTAAAAAATAACTGTATCAAAACATTCAGTGTGTAAAGCTGATCGTTACATCCAACATTTTTTTTATGCGCTGAATAATGCGCTTCATGTGTCAACAATGTATTGCTTCAAAGTGGGTACTCGCCATATAAAATTCATGTCTTCCGTATGCGCAATGGTAAGCGCAACTCTTATGTTTCTCCCTTACAAACCTGCTTCATTGGAAGCTCCATTTTTTACTGGGATGTTCTTATAAAAAAATAATTATTTTTAATCTTTTGTTTTTGTTATAAAAAATTTGAAGATTTTTCTCGTCAAAATAAGATTTTTTTCGCTAAATGAGGATTTTCCTGCCAAATCTTCTGGCAACGCTGCATGACTATGAAGGATAAAGTTAAGCTTTTGCATTAATTCTCATTTTTTGTCAATTTCTACGCTCCGTGCGTTTGGTCTGGGCCATAGTGGGTGATAAAGCTTAAGAAGAAGTACAAAGGTATTAAAAAAAATGTGTTTACATTTATGATCATATTTTAATAATGATCGGCTCCATTGTGCAACTTAAAACAAGTAAGAAAGTATAGTCGGTCAAGCCCGACCATATGGTACCCTACACCACAGTATTTAAAAACACATCATGCTTATGTGTCCATGTAAATATGGATTTATCTATGTTTATTAACTTCATGAAAATCGGTTCGAAAGTTTGTAAGAGGCAGAAATTGCTCCCTGCCTCCCCTAGTGGTCCTATTTTAAAAAACTATATAGATAATGTGTCTCTATAGATATGGATCTATTTATGTTTTAAATTTCATTAAAATCAGTTTGAGAGGCAGAAATTGCCCCTAGCTCCCCTCGTGGTCCGATTTTTTTAAACATTTATACATTTTGTGTCCATTTATTAGATATGGTTCTTTCTATGTTTTAAATTTCATTTAAATCGGTTTGATAGTTTCTGAGAGGAAGAAAGTTCCCCCTATCTTCCCTCGTGGTCCTACGATTTCGCCCATTTTCAATAGGCTTGGTCCTTGTACCAATAAGAACCTATGACCCAAATTTTATCAAATTATCTCCAAAATTGCGACCTGTACTTCGCGCACAAGGTTACATGGACAGCCAGCCGGACGGACATCGGTTGTTCGATTCAGAAAGTGATTCTGAGTAGTTTGGTATACTTTAAGGTGGGGCTAGGACCACTATTTTAAAGCGTTACACACATCAGCAGTCTCCACTATTGTGGTGTGGGTATAAAAAGGAAATATTTTAAAGATATTTTTTTAAACATATTCTGTCAATGCTTTTATTACACCAGTTTTTTTTTGCTGGATTTAATTGGGAAATTAAAAAAAGTCTTTAAATTTTTCAATTTTCATTTGCATTTGAACTTTCTAGATCACATATTCCCTAAAGCCTCTCATACACGACATGTTTTTTACATCTGACTTGTCAACATCTGACTTGTCTGCCTGCATGTCAGAATTTTTGTTTTACAGAAGATTTATAATATTCGGTCACAAACGTAAATGTTGATTGCTTCTGATACACGCAGAGAAAAAACATGTTTTAAAATGGTAACCTTCAACAAAACTATTTTTAAAGAAAATGTTTAACATATTTTGTGTAATTTGACTAGATTTTTATCACCGACAACCGTATTATGGTTAAATTAGTCCTCCATCAAGAAGCCACAACCATATTATGGTTGCTTCTAATTGTGACAATTTTTTGTTTTTAAATTAACAATACTAGATTTCTCTTTACAAAAGAAACGTGCTATGGTTGAAAAACAACCATATTATTATAAGTGTTAAACATATTTTAGTTATTAATAACCATACATGTTCGGAGGCAACCATAATATGTTTGTGACTTGCTGATGGATGACTAATGCAAGAATAATATGGTTGTCGTTGACAATAACTAATTTGGTTAAATTAAACAAAATCTTCTTAAAATTTTTTTTTAAAAATAGTTTTGGTGAAGGCGACCATATTGAAATATGCTTTTTCTCTGGGTGTAAGTATACAGGGGTGTGTTGGAAATCGAAAACGCAAGAATTTGGAAGTTGTTTTTAATACACTTTTAATCAAATTTTTATAATATTTTTTATAAAATTCTGTTTAATAGATAACTATTTGTATAATATTTGCCATAAAGTTCTTTTATTACAGAAATCTTGGTAAAAAACGACTTGTAAAATTCTTGCGTTTTCGATTTCCATCACACCCCTGATAGTCCTGGTTTTTCACATAGTTTTTGCAGACACCAAAGTCGTTCGCGGTTTTAAAATGGCAAGTTGCCGCCACAAAAGTGATTGTTGCACCGTAAACGAGTTAATTCATCTTAGAGCTTTTTTCTTTAAGTTCAAAGATATCAATTTTAAATAAAATAATGAAACTTTTTTAAATACACGCAGAGAAAAAACATGTTTAAATATGGTCACCTCCAACAAAACTATTTTTAAATAAAATTTTAAACATACTATGTTTAATTTAACTATATTATTGCCAACGACAACCATATTATGGTTAAATTAGTCATCCATCAAGAAACCGCAACCATATTATGTTTGTCTCTAAACATGTTACGATTAAATATGCCAATAATTTGTTTTACAATTAACAATAGTATTTTACTCTTTTCCTAGATCAACATGCTTTGGTTGAAAACCAACCATTCTATTATAAGTGCTAACCATATTTTAGTTATTATTAACCATAACATGTTCGGAGGCAACAATAATATGGTTGTGGCTTCCTGATGGAAGAGTACTTTAACCATATTATGGTTGTCGGTCACAATAATATGGTTAAATTAATCATAATATGTAAAAAATTTTATTTAAAAATAGTGTTGTTGGAGGTGACCATAGTTACCCAGTTGTCAAAATGGTCATAGACGCAAATGTCGTCAACGATGTCTTCAGGACATTTTTGAATTTGTCGCCTTTATAACATAGATGACGATAACTTATGTAACAAAACGTATTTTTTGTCGTGCTCAAAATCGTACTTACAACTATTTTGGAGACATTGTTTTAAATTTATTTTGAATAATACTTTATTGAGGGCAACGTTAGTGAACATTGCATGCATTTCGTCGTGCTTCAAACCGCATTGGCGACAAAATGCATGCAATGGTCGCGTACGTTGTCCTCTACTAAAAAAAAAAATAAAAACTGTAAATTTGTACGTAATTTATAATAAAAATTTCTTGATATTTTGCTTTTATTATCATTATTTTTGATATTGAAATTTAAAAAAATTAATAATCCTGGCTGTTAAAAACTTTTTTTTGCTCTCCTTTAGTTTTGAAATTTGACATACGTGAATTGATGGGCCAAGAAGCACAAGCAAATTAATGTTCCTGCTAACTACATTGCCATATGTTAAGTTCAGAACCCATTTCCTACTTGTTCAAATTGAAGGTCTGACTCTCACTACACAGCCAAAACCCCTTATTTTCGAGCCCAAACTCCCAAACTCTACTGCCATTTCATTAGCGGTGTTGTTGCAGTGACCAGGGACCTTGTATACACTCACTGCATCCTCTTCTAACATTTCGCTTAGAGCTCAATTCACTTGTTGGAATTCACAGGCCATCAAAGTCATAAGAGCTGTTGTCCACATAGTGGCCGTCGAGCCCCAGCAATGTTACCTTTTAACAATTCTACGGCCTTCAAAATCCCTAAAACCTCCGCCAAAAATATATTGCAGTCGTCTGGAAGCCTATTTAACCTTTTGGTATCTATATCCTCAAGGTAGACCCTTTTATCCGCTCCCCTTATCCTGAATATATCGACCATCTAAAGTATCGCCGATATTTCGGTATCGGTGTTCGTTACTCCCTAATTGTCACTTACCTTTCGACGACTAAATTGCAGATAGTGTCTACAATACTGTCCACAATCAACGACACTATTAAAGTAATGTCGCTAATCGGGCATCAACGACTTTATGAGAAAAAAGTCGTTTATATAGTCGCCAATAATAACTTTAACAACATTGTTACCCATATGATCATCAACGACAATGTCGCTTACATTGTCGTGTACGACTTAAGTGCCCTTTGTTCGAAAAAGTCGTCGACATGGGCTGTCACCAACATGTCGTCAGGGATTAACTATGGGTCTTGTACGCGTCATCGACGTTGTCTTGAAGACATGGCCATCTGGGTAAACATGTTTTTTTCTCTGGGTGTATGTATGTACATAATTGCTATTAAATGGCTAAAGAAACATACATCGGTATTGTAAAATATCAACATCAGCCGGCTTATGATTCCGTCAACAGGGAACCGCCGCTGCCTGTTTCCTCACAACATAGACTTCTAAAGCCATAGTTTTTCATAATAAAAACAGCTAATGTCGGATGGTTTGTCAGAGGCAAATAGACCACGCTCTTATTGAAATTTTGTCAGACGCCTTCGGGTCTGACTTATGTATATAGAAGCAATGTTATACAGCTTACACACGAAATGCATTAATGTACTGGTCAATTTGAAAAGTCAGATGTGAACGAGAGGCTTAAATAATTTGCTATATTTAAAATTAAAAAAAAAAAAACACAGATATATTTCAAAACTACTTACGGCTGATCCCTTGCGATTGGTGCAGCCACCCAAACAGGTAGTTGATTTATGATGTTGATGGGAATGATGCGATTGTGGGCCACCCGAAGATGGTGGTCGATATGTAACACTGTGCAATACTTCCTTACTACCTTTTGACGAATCTGGCGTTGCATTAGTTTCCTCATCATACTTTTGTTTTAGTAATTTTATGTTATGATTTCAATACAGTTTTTTTTTTTTTTAGTAGAAGTAGTAGTACAAAATACGAAAAATATGTATTTTGTGTTTTCATTAGAGGAGTTAGTTACAAGCCAAAATGAGCAAGATGAAAATTTTTAAAAATATACAAAATGAATGATAGAGTTTTTATGTTTTTTTTTTAATAAAAATATAGTATAGGTTTTTAATGTTATTCATAATAAATTGTTTATTTAATAAACTAAATTGAAATATTTTAACAAGTATTTAATTGAATAATTTAATATATATAAAACACTACACAACTATTATAAAACTAAATATTTAAATGTATACTTTTTTCTCTAAAGAAAATAAAAACATAAATCAATTTACAAAAAAAGTCATGCTGAATTTGGTAACGACTAAATAACAACAACTCTCCAAACTAACAACTGCAGTACATGAAAAAACTTTAAATAAAAACATACTCTGTGTATAACTAAACTAAAAAAAGGTTATAAAAAATTTATTAGAGTGGTTGTTGTTTTTGTGGTGGAGGAAAATAAATCTAAAATTGATAAATGTTTTAGTTTTTAGTGAAAAAAACTAACATTGTATATGCAAGCTTGTTTAATAAAAAATTTATTTGAAAAAAAATATATATTGTAGAATAAATTAAATAGTTTAAAAAAAATATTTAAAATACTTTAAAAATATGTGCTAGAAACAGTGATGGAAAATTCAGTACTATGGTACTTTTTTCAGTACTTTTTCCTTTCAAAAACACCACGGTAGCCCCAAGTCCGTTTTAGTACACTTTTCTTGTTATGCTTCTCTGTTTAGAAAAGTACTAACTCCGACATAAACCGTTGAAATTCAAACTCCGACTCCTAATTTAACCTTAATGCTAAATGTATGTATATTTAACTGGTCCTTATTCGACTTTAAACTATTTTTTTAATGCAGTACCTTTTAAATGGTTAAATTTAGCAAGACTCCGATACAAAAACCTCAACTCCGACTCCACAGCCCTCTTGACAACATTGCCTACACAAAATGTATTCTTATCAAAAGTATAAATGCTTGTTGATATATTTTAATGTCAGATATCCTCATCAGAATTTTGCTGTTGATATTTAGCCAACCCGGTTCATAAATGGCAGAGGTATGAGCAAAAAAAAAAATAATGAATTTTAGTTTTTTATTTTAAATTTATTTAAAAAAAAAATATGTTTGAAAAAAGTACCAAAATGTTGAAAAAGTACTCTTTTACTTGGTGGTCTGTACCATCAAAATTTTTAAAATTTTCCATCACTGGCTAGAAAGGTAAAATGTACGAAGGCGAATGATTATTTAAAAATTTCAGTTTTTATTAAGTATACGCAGTGTGGGTGGGGGTTGGTCTTTTAAAATAGCCAGGGACGGCAAATGACGACTATTTTTCAATTTTAAACTAAAAAATCCAACTAAAAAGAAGTTCCACGTGCCTAAAAATTAAACCAAGATAATTCTTGTTATGTGGACTACTTTAATTGTTCAAGTTTTATTAAAAAAACTCAACTTTAACGATAATATTTTGAGTTTAATTTATTCCTTAGGAAATTAAATTTACTTTTGAGTTTTATTTTTTTTTGCTTAGAAAATAATTTTTGAAGTTTTATTTTTTGCTGGGAAAAGTAATTTTTAAATTGAAAAAAAAAATACAAAATAAATTTGTTTCCTGGCTGATTATAACAAAAAATACTGATTCAAGAAAACGAAGAGCACACAAATGTTGCTCAAATAAGGGCAAATAGAAGTCGAAGTAAGCATTTAATGGGAGCCGAAGTATGTGCACATACTTATGTTCAAGGCGAATTCATGTATAGGGTGGTGGCGATATTATCGGGTGATTTTTTAGCTATCATCTTTTTGGCAACACTGGTTTAAACAGCTGACGCACGTTTCGTGTTTTGTTTCACTGTCAAACATCTTCAGTTTGGTCTATAATTTAACCATGAATCGTCTTACAAACGAACAACGCTTGCAAATTATTGAATTTTCTTATCAAAATGCGTGCTCTGTTAAGAAAGCTCATCGCGCGCTTCTTGTGTTCAGCGGCGAAGCTCATTTTTGGCTCAATGAGTACGTTAATAAGCAGAATTGTAAAGAGCTACAAATGCATCCAGAAAAAGTCACAGTTTGGTGCGGTTAATGGGCTGGTGACATCATTGGTCCGTACTTCTTTAAAGATGATGCGAATCGTAACGTAACTGTGAATGGTGAGCGCTACCGTGATATGATATCCAACTTTTTTTTGCCCAAAATGCAAGAGCTTGACTTGCATGACATGTGGTTTCAACAAGACGGTGCCACATGCCACACAGCACGCTTAACAATGGACTTATTGAGAGGCGAGTTCGGTGAACATTTTATTTCACGTTCGGGACCGGTCAATTGGCCGCCTATATCATTCGATTTAACGCCTTTAGACTATTTTTTGTGGGGATATGTTAAAGCTCATGTCTATACACACATGCCCTCTTCAATTGGCGCATTGGAAGACAACATTGAAGCATAAATGTTATGAGATACCGGCCGAAATGTTGGAAAGAGTATGCCAAAATTGGACTAAGCGGATGGACCATTTGTGGCGCAGTCACGGTCAACATTTGCATGAAATAATCTTTAAACACTAAATTATATGGGCCGTTCTATCGATTCAAATAAAGATTTTATGCATTTTTCTGAATTTGATGTGTTCTTTTTTTAAAACTTTCCACAACATTGTATTCTATTTGTAGCTTTCATTGGTCGATATGTAAGAAACCCAAGTAACTTTTGATATTCCTCTCTCTTATTTAGAAAAAAAGTAACAGATCTAAGCTTTCTACGACACCTTAAAAATTAATTCGCCCTGCTTATGTTGTTTAAAAAACCAAAACAAATTTTTGTTGTTTTTGTTTTGCATACAAAATTTCACTTGTCGTCTTTAATTCTTGATGCGACATGAGCTCCTCTTCGTTCAAGAATGCTTCTGCCATCGTTCATTGTCACATTGGCAATCAATCGTGCTGCTTTTTTCTCCCGCTGTGCGGCTACTAGCCTACATTTGTTTTTTATTTTATACACGGTACAAGTTTTATCGATGTAATGAAAACGGGCCCTAAGACTACATAGTTTGCTTAAATAAAGTCTGACAAATAATACAATAAAAAAATTTCAAAACGATAATGGCATTTTATTAATACACATTTAAAAAAGTGAAAATTGTATGCAAATCACTAATTAAAACGCAATATTTAAGAAGCATCAATTTTACGGCTTTAATGTAATAAAAGCTTTTTTTGAATTCACTTTATAGATTAAGAAGTACTAAAACTCCATTAAGTAGGACCCACTCAATTGAAATTCAGTTAAAAAGATTTCAATTTAAAAATATCATTAAGCCAAATTAAAAGATTTTTTTTTTGGCTTTACTTAAAACTAAAAAGTATTTTGGCTAACTATGAAAGTTATCACACGAATAAAATGTTTGGCTAACCAATTTAGGTTATAATGCCAGGGTATCACACAATTTCCAGTGCGTCAACCACAAGACCTCGTTCGACCTAAACCTTCGTATAGGAAGGCGAGAGCTTCCAGAATCCGTTCCGGAGTATTTTTTAAAAAACGTCTGAGTTATATTTCGTACTTCACCAGTCACGTTGAGTTATTAACGGTTCTCCACCAGACAAACCCTTGAATTGAGGTTAAAAACGATTGCACAAAATCAATGGTGACAGCCGCAAAAACCGTAACTCGGTACAGTTATACGACGCCAAGCCATTAACCAAGAACGACCTGATTGTCCTTTAAAAAAAAATGACAACGAGCGCGAGCTGCTTCTCCACTCAGAGCAGTTTTACGAGTGGTGAAATTAAAAGATTGTAAAAAACAAATTTTGTTCCTGCTTATATGAATGTATGTATAATATGGGTGATTCACATTTCAAATGCTTTTTTCGTGTCCTTGAAAAATTTGATAAAATAAACACATAAATTGGAAAATTTTATAAGTGTAAATTCGTTCCTTATGTCTTTATAAAAGGAACACGAAAATACTGGTTTTAGTTTTTTCATAAGTCCATTTTGCTTCCATGTCGCTGTTCCACATTAAGAAACTAGGAATCTCACAAAGTACGAGGGTAAATTTAAAACAGCTTTAAAATATTTGCGTTGGGTTTAACTATTTTGTAGATCAAATACTTATTATAATTTTATTTAATCATTTGCTGTTGCCCGCAGTTTTGTGTATTGAGTGTTACATATTTTTAGTATTTTTTTTATTACTTTGTTTAATTGTTGAAATCGCATTGAAAACATGCACGAAAAAAAAGCTTCGGTTTGTCATTCTAAAGGCGTTATTCCATAAAAAATGTTTCAGGTTTATATCGGGTAATTTTTTAAGAGCTATAGGAAAGTTAAAAAAAAAAACACATAAAATTCAGAAAAATGCATAAAATCTTTATTTGAATCGATAGTACGGTCCATACAATTTCATGTTTGAAGATTATTTCAAGCAAATGTTGACCGTGACTGCGCCTCAAATGGTCCATCCGCTTAGTCCAATTTTGGCATACTCTCTCTAACATTTCGGCCGGTAAATGCTTCAATGTTGTCTTCCAATGCGTCAATTGAAGCGGCCATGTCTGTATAGACATGAGCTTCAACATAGCCCCACAAAAAATAGTTTAAAGGCGCTAAATCGCAAGATCTAGGCGGCCAATTGACCGGTTCCGAGCGTGAAATAATTGTTCACCGAACTCGCCTCTCAGTAAGTCCATTGTTAAGCGTGCTGTGTGGCATGTGGCACCTTCTTGTTGAAACGACATGTCATGCAAGTCAAGCTCTTGCATTTTGGGCAAAAAAAAGTTGGATATCATATCACGGTAGCGCTCGCCATTCACAGTTACGTTACGATTCGCATCATCTTTAAAGAAGTACTGTCCAGTGATGCCACCAGCCCATAAACCCCACCAAACTGTGACTTTTTCTGGATGCATTGGTAGCTCTTGCAACGCTGATCTTCACTCCAAAATCGACAATTCTGCTTATTAACGTACTCATTGAGCCAAAAATGAGCTTCGTCGCTGAACACAAGAAGCGCGATCAACTTTCTTAACAGAGCACGCATTTTAATAATAAAATTCAATAATTTGCAAGCGTTGTTCGTTTGTAAGACGATTCATGGTTAAATTATAGATCAAACTGAAGATGTTTGACAGTGAAACAAAACACGAAACGTGTGTCAGCTGTTTAAACCAGTGTTGCCAAAAAGATAATAGCTAAAAAGTCACCCGATAAAAGGTTTGTTGAACAAATTTTTATAGAAAACTCGTTTTATAAACCTTTTTTAAAACTGAAATATTTTTTATGAATAAGGGGTAAATGATTAAAAGCTTTTAAATTTGTAAACAATTATTATATTGCAAAATTATTCATTAAACGACCGTGGTTTGTATCCTAAAAATTTATTGAGTGTTATTCGAAATTTTTGTAAATAATTCAGAATTTTATGGTAAAACGCATCGAAGATTATGTATCACATTTGTTACTACTTTAACATATAGTTTGTATTGTGAAAAAATATGCAATTCGTACAGAAATGTATTGAGCGTTACATTGAAAAAAGTTTTAAATAAAACTTGTCTGTTAATTTAAGACAGGTAAACAGGTTAACACCAGCAGAAGAAAAGATATATTTTTTTAATTGAAGTAATCCACTTACATGTTTTTTTTTAATAAAAATAATTTATTTGCTCGAAGGACTACATATTGTTTAATTTTGTGTGGAATTTAATGAGAAGCATGGAAAAAGTTTACATGACCGATGTGACTTTATTTGAGCTCCATACCTCAGTTGCTAAGCACTATGGGAAGCTCATCAAGTCCATGTGAAATTTTATTCCGATGGAATAATTTGTTCAAAATAACGGTTTTATTTCCAAAAGGTTCATTGTAGTTTTTATATGTCTGAAGAAAACATAAGACAGATCGCATTTTGGTACGAACAATTACTTGAGATTCGATTGATTTTGATATTTTATGTTTTATTTCAAATAAGATTTTCCTGAATACATTTCTAGAAAGAATAGTTTTTAAAAATTATAACTTTGAACTTTTCCGTAAAATCGAAATTAAAAAAATCGAATTAAAAATATTACAATTATTTTAGTAAAAACCATTTGCCTAGCGAAAGCTAACGTAACGCTCAATACAAAACAGTGTTGAAAATTCGAAAAGAAAACACAAAATGTACACTTAAAATGAGAATCACCCATATATGATATAAAAAAGTTATATTTTGTTATTTCTTATAAAAGACAAAAATAGTCCGAATTGTTTAATTAAAAAGTTTTTTTAACAAAAACAATATCACAACTTTAATTTACACCAAATGCCATTTAAATTTTAATGGAAAATAGCCATTAACTACAAAATTGTCTACGACTGCAAATCAATAAATAAAAATTGAATTAATTGCTTTAAATGAAAAAAAAAAACTAAAAAATCAGGTAAATTTTTTATGTATTTAAGTGATTTATTTGTCCTTGTTTTTGTATTTTTACTCCTGTCAATGATGGTCATAAATGCATTAAATGGAAAAGATTGTAATTGAATAATAATGGCGTACAAAAGCACACTCAATTTTTCAGTTACAGACACAACATTTTTTTTTTTATAAAATTATATTTAAAACAAGTTAAAGTGCTATATTCGGCTGAGCCGAATTTTTTATACCCTTCACTGCTGTATTGAAAGGCCAAGTGTTCCTTAGCTCATATGTTAAGGGCGCTGTCGAGCTTAAATTCGCTTTCCGGGAGCTTATTTGTATAAGGGCTTAATTTTGTCAATTTAGATTTCTGTTGCCAACGACCCTAAACTCGGGTGGACACTTGTAAGGGGACCAAGTGAAATCCAGTACGATTTGGCTGATTTTTAATATTATTTATTCCTGGTCTTTTTATCTCATATGGTATGGACGCCACTATGCTAAAAGGGAGACAAAGATTTCGATTTTATGTGCCTGGTAAGATATTAATTCGGCATCAAGTGCATCAAGTGCCACGTGGTGTCACCCGTCAACAGCTAGACGTTTTTAGTTGGCTAAAGAATAGGGCTAAAAATAAATTACACTGTTCTTCTAAGGAAGTTTATTAAAATATTAAGAGGAAATTAACTACCTAATTTAGAAATGATTGATAAGATCAACGGCACCCTTGATGTGGGTTCGAAAACCTTAAGATTGATCCCCTTTGATGATTAACATGGTGCAAGGTTACAATTCAGGACAAGGTCATGCCTGGGAAACGTAAGGATTCAAAAGATGTTCATAAATGTTTAAAATGTATGCTGGCAACAGTAATGCTAATTAAAGAGAAGCTTTTGAGAGATTTTAGAAGATGTATCTTTTCAGTTTAAAAGTTGTAACCATGTAGTTCCTCGTAACAAAGAAAAGGTAGGGGCCGGAGGTGCATGGCAGTTTACTGTTGTGTTGATATTCTTTCCTCGTACATTAAAAACCTACGACGAGCATGTTGTTATGCATGCCACTTAGATACAGCAAACATTTGAAATGACAGGGCTCTTGAAGTTTAAGGCTTTCCTGAGTCTGAGGTACTGACCAAATCACCCTCAAAGAGCAATTTGGAGCCACGGACTGTCATGTAGCCCCAGTGAAGTAGCACACTGATTGACTATGTGGATGTAGGAGTCTACTTACAACTCCTTAATAGGGGTGCTTTTAGAGTGCACGTGGTGACTGAATGGTTCTCTTTAAATGCAAGGAAACTGATCTAAGGATTGTTGCGAAACTGTTAGGCAAAATCGCAACAGTGGAGGTTAGATAGCTCCAACTCCTAAACAAGTGGAGATATAAAGTTAACTGATTAATACCCAAATCGCTACCTATTTTATGTTTTGTTTTATCTACATACAAAGGGGCTCCTAGTCAAAGCAGAACTAAGTTAACAAAGTGGTTGAGATCTACCGTGAAATTGAGCCATAGAGCAGGAATTTATGTAAATCATATCCACATTTGTGCTGAAGGCATTGTTTCGTGAAAAAAGCGTGCTTCTTTCCGTATAACTAGATAATTTTTGGACCGATTTTGGTAATTTTCACTATTTGGATTCTACTTAGTTTGTTTAAAATGAAAGTGAAAATATTCAGTAAATAAATTATAACTGCGGAAAGTGTAGGTTTTTGGGTAAAAATTCGAGGCAGTGGTGATATTTTGCTCATCACTCAGCCATTGGAAGACCGATCTGGCCGAATTTAAGTAACAATCTTTAGTGGAGTACATGTGTAAAAAACAACTAGTCCCCTTTATATTTTGGGTATGCGTGAAACTTATTTGAACATATATACGGAAAGGCGGACATCGTTAAGCCGACTTCGCTTACGATAAGGATCCAGAATAGATCTATATATGTATATGTTTACTTTATAGGGTTACATATGTATGCTAGGGCTATAACTTTTTGACAATTTTGCGAATATCAAAAACGGCATAGTATAGTCGTGTATAACATTAAAAGTTATTAATAAAAAATTTGATCATTTTTTCAAGTTGTTAAAAAAGTTCACGCAGGGATCGTGTTGAAGTTTGAAAACAACAATTTTTATCTCACGGAAATTTTAAAAAATATACACCTGATATTTGCATATATTTCTATACGTATCACTTAAATGCTGTTTTGGAATTTATCCACTGCTTAAGATTAAAAAATTTTTCTACGGTTTACAATTCATCTCGGTTCAAAATGGCTTGGAAGGTTGTAGAAATTTGCTTCCCTGCGTGAGGGTTTTTTTCGCAAATCGACGGGAGGCAGGCGTTTTCATTACTAAAACATTCTCGGCCACTCCGTGGTTCTATGCCAAAAGGGTATAATAAAGTAATAAGATTATAAGAAGACTTAAACAGGTTTAGGGTTATGGGTAAAAATAAGAGGCAGTTGTTGTTTTTTTTATTATATCTTAGCCACTTTTGGGCTAAATAGCAATCTATGCCGAACTATACGTGACGTAGATATATATCAACCAAGTTGCCATCATATCTGGGGTCTTCGCAAAACCCAATTCAATAGACACATGGTCAGGCGGACATCGTTCAATCAGCTTCGGTTCTAGAAGGTCTTGGAATATATGTATTTATGTATGTATATACTTTATAAGATCTAAAATCGCTATTTTTGTTATAACAAACGAAATGTCAAATTTATATACATTAGGGTGGTTATAAGAAATTAATGTTGATTTTTCCGTCGGGGCAACCCCCAAATATGTGCCAATAGCATAAATAAAATGCGATTGACAAAGTTTCAGCCCAATCGGATAACGCTAACATGTGCCTCATTGAGAATAAAATTAAGGAAAAACAGCGATTTTTCACTAAAATTCGTATCCGATTAGGCTGAAACTTCATCAATCGCATTTTCTAGCCTATTGGCACATATTAGGGAGATGCGCCGATGGAAAATCCAACATTGATTTCTTGTAACCACCCTAATATACATATACCCTTTCTACTTGTAGTGAAGGGTATATTCAAATTTTTTTGAAATTTAATTGAAAAAATAATAGAATTATAAAATATAACAAAAATTACAAACATTTTGCTAAAAAAGTTATTAAATTAAAGTTTTATAAATTTTCTAAATCTATAAACTGGTTTGAAAATGACAGCGATGTTAAGAGGTTTTTTTTAATGTTTGCATGAATTCATATATATGTGTGTGTGTGTGTGTGTGAGTGAGTGTGTATGTAGAAAAGTGTTTTGTTTTTAAACGACCATTTTAAAATTAATTTAAATGAAAATGTACAACAACAACAAGCGCACACCACTTAAAATTTCTTTTTTCTTTCACTTAACACACAATCATTCACTTTTTTGTTTTTGTTTTCGTTTCTGTTTACATTTACATTTTAACAACATCAACAACAAATAACCGCAATATAACAACAACAATAAAAATAAAATGAACTAAGCTCGCTTGGGAGTCAATACAACAACAGAAAAAAGTAAGAATTTTATGTACCAACAAGTCTTATAGGAAAAACAAACAAGAACAAAACAAAAACAATTTAAGAGAACAACGAAATAAAATGTAGAGGCAAAGGACTCACTGCGTGCGTGTGCGTAATTATCAGTTTAAAGTCCAATACAATTATGATTTTTTCTTTTTTATTATGTATTATTGTTTTTGTTTTTTTTTAAGTGTTATTAGGTCTTTGTTATTAATATTTTTAAAAAATAGTCTATTAAAACCGTTTTGTATACCGTTAACGTTTTTTCTTTACGCTTAACTGTATTTTAAATTTTAGTTGAATATTCATGTTCAAGTATGTTGTAAAGTATGCCATTTTGACATTCAATTAGTATTTATTTTATTAAGAGTCTTTCAAAGAGGGATAGGGAGTGAGAGAGATATAGAGAAAGAGTAGAATATATAGACAGATTGGTTTGGTTGGTTGGGTTTCATATAAAGTAAAAAAAAAAAAACAACAAAAATTGGTTTGATAGAGACAGTACGATATCATGTTGTAGAATCAAGTGGTTTTGTGGCATCTGAAGTTTTTAAGTGTGTCAAATGATAATAAGTGATTTTATAATTGTTTATTAAAATATATATGAATTAATTAAAAAAAAAAAAAAAAATATTAAATAAAACAAGCAAAAAATTTAATTAAAGAAAATATGCTACACCACTTTAAAGAGTTATTTATATTTTTATACCCTTCATTACAGGCGAAAAGGATATATTTATTACGTCTACAAACATTTTTCAGATAGATATTTATTCGAAATAAATTTAATATCAGGGGAGATTTTTTAATTGAACTTAAAATGACTTACGAATTTTCAAAACCTTAATACAGATTTTGTAAAAGTAGGTAAACTTTGAGAAGATTTGGAAGAGCCTAAAAACCATTCGTGGAAGTTGATTGAAATATGGAATCGTGGATTAACAGAACGATTATGTGGCAAATTCCAGTTTTGTTACATAAACTTTCGAATCTATTTCCTCATCCAAGCTTAGGCCAGGTTACCTGGGCAGCCATCAAGAGGACAGCTCTCGTGGGTCCATAAGTAGTCGCTTTGTAGTAGCCAGCGCCAATATCCATGCTACAGAGCAGTTACTTAGTAAGCGTCGCTGCACAATTCAGCCCATTTGTCTTCCAAATGAAGAGACCATCCAAACATGCAAACACTGCTTTCCCCAGGTATCTCTTCTTAGTGACCCGAACTCCAGGACACGGACACAGAAAATGAAACACAGTTTCCTCCTCGTTAGGAAAACTTATGCAGTAATCATTGAATTCCAGACCCATTTCCCTCGCATGACTCTCTACAGGATAGTGCCCAGTTATCACTGAGATCACTGCTCTAATCTGCTCCCTATGAAATATAAGTATAGAGCATATCCTCTCTTTATCATAGCCCTGGATAAGTAGCAGATGGATTCAAAAGTCCACCCTAACTGTGTTAGTCTCTAAGACTCGCGCTTAATTACTGCCTTACAGGGAGCCATGATTCTGTCATCCAAACGACCACTTCGTTTGGAAAGTCCATCTGCTATTTGGGTACCCCGACAGTTCGTATGCCAAATGCTTTGCAATCATCATCAAAAGTTTTGTATTAAAACAGAGGTAGAAAAAAATCTTTTTTTATATACGTGTCAGTTTCAGTTAAAACGGACCTATAGATGAAAAAAAATCAATTTTTACTTTTTTGGCGATTCTCAAAAAAGACAATACGCTCTTTTAAATGCAGCAGTTTTCTAACTGCATTACTTTTGTCATAAGTAAGCCATTAAATACACCTTTGATAAGAAAACAATTAACTTGTTAACTTCAAAATCGTTTTTCTCCAAAACTCCTTTTTTGCCTATAGGTCCCTTTTAACTGAAACTGACACATATATTTCTTATGTGTTTAAATTAAGGAACGACACATGGACTCTTAAGAGAAAGCAGCTTCTCTATTAGACTTATCGTCGTCTTATAGCCTTTTCACTGGTGGCACCATTTAACATCTACCATTAATTTCCGAAGATGTTGAAATTTTCCCATAAGAAATACATAGAGATAAAAATCAAAATTTTCCAACTGTGGGGAATGAAAGATGAGATAAACCCACTGTTGTTTATTGTTGATGTGTTTTGTTCAAGCTTTGATATTGTTACAAGTAGAACTGTTGCTATAATTCTTATACGTTTAACAGTTTTATTTGGTTTAATATCTTTAGTTTGTCTAAAATCTTTATGGATGAAGTTTCCTGATGATCTGGCCTAAGCAACCAGTGAAATGCATAGGAATAGCTTATCCCATCAACAATAAATTTCAAGTGTTTTTGTCAAGAATAAAAACTGGGAATTAAGCACGAATAGCAAAATCTTTTGAAATTAAAATTTTGTATTCCCAAAAATTGAAATTACTTTTTGATAATAAACAGGCAAGTGCACGGCCTAAAAAACACTTAATTGCCAACATCTTTAGTAAGTTGTTGTTGTTTTTATTTTGTTTTTCTTAACCTACTTACAACTACAATTAATGTTGAGAGAATTTCAACTAATTGTAGTGGGGAATGTAAGATGAGATAAACCCACTGTTGTTTATTGTTGATGTGTTTTGTTCAAGCTTTGATATTGTTACAAGTAGAACTGTTGCTATAATTCTTATACGTTTAACAGTTTTATTTGGTTTAATATTTTTAGTTTGTCTAAAATCTTTATGGATAAAGTTTCCTGATGCTCTGGCCTAAGCAACCAGTGAAATGCATAGGAATAGCTTATCCCATCAACAATAAATTTCAAGTGTTTTTGTCAAGAATAAAAACTGGGAATTAAGCACGAATAGCAAAATCTTTTGAAATTTTCCAACATCTTTACAACATGTCTAATTTTTTCCCTTTTACATCTTTCAATTTTTTTAGTGTCATCACTGGAAAACTGGCACCAAATTCTATTACACTGGTTTACAGCCAAAAAATACCAAGAACACCACATGCCTAGATAAGTTAATTGGGACCTCCTGAACACGAAAATCGCTGTAATTTTTTTTTACTAAGTACCGTTTTTTAGATAACGGTACTTTTGTGTTTTTAGGTGAATGGTCCCACTCAAATGGAGCCCAACCAAAATCGATCGAAATAAATGGCATAACGTTGGATAGGTAATCGAATGCCTTTTCCATCGATATGCTACAAATTTCTATCTGATAAGAAATGGCTGAGTAATGGCACCTCAATGTTCAAAAAATGTCAATTTTTTACGTTTTTTTCAAAATTTTTCATTTTCATTTCGTTTTTTTACTACGTTATATTAATTATCTGGAATGTTTTATTTCTTAACCAAATAGTATATTTAATTACCAACATTTTAAGCGTAATTTGAAAAAAATCGGATGAAAAATAAAGTTTTTATTAAGAATTTTGTGGAACGACAATATTTTCATCTCATATAAAATTCCGTGTTTTTTAAATACATCAGTTTAAACGTATCGGCTTTTTTCAAAAGCAGTGTTACCATTTGTCAAGTTTAAACTTTTTTGCAAGTCTTTTTATGTTTAATTTTTTTTTATACTATTAAACAAATGTAATCCAAATGCATTTTGGTGTTTTTTTTTTAAATTTTGGCACTTTTGTGGAAAAGACATTTTTCATTGATAGTAAATATAAGATGTTTCAATTGTGAATACACGTTTCACATTTTCTACATCTTCCATGCGCTCCTTGGAAATGTATGCAATTGTTTAAAGGGTATTAGAGTGCAAACCTGCTAAATCCATTTTTTACATTATATGACATTTTAATACCTTTCTTTAAATGAAAAGGCGCCGCATCGATTAAGAAAATCATTTGATTCAGTTTGGGGCTCTATAGAATATATGAAAATAAACAAAACATATAAAGGTTTGCTTATTAAGCTAGAAATATAAAATATTGGATATTTTTTGTTGTAGTTGTTTCTTTGGCCGGAGTGATGAAGGGTACGTTTGAAATGCAGTTGTTGCGCATCACTTCCGCATTAATAAAGTTTAATGTTCGCACAGAAAGAAACACACTCGGGATAAATCAAGTTTTTTAGGATTACTTTAAGTACGAGTCGTACTCAAAAATTTAAGTACGAATAACCCTTAAACGTACTCAAAACAATCCTAAATGGTATTACTTTCAAAAATCAAGACCGGAGTTTCTTGAAATAAGTATAAAATTCTTAAGTCAAGTACAAAAAAGATTAAACTTTTCGTTGATAGTGCCACTCTGAGAGTTAAATTACGAAATGAGGGTTTTAATCTCTTAAACTTATTAGTCATATCTCTCAGCAGTGATGTTAACTTTTATTTTTTCATTACCATTTTTGAGAAGAAATTACCGTACGCAAATATGTTTTTATCAAAACATTAATATGCTGTTTCCAAATGACAGGCGATTGATTGTGTAGTAAAATTTATATTAAAAGCAATAGGTCCATCTCCTGTTAAATGTGTTTTTAGAAAAATTTCAATGGAAAGTTTTGTGTTAAAATACATTTTCAACAAGAATTTTATTTTTTATGAATAAGGAAGAAAAATAATTTAAAATAAAATAGGTTCATATATGGGTAAATCCAAATGACAGCCGTACGCATCAAAAATGCAATAACATTTTAAACAACAAATATTTTTACGTTCTCTTAACCCTTAAATTATAGCACTAAGAAAGTACTGTTATCTATGCTAAAGTTTATGGAGGGCGCGATTTTAGGTCAAAGATAATGATAAAAGAAGTAGCGGTTCGAACGTAAAAAAAATAGAAGTTGTTTTTGTGGCCATGTATAAAAAGGCGTAATTAAGCGAAACCTGGCATAATTTTTTAGTCAAACTACTTTGAGAATTTTACGTAGCAATGTAACATTAAAATGTCTTTGGTTTGATTCAAAAATCTTCTCTATTTTCTTTTTTTTAAGCCAAAATCTGGGTCGATACGTGGTATTTTGAACGTGAAATTCCATAATAATTGAACTGAATAATGATTAAAACAAAATAAAAATTTACCGTTAATCCGAATAGCATATTGCTCTTTGAACTCTTCCTTAGATTACAGACCATGTAAGAAATTTATTTTGCAATAATTTTTATCAAATATAACCTCTTTTCAGGAAGATAATAGTAAAGAAAACGTACAATAAAACATTCTCAAAAATAAGAAATTACGTTTGCACAACTTTGCAGTCTGATTGTTTATCTAAGTGAAAAAATTTGTAAGTAAATTTATAAAATTAGTAAAATCTAAATATTTCTCTATAATAATATCGTAAAATAATCAGCTTTTAATAACTTTTAAATTGTCGGACACGGTGGACCTTTTGACGGATATCCCCATATGTATATTCATTCATTTGTTACCTTTTGCAAGAAATCGATGAACAGTGGTCATATCCACGCACGGTAAAAATCTGATATCAAAAAATAAAATACTATTTCATATGTTTAAGAATTGTTGATTTTTAATATAAAATTAATAATAAACAAGAGTAATTTCATTTTTCTTATTTTGCACTTATCGGTCTTACGAAAAAATTTGCAGAAACATAATTAAAGTTCTTAATTTTTTGTTATAAAATTTATCTATTTTTAAACTGAAAATCACCTCGTAAAAGTTAAAATTATAAAACCTACTTATGTTAGTATATGTATACCAAAAATCCAAATTTCTTTAAATTACCGTATTTTAAAAAAAATTACATTGCTACCTTTTGCGGCCCAAAATTACCCTAAAAAAGGGTAATTACCGTACGGTTAACATCACTGTCTCTCAGCATTGCATTCTTTTATGCGTGCGTACGTGTGTGTTTTTAAAATTTGTTTTGATTATCTATACAAATTAAACAAAGGTCTGGCCAGACTCATGTGTACCACGAAGGGTTAAAAAGTAAATTTGAAATCTTGCTTCTCATTTAGTTTATATTTTTAGTTAAATATGTACATACGATTTTTAAAGTTAAAACCATATCGGGCATGATGTTGGCGTTTTAACATTCTTTAAGGTGTAAAACGGGTAAGTAAATCAGTCATAATAATTTTTTCTTTTTAATTTCTTTTTTGGTTTTTTTCCAGCAAGAATGATAAAATCAACTTTATAATACTTGAATCAAAATAAAATCAACTTTATACTACTTGAATCAAGCGCGTTCAATCTCATTATTATTTTAAGTACGAATTCAGATTAAAACAATTTTATAATTCTTGAATAAAGCTCATTTTGAGATTGAAATCGTACGAAATCGGGATTGAATATAGATAATTTAAGTATTTTGGGATTAAAAATCCGTACTTGAATCAATCTTTCTGTACGTGATTCAAGACAATCTGTACTCACCTTACTTTTAATACCGCTTCGGATTGATTTGAGTATGGATGGTTTGATTTTTCTTTTGAGTGCGTAAATGCATCACCTGTAAGGAACTTGACATTACTTTCAAGTGTGAAAAGTTTTTTTATGCAGTGATGCCGCAGCACTGCAGCAAATGTTGGCAATGATTGCATCAGTTAATTTTTTGATGCAATAAGTGCCGGTTCACAAACGTCAAGTTTGACTCGTCAAGTCTTGAGGTTTTAGGAGAGAAGGGAGAGAGTATGCCATTTCTTTTCCACTCTCCCAAACAAACTCAAGACTTGACGGATAAAACTAGAAGAGTGTGAACCAGCACTAGCTTTTAACATAAAATAAATCGTTTTATTTTTTTTGTTGATGCTTTTTCTTTGTTGTAATTTATATTTCATATTTCTGACTCTTTTTGGTTCAATATTTTCAATAAAATTTGCAATTGCTATTGTAGGTAACATTTTTATCATTATTAAGTGATCGCTTATGAAACTTTTAAAATGAAGCTCATGTTCAAAAATTCAAACTTTGCACAGTTGTTGTGCAGTAAAAAAGCATAAGCATCACAAGCGCAACTGGTGATCACGCACAAATATTGCATCACTGCAGCTGTGATGCACAGTTTTGATGCATTTACGAACGTATCCGAATTTATGAATGTTCTTTTTGTCAGCCCTGTAAAATTTTCTAGAAGTTAGATAGCAGGTTTTCACTCTAAGGCGACGGATATGCTGCGTAAAGTCTTTCCCCCTTTCACCAAATGCAGAGCCACTTACGCTCTCCATAAAAATAAAAAAAAGTAAATAATATAAAAATTTTTCTATGAGAAATTTAAATTGTTGCTGGTGTTACGTGACAAAAAGTAGAAGTTTCTGTGGAATGTAGTTCTGGACTTTCCAAATTATTTTAAAAATGCATTATAAATTCTTGAGTGGTATAGAATTAAAATAACATTTTTAAGAAAAGTGCATATTTTTTGCTAGTAGGATATTAAATAAAAAATTATTTTTCCAATTCAAACAAAAAATTTGTAGAATCAAACAATTTTTTGTCTGAAATCGGTCCTATAAACAAATTTGCATATTCAAACAATTTATTTGCATTTTGTTTATTGAAAAAAACACTGATGTTTTCAAACAAATAATTTAACTGAATCAAACAAAAAGTTTACTGAAATTCATATACAGTGCTATCCAGGTTTAACGTATACTCAGTTTAACAAATTCGCGATTTAACGTACGGTCATATTTTGTCCATTGAGTATACGAACAAACAGCAAATTTTTGTACTCTATATAACGAATTTTTGCAAAAAATTTGGAAAAAACAAAATAGAATGAATGCAAAGATATTTGCATTCTTGCTCTGCAAAATAAAAATTTGTACGTTACGTCATTTTTGACTTTTGTTTACAAAACAAATGTTTGTTTTCTGTTTCAAATTTTACGTCATTTTAGTGGAGGTTTTGTAAAGTTGCCATCAAAATGACCAAAAGAAAACGTTTAATTCTTAAAGAAAAATTAAACATTGCGAATAAGCGCTTTATCTAATAAATATCAGCTGCCAAAGTCATCAATATGCACAATTATGAAATCAAAACGGAAACTTTTGAGCAAAATGGAAAAGACTAATTTCGGATCAAAGAATAGAAGGACCCTTAAAACAGGTGAGTTTCCAAGAATGGAAACAGAATTGTTTAGTTGGTTTCAAAACAAGAGGAAGGCGAACATTCCTATTAGTGGTCCTATATTAAAACCAAAGCCCTCTGCACAAAAAATTTTATGGTGGACAATTTTCATTTAATTGAAAATTATATGAAGTATTTATTTTTTGTTTGTGTTATGAATGGAAATAAGCGAATTTACTTTGTTTTATTATTAAAAATGTATTAAAAAAATTTTTCGATATAACGAAAGGGCCTGACAATATATAATTCGTTAAACCGGGATACCACTGTAGGTACTAAATTTCAAAATAAAAAAAAAAGTTTTTGCACAAGCAATGAAGCGCACACAAGTAAGCACTGTATGAGAAGATGACGGCAGAGCAGAGCCGCCGGCTGCCTTTGAGACACATTTTTTTTGTTGGAATAATTTTTGAACGATGTCTTATTTATACACACAACACAATGTTTTTCTTTATCACTCTCTGTTGCTGTATCCTTTTCTGTGCTAAAAAAGAAATGTAACCAAAAACGACAGCAGACCGACTCGATATGTTTTTCGTCATCATTCTATTTTTGTATTTGATGTATCTAACCAAACAGTTTTAAAAAATTGAATACGGGATTTTGTTTCTTATAATGTTGTTTCTGCTATTGGTCTGGGTTCACACTATGAAAGTTTTCTTTCAGAAAGTCTGAGTTTATTGGTGAGAGGGGTGAGAATAATAGCATTTTCTCTTCCCGGGAGCACATTTTTAAAGCGTCCAAAAATAGACTGTGTGTGTTTTTTGTTGTTGTTCTTATATTTCACATAAAGAAGTGTTGCTTACGATCGAATAAAAAAATGCAAAAAGACGACAACATTAAAGAGCGTTAAATATTTCATACAAAATTATGAAAACTTGACACCAATAACGCGTTTATTATATTCTTGAAGAGTTGTCCACATTGTTTGAGTCAGTAAAAAAATTCATAGAAATTAAAATGATTTTCAAACAAGCGTTTGTTTGAAAATAATTCGGCAATAATTTTTTCTGTGTACTTTTATAAAAAATTTAACTTTTTACCAATAAGGCATAAAAAATTGTCGAATAGAAGGTTCTTATAAAATTTAAAAAAAAAATCGGTTTTACCAAAACCAAAAAGTAGTTTCTAGATGAAACGTTCTTCTTAAAAATATTATAACATTTTAGTACTTCCATAAAAAGTACTAGAGTGGACCAGCAATGAAAAGAAAATTTAAAAAGTTATCTGTTTTAAAAAAGTAGACCAGTTTTGTGTTAGGTAAGGGGAAAAAAATTAGGATGTAATCCAATCCAATTCCGTTTTTTTAATCTTGGACTTCATGTCCGTCTTGCTGTCCATCAGTCTGTTCTAGAGTCGGTTTTCGAGAAAATTAAATTTTTCGTATGTGGACCATGTGAACGGTTGGAGTTGGAGGATAAGTTTGTTCTAGAGCAATGGTTTTCAACCGGTGGGTCACGACCCCCTGGTGGGTCGCGGCCACCTCTCTCGCGGGTCGCGAGCTGATCTTAATAAACTACATTGATTTTTTTTTAAATAAATTTTTTTAATTCAAAACATAAAAACCAAATTTAACTCAAAAACAAAAAAGTACTGATACAACTTGCCATATAATATTAACTAAGGCTTGCTTATTTTTAAATTAAATGCGAAAACGTGGTTGCAATCGTGACACCTAAACAATCAAATCATTTGCTAAATTTAATTTATTTCTTTTTTGTTTGTTTTAATGTTCACCATTTGTAAAAAGAGTCCTTTCGCGCAGATAATATGTTGAAAATTGAGTTAATATTTTAAGTGCCTTTTTAGCTAGCTCGGGGTATTTTGCCTTACGCTTTAGCCAAAATGAAGAATTATTTTGAGATAAATATTCCATGTTGAGCTGTCCGCTGCCACTCACATAAATTTTCTTTCAAATTATTGGCAAGATCGGCGAACTCAACGTAGTTAGTTATGAATGGATTTAATACCCAACAATCACCATTATCTTCCTGCAGCTCTTTTGGAAAATAGCGGTAGTTCCTTTTTAAAATTTTGCAACGCTTCTATCATGGTAGGAATAAAATCGCTCACCAATTCATCGGAGGAAATTTCTGTTGCAACACTTACAAAGCTGGTGAAAGAATCAAATTGTAGTTGTTGCAAAGACGTTGACCGCATTTAAATTTTTTATTTATATGCGAATTTCAAAAGCCACTTAGGATTATGAACTCTTGGGAGGATAGAACAAAGGGAAATTTCTATTGCTGATAATAATGGAAAATAAATAGAAAGCAATGTCCGTAAAGCTGAAGTATTTAATTCTCATTTCCTACAATCAGTAAACATAATAAAGCAGCAAATAGTTCAATTACCTTCCGATTTCTGTAACGGGTTGAGCACTTTAAGACCGTTTCATAACAGATTTCATCTTAGCTATACCTCCAATGAGGAAGTTAAAGATATATTTTCAAGTCTTTTACCTGGAAAAAGTTGTGGTCATGACAATATTTATCCCAAAGTATTTTTACACTGTTCAAATTGTATTTCACCAAATATTGTGCGTATTTAATACCATTGTAGATTCGTCAGTATACCCTGATATTTTGAAAATCCATAAAGTAATTCCTATTCCCAAGGAAAGTACAGCAACAACAGTGGAACAAATCGTCCTATTTTGATACTTCCCATTATTGATCAAATCTTTGAACGTATTTTGCACAGACAGATTTTCACTTATTTTATGGAAAACAATTTATTAAATGAGTTTCAATATGGCTTTCGAAAGGGTTGTGGCACTGAGGAGGCTATTGTTAATGTGCAAAATTATATTTGTAAAGGATAAGATGAAAGTCATAGTGCAGTTGCGGGAATATTTTATGATCTTACGAAGGCGTTTGATCTTATAGGTCATGAAATATTGTTGCAGAAGCTTAAATATTATGAAATTCATGGGAATGAATTTTTGCTTCTAGAGAGCTACTTAACAAATAGAAGACAATTTGTTCAAGTTAGGGAAAAAAGGAGTAATCTGGGTAATGTAGTACATGGAGTTCCTCAGGGAAGTGTTCTAGGTCAAAATATCATTTTATCCTTGCAAATCTATTATATAAAAATAAGTCGGGTTTTCCTTCCTGACGCTATAACTCCAGAACGCACGAACCGATTTCCACGGTTTTGCATTCGTTGGAAAGGTCTCGGGCTCCGTGAGGTTTATAGCATATAAAATTGTTCCCCACCCACTTTTTCTATTAAGCACATAACTTGAGGACGGTTTGACCGATTTGGACGATTTTTTCTTTAAAGTGATCGCGATGGTCCAACTTAGGTTTATACGGAAAGAAAATTGTTCCTCGCCCACGTTTACGCCCACATTTTTCGATTTACCTAATATCAGAAAACGGCTCCATCGATTTGACTAATTTTTCTTTCAAATGTTCGTATCAATGCATTTTAAGTTTCCATCGAAAGCAAAATTTACCACGCCTACTTTTACGCCCACTTTTTCTATTAAGCACATAACTTGAGGATGCCTTAACCGATTTGGACGATTTTTTCATTAAAGTGATCGCCATGGTCCAACTTAGGTTTATACGGAAAGAAAATTGTTCCCCGCCCACTTTTACGCCCACTTTTTTCGATTTACCTTAAATCAGAAAACGGCTCCATCGATTTGACTAATTTTTCTTTCAAATGTTCGTATTATTCCATTTTAAGTTTTCATCGAAAGAAAAATTTACCACGCCTACTTTTACGCCTACTACGAAACAATCAAAGCCGATTTGGAGGTACGATGATTTGTTGGCAGGTGATTTTTGGCAAACACTTCCAGTGATACCACGATCAACGCCCGCCGATGAATTAAATGCATGTTTGAAGTCATCTGCTTTGTGGAAACACGTTAGGAAGCTTAAATTGACTCTGAAAATGCGGGTCGAGCTGCAAAACAATCAATCTCGAGACGTATTTTCCAAACAATTGCTGGACATAGGAAACGACAAAATCCCGGTGGATATTTCAATTTCTGCCGGTTCACCGAATCAAAGTCCGAACTCATCCGAAAGGTATTTTCAAACATTACACAAAATTACAGAAATCATGATTTGTTGAGCGAACGTGCTATATTAGCTACGTTGATGTCGACGAACTGAAATTTAAGATTCAAAGTGAAATCTGGCAAATTGGAGACGTACAAATCGGTAGATTTCATTACTTCTCAGGACGATGTCGTCAACTATCCAATCGAACTCCCTGGGATTACCCGGATTACCTCCTCATAAATTCAAATTAAAAATTGGATCGATAATCATAATGTTACGAAATATAAACCAACAACGTCTTTGTAATGGCACTCGACTTACGGTAAAAAAACTGATGAATAACGTCATCGAAGCAACAATGCTTAAAGGAAAGTACAAGGGAGAAAATGTTTTGATACCTCGGATCCCAATGATTCCAACCGACATGGCATTCAATTTTAACGCCATTTACTTAGAGAAGTTCAACTAAATAACACTTCATTTTTGTAATCGAAATGAATTCATTACTGTTGTGAAATGAAATAAAATGTTTCCTTTTCAAATATAAAACAAAAAATAAATTGTTCTTCATCTTTTAATCACCAAACGAAATGTTACATAAAACGAAGCCTTCTGGTGGCGAAACGGAGTTCGCCGGGTTTGCTAGTAATGTTATAAATTTTTACATTTTATATGGGCTTGCTTCGTTTATGCGTTTCAATCATATTTTCGTACGAATAAGATAATATTCTCAAGGTATTTTGATATGTTGATATTTGATATTTATCTAATTAAAATTATGGACAGACATGTATATCAGTCAATTCTTTAAGAAAACCTTAACGCGAGTGTTAATAAAATAGGACTTCCAGCAAGAGGTTTTTATTTTCAACAGGACAACGATACCAAACAAACAGTCTTAGATCAGCGTTGCCATTTTGGTGCCTTTCGGGTATTTTTTGGTGCTTTTTTGCTTATGCAATACCCGAAATTTTGTTAAACACTCGTTTTCTCACAGTGCTTTTAAGTGCCTTTTAAGCAGTGATGCCAACTAAGTGCTTTTGGCACTATTTATGGTGCTTTTTGATGCCTCAAAACGCCAAAATTCTATCCATAGTGCCAAACTAAGAAAAAACACTAACTTGGTGCTTTTTCAATTTTTCGTTAGTGCCTTTAGTGCTTTTTACAATTTTTATTTTTTTTTCTGCCATTTTTTAAAACTACGGTTATATAGAGGATGATTAAGATGAACTTTGCTATTTGGGGTACAATTTTGAGAAGGCCTGTAAAGACTTTAAGATTTCAAATGATAAAAAAGTTATAAAAGAGACTTGCATTCGTTTTACCAAAAACTTTATTTACGAGGTTAGAGCTAGGCTTTCTTGCAATTTGGAAACTTTACGAAACGTTGCACTTTTTAGCGTTGACAACATATTTAGTAATCGTAATAAAAACAATGTGTTATGGTAAACATTTTTTGAAAGTTGTAGATACTGTTTCAAAAATAGAAACAAGCTTAGAAAATATTAGGAATTGTTTAAAAACATGCAGTCGGAAACCGTACCAAAAAAACGCAAAGACTTTAAAAACAAAAAAAGAGCCGTAGCTTGTTATTAGCAAAGTGTTAAATAAATTAAAAACAGCTGACAGTAATTGCTTTTATAACGAACGTTGTGTAACCTGGCATTTTTCATGAGCTTTTGTATTACTTTAAAACTGTTTTATGGCCAATTCAAACTCAGCTGATGATGATCCAAATGACGATATTATTTTTATTGTAGATTTAAAAATTTTTATAGACAAATGTAAATATATTTATGATGTAATCTGAAATGAAAATGCTCCACATCAACTCCGTCGCCTTTGTTTTAAATTTTGGAGTTATATAATATTCGGCACAGCGGAATGCAACTTGTTTTGTGTTTAATTAAATTGTAAAATGGCTTAGTGCTTTTTTACGCTTTTTTTTTGTTCGAAATAGTGCTTTTTAGTGCTTTTTTTAAAATTTTAAAGTGCTTTTTGCTTTCAAAATGTTGGCATCACTGTCTTAGATGTTAAACTGTGGGTTCTTTATGCCAACGCCTCCTCAAAGCCCAGACTTGAACGCAATAGTAAATTAATGGGCGTATTTGGAGGAAAAGGTTCTTCAACGCCATACAATAATGTGGAAAAATATCTCAAGGAAAGTGCCAAAATTTGGTGGAACCTTTACCACGACGATAAGCTGCAGTTTCTAAAAACAACGGATATGCCACAAAGTATTAACTGTCACATATCCATTGTTATACGGTTAAAATACGTGATATTTTTTTTTGAAGCAAAATACTTTTGTGACCTAAAAAATGCACTATATTCTTCTAAAATCTCGTATAAAGAGTATGAAGATGTTCTAATCTTTTTTTTATAATTTAATTCTTCGTCTTTCTCCTAACACGTTAGTAAAAGGAAATTCCTGTTTAATATAATAAATAAATAAATCTCAATCAAGTTTCTTCTAAGAAGTTTATTTTTCTTATATGCAAAATAATTATGAGACTCACTGTAGGTGACTAAAAATTAATCTCGTCTAAATAACCTTAATGAATAGGAAACAAGCAATGCCATGTTTTTGCTTTGTTTTCATTGAATTTTCTTTTTTTATAATAATATTTTTAACCTTTGAGAGCAAAAACGTAAAGGGGTCGCCAGATTTTATGAAAATCATTTGAGGCCGCGGTTTCAAAAAGGTTGAAAACCACTGTTCTAGAGAAATATTGCGGATGTAAAAATAATGGGGGTTGCTCATACATTTTACAGATTGCAATGCGCGTGCGGCACGGCAATTTTCAACCGATCGAGCTCATATTTTTACCAATTCTTTTTTACCCTAATCTAACACAAAACTGTACCCATGTTCTGTAACTTTAGTGAGAACTTCTTGCATCGAAAAGATGTGAAACAAAATATTCCATCGATTCTCGAAAAGTGAGAAAAATGTGTGTCTGTAACTCATGTCGAAAACTATCAAAAGAGATTACGTCGTTACGTTATAAATGTCATAATATTGCACTCGAAGCCGATGTGACATTGCAGACGTTCAGAACGCCAGTAACACATATCGTTGACGGCGACCAAAATTTACTAAAATTGAAAATTTTTCAACGACGGCGCACAGTAGCGCCCGTAGAGCAAACGAGGTTGCAAAAATCAAAATTTTCATGAGCACCGACGAAGTTTTGAATAAACTCATGTTATAGGAAACTTTTCAACGATTTCAAATCTGCCACTCTTAATAATATCACATTTTTAGTTTAGAAGATATAGCCGTTCAAAGTTGACCGACTTTCGGTTTTCAAAAAAACACACAATTTTTAGTAAATTTGTTGCGATTTCAGGTGTAATATCACGAAAAATAGGTAACGAATCGCCTTATTTTTTGTTTGTATTGATTGATGCATTTATTAAATGTGTAATGATAAAAAAAAAATGAACTGTTTGCTTTGTGTTTCTCCTGGTAAATCACTATTTAAAAACTATCCGTTTTTTCACTATTTTTCAACTTTGACGGAAAATAACAAAAATCTATATTTTTCTATATTTGCCATATTTGCAAAATCTGTTCTTTGATTATTTCTTTACATAATTCAAAAATTTTATCTGCCCGTACGTGCCCGTTTGGCTTCTAGAGGTAAAAAAGGTTAAAAAGACATGGTTGCCATACTAATATTGCGGTTTAATAAAATTCTTTAATTTGGCCCCTACAGCGCGTAGGATGCTCCTAGATGGGTCAAATGTATGACCAACCCCACTTTATTATTTATTGCCGAATTTCGGTTTTTTTAGTTATTTCAATAAACTAAACCATTTTTGAGTTACGCGAATATATGCTGTGCAGCGCCTTACATTTTCGAAATAACGGTATATCTTGAAAACAAGAGCTAATTTAAAAAAACGGTTAGCACCACTGAATTCAGCGTCCCCAATTAGGGTGAAATGCCAGGTGCGCGGCTGGTCTGTTTTTTGCAACTTGCACAGTGTACTTATTGCTCAAAATTACAATATTAAAATTCTATTTTAATATTATTTTTTTAAAGGTTGCGAAAGGAAAAAAATCATATCTTAAAAAAAAAAAAACACCTCCTTCAAAGTTTCAGAATTTTTAAAGAACAGTTTGAGGTATTATACAAAAAAAAATCAGCCAAATAAAAAAATAGGTTTTTGACTTAGTCCGTTTTTAAAATTTAACATTTTGCAGATATTACATTTTTCAAAAAAAAATTTATTTTTTCAATATATGGTTTGTAGCCCCAAGTATTCTCTTTAAAATGACATTAAAATCATCTTCGTATGTCAAGTAGTTTTCGAGTTATTGAAGAAATAAGCTCAACACATTCGGCTAATTCGGCGAAATTATGACATTTTGAGTATGACATAACTTTTGAAAAAAAAATTTTAAAATTTTTTTTCGTTCATATATGTTCCTTATAAGATAAAAGGAACATTCTCACCAAATTTCATTAAAATCGGAAGGGGTCGTGTCCCACTCTTGGTCGTTTTGACATGGAATTACCCATATACCGAAAATACAGAAAATTGAAAAAATAAATTTAAAAAAAAAAAATTTTTTTTTTTAATTTGTTGGGTAATAATTTAGAACCCTAAAGAAAAAAAAAATAAAAACAATCTAAAAATGTAAAAATAATTTTTTTTTAGGTACCATAAAATTGATTTTTCTACTAATTTTAACTTTGATAACCCATAAGTAGGCCCCTACACAGCGTAGCACCCTTTTCAAATGCACATTTCATAGGCTGAACAGTTATCTATCATATGCTGTTTAAACTGTTCAATTACCTTATTCGGTTCAAAAGATATGATTTTTGCAACGAAAAAACTCAAATGGCGCCACTGTGCGGCGGCAATAATACAACCGTCGGCT
Organism: Pollenia angustigena; assembly: GCA_930367215.1. Classification (NCBI taxonomy): domain Eukaryota; kingdom Metazoa; phylum Arthropoda; class Insecta; order Diptera; family Polleniidae; genus Pollenia; species Pollenia angustigena. The sequence continues at coordinate 198,183,362 of OV884060.1, forward strand.
ATACCAAATTGTGTAAAGAGCGACTTTAATGTTTGTTGTTAGCAAACGAGCTTTGAAGACATTCGAATATTTTATTAAAATGTTAAAAGCAAAATAATAAAAAAATGAAAAATGTGCCAAGAACAAAATATTATTAAGGGTAATCACGATGGTCATTGTGCAAATTTGCAGTGCATATTATGATTGATCGTGAGCACACCACTTTTATTTTTGTGCAAATATGCTATTTTTCTAAAATGTATTCTGGCAACACTAAAAACTTCTGGCAGTACTGTAAAAAATCTGCATTTGTTTACAATTATACACAAGCAAATTAAAATAAATGTTTTCTTTTTAATTAATTTAAATTTAATTCTCTATTTTATTTTACAATCTGCGAAAATGTTCAAGTTATAAGTTTTCTTAAAATCAAAATGGCATTTAACATGTCAAATGTTATTGCTTACATTTGTTTGCAACTGAGCAAATATGCATTACTAAACGCCTAACCAGAATGTGAATAACGTGGCTTAAGCAACTGAGCGAATACATGTAAATCATATGTGTAAAACCATGTTGAACTTAAGGGAACTTTTTGTTAAATTTTATGAAACTGTAATTTGCTTAAGCAAAGTGCGAAATTTTGTTTTTGTTTTTTTTTAAATGCATTTGAGAGGCTTTTTCCTTTATTTTTGACAGTAGCTTAAGTTTGTTTATGCATATTCTGGTTGGGCCTTAACTTTGCTCATGGTTTTTTAGTGCAAACGAAGTAAAAAAGAGCAAATTGCAAATACGTAAATTTTGTTGTTGTGTTGTGCAAATGTGTGTATTTTTACACGCATTCGCATCGTTTGCACACTTTGCACTACCCATCGTGATTTCCCTTATTATTATTATTCTTTGCATTTTGCATTTTTAATAGTTTTTTTCGCCCTATTTTTATTCGTGAGTTTATTTGACAGTTCAAAGTGGGAGCTTTTCTCACCAAAATGCTACAGACACACTTTTTCTGTAAATTGGCGAATAATTTCCTTACGTGACAGCTTGTACCCGCCAATAAAGTTACAGACACAGTTAAGTGAGTAAAACAGCTGTTTGTTTAAATTTATGGCATTTTTGTTTCATTTCACACATTTCAAACGAAAACTTTCTCGACGCGAGAGTTACAGAACATGGGCACTGGTCTACTTTTTTGGAAATTCGAAAAAAAAAAATTTTGGACCATCCTAAAAAAGTACGTTTCAAAGATCTATTTAATGCAAAACGTTTCCTAAAAAAAAGTAAACAATGAAGTTTTGTTTTAAGTAAGTACCTTTTTGGTACCTCTTTGATAAAAGTACATAGTTATATGTATAAACTAAAACTTGTTTAAAAACAAGCTAATAAAAAGTACATATTTGAAAAAAAAAATATATATTTTTAATAAAAAAAAACAAGTAAGAAAGTATAGTCGGTCAAGCCCGACCATATGATACCCTACACCACAGTATTTAAAAACACATCATGCTTATTTGTCCATATAAATATAGATTTATCTATGTTTATAAACTTCATGAAAATCGGTTTAAAAGTTTGTGAGAGGCAAAAATTGACCCTACCTACCTACCCCTTGTGGTCCTATTTTTAAAAAACTGTATAGCTAATGTGTCCATATAGATATGGATCTATCTATGGTTTAAATCGGTTTAAAATCGGTTTAAGAGGTAGAAATTGCCCCTATCTCCCCTCGTGGTCCTATTTTTTAAAAAATGCATACATTTTGTGTCCATATAGATATGGTTCTATGTATGTTTGAAATTCATTTCAAATTGGTCTGATAGTGATATAATCGCTTATTTAGTAGCACGACTTACTAACAATAAGGTAACACTAATGTAATAAGAATATGTATGAAAGCAAGAGTGAATAAACATGCACTTGTATGTAAACCATCAAAGCAAACGGTTGTTCTTATTATAACAATTCTGGCGACGAGTTTTTTTTAAAGATTTTGTGTTACAAGTTTTTTTTGTACAAGTGAAAAGTTTTTGCAAGTTGTACAGTAAACTGCAATTAACACAACATACATACGAACGTTAAATAGAAGTAGAATATACAAAAAATTACATTATGCCTACGGATACAACCAGTTCAGTGAAAAATGTGGGATTTTTCAATTTCGAGCCTTTTGACATGAATAAGACTTCATGGTCCAGGTGGGTTAAACGTTTTGAGATAGCCTTAGAATTGTACGAATGCAAGGGCACAAAGCAACAATCTCTTCTGCTTCATTTCATTGGATCGGACACGTACAACGTTTTGTGCGATAAGCTGGCACCAACAACCCCAGAGGACAAAACATACAGTGAAATTGTGGAGATTTTACAAAACCATTTTGACCCAAAGCCAAATGAATTATTGGAAAATTTTCGTTTCAATATGAGGAAACAGAAAGAAGGCGAAAAAGCAGCAGATTTTTTGGTGGCTTTACGTAAGTTAGCAGCAAATTGTGATTTTGGAACGCACCTTGAAAAAGCGTTGCGGAATCAATTCGTATTTGGCCTTTTGGATGGTAAATTGCAAAGCCGTTTATTAGAGAAAAAGACTCTAAATTTTAAGACGCAATTACAATGGCGACTGCTAGTGAGTTAGCAGAAATTGGTGGCAGTGAATTACAAGGGAAGAGTAATGAAACAATAACTGTGCACAAAATGGCGGGAAAAACTAAAACAACGAAAACAACAAATACAAAAAAATGTTTTCGTTGCGGTGACCCCAAACACACCGCTGATAAATGTAAATTTAAGGATGTAACGTGTCACTTTTGTAAAATAAAAGGACACTTAAGAAAAGTATGCTTTAAAGAGAAGAAGCAAGTACACCATATACAATCCAGTACAGAAAATCCCACAGCAAAAGTACACGAAATTTTGCATATAAACGACCCACAAAACGTTTTAAGTATACGTGAAAAGATAATCCACAAGATTAAGGTAAACAATAATTGGATAAATTTCGAAGTAGATACCGGTGCGCCTGTTTCAATAATAAATTTGAAGGACGCAAAAACTTATTTTCCAAAATTAGATGTTCACACACCAGATATGGAACTTGTTAGTTACTGTGGGACCCCGTTAGAATGTGTTGGTTATATATGGGTGAATATAACAGATAATACAAATACGAAAGCAAAGTTGTACATAGTACGTTCCGATCGTAAGCCATTAATGGGAAGAGAGTGGTTGTACAAAATTAAGTTAAATTGGAATGAAATAATACAAAAGGGTAATGGCAATGCGGTAAACGTTATACAAACTGATGACCCCTCTCAACAAATACAAAAATTAATTCAAAAATTCCCCACGATATTTGATAAATCCATGGGGAAAATCGCAGAACTACAGGCCCGACTATACATTAGACCCAACGCAACCCCACGTTTTGTAAAAGCTAGGCGGGTACCATTCCCTTTGATGGATGCTGTAGAAAAAGAATTACAGGAGCAGGTGTCAGAGGGGCTTTTAGTGAAAGTTGAGCGTAGCGAGTGGGCTACACCCATCGTTGTAGTACCAAAGAAAAATAGTACAGTACGAATATGTGGCGACTACAAAATTACATTAAACCCGGCACTAGTGGTTGACGAGCAACCACTACCTACAATCGAAGAGCTTTTTAGCAAAATGGCCGGCGGCGTGAAATTTTCGAAAATTGATTTGACGAAGGCGTACCTGCAATTAGAAATTCATCCAGAAGATAGACATTTATTAACCCTAAACACCCATAAAGGACTGTATCAACCCACACGGATGATGTATGGCATAGCAAGTGCTCCAGCCAAATGGCAACGACTTATGGAGCAGGTATTAGGTGATATTCCGGGTGTCTCTGTATTCCTAGACGACATCAAAATCACAGCTCCTGATGACGCGACCCACATTCAACGGTAAGAAGAAGTATTTTTACGTTTACAAAAATACAACATGCGCATAAATGGGGATAAATCGGAATTTATGAAGAATTCCATTGAATATTGTGGTTATATGATAAGTAAAGAGGGCATACAGCGAATTAAAAGTAAAGTTGAAGCAATTCAAAATATGAAACAACCACAGAATAAAGATGAAGTACGAGCTTTTGTGGGACTTATAAATTATTATGGCAGATTCATAAGGAATTTAAGTGACATCGTATATCCACTAAATCGGTTACTACAAAATGATGTAAAATTCGATTTTGATGTAAAATGCAGAAAAGCATTTATGGAAATTAAAAGGCAAATGCAAACTGACACGGTGTTAACACATTATGACCCTAAATTACCGCTGGTGCTCGCTGTTGATGCGAGTCCCACGGGCGTTGGCGCGGTTCTTAGCCATTGGTACAGCGATGGCAATGAACGACCCATACAATTTGCTTCACAGACCCTCAGTAAGGTGCAACAGCGATACTCACAAATTGATCGGGAGGCGTATGCGATCATCTACGGTGTTCGTAAGTTTTACAATTACATTTACGGTAAAAAGTTTACTTTAATTACAGATAACAAGGCGGTATCGCAAATCTTTTCACCTAACAAGAGCCTACCTGTGCATTCAGCTACTAGAATGCAACATTATGCGTTGTTTTTAGAGCAATTCGACTATGTGATTAAATTTAAAAAGTCTAAAGAAAACGGAAACGCCGATGCAATGTCTCGGTTATCAAACACTGACACGTATAATTTTGTTGAAGAGGTGTATGTCATTGAAGAAGAAATGATTGATAACTTGCCTGTGACGTGTCAGGAACTTGCAAAACAAACACAAGTGGATAACGAGGTACGGAAATTGATTAAATGTTTAGAATATGGTCGTGACAGTGAACCCAAAGACCGATTTGGTATTGCTCAGACGGAATTTAGTCTGCATGATGGATGCCTATTACGGGGTATAAGAGTGTATATACCTAAGCCACTACGCAAGAAAATATTAGATGAGTTACATACCGCACATTTTGGTATATCTCGAATGAAGAGTTTAGCCAGAGGTTACGTGTGGTGGAACCAAAGGGATAAGGATATTGAGAATTTAGTATCCCAATGTGCACTATGCCAAGTTACAAGACCCGACCCAAAAAAGGTTACACCAATCCATTGTTGGACAAGACCCAACAAACCATTCGAGCGCGTACACGCGGATTATGCAGGGCCAGTGATGGGCAAGTATTTATTTATAATGGTGGATGCTTTTTCAAAATGGCCAGAGGTCCTCATTGTTCATAACATGACTACAGCAATAACTATACAGAATGTGCCGCGAAATATTTGCACAATTTGGCATCCCCAATACATTTGTCAGCGACCACGGTACACAATTTAATGCAGGGGAATTCCAAAATTTTCTTAAAATAAATGGTATTGTACATAAACAGGGGGCACCGTACCATCCTGCAACTAACGGCCAAGCCGAACGTTATGTACAGACAATAAAAAACAAATTGTTGGCTTCAAAATGTACTCCAAATACAATGAGTGCAGAATTAGCCAAAATTTTACTGGCGTATAGACGTGCGATTCATCCCACAACAGGTAAATCACCAGCAATGTTGATGCTAGGCCGTCAAATTCAATCACGCCTTGACCTAATTTTACCCAGCAACGATGTCAGCAAAAATATTCGTTGCATTACAAACAACAAATTTTCAGCAGGAGACAGAGTATCAGTACGAGATTACATGTCTAAAAATAAGTGGCAATTTGGAGTGGTGGAAAAGAGTATAGGTGAGTTACATTATAACATTGTATTAGATGATGGTCGTAAATGGAAAAGACACACAGATCAAATGCGAAGAGTAGATGTAAAATCAACCACCTCACCAAATGAAGAAGTTGACCCAGACCCACGTATCGATAAACCCAATGAAGTAGTAACCCACGGTATACCTCAGCAAATTCTCCAAGACCAAGCAGAATCAACAACAACAAGCAGTAGTGCGAATACTGATAATGCAGACGAAGATAATATCAGCCTACAGTCAGACGCAAATCAGCAACCAATAGGAGACGACATATCAGTTGGACGACCGCAGAGGCACCGCAAAATTCCTAAACGTCTATTAGAATGATCTCGATGTAAATTATGAATGATTAATTATCAATGAATTAAGGGGGGGAGAAGTGATATAATCGCTTATTTAGTAACACGACTTACTAACAATAAGGTAACACTAATGTAATAAGAATGTGTATGAAAGCAAGAGAGAATAAACATGCACTTGTATGTAAACCATCAAAGCAAACGGTTGTTCTTATTATAACAGATAGTTTCTGAGAGGAAGATATTTCCCCCTATCTTCCCTCGTGGTCCTACGATGTAGCCCATTTTCAATATGGTTGGTCCTTGTGCGAATAAGAACCTATGACCCAAATTTCATAAAATTATCTCCAAAATTGCGACCTGTACTTTGCGCACAAGGTTACATGGACAGCCAGCCAGCCAGCCTGCCAGCCAGCCAGCCAGCCGGACGAACATCGTTAGTTCGACTCAGAAAGTGATTCTAAGACGATCGGTATACTTTAAGGTGAGTCTTGGACGTTACACACATCAGCACAAATGCATAATACGCTCTCCAATATTGTGGTGTGGGTATAAAAAACACTTTTTAATAAAAACCATTTCTTTTAGGTAACCTAGCATTTACACGTGAAAGTAAATTCTCTTGAAAGTCGCAATACACACTTTTTCACTAACACACACATAATTTTGGTACTTTCAGCCAATCGGCTGTTTCTTCGATTTTTGGTTGATAATACGTATACTCTACTTGCAAGAAAGTACTTTCACGTGTAAAGCCCAAGTAAATGTTAACTTTTTGATTAAAAGGTTTATTTTTGTAGAAAGTTCCTTTTTTTGATGAAAGGTATATTTGCAACGGTTTCTGATAAAAAAATTTTCTCTTTTAAAATTTCTTTTTGATAAAAAGTTGCATCTTTTTGGTAAAAAGTTATATTTTAATGAAAAGTACCTTTTGCATGAGAAGTATTTTTTAAAAAAATATATATGTTTATTATATATTTTCGTGAAAGGAAGTACCATTTTTAATATTTTTTTGTAAATAATAAAAGAAGTGATTTTTATTCCAATTAAAATATATTGTTTGAAAAGTACCTTGTTGTAAAAAGTTCTCTAATAAATAGTCCCATCTGATAAATAGTACCATCCTGGCTATACAATACGTTTTTTTTTTGTAAAAAGTAATTTTTTTAGTATAAATACTTTTTGGAAAAACAGTAATTGTTTCCCTGCTAGCATTTGGAAGATAGTTCTTTCAAAAATCATCGGTATGAATTTTTTTTGAGTACTTTTGGTGATTAAAAACCGATGAATCACTTCCACGCAAATGACTCGCGCTTACGATTTAAAATTGTTTGATTGGAAAATTTAATAACAAATACTTTTTAAAAAAAAGAATCAAAATGTCTCTTAACCAAAAAAAACTAATCATAAATGACTCTACAAGAAAAGTATGATAAAAAAAATTAGCGCATATTCTGGGGTTTAAATCGCGCTGAATAGTCAAAAAAGACTCGAATAGGATAAAAAATTTAAAATACTGTTTCTTTTTATAAAAATGCAGCGAACGAAAATAAACCAAACATTATTTAGCGTACGGTACACACAACCAGAAACGAAATATGTTTGTTTGTGTATTAGTATACAACCCTTAAAACTGTTCATAACTATTTTTAAGAAAGTAACCAACAGTATGTAGCATCTGTTCGTTATAAAAACAGAACAATTGTATTGAATCTGTTGACGTACATTATATTTTAACGTACTTTAGTGCTTTGTTTTTACATTGATAAAGAAATGAGCAAACAAAAACTTTAACAACGCTTCTACTACATAGTATTGTTGTTGTTGCTTGGCAATTTGCACGAATAACCTGTGTGCGTTTTACAGGGTAGATTTATTTTCCATTATATTAAAAAAGTACAGAAGTAAAATTTGGAGCGAATCGGATTAGAGTTTCCACTAGATTAATCGTTGTTCGATTAATCGAAGATTTTTGCCACCATTATTTCATCGAATAATTAAAACAGCCAATTTCGAATAACGAATAACTCGAACATTTTATGTCAATTAATCGATTAAAATTAATTTCTTAGAAAATTCTACTTTTTTAATGTAAAAATATTTTGTTTAGATTTCTAACCTTAAAATTAAATTAGATGTTGTTACCTTTTGCATTTATTTTCATTGCTCATACTTTTAAGCATTTCCATTTTTAGATTCGAGCTCGCGGGACAAATTATGTAAATCACTATTAACAGGTTTTAAAATACTGCAGACGAAACCAAAAACTGTCAAACGAGAATTTTTAAAAACTTTTCGCTTTTTGAGTTGGTTTGATAAAGAAAAGTTATCAGCCATGTTCTGGAATAACAGTACATATGAGTGTAATTGGATTCAAAAGAATTAAAAAAAAAATCCTGTTTTAAAAAGTTTATAAAAACTCCTTTTATATAGTTTACATTGAATTCTGATCTTTACCAGTATTTCTCTCCATTTACATCGTTTTAAATTTCACTCGATTTAAAGAAATAATAATTTGGCTTAAAATGTTTTTCAAAACTGGCTGGCAGCTCTCACCGCTCTTTTTCGGTTTATTAATAAAATAAAAGTATGAGTTCAAATAGAGATGTTTGTTTTTTTCCATTGGATACAATTATTTGAATTCTTCGAGTCATTCGAGTAACTCGAACAAGTTAAAACCTTTATTCGATTAATCGAGCAATTTTTAAATTCAAAAATCGATTAATTCCTTACTCGAACAAAACCAAAAGTCGAATAATTGGCTACTCTAAATCGGATAACGTTTAGGAAATGACTTTAATTTATTCAGTTTAATCTATTTATTCCTATGGAGGTATATTAAATTCGTTTTCGGGTCCACTTGACGTTATCGGAATTGCTCCAAATTTTACTTCTTTAGTTTTTTAATATAAAGGAACAAAAATCTGCTACTATTAGAGTTTTTGTTTTCCATATTTCTACCGTACCGAACACTAAAGACCAATTTGTAATGTTTATTTGTGAACACTGAAATATTTACCAGGGGCATAATTAAGCTATCGTATTTTCCTGCATACGATAGACGGTGACGTATCGAATGAAAACAAGAGAGAAGAAATGTCTGGTTACTCGATATCGAATGCTATCATCTCAAATTACGATACATTTCATTCGATATCGAGAGTCATAATACCAAAATAAGAAATTTCGATAAATTTTGCTCGATATCGTATGCGGTACCTTTCAAAATCCCGTTTCGTGCTGTTGTGGTGTAAAATATTGCATAAATTAAACAATTAAAAATGTTAAGAAAACGTGCTGCCTTTAATATAAAAAATATTAAAGTTTCTCTTTAAAATTTCAGGTATTTGACAAAAAGTTAAAAGTTTAAAATTATTAATATTCAATATGTTCAAAAGTTATAATTCGGCAATAATAATGTTAACAAATTATCAAAAATTTATTCAAAGTAAATAATTATTTTTAAATGTTATATATGTTGAAAATTTAAAAAAAAAACATTAGAAAGTATTGAAAAAATTGAGCAGTAAAAGTAGCAGTAGAAGAAAAAAAATCTTTTCGATTAAGTAAAAAACAGGCATGTAGTTTTTATCTTTAGCAAAGTTTTACTAAATGGCAAAAACTTAAAAAAATTCACAAAATATAAAGTAAAATAATTAAAGACGAAGAAAATTACACAAAACATTTAAAAGTGTAGGACAGAAAGTAAAAACAAGTAGAAAAGAACTAAAGTAAAAAAAAAAAACAAACAAAAAAAAATAAGAAAAACCTATTTTTGACTAATCTATAACTAATCTATTTGGATTTTATTGATACGATTACTAAAGCTAAGATCCCACTATCGGCTCAAATAGCACAATCTGTGACGATTTTTATTGTGCTGTATCGGCGCAGATTAAAAAACATTGCACAATTTATTCTTGGGTGGTCCCATTATCGTCGCACATTGTGAGAATTTTTTTCGGTTCATATCGGCCAAAACTCAATTGCGACAATAATCGGTACAATGCGGTCACACTAATTGTTATTTATTTGGGCCAATTTAATCATATATTTGGTTTATTTGTTTGTTGGCGATAAAATTTTACTTTAAAAATTCACAAAATGTCCGTTTGAATATTCCTTTATTAGTTTCCTAGCAATATTAAATAATATATTAATATAAAATTAAAAATGTATTCAATTTTATTCAAACTTACTGCACTTGTTTTTTTTTTTGTAATTGTTGTTCTGTAAACAGATGTTTACAAAGCAGGGATGGCAACATCGATACAACAGCAATGTTTTCGTTAAAGCAAATTGTTTTCTTTCATTTAACAGTACAAATGTACTATTTAACTTTTTAATACATAAATAATAGATAAAACAAATGTAATTTTGGTACAATTAAGCTCAAAAAAGTAAAATTTTAGTAGCCGGTTGGTGCACTTTAAAAAAATTCGTTTTGCCATCCCTTGTATCGGCGCTGATTGGCGACTGTGATCGGCAAACAAGTGGCCGGTTAAATTGTAAGGGCCGATGTTGAATGTGAACCACACCTAAACGCCAAGTTTTTTTTCCGAATTTTATTTGACATTTCTCTATTTCAGACTTACTCAATTTGAACCATGGAGAGATACACAATCCAACAACGTGTTAAAGTTATCCAGACTTATTATGAAAATGGGCGTTCAAATCAAAATGCATATCATGCACTTCGTGATTTTTTTGGTCAATTTGATCGTCCAAATGTGCGTACAATCGCAAAAATCGTGGAAAAATTCGAGCAAACCGGGTCTGTTGAAGATGTGAGAACACCAGTGCATGGTCGTACAGCTCGTACTGCAGGAAATATTGCTGCTATTCGCGATAGTGTGGCTGAAGAGCCGTCCACCTCAACTCGTCGTCGTACCCAACAATTGCACCTGTCACGCTCGTCGTTGATGAACATTATGCATAAAGACTTGCATTTACACGCTTACAAGGTGCAATTGGCTCAAGAACTAAAGCCTTTTGACCATTCCAAACGTCGTGAATGGGCAGAATGATGGCAAGAAATGGCAACAGTGGATGATCAATTTTCGAAGAAAATCATCTTCAGTGATGAGGCACATTTTCACCTCAGTGGATTCGTCAATAAACAGAATTGCCGCATTTGGGCGAATGAGAATCCAAGAGTGATTGTCGAAAAACCAATGCACCCACAAAGAGTGACTGTTTGGTGCGGTTTATGGGCTGGCGGCATCATCGGGCCGTATTTTTTCCAAAATGAGGCCGGTCAGGCAGTTACTGTGAATGGTGTTCGCTATCGTGAGATGATAACGAACATTTTATGGCCCGAATTGGAAGATATGGATGTGGACGATATGTGGTTTCAGCAGGACGGTGCCACTTGCCACACAGCTAACGAAACAATGGCTCTTTTGCGCAACAAATTCAATGGCCGTGTTATCTAACGTAATGGCGATGTCAATTGGCCGCCAAGATCATGTGATTTGACACCGTTGGACTTTTTTCTTTAGGGTTATTTGAAAGAAAAGGTGTACGTCGATAAGCCAGCAACAATTCAAGAGCTAAAGGATGAGATAATTCGGCACATTAACGGCATAGAACCTCCATTATGCCTCAGGGTCATCGAAAATTTGGACCATCGGATGGAGGTGTGCCGCCGTGGTCGCGGCGCCCATTTGGCCGATATTTTGTACCATACATAATTGAGTAATACCAATATATCATAATAAAATAAAATTACAATAATTTCCTAAATAGTTTGTGTTTTATTCAAAATCAACATCGGCCCTTGAAATTAAACAATTTGATTGCTCCACATTTTGCAAAAGAGTGTTCACATTATCGGCGCATCAAGGTTAATTTTGATTGTCCACAGGCAGCACAATTTCTGCACAGATTGTCGCAAATTAAAAAATATTGACCGTTCACACTATCGGCACATGAAATAAGACAAAAATTGGTACATTGCGCCGATAGTGAGATCTTAGCTTAACTAGTTTTTAGATACCATAAACAAAAGTTTAAATTACTCATACGTACAAGTGTTCGAATGTTATAATACCGTTTTGATAAAAAATGTTACTGAGTGGCTGGTCAAGAATGTCGACAAGAAATTTTTTTTCGTATATTTAAATTGAAAACAAAAACAAAATTTAGATTTGTGTTACTGTTTTCAATTAAACTTTACGAAAGAAATTTTCTTGTTGACATTGTGGGCCCGTAGGTTAATGTTTTTTTATTTAAACAAAAATTGTATCAAACGATTAGGACAAAAAAGGAATTTCGATATTAAAAAAATTAGGTGAGAGTTTCCACTAAAAAAGAAGGAACATAATTTAATGGAGAGTTCAGTTAAAATTTATATTATTTGTTTAAAAATTATGCCAAAATGTTCAAGAGTTTTAAAACTCTACTCGGTATGACTCAATTTGAAATACTCTAATAATGGATTTTTATTATGACATTTTTGGTTAGAAAAACAGGCATGACTTTGAATTGAAAGGTGTAGAGAAAGGTAGGTAAGCCTTTCTATAACTTTAAGCTTACGAACAGATAACTCTACCCCCCCTATTTTAAAAAGTATTATAAAACAAGCCGGGGCTGTGAAATAATAATTTTTTGCTCTTTATACTAAAGCTTCGTACTGACGGTGGCCAGATCTTACAATAAAGTAAGAGGTGGCCATGTGCTGAAAATATACTGCCAAAGCAATATTGCTTAAAGAAAACCATACAATTTCATGGACATACAACTGTCTGACAATAAATTCAACTGCCAACAAAATTTGTCAGTTCACACGGTTGCCAGATAATTGCACGGCCAGATTGCCTGTTTTATGTCTGTTTTAAGACATTTTCAGAAAATGAAAATTGCGTGTTTTTTTAAAATTGAAAAAGTGAAAATATTAAAAATTCAAAGGGAAAAATATCAAGGATTTTTAATTTTTTGCATGTGCCCGTGCAGAAAACTGAATTGCCAAATTGGTTTTTTTTGTTGTTTTCTTGCGAAGACAATAGAATGAAGCAATTTGTTTTTTCTTTTAACCCACTTACAACTACAATTCGAGTCGGAAAGAACCCAACCAATTGTAGGGGGATATAAGAAAAGATAAACTCACTGTTTATTGTTGGTGTTTTGTTTAAGCTTTGATACTGTTACAAGTAAGACTTTGAGTGTTTAAAATTCTTATTCGCTTTAGGGTTTTATTTGTATAATATTTTTAGCTTTTCTAAAATCTTTGGAAAAGGTTTCCTGATGATCTGGCCTAAGCAACCAGTGAAATGCGCATAGAGGCTAGCTTTGCCTCAACAATAAATTTCGGTGTATTTATCAAATATGGAAAATTGGGAATTTAGCACGTCATACAAAAATTTTAATATTTTTAATTTTTGTTTTTGCTTTCAGTAGGTTTAATGGATTTTTCATTAAAAATCAATTTTGCAAAATGAATTGTTTTTTGTTTTTTTTTTTTCTTCATGAATATCAGGGATGAAAACTGTAGTGCAGTTGTATCTTTGAAAAAATTTTCATAATTAATTAAGGCCCTAAATTTGTAAAACGCAAACGCAACGCCAAAAATTATGTTGAAAGCAAAAACAAAATCGAAAATATTTCATAATTTTGTTGTTGTTTTCTATAGAAATGTATATTAAATTTTTAAATTTTAAACGCTGCTTATCTTGTGGCGCTGATAATTTTAAAACGCAATATGTATTTCTGTAAAAAGTAACAACAAAATTTTGACATTGTTTTTGCTTTTACTGTTAATTTTGGAAATTTTTACAAATTTAGGGCCAAAAAGTCTTTTATCCAACCAAATATTGCCGTATGTGGATTTTTTGCGATTTTGAGTTAAGATCGATTCTTTAGGTTTTCCGACCTGATCTTTCATTTGGCGTAATCAGTTTTTCGATACTTCTTACGGTTTTCGAGATATGGAGTGTTGAGCTTGTCGTATGTGGTATTTGCTGAAGCAATTTTCAAACTTCAAACTCAATTTACTCGAAAGTATCGGAATCCCCATACGACAATTAAATTACCCACCGACGATATGTTTATCAAAAGATGAGCCAGAAAATAAAAAATTGGTACCGTCATAGCCTCAAAACAACTTTTTGTTATTTTAGTTGGTAAAAACCTAAAGCCCATTTTCCATCCCTGCTACGCATGTATTTGCAGCGTTGCCAATAGGAAAAGGTCTCTGACAATGATGCCATTGTCAGATGCATAAGATTCGCACATCTGACAATAACAAATAAGCTTCCTACATCTGATAAAGATCTGCCAACTGCAACAAATAGTGTTCACACGACTGTCAGACATCTTACATCTTACAACGTTGTCAAACAAAAATTGCCAGTTCACATGGTTGAAAGATATTTTAAGCGCATTTTACAGGCAATATTGTTAGATCTGAGCACCCTTTGTACGTAGCGTAAATCATACTTATTCACAACTTAGAATTCACAAATATTCAGCAGATTAAAAAAAAAACCGTTTTTAAAAACAGTTATAATTTTATAATCAAACTGACTACCGCAGTAAAGAAAACCCTCTAAAATTTTGCTAATTTTTTTGTCAAAATTTTGTACTGCAATTTTGAAAAATGGGGTAGTTTTGAGTTGTGCCTCTTCAATCTTGAGGTATGTATACCTCTTATGTCCCTATTATAACAAGTTTTTTAAAATAACAGCTTTGCTTTAAGCTTAAGTAAGCAATACGTTAAAGGCATATTCATTCTACCGTGTAGGTAAAAGTAAAGTTGAAATACTAAAATAACTTGTTATTTGTCCGACAAAATCCTACTTTTAACTAACTGCAAGTTGTAATAATTAGACGTGGCACATATTCCGTTCGGAATGCTGCCACTTCCGTATTTGCCATTCCGTTCGAAATAGTTTTTGGTGCTTTAGTTCGGACTAAAATCGTTTTCATCAATCCGGAATATTTTGTTTAAGCGATTTTTATGTTACCAATTTGGCCGCAACAGTATTTATCACTGTGTAATATGGCAAAACAAAAACGGCTCTTAACAAAATTTTTGTATAAAAAGATTTATATTTTAGAAATTTTCATATTATTCGAATGTGTATTCTAAGTCAAATAACAATCCTCAAAAGCTTTTATACTTTAATAGGCTTATTCCTTCAATATTTTCGAGGAATATTTTCTATGCACTATCAGAATTTTTCGTTTCCCAGATTCTATTTATATTTTAGTTTTTATTTATGCATAAAAAAAGTGATAAACTTTAAAATTTGTGACACTTAAATAGGAAATATGCCGGGCCCAAACTTTAGCAAATTCAATGGTTCTTAATTTTGCTTTGTTCTTTTCAGTGTTCTTTTGTGTGTTTCCGGTATGTAAATTTTGGCAAAATATGACAAAAAAGAGATATAGCAATGCTACATAAATCCATTACAAACAGGGCTGCCAGATTTGACGATTAATCGTCATTTTGAAGATTTTTTGTTCCGAAACTAGCAAAGTGCCGATTTGCTGATTTTTGTCTAAAACGTGACGATTTTTTCAGTCTCCAAAAAGCTAACAATTTCACGAACAGTAGTGATAGCTTTCTTGCTTAATAAAACACACAAATTATAAATAAAAATGGAGATAAAAACGCTAGATTGACCATAAAATAGCTAAATTGCCATTTTTAATTAACAATAGCGGCAAACTTCACTACTTAACGCTACTAAAAGCTGTCAAAATCGGGGTTTCCAATTGCAAAGTGTTCAGGCCGCTCTATTCAAAAACTAGAAAACTCGCACCGCTTTTGTTTAGTTACGGCTCCAATATACAGTCTTACGAAAATCTTTGATTATTTTCAGAGGACAAGAACAACCATGTTACGCTTTGCTTATCTTTCGTCAAAACCACCATCGAATGAGCCTTTTAGGGCTCTCTGTATAAATCAGATTTTCAACAATTATATGGCAAGCATTTCACGAGTTGTAAGATAATATTTTCATGAGTCTAATACGATTCTTGACATGAAAGTCTCGCTAGATTACACTACTTGACAGTTTTATGACTAAATAAATCTGACACCTAATCTTAATGTCAAATTGTCCGCTGAATCAGACTTGTCAAAAGTAGAACAGTTTTTGAGATATTCCAAAATAACCGTTATTTGTGTTTTTAAAAAAAGATTATGTGACTGAAATGCAAATATCTTCAAAAGTTTATGTCTTTCTTTCTTTTTCGTGAAAGGCTATAAAATTTCTAAAATAACCATGGGCCATTTGTGAAGATGAGCCAATAAATGGCAGACTTATAGTGGACAAAATTTCTAACTTCAATATAAATTTGATGATTTTTTGCAATTTTGCTCTTTTTTTATATTCGGATCCAGCGGACCATTTGACATCAAGATTAGGTGTCAGATTCATTTGGTCACGAATTTGGCGGAAATTTGTGACGCAGTGTTATCTATACCCACCTCTTCAACGATTCCCACAACGATTGAAGAAGCATCTTTCGCTGTGCTATTAAAGAATCTCACTCGTCGTACAGTTTTTTACGTGTGAGAAATCCTCTACGATTAAAAAATGTTGGCATCGACGATCATAGACGTTCTTTATGAGACTCCCAGTAGCTCTTACACGTTTGAAAATGCTAGCTGGGTATGATGTAATTATGTTTTTGTTTTAATGTTTTTTTTTATAAAATTCGAACAAAAATTGTTTAAAAACAACTAAATTTTAAGTTGTCCGATTTTTTGACGATTTTTCGAAACGACAAAGACGATTTTTTTATTTTTTCTAAGCAAACTGACGATTTTCTCATAAATTTATGATTACGAAAGTTATGTTCTCTTTTAAAAGTATTTGTAAAGAGCTTTTAAATATGTGTAAAATAAAGCGCTAAAAATTATTTAAAATCTACTTCTTTGGAAAAATAAGTAAAGAAAACATATTTGTTTACTGATAGAAAGTCTATTTTGATAGTTGTTTGCCACTTAAGATACAGAAAACTACAATTCCGTTCATGAAAACAAAAAAGGTTTTATTCCGAAAAATTTTTTCGTAATTAATTTTCTGAAGCATCAAAATAGGAATGAATTCTGTTTCCGAACGAAATTGTACTCTGTGATATGGCTGAATGACACGTTCTTCAATAAAAGCATCACAAATCAAATTAAAACTATAAATATGAATGAAAACTACTCAATTACTCACAAGTGCACTGTCACAACTAAAAATAATACTCTTTACTTGATAATGTACGAGCAGCACAAGTAACATATAAACCGACACACCGGGTTTTTTTTCAGTTAAAGAAGCAAGTGAAGCAACAAAATTTGC
Organism: Pollenia angustigena; assembly: GCA_930367215.1. Classification (NCBI taxonomy): domain Eukaryota; kingdom Metazoa; phylum Arthropoda; class Insecta; order Diptera; family Polleniidae; genus Pollenia; species Pollenia angustigena. The sequence continues at coordinate 198,200,694 of OV884060.1, forward strand.
ATGGTCGTTAGAGATTTGATTTGAAAAAAAAAAAAACGATTTTGATAAATTTCAAGTTATGACTTTGACTATATTTACATTATGCAATTAACGCCGCAACTTTCGCTTGCAACTTTTTGTTTGTTAGCAAGAGGTGAAGGGAAGAAAACGGGGTTGATAAAGTTGAAAAAATGCTTGAAAAAAATGTAACTGTAAATGTGAAAAGAGTTTCGTAGCAACTTCTTTAAAGAAAATAGAAAAAACTCGGCGTTAATTGCATAGTATAACTGCGGTCTTTGTATGATTTAGCGCGCGTTTTGTATATCCCTTAAAAGATCTATTATACTATAGAAATTCAAAATAATCTTTAAAATAATAACAATTTAAACACAACAAAAGCAGATTATTTATGTATGTGCATATAATGAGATTAATAAAGTACTTTTATTTAAGATGTACCTTTTATCTAAAAAAAGAGGTAACTTTTTTTTATCAAAGAAAACCAGCGTTTAAAAAACTGCAGTCAAAGCAGAAAAACTGCTTTTTCTTCCACTTCTTCATTTGTCATGGGCCAACAAAAATATGTTGATTTTACTTCTGATTCTTTAAATCTAAACAGTCGTTGTCAAAACAACTCAAAAAGGGGAAAATTTTCGTTTTTTACGACAGTTTTTGGTTTCGACTGCAGTTTTTTAAACCCTGAAGAAAACATTTACTTCATTGTTAAGGTACAATAACTAAAAAAGTACTTTTTTATGACAAAGTTTCTATTTTCAAATAAGTATCGTTAGGAAAATTGTTCGAAAATCTATTTGCTTTTGCATTTTATGTAGAGTTTTCGCCAGATAAATAAAAAAAAAACAAGTGAGAAAGTATGGTCAGTCTAGCCCGACAGTATGATAACCTACACCAAAGTATATAAAAACTACAATATTTGGGACCCGCCTTAAATTTTGTTATGAGGTTAAGCTTCATTCAAAAATTCTTTGTGCCGAGATTTAAGGAAGGGTGTTTATATGGGACGTATGGTAAATTTTGGACCATATCAGGACAAAATTTTGACAAAGGTGATATCGTTTAGTTATTTTATGTTAATATCAGCATTTATAAGAAAGTTATGGCAATTTCGGGAGCAGTATTTGTATGGGAGCTAAAGTCGAGAACAAAACACAAAATTGGATCGTCCTGTTTTAACAGCTCGTCAGCTCAGAATTGGTTTGACCTACCGACCATTTTTAAGAAAAATTGAGTTAGGTATGGGGTATATATATTTTGAATACCCCCTTTTTGAGTCCAAAATCTGTTTCGCGAAATTTTTTGTGGTTTCTGAGATATAAAGCATTCATTCAGGACATTGCATGTTGAATTTTATGTTTTGATGTCAAATATTAACGATAATTAAAAAATACCAGTTGTAGAACCAAAAAGCTGAAGCAATTTATTCAATTTCCCGTATTTTCCATTTTGGTTCTTTTTTTTCCCCCCATTATAGTATCAAAAATTTAAAAATGCAAAATGTTTTGTAAAACCTTCGAATTTCGAAAAAGTACCAAACTTGTATTCGGTTTTTTTTTGATAAGTTTTGAATGTGGCATAAACTTTATTTCTAGGTTTATTGGATCAAAAGATAGATGGGCTGACAAAAACGTACCAAAATTCAGGTTTTACCCGTTTTCACTCTAAAAGAGCCGAGTTTCAAAAAAGTACCACACAAATGTCCACTTATTTTCAAAAGAACAACGATATGTATTACAGTATTTTTGTATCTCTTTTAGTTTTGGAGATAAAAGGTTTCCGAATGTACCCTTTTTACCCCCTAAACATTCAAATTTTTCGATTGGGGAGAGATCCACCTACGGTCCAAATTTCAAGTCTTTAGCTTCAGGCGTTTAGGCTGTACGATGATGAATGAGTCAGTCACTCACGCAATAAGTATACGTATGTAGCACAAAAAGCCACTTTTTTAATTTTTTTTTACAAAAGTGGCGTATGCGGCAAAAAACAGTATTTATCATTTTCAAAAAATTACTATTAAGCTCTAACATTATTCATGAAAGTGTGGAAAATTTTAAATTTTTCTTCAAAACATATACCGGAAGCAGTGGTAAAAATGTAAAAAAATTCTATCGGGTACATTTTGAGAAATCTTCATGTAAATCTTCTTTGTCGTTTTTCTCCACTCCGACTTTTTGGCATACGCGCCAAACCAATTCTGAGCTGACAAAAAGTGGGTTCTTTAAAACAGTGTTCGAAAATAAACACTAAATATCGTTTCTTAATGTTGTAGATTTGTGGAAAACACAAACACTGATAGTGTTTGTGTAGAAAATCATTAAAAAAATAACGTTTCCCTGTTAGTCATCTTTCGAACACAAAAATATTATTGTTTTTATCAAACTCAACAAAAGATGTGAACATTTAATTCCGTTCGGTTTTTTTTTGAAAATCCACAAACTTCAATGTGTTTTGTTCGGCTCATTAATTTTCGTTCCTTTTGAATGGTAAAAAAAACCAAAAATTTTTTACAAAAACACACACGAAAAAACATTATAGAACATTACAATATAATGTTTATCTACAGTATCACTACAATTGTTCTGTTTTTTACGAACGGTATTAAGGGTTGTGTATGTCTACACAATCACTAAAAAAATTGATATCGTTCCTGGGTGTGTGAGCCGAACGTTAAATAATGTACTGTTTATTTTCGAACACTGCTTTAAAATATAAATAGACCAAAATTTCTTAATTTAATGATATAAAATAAATAAACCAAAAATTACAAAATTCCAATTTTTTTTGTTTGTTCTTCATAAAAAATGTTTGCAAGAAAATACCATCCAGATTGCCGATTTATTGAGACGAAGTTTTTAAGATTTTTTTGATTTGACTTGAATTTAATATCACTTGAATTTAATATCACTGACAACAATATAATACTCTCATATGTTTTTTACTATTAAATAATAGAGAAAAATAACTATTAAAATTTAAAATTTTTACTGTCCTGAATAGAAGCGATTATCCCCAACTTCGTCTGGTAGCCTTTTATATAAACAGAAGTTACCTTTTTACGGGGCATTAAGAACATTGTCGATTTATACGGGGCCAAGGCGAATTTACACAAGGTGAACTTATCTTGCTTCGCAAGCAACAGCTGATTACTAACCTTGTGTCAAAATGGTATACCGTCCTGTTGGTTCTGGGGAATCTTAACTAAATTCTTAAATTTTCAATTAAAATTGTGAAATTTAAAACTTTTTTAAGTTATAAAATTTCAAACAAACACAATTAAATATAAAAACAAAATCAAATATATCTTTGAATTTTTGACACAACGTTAAAATGTTTAACAGTGTTGTAAAACGTTTTCAAAATAGGACCACCTTGTATGAATTCGCCTTGTACGGGGCCTTATGCCATTAGCAAGGGTGAGTTTTTGAGAATAAAACGAACCACCCTTTTAGAGAGCAAAGCATTTTTAAGAAACGAACACGAAATTGCATTTTTATTAAATAAAATGTCACATATTTTTGTCGAAAAGAAAACACCATTGGATTGTAATGCATGTATGTATGTACCAAATTAAGTCCAAATATAATATGGTTTATGGGAATAAAGGCTCAAAAAAACTTGTATGGGGGCTACGTAAACTGGATGGACCGATTCTCACTATCTACTTTGAATAGACAAATTATTTTCAAAATTGTGACCAGGGGCATAATTTTTTCTGGCAGTCGTGATCGAGTACTTTCTCGCTTCAAAAGCAATTTTATTTCTTTTTCTTTCAGTCGATAATAAAACGAATCGAAATTATTTTTCAGTATTGTGAAACTCAAATTAATGCTTTACAACACTGAAAAAAATAATTCAAACTATCGTATCGAATAAACTATCGAATTGTTTTGCATACGATAGACACTGACGTATCGAATGAAAACTCTATGAATGTAATGTCGAGTAAAGGCAGAATTAGTCTTTACTTTCTGTTCTGTTACGAATCAGCTGACTTATTTTTGTTATTAAAAAACCTATGAAATTGATTAGTTTTTCTGTTCTGTTGCGGTTCAGTTTGTTAAAATCAAAAACATGTTAAGTATTTGTAAGTGACAGCAAAATAAATAATAAAAAATACATATTTACATTGAAATAAACTGTTTTTTGATTTTAAGAATTCATAAAATTTAATTTTTTCATATTTATGTGAATAAAAGTTATTAAAATAAACAATGAACGGTGCAAAACTAATAAATTTATCATAAATGGCTGATAAGTTACTACGGAAAAAGTAACTATTACAATTTCATAACAGAACGGCACGGAACAGAACAGAAACAGAAAGTAAAGACTAACTGAGCCTTTACTCGATATCGAATGCTATTATTTTAAATTCAATACATTTCATTCGATATCGAGTTTCATGATACCAAAATAAATAATTTCGATCAATTTTGCTCGATATCATATGCGGTGATTATACCCCTGTACTTTGCGCACATGGTTTACATGGACAGATACTGATTCTGGGCCAATCGGTATACTTAAAGGTGGATATAGGAACAATATTTTAAGGTGTTGCAAACATCAGCACAAACGCATAATATCCTTCCTGCGCTGATGGGGTGGGTATAAAAAGAACTTGCTTTATTTTTTTTTTAAACGATGTTTATAGAGATAGAATCTCCAACACGATACTCTTTTGGTTGAAATGAGTTTTTTCTTAATTTTTTTTGTCAACGAATCGATTTAGAAAAAAATAGATTTTTTCCCCAAAAAATATTTCTTCTTTTTTTCTTAAAAGTACTTTTCCTTTTACAGCAATATAAATTGTCTCTACTTTTTGTTGTGTTTATTGTATAAACATCTAACAGCCTGTTCGTCGGTTTCGAACGTTAACGTTCGCATAGAAAATTATATTTAAAACGTTAACGTTCGAAATCGACGCTGTAAATTTCAGTTAACTCATAATTAAAATTTAAAAATAATCAACAATTAAAAACTAAAGTAAAAGTTATTAAAGAGTATAACTAGGTAGAGGTGTATTTAAATGTTTAATGATTCTGAGTACGGTTGGGTGAGCTTGAATTATGTATGTGTGTGTGTGTGTGTGTGTGTGTTTGTGAAAATAGAGAGACAGAGAGCGAAATAGAAAGTGAATTTAAAAAATTTAAACATTTATTTTGCGAACTTATTATTTAGTAGACTTTTTGTTCTTGAGACTTTAAATTACTAATTGAATTAAATATTTAGTTAGTATTTAGTAGTAGTTTGATTGGATTGCATTGTAATTGATTTGATTGTTTTTTGTGTTTGTATTTAACTTGGACTCACCGATGGCCGCAAGCGCACACAGTGCTTTCCAAAAGCTGAAAATGGTCCCCATTTGTCTACAGGTGAATTACTCACATGTGTTGCTTCCGTATTGGAAGTATCCTGAGTGCGATATATGCCAATTGGTATTTCACAAGTGGTCGAGCATAATTTCTGATATAAACGTCCATACGTACGTATCCACATGTCATCTTTGGTAATGCGCATCTATGGAAGAAGGAGAAATAGGCGATTTTCAGATTTCATAGGGATTATAGTAAATTTTCAAAACCTACCGATGTTAAAAATCCACTACCCGGCGCCTGATCTATACCTAATAATAGTCTAACAAATGTTATAACATAATCTTTGACGAATGCTTGATAGAGTAATGTATCCAACATTGAGGCACTAAATACGGCACCGGCAGCAAAAGGCAAACGAAACATGTACGATATATGAGAGCCACGTTCTTTCTCGCGCTAAAATTATAAGAAAAGAAAACAAAGAAGCGAAAACAAATTTCGAGAGAGAAACTCTGTTGCTTATTCTCTCACCCACCTTTTCCATTTTACTTAAATGTAATGCGTACTTGTCATGAGCCCTAAATTGCATAAAACGCATATTGGAACTCTGTGACAACTCTGTAATACTCTTAATGCTAGGAAAAAATCTACAAAAACAAAAGAATATATAGAAATATAGAGTGTTTAAGAGATTTGGTATGAGCTTTTGTGACAATAGTACTTGAACATTGTTTGCACGGCCACTATAGTATTACAATCCGCCAGTGAATCTTCTTCGGCTGAATTGGAGAGTTCTTTATTTACAACCACCACACTTTCGGCCAGTGTTATACCAGCTCTTAGCAAATCATCTAGACAATCAATTGAGCCCAACATCCAATAAACCTGAAAATAAATTTTAAACTTAAAAATATCAGCTGCTACTTTTTTATTGCTCCGCTGTGCAGCATGTGGGAAATAATCGATTGCAAACTTCTTCTCGTTTGGAATTTTTATTCACCTGATGCAGTTTTTTTAAGGATTAGTTTGCTTTACACTTTATTTCTCCTTCTCCGGGTCGACAAAATTCCAATTGGTTTCCGAAACCAATTTTGGTTTTGTTAGTTTCGATAGATACTTTGAAAAATTCGAAATTAGAAGAAGTTTGCATTTTATGTGTTGCACAGTGTAATTAATTATTAGAATTATTAATTTTCAGTTATAAATTATCAGCACAATTATGAAAAAAATTTTCCGGGAGTTTGTTTCCCTTTCCTGACTTTACAATTAAATTTATATAGGAAAAATGGGAGAAGGGAGAAAACTTCCTTAAACATTTGAAACCGATTTTCTTGTAACACCAAATTAGAATCCTTTAGATACGAAAACCGATTAAACAATTTTTGATATGCTTATTAATAATTTTCATATAGAAATTGAGCCTAATGACACAAGTCTGCATGAAAATCGGCCCTCAGACCGTTTCAGCTGATCTGAAACTACTGAATCCCATTTTAGCGTGCATTTTTCCTCATCATGCACCTTTTCGGAAGAGCTCCCCTTCCAGTATTTTTATCCAATTCAGGTAATTTGATGGCCGTGATTTCTATTAGTGAGGGTTATACAAAATTATTTTTGGAGGAAAATTTCTCCATATCTCCTTATATTTCCTAAGTGCATCTCCTTCGATCTTATATCATCTTAATTGAGTAAAACTCGCTACATTTCTTTGCTTCGATTTTTCCATGGTGAATCTCTCTTGAAAACTCGAGCTTCGGCGATCGACTATCGATATTGCTAATGTCACGGATACTGTATGCAGGATTAACAGGTATTTGCGGCCCCACATCGATTACGGGCGAACCATGTCTCTGTTATCGATGACTTTTAACTTTTGGCTCCTTTTTTTATCCGGGAGACAGTTTTATCGGTAGGCATGCACAGCATCTGTTGGTCGGACACTATGATTTCTGCCGCAGCTGTTATGATGAAAATTATATCTTCTCTATCTTACACTGGCGAGAAGGCGACTGGTCGAAATGGGGTCCGCCACCTTTGACGGATTGAATGATGATATCTCTGGCGTTGAAAGCTAAAAGTTCAGGTTGGTTCTACGGTGGGGGTTCTGTTTAGTGGAACTCTATGGTATCAAAATGGGTTATTGGATCTAGGAGTGACTGCCATTTCTAACTAACCTAACCAATGCGAATTTCGGTGGTAACGTCCAAGCGTTGATTTACTATTGAACTTCACTCAGTTTAAGTTTTCGGGAAAGTGAAATTCTAGCCAGTTGGCAGAAAACTGCTGGTCTAAACTGCTCTCCTTAGAGAGAAAGTACTAAGAAATAAATTGGAGATGCGACGTTCTTTCTAAGGGGGCAATAAAGTAGAAGAGAAGAAGGTGAATTTATTTTGAAAAATAAAAAAGTAAGAAAGTATACTTCGTCAGGCCCGACTATATGACACCATACAAAACAGTATTTCGATACAAATTTTCAACAGTGAGGAGAAAAGACGTATATGTTTGAGGTTAAGATTCGTGTAAAACTACTTTATGCTAAATATTATTGAGATATTTTTATCTATATGAAATTTGTTTGTCTTAAAGCAGTCATAACCACTCCATAGTCTCGCGAGGCAGCCAATAATTGTATTTTTTACACAGACACGGTCGGCAATTCATATGTATACAACAACTTTGTTTGTTGCTTGGTTATCACTGTCTTAAAGTGATTTTAGGAAAAGCGTTTATATGGGACAATTGGTCAATTTTGGACCTTCCAACACAAGAAAAAGCTATTTTCGGTTGTAGTATTTGAATGGGCGCTATGGTCACATGTGGACTGGTTCCAACAAAATTTGGTTAGTTGATTTAGATTGTAATAAAATAAAATAATAAAATAAAACAAGATGGATAATGGGCACAAAGACTCTATTCCGAAAAGAAGCTTGTATGGGGGCTACATATGAAAAATAATAGAGCGATTATCACCATTTTCAATAGGCTTGCTTCCTTTACTATGTAGGACCTCTACCATGAAACTATATTCACAATTTTAGGCTGTAGGAAAAATCGCCCAAATGAAGAATCGCCCAAAAGAACATGAAAAATGACCCAAAAAGTAAAATATGAAATTTTGCCCAAAAGAAACGAAAAAGAGCCCAAAATAAAAATGAAAAATTACCCAAAAAGAAATAACGAATTTTTTCCCAACAAAAAAAAAATTAAAAATTACCCAATTTGCAAAACAGTGTTTATTATTCATATAAATTTAGTAACTTACAAATGTAAGAGAAAAACATGTTTTATTATGATCACAACGAACAAAACTATTTTTAAAGAAACTTATTTGACCATAATGTGGTTGTCGCTGACAATGATTTGGTTAAATTAAACATAATATAATCAACATTTTCTTAAAAATGGTTTTGTTGTTTTTTCTCTGGGTGCATATATTAAACATATAACAAAAACACCTTTGGGCGCAAGAATTTTCTCCCCTATGTTGTAACAAATACCGGCAGCGCTTATTAAAGCGTCTCGGCATAGCCGGCCTTCGGCCGTGCGCAAGGATTTTCTACTCTATGGTGTAACAAAAACCGGCTTCGCTAACTAAAGCTTCTCTGCATAGCCGGCCTTCGACCGGGCGCAAGGATTTTCTCCTCTATGACATAGACCGGCTTTGCTAACTAAAGCTTCTCTGCGCAGACGGCCTTTGGGGGGGCTCAAGGATTTTTTCCTTTATGGTATAACAAGAACCGGTTTCGCTAAGTAAAGTTTCTAAAATCTGCCTTGTTTCCGAAAGAAGGCCGACTTCGCAGAGAAGCTTTAGTTAGCGAAGCCGGTTTTTGTTATACCATAGAGTCGAAAATCCTTGCCCCCGGCCGATGGCCGGCTGTGCAGAGAAGCTTTAGTTAGCGAAGCCGGTACTTGTTTTTATCAAAGAGGAGAAAATCCTTGCAGCCGGCCATAGGCCGGCTATGCTTTCGAGTTTGTCCACGGACACTATGACACTGGATGTTATGACATGCCACCTTTTTGCAATATGTCCCGTTATTTTTATAAATAACATTTAGGAAATCGTCGTATAGTAATAATGAATGATTTAGACAAATAGTATGTAAGATTTTGAAGAAATTTTAAAAATGAAAAATGGCCTGAAAAATGGGCTATTTTTCATATAATTATGAAAAATCACCAAATTTAAAAAACGAAAAATCACCCAATAATAACGAAAAATAGCCCAAAAATTTTGGGTCGCTTTTCATATGAATTCAGGCCCAATTTTACATGGAATTTTTTTGGGCGATTTTTCGTTTATTTTTTTGGGCCATTTTTCTTTGGGCGATATTTCCTACAGCCACAGCCACAAGGTTAACATAGACAGCTAGCCTGCCAAGCAAGCCGGAGGGACGAACACCATTAGATCGACTCAAAAATAATTCTGAGTCACCGGTTTACTAAAAGGTGAGCCTAGCACCAATATTTCAAGGTGCTACAAGCACGCTTAATAATACCCTCTGCACTATTAATAAATATGGTTCCTAGACCTTAAAATATGCTGATGGACTCAAAGTCACTTTCTGAGTCAATCTAACGATGTGCGTATGATTGTGTGTGTAACTTTGTGTGCAAAGTACAGAACGCGAGAATCGGCCTTTAATTTCACATAGCCCCCATACAAACATCTTTCCGATATAGAGTCGTTTTGCCCATAAACTCCCTAATTGTATATCTGTGGCATTTCGACAAAACAGCTTAAGTGGAATTCAAAAAGTTGAAAAAAATTTTTGTCAATCATACGAATTTTCATTCAAAAAACATTTGTGTTAACGTTTTTAAAATTTTGTATTATAGACGAAATATTTCTTTAATTTTGGTTTATTTTATTTTTGTTGAAATGATTTTTTCACCAAGTTCTTTCTTAAAACCTTTTTTCCATCTTATCTCGACTTAAGATGTTTTAATAAATTTAACTCAAACATATTTTGTTGCAACATAAATCTTCTTAAAAAATGCAGTATCGGCTAATACTTCACCATTGCTGCCATAAAAAACCACTTCCGAAAATAGCCTTAATGCCATAGCGTCCCTATTAATGCTGGTATTGACATAAAATTTGGCGATGATAAATTTTATTGCAGCAGCTACATCAGGGCGAAAATTTGTACTGGTAGGTCCAGAATTGATCATAGGTTTAAGACGAACAAAACTCATATAGATGTTGAAATTTAGATAATAATTGGCGAAAAGAACTGTTATATGGATCTCAATCTCTTAACATAATCTTGTTTTGCCGGTCCATGATCGGCCATGGGTCCCATTTAGAACACACTCTCTTCAATTTATTTTTATATACTGTGGTGTAGGGTACTACATGATCGGGCTTGACCGATTATACTTTCTTACTGGTTTCGTTTTGCAAACCAGTGTTATTCTATTCAATAAAACTCGATCACAATGAAATATAACAGATAAAAAGCGATTTATTTCTGATACAAATTTAACAAATTTTATGCAATAGATGATTTCTACTAACGCTTTTTTTTACTCTCTATTCAAACCGAATCGGCCTTATGTACAATAATTGTTAGGTTATCTACTCACCAATGGAAAATATGATAGTGCATCCAAAAATGCCACATCCGGTCTGCGTTCCAATAGCAAAATAATTGGATTCAATGAGGTTTTCGAACGGAAATGGGCACGCAGTGGTATGATAAAATTATAAATACCATTCGAGGCATAATCGGCAGCTAAAATGATTGTTTTATTTTGCCACTGGTATTCCTTGGCATTGCGATAGCTACAGTGTTCGCAGACCTACAGTTCATGAATAAATAAATAAATTCATAGAATTAAAAAGATAAATACTTTTATTATTATTGTTTAGATAAAGAATACAAAAACAACAAATGATTAAACAAAAATTATTTTGCTGTTGAAACCAAGTTTATTGAAACAAAAAAACATCAGTTTATTTTAGTAACATCCGTTTATATTAGTTTCATTTCCTTTTCCCTTTGGTGTGTTTGAAAGTAGATGTAGAAGCAAGAGGGAGATAATTCTCCTACCTACCTGTGCCAACTGTAAACAGCATAAAGGTTTTTTCTCCTTGAGTAAATAGCAGAGCGTGGGACTTACACCAATAAACGGTGACACTGGAGGAAATCCTTTAACGATGCTGTAGACACACGAACACATACATCAGTAGAGTTGTTAGGTATGAAAGAGAAAAGTAGAACGAGAAAAGAAAAAAAGGAGAAGAAGAACACAAACACCATGACAAATGTTTACTAAGATTTTAAGAAATTTTTTCTTTTGATGTTGTTTTTTTTCTTTTATCTCATAAAAAACAGGAAAAGTTTTCTGTTTTACGGTGGTTATTTTTTTATTTCTAATAATAAAATTGTCTATTATAAAAAGATATTATTAAAATTAACAGCAATTTAATATGAATACTATATATAATAAAAAACACATTTTAATTTAATAAGGAAAGGAAATCTAAACTAAAAAAAAGCTTAAAAACAAATGAAAGTAAAACAAAGTTATTTTTAATTTATTATTAAATCAAATAAGTGGGAAATGTTAAGTGGAAAATATAAACTTCTAAGTATTAAAATGGAGATGGAAAAGGTATGGTTTTTTGGATGGATGAGGAAGAATGTTTTCCTCGAAATTTCTGTAAAGAAAAGTAATAAATTCGCGTCCATAAATGTTAAACATGGAAAAGAAAATGTTATCATATTATTGTACAACAAATTTTGTAAAATTTTCAAAAATTGTGATTTTTAGTCGAACTGTTAATTATACCCACACCACAATAGTGGAGAGGGTATTATGCATTTGTGCTGATGTGTGTAACGCCTTAAAATAGTGGGCCTAGACCCACTACCGATCGATCTACTCAGAATCACTTTCTGAGTCGAACTAACGATGTCCGTCCGGCTGGCTGGCTGTCCATGTAACCTTGTGCGCAAAGTACAGGTCGCAATTTTGGAGATAATTTGATAAAATTTGGGTCATAGGTTCTTATTGGTACAAGGACCAAGCCTATTGAAAATGGGCCGAATCGTAGGACCACGACGGAAGATAGGGGAAATTTCTTCCTCTCAGAAACTATCAAACCGATTTTAATGAAATTTAAATCATAGATAGAACCACATCTATATGGACACAAAATGTATAAATTTTTAAAAAAATCGGACCACGAGCGCAGATACGGGCAATTTCTGCCTCTCAAACCGATTTTAATGAAATTTCCTTATCTGTAGGGACACATTAGCTATACAGTTTTTAAAAAATAGGAACATAAGGGGAGGCAGGGGGCAATTTCTGCCTCTCACAAACTTTCAAACCGATTTTCATGAAGTTTATAAACATAGATAAATCCATATTTACATGGAGACATAAGCATGATGTGTTTTTAAGTACTGTGGTGTAGGGTATCATATGGTCGGGCTTGACATACTATACTTTCTTATTTGTTTTTGATATTTTAAGTAAGGCTTGAGTTCATCAATTTTAATTTTCATTAAATAATTTTGACTGAAGGTAGGAATTTTTACAACATGAAATTTTATTAAAATTTATTGATCATTTTCTTGGCTGAGCTGGGGCTCGAACCTGGGTTGAATTTACATGTTTCTAGAATCACCACATTCGTTCATTAGAATTCTTTGAGTTCTAACCTCTGCACCACTGCGGTGCCTGCCAGTTGTATACAAATTTTCGTTTTTTGTTCGAAAAATTTTTGTTTTCGACTGCAGTTTTGTAAACCGTGCTGATTTAAATGTACTACTGTAAATAAATCAAATCAGTAAGATCCACAATAGTACTTGTTTATATCTAATGTGTGCTAAAATACCAAATGAAAATTCATACAATCGGCTTTATCGACTGCAGTCGAAAAATAATTAAGTTCATAAAATATGCCATTCTTTCCTTATTAACTTAGACCTTCAGGTAAAACTTTATTTTCCATAATAAGAACTAATGGATCTATATACAGGTGACGTCCAAGAGACATGCTTTCATTTTAACGAATTTACAAAACAACGATAGGCAATTTTTTGGCATTGATACTACGAATTATTTTACAGTGTCGACTTGTAATGGCGTATACGCAAAGCTAAATAAAATAATTTTTAAGTATATTAAAGAAAGCTTACAAATATTTTTTTTCAAATTGGCCCTCAAACGGGTCAATCTGAATCGATTTTCAAATTGTAATATTAAAAAAAGTTTCAAATTTTTACATAAATTTTTTTCACGTTACGCAAATCATTTTTATAAGAGTTACCAACATTTATGTAAATTACGGATGTGGACCTTTTATATGAACTATAATTAAATCCATGGTATAATAGTTACAAGGTATGTGTTCATTACGGAGAGTTGTCATTATTTACCCATGTCAATCATCAAATTCAAATTTTTGATTCATTCATTTAGTTGATTTTTAAAGCTTGCTTTTATTTTTTTCCCTATTTTCTTTGGTTTGACGTTACATAGATCTTAAAATTTCTAATGACTATACCTTGTACTTATTTTACCATGATTAAATCTATATAATTGAATATACACACAGAAAACAAATTGTTTGGAAAACGGTTGCAGTAATAAGATATTGATCAGGAAATATAATTTATTATTGCAACTATTGAAAATATGTAACTCTAACTGATTTTTAATACTAATGATTATTAAAGCGTAATTCTAACTGAAATATGAGTCCTTCAATTCTTTTATTAGTTCTGATAACTAATTTTTTTTAATACTAATAGTGTCAATCACAACCAAATTTGTTGAAGTGCAATACTGAATATTGGTTATTACAATTAATAATTTGCTTATGTCAATAAATTTTATAACATAATTGCTTATTCATTTATTGCAGCTAATACCCCTGACAGACATAGGATTTCTATACTATACTAGCATGGTATTCTACATGTGTGGCAACCTAAACTACAATTAAACCATGCAACAAAGTGGTATATTTCTGGTTTATATACTTCGAAAATGTACGTAGTATAAATGTGGTATCTTATTTAAAGTATACGTACTAAAAGTCTGCCAATATAATATAGAATATAAAACCGTAGTATACATACCATGGTATGTAAACTATTTGTCTGTCAGGGGTATAATTATTGATTGTAAGTATGGTTTCAATTCGGTTACAACAAATGAAAATATAATTATTTGGTATTCACAACCAACAAAAAAAAAAAAAAAAAGCTATATGTCCCAATTGTTTATTGTGAGTACTAAACTAATTATAAGCTGAATTTTCTGTCAAAAGTAAAAAACAAATTATTTAATAATATAAGTTTTAATATCATATTTAAACAATATTTGGTCCGATCAACATCGTACATATGGTCTAACTCTCCAGCACGCCCCAAAGACTCCAATAGATCACTAGTCCCGTCAAAGTCTATATTCCACCTTCTGAGCTTATCCATTAAATTCATTTTGGACTTGGCGGCTAAAGCTGCTACCGAGGGGTGAGTCATCTTATTACTCCTCTACCGGTGATTTTACCACTATATTCAGCTCCGGGGTCACTAGGAATTTGGGCGAGGATAGGCCACATATTGCATCCTGCTTCATTTGGATTTCTTAAAGGCGCTGCGTTTCAAGCTCGTCATGTTCACCACTTATGAGTTTAGCCCAATGCTTTCTCAGTTCCTCAACAATACCCGCTTGGTCTAATTTAGGCCTGCCATACGTCCTGGTTTTCCAGGATTGTCCTGGTTTTAGACTACTTGTCCTGGTGTCCTGGTCCACTATTAAATTGTCCTGGTTTTTTGTACAGGTCAAGACAAACAAATTAGTTTTTTGCTTTAGTTGTTTACCAAGGTTAAGATTTCTGTTATAACACTGCGAACATAAGGTAACTGTATTAAGAACTTTAATTAAATTCAACTGTTATCTGGTGGAAAGCTGGTAAAAGCTTTCAATAATATTAGATAATAGTCAATCCTCTTTCAAATTTTGTTTTAACTAGTGGCTGTAAAGAGTTATATACCATGTGCACACGGACAGCAATATTCGTGTTTCGCTCTCTTATTCCTGTTTCGCGCCCCAAACATGATTGAAACGAATTGTTTCCCCATACAAAATTTTGTGAGCGAAACAGGTCGTTTCATTTTGAAACAGGCAGCGAAACAGGAAAAATGTACTATCATCTCCAATTTTGATAACATTTATCGTTAGTTTATCTGAACTAGCTCTCAAAAAAAAAGCATAACAAAGAAAAAAACAAAATAAAAATTGATGTCTAATAAAATAAAGTGATAATTATAACATAATAATATCAATAAAAGTGTTAAATAATATATGTTTAAGTTTTATTTACTTTTTTATTTATTAAAAAAAAAATCACACTAACAACACAAAAAAAAATGTCAACATGAAACAATAATGAATCGTATGAACAGCATGTTTGGCAAACTAGTTTCAACGAGCGAAACGAGTGGTTTATAACGTCGTATGAACATAGCAATACCGTGTAAACAACTTTTATAAGTAATCGAAAACCGATAAAAAAAATTGCTTTCTCTAAGGCAGTCCATACACGTTTCAATTCAATTGTCAACTGAGTAGGTCGTTGTCCAAATCAAAGCGTGTATGGCCATTCAATTGATTAGTTTGACAGTTGTCCAGTTGGTTGAAGAAAAATCAAAAGAGTTTGATTTTTTCAAGTTGAGTTCTTAGTCTGCTCAATGGACAAAAGAAAGAAACTCGTTAAAGACTGAAACACTGGAGAGTATTTTTCAATGTAAGTTTGATTTTAATATGACATGATACCTGTTTTATAACTGTATCAAACACCGAAATGAAGTTCAAGAAAAAGTGCAATCATCTGAAAATTATTTTAGTTTAGAACATTTTAAGCTCAACTTTTTATTATTTTTCATCGTTTTTATGTATGTATATCAAGTACACGTTAATTTTTTTTCTATATATTGTTGGATTTAAAAAAAAAACTGGATGGTTTTTACATATCGCACCCTAAATATTAAAGGGTAACAACTCAAAATTCTTAAATTTTCAGGAGAGCCAAAAAACTGCTTATGTAAATATGGTGATAATATTTAAAAAAAAAAATTAGTTCCCTTATTAAAAAATTCAAATTTGAAGAAAGTTTTGCTATGCCTTTTTCAATTTTGTAAGTAGCTAGAGATGTGAAATGAGAATAAATTTATGAAAAAACGTCATTTTTGAAAAATTTTGAGTTGTGACCCTTTAGTATTTAGGGTGCGATATACTACATACATATGTATTAAAAAAAACTTTTCCGTTGGTATAATTTTTTATCCATTTTTTCCATGTGTCCTGGTAGATAGGCTCAAACATCTGGCAGCCCTAGTCTAATTGGAACTCTTTTAGGTGCGATTAGAATTCTTTCCGTTTAAGGGAGTTCTCATCATTGTCTGTGTTGGTCGGATAAATAATGTATGTATGTATTTTATAATACTAAATAAACACCCTTTTCGTGGTTGGCGATTTTAACGCTTGCGACTGTTTGGTAATAGATTCACACAGAAAACAAATTGGTTGGAAAACGGTTGCAGTAATAAAATATTGATCAAGCTATATAATATATTATTGCTACACTCATAAAATTATTACAGTAACTGATTGTAGGTTATTAAATTCGTTTTCGGTACTGTTAAAATTGAATAAAAATATAGTTATTTTACGAATAAATTTATTTTTCAACATTTATGTTTGTTATTAAAAAAACAAACTACCAAAAAATAATGTTTTCCGTATTTTTTTTTGTTAATTTGTTTGATTTTTATCGGTTAAAATATATTTTTTAAAAGAAAAAACTATTCAATTTTAACGAATATGATGTTCAATAAATAAAAAACTTAGAAATTACTGAAAAAATCATTTGTTTTAAATGAAATGTAAATGATCCGTTTTTTAAATGAATTTTAATTTGTTTCAAATGAATTTTCGTTTGAATTTAACTACATAATATTTTGAGTATACTATTAAAAATGTGTAACTCAACTGATTTTTAATACTAATGAATATTAAAACGCAATTCTAACTGAAATATGATTCTTTCGATTCATTTATTAGTTATGATAACTAATTTTATTTAATACTAAAAATTAGTACGAAAAATGGCAATCAGAACCAAATATAATACAGTGCAATACTGAATATTGGTCGTTACGATCAAAAATTTGCTTCTGTCAATAAATTTTCTAATATAAATGTATATTCATTTATTGCAGCTAATTATTGATTGTTAGTATAGTTTCAATTCGGTTACAAGTCCCAATTGTTTACTGTGAGTACTAAATTAATTATTTTGATATACAACTGAAATTTCTGTCAAAATTTACAAACAAATTTGTGAATAAAAAAAAATATGTAAATAAGAAAATTAATTTTTAATTTAATAGCTAAAAAATATTTTTGTGGTGGGAAACTGCGCTTATTTAAAAGGGGTAAGTAGTTTCCACGAACTTTTTAAAAAATAGTGATCGCATTAAGTTAGTATGTACGTCAAAATGACACAGAAAAACGCCGAGACATCTTAATTTTTATCCCTAGAATACAGTGATATTCTCCATTTTAAAAGATAAGGTCAAAATCAAGAGATATTCCATTTTAAAGTTTGTATTGTCTCGCAAGTTATATTTATACTACACATAAATATATGGAAAAAGGCTTCGAAATAACATTTGAAATAATATTATTTATTATTTGCTTAGCGATGCTAAACTCTAACAATGATAGCCGTCTATTTTCAGGCGGACACAATTCAATTATTTTCACTCTATGCCACTATTTAGTATAAATTTATCAATTATATGCATATATAAAATGGGATTAAGTAATACTACACATTAAAAATAAACTATGTAATTTCAATAACCGGAAAGTGGAAGGCCATCATCATAAGAGTTTTATTTCGACAAATAAACAAAAGCTAAAGTAATTTCAGAAGATATTTAGATTTTGTTTTCTTAAAACACCAACAAATTGTTTGAGAGACAATACAAAATCATAAATGCAATATCTCTTCATTTTGACCTTATCTTTTAAAACGGAGTGTACCACTGTATTCTACACGTGGGAGGCGACTCTCATTCCTATGTCCATTCCATTGGACTATGACAGAATTAAATGGGCTATCGATAGCTTTAGCCCATAGTGGGAGTACCCACGAAGGCGCTGTTTACGATATTGAACTGGCTCCCGGTGGACATAACGGCCAAACAGTTGGCTCTTTGCTCGGCGACACGGCTGCACGCGACGAACGGCTGGTCGACCCGTGACTATGGACACGCCAGGATAGTCGGAAGTACGATTGTCCCTGAAGGAGTGGATTACTGCACCCCGGTGCCGTTCTTTGGTGCGGGGTTCGTGACACAGGTGGCGCACGGCAACGTGCTGTCGGATTCCTTCCGAGAACCAATCCTAGGGGTTTATACTGATGGTTCGAGGAAAGGTGAGAGGGTTGGCGGAGGTTTCTTCATAGAGGAACTGGATGTGAAGGTTTCCTTTTGTCTGTCGGATGGATGTAGTGTCCTGCAGGCGGAAATCTCGGCTATAAGGCGTGCGGCAAACTGGCTGAGGTATCATCGCATATCGGGGGATATACGTATATTTACTGACAGCAAGGCTGCCCTTGCTTCCCTAGCGGGTGTCTACACGACATCTAGGTTAACTGTAGAATGTCGGATGTCTTTGAATGAGATTGCGAAACATTCAAGGGTAACGCTTATATGGATACCGGGTCACTCGGAGTGCCCGGGCAATCTAGTGGCAGATGGGCTGGCCAGACAAGGTGGTCGCATGGATGACGTATTCATCGATCAATTTGTTGGTCTTCCAATGGCTCACTGTAAATTACTCATCAGGCGCGAGTCGTATAGAGTTGCGCAGATGCGGTGGACCTGTGAGTCCACCTGCTTGATATCCAGGATCCTTTGGCCTGGATATGATGAACGGAGAACTAGCTCTCTACTTGGTTTCAACAGGAACCAGATTAGGACGGTGGTATCAGTTTTGACTGGACACTGGCCGGTGGGGACTCATGCTGCGAGAATGGGTCTGGAATTTAACGACTACTGTAAGAGTTGTCAGAACAAGGAGGAAGAGGAGACTGTTCTTCACTTCCTTTGTCACTGCCCTGGATTACGGGGCATCAGGGAAGAAAACCTTGGGGAACCGGTGTTTTCCTGTTTGGGGGATCTGTCCGGGACGGAACTCAAATCGCTCCTTCTCTTCACTAGGAAGACGAAGTGGTTGGAACTTGCAGTGACGCCATCTGAGTGACTAATCTGAGGGCTGGGCATTGGCGCCGGGTATCACAAAGGGACCACTGAAGGGCCCAAGTGAGCTGTCATTTGATGGCTGCCCATGGAACCTAACCTAACTGTATTCTACAGCCCAAAATTAAGTCTCGGCTTTTTTTGTGTCATTTCGAAGTGAAAATTTTACTAACAGTGTATATGTATGTATGTATATATGCATAAAAAACTTTATTATAAAGCAGATTTTTATTGTTTTAGATCCGTGAAGGGCACACACATACTATCACATTTATGCTTGTGTTGACGAAATAACAACAAAGCAACAGCCGAACGTACATTGTCACAGACACACAAAGAAGTTTATAGTGTACATGTGTCGACGTCGCACAAGCAGCATTTTTATTCCCATGCACGCGTACATAGGATTTGCAAATGTGCCCGTCACTGTTTTATATTGTAAATAAAGTTTTGCCAAGTGAGCTTGTTGAACTTTACTATTCTCCTGCCGAAAATGGTCAGTAAGCTTAAGGAAAACTTTATGATCCTCACAACAATTAACGCAAAAAGTTATCAGAAATTGCACGAAAAAGACGAATTTATTATATGTGATTGTTTATTATTTGTAATGTATTATTGTGTTATGTAATAAATAAAATTTATCTTTTACATTAAGCTCAAAATTTATGCATACATATATAAATTTGTAACTTATCAAAATTAACATATGCATGTGTATGCATAAAGTAAAACAATGTAGAAATGATAAAAATAAAAAATAGATTTTATTGTAATTAATTGGATTTCCTATATAAAAATCGGATAAATGGTTTATGCAAGCGGTTGAAAATAAATATTGATAAATGCAATCAAAACTTTTGTTACGAACACTAATTATGTGTTAATTCAGTTGCATCTACCATATATTCGGGTATAAGCATAATTTTGTTTCTAATAATCATACATACTAACAACTAACAATATCAGTTGTTATAACTGATAGTGTACTAAAATTCAAATGTTGCTATCAAAAATATTAATGTAAGCAACGAAATTTTCAGTAATTGTAACCGAATTGTGTGATAGTACATGCAACCGACGAAATTCGATTGGCGCCAAATTCGGTTGTGATCGTTAATCTGTTTTCTCTATGTTTAAAGAAGCAAGTTCACGTTCTCTTTAATCTATTACCAAAAGTTCGCCAAACACGATAAGGGGGAATAAATAAACGGTACATAAATAATAAATAAACACACAAAATATGGAGGTTATTGGAATTATTTTGATTTTTTTATTTATAAATCGGGAAAATGGTTAATGCCACCGAAGGAAAAAGATATTAGTTAAGTCAATCAAATCTTTTGTTATGAACACCAACTATGTGTTAATTCAGTTGCATCTATCATATATTCGGGTATAAGCATATTTTTCTTTTCTAAAAACAATACTAACAACCAACAATATCTGTGGTTATAACTGATAGTGTACTAAAATTAAAATGTTGTTATCAAAAATATTAATGCAAGCAACGAAATTTTCAGTAATTGTAACCGAATTGTGTGATAGTACATGCAACCGACGAAATTCGATTGGCGCCAAATTCGGTTGTGATCACGAGTCTGTTTTCTCTGTGTTTAAAGAAGCAAGTTCACGTTCTCTTTAATCTATTACCAAAAGTTCGCCAAACACGATAAGGGGGAATAAATAAACGGTACATAAATAATAAATAAACACGCAAAATATGGAGGTTATTGGAATTATTTTGATTTTTTTATTTATAAATCGGGAAAATGGTTAATGCAACCGAAGGAAAAAGATATTAGTTAAGTCAATCAAATCTTTTGTTATGAACACCAATTATGTGTTAATTCAGTTGCATCTATCATATATTCGGGTATAAGCATATTTTTGTCAACAATATCTGTGGTTATAACTGATAGTGTACTAAAATTAAAATGTTGTTATCAAAAATATTATGCTAAGAATCAGGGATGATAAATGAGAGAACCAATATCGTACCAACGAACTTTTAAAATCGTACTTTTTCAGCCCCAATAGTACTAAATCATTTTTTTTAAATTTTTTTGTTTTATTTTTAAAAACAAAAATTTAATGCAACAAACACAAATGCATTTGTACATTTAAAGTTTAGATAGCAAAAAGTACATGATCATTAATTATACATAATAATAGGGTGTAAAATTTTTTTGCGTCAAAAGCACATCGCGATTCTTGTTCTATAAGTCATTCCAAGAAACTTTGGTAAGGAAACCATAGGTCAAAAATTAATTTCCATACGAGCATCATCGGATTGCGATTCCAAATTTAATGAGTTTACAATTTTCAATATGTTCTGCAAAAACAGGAAAGGAGTAGAAAGTTCGAATATAATAAAATATTATTTAGCGCTTGTAAAATCTCCTTCAAAATAATACGGAGTAAAATAATAATGGAGTGGGCTCCCACTGTTACAAAATTCTGTTAATTACTTCTTGATGTGACACCCTTCTTGTTGACGAATATTTGAAAATATTATGAATTCGTTCCAAAATAAATTTGATTTGAGAGAAAGTCGTCTTTTCTACTATGTAGAACTCTTGCAGAAGTTGTCTCTTATATCTTTTAAAAACTTGTCAATATTATCAGAAAATGCACACTTATATGCTGCCGCTGATACTAAATTTAGAATGCGGCATAAACAATCGTTCAATGAACAAGTTGAAAAATCTATTCACAATAACGGAGTTCAGTGTTTGGTGCAAATGGTCTTCCAAAAGAGCAAATGCAAAAAATCATAGCTGTTTTGTTAAATCCAACAACAAAAAATAGAGCTTCCCTTAGATTTCCAAACACTAAACTCCGCTTATATTGATTGTACAGTAAATACGAGTTGCAATTTTATATCAAATATAAATATGTAGGTTTGAAAAATTTGGAAATAGTACCAAATGAGTCACAGGCGTACCAGCGTACTTTTTAGTTTTGAATTGTACCAAAAAAAGTACAATTGTACCAACTTTATCAACCCTGCTAAGAATTGACATTTTCAGTAATTGTAACCGAATTGTGTGATAGTACATGCAACCGATGAAATTCGATTGGCGCCAAATTCGGTTGTGAACACGAATCTGTTTTCTCTGTGTAGGTGTGTTATTTTACTTAACTACTTGCAACGAGAGAGTAAATTTCACACTTACAAAATTTTTCTTCAAATTAATCAATAAGTAAATGAACGCTTTTCAAATGTTTACTACCAAGCAGAGCTCCTGTTCTAGCCAAAGTTGGTCATTTTTATTTTCAAAGTGGAGAGGCCAGCATTTTCTTTAATTTTTTAAATAATAATAAAGCGCATACATTTTTCCTTTTTTTCTTGGCAATTTTAAATCACGTTTTCTTTTAATTCTTAAAATTATTATTTTCTTGTTTTCATTACTTTTGTTGCATAACACAAATTTTATGTGCCCCGAAAATCGCCGTATATAATTTTCTTAAGATTAAAAAAAAAAAAAAATCGCCAAATTTGATTTTTAATAGAAGCTGCAATGTTTTCGACTTCGAAATCAATTAAACTTGAAATCGATGGAGATTTTCAATTAATTTTTTTTGTGGATAATATTTGGAAATAATTTAACTTATAATCAGCCTGATTACGGTTGGCGTTGGCGTATACGCCTGAGTCGTTTTTTGTAAAAGATAAAAGTAACACACAACCTGTGTTGTTTGACACTGAATCAAAACTCCAATGAAAATGTATAAAGCAAACGAATTACGTTTATTTAAAAATGTTCGTTGGCTCAACGAATTATTCGTTAATATAATGAAAATTTTATTTCTATTAGGCTTTATTTTCATTATAACTGCGGGTAAGAAATGGAACAAATTTGCCATTTATTGTTGCAACATGTTTAGAAAGGAAAACGACAACTTCTCACATTTTTGCATATATTTTTAGAATGGAACAAAAACCCTCACATATAGGGAACATTATTGTCATAAAAGAAAACACTATAAGTTAAGAAGTAATCACATTATTGTCATGTTAATCATAATAAGCAAAAAAGTAATCATATCATCATCATGTTAATCAAAATAAATTTAGAAGCAATCATATTATGATACAGCACCTTTCATAGCTGTCATAAAAATACAAAATAAATTAAAATTTTTTTGCATCGATTTTTTATTTTGTGGCTTTTTTTTTTTTTTTTTTTTATATTTTCAAAATCATTTTTATAAAACATATACAGAATAAATCTTAAGAGAGATGGTTAAAAGCTACCTTACATCTATAACAATATTTATTAATTTAAGAACACGCAAATGAATTTTAATAAATTTGTATCGGAGAAGGAAAATAAATTAGAGCATAAAACCTTCAATAAATCATTAAAGGAAGGAATGTATAGTACATACAAGGAAAAAAAAATATATATATAATGAAAAATTTGTTTTGTACCTAATAAAGATTTGAAATGTAATCATTGTTTGAAAGATTACATGAAGTCTGAAATTTGTTAATTATAGTTTGAATACGCACATTTATGTATTCTACATTACAAAGACGATGTAATCTTTGTGTAGAATAGTGCCAAGGCAAATTCATAACCATTTTAAGAAGTTTATTCTGGCTGATTTGGATTTTCTTAACATGTGTTGCTGCACATGTTCCCCAAACTGGACATGCATATAGAGCTATAGCCTGAAAAATTGTCTGGACAATAGTTATTTTATTTTCGGTGTTGAGATTTGACTTTCTATTAATAACAGGATATAACATTTTAATGGCAATATTAAATTTTTTGATTATATGATTGGTGTGATTATTAAAAGTTAACCGTCGGTCTAGAAAAACTCCCAAATATTTAACATTGTTAGACCAGGGAATATCTACACCATTTAAAGATAAATTTGAACTGGGTAGGTTACAAGAACTTCTTTTTCTTGTAAAAAAGATAGCTTGTGATTTTCCAGCATTTATTTTAATTTTCCAATTAACAAAGTATTGAAAAAGGCTGTTAAGAGAATGCTGTATATTATCAAGAATAGGTTGGGGTGATACATCAGAGCAGTAAATTGCAGTATCGTCAGCATAAAAAGCATAGTTACATACATGACTTTTAGGAACGTCTGCACAATATAAAATGTACAACAAAGGCCCCAAGACAGAGCCTTGAGGAACACCAGCATCGATATTGTAGTTTTCGGAGTATGAAGAGTTAATGAAAACATTGTAACTACGATTTGTCAAAAAACTTTGTACGATTTTTACCAGATATGACGGAAACCCGTAGGAAATTAATTTATATACAAGGCCCTTATGCCATACGGTATCAAAAGCCTTTTCCACATCTAAAAGTACCATAGCAGTCGACTTTTTGTTTATAAGCTCATTTTTTACGTAATTCGAAATTCTTTTGATTTGTTGTGTTGTATTATGAAAGGGGCGAAACCCGAACTGTTCCTTGGGAATAATATTATTTTCATCAATAAAAAGAAATAATTTTTCTTTTAAAATTTTTTCATAAATTTTTCCCAGGCTACTGAGTAGACTAATAGGCCGGTAGCTTCCCGTTTCATTATTGGGCTTTCCCGGTTTTAAAATAGGAATTACTTTTGCAATTCGCCAACATGTTGGGAAATACTGAAGCTTTAAACAAGAATTTATAATACATGTTAGATATATTATTCCACAAACTGAGAGGTTTTTCAAAAACTCATTTTTAATGCTATCTAATCCGCAAGATTTTCGTGGTTTAAGACCTCTTAATAAGCTTTTTATTGTATGCACCGAAATGTATTCTGAGTCGGGTGTAATATAGTTAAGAGAACTGTTATAATTTAGCACGTTATCGACTTGTTGTTCTAATGTCTGACAACCAAGGTTGTCTGAAACATGATGATTTTGAAAAAAGTTTTCTGCAAACGCATTAGCTTTATCGCAATCAGTATTTATAGCCCTACTTTGATCCACTAATGAGGGAATATTGGAAACCCGTTTTCTTAGAACACTGTAGAAATGTTATCTCTGTTAGGTGGAGCCATGGGAAGTAATGAATCAAGTTTTTCAGAGTATTTTCTCCAATTGGTTTTTTTAAAATTTAGCTTCATATTTCCCAAAGAAGAAACAGAGGCATTAAGTAAAAACATAACAGGTAGATGATCGGATGAGAGTGTATTTAAAACTTCAGGTTGGGTTAGATACTCCGGGATATTTGTAAGTACAAGATCTAATGTTGAAGGACGGGACCTCGAAGAAGTCGGTATTCGTGTTGCACTATTTGGAAACATTATAGTAAAAGGGAAATGAAAAGTCAAATCGTTAAGTAAATTACCATAACAATTTGCTCTAAAGCATCCCCATTCGCGGTGCTTACTATTTAAATACCCACATAATATAAAATTTCCTTGAATACTAAGCAGCTTTCTTATATCACGTCTGTAAATTGGTAAAATGTCAGATGAATTTCGGCCACCAGGAAAATAAACGCAAAATATTTTCAAATTAAGTTGATCTAACGAGAGATCAATTCCTACATTTTCAATAATATTAGTTCTGACGGACTGTAGTTGTTGAAAACGAATTGATTTTTTAATAATATTTGCCACGCCACCACCTCGTCCGTTTGGACGATCGATGCGCAGACAATTAAACATAGGATGTGAGAATTTTGAACTACTATCCAACCAGGTTTCAGTAATTAAACAAATATCAATGTTTTTAAGAATAATTAAATTAAAAAACTCTATTATTTTGCCGCGGATACTTCTTGCGTTCCAATACATTTTTTTCATTTGCGTATTCATTATTTAACATTTGAGTATAAATACTTAATAGTAAGTTTTGTTAATACATTAAACTGTTGTTCTTTAGATGTACAATCTCTTAAATTATTTATTAATTCCATTGAAAGCTGAGTTATCTCTTCAAATGTGAATAAATCATTTTTATTAACGTTGTTGTTGTTATGTGGAAGATTTTGGGATGCATTAGCTGCCAGATTAACATAGGATTGTTGTACTTCTCTTTGATTATGAGATGCATTTGCTTCCTGATTAATATGTGGTTGTTGTACTTCTCTTTGTTTGGGTAAGAGAGGAAATTGAGTGGTATTATATGAGATCACATTATTATTTGACCTGCGAACATTATTATTTGATTTTTTGTTTGTAAACTTGCTTCTTATTTCCAAATACATCTCCCTGTTTGGGCAAGCGAGATCAGATGATTTATGATTACCATTGCAATTGGCGCATTTTGCAGTGTTAGCTTTACAATCAACTGTTTTATGCTTACCAGCACAATTTGAACATTTAGTTCTTACAGAACAACCTTTCTCGCCATGACCAAACATTTGGCAGTTATGACATTGTACAATTCTGTTTTTGTTTTTTCTTTGGTACTCCCATCTAACAATTGTACGAAAAATACATTTATGATCTCTTCTTAGATCATTTAATTTAAGAGAACCATTTACAAAAGAAACAATGTAAATTGTATCAACAAAGTTTTCATATGTTTTGTCCACGCGTTTGACCTGAGTGCACTGTAAATTACGAGAGGTTAATTCTGCTTTTACTTGCTCTTCTGTTTTAGTTTCAAGGCCAAACAAAACCACTTTAACACGTTCAGATTTTATATCATGTGTAAAAAATTGACAGTTTTTTTCACTTAACAAAGTTCTAACAACACCATATGAGGCTATTGTATCACAAAATATTTTTGTACCAATTGACATTCTTTTTAGTCGATAATTTACAATACCTTTTTCAGTCAATATTTTGTGAATAAAATCACCACCCTGACCCAGAACTTTTATTGGCGAAATATGTTCCTTAACATTTTTAATTTCAGCTTCCGTCGTCTCATCTGAGTCCATTGGATCTCCATCATCATCAAGGGCCTGCAAAGGGGTCCAATAATTACCCCTTTTGCGCTTAAAAGGTCTTGCCATAAAAAACAAGAACAATTCTTAGTTGAGAAAAAAATAAGCACTCGTTGTAAAACAAAGTAAGAGACACAAATATATACGTCCTTTCAATACAATAGTCACCAACGAACTGATTTTGTGGCTTTTTATAATTTTTCTTAATGTTGTTTTGTTATTTCTTTGAAAGCTTTATCAGTGAAGTGTTAAATTGGTCCGAGTTTTTAAACTTTTATTGTTTATTTATTTAAATATTCCCCTGACGATGGTCAGAGATTTTGACCGAAATATTGGAAAAATATAACAATAAATAAAAAATAAAGTTTTTTGAATTTTATTTATTATTTATATAAGACCTCAAGCTAAAATAATAAAACAACATAAACAACAGGTCAACTATACACAAGAATACATTTTTCTTAATGTGTATCAAATAACGGAGTTTAAAATAAGGCTTGCAAAAAAGTAAATGCAAAATCTGTGGTTTTCATGGGCAACCGCGTGTGTCCATTTTTCCAATTTTGAGATGTTGATGACATATTGCCTAATCTGAAATGCTCTTTACATTTTTTTTGAAAAAGATGGATCAATTCCGATTTTTTAACGTAATGACAGAGTGCAATACCTAGCCCATGGTTTGATCTATAATGGTTTTTCGGCTTTCCTGAAAAATTTGTTTTAAGACATACGCGGTTGCCCATGAAAAGCACAGAAATATCGTAGCACTTTTATAAAATATAACGAAATCTCTGTGTGTTTTATTGTTGGATTTTACAAAAAAACTACGATATTTTGCATTTGCACTATTATATCACTAATACTGAATGAACTCTGCTAGTATTTTAATTTTTTTAATTTCTTTAAACTTATTTTTTTTATGGAAGCTTATCTTTAAATTGTTTAACCGCTCACATATAAAATAAACTGATTCAAAATTATTTTACAAATGGCGCTAACATAATATTATTAGAGTAAAAATAGTTTGATTGCATCTTTAACATAATATGATAAATGTAAGGAAAGTTATCATGTTACGGCTATTAAATATCATGATATGGTTGTGAGTAATATAATATGTTTAGAAAGTTATCATAATTAAGTTGTTAGAAAAATAATTATTTTTCGGTCAACAATACTCAAATTTATAATTGCGATAAACATTGATATGTTTACAGTAACGATAATATTGTTGATATTAAATAACAATAACAATTATTTGTGTACGACAACAATATATTGTTACATTAAAGAAAGTGTTGTTGGCGCAACTATGTCCAACCATTTTTTTTCTCTGCGTGTAATACAATGGTTCACAAAATATTTCAAAAATTTTGAAACTGTAGTCAAACAGTATTCCACGGATAATTACATCGACAAAAATGCCAATATTTTTGGGTAATTATGCGGGGTTAGCATTTAAACGAATACGCTTAACTACCTTGTTGAGGTAATAATAAGAATACGTTTAACTACCTCATTGAGGTAAATAAGCGAATTCGTTTAAATACCTCAGTGAGATAATTAGACGTATTTATTTACAAGATAACTTATCTGAAGAGATAGCTATAAAAAACAATGGGATTTGTTGTCTTAAAGTTTATCTGTAGTGCTTTTTGAGATGTCGTGTCATATCCTACTACTACTCATGGAAGCCGTAAATATGCAATTGCATGGTTTTTCTTGTGCGACCAATGAATGCAGAAACAATATATTTATGCGTTTAGAGCTTTTAATGAATTTTGGTATCGATTTGTTTGTAAATAATTTCCAAATTTTAGCTATTGCTGCATTTTTATTGCACACATATTTTAAGTTTTTAAAACATATTTTAATACATGTTAAGCAAATAAAAAAATTGCTTAAAATTCTGGTTAACAGATGAATTTTCTGTTGCTTTGATTTCGCCAACTTCATTAAATTTTCACTGTACAATTTTAAGCCAAAGCAAGTTTTTGTTGCAGATAAATGTTTTTCGCAACTTATAACATAGAAACCTAGTCGCATCGTTCAGTAAACGATCGAATCAGAAACACTTTTTTAAGTAATCTTTTCGTGTCCGTCCATCTTGCTGGTTGTATGACCATGTAAACCTTGTGCGAAAAGTAAAGGTAGCAGTTTTTAGATAATTTGATAAAATTGTGTAAATACGTTTAATTGTCATAAGAACGAAACCTATGTAAATTGTAAGAATCGGTCCATGCAAACTTCAAACTTTATTCTCTTTAAGACAAAATATCTCATAAATTTGGTGTATCTAGATAATATATAACTCTTATATGAATCTTGACGTCATAACATAACTTTTAATGCAAATATTAGTTTGTTGAATATTTTGCTTTTAATCAAGCCATATTTTGTTTTTTAGGCATATTTTTTAAAAAAAATTTTAGTGCATATTTTAAAATTATTAACATGTAAAACTTGGTTGCATTACTTGCTGTGTTTTTGTCAAATAGTACTATTGCCTCAGTAAATGAATGAAATTTAGGTATAATTTTGTTTTGGGAGTTTAGTTTTTAAGGCAATTATCCGAATCGGGTAATTAAGCGTATGGCAATTAAACGTGGATTTTTGTTTAAAAAATGGAAGAAAAAAAAAAACGGGGATTTAAAACTCGATGTAAATAAGCGTGAAAGGCATTTAAGCGTGGGGTAATTAACCGGGTTATACTGTAATTATAAAATAAAATTAACTGAGATTGCCTGCAACGTAATCGCCTTGATTAGAAATTTTTTGACTCTCAAATACTTATGTTCTTTTTTTGCTCTCTTGTTGCAAGTTTTTCGAGTACGTAAGCAATTACTAGCAGCGTTGCCACGACCAAAAAAATTTTTTAATCAAAATGTAAAAATTAAGTAACCAAAAGCGAAAAAAGTAACCAAAATTATTTTTTATCAAAAGTACTTTTTTATTCGCTCTTCTGTTTTTGTGCCTTAAGATGAAATAGTGTTTGCTTGTATCTTGTAGGCTCATAAGCCGCTGGACCGATATTCTTGTAAAGTTTTGACAGTATATTACAGATTGTCGGGAAAGAGCAATAAATAGGCTACATAATTTTTCGAAATTTTTTAGTGGAAGTGGCGCCTCCTATACAAAATTAAATCTTATTTTTGTCAATTTTAAAAAATTTTTGAGCTAGACCTTTCAACCTTTTTTGTAGAGAGTAGAGTTTTTTTTTTCCCGGAGTTTTTCGATTCCCGGGAAAGCGGGAAATTTTTTTGAATTTCCCGGGATCCCGGGATCCCGCTCCATATAAATAATACACAGTAAATTAAATTAAAGAAATCCTTAAATGCAGCAAAATTAATGAAGATTAAAAGAGGAACTTGAATTATTATTACCTTCTTCCGTATTATTATTATTATTATGCTCTAGATACAAGATAAAAAATTAAGATAAACATAACAATTTAATTCATAAAACAATAATAAAAACAAACACAAATTGAGGTACTCAAGATATGAGATCAAAAAGTTAATTCATAAAATAGATAAAATATTTTAAATAAATATATTAACATTTTTTAACGGCTTAGGAAATAACTTTCTGACACACTCAAAGCGTTTAGTAAGTCGTCAAAAAGTATATTGATTATTTTATTTACTAATTACCATGTTTCCGAAAAATTTCGTTCATTTTTTTACCGAGGTTGGATAAATAGTTAAAAGTGCACCGTTGTAGAAGGCTTTTGATTCACAATAAGAAGCATTTTTTTTATAAACAACGTCTATATCAGTCAAATGTATGTCAAGGTTCATGCAAAAAATAGCATCAACCTCTTACAAACCTTTTCATTTCATTAGGTAATCTTTAGGACAATGTGTTTTTCAAATTGTATGTTGTAGTATCTTAAACGAGTTTCCAAATTTTTTTTTATTTCGGTTTCCCCGCACTTCAAGGGTATATAAACCAACACAAATTGAAAAAAATTTGTGTTAATCACCTAATAAACATATCGCTCCTTCATTGCAACATAGTAATATCTCAAAAAATCAAAAATTTTAAGTTATTTAAGCAAAGTGTTCCTTCATGCGTTCTCGTATTTTATCTCAAACTGAACCGAAGTTATAGCAAAATATATCTTTAAATCGGTACATTTTGAAAACTTTAATCGCATTTTGCCAAGTTCATTTGTTTTTGTAGATATGACTATGTTACAATAAAGACTTGTCCATGGACAATTAAGCTTTACTACCTGCATCTTATTTTGAATTAATGTTCTTTATTAACTTTTCACTTCACTAAATTTATTAATTATCAACTGTTGCACTGCCTATTCTGCTTTAAGTAGATTTATTGCATCAGGAGACATTGATTTACGTATGTACTCACTTCTTGTAATTGATCTAATCGACAACCCATCCACAGATGCTTATTTTAAGAGCATAGAAAACTAAATTTCAAAGTATAAATAGCTGTTTTCTTAAACTATGAGGAATTTTTTATTTCCCGGGATCCCGCATGAAAAATCCCGGGAAAGCGGGAAATATAATTATTGAAATTCCCTAGTAGAGAGCTCTCACAAGTAAAACTTTTATAGTCTTTCTGTGCGTTATGGCATCAAAATGCAAAATTTAACTTAATTATGCGGTAGATCTTTTATGCATATGTAGACGATTTTTCCCCGGTGGAAATATAATCATATTAAACGGGATAGGATCGGAAGGGCCTTTGACCATATCGTTTATCTAGAAAAGTGTTTCAGTTAGACCTACAAAGCATTTAGAATAGCAGATAATAGGCATCTACACTTCAAAGTATATACCTTATGTGATTGAGTTGAAAGTCTGTTAAAGTTTAAGCTTCTAAAAAAATAATATTTAAGTAAATGAAAAATGTATTGTTTTAAGATGCACAGATACCATGCACAATTTTAACGGTCATAAAAGCGGAGCGGGTAGTTCTTGTTCCAAAACAAAAAATTGGTAATTTTTGTGTTGAACAAAAGTAACCAAAATGGGAAAAAAGTACACAAGTACACATTGGAACATAAAGTAACCAATTTTGGTTAAAAGTAACCAAAACGGCAACGCTGATTACTAGTAATAATTGAAATTAAACATCAATTTTCTGTTATTGAACAGACCTTATGACACAGATTGATAAAATCTTGTTTCACAATAACGATTTAAAATAAAACAAGTAAGAGTGCTATATTCGGCTGTGCCGAATCTTATATACCCTTCACCATTGTGCGAGCAGAATACAGAGCAACTAGACAAAAACTAAATAAAACTGGTAAATATTTTTTTTTTTTAAATAAGAGACAGCCGGTTTTGAACTTCGCTTTTCATAAGGCCCAGAATATATATACTTTATAGGGTGTAGGATCAATATTGTAGAAATTACCTTCGGTGAAGGGTATAAAAAGAGAAATTTTCGGGAATTCAGGGGTCTAATCACCGCATTCTGTGATTAATTTTTTGCATACGATAGACACTGGCGTTTTTTCAGCCATTTTTTAACCGATTTGATAGATTTATATACCGACGTGTTAAAGAAGAAATTTACCATTTACTTTAGTTATAAAGCTTGGACTCGGGCAGATCTATGGTTCCCGAAAGTGGGTATTTTAAAAAAAAAAATTAATTTTGGTCATAACTTTTTTGTATCTGAACCGATTTTCCCGATTTTTTTATGAAATATTTTGGTATATAAGTCATATCCATAGGACATATGGCAGCCCTAAAATTTAGGTTTTTATAAATTTTTAATTTTTTTTTTGTACGGGAGGTACCACGCCCACTTCTCCAATCCCGCCCACATTTTGTAGGATGGTGTGTATTGGCGACCTAAATGTGTGTACATAATTTGGAAACTTTGGCTATTGCCGTTCCCCAGATATACAGCAAAAAGTAATAAAAATACAACAACCACAAGGGATTTTTGGAAAAAATTAGAGGTAGTCGTAGTTTTTTGCTCATATCTCAGCCATTTGTGGACCGATCTGGCTGAATTTCAATAGCAAAATTATAATAAGAATACCTGACACAAAGATACCCCAAAGGCCCCCATCATATCTGGGGCCTTCGGAAAACCCATTTCAACAGACAGACCGACAGACGGACAGACGGACAACCGGATTTGAACTTCGCTTTTCATAAGGACCCAGAATATATATACTTTATAGGGTGTAGGATCAATATTGTAGAAATTACAAACGGAATGACAAAGTTATATATGTATACCCTTTTACCTTCGGTGAAGGGTATAATAAAAAAGTTTATTAAATCATTTGACTGTTTGAAATAAAAGTTATAATAAATAAGGCACGAGCTCTATGTATACATTTGTCCTTCAAGTTGTGCTGAAAAAGGTCAACAGAAAAGAAAAAGACAACATGAAAAAACAAAAAATGTACTTGGACTTCAAGAAAAATTCTTCACAAAAGAACGAAAAAACAGAAGTAAAGGAAACAACATGTAAAATCAATTAAAATGGATAATCATTCAGGAAAGCAAATTTCGATCTACCAAAAATGTTAGAATACAATTTGGTATAAGGATTGATGTTTGACTATTGACGTCAGCAGTCGTCGATGGCTGCGAGTGTAAGACGGCAAATCCATCTGAGGAGATTGAGTGGTTGCAATCGAAACCTGTCATGGTAACCTGCCGGCCGGGGTTAGAGCCCCAGCCACGTAAAGAATGAAAGATTATCAATAACAATTTTAATTAATTTTCATGTTGTAAAATTCCTTTCTTCATAAAAATAATTTAATGAAAAATTAAATTTCATGAACTTAAGCCTAATTAAAAATAAAAATTTGGATTCAAAACCATAAATAGTTCAACAAAATAACCACAATAACCACAATACTAATTAGTTATAATAAATTTTTGAAATTGACTTTTATAATCTGGACCTGTTTCGGTTTGTTTAAATGGTCTACTTGACAATTTATTGAAAAGATTTAGTTAACAAAACCCGCTCAATTTCTTTAAGTTTATTTATTTTTTTTTGGCCAACAAAATTTAATGTTTTCTATTGACTTTTAACTTTTTAGAAAGTTATTTTTCAAATTTTTTGTTTCGATATTCTAAAAAGATTTATATTTCAGTCTATTCAACTCTTAACAAACTAAAAAAAAACTTTGTAAACTTAATAACTTAATTTCCTAGCCAGAAAAAATAAAGTATCCGTAACATTTCCAAAGTTTATCGAATATTTATAGCAAACTCTAAACTAAGGAAGACATGTACAGAGAGTGATACGAGTAGAGAGTTCTAATAAATAATTTTATTATTAAATTGATTTTTTAAGCAAGTGAATGTATTTATGAAACTTAAGAATATCAATTTTCAAAAAAAAAAAAATTTTTTTTGTACCAACCAACCAACAACTTTTACGACAATTTAAAATATATTTTTTTTTTTATTTTGCAAAGCATTATAAATAAAAAAAAAACAGAAGAAGAAACAAGCCAAATGCCAGCGATTCCCCAACCACTACTCTACAGTTTCCATAGAAAAATAAAAATTATTTCAAAACGATACCAAATGAAAGCGTTTCAATATTTTAAGAGCCAAAAACTAGTGTTGGAAATTTATTTTAACAAGTTTAAGATATTAATTAAAGTTAAAAGGAAAAAAAACAAGAACAAAAAGTAAAAAAAAAAACTAAAATACAAAAGAAATGAAATACAAGAAGATGTCTGATCAAACAAGCGACTAATAACAATGTAGACAAATTCAATTTAATTAAGAAAAGAAAATGGCAAGAGAAAAGACAATGAGAGAAACTTATGGGGGTAATCGAATAAAGGTTAACTAGAGCACAATGGGTTGGAAGTATCTTTGTGATTGAAAAAAAATTTTTGTAAGAAATTTCTTAGAGCAGTCATTTTGCAAAAAGTTTATTTTAAGCTTGATAAAAACTAAATTTTCTGTAAAGGTACCTTTTCAATGAAAAATTAAGCTTTGATAAAAAAGTACTTTTTTTTTTGATAATAAAAACGATTTTAATCAATCATGCTGAAGAATATTTTTAAGATATAAAGACTTTACAAGGCAAAACCTTATAAATTTAAAAAATATATTTCTAGTAATACAATATTTTAAGAAACTTTAAATAATAACAAAAAATAACATTTAATAAAAAGTACCTTTTTAGATAAAAATGTGTATGATAAAATTTTTGGGCAAACAATTAATTTTTTGTTATTCAAGGTGTCTCAAAAGAAAGTTTACATTTGCTTAGTCTGTGTTCATACGGCTCATGTCTTATTAAAATGATTGCTACTTTATAGGCGAGAGGGACGAGGGGAAAAGAAACGAGTACACAGATGCATGCACTGTCTTTACGTTTTGCTTTTTCATTCGTTGTTTAATTTTGTTATTTTTTTTCAATATCAAAAAAGCACACATGCATACGTACGACTATACAAAATAAAAAACATGTCGTCAGCATGACATGAATCATTTGAACGCCAATTCATGTTCAAAGAAGAAAAAGGAAGAATCTTGTCAATAAGACATGAGCCGTATGAACTCAGACTAAGCTGACTGCGTGAACGCATCGAATCAGAGCGACGCGTGTGGTATCTTGGCTCTTGGGAATTATGTAGCAATGGTACATTTCTCGAGGTCGGTTTACGCGATGTACGTACTTTACAAGAATTGTGATTCAGCGACTGTCTGATCTGAATCTTTCAATTCGAAAGCGCGCAAATACTTCAAGTTTGCATTAGAGCATACTACCTTGCAAGTATTTTTGCAAAGGCTTTGAAAAAAAATTTATTGCCAAACGAAAATTAATTAAATTAATTACAAAAATCTTAATAATAAATTTTGTATTCCCGTAAATAACTTTGATAATATACTTGCATGTGCCCGTGCAGAAAACTGAATTGCCAAATTGGTTTTTTTTTTTGTTGTTTTCTTGCGAAGACAATAGAATGAAACAATTTGTTTTTTAATTTTGTTTTTTCTTTTTACCCACTTACAACTACAATTCGAGTCGGAAAGAACCCAACCAATTGTAGGGGGATTTAAGGGGGGTTTATTGTTGGTGTTTTGTTTAAGCTTTGATATTGTTACAAGTAAGACTTTGAGTGTTTAAAATTCTTATTCGCTTTAGGGTTTTATTTGTATAATATTTTTAGCTTTTCTAAAATCTTTGGAAAAGGTTTCCTGATGACACAAAGTATACAGAGATGAAAAATGAAAAATGCCTAAATCATTTGCGAGGGCAGCTTTCGAAGAAAGAGAAAGAAAACGTTTTTTGTTAGTTAAGTGACAATGCGTAAAAACAGGCCGCTACTATCTACACAAATTGCATAATCAAAACAAAAAACGCAAAAAGGGCAGCTTTCGAAGAAAAAGACAGAAAAAACACAATATTTTCTGTCTCGTGACGCCTCTGTATACTCTGTGCTGATGATCCGGCCTAAGCAACCATTGAAATGCGCATAGAAGCAAGCTTTCCCTCAACAATAAATTTCAGTGTATTTATCAAATATGAAAAATTGGGAATTTAGCACGTCATACAAAAATCTTTATAATTAATTAAATTAAATTTTTCGTTACATCTTAGGCATTTACAGTCCGATCTTAAAGTATGATATATCAATATCGTTCTAGCATTAATCCACCAGATCTCTTTTCGTACACTCCTAATGTCGGAATATTAAAGCTCACAAGAAAATATTAAACTTTTGCCAATACAGTAATTCGGTTATTCCAGAAGCAACAATTTTAAATTTAATTTTTTTAAAGTTTTGCCTAGGAAGTGCTTCTATTATTCCAGCAGAACAGTCGGCAGTCTGGGATTTTATCAGAGGCGGTGCAAGCGATTAATGATCAAAATCTGTCTACAACTTTTGATTTTATTCACAAAAGATGAAAAATTTTAATTAAATTTTAAAAGATTTTATTAATGGTGCTTAATTCCCAGTTTTTATTCTTGATAAAAACACTTGAAATTTATGTTTATTGTTGATGTTTTTGTTTAAACTTTGATATTGTTACTAGATGAACTGTTGCTTATAAGTCTTATACGTTAAACAGTTTTATTTGGTTTAATATCTTTAGTTTTTCTAAAATCTTTATGGATGAAGTTTCCTGATGATCTGGCCTAAGCAACCAGTGAAATGCGCATAGGAATAGCGCTTATACCATCAACAATAAATTTCAAGTGTTTTTATCAAGAATAAAAACTGGGAATTAAGAACGAATAACAAAATCTTTTAAATTTAAAATTTTGTATTCCCAAAAATGATTTTGATAATTTTAATTCAATTTAAGAAATTCGTGAAACGCCAAATTTGTATGGTAGCCCCCCTTTGGGGTGGTGATAAAGGGCAAGTATGTTTTTAGAAAATATTAAAGACAAGAAACTAGTTGAGGTCGCTCAGACATTTTATCCCCCTAGGGGCGACTCCAAAGCAATTATGGGATTTTTTCTTACATATGTTTATTTCTAGCTTTGAAACTGAAAATTTTGTATGGGAGCGCCTTAAAAAAGGGTGATAGCGGGTAGGTATGTTAGAAGAAAATAATGGAGCTGAAAAATTAAGTGGGGTTGGTCATACAGTTCACACGTCTAGACGCATCCTACGCGCTGCAGGGGCCAAATTAAGTAATTTTATTAGACCGCCATATTTGTATGGTTGATATTCTTAAATTTGAACCCGTTTTCGCGTAAAATTTTTTTTCGAAACCTCATTTAAAAACTTTTCTTTTTTGGGGTACGTCCTAATGTGCATAGATCATCTTTACATCGCATTATGAATAAATATCTTAAAATGCTCAGGCTGCCAGTCTGAGCGTTAACCTTGTAAACCAGGCAGTTAAGCGCTTCTCGACGCTAAACAAAATTTGGTTTTCGGATGAAGATAATTTTCACCATAATGGGCACGTAAACTATCGCTATTGGGTGCAACGAATCCCAAACACATGCATGAAAGATGACTTCATATACCAAAAGTGACAGGGTTTAGGTCGGCGCGAAGAATTATTGGATAGTTTACCGTTCGACTAAATGAATTCCGCGAATGCGAAGGTTAACATTTAGAAGATTTTATTTTTAAGAAATAAATTCTTGAATACGATACTTTGATAACACAGTGCAACAGCCTCAATACGTGCAACGCGAAATGAAACTAAACTAATGGTAGAGCAAATCTGCCAAACGGGTTTGAAAAGTAAGTTCGGGTTCCCGAAATGTCGGCCCCTAAAGTTTTTGAATTTTTAGTATACTTTTGTGTGGAAGTTAAAAAAAGGA
Source organism: Pollenia angustigena (assembly GCA_930367215.1). Taxonomy (NCBI): domain Eukaryota; kingdom Metazoa; phylum Arthropoda; class Insecta; order Diptera; family Polleniidae; genus Pollenia; species Pollenia angustigena. Next base: position 198,239,430 of record OV884060.1, read on the forward strand.
CAAAAATGGCCCCTTAAAATTAGTGTTATAGGGTTAATATATCCTAATCAAAGAATCGCAATACAATTCTACTAAAGACATCTGAAATATTATTTTAGCTCAGAAGTACATTTAGAATATTTTTTGAATTATACCAAACCCCTTTTTAAAATATTAAAAAACTTTAGGGGCCGATATTTCAGGAACCCAAGCTTACTTGTCAAAACCCTTTTGCAGACTTTCTCTACCAATAGTCTAGTTTCATTTCGCGTTGCAAGTATTGAGGCTGGTATTTTTGTTGCACAGTGTAATTTATAAACATTTTCCTATCCTATATTTTATTTTATCGATTCGCAAAATATAAACATTCTTTTGAGACACCTTTTATTTTTTTCAAGTTAATTTTTCACAACCAAATGAAGTGGGGAATGTAAGAAAAGATAAACTCACTGTTTATTGTTGGTGTTTTTGTTTAAACTTTGATATTTTTACAAGTAGAACTGTTGCTTATAATTCTTACACGCTTAACAGTTTTATTTGGTTAAATATCTTTAGTTTTTCTAAAATCTTTGGATGAAGTTTCCTGACGATCTGGCCTAAGCAACCAGTGAAATGCGCATAGGAATAGATTATCCCATCAACAATAAATTTCAGTGTTTTTATCAAGAATAAAAATTGGGAATTTAGCACGACAAACAAAATCTTGTAAAACAAAGAGTTCACTTCGAAAATAAAAATATGTTATATAAATTTTCATATCAATCGGATGTGTATTCTAAGTCAAATTACAATTTATAAAGCTTTCTTACTTTAAGAGTCTTATTCCTTCAATATTTTCCAGGAATATTTGCAATGCACTATCAGAATTTTTGGATTAATAAATTCCCAGATTATAAACATTATTTTTTTATAAAAAAGTATTATATTTTTTTTTTTTGTAAAGTATTACAGCTATTTTTTTACAGATATTTTTTGTTAAGCACCATCCCATTGTGCATTGTAATTGTTTAGAAACTTAAACTTCTTAACCTCAAACGCAAAATTTAAGGAAAACGAAAAACAATACGAAATTAACAAATAAAGCAAAAACTGTAAAATTGATTATTTAATTTAATAAGAGTTATAAATTTTTTCACAGAATTTAAACGAAAGCAAATTAAACGAATCAAATTTAAAGAGCGAGCGAACCAACAAAACAAACGCAAAGAGCGTTTTTTTTTGTAAAGTACTAGAGAACAAACAAAAGTTTTCAATATAATGAATGATATTGTTTTGGAACTGTAGAAAAATTAAACCTTTTTTTTTTAAATATTTGTTTTAAACAACAACAACAATTATAGCAGAATTGTGAATTTGTAGCAGTAGCACAGCATTCAAAAGGATACAAAAATACTTGGAACTCGGAACATCTTTTCATTGAATTAAATTTTTTTTATTTTGTTTTGTTTAGCAACCATTCGACAGCAGCCAACAATATAGAACTTGAAGCATGAACACAAACGAATCAACTTTTACTTGGAAATTCCAACAATCTTTCAAAGCACAAGAGCAACCATTAAAATCGTGTGTAAAATTTCAATAGACAAAAGAAACCACATTTTCGTTAACCAGGAGGTTCTTGTGATTTTTTTAAGGTTGGATGGAAGTAAAAGTTGTCGTTGACTTACCGCAAATAGTCGACAGCCCAAATGGGTCGTGCTGCTCTCGATGACATTGAACTGCTAGAGGTGGCAGCATTTATGGCGTTTTCAGTAGTTGCCGGATGACTTGACATGATAGTGGTAAATGTAGCTGTGGTGGCGGTTGATGCTGGTGCAATTGTCGTTGTCGAACAGCAACACGATGGACAACAATTTTCTGTTTGTTGCAGTTGTTGCTGATGCTGCTGGCTGTTGCCATTTAAAGGTGCATAGTTGTTGATATTACTACTGATGTTGTAGTTGTTGTTATGGTTGCTGTTGAAGTGACTCGAACGCATGTGATTTATTTTACGCGCACAATCACTGTCACAACTGTAGCTTTTTTTCATTTTCTGATAACGGCGACTAAAACCAGGACCCACATTCGCGCCCAGACCACCGGCATCACCACCACCAACTTCAGCACCACAAGAGTATTGTAATGCTCGCGTTGCATTCTGGTTGCTATTGTTGTCCTGTTCCATATTGTTGTTGCTGTTACTACTACAACAGCAACGAAAATTGGAATCTTCGGATGAACTCAAAATAAGTGAATACGTACGTGATTGTGGAAAATGACCACCCAGGCAACTGAGTTGTTTTATTTTATTATTATTTTATTTTTTTGATGTTATTTTGATGTTTTTATTTAATGGAGGTGGAAATATATGAACATCATCAAAAGAAACAGAAAAGGACATTTGGGTTCAATTTTATTTTTATTATTTTTTTTTTAGATTAGAAAAAACCTATTTTTTCTTTATTATTATTTTTTAAATGTTGTTAAATGTTCGTGTTGCTATTTAGTCCAGACCATGGGTGGCTTAATTATTTTTTGAAATTCATAACTCAATAGCATGTAACTTATAGAGTGAATTAAAGTTGCATTTGCGTACTTAGAAAAGTACTTACTTAGCATTAAGTACGAATAAAAACAATGACAACACTAGTTATTTAAGTTTATCAATTAGAATTACCTGTAATTTGCAATTGCACATTTTTAAATATCAGTAATATCTTGTCTAAACTTTTCAATTGAAGTATCAAATATCAAATTATAATTCAGTTACAAATCTTTTAATCGTGTTTGAAAATACTTTAATTACTTGTTATAATTTAAATGGTCAAAAACATCTGATTAGAAGCTCCCAGGTATGGTTTATGCAATAGAGATTAGTTTAATGCCATGATTTTCTCTTCATTCCATGAATGGAATTTTGTAAAGGGTACTTTACACTTTCACACAAGTCTTACTTGTTTTGAGAAAAAATACAACGCTGTCATGATAAGTTGCTGTTTTATGAAATATTTCAAAAAAAATTAGATCAGGGTGGCATTTTCGTAAAAAAGTAACAACTGTGTGAAAGTGTAAAGTACCATTAAGAAATGTTGTGTACTCGTTTCATTTGTTTCAACAGTTTGAAAATATTTTAAAATTTCTTGTATTTGCTTCTTTTTTAAATTTAGGAAAGAAACATTTATGTACAGTGGGGGATTAAGAAGAAAAAAACATAAATAACTCTAACTTTATTAAACATTTTTTTAGTAGAGGTGTAGTCAGTTTTGGAGTCTATTGGGTCTATTAAAATTAAAACGGGCGGTTTTTTCTTATAAAGAACTGAAACATTCATTTAAATGCAAATGTATTTGCCCTTTTTTAGATATTCCCCACTCTGGTATGAAATCAAATGAAATTGCCTTTGGACACTTAAAACTTCATGGACAATGGTACATATTTCGGTCTGATTTTGGGCCACTTTTTACAGCATCGTTATAAGTATGCGGACTATCCGTTTAGTAAAAAAAATTTAAAAAAAAATTACATGGATACCTGCCGCATAGGCCTACTCCATGATGGGTCTTATTCATTGGGTGACAAACAAGGCGTTTGCCAAGCGCCCCTGAGTGTGAGAGCAACCAGCGCAGGTAGCAATTTTAGTGCATAGTCCGGCAACTCGCCCCTTGTTTAGGAGCTGAAGCAGTAGCTGTAGAGTGGCAACAGCACCTAGGGTTGCTCGTCCCTTAAGGTGGTTTAAGACGACATGTATTAAGCAGTGTGCTTTTCAAGTTTCCCACTGTAAAATGCAAACATGTCGTGTAAAAGCAACGATTTTGGAATTTTGCCCCGAAGGATGTAACATCAGAAGGTGAAATATCCCTAAGATAATCCCTTCAAATCCCCGGGGAATCCATTAAGTAACAGCAAATGTATTCCCATTTTTTGGTACGTTATGAAATAACATGGCTTTATTTGAGCATTGACAAATTCACTTCAATACATTTGAATCCGTCAACGGATTACGAGATCGTGGGTTACTTTGATGATTTGATGACAATGTGGGTTTTAATAAGAGCCACATAACGACAGATATAACGAATTTATAACGCACAAAATTTCCGTTTGAATTGAAAAAACGACTCTGAAATAATTTGTCTGTCACGATCACAAGATTAAACGTCGTTGGCCTTTTTTATGTCAGTATATTTTGTAATTACATTTTTATTGCAATAAGCCATAGACTATGCCTTCAAATACAAAATTCAACTTGAAATTACCAACTTAGAGAAGCTGCCAAGATAAATTATTATTAAAAGCTTTGCCAAAAGATTCGTCATTCAGGGGTTAAAAAAATGGTAGAGTTTTTTTAAGGGACTCTTGATGAAAAAAACAAAGTCTCATCAACTTAAGACTTTTTAAATCTAAAGTAAAATAATTAATTGAACTCTACAATAACATCCGATAATTTATACCTGTACCCATGTTTTGTAACTTAAGTGAGAACTTCTCCCATCGAAAATATGTGAAACAAAATATTCCATCGTTTCTCGAAAAGTGAGAAAAAAGTTTGTCTGTAACTCATGTCGAAAACTATCAAAAGAGATAACGTCGTTACGTTATCAATGTCATAACATTGCACTCGAAGCCGATGTGACATTGCAGACGTTCAGAACGCCAGTCACACATATCATTGACGGCGACCAAAATTTAATATAATTGAAAAGTTGTTAACGACGGCGGCCAAAATACAACCGTCGGCATTACTTCATAATGTAAAGTTCGACTTTAATGTCTGTTGTTTGCAAACGAGCTTTGAAAATATTCGTATTATTTTATAAAAATGTTTAAAGCAAAATAATTAAACAATAAAAAAACAAAATATTATTATTATTTATCTTTGTATTTTGTATTTTGCATTTTTTTATTGTTTTTTAGTGTTAAAATAATTTCTCGCCCCATTTTTATTCGTGAGTTTATTTGACAGTTCAAAGCGGGAACTTTTCTCACTAAAATGTTACAGACACACCCTACAAGAAATGATTGAGCGAGTAGTGCTGGGAAACTATCGATATTATCGATAGTCTTAAAATATCGAAAATATCGATAGGAAAAATGTAGATATCGATATTTTTATTATTTAAAATACAGCTATGAAGACATCTACCAGCAGCTATACACACACAGTTTTTTGTCGCAAATTTTTACTTGCTATTATGAATTCGCGCAGAATTACAGCAAATGAATACAAACAACAAGAATGGCAAGTGGTATGGATTGCTTAGTAGTGCTTTTTACTGCTAATTAAATGCCTTTAAGTCGAATTTGTATGTACATGTTTATATAGGGACTGAAATGTCAAATATTTTTGTCATGTTGTAAAAAGCAAATGCAAATACAAATGCAATTGCAGGCATAAGACAAAACAATGAACGACCATTAGAGGATAAGTCCGCTAGATTGATTACCTTTTTGGGTTTAGAATTTAGGAAATTTTTTAAAGTTGCAATGGAATATCTTATAGTCCCTAATACTTCGGTTCCTTCAGAAAGGTACTTATCAATTTTTAAAAAACTGTCATCTAAAATGACGTGCGTGTATACAAACTTCTCATACATTCAATAAAGTGATAAAAACAACGGGCTGTAGCCTTATAAAAAAATAATTAAAGTTTTCCTGCACAAGTACAAATATTCAGTCGATAGTAATATCGATAGTGAAATCTGAACTATCGATAAATATCGATAGTAAAAAATATCGATAGTATCCCAGCACTATGAGCGAGTAGTCACATTTTTCATTTTGGTGTTAAGAAAATGATAGAAAGAAATGACCGAAATAAAGTTTTCGGTCACATTCGGTCATTTCTGTCTATCATTTTCTTAACATTAAAATGAAAAATGTGACTACTCGCTCATTGATTTCTTGTAGGGCACTTTTTCTGTAAATTGGCACCTAATTTCGTTACGTAACAGCTAGTACTCGCCAAAAGAAGTTACAGACACAGTTTAGTAAGAAAAACAGCTGTTTGTTTCAATACATGGCATTTTTGTTGAATTTCACATATCTGTGGTTTTCATGGGCAACCGCGTATGTCTTAAAATAATATTTTTCAGGAGAGCCGAAAAAACCATTCTAGAGCAAACTATGGGTTAGATATTGCACCTTTTGAACTTTGTAATTGAGTTAAAACATCGGAATGGGTCTATCTGTTTTTAAAAATTTTTTAAAAAATATAAAGAGCGCTTTAAATTAAGCAATATGGCATCAACAATTTAAAATCGAAAAAATAGCCATACGCGGTTGCCCATGAAAACCACAGATATTTCAATCGAAAAGTTTCTCGACGCTAGAGGTGCAGAACATGGGCACAGGGCGACATTTTTGTCCTTTAGCCGCAACATAAATATTTTGAATAGTTTTAATAGTTCGTTTTTCTACAGATCTTTGTTTGAAATTCGAGCTTAAATTTTAAACGATTATTATAACGTTTTCTAAGTGAAATCTACTTTGCTATTTAAAAAAAAGAAGCTGCAATTGACTTTTTATATAAAGTAGGAATGTATTATTTTAAAGCCTTTAAGAGCTTAACAATTTCTTACAATAGGTAAATAATTAAAGCAATAACTATTTCCTTAAAGTGTATACTAAGAATAAGTAGTTCAAAAATTAGATCAGTTGTAAGCTAGAAAAAAATTTGGACCGATAGCTAAATAGTTTAGGAAAAAATAAAATGAAAGGATAATACTCATATACAAGAATTACAAAAAAAAGTGGGAGCAAGTTAAATTAATTTCACTTAATTAAACTTTATGGCAAATCAAATAAAAAACTTACGCAATTTTTTCGGAAGGTGAACGCCAAGGTACATCATCATCAATTTCATCCCCGCTTTCATCACCCTCATCGCCATCATCATTGCCGGATATGCTAAATGAGGAGGAGGTGAACATATCAGGCACGGGTAAAATAGAAGGTCGTCGACTACCTTTAAATAGATTTCGAAAAAACAAATAAAATAAAATTTAATATCAAAGTTATTTACGGGAATACAAAATTTATTATCAAGATTTTTGTATGACGTGCTAAATTCCCAATTTTTTGATAAATTTGATAAATACACTGAAACTTATTGTTGAGGGAAAGCTAGCTTCTATGCGCATTTCACTGGTTGCTTAGGCCAGATCATCAGGAAACCTTTTCCAAAGATTTTAGAAAAGCTAAAAATATTATACAAATAAAACCCTAAAGCGAATAAGAATTTTAAACACACAAAGTCTTACTTGTAACAATATCAAAGCTTAAACAAAACACCAACCATAAACAGTGAGTTTATATTTTCTTACATCAATCTTTTCTTACAAAATTTAATATAAATAAGCCAAAATGAAATGTTCCAGGTCAACAATAATATCGGAAAAGTTTTTGAATTTTAAGCATAAAGTCAATTTATGTTATATTATAAAGTCTACCACCCATAGGCAATTTTTTGAGTCAATACAATTTCCGAAAAAAATCAGGGGTCTAATTACCGCATACGATATCGAGCAAAATTTATCGAAATTTTGAATTTTGGTATTATGACTCTCGATACCGAATGAAATGTATCGTAATTTGAGATGATAGCATTCGATATCGATTAACCAAAGCCATTACAACTCTCTAGTTCTCATTCGATACGTCAGTGTCTATCGAATGCAGAAAAATGCGATATTTTATGCGATACGATAGCTTACTAGATGTCGAATGCGGTAATTAGGCCCCTGAATATTCGAATTTTCATTAAATCAAGTTGTTTACATTCTTAAATCTGCGATCGTTATAAAAGTTATTTCTAAAATCTGAATCGTTTTTTATGTATCTGAAGTCGGGGTAACATTATCAACCTCGAGGGACGCCACGTAGAATTACTAGATCCTGGCATTTTAAAAGAACTAGACTAGTTAGTGGTGCGCACCGAATAGACAAACTTTATATAGGATGGGTAATAAGCTGATTTTTGCACCTTAACAAGATCTGATAGCAGCCTGCTGCTGAAAACCCTCTCTTTACCCTTGCGATTTCACAGAAACTGTTTTTTCAGTAGATTTTAGAAAGCTACAGCTTTTTAAAAAGTATTTAAATACACGGACATGACAGTCATGTTGTAACAACATGTAAAACAACATGAATTAACATGCACAGGAGAAATATATGCGAAATTTCTATAATTTCTAAACGGATAGCTAGAATACACTACGGCCTTGTAAAAAGTAAGCCAGTTCAAGTTGGTACAAAAGTCATCACCCTATCGGTAAATGTCAGTTCTGCTTTAACATTTGTGAAACAAACAGATAGTCTGTGTCCACACTATGAAAACTTTCTTTCAGAAAGTCTGACTTAATTGGGGAGAATGGAAGAGATCATGCTTTTATAAATAAACTCAGACTTTCTGAAAGAAAACTTTCATAGTGTGAACCCAGACATACAAAATACACGTCAATAAGAAATAGAGCGCTATACTCCTCAAAAAAGCGGAATAATTTTAATACGACTACAAAAGCAACTATTCTTCTAAAATCATCATGACCGACAAGGCCCATTTCCATATCTGTGGGTACCCGAACAAACGATTACATCGATTACGGATGGGCACTGAACTGTAGTTGAGTTGACACCAGCGAAATCAGGAAATGCCGCTCATGTTAAAATATAAAATAAAAATAACATGAGCGGCGTTGCCTGATTTCGCTGCTGGCAACTCAACTTCAGTTGTGTTACCATCCGTAATCGACCCATTACTATAACACACGAAAAGCCATTACACAAGCTCAAAGTTGACGATCCTTAAATTAGAGCGTCAAGCGATTTTTTCAATGCATTTTTATACAGTTTTTTCCGAAACAAACCTAAAGCGCGAATTCGACGCCACACAGCTGGAAAATCTTATTTGACAGATCGCTTAGTCGGTTTGTTTTATTGAATATGTATGTATTGTATGTTTTTCATGTTTCATGTTTACCTAATTTAGGTAGCGAGTGGCAACGAGTGGTAACTAACTTTAGACTCTTGAAAAAGTAAATGAGTTATAGAACAAGCTTATCATAAGAGATTTCCTACAACATGACAACAAATATGATTGAAAATGACTTATTCTCGCTATAGTTTTGTAAGTGTTTTTGAGAATGCTGTCCCGTTATTTTACGCGTGCCTTAATTTTGTATTATTAGTTAAAGTTTTTCAGTCTTTGTGTTTGCTTCGAAGAGCGAAGTGTTTTAAATTATTTAAAACAGTGCACAATTGTAAAAAAAGTAATCAAATATTATATAAGTAAAAAAACTTTTGTAAATATGCCATATAAATTTAAACAGAATGCTCGTAAAGAATGTAATAAGTCTTATTAATGTTTAGAAAATTATTTTTCTGTAAGCTTATTCTAATATTAGACTTCTTAGCTTACATTATATTATATACAAGTAATATTATCGCAAGGGATCCGTTATTATTAAATTAAATAATTGTTTATAAGCCTTTTATAATAGTAATCACAACACTTTTCTAAGCTTAAGGCTTATGCTAGTAAGCTTGCTACAAGTTCTTACTATATCGTTTTGGTTTGTTGGGATGTATTAACGTTTAAAGATTGAATATTCGGGTAGTTTAGAATGCAATACGTCGGTTGATTATTTAATTGTCGTATATCGTATGTAATTTGTATCCACATACGACAATTAAATAATCAACCGACGATAGGGTTGCCAGACGTACTGTTTTTAGCAGTACATATACTGATCTTTGTCAATTGTACTGTTTTATGCACAACTCCCAAAACAGTACGCAAATGTACTGTTTTTTACACTTTGTACTGTTTTTGTACTGATTTTTTGGTTAAGTCATACACATTTGGGTATTTTTAACGGTATGCTATCAAGCTATATTGTCATAATAATTAAGAAATTGTTGTTGTGTTGCAAACAAAAACAGTTGTAAAATAATGTTTTACTACGTCTATGGTTTGTCAAAAAATACACAGATTTAATTAGGGGTCGCTCAAATCATTCATATTTTTTCGTGGTATTATTTTATGACATATGATTACCTTTAAATCCCTCATTAGTATTTCCTTTTATCAGGATATTAACAGTGCATACATTTAACACACCTGAAAAAAAATTCTTTTATATTGATAAAATATTTTCAGATTTTGTGAAACAAAAAAATAAACCAAACAATTTTTTTGAGCTTGTAGATTAACGGCCAATTTCACTAAGTTCATTTATACTTTACTATAACTATAAATGTGAATATTACAAAATACAGTTATAGTAATATAGTTGCAATTGGCCGCAATTAAATAAAAATTTGTTTGATATCGGAAAATTAATTGAAGAAAGAAACAAAAAACTTTAGAAGTTGTTCAAGTAGAAGGGATATTTTCATGACTTCTTTAGCACTTAACCACTTGAATGAATTAAAATGCCTGCCAAAATTCGAATAAATTTTAAATAAGTGAACCCATGAAAAATTACATGCATTGCACCCATTCAACTCTTATGTAGGAATTACAAGTTTTCACTATAATTAGGTATTCTTTTAGAATTGAAAATGGACGAATATTATATACAATTGACTTTAATGATTGAGTTAAATGTTTTTAATATACATATACATACATTTAATTTTAATATGTATTTAAATTTGTTATATTGCGTATATCAAGGCCTATCCAGTAGGTCTGCTTACCTCTACAACAATACAACAATACAAAAAACAACAGGCATTTTGTTTATGTAAAATTTACCCGCCGTTGTCAAAATCTTACTACTACATAAGGAAAACAAAAGGAAAAATTAAATTTATAATACATTCCCATAATACATAACAAAATTAATATCGAGCACCAATGAAAATACGTATTAAAATCATTAAAGGTTCATTGCTTTTCATTCACACTGATTTCAGTTAATATTCCAGATCAATGAAAACCCCGATCTAATCACTGAACTTTCATTGGTTCTAAGCAATATTTTCTATGACGAGCCGTTTACCTAAATGTGAACCCATGCTCGCCAATGACACGCTAAAAAGAACTAGTGCATTATCCGCGGAACCCATGCATTTACTACTTTTGTTGCATGTCTTTTTTTGCTGGGTAGATATTTAAACGTTTTACATTGGAAAATAATACTATGGCCAAATGCTTTGTTTGTGATGTATGATTTATAAACGCAAATGGTGTCATTTTGTATATGAAATACTATTAAATGTTAATCTTTCCTTTGATATAAAATGTATTTTATTCGACCTTTGATGTTATACATACTTTTAAAGTGTATTTCTTTATGTTAGTGTTGTTCAAGAACCACTGTATTGTGGTTATTTTGTTGAACTATTTATGGTTTTTAATCCAAATTTTAAGTATTTTTATAATCAGGCTTAAGTTCATAAAATTTAATTTTCATTAAATTATTTTTATGAAGAAAGGAACTTTACAACACGAAAATTAGTCAAAATTGTTATTGATAATTTTGCATTCTTGACGTGGCTGGGGCTCGAACCCCGGCCGGCAGGTTACCATGACATGTTTCGATCGCAACCACTCGATCTCCTCAGATGGATTTGCCGTCTTACAGTCGCAGCCATCGACGACTGCTGACGTCAAAGGTTTGATGTTTGACTATTGACGTCAGCAGTCGTCGATGGCTGCGAGTGAAGACGGCAAATCCATCTGAGGAGATCGAGTGGTTGCGATCGAAACATGTCATGGTAACCTGCCGGCCGGGGTTCGAGCCCCAGCCACGTCATATTAAATAAATAGTTATGCTTTCGTAAAAAATGTACTGTTTTTTCTTGATTGTACTGTTTTTCATAACCAATGTACTGTTTTTCCGAATTCAAAATCTGGCTACCCTAACCGGCGAATAGTTTGCCGTTACAAATTAAAGGCTGTTGTACAAAATCTTCCTTCAAAAAAAAGTTAAAGGATTATTTGTTGCAAAATATTGATATGCTTCTTGTATAATTCTAATACCTAATAAACGTTTTATTTGTTAAGTTGGTATACTATTGAATATGTATATTTGATTAATTTTTATGTATGTATTTTAACTACTAGTCTTAATTATTGCCAGTATGTCTCTTTAATGCCCTAGAGGCGCTGAGACTTTGAATATTGTATGAATTTAAAAAAGAACAATTTTGTTTTAATAAAATCTTACATAAAAAAAAAATTCTCGAACTTTTACTCTACAATTAAGTATACTTTCTGTTATTTTAATTATATCAATTCGGTTTTTTATTTAAAATGATTTCCACAAACTTAATCGTTTTCGATTGTATATAAAAAGCAATACAAAAAAGGACTCATTTTGCACACTGGGACGAATCTTAAGACTAATAAATACAATTAAGCAAATAATTATATAAGTAAATAATACAAAAAAATCATACCTCTTCTTTGATTCAAAATATCCGGACTTAGTAAATTTGGATTCCCAGCTTGAGGTAATTCTAAATGATTTCCCGTTGTTAAGGAGCTTGAGCCTATTGTAAGACCTCCTCCTCCTCCACCTCCCCCACCACCTGCTGTACCTATACCCAATGTATTGCCCAAAGAACTTAGTGTAAAGCCACCGCCACCACTAACAACACCACCTCCACCTCCGCCACCGCTGCCGCCACCACTGCCACCACCCAAACTTAATGGTATCGTCGTAGTTGTAGTGACAGTGGTTGTTGTCGTTGCTGCTGGCGTTTGCGTTGCATTTGTCGATGTTACAGCGGTATCTTTGAGATTCTGTTTTGAATCCGATATTATCACAGATGTAGGATTATCTGATGCTATTATAGAATTAAAAAGAGTGTAAAAAAGAAATTTTAATTTGGTTTTAAATTTTTTTTTTTATATTTTAGATTTTATTTTTAACTAAAATTTAAGTTGTTGCTTAATTTTTAAATAAAACTTTATTTGAAAACACAAAGCGTGCAAAGAAGATTAATTTTAAAGATTGTTGTATTAAAATATTTTATAAAAATTATGTTTATAGTATTTGTTTGTTCAAGCATTAACAATAATTAAATTATCAGTTTCTGTTTGATGGAATTGGTAGAGGATTATTAAATACATTTTTAAAATTTTTTATCAAAAACATGGAATTAAAAATTTAAATTGAAATATTACAGCTTTTAAAAATTAAAGAAAAAAGTTAAAAAAAAAAAATTATGTTAAAGTTTTATTATGCTAAACGTATTTAGAATATTATATAAACTTTAAGATTTTGAAAATAACAAATTGGTTTTAAAACATTCTCTATTTCAAAGCAGATATTAAAAAAATTACTTTGGTCTGCTATGGACCTGCAGACTGATAAAAAAAATACAATTTTTTACCAATTTAAAGCAATTTTAATTTTTAGATTTTTATTCCTACTTAAACACTGAACCCCAGAGAAACAGATAATATTATTTTATTATCCGTTTAACAGAGCTGTAAGTGTTTCATTCATTTTTGAATTAATTCATGAATTATTCATGCACTGAATTAGCAAATTTTGAATAAATTCATTTCAAAAACAAAAAAAAAAAAAAAATGCATTGAATGAAATTTAAGTCAATTTAAATGAATTAGGCAGAAATGAATTTCAATTCGTTTACCAATTCAAATGAATTTGTAAAATGAATAGCAATTCGTTTCCAATTCAAATGAATTTGTTAAAGTGAATTGAAATTCATTTGAATTGAATTTATTTTGAATTAATTCAAAATGAATTGGAAAAAATAATTAGCAATTCATTTCCAACTCCTTTGAATTGAATTGATTGAAAGTTGAATTGATTTTGTATTGGAATTGAATTGTCAGGTAGCGTAATTAAAATATAAGATATAGGCGAAAATCCTATCAAAATGGAAAATTTTTGTTTATTTTATTTTAGAAACTTAAATTTTTATTTTTATCAAAAAGTGTGAAAATATTATTAAAAATTCAACAATAATTTTTTGTTCACATAATCTCATATTTGTGTATGAGCAACATTTTTTGAAAACTTCCAATTGCAATAAAAAATAGTGAGTTTTAGTAATTCCTCCTAGATCTGCTCCTGAATTTGATTGATTGAAACTCATTTTTGATTTCTTTCATTTGAATTGCAATTCATTTGAATGAATTTAAAATCAATTCAAGTGAATCTGTATAATGAATTGCAATTCACTTTAACAAATTCATTTGAATAGAACACGAATTGCAATTCATTTTACAGATTATTTTGAATTGGAAAAAGGAATTGAAATTCATTTCTGCTTAATTCGATTGAATTGATTCAAATTTCATGCAATTCTTTTTTTTCTGTGAAAAAAATAAATTCAAAATTTAGCTAATTCGTAATGAATTAAAATCAAAAAAGAATGATTCATTTACAGCTCTGCCGTTTACACATAAGTTTTGTTTCACATTTTTTGTATCTGCCCCCCCCTCCCCCACCCCGTTGTTATTAGAAGAACTCCAAAATTTAAGGCACCAGCAGCATGTCCATTATGGTTTCCGTTATCATTCCACTTTGAAAATTTGATATATTTAACTAAAATATTTTGACAAATAGAATTCGGGAATTTTTGCTACTTATTTTACTATTTAAACACGAACATAAGTATGTTTTTCAACTTGCAGTGTAGTTGTTATTTTTTTACAAAATAAGCAAATCGTATTTTAACTACTTTTGTAGTCTTGTTATTGTTTCTACAACAAACTTTTATGCTGGGTACACACTATGCAACGCGTTTATGCAATCTAGTGAATTAAATTAATTTTCATTCATTCCAGATTGCATCAACATCAAAATGCTTTGTTATTTTAATATTGTATTGATGTAGATTGCACTGTGTGTACCCAGCATTACAAACACGCGCGTCAGCACGTATATAGAATGCAAAGGTTTCCGAAAGTAATCATATTTTGTATTATTTTAAGTACTTTTTGGTGTTATTCGTACTTAAATTGTAAACCCTTTAACGCCCAGCCTAAGATAAATTGGAACATATTTAAGTAAACTTTTAAGTCACCCTTGTGTGAAAAACCACGGAAACGGAATCATTTACACGATAAACAAAACCAAAAATGTTGCGGTACACTATAGAAACTTCTTGACTTTGTTAGAAATATAAATCTAGTACTGAAAACAATTTTTTTGATTTAAAAATATTTTTGAGTAAAGAAATATTTCAGAACTTACGTAAGTTACCCTCGCGTGTGGTTTTCCACACATATGTATTTTCAATGTAATTTGTACTAAAGGCAAAATTTTCTGTCGGCAATTGTGAATATTTTTGATACTGTTGCGAACTTCATGCGATGTATGTTTTATAAATAGCTTATGCTGCACCACCCTGTATTTACAATCTTTTTTGTGATTTTTGTTCGAATTTGCCGACTATCGACAACTTATGGCCAGTATCACCAATTTATTCAAATATCAATTTATGTTTAAAATTTGTTTTTCATGTCAAATAAAAAATAAAATATATAAAAATCTTTACTTAAATACATATGAATTGATATTTAAATAGAATTGGCGAAATTGGCCATTAACTCTTTAGGCGTTCTTAATAAATTTGTAAAAGTAAATTTTTTTATCTTATTTTAAATTTGATTGATTTGATTTCGGTTCGATTCGGACTTGTAGGAACAGCTACAGTTTTTTTTAGATGTGAGATTTTTAAAAGTTTTTAAGATTTTTTTTAAATGTTGTGTGTTTTTGAGACATTCGGGCATTTTCTAGAAATCAAAATGAGTTAAAATTTAAATCGAACGAGATTTTAATTCTAATTACATTTTTACAAAACGACCGTGGTTTTTTCCTGATTTTAAGAGATGTTCTTGCAGGTACTCAAAAAATTAAACTGATTAAACGGAATATTTTTGTGTACTTTCAGTGCAAGATCGTTTTTAAAATTTGTTCCATTTCAAATCCACTTCATTTCAATTTCTAGAACATCCCCGATTTTGTTTTTTTGTATTATTTTATGTTTTAGCTTATTTTAACTAGTTATGAATTGAAATTTTTTACTGCTAAGCCTGGCACTCTGTTCAGTATTTCGTGCGAATTGTTTTAAAACTCAATATAAAAAAAATTTCTGTGAAATACAAACGAAACAAGTTACAGTACTATATTCGGCTGTGCCGAATCTTTGATACCTTCCACCGACAGTTCGAATGTTTAAGGAGTAATATCTGTATGATGTTATTATTATCTTAAACTGTGACGATTTGTTATTAATTATGGTTTTAGGCGACTAAACTGTTTTCCGGTAGTAGGGTTTATATGGGGCCTATATGGACCGATCATCACGAAATTTCACAGCGTCATTTCTAGTCCTTTAAAACTGTGACGTACCAATTTCTGTTATTCTAGCATTATTAATTATGGTTTTAGGTGTACTTAACTGTTTTCCGGGAGTAGGGTTTCTTTGGGGCCTAGGGTAAATTATGTACCGATCTTCACGAAATTTCACAGTATCATTTATAGTCCTAAAAAACTGTGACGAGCCAAAATTTGTTATGATTGACTTATTTTTTACGGTTTTAGGCGTACTAAACTGTTTTCCGGGAGTAGGGTTTATATGGGGCCTAAGGTAAATTATGGACAGACCCTTGCGAAATTTCACAGCGTCATTTCTAGTCCTTCAAAACTGTGACGTTCCAAATTTTGTTACGCTAGCGTTATTTTTTACGGTTTTAGGCGTACTAAACTGTTTTCCGGGAGTATTGTTTATATGGGGCTTAGGGTAAATTATGGAAGGATTTTCACGAAATATAACAGCGTGATTTCCAGTCAAATGAAACAAATTTTTGCAAAATTTTATCTCATTCCGTGCCTTGTTCCAGCATTTATGTTATTTTTTGTAACAAAATTATCAATTTTTTTAGGTGGTGGATCCACATTTTGATTCATAGCTCTGGTCCTACGGAACCGATTTTGCTGGATTTCAATTTTAAACTGCTTAGGATAACTACAAGCAATTTGGCACCAAGTTTGTTCATTTCTTTTGACTTGTTCGAAAGTGAGCGTGTTTTCAACAGACGGACAGACAGACGGACATGGCTTAATCGACTTAGAATTACTCAAGGACCCAGAATATATATACTTTACGGGATCTGAGATGAATAATAAAAAAGTTTCACACGGAATGACAAACTTAATATACCCTCTTCACAACTAATTGTGGTGAAGGGTATAAAAATGTTGACAGAGTTGTACTCTATTTATATTACGATATTATTTTCCGTGCGAAACAAGTGCTTAAGAAAAATTTATGGTTTGATGTGTTTTTCAGTTAAATATGTTATTAATATTAAAGACTTAAGATATCACATTGTCTTAAACGCTCCATTTTATTTTAAAGGAGTTCAAAGAAAATTAATTAAGTGATAACTAGAAAAAAAATAATAATTGCTTTACGTGTTAAACGTAAACAGATGTTTAATTTTAGAAAACATTTTTACTACATTTCTAATGTGTTTTAGTTTTTCTTTAATCCTTTCCTTTAATCTTTCAAATCTTTTCGTTACTGTATAAATTTCACAGAAGAAAAATAAAACCTTTTAATTTTTTATGATAACTAAAAAAGAGTGTAAGAGTTAAAAAAAAACAACACTAAATTGCAAAGTACAACAGGAAACCGGAAAGAATCATGCTAACAAATGCAACGGATATGCAAAATACAATTTGTAAATGATTTAACAACAAAAGCGAAATGCAACACTACACAAACAATTAAACATGCACGCTCTTGGAGCAAAAAAAAAAGAAAAAAGGTACTAAAAAATAAAAATTAATTTAATTTTACAAACACGCAAGGTTTTTACGGCTAGAGGTGTTACTTAAGTGTCGTTTTGGGATTTATTCAAAAGATTTAGGGGAAATGAAGAAAAAAAAATAGACTTAGTCTGTTTTAAGACTCTATTGATTTCAATGAAGCTTTGTTAAGTATATGGAGCAATTGTTTTATTTTATATAGCCAAAAGTTTTAATGTTACTTTTTTATATGTAACTGCCTGATTTCAGCACACGAGCGCAAAACTCTTTGCTTTAAATAGAATTTAAAACAAAAGCAAATTTTCCAAATTTGTTTTATTAAATAGTATAAGAAATAACTTTTTCTTTAAAAATTTTATATTTGCCAAGCAAATTTTTTTTTACAAAAACGTACATTTTCTTTTATGTTTGTTTTTCTTAAAAATCTAAATTTTTTTAAGGTATTTTTATAAAAAGAGGTTTTTTTTAAGGTATTTTTTAGAAAAAGTTTATTTTTGTATTGAAAAGTAAATCATTCGAAAAAGTACTTTTGCAAAAAAGTACTTTCTTTAATAATTGCACTTTAACAAAGTAATTGTTTTCTTAGAAAACGTGATTTTTCTTAAAAACGGTGCTTTTTCTTAAAAATTATGCTTTTTCTTAAAAACGGTGCTGTTTCTTTAAAAGGTCCTTTCTCTTTAAAAGGTACTTTTTCTTAAAAAGGTACTTTTTCTTAAAAAGGTACTTTTTCTTAAAAAGGTACTTTTTCTTAAAAAGGTACTTTTTCTTAAAAAGGCACTTTTTCTTAGAAAGGTACTTTTTCTTAAAAAGGTACTTTTTCTTAAAAAGGTACTTTTTCTTAAAGAGGTACTTTTTCTTAAAAAGGTACTTTTTCTTAAAAAGGTACTTTTTCTTAAAAAGGTACTTTTTCTTAAAAAGGTACTTTTTCTTAAAAAGGTACTCTTTCTTAAAAAGGTACTATTTCTTAAAAGAGATGCTCTTCTTAAAAACGAGCTTTTCTCTGCTTTCGCTTGCAAGCTCAAAATGAAAATATACATTAAATTTTTGGAGCAACGAAGTGGAAATCGCTTACAATATTTTGTCAGGTGACGTCATTTTGCATGTAGAACATGATTGCATCAAAAACTCAATTTCAGAACAATTGGCATATACGATAATTTCGCACAAAGGGTTCGAAATGTTTTTCGTACAAAGCTGTACTTTTATCAAAGAGGTACTTTTAGTTTAAAAATAATCTTAAATTTTTTTTGTTGCTTAAAAAGGTCCTGTGAAGTTAACAAAATTCAAAAATGTTGTTTTTGCTTGAAAAAAAGTGGACTTTAACCGGCCTAATAAAAAGTGTTCCATCATTAAAACTTTACTTTAACATAAAGTCAGCGATAAAGTAGATTAAGGTTCATCCTACCCGGTAGGTTAAAGTAAATTTGTGATAGTGGAGCACTTTTTATACGGCCGACAAAATCCTAGCTTTAGCTATCGGTAAGTTGTGAAAACGGGCCTAAAATATACTTCTTGGTAAAAAGTTATTTAATTTTAAAAAACGAAATTTTTGTTTAAAAAAACGTATAAGTGAAAAGTACATTTTGCTTAAATATACTTGTGCTTCCAAAAGAAGTTACTTTTTATATTTAAAAGAATTTTTTATCCAAAGCAAATTTGGAAATTTTGTTTTAAATGTTAGTTAAACGGTCGAGTATTGCGCTCGTGTTCTATAAACCACGAATTAGTTTAAAAACTAAAAATTTTCTTTTTTCATAAATGTACATACTTCTTCAAAAATACACTTTTTGTTTTCTAAAAATAGCTTTGAGTTTTAAGTGGTACATTTTCTTTAAAATGGTACTTTTTAAAAACATTGCTTTGGTTAAAATGCTTATTTTTATTAAATAAACTTATTTATAAATAATTAGTATTGTGGTTATTTTGTTGAACTATTTATGGTTTTTAATCCAAATTTTTAATATTTTTAATTAGGCTTAAGTTCATGAAATTTAATTTTTATTAAATTATTTTTATGAAGAAAGGAATTTTACAACATGAAAATCAATTTAAATTGTTATTGATAATCTTTCATTCTTGACGTGGCTCGGGCTCGAACCCTGGCCGGCAGGTTACCATGACATGTTTCGATCGCAACCACTCGATCTCCTCAGATGGATTTGCCGTCTTACACTCGCAGCCATCGACGACTGCTGACGTCACCAGTCAAACATCAATCCTTAAACCAAATTGTATTTTAACATTTGGTTTGTTGAACTATTTATGGTTTTTAATCCAAATTTTTAATATTTTTAATTAGGCTTAAGTTCATGAAATTTAATTTTTATTAAATTATTATCCTTTCTTCATAAAAATAATTTAATAAAAATTAAATTTCATGAACTTAAGCCTAATTAAAAATATTAAAAATTTGGATTAAAAACCATAAATAGTTCAACAAAATAACCACAATACTAATTATTGTTAAAGCTAAGGCACGAGCTCTTTGTGTACATTTGTCCTTCAAGTTGTGCTGAAAAAAGTCAACAGAAAAGAGAAAGACAAAGTGAAAAAACAAAAAAATGTACTTGGACTTCAAGAAAAATTCTTGACGAAAGTACGAAAAAACAGAAGTAAAGGAAAAAACATGTAAAATCAATTAAAATGGATAATCATTCAGGAAAGCAAATTTCGATCTACCAAATGTTAAAATACAATTTGGTTTAAGGATTGATGTTTGACTGGTGACGTCAGCAGTCGTCGATGGCTGCGAGTGTAAGACGGCAAATCCATGTGAGGAGATCGAGTGGTTGCGATCGAAACATGTCATGGTAACCTGCCGGCCAGGGTTCGAGCCCGAGCCACGTCAAGAATGAAAGATTATCAATAACAATTTAAATTGATTTTCATGTTGTAAAATTCCTTTCTTCATAAAAATAATTTAATAAAAATTAAATTTCATGAACTTATGCCTAATTAAAAATATTAAACTTATTTATTAAAGAAGTACATATTACAAAAAGGTATTTTTTCTTAATTTTTGCGTTCATTAGAAAGTTAAGTTAATTTGGTTTACAAATTTACTTTTATTTTAAGGTACTTTTTCGTTCAGGTTTTGTGAATCAATCTCAACTGATAGTTTTTCAGTTAAAAGGTACTTTCGGTTTTATGAGGAACTTTTTGTTTAAACTTTTCTAGCCGAAAGCGTAGCCTTACTTGTGAAAAAACGTAACTTTGTTTGGAAAGGAAATTTTTGTTCAAAAACAAATTTTTTTTTACCCCGCAGTTTTTTCTCGAAAACTGGTAGTTTTTGTTTTTCAATTCTGATGGCAAATTCATTTAAAAGGCAATAATATAAGACGTTGTTGATACATGAAAAGGTTGCGAAACTACCGCTATCCTGGGACATATGTCCCAATAAACCTGTCTGCACACACAAAAAACAAAACTTGTATTTCATATCATACTGGGCAAATAAATCCCACTTGATAAAAAATCTCAATCTATTTGGGACATTATGTCCAATTACAAAAATACACGGTTCATACTTTAAACTTTATTGGTATGTATTCGATAAAACAATATATAGGGTTAAACAAAAGTTAGGACTTAAGGAATATTGCTTGGACATATAATCCCAGTAGTGGCGAAAGAGTTAAAACGTAATTTTTGTTTTTTTTTTTAATATTTCAAAAAGTACATTTTTTTGTACTAAAAAATGTTGTTTGAATTAAAAGAATGATATTTCGTTAAAAAAGATACTGTTAGTTCAAAATTAATTGTTTTGTTAAAAACCCTGATTGCGATAAATTTTTTAAATTAAAAAATTCCCAATTTTGACTCAAACATTGTTCTTTAAAAAAGTACTTTTTTGTTTTGGGAAAGATTAACTTTTAGCGCTCCATATACCTGACAGATTTCATTAAAACCAAAGGAATTCAAAATATGATTTCGGTCTTAAAAACCAAGTGCTTTTAAACTTTAAAGGGGGCGAGATCTATTCTATTTAAGTACAGGGAATTTAACATGTTTTTTTTGATTTACGAGGGAGAGAATAAAAAAACAAACAGCGAATATATATTAAGTGAGATTTGCTGTCTCTCTCTCGATTTCGAACGAAACTTCGTTCGCCCAACTTACAGTTAAAACAGAACAAAAATTTAAAATATTGTTCTTGTTTCAAGTGTAATTTAAGCAAACGAAATTTTTGTTCGAAATCCAGGGACATGCAGCTCTAAAGTAAGAAATTGAGAGAGATAGAGAGAGATGTTGGTGTTCACACTCACGCACAAATAGTGTTGTAAAATCACATTCGGAAGAGGATTTATTATTAAGATGATGGAGATGATTGTGAGGCCTTTCATGGATAGGCGTATTACCGCCACCTGTATCGCATAAAAAATAACTATTCGTACTTGTATGGGGCACACGGACACAAACCGACGGTACTGGCACCTGAAATGTTTGCGATGATGGTGATTTTGTTATTGATGTTGCAATACCTGGTGTTGATGTTGTTGTAGTAGTTTTTGTAGCTAATGATGATGATACTTTTGTTGTTGTAGTTGTTAATAATTTTGCATTATTGTTAGTGGTAGAAGAAGTTGTTGTTGTTGTAGTAGTAGTTGATAATGGATAAACATTCAAATTATTGTTCACATTATTATTGTTGATGGATGTGGTAGAAGAAGAAGTTGTGATATTGATGATTGTATTATTGATGTTTGTTGTTGTATTATTATTGTTAATATTTGTTGTTGCTGTTACACTAGTAGTAGTAGCAGTTGTTGCTGTTCTAACTAAATTTTAATGCATACTAAGTATTAATTACAAAATGCATGATACACATACTAAAGCAGCATTCACTCATTCACACAAAACTTTCCAATATTTTGTTAAATATGTATAGAAACTAAGTACATATTTAAACTGATTGACTCTTTAATTTAACTTTCATACCAACTTAATGAGGGGTGAGAAAATAAAAACTATTTTTTTTTCTTGTTAAAACAAAAAAAAAAAAGAACTTAACGACTTTGTTTGGAGGGGAAAACCAAAAAGACTGTTTTAAGGGATCAGGGGGAATTTTTTCTATTATTGTAAATTAACTTGGTGGGGGACAAGTTTTCGCTTAATTTAAAAGGGGAGATAATGCTGATTTGTTCTTCAAACAGAATTTTAATTTGTTATGTTGTTAATCAAATGATTTGCTTAAATTATCACTTAATAAAACTTAACAGGGGTTTAGAAATATTTAATTTTCTATAATGAGTCTTAAATGATACAGAATTCGCAAATTTAATATTAAATGGAGATAATTGCAGCCAGAAACAAATCTTATTTTCTTAGGACGACTAATGTTACTTTCCCGTCTATTTATTTTACACATGGAAACGATAAGTTAAGGCATCTTATAAGGGGTTTTCTTTCTAGGCGTATAGTATTTCCGATAGGGATAACTTAAAAAATATCTGTCACAAAATTCGCGCTCTGTTCGCCAAACTTAAAAAACACTAGTACGCAGTACTATGGATTGAATCATGACCACTTTTAAATAATATTCAACCAAATCGAGCCTATACTGTGCGTACAGAAGAAGCCTGAGCCGCTTTAATGGAGTGCAACTGATGACTCGAATTTATCGATCCGACATTATTCCAAGCAACTTGGTCTTTACCCGTCACCTACTTGGAAAATTTTGAGGAAAAATCTTGGCTTACATCTATATAAGATACAACTGGTGCAAGTATTGAAGCCATGATGATATCAATTGCGTCGTGTGTTCGGTGAATGGGCTGAGAATCAACTGGAAGTTAAAACGGAATCCTTAAATCATCTTCAGCGATGAGGCTGAGTTCTGTCTTAACGGGTATATAAGCAAGCGGAACTGTCCTTTTTCAGAGAGAGCACAAACTTTATGAGATTCTTAAGACTCCATTACATCCCTAGAAAATCACAAATCACGAGGGCGTCATCGGTCCATTTGTCCTCAAATCCGAAACCGGTTCCAACATTACCGTAGATGGCAAATGCTACAAGCAAATGACTCGTGATTTTTTTATTAATAAATCATTTGAGGTTGACAAGAGTGCGCAATATGCCATACTGCGTGTTAAACCATAACTTTGTTGAATCAAAAGTTCGGTGGACGAATTATCTCAAAAATTTACCTGGGATTTCGTTTGATTTTATATCTTTGGACTAATTTTTGTAGCGTTGCGTAAAAACTCTGGTCGATGCTGATAAACCAGCAAGGAGTAATTATTAAGAAGTCTACGTTTGATGCACATTTGATGAATTAACCCCGGGTATGCGCAAAAAAGTGTGGCAAAACTGACCCAACAGGATAATGTTCATAAAGCGTAGTTGCGGAGGCTATTTGCCAGAAATTATTTTTAAACATTAAATGCCATACAATTTGTGAACTAATAAAACCAAAACTTTGGCCACTCCATTGAATTTGTTAAGTTTTATTTTAAAAAAAAGTTCTATGCCTCTTAAAATCACAGTATGGACTGATCTGGCTAAATTTCAATAGCAATCTATGCTGGACTTTATGTAATACTAATATGTAACCAAAAAGTCCCCATTATATCTGGGGTCTTCGCAAAAACCATTTCAATCGTATCTCAATTTTTTGTTTGTTCAAAGTGGAAGAAAAAAAGCTTAATTTAATACGTAAAGTTTTAGATATAAAAAAGTTTTAATGCTGTTTTTAATAAAAAAAAAATACAAAATAATTTTAGACCAGAGGCAGTGTAACTCTTTGTTTGACTTCTGGCAACACTGGCCTACGTTGATTAACGAACGATGAATTATTCGCAACGAATATTCGTCGTCAGAAATAGAACACATTGGTATGTATAAAGATACACACAATCATTGCGTAGACCGAAATTCATCGTGCTTAACGATTTCTGCGATAGTTTAATTTCTATTTCTTACGAAATTGGGACAGGGACAGCTAACCGCAGCGTGATAGCAAAGTCTAATACAGTCAAAGCCCGGTATAACGAATACGCAGTTTAACGAATATCCGATATAACGAATGTCCAAATTTTTACATTAACTACCTTGTATAGCGAATGGCAAAAAAAATAATCCCGATTTAACGAATGACAAAGCAAAAGAAAAAAATCGTAATAGAACCGTTAGATTTTTGTGTGTGTTTTTGACTTCTTTGCTTTGTATTAAAGCAACACGTGTGATGCGTTGCTTTTTTAAGAAAGGTGCAAATCTTTCAGTAAGGGTTGATTCACACACGTCAAGTTTGACTTGTCAAGTCTTGAGTTTTTAAGAGAGAGGGGAAAAGATATGACATTCGCATTTCCCTTCTCTCCTTAAAGTTCAAGACTTAACGAGTTAAACTTAAAGTGTGTGAGCCGCAGTTGATATTCCAAAAGTATGGAATAACAAAATCTTATTAAAGTTTTATATCTACACCAAATTATGAATACAATTAAATTTTGATGTTTTTTAAATTGTGAACCACCATTTTTTATAAAATTTTAAGGTAAAATTACTGATCGATATAACGAATATCTCGGTATAACGAAAGGTCTGAACATTATATCATTCGTTAAACCGGGCTTTGACTGTATTTATTATAAATCGGGAAAGCTGTAAAGCAGTGATAACCGAGCCTCAAACTAAGAAAGCCCCGAACGCACGCACATTAAGATATTATGTGCTTGTGTGCGGTCGCAGAGACTGATGATAGTCTGATGTTTTGAAACGAACAAAGTTGTAATATACATGTGAATTGCCGACCGTGTCTGTGTGAAAAATACGATTATTGACTGGCTCGCGAGTCTATGGAGTGGTTATCACTGCTGTAAAGAATCACAGGGAAAAATCGCTTATATTGCGAACTTGGCTAAACTTCGCAAAAACTTGCAAACATTTTAATAAATACTTAAATTTATTTGAAATCGCTAAATGGGTGAAAAAAAAACAAAATGTCGGAATATAACAAAAAAAAAAAAAAAAAAAAAAAAAAAATTTCCAAAAATTGCGAAAAAAAATTATATATCAAACAAGCCATAAAACAGATTAAAAGTCCCTAAAAATATAAAGAATGACAAAAATTCGGTAAAAATGGCTTAATTAGCGGGAATTCGCAAAAAATTTGCTAACAGCGCACTGTGGCCGAAATTGCGATTTTAGCGGCAAAATTCAATTTTTCAACTTTAAATTTTTACAATTTTTTTTAATGGTGTTCAATACTCAACATATTGGTTAGAAAAAACTAAAAAATTTTTTTACTGTTGGCAGCCCTGTTTATGAGCAAACATCTGTTAATGTTTACATATTTTCTAGTACGTGTTAATACAAGTGAAGCAGCAAAATTTTTATAAAATTCAAAACTGTTTTTTTATAATATACATATTCTTGAAAAAAAAAACTTTGTAAATATGAGTTGTAATACTCGAGGTGATTATTTTTACTATATACAAATAAAGTTTGCTAAATGTTTGTATTTTGTACTCTTTTGGTGGTTTTTTTTGTGTACTTTTTTGTGAAATTCTGAAGAGTTTTGTCGTTTTTCGTGGAACTATTTGCATGTGATTGTTTGTAGGAAACTCAAGTTTTATGTCACAGTAAAAGTGTATGCATATAAGGAAAGATTACATACGAAATTGACAGTGAATTAAGTAAATTTATATGATCTAAAGCTCTGAAATTATCTAATTTTATTAAACTGAAATGGGATAAACAATCCAGAAACGAGAAAGCATTTAGAAAATATAATAAGGAATGGTTGAATCGAGAAACAATTTTTGTTACACCGAAATAGATTAATGCTGTCGGGCTACCAAAATCTTCCGAATTAGCTCCCAGCAAGAAGACAATAAGCAATTGCCTCTATATCTGCCAAAAAATCCCACGCAACAGATTTGAAATTTGTCCTACAGCAAGTTGCTGTATCTCCAAATCGGCATTCCAAAATTCGAGAAGTTTCTAATACTAGCCATAAAGAAGTTACGGCAGTATCACCTGATGAAGCTCTTATGTTTTTGTTAGAAAACGGATTAACTTAAAAGCAGTACTTAAATATGCGTCAATTAAACATAAAACGCAATACAGTATTCCACGGATAATTACCTCGACAAAAATGCCAATATTTTTGGGTAATTATGCGGGGTAAGCATTTAAACGAATACGCTTAACTACCTCGTTGAGGTAATAATAAGAATACGTTTAACTACCTCATTGAGGTAATTAAGTGAATTCTTTTAAATACCTCAGTGAGGTAATTAGACGTATTTATTTACAAGATAACTTAACTTTGATGTATGAAAAAATTTAAGAAAGGAATTTTTACATGTACCAGCTAAATCTTAAGAGATAGCAATAAAAACAATGGGATTTGTTGTCTTAAATTTTATCTGTAGTGCTTTTTGAGATGTCCTATCATATCCTACTACTACTCATGGAAGCCGTAAATATGCAATTGAATGGTTTTTCTTGTGCGACCAATGAATGCAGAAACAATATATTTATGCGCTTAGAGCTTTTAATGAATTTTGGTATCGATTTGTTTGTAAATAATTTCCATATTTTAACCATTGCTGCATTTTTATTGCACACATATATTTAGTTTTTAAAACATATTTTAATACATGTTAAGCAAAAAAAAAATTGCTTTAAATTCTGGTTAACAGATGAATTTTCTGTTGCTTTAATTACGCCGCCTACATTAAATTTTCACTGTACAATTTTAAGCCAAAGCAAGTTTTTGTTGAAGATAAATGTTTTTCGCAACTTATAACATAGAAACCTAGACGCATCGTTTAGTAAACGATCGAATCAGAAACACTTGTTTAAGTAATCTTTTCGTGTCCGTCCGTCCTTCCATCTTGCTAGTTGTATGTCCATGTAAACCTTGTGCGAAAAGTAAAGGTAGCAGTTTTTAGATAATTTGATAAAATTGGGTTAATACGTTTAATTGTCATAAGAACAACACCTTTGTAAATTGTAAGAATATAACTCTATATGAATCTTGACCTCATAACATAACTTTTAATGCAAATATTAATTTGTTGAATATTTTGCTTTTAATCAAGCCATATTTTGTTTTTTAGACATATTTTTTAAAAAAAATTTTAGTGTATGTATATTTTCAAATTATTAACATGTAAAACTTGGTTGCATTACTTGCTGTGCTTTTGTCAAATAGTACTGAGGCAATTAAACGAATGAAATTTAGGTATAATTTCGTTTTGGGAGTTAAATTTTTAAGGCAATTATCCGAATCGGGTAATTAAGCGTATGGCAATTAAACATGGATTTTTGTTTAAAAAATGGAAGAAAAAAAACGGGGATTTAAAACTCGATGTAAATAAGCGTGAAAGGCATTTAAGCGTGGGGTAATTAACCGGGTTATACTGTAGTAGTATTTATCCGACTTTTAAATAATAAAGTTTATAAAAGCAAATTGAAATGTAGACCGGATGTAATTAAAGCGAATTAAAGCTCTGTCGAAGTATCGTTTCAAAATTTGGTAGACCACAGAGCCAAAAAAATTTCTTGTATATCAAGAGTTCACAACATACTTCAAGAGTGCACAACATACATAATTGACATGTATCGTAGAGCTATGGATAGCTCTGACTTATATAATTATAGTTTGTGTCAGAGAAAGTCAATGGGTATAAAAAAAATTAAAGTACTCTAGCACATATCGACAATTTTCAATACGTGTGCGTACTCGTATCTGTTTATTCTCATACTTGTGTATATCCATGCGCATTTGATTTCATTCATGTATGTTATCATACTTATTGTGTTTCATACTCGCACATATTCAGACACACCCATAGTTATAGCATTGACTTAAAAAAAATTTTTTTTTTGTTAAATTTTTTCATAAATGTTACCAGAATTTTTTTTCCAAATTGCTGAATCACAAATAAATACGTTTTTCAAAATCGTTTGAGTACAATTCAACAAAATTTTATTGAAAAAAGATTGTTGACTTAAAAAAAATTTCTGTAATATAAAGATTTGCGTTCTTATTTAAGAAAATCTAAAAAAAATTACTAAATGGATGCAAATTAAAATACGTCGTGTTATTTAAATCGTTCTTAATAAAAACAGAAAAAGTTACCGTAATCCAAAAAAAAAAGAATATTCATATTCGCAGTTAAGAAATGAGATATCACAGGTAAATACATTCATACATATTATGAGTTTGAGTAGTTTATCTGTTCCCAGTTGCATTTTTAAGACGTTAAAAAATGGTTTAAAATTTAATTGCTGGAGTCAATCAGTATGCCAACGAAAATTTTAGCCTTAAAGAAGACTTCGACATCATGCTATGGTGGAAAAACAACTCCACAAGGTATCCACGGTTGTCTTTATAAAAATCAAGAATTTTATGAAATTTCCTGCCTGCAGCGCAGCATTAGATTAAGATTTATCTTAAGCTGGAAACATAAAAAAAAGAAACAGAAAAGATCCCAAAATAGTTGAAAGCCTCCTTTTTTAATTATTTTTATAAAAAACCTCTTTCGTAAAATAGATTATAATTTATTATAGCTTTAGAAGCATTTTTTTAATTTGATAGCAAATATTTATGTTTTAATATAACTTTAACATAAATTTTTAGGTCGTGGCAACACTGCTTGCTTTAAAATAACCATACAAAATGTTGAAGTTACTTGTCGATACTTACGATACATGCCTATACTCATACGCATTCAAAGGATTACCCATAAGCATGCGTGTTTGTTCATACTCATACCGGTCGATATACAAACTTGTTTATGCTCATACTTATTGGTAGTCATACCTGCCTGTACTCGTGCTCGGTGGCGTATGAATATTTTATAAGTATTAAAAATATATATTTTCGGCTTTCTCTGGTTTGTGTGTGCAAGAACGTACAAATAGTTAAAAAAAACCTCCGTTTCCTCGAGAAGTCATTGATCTTTTTAAAATGCCTGAATTACCACCAGAACTGTTATTACCTTCGACATTACAAGAAGCCTCCAGATAAAATTATAGTTCTGATTCTGATGTTAGCTTAGAGCCGTAAATAATTATTCATTGGAATTAGAAGCAGGTGAAGACGAAGAAACAGACCATGATTAATTCAGCCCTGTATCTTTAAAGAATATTTTATTTTGTTATTTCAGATTGATTGATAAGCACTTACAACTTCATTAAAATTATAAATTTTTGAATTAAAAAATAAATGAATTTCTGGTAGCATTCAATATTTTTTTAATAGTGGGCGTGGACTGCCCATTTTTTCTCAAATTGTTTTTTTTAAGTAGAAGTCCGTAGTACTAAACAGGAAGTACTATTTACCATTACTTTGGAAAAAAGGGGCGTGGCCCACCCATTTTTCCCCAGTCGCACTTTTTGTCATTAAAAGTGCGTATAACCATTTTGGTGAAGCTTGCTTGCCAGGAAGTACGTTCTGCCACTTCTTTGAAAATAGCGGGCGTGGCCCGCCCAATTTTCTTCTCAAATGTTTTGTTTATCATAAGTAGTCTACACACTAAATTTGATGAAGCTAGCTTGTCGGGAAGTATTTTTTTCCGCTAAAATCGCGATTTCGGCCATAGTGCAGCGGTATGGCATGATAGCAAAGTTTACTATTTTTATCATAAATCGTTAAAGCTGTTAATCAGAAAACTTACAGGAACAAATAGCGAACATGGCTGAAATTCGCGAAAAATTGCAAAATTTGAAACAAACCCAAAAATTAATTTGAGATCGCTAAAACAAAATGCAGAACACCAAAAATGCTGAAGTGATCCACTTTCGAGTGAATTCGGGTTCTAGAACACACCCGACGAATTCATCGTACTATACGAAGTTCGTCGTTCGTCCGAGTTGTGTTTATACCATAACTGCCTGTTTTTCAAACTAAAATAAAAATTTTCGTTTAGAAATTTATATTGAAAACAAAAACAAATTTGAGTTTTTTCCATAGAAATTTCCATTGATAATTTTTATTTTATTTTTAAACACAGGCAGTAAATACATAAAAACATGGGTTTATCTGGAAATCGAATTGGAGTGAAATTAAAATTTGAAACCACTTCAGTGTTTAAAGCTCATTAAAATATCTTCATCTGAATTACTCTTAAAACGGGGAAAACATGAACATGGCCGATAGTTAAGAAACATTAATTTACTAAACTAAAATACAATTCAACTGCAGTGGTTTAAAAACTGAACTTGTTTAACGCAAAACTAAAAACTTATTTTTCTTAGGTTTTCCCAAATTTTCATTAGGCAATAATTCCTTAATCTGAGAGGGAGAGGTAGAGGAATTTTTAAGATTTTTGATTCTAATGCTCTGGATTATATGATTATGATCTATCAATCAATAAATCAAACATGTCTAACACTTTCATAAATTTTTTTTCATATAATAAACTGGTGATTCAAATATTTTACTGCTTTCAAGTTAAACACAGAGCAAAGTGAACATAAAAAAAAAAAAATAAAATAATCGTATTGCCGTTTTTACTTTACCAGCTTATAAACATAAATACTTTTCATTTTTTCTATCTTCATACTTTATTCTTAATTTTAATGCGATTTTTCTACAGGGTATTTATTATATTTTTCAACTTAAAGTAGAAACGAATTGAAGTTTTTTAATGTAACAGCAAGGATTGCGAACGTTAAAATCATCGTCGGCTATATGCAAACCTGCTAAGTCCACTTTTTAAGTAAATTGAGATGTTGATGCCGTGTGGTAGAGAAAGATACGCCTCGTCAACCAGGATGTAGTTTTTCCTCAATTTGAGTCTTGAAGTGCGTCAAACCAGCTATATTACCGAAAGGGAGTTAGCAGGTTTGCATATTAAGCCGACGTCATGATTTTTATAGCTTTTGACTTTTTGGAATTCGATCAAAGATTGATCATTTCTGAAATTGTTATTATCGATTATCCGGGATGGTCGGGACCGGAGGCGTTCCGGATAGTCGATTTTAAAGGTTGATTGAGGTAAAATTATGCACTTGATTTTACGTAAATGTTTGTTTTGGTTAATCAATATACACACTGACAAGATACCCAGTAAAAACTTCGCTTACTTTTTCACAGTGAAAAGCTCCTTCACTCATTATTTAGTAGCTTTCTTCTATACCCTGCAAATAATATTGGATTACTCAATGGACTAGTCCGATGTAATGCAAGCATGGACCATGTCATTGTTAAAAAGTGTTTGTAGTGAGACGACATGTTGTAATGGTGTGTTGTGGTCATCTGTTCGTGAGACAAACAGAGACAAAAAACATAGAGTGGCCAGATTGCCAGCGGCGCTGGTATGCCCGCGTTTAGCTCGGCTGAAGCTCGCCGGATGGGGTGGTTCTTGCCGGCAACTGGACCCTGGACACACACACTAGCAAAAAAATCATACCAGCTAATTTTGGTTCTAGTAAATTTTTTTAGGGGCTAAAAGTAGTCCTGCATCTCCCTACCGGTCATACCTATACACAAATACGTTGCCCTCCCACTCGAGATCTTCATCTCGCCATGACGCCATCTTCTTCGGCGTCCCAAATCTCACCTGCAAACCCTCTTTCCCCTACTTACCGCCGCTTATTATTTTAATTAGCCGATCATACTAAATGATAACACTGTGGAAAAAATTTCATTCAAACATTATAAAAATTATTTACTTTATTAAAAAAAACGATTTTAAATTAATTTTACTTATGTTTACATAATTTACAAAAAATAAAACTTCAGAAAAATTACCAAAATTAATTTAGAAAATGGACATGTATTTAATTTTGTATGAAACAGAATTTCAATTTATATTTAAAATTTTTCTAATTTTCTTTTCTCTACTTTTCCCTCAAGGCTAAATTTATTCCTTCAGGTAGATAATATGGCTCCCCGAGTATCTGCGGATGACAGGAACTGCCGTCCGTCCGTCACGTGTCCCCCTACTTTCGGTTTTGGGTAAGTCTAGTTCAACACAATCAAAAACTATATATATATAAGAATTTTTTTAATGTTTTTTTTTTGTTTTACTGTTTTCTAGGGTAAGGAAAACTGATTTCACCCTCTGGACAACTGATCCTTCGACTACAGACAGGCCTGAGCTCACCCCTAATCTGACGCGCACCTCGCCCAATATTCAACCAGGGACTGAATTCACGGGTAAATAAATAATATAGTTTTCCCTATACACAAAAACACATATATATATATTTATGTTTAATACTTGTCCGTTTCAGTTGTCCGTCTTATCTGTCCGTCTTATCTGTCGATGTCAAACAAATTGGCAGAATACCTGGCTTCGGCACGGATGATGTGGTGCCGAAGAACCGATGATTTTGTTCCCACGATGGATGTGGCGGCGTGGATGTGGTGGCTTATTTTATTTTTGTTTACTTTTACTTTTACTTTATAAGAATTCCAGATTGTTCCAAATTTTAGTTTTAAGATTTTTGAATTAACTTTATTTAATTTCTTGTTTTTTTTTTAAATTTCAACTACTTGTTGCAAATTATTACTTGGTGCAACAAATATTAAAGTCTGTAGCTATAAACTTTATTATTTCTAGTTCTTTACTTGGTTTCACTTTAAATTCTAAGTATCCAGTTTTATTAAAGCTTTTCTTTCTATTATTTAAAGTGTTACTCTCATTGTAAAATTGTTTTGTTTTCGTTGTTGTGAAACATATCACTTTTAATTTCAAAACTTAATAAAAATTATTTAAAACCAATTGTTTGTTGACTTCTTTACTTGTTTTTTTTTTTGTAAAAATTGCTTCCTTTTTTTTCTTATTTCACAATCGCCGCTGCACTAGAACCACTTGCGCCACCACTTACCACATCTTTTGTTGCCAAGGAGAAAAAATAAAAAGGGCCGACATTTTGCTCTTTGGCGGCCAAGAAAGCTCGGTCGAGCAAAATGTCGGAACTTCTTCATTTTTCCTTTATCTTCCCACCACACAATTTTCAGCAATTAAATTTGAAATTGTTTGTCTGTTTGTTTGTGTACTTTTTTTTTCTTCTTCTTCTCTACTTGTAAATATTTCCCTTTCTCTTTCTACCTCCAGCTTTGTCCTTTCTTGCTATAAATACTGGCGTTGCCAACCAACCTTAATACTTAACCCTCTAAGGGGTGCACACGACAATGTCTTCATTTTTTAACGACGTGCTTTCGTTTTTAAGCGACTTCAAAACTAATCCTCTTGAGTATACCACGGAGTAGTTTTAAAACTACTCATAAGTGGTCCAAAGGTGGGTTATATGGTCCTGCCCTAGGACATCGTAAAGTTAAATAGACCATGTTTTTTCCATACGTTTGGGTTACTTTTGGACTAGTCCTGGTCCCTTTACACGCGTGTTTGGACTGGTCCTATTATTTGCAGGGTAACTACTTCTATAGCTATTTCTATCTATACCCTGCAAATAATAGGACCAGTCCAAACACGCGTGTAAAGAGTAGTCCACAAGGGACCAGGACTAGTCCAAAACTAACCCAAACGTATGGAAAAAACTTGGTCTATTTAACATTACGATGTCCTAGGAGAGGACCATATACCCACATTTGGACAACTAAGGAGTAGTTTTAAAACTACTCCATGGTGTACACAAGAGGATTAGTTTTGAAGTCGTTTAAAAACGAAAGTATATCGTTAAAAAACGAAGACATGTCGTCTCACTACAAACACTTTTTAACAATGACATGGTCCATGCTTGCATTACATCGGACCAGTCCATGGAGTAGTCCATTTTATCAAAATGGATCATGTGGTCCAATTTTATTTGCAGGGTAACTACTTCTTTCTCGATGTATGTGTGTTAATCATCTGCATTACTTTCGATATAAAATAAACGATCAGCTGTTTACATTACATTTCTACATTTACGGTCGGTTAATGGGGCCTTAAGGCTTTTAATTTAAAAGAAATACATTTTTAATTCTCGCTGAAGAGAGAACAATATTTATAGCGAAAATTCTCTCACACTCGCCTTAGAATCTAAAGGGATTATTTTGTACATATTTTTACGTAGCGTTAAGAATTTTTTTTTGTAAATTTATCGCTACATCCAGAAATATCTCTCGCTTACTACAAAAGATTTACGCTGTTACCTAGAGGAATCAATTTTCATATAGAATATAGGAAATTTTTTCGCTTTTCGGCATTGTTTTGCTCTCTTGTAAAAGAGCCAATTTACTCACTTTTAGGCTAAATTAAGCCATTTTTTAATTACCTGAACGCGAAATTTATAGCCCAAAACTAATGCTGTTTTCTTTTGTACAAAAAAATGTGACATTTTATTTAAAAAAATTCAATTTGGTGTATGTTTCTTAAAAATTTTGCTCCCGAAAAATGTGAGTTTTTTAAAAATAAAACAGGCCACCCAAATTGCATTTTTTTTTAAATAAAATGTCACATTTTTTGTAGAAAAGAAATCACCATAAAACTCGACCAAATTTAACCCATTTGGTTTTTCTATTTAGCACTTTCAGCCCGGTTTTATTTTTTTTCCATATGATAGTATTTTTTGTTTTTCTGACGATAATAAATTGTGAAAGCTGCCCTAAAAATTAAGAAACGTGCAAATGGTAAGACATTGAACGCCCGGTTAAGTTTTGGGTCGAGGTTTATAGTTGTTAAAATGCAATTGGTAACAATTCAATAATTCATCTTTCTAGTTTTGCTATAAATACATTGATATATCCATACTAAGACGCTGAGCTTAAGTGGACTTTAAATGTGATGAGTTTCACCAAAGGCAGGTGATCAGGATATTAGGTCATATGGTTATTTAGTTATATTTACAACAACAATATAATTTAATTTAATAATTTTGTTGTAATCTTAATCAAGTTAATAGTTTTTGCTGAAGCTACAAAATACCTGGAGAGTGAGTTCTTCTAACGAAACATACAAAAAGTCACAATATTACATAGATAGTGATTTATGGAATGAAGACTAGGTAGACCAAGCAAGGAAAATTTTATAAAACAACGACCAATGATAAAAGGATGTAAAAGCTACTCAAAGCTTCAGTTGCATCCTAATTTTTTGTTTAAAATTGTTGGTGTTTTATTAAAAAAAAAAGAATACTTTGAGCCCTTTTTGCGATTGTGGAAAAAATGCCATAATAAAGTACTAAACTTAAAACCTTATGTTTTCAATTCGTCCCGTTTTTGAAATGTCTTTACGCGTTTAGTGCCGCAAGAGTTTGCATCACTGTTCACTTGCAAGAAAAAAATATTCTCTCTTACAAGAGAGAGAACAATTTTTTATAAAAAATTTTCGTTTTAATTAAAGAAGAGTACATTTTTGGATAGAACTTCTTGCTTTCTTGTAAGAGAATAAATTTTTTATAAAAAAATTTTCGCTCTCTTGTAAAATAGTAAATTTGCTGTTAAAAAGTTTGTAGGAGAGGAAATTTTCTATACAAAATTGTTCGCTTTCTTGTAAGAGAGAACATTTTTGTTTAGAAAACTTTTTGATTTTTGGTATGAATGTAAAATTTTTTTAATTCAAAATTTTTCATTGTTTTAGATGAGAGTAAATTTTTGTCTAGAAATTTTTTCGGTTTTTTGGGAAAGAGCGAATTTTGATGAAATTATAAAATATTCGATTTCTTTCAGGATTGACTGTACGTTTTTACAGAACAATTGTTTACTCTCGATAAAGCAATCATGTCTTTACTTAACACTTTTTCCCTGAAAATATATTTTTATTTGAAACCTGTCGGAGAAAAGGCAGTGAGTAGGTGTTTTAAATTATGTCACCGTATTAACAAATAAAAACCACAGTTCTGCGGTTAAAAAGAATTTCTTTAATATTATTGTTCATAAAATTCAATTAATAATATTACAGACACATTAAAATTAAACTAAAAACTTAATACGCGAATGTTATAAATATGTATTTACAAATTAGTATTTGACAGACATACACATACACTGAGTGAAATACATACGCGCACACACATACAAACTGACAGACAGACAGCACAAAAGCAAAGATTTCATAGAATTAAATAGAAATAGTAAATTGTAAAAGATTAGATAATGTAAATGTAGTAGTAAAGTAGAAAAAGTAGTTGGAGGAAAAAATCGCGTGTTTTTTTTTTTGTTTTCAATTGTTAAAATAATAATGAAAACAGGAAAGAAATATTTCCATTTAAAACAAAAAACTCAACGCGACGAAATGATAAGAATAAGGAAAACAAAAGAACAGAATTAGGAACAGGAACAGGAAAAAACCACACCCACAAACATTATTTATAATAATAATCATATGCATAAAATATTTAATTATATTTTTTTTTCATTTTCTCATCTCTTCACTCCTTTACTATTTATATTTATTGTGTTTATTCATATTTATTTTCCACTTTTTATGGTTGTGTTTAATTTTATTCAAGAATTCTCTTTGTTTTAAATTCAGGTATCTACTTACCACCACCACCATCTTTACCCGTTGCTGGGTCTGCACTTTGATTTTGTTGATTTTGATTAACGACAAATGCAGAATTCTCCTCCTTCGTTATGCTCATATAATAGCAGGTATCATCTTTTTTCATTATATGCCTGGGACCTGGATTTAGGAGTATGGTATCTTCATAGAACTCGGGCAAATGAGCTGGTCGAACGCCAACTAAAGCAACACCGTATCTGTGGGTAAGAATAATATACAAAGTTGTTAAAGGGTGGAACTCAATGACGAACATGTATGTTTTTAATTAAAATTCTATTAATTCTTTTTTTTAATTCGATTTATTAACTCACTTTCGGTGTGAATGGAAACTGGCGTAGGTAAAACTTTTTCCTTCGTACTCTCCAAAAAAACGACTATCCCCTAAAACTATGTGATAGATTTCATTGCCAGAACACTTGCCATACAGACGATGCCATTCTTCGGGTGATTGTTGACCTTCTCTGGAAATTAAAGTAAAAATA
Source organism: Pollenia angustigena (assembly GCA_930367215.1). Classification (NCBI taxonomy): domain Eukaryota; kingdom Metazoa; phylum Arthropoda; class Insecta; order Diptera; family Polleniidae; genus Pollenia; species Pollenia angustigena. The sequence goes on from OV884060.1 coordinate 198,277,041, forward strand.
AAAGATAACAAATTGAGAACAATAATAAACAAGTAAGAAAGTATAGTCGGTCAAGCCCGACCATATGATACCCTACACCACAGTATTAAAAAACACATCATGCTTATATGTCCATATAAATATGGATTTATCTATGCTTATAAAACTTATTAAAATCGGGTTAAAAGTTTTTGAGGGGCAGAAATTGCCCCCTACCTCTCCTTGTGGTCCTATTTTTGAAAAACTGTGTAGCTTATGTGTCTATACAGATGTGGATCTATCTATGTTTTGAATTTCATTAAAATCGGTTTGAGAGGCAGAAATTGGCCCTACCTCCCCTCGTGGTCCTATTTTTTAAAAAATACATCCCTTTTGTGTCCATGAAGATATGGTTCTATGTTAGTTTTAAATTTTATTAAAATCGGTTTGATAGTTTCTGAGAGGAAGACATTTCCCCCTATCTTCCCTCGTGGTCCTACGATTTGGCCCATTTTCAATAGGCTTGGTCCTTGAGTCAATAAGAACCTATGTCCCAAATTTTATCAAATTATCTCCAAAATTGCGTCCTGTACTTTGCGCACAAGGTTACATGGACATCCAGCCAGCCAGCCAGCCTGCCAGCCGGACGGACATCGTTAGTTCGACTCAGAAAGTGATCCTGAGTCGATCGGTATACTTTAAGGTGGGTCTAGGACCAATATTTTAAGGCGTTGCATACATCAGCACAAATGCATAATACCCTCTCCACTATTGTGGTGTGGGTATAAAAACAAGTTTTTTCTTCTGAATGAAATTTAAAATTTACTTTTTAAACGGGAATAAATTTTTCTCTCTTAAACGAACGTCTGAAATTGTCCACATATGTAATAATTTTTGTAATAAAATTAACTATTATAATTGGTGAAATCGGCGATAACTCTTTTGGTCGAGAGCGAAAATGTTTGCTTTACAAATTTTAGTAATAAGGTGAGAGCGAAAAATGGCAGTTAAAAGCGAACAGTTTTCTGTAAAAAATTCTACTTGACTTTTAGGAGAGAGCTAAAAACCACGTAATTTTGTTGGCGAAGCCGAGATATCTTGTATAAGAAAACTTCAAAATGTTTTGAAAAAAATTTTGTACTTTTAAGTAAAAAGGAAAAATTTTTTCTTAAAAAAACTTGCAAAATAATAGAACAACTATAGCTTTTTGACTTGTGCTTCAGAAAGCGTCAATTGTATTTCGGATTAGTGAATTGTTATTTAGAAAACGGCAATTGTAAATTAGATTGTAATTAAGAAAATCAGCGTCTAAAAAACTGCAGTGAAAGTAGAAAAACTGGCATTATTTCCACTACTTAATTTGGCATTGGCAAAAAAAAAAAAAAAAAACTGTTGCTTTTACTTTTGCTTCATTAAATTAAAGTATTGACTAAAAAAGCGAAAAGTTGGATACAAATTTTCGTTTCTTCTTCGGCAGTTGTTGGTAGGGATGAAACGATACGAGTAAATACAAGTACATATTCGATACTTTTAGATAAGTGCCAAGTATTTTTGTAATCGACTACCAAGTAGTATCGGTAAAATATACTCGGTATCGGTCAAAAGTAATCGTTTTACTTTAGTATTGACATTAATCTTAAATTTTTGATTATTTTCCAAAGCTGGAGCAGCAGTAATGGTATCAAGAAACCGTTTGACCGGTAAACACCTATAGACCACATATCGTCTAGGTCCATTTCCTCAATTTCTGGCTATAGGAAGTCCGTTATCATGTCACGATAGCGAACACCATTCACGGTTATTGCTTGGCCGACATCATTTTCGAAGAAGTACGGCCCGATAACACTGCCAGCCGCAGAACTAAGTGGGCGAGCGTGCACATATGTTTTCCTATTACCTACAGACCCGGTTTGCTGAAATTTGCGCACAATTCTCCTGATTGTGGAAACATTTGGTCGATTATGCTGACCAAAAAAATCACGATGTGCACGAAATGCATTTAACCCATTAAGGACGGATGGGTATTTAAATACCCAAAAACAGAGCCTTCGTAGAAAAATTCTGGCTAACTTCAGGTAAGAGGTATCGAAAGTTGGTTTTTACAGATAGCTAAAGAAGGGATAAGACTACTTAAACAAACTTTTGAAATTAAATGTTGCCCCTTTTAATTGGGTAAGTTAGCGGCTTACAAGTTAGCAATTTTTAATATTTGGAAAAAGTGAACGACAACGGCTCTGGAAAATTGGGAGAGTGGAAAATCGGAAAACCCTCTTGGTGACTTATAGCCTAAGGTGTGCTCTGCTTTAGAAAAAAATATTAGCTAAATTGGGCCAATAACGTTGACAATAGGTTTGATTCAATGACATGGGTATTTAAATACCCTCTTCGCTGTCAGAGGGTTCAAAACACATAGTTTTTTTTTAATTTTTGGCAAGTAAAAACGCGATGTTTTATGTAAAATTAACTATTTATTAGTAAAAAATAAAGAAATAAATATCACAACTGTGGTCGATTATTGAGATAATTTTATATTTTTAATGATTTTAGGACACCAGCATGAAAATGTGCAAAACAAGCCTTTGGGTGTAACTAAAATTTGCATTTTGTACAACCAAACTCAGTTTTGCTTCACATTGTCCGAAACGGCCAAGCTGAATAATATGGCTTATCATGTGGTCAAAGCTCTCCATGCGCTTTGCAATTTCTTGTGCATTTGTGACAACTTTTGCTCTTACACCAATGCTTCAACAACGCTCACATGAAATAAAATTGACTTATAATTGGAGATCCTTCAGGTTTTCTTAGCATGCAGTGTAAATTCCTGGCATACACCATAGCAGCATCCAAAGCATTAGTAAGAAGGCCTCGGCTCTTTCGTATAAAATATAAAACATTCCACATTCCCTTCTATGACAATAGAGAAGAGAAGGAGTAACATTTTTTGTTATGTTTTTTTCGCACAAGCAAAAGCAAAATAATTTTTTTTTTGATCCCGTTACCATTCTTATGTAACTGCAAAAGAAGCGAGAGCAATAACAACGTGTGTAAAAAGATATGAGAGTGGAATAAAGCGAGCAAACCTTGTAAAGGGCCAATGTTGAATGTGAACCTCACCTTATTATGGCTTATTATTAATATGGGCGTTCAAATCAAAATGCACTTCGTGATTCAGTGATGAGGCACATTTTCACCTCAGTGGATTCGGCAATAAGCAGAGTTGCCGCATTTGGGCGAATGATAATACAATGCGCTCACAAGAGTGACTGTTTGGTGTGGCTTATGGGCTGGCGGCATCATCGGGCCGTATTTTTTCCAAAATGAGGCCGGTCCGGCAGTTACTGTGTTCGCTATCGTGAGATGATAACGTACTTTTTATGGCCCGAATTGGAAGATATGGATGTGGACGAGAGCGAAACAATCGCTCTTTTGCGCAACGAATTCAATGGCCGTGTTATTTCACGTGGTGCCGATGTCAATTGGCCGCCAAGATCATTTGATTTGACACCGTTGGTATTCTTTCTTTGGGGTTATTTGACAGAAAAGGTGTACGTCGATAAGCAATCAATAATTCAAGAGCTATAGGATGAGATAATTCGGCCCATTAACGGCTAAGAACCTCAATTATGCCTCAGCCATTTGGCCGATATTTTGTTCCATACATGATTGAACCATACTAATAATAATAATAAAAATAAATGACAATAACTTCCTAAATAATTTGTGTTTTATTCAAAACCAACATCGGCCCTTAGAATTAAACCATCCTTTTCATCCAAAAGAAGGAATACAAAGGCCCTCTAGAAGGCATCCGTACTTCTTCCTTTTCCCGCTGGGACAGATTCAACGTACATAGTGAAATAATCACACAACACACACATCAATGGATGCAATAAATGAATTTTAAAATTTTTGGTTTTCAAAAAATCTTGTGTTTTAGAACTCTTTAAGAGCGAAGTGGGTAGAAAAATACCCATGGTCTAGGGGCCAAGGTTTGACAGGTAAAAATAAGAAAAAAACGCAATGTCAATATAAATGCCCATAATATCAAATGTGTGAAATTTCATCAAAATCGTACCACGAAATCGGGGTTCGGTCTTTAATGGGTTAAATTGAACGCTCATTTTCGAAAAAGGCTTCAACAATCTTAACGAGCTGCTCAATTGTATACCTCTCAATGATAGAAGTTCTTAAATACTGAAACAAAGAAAAGTCAATTTAAGTTGCGCAAAAAACTTGACGTTAATGTAACTCACAATTACCGTGGATTATGGTTTAACCACCCTTTATTATATATTTATCAATTTAAAAATAAAAAACATATTTACATTGAAAATAAATTCATAGTAACATTGTTCATTTCTGGAATAAAAGGTAAATAAAAGGTTGTTATCCTGAACATGTTAACAAATTTTGTTTCCTAAGAAAAAAAGATTTTTCGAAAGGAAATTGATACTTGGTGGTTAATTAAAGTGGTCCCAAACTTTACACTTTGGGTTTTGCACAAAAATTCTAATGGGTCGTAGTCAGGGTTGCCAGATGGCCTGGATTGACCATTTGTCCAGCTAAAAAACTTATTTAATTTTCAAAAATAACTTTTTTATTTATTAGAAACTGGGAATTATTTCCTTCCGAAGGTAACTTTATATTACAGTCAAATCCCGATAATTCGTACCCCGATAAATCGTAATTCCCGATAATTCGTAATAAACTTTCGGTCCCTTGAAAAAATCTCGTTAATTCGTAAAATTTCCATACATTTTGGTCCCTTCGATAATTCGTAATTTTTTTTTCAAATAAAATCTTCTTTACCTCTTCTAAATCGTAATTGTTTGCTAACTACCACTTATAATTCGTAATAAAAACAACAAAAACATGGAAAGAATGATTTTTTGATTACCATTTTTTTATTTTTGCGTGGGGTTTTGCTTGTGTGTGGATTTATTTTCTTAAGATCAGTTTGTTACATGCATAATTTTTATGTATAATTTTTATATATTTTATTTTTAACAATTGTTTTTTATGTTTTTTTTATCGTTTAAGTAAATAAATTGAAAACCCCCGTTTATTCGTATTTATTTTATTTTAACCCCGTTAAATCGAAACCCCGCTAAATCGAAAACTCCTATAATTCGTAAGAAATGGCCGGTCCCTTGCGATTACGAATTATCGGGATTCTACTGAGCTAAATTTCAGTTATGTATTTTATAAAGCTTTTTTGTAATAGTCCTATTCCTTCAATTATTCAGAAATGACTTTATACACTACCAGACTATTATATTTCTATTTTGTCGACAAACATTCCAATTAATGAGATAGAGGTCCAGTTTTTAAAAAATAACGTACAAAACTTATTTAAATTGATCTCGTTTGTTAGTCATGCCATCTAGCAATACTTTTTGTGCATGCACTTGAGGTATTTCTGATAATCTTTATTCACAAGAATCCATTCATATGATCGAATAAAGGCTACAATTTTAATAATACAAAATATTGATGAAGTTGCAAAATGTTTCAAACATTTTTGCTTACAACTTAAAGTAAAAGAGTTATTAAATTCTTCAAATAACAATACAAAAAAAATTCGAATTCGAGTGAAATCAAAATCGAACAAACTTTAAAAACGATCCGGTGTTTAAAGTTCATCAAATAATTTTCTTTTATATACTTCATACTATGAGTACATCTTATTTATATTAGAACTTACCTCAAAATAAAAAACGGCGGTAATTTAAGCAAAAATTTAACTGGAAATCTCTATTGATTTGAATTTTTCCGATTCGTAACATGGATGTTTATGTACTTTTTTATTTGATTTAATTTAATATATACCAAGTTGAATTTATATAAACGGTGGCAGCAATACTACAACAAAACAAAAAACCATAGAAACAGCTGATGTTAACGTCTCGAAATGTCAACTATTTATAAATAATATATGTATTATGAAACCAAAACAAATTGGTTCGAACTGTCAAAGTCAGCAGACTTTTCGCTGCCACTTGTAGCAAAGGGTTACGTTTCTTTAAAATTTTATATTTTCCCATGGTTAAGTACTTTTTTAAATTGTCCAGTTATTTTTTTAAGATCCAGGTGAATTTTTTCTATTGTCCAGTTATTTTACTTTTGATATCTGGCAACCCAAGTCGTAGTTCTTATTGTATTGTATAGCACTAAAACACTAATAAGAACGTTCTTAAATGCTGCTTTCTATTATTTTATGATACAAGCCGATACAAGTACTTTCGATACTTCGATACTTTTTTTCGATACTAAGTAGGTATCGATACTTTACGAGCGATACCACATCGAGTAAAAGTATCGATACCTTAGAGGTATCGTTTCATCCCTAGTTGTTGGTTTCGACTGCAGTTTTTTAAACCCTGAAGAAAATCACTAAAAATGTTCTGAGCATTGAACATTATTTTTGTTATAATAAAATAAAAATAAAAAGCTAATAAAACTTGTCTGATTTCTGAATTACAAATGCCACCTTCTGATTAACAATTGACAATATCTGAATTACGATTCACTAATCCGAATTACAACTGAATAATTTAAATTACATTTGAAGCTTTCTGGATTACAAGTGGAAAAGGTGTAAGACAGAAAGAGAGGGAAAAAAGTTAAGTCCCAACTATTATATGCACAAGCTTGAGTTAGCTTCTGTCGAAAATTAATAACAAGCCTCTTAAATGCATTTAAAACAAGTTAGAGTGCCGAATCTTTGATACCCTCCACCGACAGTTCGAATGTTTTTCAGGAGGGGAATTTATATTGGAGCCATAATAAGCTATGAACTAATCATCCCAAAATTCTGCAGAGTGATTTCTGGTATTAAAAGACATAAATTTCAATACAGCCGAGAAATTAGTTTTAGCGTTTGCAGTGAATTTCAGAAGGCTGCTTTAAATGGATCTAAGGGTTATTATGGACCGTATATCACAAAATTGCATAACATTTTTTCTGGCCATATAAAGCTGAGCTGGAAGAAAGTTTACCGCAATATATATATCTGCTACGGTTTTAGGCGTATTTAATTATTTTACCAGAGTGGGCTTTAAATGGGGCCTATGGTAAATTATGGACCGATCTTCACGAAACTTCACAGTGTCATTTCTAGTCCTATAAAACTGTGACGAGCCAAAATTTGTTATGATAGCATTGTACTTAAGTTGGGGTTTTAAGCGTACTGTACTGTTTTCCGAGAGTAGGGCTTATTTGGGGCCTAGGGTAAATTATGGACGGATCTTCACGAAATTTTACAGTGTGATTTCCAGTCGAATAAAACAAATTTTGCAAAATCTTATATCAGTCTGTGCATGGTTGTACCATTTATGTTAGTTTTTTTTAACAAAGTTATCAATTTTTTTTAGGTGGTGGTTTCGCATTTTGATTCATAGCTCTGATCCAACTGAACCGATTTAGCTGGATTTCAATCCCAAACTGCTTAGGATAACTACAAGCAATTTGGCACCAAGTTTGTTCATTTCTTTTGAGTTGTTCGAAAGTGAGCGTGTTTTCAACAGACGGACAGGACAGACTGTCAGATGGTCAGTCAGACGGAGATGGCTAAATCGACTTAGAATTACTCAAGGATCCAGAATATATATACTTTATGGCATCTGAGATGAATAATAGAAAAGTTTCACACGGAATGACAAACTTAGTATACCATCTTCACAACTAATTGTGTTGGAGGGTATAAAAACAAAAAAAATAAAAAAAAAAATTTTAAAAACATTTGATTCCGTATGGAAAGTGCGATGAAAGCTGTCAAAAAAAAGTAAGGAATGTGTATAATTTGTTATTCTAACTTTACAAGTACCGCAGCGAAACGAAAGCGAAGCGAACCAATTTGTTTTGGTTTTACAATGCTTTGTTTACAAATGGCTGACATTTCGAGCCGTAAACACTAACAATGCAATGCAAAAATTCCGGTGGCTTTTGTAGTGTTGTAGTATTGCTGCTAACTTGTCCATAAATTCGCCTTAGACGTTAGCGAAATGTTATTTTATGAAAAAATTCAACTGAAAAAAAATCACTATAAGAAATTTTTGCAGAAAAGTAAGTTCTCTCTTAAAAGAGGTCATAGTTTCCCTAACTACGCTAAGGCAAGACTGAACCTAGCATTTGAAATTCATCTTGATCGCCAAAGAAGTGGCGTAGATATGAACAAAAAATCACGACTGCCTCTAACTTTATCCATAAATGCCTTGTAGGTACAAGCATCTTGGTTATCAATACATAACATTTGGTAAAATGTGGGCGGGATTTGTGGGTGTGGCACTTTCCATACAAACCCATTATAGATATCTGTATATCTAGAGAACGTCCAGTGCTAAAGTTTCCAAATAAGGTACAAGCTTTTTGGTTTAGGGGGCGGATGTGAAGAAGTAGAAGTGGCACAAAATAAATTAATTTCTAAATTCTAATTTATAAAAATCTAAAGAGCGGCAAGAGAAGAAATTCACAAGTTTTGTTCAAGTTAGCTGGGTTATCAATACACAATCTTTTAAAAAATATGAGCCTGATTGGAGAAGTGGGTGTGTGAGCTCCCATATAAAGTTTTTATAGATTTATGTACATCTAGGGAACGGCAGGAGCTAAAGTTTCCAAATAAGGTACAAGCAACCTGGTTATCAATACACCACATCCGAAAAAATGTGGGCGTGGGGTCACCAGATAGATTAATTTATACCTAAAAATCGGTTTATAACTTTCTGCTTTTTTTTTTGCACTATGGTGAAGGGTCTATAAGATTCGGTATAGCCGAATATAACTCTCTTATGGCTTATAACTCACAGATGGTTTTGGTTTAGTTGAACTAAACTTGAATTTATATGTAGTGTTAACTCAACAACTATAAATCAGTGTCCCATGTATTAAATGTTGTTAAAATAATAACATGTAGCAGCACTACGGTAAATCTTATCAAATTCATATGGGGTGTATTGGTAGTTTAAACTAGTGCTGGAAAACTATCGATTGTCTTAAAATATCGAAAATATCGATAGGAAAAATATTAATATCGATATTTTTATTATTTAAAATACAGCTATGAAGACATCTAACAGCAGCTATACACACACAGTTTTTTTACCGCAAATTTTTACTTGATATTATTAGTTCGCGCTGAATTACAGCAATGATTACAAACAACAAGAATGGCAAGTGGTATGGATTGCTTGGCAGAGCTTTTTACTGCTAATTAAAGGCCTTTAAGTCGAAATTTTTACATGTTTATATAGGGACTGAAATGTCAAATATTTTTGTAATGTTGTAAAAAAAATGCAAATGCAATTGCAAGCATAAGACAAAACAATGAACGACCATTAGAGGATAAGTCCGCTAGATTTATTACCTTTTTGGGCTTAGAATTTAGAAGATTTTTTAAAGTTGCAATGGAATATCTTATAGTCCCTGTTACTTCGGTTTCTTCAGAAAGGTACTTATCAATTTTTAAAAAACTGCCATCAAAAATAACGTGCGTATATACATACGTCTCATACATTCAATAAAGTGATAAAAACAACGAACGGAAGCCTTATAAAAAATTAATTAAAGTCGATATATCGATAGCGAAATCTGAACTATCGATAAATATCGACAGTAGAAAATATCGATATTATCCCAGCACTTGTTTAAACGCCCAATTTTATGCGTTTAAAGATGGTTCATATGTTTAGTGATTTATAGATTTGTTGGTTTAAACCTGCCATCGGCAACCTATATTATTACATTTTTCGATTATATGCGTTGTACGAATTTTACATACATATGTTGTTGTTAATGTTGTTAAATTCTCTGCAATGTACGTAATAAAAGAGCATAAAAGAGAAAAGAGAAAACGCGGCGCCCTGATTTTGCCGATGGCAGGTTTAAACACATTTTAAACCAAAAAGAGAGTTAAACTTGCTCTGATTTTTTTTAGCCCTTATAGGGCCCATACACAATACCATCATGATTGTACAATCAAGTGATTGTGCCAGCTGATGGACCGTGTACGAGCTTGTGGTGTGATTGTACCAGCTGATGGTGCTTTATCAAAAATAGTTTGATATTTTTTTAATTGCACCAGCATGATTGTATCGTGTGCTGTAAAGTTAGCTCATAAATGTTAAATCGTCAAGGCATAAACATCAAAAAATACAAAATTGAAAACAAAATTTAAATTAAAACAGGTTTTTTTTTACTCCTTACGTTTTCGTTTTAGGATAATAGCAATAATAACAGCAGCACAAATTTTATTGTTATTCATTACAACCTTTTCCACACAATTTTTGGTCAAAAATGAATTTTGTACCAGCATGCTGGTGTGTTGTGTGCTTTAAGCTTAATTGCACAATCACTTGATTGTACTATCATGATGGTATTGTGTATGGGCCCTATTAGGCTGGGTTTTTAAGATCTCAGTTAAACTTGGTTAAGCTAATCCAGATTTGTGCCACCATTTACAAGTTTTTATACAAAATTTTGATGGTACAGCTTTGTTTTGCTTAAAATGTTGGTATTTAATGAAATAAGAGAAAAAAAACACATTTCGATGAAAAAAATTCTAGTTTTAGACTACATTAAACTAAGTTTAATCTTAATCCAAACTTACTTGTTTTTTAATTAAATTGATTTTGTTTGCTGGGCAATAGTTTATCTTGCTTATCTGTTTACACACAAAAACTATGTTAATGCATTTGTAAACTAGATTGGTTTTGTAAACTAAAATATATTTCTTACAGTAGTGTTATTTATCATAAAGTAAAAAGGATCATCACGAACACAGACGAAATACTGGGTCATTGACTAGAACATGTAAATTTAAAGTAAATTAAAATAATGCTTAACATGATGCGGTCCAATGGTTAACATATATAATAAATATACTGCTTTCTGACTTAAGTTTCTTTTAAATAAATAGTTTAAAATGTAAATAAATTTCTTACATGCACACACAAGAGAGTGAAAGCACAATTGTGGGGCGTGTGACGAATGACTAAGCATTTTTAAAACTGACCAAAACTTTAAAAAAAAAAAAAAACAAATTGAGTTCTCGCCTTTTTTTTTTTTTAAAAGAGAAAACAAAAAATTTTCCTAAACATGGTTGATAAAACCTCTTAACATTCCATGTACTTATGTATGTTAAAGTTTTCTCTTGATACAAATTGTTTCTGCTCATTAAAGTAACTAATTTCCTTAATACCCTTGAGGGTCCTTATACAATTAAGACAGTTTGCATAATTACTCTAAAGTGGACAATTCTGCACACTATTTTAAACTCTTCTATTTAATCCTTTGGTAAGGTTACCTTATGAAAAAACTAAGGAATTTACTTAACTCACCACATGTGTGGTAAACATAACTAAAACACTCCCTGCTTCCCCTAACTGGGGCTTTTGGATTACTTGTAAGTAAAACCGCAAGTAACGTATGTATGTAGTGTCTGTATGTTGGATATGTATACTTACTGTCCCCTTGAAGTATGCAAAAGTAGTGTTACTAATGTACTGGCACCAGGACATGTACAATTGTTGGCCAGCAGTGCATATTTAAATTCATCTTCACACACAACATGTTCGGCAAATTTAACGTGCAGTTTATGTTCAGGTCTGAAAAAGAATTATAAAAAAAAAAATTAATTAGGTAATTAATTTAGAAAACCCGTAAAATAATTGTAGAACCAAAATTAAGAAAAAAAAATTAAAAATGGATTACCAACAGCAAACAAATAAAAAATAGATAAAAGAATGGTTCACTCGTAAAGTAGCCAAATACAATTTAATAAATTTTACAGGAGAGGGAAAACTTGATAAAATCTTTAGTTCTCAATATTTCTGAAGTCTGTTAATGATGTTTTGTTTTATTGTCGACTATTTCTTGACATGCAAGACATGGACAAGTACAAGTTATGGTTGTTTGTTTTACAAAAGCTTTTGTGACTTGGCACCTTTTCTGTTAAATATTTAGTACTTTTAAAGTGGCACTTAGCACTTTTTCTTTCGCTTCGTTTGAAGTTTTGTATTTTTTTTTTAACTTTAAATTTATTTATTGGATCTTTCTATAATAAGAAAATAACAATAACTATTAAAATCTTAAATTTATTATAATAATAACATAACAAATAAACAGGCAAGTGCACGACCTAAAAAAAAAACACTTAATTGACAACATGCTTTTGTAAGTTGTTGTTGTTTTTATTTTGTTTTCCTAACCTACTTACAACTACAGTTAATGTTGAGAGAATTTCAACTAATTGTAGTGGGGAATGTAAGATGAGATAAACCCACTGTTTATTGTTGATGTGTTTTGTTTTAACTTTGATATTGTTACAAGTAGAACTGTTGCTTATAAGTCTTATACGTTTAACATTTTTATTTGGTTTAATATCTTTAGTTTTTCTAAAATCTTTATGGATGAAGTTTCCAGATGATCTGGCCTAAGCAACCAGTGAAATGCGCATAGGAATAGCTTATCCCATTAACAATAAATTTCAAGTGTTTTTATCAAGAATAAAAATTGGGAATTAAGCACGAATAACAAAATCTTTTGAAATCTTAAATTTATTTATAATTTCTGGGTCTATTGCCGTTGCAATAGAAACTCCATTTTTTGTTTCGCAAAGTTTCATTTTCCATGCATTTGCGCGAGGGCCAACGTGTCGACCCTCTTGAGGCGAGTATGTCCATTATAAAACAGTAGATCCTGTGCAAGAGGATTCGGATGAGTTGCCAGTTTTCGTGCATATTTGGAGCAGAAGGTTTCGTCGCCAACAAATGTAATGTTGAGGTCCTTATGAATATTTGCGTTTCTAATATACCACGGGTCACCAGTAATTTGTCGCAATATTTTATTTTATCGTCTTTGTAATTTCTCTATATTGGAAGCCGAAGCTGTTCCCCATAGTTGGATACCATAGGTCCATATTGGCTTAATAATAGCTTTGTAGAGTAGAACCTTGTAGTTTAAGTTGAGAGCAGAATGAGAGCAAATAAGCCACTGAAGCTGTAGTGTTTTAAGTTTAAGCTGTGTGGATATGTTGAGACCAGGTAAGGCGACGTTTGAGGTGTATACCAAGATATTTTATATGATTCTGTTGAGGGATTTCGTTGTTATTAATCTTTAGTTTGGGACAGTCGGCCCTTCTCAAGGTGAAAGTGACATGTGCACACTTTGTTGGATTTACTTTTATTTTCCATTTGTTAAGCTATTTTTCGAGTTCTTTAATATTAGTCTGCAGACAACAAGAAGCAATTACTGGATTTGTATGTACGCTTATAAACGCTGTGTCGTCAGCAAAAGTTGACGTGTGTATCAGATAACTTGTGGGCATATCTGAGGTGTAAAGTATATACATGAGAGGACCAAGTTTATTGCATTGGGGAACTCCTGCTGCGATTCTTCTTGAGTCTGAGATATAGTCTTTATATTGTACTACAAACAATATGAAGACTATATCTAATAAATAATTTCGCAGTAAGTTGTGGGTATTTTGGGGTAACAAGGACATTATTTTATATAAAAGCCCGTCGTGCCAGACTTTGTCAAAGGCTTGAGAAATGTTTATGAGGAGTGATGGGCAATATTGTTTGTCCTCAAAGCCTTTTCTGATAAGAGTAGCTATGAGGTGAACCTGTTCTATGGTGCTATGATCCTTTCGAAATCCAAACTGATGGACTGGAATGATGGGGCGGTCGTTAAAATATGGGGTCAATGCATTTAAAAATACTTTCTCAAAAAGCTTTGATAAAATTGAAAGTAAGCTTATCGGACGATAAAGATGACACTTGACTAGCGTCCTTACCTGGCTTAGGTATCATTATTATTTCTGATATTTTCCATGATTTATGGTAGAAACCAGTTCGCAGGATGAAATTGAAAATGAATAAAATTAGTCTTAGGGCAGATGTTGGTAGTTCACGAATAATTTTTCCTGAAATTTTGTCCATGCCAGGGGATTAATTTGTTTTGATTTTTTTGATTACTGAAGTTAAGGACGAGAAACGAATTTTCATTGGAGAAACAACACGGTCTTCAATAGCTGGTAAGATTATGTCTGAGTCGGAAATATAAGGCGTAAACACTCTTCCGAGGTGATCGGCAAAAACTTCAGCTTTGTCTTTATTGGACCTAGCCCATTAGCCATCACTACAACGAAAAGCATTCTCGCATTTTATCGGGTTATTAATTCTTTTGGTAGCTTTCCAAAGACTATGATCCTTTGATTTTGTTGGATCTAGCCCTTCTAAATATGCCCTTAGAGCTGATTGTTTGCCCTCCAAAAGATCACTATGAAGGGCTCTTTGACAGTGGTTTAGTTACATTTTCAAGGTAGGAGAGCGGTGTCGTTGCCATTGTCTTCTAAGTTTTCTCTTTTCTTTTATAAAGTTTTGAATAGTTGTTGAGAATTCGTTTTTAGTGGCGCTGTTATGTTTGAAAGGTGTAGCTACTTTTGCTGCGGTTGATAATGTTTCAGAGAATATGTTTATAGCATCTTGTATTTCATTATCGGATTTAAGCGAAATAATTTGCGAAATGTGGGAGCTTATATACATTCTATATTTGAGCCAGTTAGTATGTCTATTGGGGAAACAAAAAGGTTTTTCGATGTTTTGAAAATTTAACATTGATATAATAGTGGGAGAGTGATCTGAGGACAGGTCAAACAAAGAGGCTGTAGAAAGCTGATCGCGTCTGATGTTTTTAATGACTGCAAAATCTATAAAATCGGGAGTTTTTTTAGATCTGAAGGCCAATAAGTGGGCCGTCCATCAGATATAACGTTGAGTTAAAGAGATGAGATAGTTTTAAATAGCTGTCTGCCCTTCGGAGTAGTGAGTCGTGAGCCCCAGAACGTGTGCTTTACATTGTAATCTCCTGCTGCTATAAATTTATTGCCTAGCGTTTTGTAAAAAGTAATGATTTGATCATCAGTTATTTTGTGTCTTGGGGGACAGTATATAGAAGATAGGGTGATGTTTGTGGCCGAGAGGAATATTGATGAGGCCTGAATGTGATCAGTTTTATATTCCGGCCTTAGGAAGTGGAAGTTTATATAATATATTTCTAGTGAATATTTTGGTTGTAAAATAAAAAATATCGGATGTATTCTGAGTGTGTGGGATGGGCCCTATAGAAGCAAGAGGAATCTGCCGCTGAAGACGATTACAGTCGATTAAAAAAACAAAAGCACCAATAACGACAATGGTTGATTATTTTTAATACAAACAAAAAATCGGTTGAGTCGTTTCGGAAGAGTTCAAACTCTTACTATAACTTAATTATTTTTGAGGGGTCTCAATGTTTATTATGCTTCCAGATCATCAATTAGTAGGAACTGGGACCCAGGTCGTCAGTAAGGGGCACGGGTACCGGGGTCTACCTTGAGAATATTAATATAAGAAAGTCAAGTAGGCTTCTTGACATTATACTTCTGGCGGGGGTTCGAAGGATTTTGAAGGCCGTTGAATTGTTAAGGGGTTGCACGTTCAAAGGTCACTATATATGTGGAGAACTCTGGCTTTAGGGCCTAGCTAGTGCATGATTGTAAAAGAACTCTAAGAGAAATCTTTGGGGAGTATGTAGTGAGGCAATGCTGAGAATTGGGCTACTGCATTATCACCGGTAATGAAATGACCGATGAGTTGGTGAGACTGGGTTTGGTAATGGGGGATATAGACTGTGTGCAGATAGTCAGATCTCCAATAAGCTTATATCGGGTGATTTTTTAGCTATTATCTTTTTTGCAACAGTTGTTTAAACAGCTGACGCACGTTTCGTGTTTTGTTTCACTGTCAAACATCTTCAGTTTGGTCTATTATTTAACCATGAATCGTCTTACAAACGAACAACGGTGCAAATTATTGAATTTTATTATCAAAATGCGTGCTCTGCAAAGAAAGTTCATCGCGCGCTTCTTGTGTTCAGCGACGAAGCTCATTTCTGACTCAATGGGTACGTTAATTAGCAGAAAAAGTCACTGTTTGGTGCGATTTATGGGCTGGTGCGAGATGAAGTGAGATCATATCCAACTTTTTTCTTCGCAAAATGCAAGAGCTTAACTTGCATGACATGTGGTTTCAACAAGACGGTGCAACATGCCACACAGCAAGCTTAACAATGAACTTATTGAGAGGCGAGTTCGGTGAACATTTTATTTCACGTTCGGGACCGGTCAATTGGCCGCCTAGATCGTGCGATTTAACGCCTTTAGACTATTTCTTGTGGATCTATTTTAAAGCTCATGTCTATACACACATGTCCGCTTCAATTGACGCATTGGAAGACAACATTGAAGCATTTGTTCAAGAGATACCGGCCGAAATGTTGGAAAGAGTATGCCAAAATTGGACTAAGCGGAACGAACATTTGAGGCGCAGTCACGGTCAACATTTGCATGAAATAATCTTCAAACATTAAATTATATGAACCGTACTATCGATTCAAATAAAGATTTCATGAATTTTATATGTTTTTTTTTTAACTTTCCTATAGCTCTTAAAAAATCACCCGATATTTAGGTAAGATTAGGGAATGGGTTCTAAACTTCACATATGACAATATAGTCAGCGGAAACATTGACGTTAAAAACGAAGTTTGATAATTAAAAAAAAATCAGAGATAATTATTTTTTCATTTATTTAGGCTGGGGTTTTGTGATCGCAGTAAAGCTATTTTAGTTAATGTGAAAACAGTTTGGTGCCGCCACGCATTGGTTCAAGAGCGGCATTAATTCATTTTTTTTTTTATGTTCGCCGATCTGGATAATTTTTTGGTATTTTGTTGTCAGATATCAGAATATTATGATTCTTAAATATATGCCTGATATATTTATTATTTGTTTGGACAGACACGCTCACAGTTCATATATGTTCGCTTGTTTGAAATGGCATGCAAATTTACTGTATGTTCAATCTTTTGATACAATCACAGTAAACTTACCATTTGACTTTTTTGTATATTTTCGTAAATAGCAATTGTTTAAGATGAGATTTGCATTAAAAAACGTTGGAAAAAGTGCCATATAAAACTATTTCGTAGAACAAAATATAAACAACATAAAAATTTCAATGTTCATCAACTTCAGTGGACTGCATCTTTTTAGCGCTGTGGAGCGCTGTTTAACAAAATATGTCAAATTACAGCTTGAAGTCTCAGCTGCTCCCACCTGCTCCTTTCCAAAAAAAAACATAAAATGATAAAGTAACAAAACATGAATTTTCGTGCATGGCTGGTACTACATGCCTGTAACTGTGCATAAGATTCTGGTGCATTGTAGCAAAATTATAGCAGAAGCTATTCTACCAATAGGTATGTCTCTATCTAAAGGCCCTTATTCACTGATTTTATTTTTTACATTTTGATTGATTATTTGTGTCAGGTATGCTGTCCGAGGAAGCTCTGGTAGCGAGGAATAAAGATTATAGGGCCTATAGATAACATCATTCGCGAAGAATTGGGCGTGTAGCTACTTATGAAGGCGTAATGCATAATCTTTTATTGTCTTCAGACCCATAAATTTGTTTTTTCTATGGGAGGTGGGCGTAAAAGTGGGCGGATCAGGTACATATTTTCAGGAGTCCATTCTACAATTATTATTAAAAATCCAGAGAGTTATGCCACTTCTTCAATACAAGTTGTATGGGAAGTGGGCGTAAAAGGGGGGGATATTTTTCAAATTTTACACAAATGATTAAGAGTGTTTAAAAATGCTGTGTGTTAAAAAACAATGCCGTAGGTCAAAATTTAATTTTTACTTTGTGTGGGAGGTGGGCGTTCAAGTGGGAGGATCATTTTGAGTTTTCCATTTTTTCTTGATTCAAACAAAAAATGCCTATGTTCCAAGTTTCATTATCCTTCGACAAGTGCTTCTATTTTTTGCCGCTCGTTCTATGAATTTGAACCAACCCAGTTAGAAATGACGACTCTTCTAAATATTATGTACCGCCACAACCCTGTAAATACAAAATTGTGACTCTGCCAAAAATATGCTACCATCACAACACTGAAGATACAAAATTAAAACCTTAGTTTTTTAATACCGTTTTTAAATAAGATTCAACACCGGTACAACACCCTTAAACAAATATACGACTTTTGTTTTTTAAAGTCGTATTTACCATAAAACTATACCGCTACAACACTGTAAATATATACAAGAATTAAACCTTTATTTCTTAATACCGTGTTTATAATAATTCTATACCGCTACAACGACGTATAAGCAAAAATTTAGTCTTATTAATTTAATAGAGTCGTATTTAAATGAAAACACAAAAATTATTTTAGGTTAGAAAATATACAAATTTTTGCTTGCTTATTTAGCGAATTTATATTTGTAACAACATTGTAAATTTAAATTTACAGGACTGTGACAACCAATGATGCCAACTTTTTGGAAGCAAAAAGCACTTTAAAATTTAAAAAAAGCACTAAAAAGCACTATTTCGAGCAAAAAAAAGCGTAAAAAAGCACTAAGCCATTTCTACAATTTAATTAAACACAAATATTTATACCTATATAAACATTTTTAAATGTATTATTATTATCTTCAATAAAAATAATATCATCCAAATCATTTGGAGTTTTAATTGGCCATAAAACAGTTTAAAAGTAATACAGTGCGAGCTCGATTTTCGTAACTCGAAAAAATCTGTCCGGTTGCAATTACCGAAAATTTGCAATGACTGACCATTGTTTATTATCCAACTATTTTAACATATTTTCGCTTCTGAATAAAGAACACACATAAGGTGTAAAATAGAAAACATGTATGTTTGCATTCTGACACTTAGTCAAACCTTTTTTCATTAGCACTAGAGGTAAAAGCGCACAGCACGTGGAAGCGCATGAAAAATGGCAGGTTACACAACGCTCGTTATAAAAGTATTTTCTGTCAGCTGTTTTTAATTTATTTAACACTGTGCATATACCAAGCTACGGTTTTTTTGTTTGTTTTTAAAGTCTTTGCGTTTTTTTGTGCGGTTTCCGACTGCATGTTTGTTTCACAATTCCTAATATTTTCCAATCCATATTCTATTTTTGAAACAGTGTCTACATCTTTAAAAAAATTTTTAAAATGTTAACATCGTTTTTATTACGATTACTAAATTTTTTGTCAACGCTAAAAATGCAACGTTTCGTAAAATTTTCAAATTGCTAGGAAGGAAGCCAAGCTCTAACCTCGTCAATAAAGTTTTGCGGCAAAACGAATGTAACTTTCTTTTATCACTTTTTTTATCATTTGAAATCTTAACATCTTTACAGGCCTTCTCAAAATTGTACCCCAAATAGTAAAGTTCAACTAAATCATCCACTATATAATCGTTGTGTTAAAAAATGGTAGAAAAAAAAAATAAAAATTGTAAAAAGCACTAAAGGCACTAACGAAAAATTGAAAAAGCACCAAGTTAGTGCCTTTTTTCAGTTTGGCACTATGGATAAAATTTTGGCGTTTTGAGGCATCAAAAAGCACCATAAATAGTGCCAAAAGCACTAAGTTGGCATCACTGGTGACAACGCTAAAAAGAAGAGTCGGAAGAGAAGGAATATTTTCTGTAGACAATTTGTTTACGAAAGGAAGAAACCTTCATATAGAAAATAAACTCACTAAATAAATCCTTAAGCGAAATAACTTTGGGAAAAATTTACTGTTTTAGGCGAACAAATTTGTAAAGACAATTTGCCTTCTCAGGTGAAATATTTTAAATATATAATTTGTTTTCAATGGTAAAACTTAATTTAGTACTTTAGGCCCTTGCTCAAGCAAACTATATTCTGTTTGTTCTTAAATTTTTTTGCTTATTTAAACTTTTTCTCTCCTTGGCGAATAATTTTTCATAAACTTACCTAAATATTTGTACATATTGCGGTACGCTTGGTGCAAAATCTTTAACAGCCCATGAGCGTAAAATTGTATGCTCATCGGCAGCAGTCTTATCGGCATAATTGCGTGCAGCTAAAATGAAACATGCCTCAGCCTCATTCATGCGAGCTCGTGCTAAATCGCCATCCTTTAAACACGATCCCTGTAAATTGTTTTTAAGAATACAAAAAATAGGGAAAAGAAAAATCGAACATTGCAAATATGAGTAAAATGAAATATTTCTTAACTATAAACTTAAAGAAGTTATTATTTCAAAAAGAAATTTAAAGTATTCAACACCGAACTTACTACGAGAGATGCTGGAAATCTGAAGTCTTAATTTTTATATTCAAACAAAAGTAAATAGTTTTTTTTTTTCAAGAACCAACCTGTATATAAATAACTCTTTGTGCCCAAATGGGCACCTGCAATATCATACGCATTGTTGTATCCAATTCCATGGGACTGAGAAGGACGACATAATAATCTTGCAGCAGAGGATGAGCATAAAATTCATTAAGAAAATCCATTATGGTGTCCGCATGCAGAGTCGTTGAGCAAACGACAACATGTTTTTCACTCTGGGCACGATGTGATGAATAACTGCCACCCAATTTTTGACGTTCCATCCAAGTGAAAGCCAATTGTTCGAACTAAAAAAAAAGGAGAAAATTAAGGAAACTAAGAAAAATTTTAAAAAGTTAATAAGAGAACAAAACGTTAAATCACGTTAGAGTTTATGCAATCAATTTTGCAATTTTGCTAAAAGAAAGATAAATAAAAATCTCTCTGTCATTTTTGATTGATTGAAAATTTGATGGCAAAACATAAAATCAGCCATTTTGTAGTTTTTGCAGTTTTTTATTTACACATGTTTCCCCAAAAGAAAAAAAAAATACAAAAAAGGTAAAAGAAAGACACAAAGACTAAACGAAAGAAGGAGATGAAGAAATTATTTCTTAAGAATCCAACAATTTTGTAAAAACTTAGTTTTAAATGTCAAATGTCGAGGGAATTCTATATTCAAAGTTTAAATGTAAAAGTAACTGCTCTTGAGACAAGTTTCTTTTGGTTTGAAAACAAATGTTGGCCATTCAATTTAAACCTTTTTATTGTTGGTAATCAAACTTGTAAACTTTTGAATATGGGACTTACATTGTACGCTATTTTTATAAAAAAATTCAGGTCGAATTTAGGGCGAACATTTTTCCATAAGTTTAGTTAGTTTTAATAAAAGCAGAACATTAATTAAACTAGTACTTAACTTAAGATATGATTTAAGAGAGTCTCTACGAAAACTCCACACAAAAGTTCTTACTCCTTAATAAAGAAGTCAAATTTGAGAATCTGAATTTGGATCAGGTTTTTAAGAAGATTTTTATTATAGTCCCAAGAAAATTTTAAATTCATACATTTTTAATTACGCACGATCACGTATGCAAAGTTTGTATTGTAATCGTGTTCACAATTTCTCGCGTGGTAAATATTTAGAGAAATAACTAGGGATGAGATTTTCATGCACTTAACATCGAAAATATGCACATAAAATATGGTCCCGTGCAATAAAGCCATAGAAAATAAAGCCATATGGCCTTATTTTTCAATGAATTGAGAAATAAAGCCATATGGCTTTATTACCACCATCCAAGTGCAACAACGACATAATCGTTAAGTAACCAAAGTGGAAATAACGCCATAACAGCATAATTGTTATGGTTACAAATTGGCAAAAAATGAGTTGCCATTGTCAAGTCCGGCGGGCGATCGGGGGCCGTGCGGCGGGCCCGTCACAACATGTTTACATACTCCAAAACATAGCCGGCCTTCGGCAGGGCGCAAAGATTTTATCCTCTATGGTATAACAAAGACCGGCTTCGCTAACTAAAGCTTCTCTGCATAGTCGGCCTTCGGCCGGGCGCAAGGATTTTCTCCCCTATGGTATAACAAAGACCGGCTTCGTTAACTAAAGCTTCTCTGCATAGCCGGCCTTCGCCGGACGCAAGGATTTTCACATCTATGGTATAACGAACACCGGCTTCGCTAACTAAAGCTTCTCTGCGCATTCGGCCTTGTTCGGAAACAAGGCAGATTTTACAAGATTTACTTAGCGAAATCGGTACTTGTTATACCATAAAGGAGAAAATTCTTGCTCCCGCCCAAAGGCCGGCTATACAGAGAAGCTTTAGTAAGCGAAGCCGGTGTTTGTTATACCATAGGGGAGAAAATCCTTGCGCCCGGCCGAAGGCCGACTATGCAGAGAAGCTTTAGTTAGCGAAGCCGGTCTTTGTTATACCATAGAGGATAAAATCTTTGCGCCCTGCCGAAGGCCGGCTATGTTTTGGAGTATGTAAACATGTTGTGACGGGCCTGCCGCACGGCCCCCGATCGCCCGCCGGACTTGACAATGGCAACTCATTTTTTGTCAAAAAACAGAGTTTTTTAATACAAAAACTACACTGCCCCGGTAGACTAGCTGGTAGCGAGCTAGTCTATCAGCACCGAGGTTGCGTGTTCGAATCCCCGCCAGAGACAGAAAAAAATAAAAAATAAAATAAAGTAAAATAAAATAAAGTAAAATAAAATAAGAAAAAATAAAAAAAATAAAAAAAAAAAATTAAAAAATTTTTACTTTATTGACTTTGTGTAACTATATATTTTTATAAAAATTTTAAGTATAAAAAAAACATATTAAGGGTCCTCATGATATCGTTTATAAGTCTCGTAAACTGTGCAAACTGTGCATTCTTACACCCTCGTAAATGAACTGTCAAAAATTGTATGAGAATTCATTTACACAAACTGCTTAAATTTGCCCAACAATTTTGACTCGTAAACTTGCGCTGTTCAATTGTGCATTTATACAGACAAATTTTTTTTATGCTTACCGCCGTTTTCAATGAAAACTTCAAGTGTAAATAAATCACAAACAATAAATTCTTGTAATAATATAAGCATATTAGTCTTTTGGCTTTCTTTATGCATGTTTAAAAACAAATTTCATTTATAATTTACAAATTTCAAGTTTTTTATTATATTTTTAATTATTTTTTTTTAATATATTTTTTATTGACGTTTCTGATTGAAATGACATTAATTGTTTAAAAATACACAAAAATTAAAAAGGATCTTCATGAAACGAGTCTCGCAAGTTTACCCATTTGCACAAATGGTAATTTTAAGCAATATCATGAAGACCCTTATTATTTTTTAGATTATAATAGGCTAAATTATAAGTGGTTACTTTTGGGACATCTCGAACAAAAATAAGTACTTTTTCTAGTAGAAAAGTAAGTAGTTGGCTCGTCAAATTCTCATTATTTTTCTGCTCATTTTGTAAGCAAAGTTTTTGCTGAGATAGAAGCGTAATTTTTGGTCGCAGAATTGTAAAATTTTGTCAAGACATGTAGTTCAATGGCATTCATAATAACGAAGCAAAAACACGATTTTGAATTTTTTTGTTAGTTACGCCTTTTTTAGCTAACGAAATACTAATTGACTTTTTATGTTATTTAAATTTTTTATTTCTTTGCCTTTTTTTAATTGCACAATCATCGGCATCAACAAGCTCTTCAAACATTCTTAAATTACTAGAAGTTATTTTGAATAGAATTCTTAAGCATGTAGCCAGGCCCCCATTTTGCTACTACTGGCTGCGGTGGAAGGTGAATCAAGGGATACATTTCATTAAAAATTGCAATATTAACGAATTGGCTTCCAAGTTCTCTGCAACGTGGTATAACCCATGTGCCAGGAAAGTAATTTGTAACCCATTGGAAGCAATAACGATCGGTTTAAAATAGAAGCATCTTTTGTCGAAATCTTGATAATCTTGTATTTAAAGCAAATCTCCAAAACTATTTAAATATTATTTAAAAATTTTTTTGGAAAGTTTTTTTGTGTACATATTTAAACATTTCTTTAAGAAGTTTTGTATGATATGGACATTTAAAAATCCCTCAGAAATGTCAAAATATGCAAAATTGTGGCCAGAGATTGAGGATATGGGATTGGACGATATGCAGTTCCAAGAGGATGGTGCAACTTGGCAAACAGGCAACGGAACGATGGCTCTTTTGCGCGAGAAATTCAACGGTCGTGTTATCTTACGTCGCACAGTGGTTTGGCTTGTATCTATTAATCTCCAACGACCTCTGGCCCGAAACTTACATATGGGTAATTCCAAAGTGTTGAACGTGACAGTCGTACGCATCAAAAATGCAATAACATTTTAAGCAAAAAATATTTTTACGTTCTATTTACCCGTAAATTATAGCACTAAGGAAGCACTGTTATCTATGCTAAAGTTTATGGAGGGCGCGATTCTAGGTCAAAGATAATGGCAAAAGAAGTAGCGGTTCGAACGTGAAAAAAACAGAAGTAGTTTTTGTGGCCATGTACAAAAAGGCATAATTCAGCGAAACCTGGCCCAATTTTTTAGTAAAACAACTTTGAGAATTTTACGCAGCAATGTAACATTAAAATGTCTTGGTTTGATTCCAAAATCTTCTGTATTTTCTTTTTTTTAAGCCAAAATCTGGGTCGATACGTGACATTTCGAACGTGAAATTTTTTCCATAATAATAAAACTGAATAATGATCAAAATAAAATAAAAATTTACCGTTAATCCGACTAACATATTTCTCTTTGAAGTCTTCCTTAGATTACAGACCATGTAAAAAAATTTTTTTGGAATAATTTTTATTAAATATCACCTCTTTTAAGAAAGATAAATATTAAAGAAAACATACAATAAAACATTCTCACAAATAAGAAATTACGTTTGCACAACTTTGCAGTCTGATTGTTCATCTAAGTGAACACATTTATGGCTGAATTTATAAAATTAGTAAAATCTGAACATTTCTCTATAACAATATCGTAAAATAATCAGCTTTTGATAACTTTTGAATTTTCGCTCACGGTGGACCTTTTGACGGAAATGCCCATATATCGAATTAAAGTTTAAAGTTCTATTTTGGAAAATTCAGCTGCCCATTTTTGCCCCTAAGCAATTCCGGTATAAAAAACTAAAAGAAGTTAAGAAAAATTTCTTTAATTTTCATGTTATTGCGCGTGCAATAACAGCTTTATTTATTAGTTTATTTTTTCTTGTTAACTTTTTGTTGTTGTTTTGTTGTAAAAAAAAACACACTAAAGAAACTTCTTGACTTTGTTAGCAATATTAATTTAGTACTGAAAACACATTTTTTTAATAAAAAATATTTTTTAGTAATGAAATATTTCAGAACTAACGTAAGTTACCCTCGTGTGTGGTTTTCCACACATATGTATTTTCTATGTTATTTGCACTAAAAGCAAAATTTTCAATCGGCAAGTGCAAATATTTTTGATATTGTTGCAAACTTCATGCCATGTATGTTTTATAAAGTGAGTGCTTTTATAAAACAAACAAAGCTTTTATGGATTGTTGTTGATCACCAACAGCATACATACATCATTAATTTGACGAAAGTCATGACTTTGATTACAAACATACTATGGCGTCACAGCAAAGTATACGGACATTGCATATGTGTGAAAAACCACACACGAGGATAACTAACGCAAGTTTTTTGAGGGTTAAGTTACATTAAAATTTTTAATTTTTTGAGATATGACTATATTGTAATAAAGAAGCTATATGTACTTTCTAGTATAAAAACATAGAAATTATTGCACTTAGTAGCGCTCGTAATAACTTCTTCCCATCATTTTTGTGATGTTTTTGTTGTTGTTGAAAGTTCAATATTTTTATCAGATGTGATTATTAGTTGCATTGTTTTTGTGATTATAGCTTAATAATTAATTGTTTTGAATTTCTTATCAGCTGTGATTATTAGTTGTGCTCGAATTTTTTCATATTTGCAGTATTTTTTTTATCACAACTTAATATAAGTCCAAACCAAAATTCAAGGCTCTACGATGTACCTATTTATTTAATGCTACAAATCGCATGAAGCCACTGTGCGTCGCACAGTGCTTTGGCCCATAGACATAAATAAAAACAAGTTAGAGTGCTATATTCGGCTGTGCCGAATCTTTGATACCCTCCACCGACAGTTCGAATGTTTAAGGAGTAATATCTGTATGATGTTATTATAATCTTAAACTGTGACGATTTGTTATTAATTATGGTTTAAGGCAACCAAACTGTTTTCCGGTAGAAGGGTTTATATGGGGCCTAGGGTAAATTATGGACCGATCATCACGAAATTTCACAATATCATTTATAGTCCTATAAAACTGTGACGAGCCAAAATTTGTTATGATTGCATTATTTTTTACGGTTTTAGGCGTACTAAACTGTTTTCCGGTAGTAGGGTTTATATGGAGCCCAAGGTAAATTATGGACCGATCGTCACGAAATTTCACAGTGCTATTTCTTGTCCTAAAAAACTGTGACGTACCAAATTTTGTTACGCTAGCGTTATTTTTTACGGTTTTAGGCGTACTAAACTCTTTTCCGGGAGTAGGGTTTATATGGGGCCCAGGGTAAATTATGGACCGATCTTCACGAAATTACACAGTTTTATTTCTTGTCCTATAAAACTTTGATGTCCCAAATTTTGTTATGATAGCATTATTTTTTACGGATTTAGGCGTACTAAACTGTTTTCCGGGAGTAAGGTTTATATGGGGCCCAGGGTAAGTTATGGACCGATCTTCACGAAATAACACAATTTTATTTCTTGTCCAATAAAACTTTGATGTATCAAATTTTGTTATGATAGCATTATTTTTTACGTTTTTAGGCGTACTAAGTTGTTTTCCGGAAGTAGGTTTTATATGGGGCCTATGGTAAATTATGGACCGATCTTCACGAAACTTAACAGTTTAATTTCTAGTCCTATGTAACTGTGACTTGCCAAAATTTGTAATGATAGCATTGTTAGTTAGGGTTTTAGGCTTACTATACTGTTTTCCGGGAGTAGGGCTTATATGAGGCCTAGGGTAAATTATTGACGGATCTTCACGAAATTTCACAGCGTGATTTCCAGTTGAATAAAACGAATTGTTGCGAAATCTTATATCATTCTGTGCATTTTTCCACCATTTATGTTAGTTTTTGTAACAAAATTATCAATTTTTTTTAGGTGGTGGTTCCACATTTTGATTCATAGCTCAGATCCTATTGAACCGATTTTGCTGAATTTCAATCCCAAACTGCTTAGGATAACTACAAGCAATTTGACACCAAGTTTGTTGATTTCTTTTGAGTTTTTCGAAAGTGAGCGTGTTTTCAACAGACGGACAGACGGACAGACAGACGGACATGGCTAAATCGACCTAAAATTACTCAAGGACCCAGAATATATATACTTTATAGGGTCTGAGATGAATAGTAAAAAAGTTTCACACGGAATGACAAACTGAATATACCCTCTTCACAACTAATTGTGGTGGAGGGTATAAAAAATAAAAAAAAGTCTTATATTGTACCTAAAAATGTACAGATCGATAGATAACAAAATAATTAAAATGAATTTTGAAGAATTTTTAAGCTTTAACTCTTTTTGGCGGCGCTAGAGGGCGCCAAAGTTTGAGAATTTAAAGTAAAAATGGCTAAACAACTACTTGAGTTTTATATGCTTCAGGAAAACTGTTGTAAAACTGTTGTTTTTTAAAGCACGAGATTGAAATTTTTTTTCTGTAGTAGTTTACTATATTTAGAACTAACTGTCAGAAAATTTTATTGAATTATTTTCTCATATGTGTTTTTTTATTGGTTTGAAAAATGCTTATTATTTACTTAAGCTCTAAAAAATTTTAACTTTGATGGAATATTAAAAAAAAACCGTCTATGGGTTTTTATTTAAACAGTTTTCTAATAACTCCAAGAAAAACAATTGAAAAAATTTTACCACAACTTGAAGAAAAAAAGATTTTTCAAAATGGCTATTTTCATGATTTTTGCTCAAATTTTCATAGTTTTTAGGAGTTTGAAAGACAATAAACTACAAATTCTGTGAAATATAAATTCAAACTAATACCGTTCAATAAAAAACAACAAAAATCAAAATATGTATAAAAATTTTTTTGTGTTTGCCTGCATTTCACGCATAAAAGGGCGCTGAAATCTCAAATGCCCTTGGTTTTTTTAGTGTTTCAAGAAAATAATTGTAAAAAATTCATTTTCCGGATTACAAGATTGAAATTTTAGGTGAATTATTCTCCTATACATATTTTTTAATGGTTTGAAAAATGCTTATTATTTACTTAAGCTCTAAAAATTTCCTAACTTTGATGGAATATTAAAAAAAAAGAAAAAAAAAAAACGTCTATGGGTTTTTTCTGATTTCGAATATTTAGACTGTTTTCTAATAACTACAAGAAAAAAAATTTAAAAAAATTTTACCACAACTTGAAAAAAAATTTATTTAAAAAAAATGCTATTTTAGTGATTTTCGCTCAAATTTTCATAATAAGAAATATTAAGGTATTAAAGTGGCTTTATGTAATTATAATGAAACGTAACTAATAACTAAAATAAATTTCAGGGTGCTTGTCCGAAGAAGCATTGGAAGCCAATCGTGAGAAAAACCAGAATTTCCCATACGAGAAAAACGTCACGACGACACTCATAAAGATTTAATGACTCATTTAATACATTCCTCAGATCCGTTGTTATCTTCAAACAGGAATCGAAAGACTAAAAAAAATATATTTTTTGAAGAAGTTGAGAAATATATATTGAGAGAAAATGTTGATGAACCAGTTAAAGATGACGAAACAAATGTTTCGTTGAGCGGCAATATATTTTTGGAAGAATTCAGTACTGAAGATGATTTATTGTAATTAAAAAATATAAGCATATGTAAATAATTAATAAATTAGTTTAAAGAAAATAAATTAGGAATATAATAAGAAATAACTCCAAATAATTCATTCAAAGTGATTCTGAGCCGATATAACGATGTCCTTCCGGCCGGCTGGCGGTCCATGCAACCTTGTGCATACAGATCGCAAATTCGGAGACAATTTGATGAAATTTGTCCCAGAGGCTCTGACTAACACAAGGACCAAGCCTATTAAAAATGGAACGAATCGGTCCATAATTTTACAAAAGCCATCTTATTACATCGGCAAGATTAAATTTAGTCCAAACCAAACTAATTTTATTGCAATCAAAATCAGCTTATCAAATTGTATTGGAATCTTTCTATTTTTGAACATGGCTCCCATACAAATCATTCTCCCGAAAAAGCTTTTAATGCCAGCTTCCTTAAAAATATTAGTATTTACATACAAATTGGCGACAATGACTTTTACGATAGCTACTAAGTCATGACAAAATGTTGTCCAGATAGGTCCAAAATAAAGTATAGGTTCCATATAAACCCTCATCCAAAAAACTTATATACGGAACTTAAGATATCTAAACAATATTCGGGAGAAAGAACCTTATAACATAATTTTGTTCTAGCGGGTCCATGATTGCCCATGGGTCCCAAATAGATTACACTCTAGGAAATTTGTTTTAAAATACTATACTATAGGGTATCACATGGTCGGGCTTGACCGATTATACTTTCTTACTTGTTATTTTTGCAAGAGCATTTTAAGCGTTTTTAACTAATTTTTCATTAAATGATGTTTTTGTATTTTTCACATTTATAATCCGATTCTACCAAAATTCGGCACACATATATATCTAACAAATATCAATTTCCACACCAAATTTGATTACGATTGGATAATTTTTGAAGTGTTATAGCATTTTTAAGAAAAAGGATATATGGCAGGACCTTGAGTCCTTGTTCAGATTTAAATGAAAATTTGCACACACGTTGCTAGTTGTGTGTGTATTAGCCTGACCATAGTAGTTGTAGTTTTGTGGGCATTATTGAAGCTAAAATTACATTTTTCCATTTCAGGACACATGGGATTCTCCAAAAATTCATATTTTTCTTAACTAAGCTATTTTATACTAGTGTACGAAATTTCAAAAATTTCTGACAACTCCTTATATTTATGTCCCTTCGTTATATGGGGACAAAGCACTGTGCGTCGTGGCGATGTGAATTGTCCGTCACGATTGTGTGATTTGCCACAGTTGGACTTTTTTCTTTGGGGGATATTTAAAAGAAAAAGTGTACGTCAGTAAGCCAAGAACAATTCAGGAAATAGAGGACGAGATGATTCGGCACATTAACGACATTGAACCTCAATTATGTCTTAGAGACAATGAAAATATGGACCATCGGATATATGTGTGCCACTGAAGCCGTGGCGAGGTTTTGGCCAATATTTCTATAATAATAAAAAATTTATTAAGATAATTATCTGAAAACTCTTTGTTTTATTTACAATTAACATTGTGCGTTTTGGTTAGACCACTCTTTATGACAATCCCTTAACGATGAATGAACTACAACATGCACTGTCAAACTGAAACTGGGGCAATCAGCTTTCTGTAAAGTAATGAAATTTTGTATCATCAAGAAATTTTTTTTCATCTCATGAAAGGTAATTTTACACGACGTGTATTAAGTGGTGTTCTTGTCAAATTTCTCACTGTAAAATGCATATATGTCGTGTAAAAGAGAAAAAAAAAATTGCTTTTGTAAATGTCATTTTGAATTTTCTATTTCTATTTTGAACTGGCAAGCCATACATATATACAAACATACATTTAAATCTACTAGTGTTCGCCTAATGGTCAAAATTCGACCATAAAGTTTTTTTTGTAAATATGAAGAAAACATAATTCATCTTAGTATATATGAATTTATATTTATTTCGAGCATTTATTTTTTCCTTCAAAGTGGATCGATTTGGCGAGGGACCAACCTCCGGTTCATATTTTATCTTCTACGTGAGTTAATTTAATTTTGTAAGTTCAGTATAAAAAATACTAATTGAAAAAAAAAAAACTATTAAAAAGTCTCCTTTATATATTGTCATCCGCTCAGGACGTTGCACGTTTAATTTTATGTTTCTATGTCTAATATTACCGAAAATTAATCAAAGTACCAGCTGTTGAACGAAAAAGTACCAAAAATCTCCCCTTACATGTTCTTATTCACCCAGTTTAATGTATAATTTTATCTTTATAGGTCGAATGTTAACGAAAATTCAAAAAATTCCAGATGAAGAACAAAAAATACCAGCATTTTTTATCTTATAGGTTATCACTCACTCAGGATCCTACACCTATAATATTATGTTTCTAAGTTCAATATTATAGAAAATTTAACAATTATCAAATGAAGCACAGAAAAGTAAAAAAAAAAAAATTTAGTTTCCCATATTTCCCCTTTTTTTCTCCCCATAGAGGTTCGGTTGACAAACAAAGGAAGAAAGCGTTCTTAACTGTTCTTCCTGGTCTGATTTATATAGTCGAAATTTACGAAAACCGGTTTCTGAAAAATGTCGAATAATCGATCACCCTAATTTTTTTTATTGGATAATTGAAAATAAATTTTTATTTATTTATTTTGCATTTGTATTAGTTACAATTTTGAACGCTTATAACTCTGAAATTATTGAACAGATTTCAAAAAAATATACATTGTGCACTTCTCTAAGTAAATACCTGTTAAATGGTGTATATTTTGTTCAAATCGGTTGACATACGGAGGAGGAAAGTGTTCTTAACTGTTTTGCCTTAGCCGATTTATATATAGATTTACTTACACATATTCTTAAAAAAACACATTTGTAATAAACTGCAATACAATTAAAAGTGTGCAGTAAATAGCCTTTTTACACTGATCAACATCTAACATCTACCATCAATTTGTCACCATTTGCGAAGATGTTAACATCTTTCCATAAGAAATGCATAGGGCTAAAAACCAACATCTTTCAACATCTTTAAAAGATGTTCCTATCTAATTTTATTCCATTCTACATCTTTCGATTATTTTAGTGTCATCACTAGAAAAGTGGCAATAAGTTATATTATTATTGTGGCATCACTGACAAAAAAAAGTTTGTTTTGAAAGCAGCGTTACCATTTGAACTTCAAATACATTTTCTTTTTAAGTTTTGGCACTTTTTGTGAGAAAAAAACATTTTTAATTTCAAATTTTTTTTTTTTCCAAAAATGGTGACATTTTTGTTTGATGGTAAATGTTAGATGTTAGCAATATAAACGATTTTCTACATCTTTGATGGTAGATGTTAGATGTCAATGTAAAAATGATAAGTGTTAAAAGCCTAAAAGAGATAGCCACCCTAAAAAACCCTAAACAATTCAAATCGCTTTAATTTATAAATCAGTTTGTATATAATTTGCTGTTGTGAACGGTTTTAGATTATGTCAGATGACAAAAATGAACGCGTGAAAGCTAAAAGTTTAAACCTTCTGTTTTTGTCAATTATGACACCCATGTTCAAGTACATATCGCTCATTTCCTACAAGACCGGCATAACTCAAAAAAAATCCATTTCGAGATAAATGCATTTAAAGTTTTTGATTTGCACTAACTACTTAGCAAAAAAGAAGACACATTCTCTTAAAACTGGGAAAGTATAAAAGATATAAGAATGAATTTAATACACAATATAAAGAAAAACAAAGCGAATAATTCTGCATCTCTAACTCCAAAATTTAATTTTTTGAGTTATGCCGGTCTTGCAGCAAATGAGCGATATGGATGTTACATCTGACAAAGCCACTGCAAAATACATGTCGTGTAAAAGTACCTTGTCTTATTGGTAAATATGTAAATATTTCTAAATTTAAAACATTTTTATAATTTAAAAAAAAATTAAACTTCATCTTTAGTTTAGTTTAGTCTAAATTCATCAGTTCACTTCAGTATTCTTTTGCAGCTTAAACTCACCACGAGTCTTGCGATTAACAGAACACCTCTCGAAGAGGTCCTCTCCTGTGAGCTCAAGCAACAGTCGCTAATGTTATATGCGATATGCGAGTGGCAGAACATACACAAAAATTAAAAAAAACAAGTAAGAAAGTATAGTCGGTCAAGCCCGACCATATGATACCCTACACCACAGTATTTAAAAACACATCATGCTTATGTGTCCATGTAAATATGGATTTATCTATGTTTATAAACTTCATGAAAATCGGTTTGAAAGTTTGTGAGAGGCAGAAATTGCCCCCTGCCTCCCCTTGTGGTCCTATTTTTTAAAAACTGTATAGCTAATGTGTCCCTATAGATATGGATCTATCTATGTTTTAAATTTCATTATATGGACATTTTGTGTCCATATAGATATGGTTCTATGTATGTTTTAAATTTCATTAAAATCGGTTTGGTAGTTTCTGAGAGGAAGAAATTTCCCCCTATCTTCCCTCGTGATCCTACGATTCGGCCCGTTTTTCATAGGCTTGGTCCTTGTGCCAATAAGAATCTATGACACAAATTTCATCAAATTATCTCCATAATTGCGACCAGTACCTTGGGCACAAGGTTACATGGACAGGAAGCCAGCCAGCTAACCGGACGGACATCGTTAGTTCGACTCAGAAATTGACTCTGAGTAGATCGGTATACTTTAAGGTGGGTCTAGGACCACTATTTTAAGGCGTTACACACATCAGCACAAATGCATAATACCCTCTCCACTATTGTGGTGGGGGTATAAAAAACAAGGATAAAAGAACAAAAATAGAGTTTCTAATAAAAAAATTTAAAAAAATACGAAACTTTTTCTAAAAGACCATTTAAATTTATCAATTTTAAATACTTTTTAAGATAAAAGGCTACAAAAAATTGCCAATAATTTGCGGAAATGAAAATGTCCAGGAAAATAAGAACTTTAATTAAAATCAAAACATAAAATTAAACCTCCGTGGAGAGACGTACATTTTGTGGGTCATAAAGAATTTTTTTCTTCAATTTAAATATCATGGCACAAATAATAAGGCAGCCCCAATAAGCCCATCTGAATATTGTTTAAATTTTTTCACAATTCGCTAACAATTTTGTTAAGAGTATTTATTGTTGCTAGATGAACACATATTTTTTTAATTTTTACCAACAAAACGGGCAACAACAATAGAATTACAAAACATATGTTTTGCTTATACTCCTAACTCCACACTCAGTACAATTTTTTCAAATGTAAAAGCACCGATAGAAAAACAACAACAATGCAATGTTGTGTATGAACTTGAATGTATGGAAAATGACGAAGAGAAATGCAATCAAATATATATATATGTAGGTACGACAAAACGATCATTGCAAACAAGAATGATTGAACATAAAAACGACATAACAAAACTTAGAGAATCAACAGGGTTGGCAACACATATTCTGTCATCTGGACATAAAATCAACTTTGATGACGTTAAAATTTTAGACAAAGGTACACAAAGGTACACAATAGAAAGCTTACGTATACAACAAAAAATAGAAAGAACAATGAACAAAAAGGAGGATACTGACAATATAAATACAAGCTATAGAGTTGCAATATAACTTCAAACTGTGATATTATTTTTTAAGCTGTGGTTTTAATTTTTTTTTTTGTGTTAAATGTTCTTTGTTTTTTGTAAAATTTATTTATATTTAGTTTAATGTAAAATTACTGTTAAATTTGTAAGTTTAAAGAAAAAATATTTGGTGTATTTATGTTTTATTGATGCATTATAATTTTTTAATTAAATAGACGTAACCCTGATGAAGTCAACAAATAATTGACGAAACGTTGGAAAACATGTAAAGGAAAGTTTTTAATTTACATTAAATAATATAGGCCTAATAAGCTGACTGAACACAATTAAAACATAAAATAAAATTCATGTTGTTTTTGCCTTTTTGTACTTGTTGTAGAACCAGGGTTACCGTATTAATTCTATGATGTTAAAATGTCAACAAAACTATTGGTCGTTAATTTTAATATAATTTTTTTGAAATAAAAAAAAAAAAAAGAAAACGTTATGACAAAGACAACTATAACGAAAAGACTTTAAAGTTGGAAGCCACTATCTGGATTCGCTTGACCTAGATAAATACTTTTTCTGTCTTGATAGAGATGCTCAAGATATTTTCTACTCTTAGTCAACTTGTACATTTTCAATGAGCTTGTCAAATATTTTATGTTTTTTCATATGTTCTTTCCTATTTTTTAACATTTTTGCCATCAAGAACTTTCTTAAAATACATTTATATTAAATTACATATTCATGTTTGCACACATTCAAATACACATGCACATTACGGTGGAGCATCACAATTTTTTTTTAGCGATTTTTAATTTCGAAAAGCACTAAAACGTTGCATTTTATTCTCAGGTATATGGAGAAAATTAATATAAAAATAAATTGGGACCTAATTTAAGCCCTCTACCGCAGCATTGATTTATTAAAAATAAGATAAAATCGAACAATTTGTGAACCATCATATGATGCAACATTTAAAGTTTGCACTCAAAATATCCACAATGTTTATACATAAAGGATCTGGGGGCAAATTATGGCAGTCGTGATCGAATACTTTTTCGATTCGAAAGCAATTTTATTTTAGTCGATACTGAACGAATCGTTATTATTA
This sequence comes from Pollenia angustigena, assembly GCA_930367215.1. Classification (NCBI taxonomy): domain Eukaryota; kingdom Metazoa; phylum Arthropoda; class Insecta; order Diptera; family Polleniidae; genus Pollenia; species Pollenia angustigena. Next base: position 198,312,325 of record OV884060.1, read on the forward strand.
TTTCAGTGTTGTGAAAACTCAAATAAGTGCGTTAAAACACAAAAAAATTATTTCGATCCGTTCAGTATGGACAGAAAGAATGAGAAATAAAACTGCTTTCGAATCGAAAAAGTATTCGATCACGACTGCCATAATTTGCCCCCTGATTTCAACCAAACTTTAGATGACTTATTTTTTAATTCCTAATACCCTTTTTACACTTGCATACATTTCGGAGTTGCGCACACTGGAAACATCGGCTTAAATCTAGCTTACCGACGCAGCTTAAAATAAAAAAACAACAAGTACCTAGGCGGATAGAAAAATTAGAAAAAATACAAATTCAAAAAAGCGGCATAGTTTTCGAGTTATTGACGTCTGAAGTTTTCCTATAAATATGCGATTTTCCACTACATTTCTGAACGTATAGGGCTTATATTGTTTTTTTTTGAACAGATTTGTCTTTACCCTGCAAATAAAATTGGACCACCTGATCCATTTTGATGAAATGGACTACTCCATGGACTGGTCCGATGTAATGCAAGCATGGACCATGTCATTGTTAAAAAGTGTTTGTAGTGAGACGAGTTAACGAGATGCTTTCGTTTTTAAACGACTTCAAAACTAATCCTCTTGAGTATACCATGGAGTAGTTTTAAAACTACTCCTTAGTGGTCCAAAGGTGGGTCATATGGTCCTCTCCTAGGACATCGTAATGTTAAATAGACCCGGGTTTTTCCATACGTTTGGGTTACTTTTGGACTAGTCCTGGTCTCTTGTGAACTACTCTTTACACGCGTGTTTGGACTGGTCCTATTATTTGCAGGGTATATACGGAATATAATTAACCCATTAAGAAGCGGGAATGAGAGACTATGGAGAGAAGTTTTAGCTACACAGAGAAAACAGATTCGTGATCACAACCGAATTTGGCGCCAATCGAATTTTGTCGGTTGCATGTACTATCACACAATTCGGTTCCAATTACTGAAAATTTCGTTGCTTAGCACAATAGGTTTGATAGCAACATTTGAATTTTAGTGCACTATCAGTCATAACAACAGATATTGTTAGTTGTTAGTATGATTATTAGAAACAAAATTGTGCTTATACCCGAATAAATGATAGGTGCAACTGAATTAACACATAATTGGTGTTCATAACAAGAGATTTGATTGTCGTTCTCAATATATTTTTTTTAACCGGTCAAATGTAGCCCATAAGGGGCAAGGACTTGTCCAAAGGTAATCTCAATGCATGGAAAAAATGGGTTATTTTACAGTACGATGTCCTAGGGCAGGACCATATAACCCAGCTTGCTTTACAAAGGGGAAGTCTTAAAACTACTCCATGGTATACTCCAGAGGATTAGCTTTGAAATCGTTTCAAAACGAAAACATGTCGTTAAAAAACGAAGACATGTCGTTTCACTGCTAACTCCTTTTAATAATGACATGGTCCATACTTGCACTACATTGGACCAGTCCAGGATCAAAATGGATCAAGAAGTCCAATATAATTTGCAGGGTATAACAAATAATACATACATTCATAAATACATATGTATGTAAGTGTATATGTTCATACCTATAAGAATACGTAAATTACTTACCCCTATTTATTAAGTTTTTCACATTTACCATTTTTGACCGCAAATATATTTTTATACCCTCCACCACAATTAGTTGTGAAGAGGGTATATTAAGTTTGTCGTTCCGTGTGAAACTTTTTTATTATTCATCTTAGACCCCATAAAGTATATATATTCTGGGTCCTTGAGTAATTCTAAGTCGATTTAGCTATGCCCGTCTGTCCGTCTGGTGAAAACACGCTCACTTTCGAACAACTCAAAAGAAATGAACAAACTGGGTGCTAAATTGGTTGTAGTTATCCTAAGCAGTTTGGGAATGAAATCCAGCAAAATCGGCTCAGCTGGACCAGAGCTATGAATCAAAATGTGGAACCACCACCTAAAAAAATTGATAATTTTGTTTCAAAAAATAACATAAATGCTGGAACAAGGCACGGAATGAGATAAGATTTTCCAAAAATTTGTTTTATTTGACTGGAAATCACGCTGTTATATTTCGTGAAAATCCTTCCATAATTTACCCTAAGCCCCATATAAACACTACTCCCGGAAAACAGTTTAGTATGCCTAAAACCGTAAAAAATAACGCTAGCGTAACAAAATTTGGTATGTCACACTTTTTTAGGACTAGAAATCTGTGAAATTTCGTGACGATCGGTCCATAATTTACCTTAGGCCCCATATAAACCCTATTACCGGAAAACAGTTTAGTACACCTAAAACCATAATTAATAACTAATCGTCACAGTTTAAGATAATAATAACATCATACAGATATTACTCCTTAAACATTCGAACTGTCGGTGGAGGGTATCAAAGATTCGGCACAGCCGAATATAGCACTCTAACTTGTTTAAGTATACTATTAAAAATTAATTTAATCTATCAAATGTTTTGACAGCAAATTTAGTAACTATTTTTTGGTTGTGAATTCCGAATAATTATATTTTCATTTGTTGTACATGAATTGAATCTTTTCCAACAATCAATAATTAGCTGCAATAAATGAATAATCATTTATATTACAAAATGTATTGACGAAAGCAAATTATTGATTGCAATGACCAATATTCAGTATTGCCCTATATTAAATTCGGATGTGATTCTAACCATTTGTACTTATTTTTAGAACTTAATTAAATTAGTTATCATAAGTAATAAAAGAATTGAAGGAATCATATTTCAGTTGGGACATCATTTTTATAATCAAGAGAATTAAAAATCAGTTGGAACTATACATTTTTAATAGTTGCAATAATAAATCATGTTACTTGATCAATATTTTATTACTGCAACCGTTTCCCAACCAATTTGTTTTCTGTGTGTAGCGAAGCCGGGTTTGTCATGCCATAGAAGAGAAAATCCTTGCACCCGGCGGAAGGCCCGCTATGCATAGAATCTTTAGTTAGCGAGGCCAGTATTTGTTATACCATATAGGAGAAAATCTTTGCGCCGGGCTGAAGTCTGACTATCCAGAAGAGCTTTAGTTAGCGAAGCCGGTGTTTGTCGTTTAATACATTTTTACTGGAATAAGCTACACAAGCATTTGCTGACTTCCGTTACATTTATATTTAAAATTTTGTTAAAACTGTAATAGAAGTTAGAGTAAAAAATTTTAATATAAATTTTGTATATTCAAAAAGATCTTTTCAAGATCTTCAAAATGACACCAATATATGGCAGTATACATTCACAATTGTAGTCGAAAATCGCATATTTATGTATATGACAACTTAAGAGGTCCAAAACTCGAAAACTATGCGTTTGCGCCACTTTTTAAAATTTATATATTTTCTTATTTTTAAATTTTCTATCACCCTAAGTACAACTTGTTTTTTTTTTTGTTTGGCGCTGCGTCGGTAGAGTAGATTTGTTCACAAAAACATCTAACAAATACTATCAATAAAAATGTCACCATTTCTAAAAAACACTTTTAATTTTTTTCTACAAAAGTGCTAAATATGAGAGACTATTTCCCATTGAAGGTCTAACTCAAAAATGTACTTGCGAAGTCGTCTATCTCCGCAAAAGTTGAGAATCGTTTTTTTACTTACCCAGCGGCTACACGTTCAAGTTGTTCTTGATAGTCGTTAACATGTACTGCTTGTAAAAATTTACATAAACTGAAAGCTGTGACGTAGGCTGCACTCAATTTGTAAGCAATTTACTTGCAAGATGTCAACAACAACACAATTTATAAAGCAGGGATGTCAGCGCCATACACAATTGTGGAAATTAATTCACATGTACGCTTACGCTCTTTTATTTTGCGAGCGTAAAATATAATTGTTTACTGAGAAACACTCTCATTCAGCGGGAAATATCGCAAATATCGCAAGGCCTGTTTTGAAGCCTCTAAACATAACTAATATATTAATAGTTGTGCAAGGCGAATTTATTACAGGTGGTCTTAAAAGCCCTGCTGATAACTTTTTTTGTTAGCTTTATCATTGTTGGATGTCAAAATTTGGTTTATTATCTTGTTTCTGTTTTGTTTTATTTCTGTTTTCTTTAGAAAAGATCAGTAATTAGGCCTCACTATAGGCCTCGCAACCGCACATTTCACCCGCTGGGAATGTAAGAGATAAAAGTAATCTCACCAACACAATCATAATTGACACCACTGTTATAACGACAAACTTGTACTCAGCTGTTAAATTCTCGTGGTGAATTTAAAAAGTGTGAGTGTGTTAGTAAATTGTAATTATTTTAAGACATATGGCTTTACAACTTTATGACAACATTGTGAATCTCGCCATGGTATAATAAAACAAATTACTCTACTTGAGTTTTGTAAATTTTTACTTGAACACAAATTCAATTTGCTTATCGGTAACGATATCGGCGATATTTTATTTTGAGTATCGGTATCGTGTCGGCAAAAAGGCGTATCGTTAAATCTAGTATATAACATATGGGCATTTCATTCAAAAGGTCCACCGTGACCGAAAATTTAAAAGTTATTAAGAGCTGATTATTTTACGATATTGTTATAGGGAAATATTTAGATTTTTTCACTTAGATGAACAATCAGACTGCAAAGTTGTGCAAACATAATTTCCTATATGTGAGAATGTTTTATTGTATGTTTTCTTTAATATTTATCTGTCTTAAAAGAGGCGATATTTGCTAAAAATTATTCCAAAAAAAATTTCTTACATGGTCTGTAATCTAAGGAAGAGTTTAAAGAGAAAAATGTTGTTCGGATTAAAGGTAAATTTTTATTTTATTTTAATCATTATTCAGTTAAATTATTACGGAAAAAAATTCACGTCCGAAATGTCACGTATCGACCCAGATTTTAATGTCACATTGCTACGTAAAATTCTGAAAGTAGTTTGACTAGAAAATTGTGCCGGGTTTCGCTGAATTACGCCTTTTTATACATGGCCAAAAAAACTACTTCTGTTTTTTCACGTTCGAACCGCTACTTCTTTTTCCATTATCTTTGCCCTAGAATCGCGCCCTCCATTAACTTTAGCATAGATAACAGTGCTTTCTTAGTGCTTTAATTTAAGGGTTAAGAACACGTAAAAATATGTTTTGCTTAAAATGTTATTGCATTTTTGATGCGTACGACTGTCACGTTCAACACTTTGGAATTACCCATATGTTAATTTTCATAAAAACTTAGATCGTATTTAAATACAGATTGATTTTTTGAGTTTTATTTGAAAAGTCTTATTTAATTAAGATAGTACTACTAACTAAAAAAAAATGTTATAAAAAGTGTACTTATTTACAAGGTGGTCTCAAAAAACAGCTGACGATTATGTTTTATCTGTTGTTGTTGTATTGTTGTGATATTTAGGCCACCTTGCTAATCTATATACAATGGAAACTTAAGTTGTATTTAATGGTGTTTTCTTTTCTAAAAAATAATGATGCATTAAAGTTGTGATATATATTTATTAGGTTACATGAACCCTTACAAAGTGATACATTTTTCTAAATTACAATGGAACAAAATAATAGCTACGTTTTACACTCAACACTAATGTGTATTTAGCGTGTTAAATATTGAATGCAAAGTTTGTACTAAAAGCGATATTCACCACGCTTGTAGCAATTTTTTTAACCGCACTGATTTTCAATAATTAATGTCAGCTGTTGTTAAAAATTTTGCGACAAAAAAAAATATTAAAAAAGTAAAACAAACGAAAAACAAAAAGTTTTTATATCCATCACAATATAACTAAAAATCACAATATAACGCAAATTGTCCGCAAACACAATAAAAAAATACTTGCTTGCATAAAAAAGTACTTTACGCAGATGCAAAAAAGGGTATTATCTCACACTCAGTTATAACTGCGGGTAAGAAATGGAACAAATTTGCCATTTATTGTTGCAACATGTTTAGAAAGGAAAACGACAACTTTGCACATTTTTGCATATATTTTTAGAATGGAACAAAAACCCGCACGAATGGTAGCATATATGGAACATTATTGTCAGAAAAGAAATCACCATAAGTGAGGGCCCCGGTAGGCTAGTTGGTAGTGAACTAGTCTATCAGCGCCGAGGTTGCGGGTTCGATTCCCGCCAGAGACTCTGGTTTCTTTCCTGCAGACAACCGTAGAGCTTCGCGGGGATTAGCTTAGGAAAATAAAAAAAAAAAAAAATTACCTACCAGCTGGGTGAATAAGTAACATTAAAATGTTAAGTGAAGGACACAAATGCAGTTTCGAAGGAGAATTGAAGAAAGTTTTTGCAGCAAATGTTTCATAAAACTTAAGATGAAAAATTATACTGAGTATTACTTTTTTCGGGCTGTATTTACCACAAAATTGATTTAATTCAGTTTATACTACATTTACACTAGAGATGAGCGATCCCGTGATTTTTAAGGAACATCGTGATTAGTGAACGTGATTTTAAAATCACTGTTATTTAAAAGGATGTTTGAAAATTTTTATTACACGAATAATCTGAATAGATTCAAAACTAACAAACAACTGCAAAATTCAGGTTAAAAAACTATAACAAAACAACAATTTTTGGTTTGGTTATTTTTCCAAATACGCAAACACAACTAATAAAGTTATAAAAAGGCAACAAATTTTAGTTAAAATTATTATATACAATGTAAATACATATATACACGATTTTGTACATTTTGTTGTTACATATATTTATAATTTGTGTTCAAAAACAGCAACATTTTCGTTTTATTGTCACTTAAACGAGTTCGCCGTTCATTTAACACTTGTCCAGCTTTCGAAAATATTCTTTCACATGGTACCGAAGAACCTAAGGCACATAATTTTTCTTGAGCAATTTGAGAGAGCTTGGAATATTTGATTTTATTTATCCTCCACCATTTTAAAATGTCTTCATTTCGCGATATAAGGTCGTCTTCCAAATATCTTTGTACTTCAATGATTGCTCGTGATGTTGTGGTTCCTCTGGGTTTAAAATGAGAAATATGCGAATCGAAAGAATTCCAAATAGAAAGTTCATTCGGGATAGCATTGTCGACTATTTCTTTTTCTGCGGTATTTGCTTGACAGTTATATAATAACGAAATTGAATTCGTAACAATTTCCTTAATATGTTCTGCACAAGTAGGATTAGAAAAGGCAAACGTTTTAAATCTTGGATCTAAAAAGGTAGACATTGCTTATGTCTCATTTTCTTCAATGTTACGCAAACGGTCAACAATGCCAAATTTCACTTTTGTAATAAATTGTGTAATTTCATACGGGTATTCACTTGCTTTAATATTTGAGTATACACTAATTAAACCATTTGCAATTGGAATTACAATAGATCCAGAACAGTACGATTCTCCACTAACATTTTGAGTTGCATCATCAAAAGGTTTTAGTATTAAGCACAGATTTTTAATTATGAGCCACTCCCTTTGTGATATACATAGATGGTAATTGTTTGTCAATTAGTGCAATTGTGGATTTAACTGCATCTTCGAGAAGTATAAGCCGTTGGAGCATGTATAATGTTGAATTCCACCTGGTTTCCACTTCTTGTAGCAATTTTAATGGCTCCTTACCGACATTTCTTTGGTATGTAATCAGTTTTGCATTGGACTTAGAACTTTTTTTAAAATGTCTTACAATTTGTTTTATTTTATTTAAAATTTTAGAAATCTCTTCAGTTTTAAGTCCATCTTTTACAATTAGATTGAGGGTGTGAGCAAAACATCCAAAATAATTCCAGTTTAATTTATTTTTAATGGCATTTTTAATATTAATAGCGTTATCTGATACGGCTAGTAAAATTTGGTCCTGTATACCCCAGCTCTGCACTATATCAGATAACAACAATGCCAAATTGTCGGACGTGTGAGAAACGTCAATTGAACGGCACTGTAGCAAAACGGTGTACAAATTGAAATTATTATCTAAAAAATGTGCTGTTACAGCAATATAACTGACCGTATTTCTGGATGTCCAACAATCTGTTGTGATGCAAAACTTAATACCATGTTTAATAAGTTCTTTAATTTTGTGCTGACACTCCTCGTATAATGCCGGAATAGCAGTCTTCGATATTGACTGTCTACTTGGCAGCTGATAAGATGGGTTTAAAGAAGCAACAAATGATTGAAATCCAGAATCTTGAACTACGCTGAATGGTTGAAAATCAAATATAAAAAGAAGTAGCAACTTCTTGTCAATCTCACAGGCAGTCTTTTTTGTAATTTTGGGGTTCCCAAATAATGTGGACACTTTTGGTTGACGTAAAAATTTCGGTGCGCAATATGTTGCAGGCACCGATACTTGAGCGACAGATGATACTTGAACATTTTCTTCTGAATTCGGGGCAGTTTGGTTTTTGATTGTATTTGGCGGTAAAGGTGGCAACTGGGAAGAAACAATTTCTAAATCATCTTCTAAAATTTCCGTTCCGCGTTGTTCAAGCTATAAAAAAAGATATGCATACATTTTTAATTCCAATTAATCGAATCTTAATAGGTAGTTACTTACAATCTTCCTCCGACTTTCAGGCAAGGCGACAGTTGGATGTTTGTTGTTCATATGTTTTTTTAGATTGGAAGTGGATGTTTTATAAGAAATTTTTGTTTTGCATATATTGCATTTCGCATAAAAATCATCAATTGGATCAAATAACTTCCATATTTCACTTGTTTTTTTTTTTTTTTAATTCATAAGCCATTTTTCTTGTTTATTTGTTTAATATTTTATAAATTCACAATTTATAAAATTCACAATTTATAAAATTCACAATTTATAAAATTCACAGGTTTGTTTGTTTTATTCTAATGAAAAATCCAATTTGCACTAACACATGTGTGTTTACAAAAAAAGTTCTTTTAACAAGGTGTATTAATCAAGTACGCATCTCTACAACAAAAACATTGTGGTTTTCTTAGTGTCAAACAAACTCTATATAAACAAAATTTTGTTTGTGTTTTTGTTATGGAGTTTGCCAAAGAAATAAGGCAACAAAAACGATCACCTGTTTGGTTGGGCATACTTGAACAAATAAACATTGGCTTTAAAAAAAATTCTAATAAGGAAGAAGAGAGAACAAAAGAAAAAATAGCAACAATTACATTGATGAGTGCAAAAAACGCTATTACCCACACAAACAGTGAAATATCATAAATTTGTGTATGAAACAAAATAAGAAAATAACAACTTAGCAACCCTGCAAATAAAATTGGACCACCTGACCCATTTTGATAAAATGGACTACTCCATGGACTAGTCCGATGTAATGCAAGCATGGACCATGCCATTGTTAAAAAGTGTTTGTAGTGAGACGACATGTCTTCGTTTTTTAACGACATGCTTTCGTGTTTAAACGAATTCAAAACTAATCCTCTTGAGTATACCATGGAGTAGTTTTAAAACTACTCCTTACTGGTCCAAAGGTGGGTTATATACCATGGAGTAGTTTTAAAACTACTCCTTAGTGGTCCAAAGGTGGGTTATATGGTCCTCTTCTAGGACATCGTAATGTTAAATAGACCAGGTTTTTTCCATACGTTTGGGTTACTTGTGGACTAGTCCTGGTCCCTTGTGGACTACTCTTTACACGCGTGTTTGGACTGGTCCTATTATTTGCAGGGAAGTACCTGTTACTTAACAGATTTTGTCACAACTGCGATTTGTGATTTTTCAGTAACAGTGATTAAATCACAGGTACGGAAATATCGCTCATCTCTAATTTACACCTACGCAAAATCTAGTACTTACGAGATTTCGAGCCAAATCTAGTTGTTTGTGACTAGATTTCCCATACAAAACAAAATCTACTTCGTGACTAAATTTCAACGAAATCTACTCAAAATCTAGTAGTACTAAACGATGCAACTATGGTTTTTTCAATATAGCACTAAAAAATACTTCCCTGCACAAGAAAAAAGGACATTGAAAAAAAACAAAACAAAAATTGTTAAAAATAAATTAAAAAGTTTTATAAAAATTGTAAAAAAAATAAAAAAGACGAATAATATTGATAAAATAAATATCATTGATGATTAAGAAAAGGTAATGCAACTTTTTTAATGTATATTTCTTTTTGTGTTTGTATGTGTAACGAAAAAACTTTAAGTCATTTGTTTTGTTATAAAAACAAAATCTCGCTAATGTCAAAAAAGTATAATGTAAACAAAGCACTAGATTTCGAAGAAGATTTTAAATCAAATCTACAAGATTTCGGCCTAATGTAAATGCAGTATTAGAGTACATCTTTTGTTCAGATCTCCTCGATTTTTCTAGTTTCTTCTATTCACAACAAATATATTATTTAATAAAGCAAGTTAAAAAAAAATTCATAAAACTACCGAAAACTTCCAGCCCTGGTAGAGGGCTAATATATGGGCACTTCCAAGATTGTAAACGGGACATTCGCACACGTTTATATTGACAAAACTGTAAAAAACAACCTGATTTTAATTTTTTAAATTAATGATTCTTTTAACTCTCAATTAGCTCTTTAATTTCCGCAAATGAAATTTTTCGCTTACTGTCGTGGTTTCCGAGATAATTGCAAAAAACCAGTGATTGTAAACGGGACAAAAAACGGAAGTGGGTTTTAAGGGGTAACCGTTTAAACAGTGATTTCTGCGAAACCTGACACAATATTTTATTGGGATTAATTTTAAAATGTTGCGACTAATGTGCCCTAAAAATGGTTTCGTTTTCAAAATAAAATATGAATTAAATTTTTTTAAATAAATTGTTAAAGAAATTGTAAACGGGACATTGTAAACGGGACAATTTTTCCACCATGATTTAAAATTTCTTTCTGTTGCTATTTATAATCCTTTATATAAGAAACTCAATAAAAAATGTTTTTCAGATCATAAATATGCCTTAGATTAGAGTATTGTTGTTCCAAATGCATATTTTCTAATATACACAAGTATGTGCTAAAAGTTGTAGTACTTCGTTTACCATTTATCTTTTTTTTCGAATCAATCAATTTCTACGCATATATTAAAAAAAAAATATAAGCAATTCTCTAAATAAATCTGGAAAAGAAAATTTTTTTTTTCCGTTTTTTGTGGTTGACTTTTTTTTGGAAATAGCCATATACAATGTCGGATAAATAAAAAAAAAAAAATATATTTTTTATATAATTCAGGTAGGTGCAACATTCTGGAGGTAGTTGCAGTTTATTACCTTCATACACCGACGAGCCACCCTAATGCACATGCATACATCCATACAAACATACTTACAAAATACCCTGCAAATAATAGGACCAGTCCAAACACGCGTGTAAAAAGTAGTCCACAAGGGACCAGGACTAGTCCAAAACTAACCCAAACGTATGGAAAAAACCAGGTCTATTTAACATTACGATGTCCTAGGAGAGGACCATATAACCCACCTTTGGACCACTAAGGAGTAGTTTTAAAACTACTCCATGGTATACTCAAGAGGATTAGTTTTGAAGTCGTTTAAAAACGAAAGCATGTCGTTAAAAAACAAGGACATGTCGTCTCACTACAAACACTTTTTAAAAATGACATGGTCCATGCTTGCATTACATCGGACCAGTCCATGGAGTAGTCCATTTTATCAAAATGGATAAGGTGGTCCAATTTTATTTGCAGGGTACATACATACATACATATGTATCTACCAAGTTATAAAAATATTATTAAACAATAGTTTTTTACAAAAGTAAATGTTTACATACCTGCGTTGGTAGAACAATTAATGCCACACAAATCATTATGACCATGTACAATTGTGAAGGCCAGATATCGGGTACAAAATCACCGTAACCCACTGTTGAAAAGGTAACAACCACATAATAAGTTGATTGAAATAAATTCAAATGACGATGACCGGCACGTTGAAAATGTTGTATGCCACAAACACTATAACAGGAAGTAAAGGTTTTAGTGGAAAAAGGAGATATGTTGGAAGGGGAGGGGAGGGGTGTTAATATATAGAAAAGAGAAATAAACAGGAATATGAGTATAAGCATTGTCTTCAAATATAGATTTTTTATGATAATTTTCATTTAGTTTCTTTTGTTTTTAATTTAAACCAATCTATTTATATGCAAAACTAAAAGAGGGTGTTCAAACTTTTCAAAAAGTACTTTTGTGGGCACAAATTTAAGACTTTCTTAGTTTACATGATTAAGAGCGAGTAATTTTTGAAATGTTTTATTTAAAAAGGAATTTCTTAAGATATCTCCACTAACGATTAAAAAATAGTGTCCCAAAAAACTAAAGACACTCTCTCTTCAAAATTCTTACTATCCCAAAAGGACCGTTTGAAAATCAGCTCTTTTTAAAAGTACCTATTATTAATATGAATTATAATTAAAAGTCTAAACGGTGTATGTCTTTTTTTAAAGTATTTTCTCAAAAGCAGAGTACGAAAACAAGCGAAACATTTGGAAACCGTTTGCAAAATAAACAATTCTTTGTTTAATCGTTCCGTACATGAGTAAAACCAAAACAAACACTTTTTTTATTTCCAAAGAGTAAAAAATGGCTTTTCACTCATCTGTATGTTTTAATCTGCCGTTTCAATCGTACATTTAAGAACAAAACAAATGTGAATAATTTATTTTACTAATACTTTTGTATTTTGCATTTTTATTTTAAAGCAAAAAGCTTTACAAGAAGCTGTATTTTAATTCTAGTGAAAAACATAACTAAAAGAAGCGAATCATTCACTTTGTTTTCTTTTCTAGCTGCATACGTTTAAAATAATGTACGTGTTGTGCTTAAATGCAGAGTTCAAAAATATATACTGCATTTTTGTGTTCTATACGGTAAAAATATGGAAAATACAAACACTGATGGTGTTTGTGTAGTAAATACCTTAAAAAAACGTTTCGCTGTTTGTGAACTTCGTATGCAAAAACAATACTGTACTTATTTAACTCAACATAAATATAATAATTAAAACAGGGTGTTCAAAATTTTCACAAAGTACTTTTATTGCGTTCTATTATTCGTTAAAAACCACAAACTTCGTTGTGTTCGGCTTAGCACATAAATGTTCGATCGTTTCAGTTGAGCTTGGCGCCCTTTTGGCTGGTAAAGAAAACAACAATTTTTTACCAAAAGGAAAGCCAACAAAAAAATGTTAGGAAAACAAAAAATGTACACAATACAAATACGCACACCCTGCAAATAATAGGACCAGTCCAAACACGCGTGTAAAGAGTAGTCCACAAGGGACCAGGACTAGTCCAAAAGTAACCCAAACGTATGGAAAAAACTGGTCTATTTAACATTACGATGTCCTAGGAGAGGACCATATAACCCACCTTTGGACCACTAAGGAGTAGTTTTAAAACTACTCCATGGTATACTCAAGAGGATGAGTTTTGAACTCGTTTAAAAACGAAAGCACGTCGTTAAAAAACGAAGACATGCCGTCTTACTACAAACACTTTTTAACAACGACATGGGCCATGCTTGCATTACATCGGACCAGTCCATGGAGTAGTCCATTTTATCAAAATGGATCAGGTGGTCCAATTTTATTTGCAGGGTAAGTTTTTTTTCCTTATGCCTTTATCATTAAAATATAATGTATGTCTACAGAACCATTACAAATGTACTGTTTTGTAATGAAAACCAGAACACTACATAAAGTTTGTTATAATTATGAACGGTATTAAGGGTTGTGTACTAATATACAAACACTTAAAAGTAGATATCGTTTCAGGAAGTGTGTACCACCGTACGCTAAGAAATGTTCGAACACTGCGCAAAAGCAATACAAAATTATATGGCAAGTCATTTTCATTGTTTTTTTTTTTTTACTCACGGAAAAGTACAACACGATTGAAAACGTTTTGCAGGTTGTTCGGTTCTATTGGGACCAACTTGCTTGGGTTACAACTTGCTAAAAATCTAGGTGATTCAAACGTGACCACTTTTCGTGCATTACGCGGCGATTATTGTCGCCTAATCGATCTTCTATACAAGAAATTGGCAAGATTATAAACAAATTTGAAGAGAGTATAAGCGTTACAGATGTGATCAGGCTTGTGCAACATCGCAACTGCCGAAAATATCGCTTCGGTAAGTGCAAATTTTTCAGTCAAAATAAATTTTTTTTAAAGAAAGTACCTTTTATAATAAATAGTAAAATTTTGAAGAGAAAGTACGTTTTTAAGAAATAAATATCAATAAGATCTTATAAATTGCGAAACAAAATGTATAATTTTGAGCAAAAAGTTAACTCTTATGATCAAAAAGACCAATTTTGATGAAAAAGTACCAAAATGATCCAAATGCTTATTAAAATATCGTGTTTAACAGAAGAAGGAAATATATCTGCGGCATTTTGACAAAACAACTCAAGTCGAGATAAGATAGCAAAAAAGTATAAAAAAACTCGGTGAAAAAATCATTTTTATAAAATACGTAATAATATAAATTAATATTAAAGAAAAATTTCGTTTATATTACAAAATTTTGAAAACGTTAACAAAAAAGTTATGAAATGAAAAATCGTATGATTAACAACATTTTTTTCAACCTTTTAAATTTGATTTAGGATGTTTTGTAAAAATGCCACAGATACAATTCTGAAACCTAAAAAAAGTACAATAATAAACATTTAGGGCTCTTTAACAACAGCACCTTTAAATATAAAAACTTGCTGTTTTTGTGCCGTTTTGAAAAAAAGTACTTTTGCGAAAAAATGCCTCTTTAAAATAAAAAATCCTGTTTTTTTTAACAAAATGTACTTTTTTCATTAGAAAAAGAACTTTTCTCAAATATATTAGATTTTTTTGAACCAAAAGTACCTTTTGAGAAAGTTGATGGGCCAAACTTTTCGAACACCATTTTTAAAACTATTTAATTTACCTTTATATGAAATGTCATTAACTCACCTTGTGAAAACTAAACACAGCAGTGTGGCTGACAGTATTGTCAATTGTTGTGACAAGGCGGACTGTGATTTTTGCATGGCACGATGTAAATCGTTCTAAAATTACATTTATTCAACCATCAAAGGAAGTGTCATTGATTAAATTACAACAAATGTCATTGTTGATGGCTCGAAAAAAAAAATAAAACAATACTTACGAACATGTTCTCGAGGGAACGTTTTGCTAACCAGCAATTTAGGAATATGGGTATAAATAAATTTCTTAAAGGCGGCCATAATATCTAAATGAAAAAAAAGAAAATCAGAAAAATATTATATTACAAAAATTAAAGCATACTTTGTGGTGTTAGGCAATAAAAGGGTTTTCAATTATATCCTTATTTATTTGTTTGTTTAATTGATAATAATTTTTATAGCTTAAAGTATTTCTGGTATTTTTGTATTAAAAACTTTAACTTACCGTTAATGCAAAAGGTATTGTCGTAATTAATTCTAATATAAAATGAAATGACAAAATCTGTTGCCATATATTTCCCTGGATACAGCGGTAATAGAGAAAAATAAGAGAACATAAAAACGGAGATATAAATTTTAGAGAGAGAGAAAGAGAAAAAAAACAGAGAAAATAAATTAAAGAAAAACAATTAAAATTAAGTAAATATACAAGGACACACATGGGCACAAGACAGGATAAATAAATTGCAGAAATGGTTTGGACATCCGTTCGAACGCACATTTTTTTCTTTAAGAACTGAGTCAAGACTCATTCACTCACCTTATAGCCAAGATATGTTAATAGAACGGCTTCTGTTAGTGAAACTAATGCTAAAATTAATTGAACAGCCCATAAGACAGTGGGACGATTTACCCACAATATCGCCTCCCAGTTGATAATTGGATTTTCTTGAAATTCCTCTTCGGTTAATTCAGCCGAAACCAAAAACTCTGTTTTATTGCTAACATTACAGCCATAACTGTTACAGAGATTGAAAACAAAAAATCAATTATTTTTTTTTCAAGGATGATAGCAAAACTCATCTAGCCAAAAACTTACCATGTGGCATATGTTGGATTTGTATCCGTTATCACACGTAAAATGTACAAAACACAAGCTAATAGTTTAAAAAATAAATCAGCAATACGTATTCGTAAACCTGTAAATATAAAAAGAATTAAGATAAGAAATCGTAAAGTATTTAAATATATTTATTAAGGTGTGAAAGTAAAAAAAAAGAGATAATATAGAGAGAGACATTTTAAATGTTTCTTTTTCCTAATACTCAGGGTCACCGCTCGTCGACTAAAATCGCAATTTGATCCCTTTTTTGTGGTTTGCTACTTTTTTAATTTTGTGGCGACTTTTTATACTTTTTAACGAGAAATCGTCAAAATCACTAACTGTGAGTGGCTAGATCACTCGTCGTCAACATCGTTTTATATATATATTTTTTTTGACACATTGACAATGGATAAAATATAAAAATATATTTTTTGCATAAAGATAATAAAAAGCACTAACAACTTATAACGGGTGGTTAAATTTTAAGGGCCGATGTTGAATGTAAACGACACCTAAACGTCAGGTTTTTTTGAATTTCATTTGACACTTCTCAATTTCAGACTAACTCAATTTGAACCATGGAAAGATATACAATCGAGCAACGCGAGCAATAATTTAATCATCCAAATGTGCGTACAATCGGAAAAATCGTGCAAAAATTTGAGCAAACCGGGTCTGTAGGAGATGTGAAAACACCAGGGGCCTAATTCTGGCAGTCGTGATCGAATACTTTCTCGATTCGAAAGCAATTTTATTTCAGTCGATACTGAACCAATCGAAATTATTTTTTCAGTATTGTGAAACTTAAATTAATGCTTTATAACACTAAAAAAATAATTACGATTCGTTCAGTGTTGACTAAAGTAATTAAATATTAAAATGCTTTCGAATCGGGAAAGTACTCGATCACGGCTGCCAGAATTAGGCCCCTGTGCACGCTCGTACTACTCGTACTGTAGAAAATATTGCTGCTGTTCGCGTTAGTGTGGCTGAAGAGCCGTTCACCAATAATTGCACTTCTAACGTTCGTTGTTGATGAACATTATGCATAAAGACTTGCATTTACACGCTTAAGTTCTCTGTTCAAATTCGTGAAAAATTTTGAGCAACTTTTATTATTTCACACGAAAATTATGACATGTATCAATGTTACCTATCTTGCCAGTTTGTACAATTTGACGTTTTTATTCCTGTAAAGTATGCGACATTGTTTTGCGTATGTAAAGGAGCGTATAGACGACATGTTTTTGTCATCTGAAATGTCAAATTTCCCACTGCAAAACACATACATGTCGTGTGTTACCTTTTTAACTTTGCTTCTGTAAAAGTCAGATGCAAAGTCATCTGACAAAATTTCAATTAGAGCGTGCTCTATTTTCTTCTGACAAACCATCTGACATCAGAAATCTATGCCGGGAAGAAACTGGCAGCGGCGTCAACTATTGACGGAATCATTAGCCGGCTGAAGTTAATATTTTACAATACCAGGATATGTTTGCTCATCTCACCATTGAATATAATTTATGTAAATATATACATAAAAACCGTTTCATTATAAAATTCTAATTTGGTATCTTTGAAATAAAAGAAAAAAAAATGTTAAGATGGCTAAATTATTTTACGGCGCAAATAAATATTTTCGTGGCGGCAGCAAGCTATTTTGAAACCGAGAACTACTTTGGTTTCTGCAATAACAATGCGAAAAAAACAGAGACAATGTCAGAAGCAAATTACATGTACGTTTGTGACCGAATATTATAAAACTTATGTAAAACAGCAACTTTGACAGACATGAACAATTACATGTGACTTGAAAATTTGACCTGTCAGATGACAAATACATGTCGTGTGTACGGGCGCCTTAAACAAACCCCACATGTATTTTACTAATAATTTATTTTTTTTAACAAACAATTTAATAAAAAAGAATGTTAGTATGGATAAAAAACTGTTACCGGTTGTGTTATTTAAATTTTTTATTTCTTATTAAATAATCAGTTTACTTTAAATTCCACGTGAAAAAAGTGCAGCTTACATTACTTCGCAGTTGTAAAAAAATGTTGCCAGAAACATTTCGGAACATTTTCACAAAATGAACAGAGTACAACTCTATCAACATTATTTCATAGATATTCCTCACAAGTTTTTTTCAAATGCGTTTTGACATCATTTTACGTAAAATGTTGAACAGAGTACCAGGCTTTACAAGGTGCAATTGACTCAAGAACTAAAGCCTCTTGACCATTCCAAACGTCTTCAATGGTCAGAATGGTGGCAAGAAATGGCAACAGTGGATAATCAATATTCGAAGAAAATCATCTTCAGTGATGAGGCACATTTTCAACTCAGTGGATTCGTCAATAAGCAGAATTGCCGCATTTGGGCGAATTACCCTATGCACCCACAAAGAGTGACTATTTGGTGCGGTTTATGGGATGGCGGCATCATCGGGCCGGGGTCTTTTTCAAAATGAGGCCGGTCAGGCAGTTACTGTGAATGGTGTTCGCTATCGTGTGATGATAACGAACTTTGTATGGCCCGAATTGGAAGTAGTGCTGGGATACTATCGATATTTTTTACTATCGATATTTATCGATAGTTTAGATTTCACTATCGATATATCGATATTTCTATCGAATGAATGTTTGTACTTGTGCAGGAAAACTTTAATTATTTTTTTATAAGGCTACAGTTTGTTGTTTTTATCACTTTATTGAATATATGAGACGTGCATATGGGGGATTTCATGTCGAGTGACCCAATTTTTAAATCGATGTCTTCCGATTTGGTTGAAATTAGCACTAAGCTTAGTCCTATTAAATAGTAGTTTAGACACAAATTTTCAACAAGATCGCTCAAAAAGTTTCTGAGATAAATGGGGTCAAAGTTCGACATTTTGGCCATACAGGTGTTCTTTCTCATCCATGTAACTTATTACCTTTTGGTGTTATAGACAAATTTGTCCCAAGTAGCTTAGATATCTATTTGATCAATCTTTTTAAAAAAATATTTTTGTTTTTTTTTAAATTTTTAAAATTTTTTTTTTTAATTTAAAACATTTTTTTTATTTTTTTTTTAGCGGGAATGTTGTTTTTTTTTTTTGTTCAAAAGAAAGCTTATTGGTTTTCCTTTAAGGTAGTTTTGGTCGCTTTTTGGGATACGAGTGGGTTATGTATAAAAAAAAATAATTTTCCATTTTTAGCATATGCAGTGTTCTAGCCATGTAACTTCTTACCTATTGCTGTTAGCAAAATTTGTCCCAAGTAGCTTCGATATCTATTTGATCAATATGTTATAAGTTACATGGATGAGAAGGAACACCTGTATGGCCAAAATGTCAAATTTTGACCCCCTTTATCTTAGAAACTTTTTGACTGATCTTGTTGAAAATTTGTGTCTAAACTACTATTTAATAGGACTAAGCTTGGTGCTAGTTTCACTCAAATCAGAAGACATTGATTTAAAGATTGGGTCACTAGACATGAAATCCCCCATATGTATATAGGCACGTTATTTACGATGGCAGTTTTTTAAAAATTGATAAGTACCTTTCTGAAAGTGCCGGTTCACACACGTCAAGTTTGACTCGTCAAGTCTTGATCTTTTAGGAGAGAAGGGAAGGCCATTTCTTTTCCCCTCTCTACTAAAAACTCAAGACTTGACGAGTCAAACTTGACGTGTGTGAACCAGCACAAAGAACCGAAGTAACAGGGACTTTAAAATATTCCATTGCAACTTTAAAAAAAATTTTCTAAATTCTAAACTCAAAAAGGTAATCAATCTAGCCGACTTATCCTCTTAAGCCCTTATGACACTACATTTTGTTTCCATTAATTGATAGAAGGAAACAGTAAATTCTAGAAAGAGCAAACTATAAAAAATGTAAACAAAGTTTTTTTTTAGTTTTTTTTCTCTTTTTATGGTTTTGTTTCAGGGATGGCGTTGACAATTTTTAAAATTGTACCAACAACCTTTAAAAATTGTACCTAATTGTACTAAAAGATTTTTTTAGTTGAAATTAATTTTATTAATGTTCTAAAAAAAAAACACTACAAAAAGGTATTATAAATCTTAGATTAAAAAGTATCAACAAAATAGTACAATTGAAACAACTTAGCCATCCCTGTTCTGTTAATTCTAAATAGTAAATCGCTTAATTTGCCCATAAACCGCTGATTCAGCAAAACTTTTAATATTTCAAGCTTGAAATGTCAAGTTTAAGTTTAACAATTTTACATTTTTTTAGATATAACTTCATTTTTTATCGATAACTTTAGTAAAATGTTTGACAGCTTGCATTTATCTTAATGCAGCTGAACACTTCGCACTTGGTAAATTTTTCTATTACTTTATATTTGCACTGTTTACCAAAACTTGAACAATGCATTAAAAATGTAGTATCATAAGGGCTTTAGGGTCGTTCATTTCCAATTAAAAATTTTATTATTTTGCGAAGCACTAAAGGTACATTTTAAAGAATAATCGCACAAATATGCGCTACGCAATAAGACATACAGAAATGTAGTAAAGTAAGTGAAAGAACTCTCAACAACTTTTATTAAAAAAATAACATTTCAAGTGCTACGGCATTCCCTTACCACGAAGCAGGATTTTAAGGGAGAATACTAAAAAATAACTGTATCAAAACGTTCAGTGTGTAAAGCTGATCGTTACATCCAACAATTTTTATGTGCGCTGAATAATGCGCTTTCAGCGCGAACTAATAATATCAAGTAAAAATTTGCGGCAAAAAAACTGTGTGTGTATAGCTGCTGTTAGATGTCTTCATAGCTGTATTTTAAATAATAAAAATATCGATATTTATATTTTTCCTATCGATATTTTCGATATTTTAAGACTATCATTAGTCTATCGATAGTATCCCAGCACTAATTGGAAGATATGGATGTAGACGATATGTGGATTCAACAGGACGGTGCCACTTGACACTCAGATAACGAAATAATGGCTCTTTTGCGCGACAAATTCAATGGCCGTATTACAGCGATAGGTAGCAATGTCAATTGACCGCCAAGATCATGTGATTTGACACCGTTTGACTTCTTTCTTTGAGGTTATTTAAAAGAAAAGGTAACGTCGATAAACGAGCAAGAATTCAATAGCTAAAGGATGAGATAATTCGCCACATTAACGGCATGGAACCTCAATTATGCCCCAGCGTCATCGAGAATTTGGACCATCGAATGGAGGTGTGCCGCCAAGGTCCTGATGGACATTTGGCCGATATTTTGTTCCATACATAATTGAACTATACCAATATTATCAAAATAAAAAGAAATGACAATAATTTCCTAAATAATTTGTGTTTTATTCAAAAACAAATCCGTTTTTGTTTTCAATATAAATTTCTAAACGAAAATTTTTATGTCAGTTTGAAAAACAGGCAGTAGTTCTTTACTTAAGTAACTTTCATAGCAAAATTTTTGTTCATTAGGAAGAAAATTTAAACATCTATTTTTTCTTCAAAGTATTCTGGCATCAAAATGTATGAAGTGTTTCTTATTAAAAGTTAAATTATGTAATATTAAATAAAACCTTTAATATAAAATTTGCAAGAAATTTAAAGACTGTTTTTGCTATCTAATTGTTGTTTTAAAAACCAACATTTTATTTCGTGATCCTTGGACGGAACTAAACATGTCTTTTTTGGGCTCCTTTGAAAAACATGTAAGAAAACAATTAAAAAATCTTTGGAGAAAAAAAAGTTTAAATGATTAATAATGATTTAAGACACGTGCATGCCAATGAAGAATGAAAAATTTTTCATGTTTTTGTGCTTTTGTGCTTTTTCATAACTTACCTAGTAACCCAGCAAACAAACAGACAAGAGTTTGAATAGCGTTATTAAATGAAAATGTTTTTGGGTTTTGATGTAAAAGAAAATTAAATTTTTCTGAATCTATTGCCCAGCAGTTCGGAAGGTGCGAAAAATTACCTTCTTTGCAACAAAATTGATTTTGAAATCTACCGAATATTTAGAGAGAATTAATTTAGATACCGGCATTTATAAGGGATTGGTGGCTAAAAGAGTGATTTACTAGTGTAAATCTCCTAAAGAAATTTTCCGGAAATAATTGCGGTCTATTATCGACCCCAAGACAAGGCATTTTGTTGTTAAGTTTTTAATTGCGTACAAGTTACATTAGCCTTTGTTATGTTTACGGCAATAAAAAGTATTTCCGTCAGAGGTCTTTTGCGAGAGCTGTAGTCTTCGAGATTTTTGTGGCATAATTTAAATAACGTTAAAGTTATTTGTGTTTAATAATCTTCGTTTTCAAAATGTTCGTTAGTGTAACGGAAACAAATGCGAATATAGATTCACATGAGCACCTGCCATATGACCTTATCTTACGTTGGATTTTAGCCACTGGGTAACAAACTATGCGTTTAACAAATGCTCCCAGTGTCTGAGAGCCATCGTCACACACAGATATTAATTTTTATTGTCTTTTAGCCGGAAAAATTGTACACTCAACACTTGTTTAGGAGCTGGAGATATCTATCCTCTGCTACTTTAGGAAAAATGTCAGCAGCATTTGTTGAGTTGCAACAGCATCTTGGGGGAATCACAACAGGTCGAACTTTCCCAAACGATTTTGGGCATAAGCCACAGCCACTACGTGATCCTAAGCGCACATTCCCAAAGGGAAAGCACTTCACTCGCAAGAAGATACTCCTGCGAAAATCACATTTGATGAGAGCAGTAATAAAATATGTCCAAGTTAAAGTCATTAGATCGGATCTGCCGGGTATGAATTTGTACCTGCCAATTCACCTCAATCCGGAACCACACACACACACTTTGTTTTTGTAATGTCTATTTATGTTTGGTTATTTTTGTCTTCCTTTTTTTAACTTACGTTTTCTACTCATGTATCGATTGGTTTAACATTTTAAACAAAAGTTTATCATTTAATTGCTTCTTTGTTTTTTTTTCTGTTGTGGTTTTATCTCAATTTAATTTGTATTTATACAAAAATAAATTTTGTAAATCTGTCAGGAATGAATTAGTAAAGCTTATACATAAATAATATTTTTGTATTTACGACTAAAAATAATAAATGTGGATATGTGAGTTTATGATTTTAAATAGTTACACGTGTTGCGTTTTTGTTCTCTTACAAAACGATGTAAAATATTTAAGTTATTAGAAAATATAACCAAACTCATCTTTAGATTTATTTTAGTTTCTTTTTGAGACTCAGGAAAACTTTGTCGTTTTAAATGGTGTTAAGCAAAGATATGCAGAAATAAGTTAAATATTAAACCTATAAATAGCAAATTTTGAGGATATTTACATTAAATAGCAAAATTTGAGAAAAATTTCCTATAAATAGCAAATTTTTAGAAAATTTACTATGAATAGCAAATTTTGAGAAAATTTACTATAAAAAACCAATTTTGAGAAAATTTACTATAAATAGCAAATTTTGACCAAAATTTCCTATAAATAGCAAATTCTTATTTAAATTTTGAGAAAATTTACTATAAATAGCAAATTTTGAGAAAATTTACTTTAAAAA
The DNA here is from genome assembly GCA_930367215.1 of Pollenia angustigena. NCBI lineage: Eukaryota > Metazoa > Arthropoda > Insecta > Diptera > Polleniidae > Pollenia > Pollenia angustigena. The sequence continues at coordinate 198,335,815 of OV884060.1, forward strand.
GCAAATTTTGAGAAAATTTACTTTAAAAAGCAAATTTTGAGAAAATTTACTATAAATAACAAATTTTGAGAAAATTTACTATAAATAACAAATTTTGAGAAAAATTTTCTATAAATAGCAAATTTTGAGAAAATTTACTATAAATAGCAAATCTTGAGAAAATTAACTATAAATAGCAAATTTTGAGAAAATTAACTATAAATAGCAAATTTTGAGAAAATTAGCTATACATAGCAAATTTTGAGAAAATTTACTATAAATATCAAATTTTGAGAAAATTTACTATAAATAGCAAATTTTGAGTAAATTTACTATAAATAGCAAATTTTGAGAAAATTTATTATAAATAGCAAATTTTGAGAAAATTTTACTATAAATAGCAAATTTTGAGAAAATTTTACTATAAATAGCAAATTTTGAGAAAATTTACTATAAATAACAAATTTTGAGAAAATTTACTATAAATAGCAAATTTTGAGAAAATTTACTATAAATAGCAAATTTTGAGAAAATTTACTATAAATAGCAAATTTTGAGAAAATTAACTATAAATAGCAAATTTTGAGAAAATTAGCTATACATAGCAAATTTTGAGAAAATTTACTATAAAAAGCAAATTTTGAGAAAATTTACTATAAATATCAAATTTTGAGAAAATTTACTATAAATATCAAATTTTGAGAAAATTTACTATAAATAGCAAATTTTGAGTAAATTTACTATAAATAGCAAATTTTGAGAAAATTTATTATAAATAGCAAATTTTGAGAAAATTTTACTATAAATAGCAAATTTTGAGAAAATTTTACTATAAATAGCAAATTTTGAGAAAATTTACTATAAATAACAAATTTTGAGAAAATTTACTATAAATAGCAAAATTTGAGAAAATTTACTATAAATAGCAAATTTTGAGAAAATTTACTATAAATATCAAATTTTGAGAAAATTAACTATAAATAGCAAATTTTGAGAAAATGTACTTTAAATAGCATATTTTGAGAAAATTTACTATAAATAGTAAATTTCGAGAAAATTTACTATAAATAGCAACTTTTGAGAAAATTTACTATAAATAGCAAATTTTGAGAAAATTTACTTTAAATAGCAAATTTTGAGGATATTTACTTTAAATAGCAAAATATGAAATAATTTAAAATAGCAAATTTTTAAAAAAAATTTACTATAAATAGCAAATTTTGGGAAAATTTACTATAAATTGCAAATTTTGAGAAAATTTACTATAAATAGCAACTTTTAAAAAATAAAAGCATATTTTTGCGAAACAATCTATAATTGAAGCCCAGCCGCGAACAACGATTTAAACGCCACATTTTGCAAAAACTGTTTTTTAGCAGATAAGGGGGGGTGCTTTAATACCATGTGAGATAAGGCCATGATGACTTTATCTCTCATTCAATAGGGAGATAAAGCCTTTTGTTTTTTTTTTCATTTGAATGGGAGATAAAGCCATCATGGCCTTAGCTCACATTAGCAATATTAGAAAATGGCTTTTTTCGCTAGTTTCAATTCCGGAGACACTAAAGTTAAGAATTGAAATCTGGCTTCGCATACTAAATTTTTTTTTGCGTGGCGGCCTGCGGCCGTGCTTAGGGGTTTTTGCCTGCAGTAGGACGCGGCAAGGGGCTTCGCTGAATAAAGTTTTCCTGCGTGCGCCGCAAGAATATAAAAATGTTTTTCAATGATAACTAAGGATTTTCCCTTTTACAGAATGTTTACACCATGCATAACAATATTCTGAAAAAATATGGCTTTATCTCTCATTTGCGAAAAAAATATGGCTATATCTCTCATTTCCCAAAATTTCAAATATGACCTTACCTCTCAATGATTGGGCAATAAGGCCATTCATTATGGCTTTATCTCCCGTTCAATTGAGCAATAAAGCCATCATGGCCTTATCTCACATGGTTTTAAAGCACCCCCCCACAGATAACCGTTAACCTTACTCTCTTACACAGTTTAAAGCCTTCAAAATGGCATACAAAGTGTGAGCCAGTGGAAGAACATTGCAAGTTACTAACAAAATAATGAAACCGAAATGGTTTCGCACTGCGGAATAGTGTTTTAAAAGCCTTTTGTATACAATTTTTTATTATCATTATTTTAATTAAAAGAAAAAAAAAAAAATTTTTAAATCAAATAATGCTGCCTGTCGAAAAACGATTTTTTGCTCTCCTGAAAAATTATTATTTTGTAACTTAAAACGTTATTCGCGGCTGTGCTTCAATTATGTAAGTTAAGTTTTTAAATGTTCTTAAAATTAATTGAATTTCTAAAAACATTTTGGGTTTTTCTTGTCACTGAAATTGTGCTATTGAATTTTCCTTTAAAAATTCCTCTTAAAATTTTAATTAGATCAGGTGATTGCCAAATTTTTTAATATTATCTATTCAAGTTATTGCTTATTATTATTTATTAAGTCAATAAAAATAATTGCTTAAGTTTTCGTTAACGCACATAAACTGTAAAGTTTTATTTATTTTTAAAAATTTAACTTTTCACACAAAATTAAACTAAATAAATTATAACTTTATTGTTAAATTTTTATTTTTTTTTTGTGATTTTCACAGTTTCTACTTACTTGATCTCTGATTCTTAATGAAGTAAAGTTGCAGTCTTTCTTTGAATGTATTTTCATTAACGTAATATTCCACACGAACTCTGGAAAGAAAAATTGTAAGAAAGTTAATTATTAAATTATTGAAATAAAAAAAGATGGAACTTTAATTTAAGAACAAGTATGTACGTGATGAGCATAAGATAAATTATTTATACATTTTTTCTACCTTTTATAATAATTGAATATTTTTTACTTAATCCTTTAAGAAGGGATTTCACTCTTGTGAAATTTCCTATATTAAACTTTCCTCAGAAAAAGTTTTTATTACAAGCGGCAAAATTTCCTATCAGCTTAAATTTTTAGCAGAATTGAGATTGAGTTACGTTTGGAAAGCGTTATGATAACACCTGTGTATCATCATGTTCACTCGGAAGCCAATGTTGTTGATTGTAAATTCCTTTAGAGTAAAGAAAAGAAGGAATAAAAGATTAAGATTATAGGGGAGTTTTGTTCAAAGACGGCGGAAGAAAGAGGTCGGAATTATTACTCAGTCCTTACAAATTGCCTATTGTTTGGCCAACTTATGCCAATGATGAAACTGATTATATCTTGAAGTCTGAATCCTGAGACTTCCCTTTACATCCGTGCATCTAGACCTGTGTACCATAAACCTAGGGCAATAGAAGACAATTTACCCATGGTCTCGAATTTACCAACATCTTCGAACAATCTGCAGAAGTACAGAATAACTTTGTCCATTTTGGTCAACATCCCAGTAAAAACTTCGCCTACTTTTTCAAAGTGAATAGCTTCTTTAACTCATTACTTTGCAGCTTTCTTCTATAACTACATTTATAACAGCTTCTATAACTCCTTTTTTCTGGATGTATGTAGGTAAAAAAAATAATGACTTACTTTTTAATGCGTTCATTTTGGGACATCCCTTGTAAAGTTCATTGGTTCTTTCAGTAGAATTGTAAGTAGTGCTCTTATGTTTTTCTGATTACTCAACACATTATTTTGTAGGCGAAGTTTTTACTGGGATATACCTGGTGAAAAAATTTAATGTGATGACACCACAAACGAGCACAGTGCCTTAAGTATCATACAGTCAATCCTAATACTCCAAGCCCTATCTGTCCTTTTTAAAATATAAACTGCTATAGGGTCAGCAGTGACTTATTAAGACCTCCCTGACTGACAAAACTAGTGCCGAGCTTTGTCGTACGAGTTCGTTCGCTCTGAACATCGCAATGACCAGGAACCCAGCATATTCCGATCAAGTAGTCATTAAGGAGATGCCTAAGAACTCTGTTGCAGGCTCAAACCGGCTTCTTTGAAAGCCGCCTGACTACCATTTTTTATATTCTATCGCTCTTAGAGCAGCCAGATTTTCCGACTGGCTGCTCCTGGAGTTTATTTTAATTAGACTTGTGTGAGTGTATAATTTGGCAAAAGTGTCAAAACATGAAACAATTCAGCTAAAGTGACATAACTCAAAATAATTCTGTAGCCAGTGCAAATAATGCATCATCAAAAATTACACAACTAAAAAAAAATGTTATATCATAATCTGTATGTATTTTTTACTAAATGGTCCAAAGGTTTGTTTTAGGCCAAAAACTATTTTATTCGATTTGTGAAAAATTAAGTTTTTTGTGGTGTCACTTATTTTTATCTACCAAAAAAGCAAATAACACTGCGTCCACCCCCATCTGCACACCCTTTATACAGCTGGGGAAAACATTTACATGATTAACTGCCCTAGAGCCTACATGGTCGATCTTAACTACTAGGCAACAACGTTTATCAACCGCTTTCGAGTGTGACTGCAACCAACACATACAGGTAGCAATTTGGCAAAGATTAAAGACTCGCCCATTGTTTAAGAGCTGGAGCTATCTAGCCTGCTCTGCTTTTGGAAAAATGCTAGCAGCTGAAGATAATCCTCCTTCAGGCCTAAGTGGAAAAAAATTAGCACTATTGTGCGACTTTCAGCATATTTTTCCCGCGACTACGAGTAGTAAGCCACAAACACAACGTGATCCCCAAAAGTATATTTTCAACGAAAAAGCCAATTATCCGCAAAAACAATCTTCCTTAAAGACCGAAAGAATTTCCCGCAAGAAGCATAGTAAAAGAGGTCTCAACAAATTGTCAGTCCGGAGTCGTGCCAACGGGGCCCAGCGGTCAGACATGATCGCAAAAGATCTCTTGTGATCCATCTATTTATTTTTAAGAATCCCAGATATTGAAAGCATCTAATTTCCAAGGAGAATGTTATACCAGAAGTTCAAATATTCTTACGATTATCCCTAGAAACCCCCGGGGGGCACTTAATACAGCCTGCCTGACAGTTCCCGATTAAGAATCCCTATCGCGGATAACTACCGGAAGTGTTAAACTGGCTATAAAACACCAATTTTAACAAAATTTCTAATAAAATGCAATTTTTTTGCCAAAGATTTTTAGAATTTCAAAATTGTTTAGCAATATTTATTTTGCTTAAAATCCTTTGGGCAAATAATGTTTTGTAATCACATTTTCTCGTGTGTTAAAACTTTTTCGACCTCACTCTTTTAATAAATTGTTCTATTGTATTATTTACTTATATAAAGGTAATAATTCTTCTTTATGTCTTTATGCTACTTCATTGAAGTATGTATTTGTAAGACAATAAAGATATCAATGGTGGAAAATCTCTTAATAGAGATTTATAATAAAGCTGTCAATGCTGACAACATGTTGTTCAATAAATACTTTAAATGTTAAATGTTGCTTATGACATCAACACGCATACAGACACAGGCACACACAAACACACACACTTATGCCTTTATAAGCATTCTTATAACTTAACAAAACATAGACACATATAAAGGAACTGTTTTCAGGTCCCAAAGTCCTGGTGTTGTTTTGTTGGGTTTCTTTTTTTTCTTTTAAAAAAAAATTATTCTAATGAGATACAAAAAAAAAAAAAAACAACTGCCCATCAATCTTTTAAACTATTTCACTTTAGTGTCTCCAAGTAATAACGAGAGTAGTCAGTTGACTTTTATGATTTCTTTTTAAAATATCTAATCAATCTAATCTAAAATCTAATGTCTAATTTAGGTGGCATTCAAAAGTTGAGCCAACTTACACTTTGCCATCACAAGTTAAATTTAAATCTAATCGCACTCTTTCGAAGGAGATTCTCCAGAACTGTAGGGTTTTTTTATACCCACACCACAATAGTGGAGAGGGTATTATGCATTTGTGCTGATGTGTGTAACACCTTAAAATATGGGTCCTGGACCCAACTTAAAGTATACCGATCGACTCAGAAACAATGAGTCGATCTAACGATGTCCGTCCGGATGGAAGGCTGGCTGGCTGGCTTGTAACCTTGTGCGCAAAGTACAGGCCCCAATTTTGGAGATAACTTGATAAAATTTGGCTTATAGTTTCTTATTGGCACAAGGACCAAGCCTATTGAATCGTAGGACCACCAGGGGAGATAAGGTAAAATTTCTGCCTCTCAGAAACTATCAAACCGATTTTAATGAAATTTAAAACGTAGATAGATCCATATTTATATGGCTACATAGGCTATGCAGCTTTTTAAAAATAGGACCACAAGGGGAGGTAGGGGGCAATTCTTACTTCTCACAAACTATCAAACCGATTTAAATGCAATTTAAAACATAGATAGATCCATATTTATGTGGCTACATAGGCTATGCAGCTTTTTTAAATAGGACCACAAGGTGAGTTAGGGTGCAATTTCTGCCTCGCACAAGCTTTCAAAACGATTTTAATGAAATCTAAAACATAGATAGAACCATATTTATATGGATACTTAAGCATGATTCTCCACTGGTCCTGAATAGGGTACACTCTCGTAAATGTGTTTTAAAATACTGTGGTGTAGGGTATCGTATGGTCGGGCTTGATCGACTGTACTTTCTTACTTGTTTTTAAATTGTATTGTTGTAAATAAAATAACTATGATAAGATAGTTAACCTTAACTTTTCGTAAGAATATTTCAGTGTTCTGTACATTTCAGCACGTACACTTTCAATGTTATTTATTTTTTAAATTTAAAATGTGTGTATAGCAGACACACTTTTCATGAAAGTTGCCAAAGAAACTAAAACTGACAATGAAAGTGAACGTTTACTTGAAGGTTTACTGGTGTGGTATAAGCCATACGTGGCTGGAGGTACATTGCTATAGAATAATATGTTGGCAAAAAAAAAATTTTATTTCTCGTAAATGTTTTCTGAAATGTTGCTGTTTTTAGGCAATATTGCTTAAAATTTTAAGGAGATTTTTCTTAAATCAAGATACTGTTTAAAGGAAATTTTGATAAAAATTAAATACTCTGCTTAAGCTTGCTTAATCAATTTATAGGAAATTTTTAAAAAATTTACTATTTTTGTGAAATTTGCACAAATTAGATTTTAAAAGGAGACATTCTAAAAATTTGCTAATTATAGGAAATTTTGTCAAAATTGTTACAAAATCTAGGCCATATTTGCTATTTATTGGAGATTTTGTATTATTTGCTTTTTAAAGGATTTTTTTTCCAAAATTGGTTGTTTTTAGGAAATTTGGAACAATGTTCTAATATAAAATATATACGAAATTTTTAAAGTAGATTTTGTCAAAATTTACTTTTTATGGGAAATTTGATCAAAACTTGCTATATATAAATATGCTTTAAACAAGAAATTTTGTAAAAATTAACTTTTTATAGGAAATTTTGTCAAATTTTGCATTTTATAGGAAATTTTGGCAAAATTTGATATTTCTAAGAAATATTCTAATTTAAAATATATAAATTACACATACGAAATTATTAAAGGAGATTTTGTCAAAATTTACTTTTTATGGGAAATTTTATCAAAACTTGCTGTGTATAACATTTTTTTTAGATTTTCTGTTACATATCAGCAAATAATAACAACATATTTTGCTTATTGGAAATAAGTTTTTTATAGGAAATTTTGTCAAAATATGTTTTTAACAGAAAATTTAGTCAAAATTAGCTGTTTATAGGAAATTTTGTCAAGATTTGCTTTTAAAAGGAAATTTAGTCAAGATTTGCTTTTTAATGGAAATTTAGTTAAAATTAGCTGTTTATAGCTAATTTTGCCAAGAATTGATTTTTATAGGAAATTTAGTTAAGATTTGCTTTTTAAAGGAAATTTAGTCAAAATTAGCTGTTTATAGCAAATTTTGCCAAGAATTGATTTTTATAGCAAATTTTGCCAAGATTTGCTTTTTATAGGAAATTTCGTCAAGATTTGCTTTTAATAGGAAATTTTGTCAAGATTTGCTTTTTATAGGAAATTTTGTCAAAATATGCTCTTTAAAGGAAATTTTGGCAAAATTTGCTTTTTAAAGGGAATTTTGGCAAAATTTACTTTTCTAAGAAATGTTGCTATTTCTAAGAAATGTTCTAATTTAAAATTTATGAATTTACATATAAGAAATTTTTAAAGGAGATTTTGTCAAAATATGCTTTTTATAGGAAATTTTGTCAAACTTGCTATATATAAAATTTTTTTTTAAAATTTTCTGTTACGTCTTAGCGAATTTTATCAACATATCCTGATTATTGCAAATCAGCTTTTTAAAGGAGATTTTGTCAAAATTTGCTTTCATAGGAAATTTGTTCAAAATATGCTTTTTATGGGAAATTTTGGAAAAATTAGCTTTTTATAGAAAATTGATTGAAATTTTGCTTTTTATAGGAAATTTTTTTTCAAAATGTGTTATTTATAGAAACTTTTGTCAAAATTTTCTATTTATACGAAATTTTGGTTTAAGTTTTCTGTTTTAAGGAAATATTTAAAAATTAGCTATTTATAGGAAGTTTTTTCAAAATTTTATCCAAATATTGCTGTAATACCCCACGCACTTTTATCCAAATAAATCCACTTTATTTTTTATTTACTTACAACTTAGCCACACTGAAAGAATTTTGCTTCATAAATCTAACGAATCAATTTCATTGTATTTTTTTTCTTAAATCCAATGAAAAATTTCATTACGGGAATGAAATTTTACAAAAATAATGAAGCAAATTCATAAACACTACAAAATTGAGTTTGAGAATTCAACTAATTGTTATAAATTATTTAGATGGGCTTTTTAAGATTAAAATGGGCTGTTAATTAAAATATTTAAATATTTTTCAGTTAATAAAACAAAAGGAATTTTTGTTACTTCAGATTTTCCATGAAAAATCTAAGTTAAAGCCAAGCTCACGATGTCACACGTTAACGTTCGCATAGAAAATTACATTTAAAACAAAAACAATTTCTAAAATTGGTTTTGGTTTTAAATATTATTTTCTATGCGAACGTTAACGAGGCCCACGAGGCTGTTAATTAATGAAAACAAGATGAAGTTCTCTAACTTTAAAAAACTTATAACTAGAAGATATTTTCTTCCTATAACTGTTGTAAAAACGTATTCCAAGTTCCATTTTTAGCGATAGACATAAAAGTAAATGAAAAAATTTTAAATTTTAATGTTTCATAACATCAATGAAAAAAATTCATTACGATATCGAAATACTGATTTTAGCTAAATGTTAGTAATATCGTTAGTAAATCGCTGTGAACGAGAAAGAAAAAACAAGAGCAACAAATTCTCACATTCTTTTTCCTTTAAATGTTAATTTAAATACACAAAATTAACGTAGTATTACAAGTCAGTAAAATGGAAAGAAGGCAGATGAAGGTCGCCGAAGACCGAAAAATTAATTAAATATAATTTACTAAAAGTTAAGCTTATGAAAGTAGAACATAAAATAATGTTACAAAAATATAAAAACCAAACAAAAATTAATGTAACTTAATGATTTAAACAACAACAACTCAATACACACATTGAAAAGATGGCTGAAATAAATAAGCATAAATATAAATCCATAACAATCATTAAACTAATAAAAGACTATCATAAAAATTACCAAATTTAATCATTAAATTAATGAATTTATGCCAATGTACAAATTAAAAATTTCATTCAAATATAAGAAATTTTATATTAAAATAATAAAAAAAATTTCTTTAAACGTTTGACTTTTTATTATTGGGTTAATGAAATTTTTCATAAATGTGATGAATAGGGATGCGATTTCCATGCAAATGCATGTTTTTTGTCGATAGTCTTAGAACGACGTCGACCAATTATCTTTCCGAATCATTAAATTTGCGTTAAAATGGCATTGATTTGTTTTTGCATATTATTGCATATTTTGGAATAAAATGCATATTTTTGCATATTTAGGTTTTAAATGCATATATTTTACATATTTTGACATTTTTGAGTGATTTTTTTTTTTAATTTCCATATTATAAAAAACATTAAAAAAAACTTTTAAGTACATACACAAAAAACCGTCGAACAATTTTTTTAAAATTAATAAATAAATTATTTTGGAACTTTGCTTTAAATCAGTGCTGATCAAAATTGAAATGCTTGTGTATTGAGTATGAATATGAGACAAATTTTGAAATACAGTACAACAAAAAGTAAATGAAAAGATTTTTATAAAAATGTAATCGTAAAAATTGTTTTGGTTTAAAAAATCGGTTTAATACTTCAATACACAATTAATTTGCTATTTGGTAAAACAAAATATGTTTCCTTATATTTTAAAGGTAAAAAAAAACAAAACAAAATGCAGTATTTATCATACAAAATTTTCGTAATGGTACGAACATTTTTTTTACGCACTATTTTTTTAAATCAACCAAAGCATCCGCCAAGCAAATGCACTATTTGCCGTCTGAAAGACAACTGAATTAAAAGAGCATAAAAAAGTGATGGGTGGAGCCAAAAAGCAATTGCTCTATGAAATGATCAACACTGCTTTAAATACAAGGTTTTCAAGATTTCGATAATTGGTGAAAAATATTTTATCCAAAACTGTTACAACACGCAAAGAAAAAACATGGTTGTGGTAAACATATTCTAAGAGCAACATATTATGATAAGAATTATGATTGTAGTCACCATATTAAGATTATTGTTGAATCATATTATGACAAAATATACTCGTACTATTACATCATAATATTTTTCCCTTAATCATATTATTATTCTGTTAATCAAACTAAGTTAAGAAGTAATCAAATTATTGTCATGTTAATCATAATTAGCTAAGAAATTAATCATATTATTGTCATGTTAAGAAGTAATCATATTATCATCATGTTAATCATAATAAATTTAGAAGCAATCATATTATGATACAGCACCTTTCATAACTGTCATACAAATACAAAATAAATTAAAATATTTTTGAATGGTTTTTTTATTTTGTGGCTTTTTACAATTTTTCTTAATGTAAATCAAATAGCGGAGTTCAATATAAGGCTTGCAAAAGAGCAACTGAAAAATCTGTGGTTTTCATGGGCAACCGTGTTCCATTTTTTTCGATTTTAAGATGTTGATGCCATATTGCCTAATTTTGAACGCTCTTTACATTTTTTTGAAAAAAGATGGATCAATTCCGATTTTTTAACGTAATGACAAAGCTTAAAATGTGCAATACTTAGCCCATAGTTTGATCTAGAATGGTTTTTCGGCTTTCCTGAAAAATTTTTTTTAAGACATACACGGTTGCCCATGAAAACCACAGAAATATCGTAGCACTTTTATAAAATATAACGAAATCTCTGTGTGTTTTGTTGTTGGATTTTACAAAAAAACTATGATATTTAGCATTTGCACTATTACATCACTAATACTTGAATGAACTTCGCTAATATGTAAATTTTTTAATTTCTTTAAACTTATTGTTTTTATGGAATTTTATCTTTTAATTGTTTAACAGATCACAAATAAAAAAACGAAACAACTTCTTTAAAACTATTTTACAAATGGCGCTAACATAATATGATTAGAGTAAAAATAGTTTGATTGCATCTTTAACATACACACAAAAAAATAATCTAGGTAAGCTTACCAATGCTCGCATAGGTATTTTATTTTCATATAAAAACAAAAAACTAAGTTAAATTGCCTAAGATAATTGGTAAATTATAAAATAAGCTTTGCCTAAAATTTTTGATGATATTCCTAATTGAGTTAGGTATCTTCTTCGAATTTATTTTAATATAGTTTTATTTTATTGTCAGTTGAATTTTTTTTTTTTTTTTTTTTTTTTTTTTTTTTGTGAAAAAACGTTCAAATTAAAATAAAACTAAAAGAAATGAAATTAAAAGTATAATTAACATAAATGGTATGTATAAATAAACATTTCTTAATTTCAAAATAATGTACATTTGTATGTTAAATAAAAAATATGTTTATAGGAAATGGGCAAAGAATTTCAAAAGCCTAGACCGATGAACATCTTATTGTTAAGTATAGACCAGTGATAACCACTCCATAGACTCGCGAGCCAATCAATAATCGTATTTTTTACACAGACACGGTCGGCCATTCACATGTTTATTACAACTTTGTTCGTTTCAAAACATCAGACTATCATCAGTCTCTGCGACCGCACACAAGCACATAATATCTTTGTGTGCGTGCGTTCGGGGCTTTCTCAGTTCGGGGCTTGGTTATCACTGGTATAGACTCATCAATGTAGAGGTTGTCTCATGTCAGAACATGGTTGTTAATGCAAATGTTTTAACACCGCTTTTATAACATAATGCTATAACAGCAAATCAACAGCAAAAAAGTTGACCAAGATTTGGTATTCATTTCTGAGGGTATTTTAATACTTAAATACACCGACATTTGGATGAAAAGTAACGCGAAACTTTGATCAACAGCAATATGTTGGAGGGTGCACGTGAGAAAAAAAAAAATGGAAATGGCTAAGTAGGTAGATATTGCATATTCTTTTCCAGTATTTGTATTAAAGAAATTATTTTATTTTCAGATTTTAAAAGCCCAACAAGAAAGCTTTAAATTAAAACGGAAAACAAACTAAAAATAATGTATTTTCTAATAGTTATTAAAAATATGTATAAACTTAGATTTAGAAATCCAATGACAACTATTTAGAAAGTTTCAGTAGATTATTTAGTTAATTCTTGAAAATTAAAATGTTACGTAACGTGTAAAAGTTTATCATTAAATTTATATCTTTGTAAAAATTATATATTTCTTAATAAAATGTTGTAAAGAAATGAAGAAGGTAGTTAATTTAAATTAACAAAAAAAAAAAAAGTAGTAAATTTACCTAAAAGCTATGTTCTTGTACAAAATTGAACTTTGATAATTTTCCAAAAATAAATATATAAAATAACTTTGCTATTATTGGTGAATTTTCAAAGTTTTTAAGTTATTTTAACAAAACTTATAGATAATTTTTCGAACATGGAAATTACCTAAGTTAATAGTCATATTACCTAAGAAACTTTGATACTGCCATGCTACCCTTGCGCTTAGATAATTTTATACCATATTTTTAGGTAATTTTACCTATGAATTTTTTTGTGTGTAATATGATAAATGTATAGAAAGTTATCATGTTATGGCTATTAAATATCATGATATGGTTGCGAGAAATATAATATGTTTAGAAAGTTATCATAATAAAGTTGTTAGAAAAATAATTATTTTTCGGTCAACAATACTCAAATTCATAATTGCGATAAACATTGATATGTTTACAGTAACTATAATATTGTTGATATTAAATAAAAATAAAAATTTTTTGTGTACGACAACAATATATTGTTACATTAAACATAGTGTTGTTGCCGTAACCATGCCTAACCATATTTTTTCTCTGCGTGAAGTTACTTGCTTGGCACATGGGTTATACTGCGTTGCAGAGGAAATTAGAAGCCAATTCGATAATATTGCAATTTTTAATGAAATGTTTCCCTTGATTCCCCTCTTACCAGAGTCAGTAGTATCAGGATGGGTCCTGGCTAGATGCTTCAGAATTATAATTTTATCTAAAAAACTTTGAGTAATTTAAGAATGTTAGAAAAGCTTGTTGATACCGTTGATTATCCAATTAAAAAAATTAAAAGAAATATTAAATTAAGATAACATCAGAAGTCACTTAGTCAATTAAGTTCACTTAATGCTCAAGTCAAATTAATTGATATTGCAGAAAGTAAAATTGACAATGTGGAAGGAAGAATAGCCCGACAATTTAAAAAAAAACCGACACGTTTTGTAAAAATTATAAAGGATTTCAAAATATATAAATTTCAAATATTATTGATCCGATCTGGTATCAAAGTGCGATCTAACAATAATAAAATGCATTGGCATTCTTTAAGTACAAGAGGAAGTTTTACTCTTAATAAAAAAAGTACTTATTTATTCTAGCAAACAAAAATATAAACTAGTAATTTAAGTTTTTAAAGATATTTGAATAACAAAAGACTGAATTTTTTATACTTTTGCTTTAAGTAAAACTAAAAAACAATTTTTTATGAAAATTTTTAAGTTTTTGGTGCATATTTTGGATTTTTTAGTGCATATTTTCGAATTTTTAAGGCATGAATACCAGGGAAACCAGAAATTGCATGTTTTTCCTTGTGCGACTAAATAAGGCAGAAACAATATATTTATCCGTTTTAGAGCTTTTTATGAATTTTGGAATCGATTTGTTAGTGCATATTTTTGCATATTTTACCATTTGCAGCATATTTTAGTTAAAGGAGCCCTTTTGCAGCATTTTTTAGATTTATAGCGCATATTTTGCCTTTTTAATGCATATTTTCATACATACTCAATATTTTTAGATGCCTACAATAGCTTTCGCAGCAAATAAATTTTTTTCGAAAATCTGTTACTTTAATTTCGACATCTACATTTAATTTTTTCTCTTAAATTGTAAGACAGGTTGTCATTAACAATAAATGTTATGCGATTTGTATCTAGACCAATCTTTTAGTATTCCGATTGACTCAGAATCACTTTTCAAAGTGATCTAACGATTTCCATCCATCCGCCTGGCTGGTTGTCTGTCCATGTTAGCCTTGTGCACAGAGTACAAGTTCTAATTTTGTAGATAATTTGATCAAATATGGACCAAGTCTATGCAAATGGTGAGAATTGGTCTTTAATTTCACATCCAAATTAGACTCTTTGTGTCCGCAAGCTATCTAATTAGGATGGTATTTAAATTAAATTCGTGCCAAAAATATTTTACTTCAAATTAAATTATTTTCGAATCGGTTCACATTTGCTCAAATGTTAACATTTGTTAACAATTTAGCGACCGTTCCTAAAATCCCTTTAAGACAAAAACCCATATGGATGTTAATATCTAAATATCTAAATAATATTCGGCGCAAACATCTCTTATATGAATTTTAACCTTTTTTTTGGTTTTTTTTTAAGATTTTGTTATTAAATTGTTGAATATTGTGTCTTCAAATGAGTAATTTTAATATTAAGGGCCTATTTTTAACATTTTTCAGGGCATATTTTCCAGTTTTTACTGCATATTTAATGCCCATAAAACGTGTTTTTTAGAGCATATTTCTGGTTTACCTGGTGATGACAAATAGCCACAGTCTTAATAAAATGATCTGACATTAAAATAATGCATAATTTTCATCGATTTTATAAAACATTTCATTAACGGGGGGCGAATATAGCATTCTTCATTAATCCAATAAAGCGTTACATAAGTAGACTTTTAATGTAGTGTTTTTGTGGAATAATGCCAAAATCCATTGGATCTACGAAGAAAATTCTTTCAGTGTATGTGTTCGAACTTGGACAATTTTTCTTCTACCGTTCTCCATATAAAAAGAAATTTGTTTTGTGTCATGCCCAACTATAAAGTCCACCCAAATTTTGTCGGATATTGTGCGTTAATAATCAAGAAACTTGTGCCAAATTTAAAAGCTTACACTCATGCCCTTTTCCAGATATACAGAAAAATAAAATAAAAAACAACGACAATGAATTAAGGGTAAAACTAGAGGTATTCGTTGTTTTAACGCATATCGGTGTTTCTGGGGTCTTCGGAAAACCAATTCAAATATACTGTCCGTGAAGGGCATAGTTAAATCAACTTCGCTATTCATAAGGGCCCAGACAATTTATGCTTTAGGGTCTTAGATAAATATTGAAGAAATAACAAACGGAATGTTAATCTTACATGTACATTTTCTTCTTTGGCGAAGGGTATTATTAGCCATCTAGAGGAAGTCTACAAAAATATTGTATTTTTTGAAAAGTTTTTCAAAAATGCTAAAATACATTTTTATTCATAGAAAATATTTTTTAATTTTATTGTGCACTTATTGTTATACTTTTACCCATTGCATGTTTGTTTATTTTGTCTGTCTAATTTCATCTTAAAAGAAATTTGTTTAATATATTTACAAGTTTTTAGTATTCTCATCCTTAAAGTTTGCACGAAATTTTTTTATCATCACAATACAAGTACGAAAGCAAACATTTTAAGCTAAAAGTTGTCTTGCTCTAGGTTTTCTCATAAATGTAGTTTTCTAGTAAATGTACTAGAAATTTCAGGAGTAGAACAAAATGGTAGCAAGACTTAAAGTAAAAGTGAAAAGTTAAATTTTTATGAACATGTGCACTTATTTAATTTATATGCCAACATGAACTTTTAACACAAGAAAAAATTTACATGTTATACATTTCTATGGAAAATTTTTACACTTTCGCTTGAAAAAGGAAAAAACACATATGAAAGCATGTACACAGATTCATTCATGTCTCTGGAAATAGTTTGAACAAATATTTTGCTTGAGGAGGAAAAACTGTAGAAACGTTTGCAAAAGTGACAAAAATGTCACAAACTATTTGCTGGTAAAGATTGAGAAAAGAACACATAAAGCCATAAGAAAAATATATATTTCAATAAATTATGTTTGTGTTAAAGTTGCGATATTTAGAAAGGGAAAAAATATATAAAAGAAATATAATTTTTCAAAGAAATTTACAAAAAACTTTGTATCAAAGGAAACTATATAAGAGAATTAATTTAAGAATTTAAAAAAGGAATTGTGCTTAAAACACGTTCATTTTATTTTTTAGGAAATTTAGCAAAAATTTGCTAATTATAAGATATTTTGCAATAGTTTGCTTTTTATAGGAAATGTTGCAAAAATTTGCTTTTTATAGGAAGTCTTGCACAAACTTGCTTTTTATAGCTTTTTATAGGAGATCATGCTAAAATTTGCTTATTATAGAAAATAAAATTTTTAAAAATTTGCTTTTTTTAGAAAATTTAGCTTACATTTGCTTTTTATAGGAAATATTGCAAAAATTTGCTTTTTATAGGAAATCTTGCATACATTTAATTTTTATAGAAAATATTGCCTGAATGTGATTTTTATAGAAAATATTGCCTAAAAGTGATTTTTATAGAAAATATTGCCTAAATTTGCTTTTTATAGGAAATTTTAAAAATATTGGCTTTTTATAGGAAATTTTGCCAAAATTAGCTTTTTATAGGCAATTTTGCATAAATTTGATTTTTATAGGAAATTTTGCATATATTTGATTTTTATAGAAAATATTGCCTAAATGTGATTTTTATAGAATATATTGCCTAAATATGATTTTTATAGAAAATATTGCCTAAATTTGCTTTTTATAGGACATTTTAAAAAAATTCGCTTTTTATAGGAAATTTTGCAAAAATTTGATTTTTATGGAAAATATTGCCTTAATTTGCTTTTTATAGGAAATTTTTAAAAAAATCGCTTTTTATAGGAAATTTTGCATATATTTGATTTTTATAGAATATATTGCCTAAATGTGATTTTTATAGAAAATATTGCTTTAATTTGCTTTTAATAGGAAATGTTGCAAAAATTCGCTTTTTATAGAAAATTTTGCATAAATATGATTTTATAGGAAATTTTGCATAAATTGGATTTTTATAGGAAATTTTGCATATATTTGATTTTTATAGAAAATATTGCCTAAATGTTATTTTTATAGAATATATGTATTGCCCAAATATGATTTTTATAGAAAATATTGCCTAAATTTGCTTTTTATAGGACTTTTTAAAAAAATTCGCTTTTTATAGGAAATTTTGCCTAAATGTGATTTTTATAGAAAATATTGCCTTAATTTGCTTTTTATAGGAAATTTTTAAAAAATTCGCTTTTAATAGGATATTTTGCATATATTTGATTTTTATAGAAAATATTGCCTAAATGTGATTTTTATAGAAAATATTGCCTTAATTTGCTTTTTATAGGATATTCTTAAAAAATTCGCTTTTTATGGAAAATTTTGCATAAATTTGATTTTTATGGGAAATTTTGCATAAATTTGATTTTTATAGAATATACTGCCTAAATGTGACTTTTATAGAATATATTGCCTAAATATGACTTTTATAGAAAATATTGCCTAAATTTGCTTTTTATAGGAAATCTTGCATACATTTCATTTTTATAGAAAATATTGCCTGAATGTGATTTTTATAGAAAATATTACCTAAATGTGATTTTTATAGAAAATATTGCCTAAATTTGCTTTTTATAGGAAATTTTTAAAAAATTCGCTTTTTATAGGAAATTTTGCAAAAATTTGCTTTTTATAGGAAATCTTGCATACATTTAATTTTTATAGAAAATATTTCCTGAATGTGATTTTTATAGAAAATATTACATAAATGTGATTTTTATAGAAAATATTACATAAATGTGATTTTTATAGAAAATATTACATAAATGTGATTTTTATAGAAAATATTACATAAATGTGATTTTTATAGAAAATATTGCCTAAATTTGCATTGTATAGAAAACGTTTAAAAAATTGGCTTTTTATAGGAAATTTTGCAAAAATTTTCTTTTATAGAAAAGTTTGCATAAATTAGATTTTTATAGGAAATTTTGCATAAATTTGATTTTTATAGAAAATATTGCTTAAATGCAATTTTTATAGAAAATATTGCCTAAATATAATTTTTATAGAAAATATTGCCTGAATTTGCTTTTTTATAGGAAATTTTGCAAACATTTGCTTTTAATAGGAAATGTTGCAAAAATTTGCTGTTTATAGGAAATTTTGCCAAAATTAGCTTTTTATAGGATATTTTGCAAAAATATCCAAAATTTAATAAAGGAATGACATTTTTCTAAAATATGCGAAAACTTACCCAACAGGGGAAATTATAAATTTTTTCTTTTACGTTAAGCACAAAAATACCGTTAATTGAGCAGTTTCTAGTTTGAGCAATAAAAGGGATTTACTAATTTTAACTTGATGTTAAATGCGTTCTTAGACGGATGATTAATATTTTTTACACCACAAAAAATAAATCATACGCCCGGAAACACCAAACTATCAATTCAGTTAATTTCTTATGTATACATATTATTCTATGCAATTATTTAAATTATTTATTACTAACTGACGTTGATTTTCATTTGGTTTTTCCAAAATAAATCGATTTTAGTAAAAACCCAGGCAGACGCAAATAGTGAGTGAGAAAAGGGGCGGACAGACAGACTAAATTTACGAACAAACATTGTATTGAGTGGAAATGTGGCTAAAAATACATGTACTTAAAAATAGTTTTTAATGCCATGGGAATAAAGTCTAGAAATAAGTTTCATTAAAGTTTAATAATGATGGAATTAAATATAATTTAAGTACAGCAAGTAGTTATATATGAAATTGCTATTACTTATTTTCAATAGCAGTCAACTTTTCTTGTTCGGATTTTTCAATAGATTTTTGGATTCGCTTTATACATTATGTGTGAGCATAAGAATTTTTGACTGAAAATAATACTTGGCGCACTGATGTATGTTAGTCTGTTAGTTTTAAATTTCGAACATAAAATTGAGTTTGCTACGTAAAAGTACAATCTACTTTTTTCGCGAGCATATTATTTTAGAAGTTTTGTTCATAGTTTGCGACCTAGAGCAACAAAGTTCTATTTGCACCCAAAGTGTATGTAAGATAACACCTTGTTGTCCTAAGAAAGCGAGCTATTATTCTTTCTTTATTCTTTGAATACTTCTTTTGTGTTTTCCGTTTTATTTTAATTTAAAAACAACCAGCCTCACCGTAATCAAGATTTAATTTAAACGCCACTATTTTAAAACATACATGGTAATGCATATCGCCTGTTCTCACATGTGACTTTGTGTCAACTGTTCTCACACGTTGTCACCTGCTCGTAGACTACATGCCAAGTCTTTTGAAGTGGAATACCCAAACAGCAAATCATGCTATAAGACCAACATGTCGTAGGCCGAGCATATTGTAGCCCCGAACCGAACCTGCCGATGAACTAATTCTCGTGCCTGGAGTCTAAGATCCGTTTAATACGGAATCCATAAAACTAAAAAATCCATCATAATGAGCTGTGCCAGTTTTGTCTACACTTAAATGAAGTAAACCATCTCGCATCCGATCGTGTTAGAGCCCTAAGCTCCTCTCGGGAGTAAAAGCAATGCTGTTTTAGTTGGCTTCAGTGATATCATATATGTGTCAGTTACAGGTAGATGAAAAAATCGATTTTTACCTTTTTGGGGATTCTTAAAATAGACAATACGCTCTTTCTAATGCAGCAAACTGTTTTCTATCTGCATTACTTTTGTCATAAGTAAGCTTTAAAATACACTTTTGATTAAAAAAACTTCAAAATCGTTTTTCTCCAAAACTCATTTTTTCCCCAAAGGTGGTACCTTTTAACTGAAACTGCCACATATCTAATTTCCTTTCTAGCCACCAAATGAAGATAAAATGCTTATCTGGCGTTTTGGAAGATTTTTTCTATTTTGCCTTCATCATCATTTGTTAAAATATATTTTATATGTATTTTTAGTTATAGCATATTGTACAAACTCCAGTCTATTCAATGTTTTCTTACATTAAAAATGAATTAAGCTTAAACAATAATCTTTATTTCCAGTACCTTTAATAGTCTACCTTAATTGAGAGTTGGATAGTTTGTTTTTATTTGTTTATGCATTCAACCATTTTATCATGTTTTATTCGTTGGCGTTTAAACAGAACTTACAATAAAAAGCTCAATATAACAATATGCGCCAAGAAGTATGCTCCAAATTTGCGAGCATCATTATTTTCGTGTTATTGCACAGTAGTACAAAAAATTTTTTTTTTTAGGCCAAAATGTCATTTTTATGGCGAGAAAAAGAAAAACTTAAAAGCGACAAAAACTTTTATTTACTGTTAATTAGCCGAGCAACAAACATTGAACATTTAATTAATTTTTCAAGAATCAAGTACTTGTGACAAGGCGAATTCATCTAAACGGTGGTGGCGATAGACATCATTGTACATATTTTATTTGTTGCTTTCGTTGGTCAATATGTCAAAAAGAAAAGCAGCTTTTGATATTCCTCCCTCCAAATAAGAAAAAAAATTAACTCAGCTTTGCTTTCAACGCCGCACAGACAGGTATTTGACCCTAAAAGTCGCTCAAAAGTATTTTTTTTCATTTCAAATTTTATATTAGTATTTGATTGGAATTAAAGGTAGGTTAGGGTGTTTCAGTGTAGAAAAAGGCAAAAAACATTATATTAAATCTTATTTATTCGTAATTTTTTGCAGTATCATATTTATTTTCAATATTATTAGTACATATCCTTAATTTTAATACCACAGCACATGGCATCAAGTATTATTTTTAACCGGTATATTAAATTTTTGTCAATCCCAGTTATCTCTGCTGATCTTTCGTTTTCTTCAAAATAGCGGCGACCGGTATTCCCATCATTAGTGTTGCCTTAGGTATGTCCAACATAAACCCAGTTGGTTTCGAAAAAAATTACATTTTATTGAAATTCTTGATTAACCTAGTTTCCAAAGCCCATGTATTAAAAAAATCGCTAAAAATTTAGGGGTGGATTGGGGTGGCTGTTTTGTGCTTTTTAAATTTCTGGAGGATCTATTCTACAAAATATTACTAAATTTCAGAAATAGTTTCAGAAATTAACAGAAATAGTTTGAAACCTCTGTGAAATAAGAAGATGTGTGTGTTCTTTTTTTTTGCATTTGAAGAGCTAAACCATTAAGGGCAAAAAAAACTAGTTAATAATTAGAATCAATGTAAAAATTAAGTTTTAGATAAAGCACATACCTGATTGAACACAATCCATAATATGAACTAACACAAAATCTACTTTATCACCATAAAATGAATATTTGAAGACACTAAAGTTTTGAGCGTATCGAATAAATCATACGAACACGTTTTTCAAATGGTAACTTCCGACTGACTTTACACAGCGTTTACATTTGCCAGTACTGGCAAGACAGTAAGCATATACATATTAGTTGGCAAAACAATGCAAAAACAAAATAGCTGTAAAAGTGTTTATGTATTAGTGAAAAAGTTTGAATGAATTGCTACTGTCTTGCCAATACTGGCAAATGTAAACGCTATGTTATGCAGCTGGTGAAAGGTTGAACTGCGCCATGTTGGTTCTATTGTTTCGAGGGGTTACCTGACTTTTAAAAAATAACAGTAAAAAGGGTGTAGTGCCATTATAAAAAAAATGAATTTTGAGCGACTTTTAGGGCCAAATACCTGTCTGTGCGCCGCCGGAAAATCAAGGCTCGACTGTAATTTGCTTAAGTTGGCCTAAGCAATTGTGCGAATACATGTGATTCATGTGTGTCGAACCATATTGAACTTAAAAATACTTGTTGGTAAATTTTATGAAACTCGCATTTGCTTAAGCAAGGTACGAAACAGATCGCACTTTCCGTACGGAATAAAATATTTTTTGATTTTATTTATGTTATTTTAAATGTTATTTTTCATTTCATTTTTGACAGTAGCTTAAGCCAGCTAATGCATATTATAGTTGGGCCTTAATTCGCACAGACTGGCAGAGTATTTTAACTGTTTGGTAGAATAGTGTTAATGATTGTAAATAAAATGATTTAATCAATCTTTTTTTAATGGATAGTCAAGCTAAAGGTAGGGGCCTTAAGTAAACAATTCACAAGCTCCGGCGGTCGTGTAGCTTATCGTTAAAAAAAAAATACGATTTTTGTTAATTCACTTTGATTAAATTATTGAAAATGATTAACCAACAAAAACTTAAACTTTAAAAGTAAATTATTAAATTATAGTAATAACTCACTCTTTGTTTTTATTTATTTCTTCTTCTCTAATATTTGCCATTCACATTATTCGATACCATGAAAATTAACCAGATATGGGAGTTTCAATTTGAGTGGAAATAAGTAATAAGTATTAGTCGATACGAAATTTAAAAAAAAAAAATTTAAGAAAAACACAATTTGTGGTTTTTGTTATCACATTCTAAAAAGATTTTTAAAAATTTATCAAAAAATCCAATAGTTCCAGGCCTGTTACATATATTATACATATTTTCAATAATATTGTTACGAAAGTAACTTTAGTTAAGAATTAGATTAATTTATTAGTTATCTTGTATTGATTAGTTATTTAGTATTTGTTAGTTACATTATTAGTTTCAATTGTTATTGTATTAGTTTTGCACACTTCTAGTGTAAAAACCAATGTACAGATGTCATTTTAAAATTATTGTGCATAATTCTATTTAAACCCCAGTGTAAATACTAAAGGTCTGCATGACTACATTTAAAAGGCATATGAATACATTCATTTGTTTTTTAAGTAGGTAAAGTTAAGTACAACAAACGATTTAAGTACGCAGTGCTTTACATTTTATGTTAAAAAAACAAATGAATAAACACACAAGGCAAAAGAGAAAAGAAAACAACTGTATTTAAACAGAAACAAATACTACCACATTCAAATAAAACAGACATAATAAAATGTGTATAAGTTTCGAATATAATATTATTTGAATGTTTTACTCATAACATGAATACATTAATATTATTACTAGCAACTTTTGTTATGGAAATCGAAAACGTAAAACGCAAGAATTTTAAAGTCCTTTTTAATATACTTTTAATCCAATTTTTATAATTTTTGTTGCAAAATTCTGTTTGATAGAGATATATTTGTATTGAGAATAAACAAAAGTACTAATTTTACTATGTAGTATTTCTTGCACACAGGTAACTGTTACCATATACTTGTGTGTGTTTGCATTTTCAAATTGAGTAAATAAATATTCAAAGAAAAAGAGTAAATAGAATGTGTGCCTTTGTTGTGATAAAGTAAAACACAGACTACACTCTCTTTTATGTTTTAACTCTTAAACTCTGTAAACCAGTACTTAACTATTTAAATATTTGAATGAATATTGGAATGCTTGTGTGTAATAAACAAATGAATGTATTCTTGCAGCCCTTTAGTAAATACTAGAATGTTCGTTATTAAGTTTTCTTAATTTATTGTTACTCCTTAAAGTATGCCTTAGTTTATGATGCATAATAACCCAATCTTATTCAGCCATATAGTAAATGCACAAAGCTAATAACTATAGTTGCATAAGTTTAATTAACAAAATAGATGTTAGGGTTCGTTCGATCTAGAACCATCTAGACGTCAGAGCTTGAACGTTCTATGGTCATTTGCCCGTCTGGGCTAGAGTATAAATAGAATCGCAAGAGATGGCATAAGATTATTATAAGTTCATACTTTGTCAAGTTGATACGCTTCAAGCGGATGATATTATAAACATTGAAGTGTTTTGATAACAATAGTGTTTGTGAACAAAAGCTGTAAATGAGGTTGCTAACGAGGTTGTTAACGAATAAAAATTATTTGCGGATAACTAACTTACTGTTTATACAGTGCGCTCGCGGTAACGTGAACTAATTAAAACCTAGGGAGTTCATGTTAGCGAAATTGTTCACGTTAGCGATTGTCGAATTTCATAAAAAATATGTCTGTTTTACACGCTTGAACGTGAAATTTTTTCTGATTATTTCCATTACTAAAATATAAAAATAAAATTATTAATTAGAATTCATTACAAACCAAAATGAGATCACGAGAATATATCTATTGAATTAAAATTACTTTGCAAATAAAATTACTTATAACATTTAGGCATTAAAAAAATCGGTTATCTTTTTCTGCTGCTTTTTCTTTTCTAATAAGTAGTTGAAATACTGCTTTCTCCCTTAAGCGTCCAACTACACTCTTTTCACTTTGATCCACTATTGCATCTTCTGCCCATTGCAATGCATTGTTAAAAATTTAAATTGCCTCACTTGCAGCAATTTTTTTTAACAGGATCATCGGGAATGCAAACTTTATAGGGTGTAGGAACAATATTGTAGAAATTACAAACGGAATGACAAAGTTATTAATAAACTTTTACCTTCGGTGAAGGGTACAAAAAATTGTTCACGTTATAGAGCTTTCTGAGTTTGTTCACGTTACAGAGTAGTCAATGTGTTCAAGTTACCGCGAGTGCACTGTATATCAATTTTCTTAATGAAAATGTTTATTCAGGGGTGTCATAGAATCCAAGTCGGTTTTGGTCATTGTCGGTTTTGCAAACCAATATTGGTTTCATTTGGTGTCATGAAAACAAGTCGGATTTGTTATTTTCGAATACAAATAAAACCGATATTCGAATCAGCTGTTTAATGTTTTGGCTCATGTGTTTACAGCGTTAAATGCAATTTTTGTTTTAACAATTTTGTATATTATGAGTTTTGCGCTAAAATATTGTAAAACCTGTGTTTTTATTGAAGGAAAATTATGGAAAAGAAAATAAGAAGTGGTAATACATACAGTAAACATATGAAATAAATGCCATCGTTGTATTACATATGTATGTACATACTTGCATTGCATTTGTTGTTTACATTTGTGTAATTTTATTGTTTTGTAAAAATATGTATGTAGGTATAAAGCGAATTATTAAAAATATAAACAAATTTGTTGTTTAACGTTATAAATAAGTAAAATAACCTCTGCTGTTGTTGCATATTTGGTGTTTGCAGAAAAAGTGAGAAGAAGACTTGCGAATTTGCAGCAGCCCGCTGCCGGAGAATACCGGAAACATACAAAAAAGTACTATTTTACCAAATTATCAATTTTATTTACTTCTATTTTCGGAAAAAACCTAACTTTTGAAAAAAAATAAAATAAAAAATTATGCTTTTAACAACTTTATTTATTTCCAATAAAAAAAATAAGAGCTGTAAGCTGCTTGGTTTATTTTCAATAAAAAACCGATAACATTGGTTTCTGTGACACCTAAAACCGACACAAATTTTAGTTCGAACAAAAAACCGACAACATTGGATTTCATGACACCAACGTATTTTTTTTTGTCGGTTTCAAATCCAATACCAATAAGATCGGTTTCTATGACACCCCTGATTATAAGTGATGCCAGACGGAAAATTTATTCATTTAGTAGCACTGTATATATATAAACTTTTTGTTTTTTAAATGAAAAATATCAACAATTATTGTGTATTTTTAACTATATTTGCACATTGTTTATTTAATTTTACTTCTGTTGTCATATGAATGTGCCACATCGAAATAAAAACGTAAAACGGCTAAAAGTGTGGCAATGCTTAAAATCTTATTTGCAAATAGTGTCGTTAATCAGGAATTGTTTTCATGAGTTAGCTATTCGCAAATAAAAATTTAATCCACTGTTTATGCGGCAATATTCTCAACTTGCAATATCTTTATTTGCGAATAAGTGGTGCGAATAAACGTAGTATAAGTTCTTAATCAATAATTGTTATACATTAAAGTGTTGTATTTATTTAGTTTTATTTGAATTGCAATCAGCGAACTCGAAACGGTTTATTATAAAGGAAATGAACCAAAACTTTATTGAAAGGCAGTAACGTAACAATATTTTTACAGGGTAAAAAAATGGGTGCCCAGCTTGTTAAAATTTGCAACTGCAACAAAATATTAACCATATTTAATATATATCATTTTGACCAGAAAAATTGGTTTTTGGACCAATGTACATTGTAATAAAAGCTGTTTTTACAATAGTAAGGGAGATATCCTTGTGGTTGAATATATTACCATGACTTCATCCTGTTTCTTATTGTTTATCCCAGAGTAAAAAGGGGAAAAGAAAACAAGAAATTGTTCACTGTCATTATTGTCGCAGTAATAAAACAGAATACACTTCCTTGCCACAGTCGTCTGTTGATTTTTTTTTTTTTTTGTTCGTCAAATATCTGTTCTTTATATTTCTTTTACTTTGATGCTTCTTAAGGTTAACTATTAGTTTTAAAATAATGCAATAAAACTATATATAAAATTCTTAATAATTCTTTTACAATTTACGTTAGAATTAAAAATGTTTCAATTTTATAACCGTCTATACCCAACTTGTGGCGGAATGTGGTAGAAAGCAGGACGTATAATAGATTAAGTCATCATTTATAACTTAAAAATGCGGAAATCTCTATATCGATGGCTTAATTAAAACAACACTTAGTAAGATTTTTGGTTTGTTTAAAGGGGAGAAAAAAAAACTCAATAAAATCCGTAAAATTTTAGATTGAAAACAAGTTTTAAAATGATTAGAGTTTTTCACCCTCTGTATTAACTGTACAACTCTCCTTAACTTAAAGCCAGTTTACACTATCTCACAAGTCTTACGTATTCCATAAAACTTTGGGAGATAGAAATCTAATGAGTTTTGTTGCGACTGTCAAAAACTCTAATTTAACATGACAGTTTGGGTTCACACCATCACAGAAAGTATAAACACTCACACATGAAATAAAATGCAACCCTGATCCAATGAAAAGTATTATTGTTTAGAATTTTTTAAAAAACGACGAAGTAGTATGGGATGTCAAACTTTTTTCATAATACTTGTCATTTTCGTAACACATTGCATTCACACTATCGCACTTTGTCATATTACTTTATTTTTTGACATGTATTAATACAAAGTATAAAAGTGTAATCTAGCCTTCAATTCGATTTTATACTACAAAGTATGAGAGACAGATATAGTTTCTTCAACTGTTTTATTCTGGGTTATTTAACAAACGTATTTACTGCAGCTATTTGTTGGGGTTTTCAACCACAGCGTAGTATATTTAAGTTTAATACATTTTGTTGTTGCAGTGTTGTAAATCTTAGTACTTAAACTAAATTAATAAGATTCACAAGGTCTACAAGGGACTTTACTATCAAGGGTGAAAACCGCGTTAGATTAGTTTGGCATTTGTCTGCAAGAATTAACAAATAAAAGGTGTAACAAAAATATTTACTTACGCCTTTTTTATATTAAGCCATCGATATGCAGATGGCATATATTTAACACATGGTTGGTGTCTTTAATAACTTTTAACCTTCTATGACATTTGGAGGGTAAACATCTGCTATTTATCATTGAGCAAAATTGTGTTAATAACGAAATTTTTTGAAAATGACAAATTTGATGCCATCAAAGCATTATTTTGCTTAACTTTTTTTAATTTAGAAAAAATTAACAGCTAAAGCAATCGATTTCTCTCTAAAGCTTATTATTAAATTTTTGATAAATTGTTTTTGTTTTACATGTAGTTGTGTAAAAGAAAGATTTGTTTCGCTTTTAGTGAAATAGGCAGTTGATTATTTTGATTCTCAAGATTATACAATTGTAATTAATAATACACAGGATCAGGGCTGCCAGATAAATTTTTGAGTAAATCGTCAATTTCCTGGGAAAAAATAAGAAAATCGTCTTTCACGTTTCGAAAAATTAGTGTTTTTTGACAATGTTTTGTAACACGACTGAGATTCTTCCAAAGCACAGCGAAAGACGCTACTTCAATCGTTGTGGGAATCGTTTAAAGGCCTAACCATAATGTGCTTAAGTTGGATTATGGATATGAAGCAAACCATATTGAACTTACGGAATATTTTTGTTAAGCTTTATGAAACTGTTATTTGCATAAGCAAAGTGCGAAATCGCACATTCCGTACGGAATCAAATGTTTTTTGATTTTGTTATAGTTTTTTTTTAAATACATTTGAGAGACTTTTTGGTAATTTTTGACAGTATGTTAAGCACGACAATGCATATTATGGTTGAGCCTTAAGACGTGGGTAAAGATTATCTTTCGAGTCTTTCATGTCAAGAATCGTATGAGACTCATCCCAGTAAAAAATGGAGCTTCCAACGAAGCAGGTTTGTAAGGGAGAAACATAAGAGTTGCGCTTACCATTGCGCATACGGAAGACATGAATTTTATATGGCGAGTTCCCACTTTGAAGCAATACATTTTTGACACATGAAGCGCATTATTCAGCGCATAAAAAAATGTTGGATGTAACGATCAGCTTTACACACTGAATGTTTTGATATAGTTATTTTTTAGTATTCTCCCTTACAAACCTGCTTCTTAGTAAGGGAATGCCGTAGCACCTGAAATGTTATTTTTTTTTTATAAAAGTTGTTGAGAGTTTTTTCACTTACTTTACTGCATTTCTGTATGTCTTATTGCGTAGCGCATATTTCTGCGCTTATTTTGTTAAATGTACCATTAGTGCTTCGCAATATGATAAAAATTTTTATTGGGATGTAGCTACAACTCGTGAAATGTTCGCCGTATAATTATTGAAAAATTATTTATACAGAGAGTCGTAAAAGATTCATTCGATGATGGTTTGACGAAAGATAAACAAAGTGTTACATTGTTGTTTTTGTACTCTGAAAATAATCATTTCAAGATTTTCTTAAAACTTGCATATTACAGCCGTACCTAAACAAAAGCAGCACGCGTTTTCTAGTTTTTGAATAGAGCGGCCTCAACGATTTGCAATTGGAATTTGGATTTTGACAGCTTGCTTAATAGTGAAGTTTGCAGCTATCGTTAATTATTAATGGCAATTTAGCTATTTTTTGGTCAATCTAACGTTATTATTTCTATTTTTATTAATAATTTGTTGGTTTTATTAAACAATAAAGCTATCACTTCTGTTCGTGACACAACGTTGACACTCTTGCTTAGGTATGGCATATCAGCGTAAAAGCTAAGCGAAAGAAAACGTTCCACCTTCCGCTTATTGTTAAGGTTCGGCTGTTAAGCATTCCAATATTAAAAAACGAACGTGTAAGAAAATTTAATGCTTTATTCAGACTTAGGAGACTAATAAAAATTGTCACTTTTTAGAAAAAAATCAGCAAATCGTCACTTTGGTAATTTCGGAACAAGAAATCATCAAAATGACGATAAATCGTCAAATCTGGCAGCCCTGCACAGGATACTTTTTACATTTTTTCTACGGGGGTTTTAACACGATTAAAAAATTAACTATATTTTGTTGAATTTAATAAAAAAGGTAGTTGAAACGAAGAAAAATTTTTATATATGAATATTATTTTTCGTTATTTTGACAATTTTTTTTATTTTATTTAACTTTATTTTCATCCAATTAACGCCGTGCTTAATAACGATTGATATTATTCAAATTGACATATTTTCTTCAAATTGATTATTTTACTAAAATTTTAAATTTGACCAAAAAATGTGTATTAAACAGAAGGAAAATTTTGTTAGTTGTTGTTTTTGGTTCAGTGCGTTCATCAAAATGCAATGAAATTGGGTACCACACGCGCTGAAGCTAAGAGTACTGTACATGCAAACTGGATCAAATACGATGACATAAACCTCAACAAATCGAAAGTAATAGATATATCACTACCCTAGAACAACAAGGATCTATCGAACATGTAGTTAAGATGCAAATAGAACCTTGTTATCCTAAAGGCTGAAGCACATAACACGCGGTAGTGCGCGCGCGCTCTGTCGACTTTTGTCAAAAAAAGATAAACTAGTATATTTTCATAGAACAAGCTACATGCAAAATATTTTGACGCGCTTGCGCTAGAAAGTTGGTTAACTTTGAACTTTTTAACGCGTTGTTAAAAAGTTCAAGCTGACAATAAAGAGAATAATTAAACAAATTTGTGAATCATGAAAGAAAAACTTATTGAAGAGCTTAAAAAACATACAATATTTATATAAAAAGAATAAATTCAATAAAATAACAAAATCTTCATATACTTTTGAACCGGTTTTTAATGCACAAATAAGAAAACAAATAAAAAACAGCTGACAGGAATGGCTTTTGTAACGCGTGTTGTGTAACTTGCAATTTTTTCCGCGCTAAAGTTTTAAAACGCACGATACTCGTCGACGAACTAACACGTGTTATGTACTTCCAACTTAAGGTTGCGATATGTATGCATGTGTATACGAAACAATAATCAGTGCAATTCATTGAATCTTTTCTGCAGCATGTGAAGCCTGGTCAAACCAAGCTGTAAGCCGCATTTCAATACTCTCATGGTAATGCTCTATATTTGGTTAGACCAAATGGGTTCAAAGTATCATAAGCAACTGAAATAAGGCCAAACGATCACAGGGGATCTGCATGGAATTCACTTAAATCATCTAAAGTAAGCGATAAAAGAAAACGCCAGGAATATAAGATAAGACATACAAACCGTATGTTCAATTATGACAACGGTTGGCCATATTTTGCAACACCAGTTTAAAACTAATTAAAAGAAAGTGATTGGAGAGTTCGACTGCACTCGGCTTATTGTTCAGACCTTGCCCCCCTCCGAATGCTATTTGTTTCGTTTATGTCTAGTCTATGTCTAATCCACGTCTAGTCTATGCCGCGGCAATCGTTAAAAATACCTTTTTTAAATTTATTAATATATTGAAGCAGTTTATTATTTATGCAATATTTAGCTTTTTGTTATTTTAATTTATGATTCTTTTTCTCTTAGAACAAATTTAATGCTTTATTAGTGCAAAAGTGTATAACAAAGTATAAAACAATTCTTACTTGGCCATACAAAAACTTTTTCATTGAAAACAGGTAGAAAAATACTAAATAGAGAAATTGAGTTGGGAAAATTAAATTGAATTTTGTGTGTTAAAAGAAATTTAATTTGCTTTACTCTTTATTGATTTTTTTACATTTTCTCCCTGTTAATTTTCTACACAAAGCTTTAAGTAGTAGGAAGTGGCCCATGGCGACGATGTTCATGGTTAAGGGGGTGATGGCAGACAGATTTTTTTCTACCTGAATTTAAAAATATTTCTATTTTTAACAAAGGAAAAACATGCTTCCTCGTTTCTGAATTTACTTTAACGATCTAAAAGAATAAAATATAAATATTGTAACAAATTGTAAACGCTGGTAATTTGATTTAAGATAAAATTGTTACATTTAACTTTTCTGTTGCCTTCGAAAGGAAATTTTAGACTGGCATTCAATAAGCGAACAATACAAGTGTATATTTCTTCTGTATATTTCGAGGGAAAGAATTGCTTTCAAAAATATATATAATAAATAGTTCCATTAGCATTTAAAATGTTTATGTAATTGATTGATACTTAATGTTTAACAATATAAAATAGGATAATAAAGTGTTATATCGAAAAAAAAACAAAAATAATTTAGATTGAATATCAAGTTTTCAAAAACTGAATGTTGAAATCAAAAAGCAACGAATTATTTACTTCAATCTTGCTGCTGATATTTTTTTTTAGCTTTATAATCTTTGTTTCTGTTTTGTTTCTGCTTTTGACATTGTGCAATGATTTTACAAAAAAAAGTGCGTGTAACGGGTGGGCCGATGTTGAATGTGAGCCATACCTAAACGTCAAGTTTTTTTCTGCATTTCATTTGACATTTCTCAATTTCAGACTAACTCAATTTGAACCATGGAAAGATACACAATCGAGCAACGCGTTAAAGTTATTCAGGCTCATTATGAAAATGGGCATTCAAATCAAAATGCATATCGAGCACTTTGTGTTATTTTCGTTCAATTTAATCGTCCAAATGTGCGTACAATCCGAAAAATCGTGCAAAGATTTAAGCAAACCGGGTCTGTAGGAAATGTGAAAACACCAGTGCATGCTTGTGTAGCTCGTACTACATAAAGTATTGCTGCTGTTCGCGATAGTGTGGCTGAAGAGCCGTCCACCTCAACTCGTCGTCGTGCCCAACATTGGCACCTCTCACGCTCGTCGTTGATGAACATTGTGCATAAAGACTTGCATTAACATGCTAACAAGGGGCAATTGACTGAAGAACTAAAGCCTCTTGACCATTCCAAACGTCGTCAATGGTCGGAATGGAGGCAATAATGGGCAACAGTGGATGATAAATTTTTGAAGAAAATCATCTTCAGTGATGGGACACATTTTCACCTCAGTGGATTCGTCAATAAGCAGAATTGCCGCATTTGGGCGAATGATAATCCGAGAGTGATTGTCGGAAAACCAATGCACCAAATGCTGGCGGCATCACCGGGCCGTACTTTTTCCAATATGAAGTCAGTTACTATGAATGGTGTTCGCTATCGTAAGATGATAACGAACTTTTTATGGCCCGAATAGGAAGATACGGATGTGAACGATATGTGGTTTCACACAGCTAACGAAACAATGGCTGTTTTGCGCGACAAATTCAATGGCCGTGTTATCTCACGTGGTCGCGATGTCAATTGGCCGCCAAGATCATGCGATTTGACGCCGTTGGACTTCTTTCTTTGGGGTTAATCGAAAGAAAAGGTGTACGTCGATAAGCCGGCAACAATTCAAGAGCTAAAGGATGAGATAAATCGACATTTTAACTCCGAGGTCGCGGCGTTCAGTTGGCCGATATTTTGTTCCATACATCATTGAACCATACCAATATAATCATAATAAAAAGATATGACAAAAATTTCCTAAATAATTTGAGTTTTATTCAAAATCAACATCGGCCCTTAAAATTTAACTTTTTGTACGAGTTACACTTGTAATGATTACCTGTAATGAATCGGCCTTGCATGCGCACAGATTTAAATATTCATTTAAATTTTTTTCAACAAAATATTAAAATTTTATTTTAATTTAGTAAATAATATTTTATTATTAAAATATTTATTTAAAATCAAAACCGTTAATATTTACTAACACGATTGACATTATTGTTTATTTGTAGCATACTTTAAAGCAGTGTTCGAAAATAAACAGTACATTATTTAACGTTCGGCTCACACACCCAGGAACGATATCTATTTTTTTTTGTGATTGTGTAGACATACACAACCCTTAATACCGTTTGTAACTATTTTCAAGAAAGAACCGAACATTATATAATGACTAGACATAGTCTAGACATAGACTAGACATAGACTAGACATAAACTAGACATAGACTAGACATAGACTAGACATAGACAATACATAGACTAGACATAGACTAGACTTAGACTAGACATAGACTAGACATAGAATAGACATATACTAGACATAGATATAGACTAGACATAGACTAGACATAGACTAGACATAGACTAGACATAGACTAGACATAGACTAGACATAGACTAGACATAGACTAGACATAGACTAGACATAGACTAGACATAGACTAGACATAGACTAGACATAGACTAGACATAGACTAGACATAGACTAGACATAGACTAGACATAGACTAGACATAGACTAGACATAGACTAGACATAGACTAGACATAGACTAGACATAGACTAGACATAGACTAGACATAGACTAGACATAGACTAGACATAGACTAGACATAGACTAGACATAGACTAGACATAGACTAGACATAGACTAGACATAGACTAGACATAGACTAGGCATAGACTAGACATAGACTAGACATAGACTAGACATAGACTAGACATAGACTAGACATAGACTAGACATAGACTAGACATAGACTAGACATAGACTAGACATAGACTAGACATAGACTAGACATAGACTAGACATAGACTAGACATAGACTAGACATAGACTAGACATAGACTAGACATAGACTAGACATAGACTAGACATAGACTAGACATAGACTAGACATAGACTAGACATAGACTAGACATAGACTAGACATAGACTAGACATAGACTAGACATAGACTAGACATAGACTGATTTAATTTTTAATAATAACCTTTACTTACCTTGGTATTTTATCGTATGAATCCCAGGATGTTAAGCAATTATATGACGAGTAACGACTACCACTCGCCATATTACATAATAGATTATCCATTAGATGTTAATCGGTGTCAATGAATTTCTTCTTCTTCTTCTATACAATTTCAAATAAAAATTTACAAATAAAATCCCTACACTTCATAAAGTTATTCCTTCTTCTTCGAGATTCACTTGCCTTGATCATGAATTATTACACATTAAATTATTTTTGTAACGGTTAAGCTGAACACGTTATGTATGTTTAAAAACTGATTACAATTGTTATATACGCAAGTAGAAACATGAGCGAGCCTGCATTGTGTGGTTTTTACAGATACATTTTACTTTCTGGGAAACTTTATTTCGTAGAAAATTTTATCGTTGCAATTAAAAAATTGCTTTGTATTTCTAGATAGACATATTTAGGTGGAAATTAAATTGTATATTCACGCAAACGAACTTGGCCTTGTGTGTAAAAGAAAATGGCAATAGTAGTATCGCCCTGACATGCTCATTCGAATACCATTAAATTTCACATAAATTCAATCAGCGTTATTGCGAAATTAATTACATGGTGATACAAAAGTGAAAAAAATCGTAGGGTTTCTCATACAGCAATTTTGCTTTTATTACAAAATTATTTGTAATAAAAAGAGAAGACAAACTTAGGCCCGTTTTCACAACTTACCGATAGCTAAAAGTGGACTTTATCCGGCCTTATAAAAAGTGTTCCATTATTTAAACTTTACTTTAACCTCAAGTGAGCGATAAAGTAAACGAAGGTTCATCCTACCTCGTTGGTTAAAGTAAAGTTGTAATACTGGAATACTTTTTATACGGCCGATAAATCATACCTTTAGCTATCGGTAAGATGTGAAAACGGGCCTTAGGGTCTAATGAATTGTTTATAAAAACAAACAACACACAAACATTTTTAATAAAGTAACAGAAAACAACAACTGAACAAGGTTTTAACTCTGGGAAAGTGTCAAAAAACCTCTTTGGTTTTAACAATTCTACTTTTACAGAAGTTTTCAGCAAGTGCTAATAATAATTTTAAAATTTGAGTATCAATACTATCGACTTGCAGTTTAAATTTTCAGAAATTAAGGGTCTCCAACAAAACAGAATTGCTTCATTTAAAACCCTGCATATTTTGCTTTTAGCCCAGGGTTATCATATTAATTTTGTTTTAGCAAAAAAAAAAAATTATTAATGTGTAGAAATAAGTATTTAAGGTAAAACAACATGACAAGTTCATTAGTTAAATTATATTCAATAAAGCTAATGAAAAAGTTACTTTTTTGCTGGATGTGATAAAAATCAACATCAGGTTAATAAAACTAAACTAAAATGTAAGAAGGACTGAGTTAAATAACTGAAGGGCTTTTGCAATTTGCGTTTGCTTTTAATAGAATTTTAGCAACTTTAAGCTTTCAGGAACTTAACTTTATGTAAATTTATTTTACTTAAAGCGAGCACTGAAAATAATCCATGATACAAAAGTTTCTTTTAACCGGGTGAGTTCCAAAATATCAAAACAAAATGCAGTGATGAAGTTTTGGTACTGTTTCGCTACAAAGTAAAGTGCTGTTTTGTTTACTTTGTAAAAAAAAAGTGTCAACAAAGCATTAACAAAGTTATTGATGCACAGTTGCACAGCGATAACTGTTATTATACATTCAGGGACGTATAACATTGTCAATGTTTAGATGACTGCTTTTAGGAATGCATGACTTTGTTCGGTTGCATTGAGAATAAGAGTTCCCAGTTTTAACTTATACCCAGTTCTATTTTATATCCCCACTTTTCGATATTTCATTCCCAGATAACTATTTCCTATCCCCAAAAATTCCACAGTGTGTTATTATTAAAACTTATTTAATTTGTAATGGGTGATTTTTTAAGAGCTATAGGAAAGTTGAAAAAAGGTGGCATACTCTAAAAAGTACTTTATGGACACTATGACACTTTTAAAAGTTTGAAGAGTGTCATAATGCCGACAACATGCTTACAAACTCGAAAGCATAGCCGCCCTTCGGCCGGGCGCAAGGATTTTCTCCTCTTTGATAAATTCTCCGCTAACTAAAGCTTTATCCTCTATGGTATAACAGCAAAACCATGGACACTATGACACGGGACGTTATGACATGCCACCAAAAAAACACATAAAATTCAGAAAAATTCATGAAATCTTTATTTGAATCGATAGTACGGTCCATATAATTTAATGTTTGAAGATTATTTCATGCAAGTGTTGACCATGACTGCGCCTCAAATGGTCCATCCGCTTAGTCCAATTTTGGTATACTCTTTCATGAATAAATGCTTCAATGTTGTCTTCCAATGCGTCAATTGAAGCGGGCATGTGTGTATAGACATGAGCTTCAACATAGCCCCACAAAAAATAGTCTAAATGTGCTAAATCGCACGATCTAGGCGGCCAATTGACCGGTCCCAAAAGTGAAATAATTGTTCACCGAACTCGCCTCTCAATAAGTCCATTGTTAAGCGTGCTATGTGGCATGTGGCACCGTCTTGTTGAAACCACATGTCATGCAAAAAAAAGTTGAATATCATCTCACGGTAGCGCTCACCATTCACAGTTACGGTACGATTCGCATCGTCTTTGAAGAAGTACGGTCCAATGATGCGACCAGCCCAGGAACCGCACCAAACTGTGACTTTTTCTGGATGCATTGGTAGCTCTTGCATTGCTTCTGGCTGATCTTCACTCCAAAATCGATAATTCTGCTTATTAACGTACCCATTGAGCCTAAAATGAGCTGACCATAAAATGGAATAAGCGCGCGATGAACTTTCTCAACAAAGCAGGCATTTTGATAATAAAATTCAATAATTTGCAAGCGTTGTTCGTTTGTAAGACGATTCATGGTTAAATTATAGACCAAACTTAAGATGTTTGACAGTGAAGCAAAACACGAAACGTGCGTCAGTTGTTTAAACCAGTGTTGCCAAAAAGATAATAGCTAAAAAATCACCCGATACTTCGAGTTCTAAGTATCTACATACATATGTATATAAAAAGTTTAATGTAAAAGTACGCACAGGAGAAAAAAAAAAAGTATGTACCTAAAAATATTTATCATTTCAAAAGCATCAGAGTCTTATTCATCAGCCAAAGCAAATTGTTGTACATTTTGTTTGTGTTTAAAGGTGTAACGTTTAAAACATGGAACAAATTTGTCAAAATTAATTATGTAATTTTAACGTGTGTACTTATTTAGCTTCTAAATACTCATAATACGCTCTGTTGCGAATGTTAGTTGTTTCATTATTGTAAAGGCACGTTCCATACAAGCGTTAGTTGTTGGTACAAAAAGCAGGTTTCGAGCCATCAACGTCTTGGTATGAAAAAAATTTAGTCCATAAAAAAAATTAAATTTGCACCCCATTTCAGGTCCAAATCGGTCTTGCCATTCCACATTTCGTTCGCACTTATAATAGGTGTTATATTATCCCCAAAATTCCCCATACATTTTCAAGAAATTTTTAGCCCCGATTTCCAAAAATTTCCCTTTTGGGAAAAATTTTTCAAAAAATGAGATCGCAAGAGCAAGCGATGCGTCGCATCGCGACTTTTTGGAATTCACCCACTATCTTCGTTTTATTTGCAAAAGTTTTGCTTATAATACAAAAAGCGACGCCACTAGGTTGGGTAGGAATGAAAGTCAGTACTGAACTGACACACTTAGTCCTATTGATCCATTGTGATGCCATGGATTTCTACTAAATAGAACTCCCGCGGTAGAACAAACCCAAAATTTTAATGAAGTGCAGAATCTATGAAACTAGGGAATTTAGCTTCCTTTGAAGTAAAAAAATTGTTCGAAAAAAACTTCAACAAAACTGAGGGTATCTCGAACTTACAATATTTGACATAAGCTACTTTTCCATATTGGCACAGATATATTCTAGGCGCTATTATCAAGCATTTGCTTTAATTTATAAGATTTGGTAAGTCCCAATTCGCTGTAATACAATTTTTATAAAGAATTTGTCAAACATTACAGATCAGGGATCGTAAATAATATTTTATTTTTGAATTTTCAAAGGAAAAAAGCAACAGGAAAATATCGGAAGTCCAAGTCAGAGGACACTATTTTGATCATTCTCAGCCACATATTTAAATTTTCATACAACCATGAGCTTTTTAAATTCTTGATTTTTTTTTTGGCAGAAAAAATTGTTATTTTTTTAATTTTTTTTTTTTTTGACAGAAATAATTTGTTATTTCTGATTTAATTTTTTTTGGCAGTAATCTTTTGTAGGATTCGACTTTCATGCGTCTATTGCTACGTTTAATGCGCCATAATTTACGCAATTATTTGAATAGTTCTACACAGAACTCGAACACTCGGGATAAATTAAGTTTTTTTACTTACTTTCGAAAATCAATCCCGGAATTTCTTAAAATTTCTTAAACCAATTTAAAAAAAAAGATAAAACTTTTCGTTGGTAGTGCCGCTCTCAGAGTAAAATTACAAACTGAGCGTTTTAATCTCATTTTACTTATCAAAGTTTGTTGCAGACTCTACAACAACACCAAACAAGTAGCCAAAAAACGCTTTGCTTGTTGTTACAAAAACAACAGAACAAGACGAAAACACATTAATTTCATGTTTAAAATTTTAAATTCAGAACTCTTGCTTCTCATTTAGTTTATATTTTCAATTATATATATACACATTTTAGTTTCTAAAGTAAAAGCCATATCGGCAATGATGCTGGTGTTTTATAATTGAAATTCTTAAAGGTGTTAAACGGGTAAGTAAATCAATCGTAATAGAATTGTCCTTCTAATTTCACTATTAGTTTATTTCAAGTACAAATTCGGGATTGAATAAACTTTATAATACTTGAATCAAGCGCATTTTGAGATTGGTTTAATCTTAGTTTTACTTAAATCTATCTCATTTTCGGATTACTTCAAGTACGTATTTGGGATGGAATATGGATAACTTAAGTATTTCGCGATTGAAAATCGGTACTTAAATCAATCTTTCTGTACTTGATTCAAGACAATCCGTACTCACCGAACAATTCATAACGCTTCG
The DNA here is from genome assembly GCA_930367215.1 of Pollenia angustigena. NCBI lineage: Eukaryota > Metazoa > Arthropoda > Insecta > Diptera > Polleniidae > Pollenia > Pollenia angustigena. The sequence continues at coordinate 198,375,315 of OV884060.1, forward strand.
GATTGATTTGAGTACGGACGGATTGATTTTTCTTTTGAGTGTAGAAATCTTGTTTTGGGATATTTTCTCCGCGCTCCGTACGTTAAATGCAAAAACACCATCATACACTAAATAAAGGCAAAGTACAGTGTATGGCCTTCATAAGGCGAATTTAACCGATTCAAAGAAGGCATTTTCTAAAGGCCCAAATACATTGATCAAAATACTCATCAAGCATTGTGGTAGTATAAGTGAAAATATGTTTGTATGTGTCACACTGACGATGCTGGATGGAAAAACAAATAATTTACATTTGACGGCGAATATTACGTCAAGCACACGTACAACACGTACACATTGAATTCGCCGGCTGGAAAAGCATTTGACAAGTGTATTTGGGCCTTAAGGGAAATTGAGGCGAATCTACCGGTTATGAATTTTCCTTGTGAAAACATTAAAAATTCTAGAAAATCAAAAAAATAGTTTAGGAAATATTTTAAATTCAGCATTACTTTTCTCGTCAACTATTTTCCTAACAGATTAACTTAAATCAGCAAGTCAAGCATTTCTGTCTCTCTTTTTAGTTATTTAAAGGTCAATCTAGCGGTTTTTAATTTTATTTATTTCTATTAAGTGGGCTTTAAATAAAGACAAGTTGATATTATTGTTCATAATACAATGTTGAAGGTCTTCTTGTTATTTTAGCGTTAAAGCTTGGCGCTTGAAGCGCTAATTTAGGTTTGTCGGTCTGTGATATGAAGTTTTTATTAAATATTATGTTCTGGATTTAATTTTAAATTATCGCTAATAAAATAAACAGTATAAGTGTTTTTGTACTTTGTCCTTATCAATTTTATAAATGACAAACAACTGCAACAATAATTTTTTAATAAAAGAAAATTTACGACAACAAAAACATTATAGTAAAATGGAAGAAAAATGCTAAATTATTCTACAATGTTAAACAAAATGTTGAGTAAAAACACTAACAAAATTTAAAAATCTACAAACTAACTTAGTTGTGTTTAATAGTGAATGTACATACAACCTCAAAAGTATGCAATAAAAATTACTTTTATAATGTAAAGTATATTTAATAACAATTGGGTACTCATAACGGTTCACGAACTTATGAGTACCCAATAAACACGATGTCTAACCTTTGATATGAAATGACTTTATTATTTGACATCAAACAAAATTCTCAAACGTTTTTCAATGGTTTGATTTTAACATTTAAATTCAAATTGATAATGATTTTAAAATAAACATTTGACATCAAACGTTTTATCAATTTAATGTCAAATTGGTATCAAATGTTAAATTCAAATCAACTTGACTATACTAAAGCGAAAAATAAAAGTAAACATTAAAAATTAAAAAAATCAATTAAAGTGGATAATCATTCGGGAAAGCAAATTTCGATCTACCAAATGTTAAAATACAATTTGGTTTAAGGATAGATGTTTGACTATTGACGTCAGCAGTCGTCGATGGCTGCGAGTGTAAGACGGCAAATCCATCTGAGGAGATCGAGTGGTTGCGATCGAAACATGTCATGGTAACCTGCCGGCCGGGGTTCGAGCCCCAGCCACGTCAAGAATGAAAAGATTATCAATAACAATTTTAATTAATTTTCATGTTGTAAAATTCCTTTCTTCATAAAAATAATTTAATAAAAATTAAATTTCATGAACTTAAGCCTAATTAAAAATATAAAAAAAAAATTTTAATTAATTTTCATGTTGTAAAATTCCTTTCTTCATAAAAATAATTTAATGAAAATTTAATTTCATGAACTTAAGCCTAATTAAAAATATTAAAAATTTGGATTAAAAACCATAAATAGTTCAACAAAATAACCACAGTACTAAATAATGGCGATTAAAGTTAAATTTTAAATTCTTGGTTAAAAGTGTTTTACAAGTGAACGATTTATTTCTTGTGAAAAATAAAAATTATTTGTGATTTATAAGTTTTTTGTATGATCGCGGTGCTACAATCCTCAAAATAAAAAGGAGACAAATAATTCGTCTTTCTAAGAATTTGAGGACGGAATAAACACTATTTCATCTTTAAGCTATGGTGCCAAATGTTTAGCTGACAGTTATTTTAAATAAATAAGGAATTAAGCTTAAAAAAATTTATTTATGTTCCACATTGTATTATAATCTACATTTTTGAAAAACATTTGAGAATAACGTTTGAAAGCAAGATGAATATAAAGGCATTGTGCAATTTGAAAAACACTTTATAAAACGTTTGTCCTTTGAGAAAACGTGTGATTTCAAATTAAAAATAATTTGAAATCAAACCTCCGTGTTTGTTGGATACTAACATCACATACACACTCGTAGTTTCCTACAAAATCAGTGTTATCTGATTAAGGCTATTTTACATGGTAATACAGTGAAATGAGAAAAATCATATCATGTAAAAGCAAAATATATTGAGTAAGAGAGAATACGAATATAAACCTGAAATATACTTCCAACAGATTTTTATTATTTTCTTTTAAACACGGAGAGAATTTCATATTATTTTGAATTTACAAAGTCGTAATACATTGCATTAAGGCTCAGTTAGCCGGGAGTAACAGCAACAGTTACTTTACCGTAAAAAGTAAGACCAATCTATTTCTTACAGATTGAGACGTAACATCTTATTGCTTACTATAATCGTTCTACTTGCTTTACATACAACAAAATGAAGCAGCTAATTTGCATAGTTACTGTTACTCCCGGCTAACTAAGCCTTTACCGTGTAAACTAGCCTTTAGGAGATTTGTGTTCCCATATTAGGGATTTTCTTTAGGATATGAGGGTAAAAAATGGAACATTTTTAGGCCCCAATAACGGTACGGTTTTATTTACGTTGTAAATAAATTTTCGCTGTTTGAGTTGTATTTTTTTCATAATTTTGTTCGCCGAAATATAGCAATGTTGTAAACCATTAATTATGGTTAACAACTCAACTCAGTTGATTTGGGAGCCGTAATAGATTTTTTACACAAAATCTGAGGAAATTATAATAAAACAAGAAAACGTGTCATACATACTCGGCTATGTCAAATCTTGTATACCCTCTATCAAAGTATTGAAAGGCCAATTGTTCCCTGGCTCATATGCTATGGGCGCTATCGTACCAAAAATCTGTTTCTTAGAAGCATATTTGCATGAGCGCTGGGTAACTAAATGGGTCCGCTTTTTTTTTGATTTTAAAAATTAAACAAATCTCCCTCATTAATTTACCGGTTTTTTTAGTTTTTACTACTGCACGATGGCTCATACTCCTTGCAAGAACTTCAGAAATAAATATACACGGTGTTCTACAAGGTTTATTTCAGCTAAATGTTTAAAAATAAAGTTCATAGAATAAAAGGAGGCTTAAACAATTAAGGGTGTATGGGTAAAAATAAGAGGCAGTCGCGGTTTTTTGCTCATATTTCAGTAATTTTTGAACCGATTTGGTCGAATTTGAATGGAAAATTATTTCGTACTATATCTATATATATATGTTCCCGACGATCCTATAAGGAGCATAGGGCCCCAACAAAATCTCTCCACTTTGATCTATTCATCGCAATTCTCTTCACTTCGTTCCAACTGGTGTTAAAAGTTGTTGCTTCAGCTATGACTTGCCTTCTCCATGTATGGGCCGGGCGTCCTCTTCTACGACTACCTTGTGGATTCCACTCTATGGCGGTTTTAGCAATGTCTGGGTGTGTTTTTCTTAATGAATGACCTATCCAGTTCCATTTTCGTCTACGTACTTCAGCGGTTATGGGAGATTGCTGCGTTTCGAACCACAGCCTCTCATTGGATAACGTTTGTGGCCAATACACCCGAAGTATTCTTCTCAGACAACGGTTTATAAATACTTGCATTGCCTGGATGTCTGGAGGGGCCGCATTCCATGTTTCGCAACCGTATAACAAAGTAGAACGAACATTAGAGTTAAACAGTTTAATTTTGACACCACGAGAGAGTGTGGAAGATTTCCATATGTAATTAAGTTGGCCGAAGGTTTGTGATGCTTTTTAAATTCTGTTAGAGATATCTGCGCTCGAGCCACCAGTTGTTGTTAATATAGAGCCGAGATAACAGAAAGAGTCTACATCCTCCAGTATATTATTACCAATTGTAAATCTGCTGCTGGTTTCAGCGTTTATTCTCATCACCTTGGTCTTGCCAATGTTTATTTTAAGGCCAGCATTCGAGGCCATGTCTGAAAGATATTGCAACTTTGACTGCATATCAGAGTATCGATGAGAGAGGAGGCAAATGTCATCGGCATATTCTAAGTCCTCTAATCTTCCATTAAGCCCCTAAGAAATGCCCCTATTATCTGCCATAGATTGTTTCATGACAATATCCAATACGATGTTGAATAAGAGTGGAGACATTACGCAACCTTGCCGAACTCCCGTTCCTACTTTAACACTCCTGCTCAATTTGCCTTCATGAACAATGCGGCAACTGGCATCAGCGTACAGGCTCTTGATAAGGTGGATTATTTTGAGTGGGACACCTTTGCACTGTAAGGCTTTCCAAATAACGTTGTGGTTTAGGGTATCGAAAGCTTTCTCAAAATCAATAAATACCAGATACAGTGGAGAACGCCATTCGACCGACTGTTCCACTATAATCCTGAGTGTATTAACATGGTCAATTAAAGATTTGTTTGGGCGGAAGCCAGCTTGTTGACATCTGAGTTGAGGTGTTAGTACGTCTGAGATTCTTGACGTAATTATGTGGGTAATTATTTTGTTGACCATACTCAGCAACGTTATTCCACGCCAGTTATTACGGCAAGTTAAATTGCCCTTTTTCGGAATGTTAATGATCATACCTTCCTTTAGTTCGTCAGGAACTCTTTCATTATTCCATACGTCATCTACTAAGGGCAAAATAAGCTGGGCACAGGTAGAGGGATCTGTTTTGAGAAGTTCTGGGGAAATGTTGTCAGGCCCAGGGCTTTTATTATTTTTAAGCAACTTTATAGCTGAAATCAGTTCAGAAATAGATGGAGTTGCGAAGAGAATATTTGCAGTATAATTATGGTTATCGCAATTGCATATGGGCTCATCCCCACCAGGCCCCGGAGCAAGGATTAAGGAGTAGTGGTCGGCCCAAAGATCTAGCTGTTCCTCTTTCGATGTTATGAGTATGCCATCATTGTTTTGTATGGGCTTTCCCATTACAGTGGCTTTATTGGTAAGCTTTTTGATGAGCTTATAGAGATCGCCAGAACGATTTGTATCCGCTGCAGCTTGAGCTTCTAACGCTATACCGTTCGTCCAAGCACGTTTGTCGTTGCGGGCATTTCGCTTTACAAGACGGTCTATAGCAGAGTGTTGTGAACGTAGGGTTGCTTTCGCGTTTCGGGTTTTGGCGGTATTAATAGCCGCTTTTATTAGTTTTCTTTCCCTTATCAAGGACCAAGTTTCGTCAGATAACCATTGCTTGCGTCTTTGTTCCTTGAAGCCTATGTGCTTCTTAGCCGCTTCTGTTATAACTTTCTTAATAGTTTGCCAGTCTTTTCGCTGTGCATATGATGTTGTTCTAACGGCTTGTTGCAGTTCTTGGGTGTAATTTGCAGCAACAGAGGGATTTCTTAGGTTATGTATGTTAAACTTTTTCTGGAGCGATGGATTTGCTCTGTTGATTGCCGCCAGTTTTATACGCATACTACCAACAAGCAGGTGATGGTCGCTTGCAACATCCGCCCCTCTTTTACAACGCACATCCAACAGAGACCCGCGCCATTTACGGCTTATAGTAATGTGGTCGATTTGGTTTTCTGTTATATGGTCCGATGATACCCATGTGGTCTTGTGTACGTTTTTATGTGGGAAAAGAGATCCACCTATAACTAGGTTGCTTGCAGCACACATATTAACAAAAATATCTCCATTTTCGGTTCTTCTTCCTAGCGCATGCGTGCCCATAATGTTTTCGAAGCCAGAGTTGTCAGAACCTATTTGCGCGTTAAAGTCTCCCATAACAATCAATATATCACCGGTGTTTGAAGACGAAATTGCACGATCAAGTAGGCTGTAAAAGTCTTCTTTAGCAGAATAATCTGACACCTCTGTAGGTGCATAGCACTGTATGCAAGTTACGTTACGCGCACGGGTTCTAAACCTTACAGAAATTATTCTGTCCGAGTAAGGCTTCCAGCATATGACTGCATTATAAGCTTCTCTAGAAAGTAGAATGCCAACTCCAGAAGATTTTGGCTCATTGGCTGGCTTTCCTGAATAAAGAAAGTGATGTCCGTTGGCGGTTGTTATTTCACCAGATTCTGGCCAGCGTACCTCACTTAGGCCTAAGAAAAGAAGTTTCGTACTATGTGTAATATAAATATAACGCAACCTTGTCCCTATCCCATCTTGGGTCTTCGAAAACAATATTTTAACCAACAAACAGACAAACAGCATTCGTTAAATCATTTTCGCTTTTCATAAGTACCCTTAATATTAACAGAATTAAAAACTTAAGCCCTTTCCAGCTCTAGTGAAGGGTATAAAAATTTGAGAGAAAAAATGCTGTTGTTTACTCATCATAAAAAGAGTGACTGGCAGGCAAAGCAGCAAATGTAATTTAAGCAACTAAAGGGTGATTTTTTTTTCTATTTGGTTTTTCAGTGTAAAAAAATTCGTAAACGTGGAAATGCCAAAAATGCTCGGATAGATTTCGTCGGCTTAATATACAAGCCTGCTAACTCCCTTTCACCACATTTCATAACAGAGACAAAAAACTTTTTAGCTTGAGAAACCAAAAATATAATTGGTTTTACATACTTCAGGACTCAAATTGATGAAAAACTACTGGCTGGACTACGAGGCATATCTTTCTCTACCACACGGCATCAAAATCTCAATTCACTTAAAAAGAGGATTTAGCAGATTTGCATATAAAGCCAACGAAATCTAACTGAGCATTTTTGTCATTGACGAATTGCCATTTCGCCATTGAAAAAACGAACAAGCCTTGCATTGCAAATCATTGAATTTTTTGTTAAAAATCGTGCTGTACCAGAAATGTTTTTCCTAAACTACGTCCATTTAATTGTCGTCATTATCGAAGCTCATTTCATTAAAAAGAATTGCCGATTTTGGTGTGAAGAGCAGTCAGAGGCTGTTTACAAGCTGCCAATGCACCTTGAAAGATGTACTGCTTGATGCAGTTTGTGGGCCGGCGACATTCTCTAAGAACGATGCAAATCTCAATCATTCAGTTAATCGTGCGATGATTACCGATTTTTCTTTTGCCTGAAATTAACGAATTGGACTGGGCATGCAACCTACTAAGAAGAGAGTTTGGTAAGGAATTAATCTAACCCCTTAAAGCAGTCCATTGGCCGCCAAGAACATGTTATTTGACCCCACGAGACTATTTTTTGTGGAAATACGTAAAGCCTCCCGTATACAAGGACAAGCCAGACACAATTCCATAGCTGGAAGACAACATTGCAGCTGTCATTGGTAGGACACCAGGCGAAATGCTGGAAACTGTTTGATTAAATAAGAGTTCACGGATGGACCAGCTACGACGTTGCCTCGGGCTACATTAACATAAAATAATCTTTGAAAAGTGAATGGCAGGCATTTACGTCCAAAATAAATATTTCATTCAAGTTTGTAAATTGAAGACCCTCTATAATTGTTATGATTCCTAAGCCAGGAAAGACGCTAGTCAAATTACGTCGTACATACCAATCAGCCTACTATCAATATTATCAAAGCTATTCGAAAAAATATTCCTTTTAACTATAACTCCCTATCTTAATGAACACGCAATCATTCCGGATCATCAGTTCGGATTCCGAGCAAGGCATGGCACAATCGAACAAGTGCATAGAATTGCTACCCAAATTAGATCAGCGTTTTAGAGAAAGGAATATTGCTCAGCACTGTTTATAGACATTTCCCAAGCTTTCGACAAAGTTTGGCATGATGGGCTGATCATTTAAATAACACGAATGCTTCCACAAAACACTCACAAACTCCTTGAGAGCTATTTAACTGGTAGAACATTCATGGTTAGATCAACAAACCAATACTCCCCCACCAAAAAAATATCTGCTGGTGTCCCTCAAGGCAGCATATTAGGGCCGTTACTGTATAAAATATGATACAGCTGACGTTTGCAGACGAACCAGCATTTATTAGTGTTAGTCAGGACCCAAAAGTTGCATCGCAGCATTTACAGTCCCACATCAATGAACTAGAAGCCTGGCTAGAAAAATGGAAAATAAAGGTTAACCCGGCTAGATGTGCTCACTTAACTTTCACGCTCAGAAGACAAATGTGCCCTGCTGTAAAAATAAATAACATCACTGTTCCGGTAGAAAGCCATGTTAAATACTTGGGAATTCATATAGATAGACGCCTGACCTGGTCTCGTCATATTGAAGCGAAAATAACGGCTATGACACTTAAAGCAGCTCAACTACATTGGCTAATCGGATGCAACTCAAACGTATCCTTTGACAACAAAGTTCTCCTATACAAGTCTATAATAAAGCCAATATGGACATATGGCATCCAATTATGGGGTACTGCATGCGCATCAAACATCCAGAAGCTACAAAGAAAACAGTCTAGGATATTACGGCAAATTGTCTGCGCCCCATGGTATATACGTAATGACATCATCCACAGAGATCTTAACATCGCTACCATCCAGGTATTCAGTCAAATACATAGATAAACTAATGGTCCATCCCAACTACCTCGCTCGGGATCTAATAAAGTTCGAAGGTCACCGGAGGCTGAAAAAATCCGACACTTTGAGCCTAGCAGGCTTTTTTGACACTTGAATGCAATTAATTAGCGGTTACATTGGTAACGGCTAACAAATACAAATAAGAATTACATATTGTAATTGTCGAAAAGAAAGATTCAATAAAAAAAAAAAATTTGTAAATTTTCTGTGTATTTTTCAATAGTTCAAACCCAAATGGCTAAAAAGTCTCCCTTTATAAGCAAATATTTTCGTTGTTTTATTTTTTACTTTTGCCACGTGTTGTGTAAATATGTATTTGTAGATTGTGAATGTGCGTGTGCTTCTACGCAAACATTATTATTCCTCTCCAAGGTGTATTTATTTCACCTGGTTGTTTGTTATAAAACAATAAACTAAAAACAAAAGAAATTCTCATAAAAATGTTTACCTTTGAAGGCTTTTTTTGATATTTTTGTGCTCTTAAACGCCTAAATGTATACTACAAGTTAATAAAAATATCTTATTAAACAATAAGTATTAAAAGATTTTGATATTTAATTGTATTTGTTTTTTGTTGAAATTATTAAAGCGATTATTTAAACAAAATGTTTTCAAGAATCATCTTTCAATGTCTTACAGAATTAAGTGGGGGCCATCAACTGGCAATCATTTGTTTTGGAAGAAAAACAAAAAAAAAAAAAAAAAAATCATTTGATATCTTCAACATACAGAAATCAGATTGAAGTAGGGAAAGCTTAAATATGTTATTTAAATTGTATTTAATGTTTTCCGCTTTGTTTGCCAACTGTTTTGAAAGAAAATCTTTTTCGAATTTTTGCTGATAAATTTTTAAATTTAATTCTCTTTAAATCCTTAAACAAATTTTGTTTAAAATCCTCTTTTGACAATTTTCTTTGTTCATAATGTATTGACATTTTTTTGATTCTTTCATAATTTATCAGTAAAAAAACAAATTCATGGAAAACTTGTGAAAATAACATTTAAAGAAATTCTCATGAATTTTATTGAACTTGAATCTGTTGTTCACCAATATTGTAAAACACACAGAAAAAAATACCAATGTTACATTAACATGGCGAAATGTTGTTTGAGAATCATGGTAAAGTTGTTGTACACAACTACATACTTATGAAGATGGTATATTAAGTTTGTCATTCCGTATGAAACTTTTTTTTATTTATCTCAGACACCATAAATATTATGGGTGCTTGAGTAATTCTTAGTCGATTAGGCAATGTCCGTCTGTCTGTCTTTCAGTCTGTCCGTCTGTTGAAAACACGGCCACTTTCATACAACCTAAAAGAAAATAATAATACTGGTGTCAAATTGTTTCTAGTTATCCTTAGAAGTTGAAGTTTAGAATTGAATTATAGCAAAATAAAATCAATACAAATGTGGAACCACCATCTTAAAAATTGATAATTTTGCTAACATAAATCGTGCCGAAATACATGGATTGATATGAGCTTCTTCACATATTCCTTCTCTAAGACTAGAAATCACACAGTCAAATTTCGTGAAGATTGATCTATAATTTAACATAGGCCCCATATTAAACCCACTCTCAAAAAAACACTTTAGTACTTAAAAGTAGTAAAACGGATTTTCGAAATTTCGGGCATTGAAATTTTTGAATTTCTTGAAAAGGCGTTTGGTACAAGTCAAAAAAATATACTAAATGTACTTATGAGCTAAAAGACTATTTCAGATGTCTTCAGTAGAATTGTATAAAAATTTTCAATTTCTTATAAAAATGTATTAAAGTAAAATAAACATTTTCACAACTTTTACAAATGTTGGAAATCGCTATAAACTATGATGATGAAACATTTTTCAAAATAAAGAAATAGTAGTCCAATATTAAATTTATAAAATAGATCAATACAAACATCGGTGTTTCTTTAGAAATTTCCGAATGTGTAGTTGCTCTCACTTGCATGGTCCCAACTAAACATCGTTTAAAGTAATTTGAGAAAAAGGATACATTCAGCAACCGTTAACTCGATTTGATCAATAAAATATTTATACCAGCACCACAATAGTGGAGAGGGTAGAATGCGTTTGTGCTGATGTTTGTAACACATTAAAATAATGGTCCTAAGCCCACCTTTACGTATACCGATTGACTCAGAATCACTTTCTAAGTCAAATTAACGATGTTTGTCCTGCTGGCTGGCTGTTTTGGAGATTATTTGATCAAATTTGGTACATGGGTTCCAATGTGGTGTAGATCTGGACTGAAAAGGTTGGGTAAATGTTGTCGTGATTAAGATTTACCTTCAAATTATTAAAAACTTATAGGCCCGACTGATTCCTATAGGATGAACAATAGGGTGGGTCGAAAAAAAGTTGTGCCAGTCACCCCATAGAATGAAAGATATGTCAATGAAGTTTCTAAAACAGGAAAACATTTTTTTCCACGCCCCAAAATACAGCACTTTTGGGTTTTTATATGTAGCGCTGTCATTTAAAGTTCATAATTCTTGAATAATAATTTATTGAGGACAACGTAAGTAACCATTGCATGCATTTTGTCGTGTTTCAAACCACACTGACGACAAAATGCATGTAATTGTCGCTCATCTTGTCTTCAATTAGACTTTATTGAGGACAACTTAGGCGACCATTGCATGCATTTTGTCGTGTTTCGAACCACTTTGACGACAAAATGCATGCAATTGTCGCTTACGTTGTCCTCTACTAAAAAAAAATCATAACTTAAAATTTTTATGTAATTTAAAATTAGTATTTCTTGATGTTTTGCTTTTGTTGTCAATATTTTTGATAATAAAAAAAATTAAAAAATAAATGATCCTGCCTGTTAAATATAATTATTTTGTAACTTAAAACGTTATACGCAGCTGTGTTTCAATTGTGCAATCGGAAAGCGTGAATTGATAGGACAAGAAACACAAAAAATAAATGTTCCTTCTGACTACATACATTGCCATATCGTAGGCTCAATATGCAAACCTGCTAAATCCAGTTTTTAAGTAAATTGAGATTTAAATGCCGTGTGGAAGAGAAAGATACCCCTCGTCGACCAGCATGTAGTTTTTCTTCAAATTGAGTCTTAAAGTGTGTTAAACCAACTGTTTAGGTTTTCTCTCAAGCTGCGCATATGAAATATAAAAAGTTTGTTGTTTCCATTAAAAGTTATTGGAAGTTAGCAGGCTTGCATATTATGTCGACGATATGTTAAGTTCAGAACCCATTCCCTTATTAATCAAAAGCCTATTGGAGGTCTGACTGTCTCCACACATCCAGTATCCACTATTTTCGAGCCCAGTCTCTCAAACTCATCGGCCATTTCATTAGTTTGGAAATTACTAGTTGGAATTCACAGCCCATCAAGACCCTAAGAGATTTTAGTAAATAAATCCTCGAGGCATACCCATTTACCCGTTCCCCTTATTCTGGATATATCGGCAAATCTGAAGTATCGCCAATATATCAGTACCGGTGTTCGTTAAATCCCTAATTATCACTTACCTATCGGCGACTAAATCGTAGATAGTGTCAACAATATTGTCATCAACGACACTATTAAGGTAATGTCGCTAATCGGGCATTAACGACTTTATGAGAAAAAAGTCGTTTATACAGTCGCCAGTGACAACTTTAACCACATTGTTACCCATATGATCATTAACGACAATATGCAAAATAATGTCGCTCACATTGTCGTGTACGACTTAAGTGCCCTTTGTTCGAAAAAGTCGTCGATGATTTGCATGGGCTGTCGCCAACATGTCATCAGGGATTTACTATGGGTCTTGTAAGCGTCCTCGACGTTGTCTTGAAGACATGGACAACTGGGAAGTTTATAAGTTTTGTATGTGTTAGTTTCAATCAGCAATTTCTTGTAGGGTAGTAGTAAGTGGGCCGCTTAAGAGAACGACAATGAGAGACTTGTTGTCGCACGCTTAATTTGTCAATCGACATCGGGGGCCTGGCTGTAAAAATTTATTATAAAAATGTTTATAAAATATTAAAAGAATTATTAAAGTTGGGTTTGAATACCTAATACTGTTTTCACTGAATAGATACTCGACTACCCATTACCGCGGCGGCCCGGTTAATGCGACACTTTATTTTTAACATTGCCGGTTATATAATCGATTAAATTTTTTAATTTTAACAGGAATTTCTACTTTTTATTACATTATTTATTAGTCAATTGAATTCCAGAAATTTATGGAAACATTTAGAATTTAAGCGTGGACAGGGAATTAGATTTTTTAGAATTACCGGCGATAAATAGTCTTCGAAACCTCATCTTATAATAATGCAACATTTTTCCATAATATTTTCAATAAAATGTTGGGTTCAGTTATCGCTAAAGTTCAGTTTTCGCGACAGGTCTGGTTTTTAATTAGTTGAGAATATCGAGCGCGCACTGTATAACAATTGTTTAAGGAGGTTGATCTGCATTTTGGTTCATAACTCCTAAGGAGAACTAGAAACAGTTAAAAAAAAATATATTTTTTTATATATTTTAGATATCGTCATCTATATGAGATCGGTTTGCCTTTAAGTGATTTTGGGAAGGGGATTTATATAGAAACTCTGGTTAATTTTGAGCCAGCACCAACACAACATTTGTTATGATTATTCCTAATCTTACTATAATTCCTCACAACAATAACATAATTGGTTGGTGGTTTAAGGGCCGATGTTGATTGTGAACCATACCTAAACCTCAAGTTTTTTTCTGCATTTCATTTGACATTTCTCAATTTCAGACTAACTCAATTTGAACCATGGAAAGATACACAATCGAGCAACGCGTTCAAGTTATTCATGCTAATTATGAAAATCGGTGTTCAAATCAAAATGCTTATCGTGCACTTCGTGATGTTTCGGTCAATTTAATCGTCCAAATGTGCGTGCAATCGAAAAAAAGTGCAACAATTTAAGCAAACCTGGTCTATAGGAGATGTGAAAACACTAGTGCATGCTCGTGGAGCTCGTACTGCAGAAAATATTGCTGCTGTTCGCGAAAGTGTGGCTGAAGAGCCGTCCACCTTAACTCGTCGTCGTGCCCAACATTGGCACCTCTCACGCTCGTCGTTGATGAATATTGTGCATAAAGACTTGCATTTACACGTTAACAAGGTGCAATTGACTGAAGAACTAAAGCCTCTTGACCTTTCCAAACGTCGTCAATGGTCAGAACTGTGGCAAGAATGGGCAAAAGTGGATGATCAATTTTCGAAGAAAATCATCTTCGGTGATGGGACACATTTTCACCTCAGTGGATTCGTCAATAAGCAGAATTGCCGCATTTGTGCGAATGATAATCCGAGAGTGATTGTCGAAAAACCAATGCACCAAAGACTGGCGGCATCATCGGGCCGTACTTTTTCCTATATGAAGTCAGTTACTGTGAATGGTGTTCGCTATCGTGAGATGATAACGAACTTTTTATGGCCCGAATCGGAAGATATGGATGTGGACGATATGTGGTTTCAACCGGACGGTGCTACTTGCCACACAGCTGACGAAATAATGGCTCTTTTCCGCGACAAATTCAATAGCCATGTTATCTCACGGGTGGCGATGTCAATTGGCCGCCAAGATAATGTGATTTGACACCGTTTGACTTCTTTCTTTAGAGTTATTTGAAAGAAAAGGTGTACGTCGATAAGTGAGCAACAATTCAAGAGCTAAAAGATGAGATAATTCGGCACATTAATGGCTACGAACCTCAATTATGCCTCAGCGTAATCGGATGGAGGTGTGCCGCCGAAGTCGTGGCGGCCATTTGGCCGATATATTGTTCCATACATAATTGAAACATACCAATATTACCATAATAAAAAGAAATGATAATAATTTCCTAAATAATTTGTGTTTTATCCCAAATCAACATCGGCCCTTAAAATTTAACCATAAAACTTGTACTTATAATATGTCTCCACCCAATATAAGTATGGCTAATTTCTTTCGAAATTTTTTGAAATGAAAGCTTTTGCTAATTATTCGTATACCTTAGCACGAAAGCTTAATGATGTATGTATATGAAAATATTTTTAATTACCACCTGTTTGTTTTGTGTATTTCTGATTGAAAATGATATAAATTGAACGTTTTGGATTTTCAGGACCACGAAAACTTTTTCCAGATTTCTTAATGTTTTACTGGTAAATTACGAGTGCAATTAACTATGAATATTCGTAATGATTAGATAATAGAAAAAAGTTATTACTTTAACAAATTATCTAAAAAAAATCACGACTATTAAAATCATGAATAATTTGTTTGTGACCATGACAGAAAACTTATCATGTGTTAGTTTTTTTTATTACAATTTAACTTGGTTTTTTCTCTGCGTGTAGAGTGTTGCTTTTAACTTATTATTATTTTTTTACTCATACCCACAAACTAAACCAATAAACTAGTAAATTAGCTTTGTTGTTTTCAGTTCCCTTTCCAGTTTTCGTCTATACTTCTGTTTAAACTAACTTTAAATTAAACTTGTAGTTGTTTGTTTAATTAAAACTGAAAACTTAAAATGTCCAATATAATTTTCAAAAAAAAAAAAAAAAACAAGAAAATAATGTCAAGTACTATTTCGAAACATGCCAACAATTTTTTTTTGAACTTTATTATTTATTTCAAGTTGCATGCTTAAGGTTTTAGTGTGTGGCAACAGTTTTCGTGTTAAAGGAAAAAGTTGTAACACTCTACACCATCGTAGGTAGGGAAAGTATTAATTGCTCCTAAACAGATAGAACTGTTGGTTTTTGACCAACCTGGCCATCATCTTCTTAATTGACCTCACGATGTTCGTCCTTCCGGCTGTCTGGTGCGTAAAGACGCAATTTTTGAGACAAAATTCGTTATACAAAGCCGAATTAATTGTATAAAGGACGAATTCTTTTGAAAATGGCGAGAATGCAAAATTCTATAAATAAGTTGCAAGCACTGTTTTTATTTCACCACATATGGATCCTTTCCCATGCTAGAGGCCTGCACAATTTCATTTGAAACACACATTCAAATCATTGAAACATTTTACAGCTTAGAAGTAAACATCACAAATTCTTTGTATACGTCCGCTTCAAATGACAGGCAAATAAACATCACAAATTCCCGCCAGACTACACAGGGTAAGTTTCAAATACTAGGAGTATAGGCACATATTTTATACTGTATTTAAAGAATTTGAAATAAACAAGTACTGTCTATAGTGTATTTCTTTGAACACTTGTGAGTAAAACACGCAGCGTTGCCAGAATTAAGATTTTATCTTATTTTTAAAGATTTTTTGAACAAAATAAGATTTAAAGATTTTTTTTCTCAAATTAAGATTTTTATACCCTCCACCACAATTAGTTGTGAAGAGGGTATATTAAGTTTGTCATTCCGTGTGAAACTTTTTTATTATTCATCCCAGACCCCATAAAGTATATATATTCTGGGTCCTTGAGTACTTCTAAGTCGATTTAGCCATGTCCGTCTGTCTGTCCGTCTATCCGTCTGTTGAAAACACGCTCACTTTCGAACAACTCAAAAGAAATGAACAAACTTGGTGTCAAATTACTTGTAGTTATCCTAAGCAGTTTGGGATTGACATCCAGCAAAATCGATTCTGTAGGACCAGAGCTATGAATCAAAATGTGGAACCACCACCTAAAAAAATTGATATATTTGTTACAAAAAATAACATAAATGGTGGAACAAGGCACGGAATGAGATAACTGGAAATCACGCTGTTAAATTTCGTGATGATCCGTTTATAATTTACCCTAAGCCCCATATAAACACTACTCCCGGAAAACAGTTTAGTACGCCTTAAACCGTAAAAAATAACGCTAGCGTAACAAAATTTGGTACGTCACAGTTTTTTAGGACTGGAAATAACATTGTGAAATTTCGTGACGATCGGTCCATAATTTGCCTTAGGCCCCATATAAACCCTACCCTCATAACAAATTTTGGCTCGTCACATTTTTATAGGACTATAATTGATACTTTGAAATTTCGTGAAGATCGGTACATAATTTACCCTAGGCCCCAATGAAACCCTACTCCCGGAAAAAAGTTTAGTACACCTAAAAACATAATTAATAATGCTATCATAACAGAAATTGGTACGTCACAGTTTTAAAGGACTAGAAATGACGCTGTGAAATTTCGTGATGGTCGGTCCATTATTTACCCTAGGCCCCATATTAACCCTACTACTGGAAAACCGTTTAGTCGCCTAAAACCATAATTAATAACAAATCGTCACAGTTTAAGATAATAATAACATCATACAGATATTACTCCTTAAACATTCGAACTATCGGTGGAGGGTATCAAAGATTCGGCACAGCCGAATATAGCACTCTAACTTGTTATTTTTAGAAATAAAGATTTTTAACTTTAAGTTTGTACAACATACATAATTTCTTTTACGGTTTTTTTAACAGTAAATTTTTAAAACAATTAGATTTTGCACACTTTTGTACTAAAATGCATTATTATTTATGGGCATACAAAACATTAAAAGAGCATCATAGATTCGTGGTTGTTCATTTTGGTAATATTGTTGAAAAAAATTATTTGTGAAAAGAAAAAATGTATTTTTATAAAGATTAATTTATTAAAGAACAAAAAAGTTCATGTATTTAGTACCAAAAGGTAAAACTAATGGAACTTAACCCTAGGATTACCGTCTGGGTCTGGCCAGACCAAATTGCGAATGATACGTGCTGAATCGAATGAAACTAATTTGGATTCGGTTGGAGCAAACTAGTGGTGTGAAAATCTATTTTTATGTAAAAGTCTATGAAATTACCCTCTTGGCCAGAAAAAATTCTTGTTTTCTTGCAATGTTTTTCAAATATGACAAAATATCGAAAAAACAGAACCGTGAATTCTATAAATGATATGTTCTGAATTGAATGAATCAAGTTTGAATATAAGTGTGGTAGATGTGTAAAAGCAATGTGAAAAATTAAGAACTACATATTCGATAACTAGCATGTAAAATAAAATAATAAAACTATATAATAAATTCGTATAATCTAGCATAATAAGCATACAATCAATAAAAAATATATTTATTTACTTTTTATTTAATTGGGTTTTTAGCTGTTCTATTTGTGGTCTGCCTGGACCAAGTGGAGAACTTAGTTGTAAAAAGTTACCGAGAATCCTAGGGTTAATAAGCTTTTGGTTTGAAAATTCTACATTCCATGTTTATGATAATTTTTAGACAAAGTACATGCTAATATCTTTTAAAAAGTATACCAACATTATTTTAATAAAAATTCCATTCGGAATATATTTAGGAAAATCCATATCTTTCAATGAGCTTTGCGATTTTCTCAAAATGCCTTCGATATAACAACGGTATCAAAATATGAGCTTCATGGCTCCCAAACCAAAATTTTTTGCCCATAATCTATACATCTCTAATATTAGAATATAATTACTTTCGATGAAACTTCTTTATATAGATGAACTTTTTTACGTTCTTATTTATTATAAATTAAATTAATTTAAAATGTATTTTTTTTGGAAAATATAACTAAAAACACAATTTTAAGCCTACAATCTAATTTTGTATAAATACCGCAATTACGTAATTCATTAATAATTTTTACTTTATAGAAAATTTTAAGATTTTTCTCTTCAAAATAAGATTTTTTGTTCGCCAAAAGAAGATTTTCCTTCCAAGTCTTATGGCAACGCTGAAAACACGCTAGGGGTACATACCGCATAGTATTTGTTATTGTGATTGTACTCAAAAGTTTTTTACACACATTTGATTTTTGTAGTGATTTTAATTTTCAAATACACCCTGCAAATAATAGGACCAGTCCAAACACGCGTGTAAAGAGTAGTCCACAAGGGACCAGGACTAGTCCACAAGTAACCCAAACGTATGGAAAAAACCTGGTCTATTTAACATTACGATGTCCTAGGAGAGGACCATATAACCCACCTTTGGACCACTAAGGAGTAGTTTTAAAACTACTCCATGGTATATAACCCACCTTTGGACCAGTAAGGAGTAGTTTTAAAACTACTCCATGGTATACTCAAGAGGATTAGTTTTGAAGTCGTTTAAACACGAAAGCATGTCGTTAAAAAACGAAGACATGTCGTCTCACTACAAACACTTTTTAACAATGGCATGGTCCATGCTTGCATTACATCTTATTACATTACATATTTATCAAAATGGGTCAGGTGGTCCAATTTTATTTGCAGGGCATTTACAAACATACACATACATACATACTAGAGTTGTCAACCGATCAAGAATAATTCGATTAATCGATCAAACAAAAACAAACTCTTGTTCGAATAATTTTAAAATGGCGATTTTCGAATAACGAATAAATCGATTAAATAATGTCGATTAATCGAACAATTTTAATTAAAAAATAAATTAATAAAAGACTAATAAGAAATAAAAGCTTAGAATTTGGTTTATTCTCATACGTTTTTAGCGATTTTATACAAAATGTAGAAAAAGTAAAAAATATTGTTGCTATAGCCCTCATTGTAATTAATCTCAATGTTTAGTAGGCAATAACCGTGTTAAGTATTCATTGTATTTCAAAAATGTATCTTATGTGTGTATTAAACAAATCTTTGATAAATAATTGTAACAGCTGTTTTCTTTTTAAATCAAACGTTGGACAATATTCATGAAATGTTGATTAAGTTAATCAGAGCCGTTCACATTAAATTTGAGATGATTTAGATGACAGATGATAAAGAAAAAAATGCAACAAACAAATTTAAATTTCTTAAAATTGTTAAAAATGGATAAAAAATACTTTAATAAAGTGATCAGAACATCATTTTAAACATATTAATTATGGAATTGCGAAAATTTACGAATTATTTAAAGTCAAATAAAAACATTAAGAAGAAATAATGGTCGGTTGTACACGCGAGGGGTACTTACATGGTGACCGATTCTATATTATAATCAGTTTGAGGTATGTTCAGAGGATTCGATGTGGTTAATGAAGTGATTAAGTTGCAATCATGTCAATTTGAAGTGATTTACAGTTATTTGTTAATCATCTCGATTTTAATGAGATTAGAGTTAAATCGCGCTCGAGTTGCTTAAACGCGTTTAAAGTGTGAACATAGCATAACTGTCACAATATTACAATAGAAACCGATGTAGTAGAAGATAATCCAACGACATCAAAATTGCCGAACTTCTTCCAATGGGAAAATACATACAGAGAGACAGCGGTTGTTTTATAGAAGAAGTTGTACGCAGAAGTTTGGCTGAAGATGGAAGGTCTGCAGACGCCTTTCGAAAATCCAAAGTTGTATCGGATTATTTTAGAATTAAGGGTTTTACGATTCCTTTAAGTAATACAACGATATGGAGCTTAGATGAAAAGTTGTACGCATCAAAAACAGAAGTCATAGTGGATTTGAGAAAAAATAAAGAAGAAAATGGAAGATTTTCCATAGTTGTAAATTAACGGACGGATGCATCTTATTTAAAATATGTAATTTTTTTTATTCGTTATTCTCATCGATTAATCGAATAATTTTTCAGATTTAATCGTTAGATCGAACGAACAAAAACAATTATTTGAATTATTCGAACAAGGCTGAAAGGCGAATAATTGACAACTCTAATACATACCAGTGTTGGAAAATTCAGTACTATCCCTGCAGGAAATGTCACTAGTGAATCTGTACTGATTCACTATTGACATAGTCACCAGCACTAGTGACTTATTATACCCCAGGCAATGTTATTTATAATAGACATTTAACATGGGCCTGTCATTGGAAATCTACTACTGACGTTGGTACTACTGACTAGGTACTGACTAGGTAGTTCCTTTGGGAACATATGTAGACATTGGAATCACAGAATCGCTAGTACATTTTAGTAAAAATAGTCTACATTTTTTGTAGGAATACGAAAATCATAAAAATCTTTTTTCATTATTTCTTCAACTTTTATAGGAATTGTACTTGTCAGTTATTGGTAAAATCTTTTTCGTATTAAAGCCAAATATAGTGGCAAATGTAATGTAGTTTAAAAACTTTGTTGACAATGTCACCAATATAGTTGACAAAACTGGTGACTTGGAGACATTTGCACCCAGGTTTCCTTCAGGGATGGTACTATTTTCAGTACTTTTTCCTTTCAAAAATTCCACGGTACCCCCACGTCCGTTTTAAGTAATCTTTTTTTGTCATGCTTCTTTGTTTAGAAATTTAGCGTTGATATTTTTTTTTTTAACATTGACAACCAGGGCTGTGAAGTCATCAACAAAAAGTACTTACTCCAACTTCAACCGCTGAAATTCCAACTCTGACTCATAATCTAACCTTAATGCTAAATGTATATGAGACTGGTCCTTATTTGACTTTAATGCAGTACTCTTAAATGATTAAATATAGCTAGAAAACAATTTTGTAAAAATTAAAATCGATACATATTTTAAATATTGCATCTCCAATTTCGAAGTATTTTTATTTTGGAAATTATTAGAATATTTTTTTAAATTTTTTATGCCGAAAATTGTTGGAGTCGGAGTCGCGAAGTTTTTGTGGGTACTTCGACTCTGACACTCTGACAAAAACCTTAACTCCGACTCTAAAACTCCGACTCCACAGCCGTATTGACAACATTGCCTACACAAAATTTATTGTTATCAAAAGTAAATATCAATGGCTTAATATAAAAAAGGTGTAACTCGATTTTTTGTTTGTTTACAGGGTAAGAAAAAACCTTATGATATCCGAAAAATTTAAGATATAAAAAAGTTTGAATGCGATTTTTAATAAAAAGATGTAAGCAATTGTATACTATAGCACTCTAAAATTTGAAAAGCAAGATGCATTTGGCATTTGTCTACTAGAATAAAAACAAAAAGTCTTTTTTTTTTAAATTGAGTTGGTATATTTTAATGTCAGTTATCCTCATCAGAATTTTGCTGTTGAAATTTAGCCAGCTCGGTTCATAAATGGCTGAGATATGAACACAAAAAAAATTATGTATTTAATTTTTTTATTTTTATATTTATTTTCCAAAAAAATAACCATATTGTTGAAAAAAGTACTGTTTTGCTTGGTGGTCAGTACCATCTAAATTTTTCAATTTTCCATCACTGATACATACATATGTATATAAGCTTGTCAATTAGTTTAAAATTTCTACAATATTAACATAAGACTCTATAAAGCAGTGTTCAAAAATAAACACTAAATATCCTTAGTGTTCGGTTCGGTAGATGTGTGGAAAACACAAACGCTCACAGTGTTTGTGTAGAAAATCATTAAAAACATAACGTTTCCCTGTTTGTCAACTTTCGAACACAAAAATAATAACAATTTTCTTATCCAACTCAACAAAGGATGAGAACATTTAATTCCGCTCGATTTTTTTTTAAAACCACAAACTTCATTGTGTTCCGTTCAGCTCAATAATGTTCGTCCCTTTTGGCTGGTAAAAAAACCAAACATTTTTTACGAAAACAAAATACACATACGAAGAACAAAAAAAAAAGCCAGCAAAAAAATTTTACACAAAAAAACCATATACACAATACACACAAGCTGTTCGTGCTGCGGTCGTTGCTAAATTTTTTTTAGTTTCTTAATTTCTTTATCAATGTTAAAAAGAAACTTTATAGAAAATTAAAATATTATGTTTGTCTACAGGATCACTACAATTATTCTGTTTTGTAACGAAGAACAGTATGCTAAATAATGTTCGTTACTTTGTTGAAAATAGTTACGAACAATATTAAGGGTTGTGCTCGGATACACAAACACGTAAAAAATAGATATATTCTATGGGTGTGTGAGCCGTATGCCAAATAATGTTCTGTTTATTTTCGAACACTGCTATAAATTATTTGTATTCTGTATCCTTATAAACGACAAAGTTAATTTAACGATGTCCGTCCGCTGGGTGCTGGCTGAAAACGGGTTTCCGAAGAAACCAGATAAGCTGGAGACTACAATATTTCTGTTACAAAAAATTCCATGAAATGTCCTATTAAAATTCAAGAACATCATTTTTAAAATGTCTTAACAATGATTTCCTCATTTTTTTTTAACACAAAACTTAATTTGTTTTTATGATCGTATTAAATTTTTGGCCTTAATTGTTACACATTAACTATCCATTAATGGCCAAGTTATATAGAAAAAATGTCCGTTTTCCACCTAAAACAAAAAGTTTTTGGCGCAATAACGTCCACACAATTTAAACAATGAGGACAGATTTGGCTCCAATATTTCTTGTGCAATAAGTATTAATCGATCTCAAAATAAACAAGTTCCGTTATTTTATTTTACAGGACTTCGATTCAAAGGTCCTCCTGAGCCTAGGATTATGAAATTCGGCTCAAACATTATTAATGCGTAAACTTGGTATATTGCTTTGCCATTCCGGTAAAGCCTGGAAAGCTCTCAGGTATGTGATGAAAATCGATCGATTTCAAAACGATAGTTTTTAAAAGGTGTGATGAATTTCGAGTGATTTTAAACCCATTTCTGAATTAAAGTTTTAAATTTTCGTTCAGAATACACTTCAGTTAACGTATATTATATAAAACTAGCTGACCCGACAGATGTTGCCCTGTCCAAATTAGGAAAAATGTTTGCGTTCGATTTTTAATATCCGTTTAAAGATACGAACATTTGGAAGAAAAACTAGTCAAATCGATGGATCCGTTTTCTGATTTAAGGTAAATCGAAAAAAGTGGGCCGGGCAAAAGTTTCTTTCCGTAAAAACCTTAGTTGGACCATGGCAATAATTTTTAAGAAAAAATCGTCCAAATCGGTCAAGCCGTTCTCAAGTTATGCGCTTAATAGAAAAAGTGGGCGTAAAAGTAGGTGTGGTACATTTTTCTTTCGATGAAAACTTAAAATGGATTAATACGAAGAATTGAAAGAAAAATTTGTCAAATCGATGAAGCTGTTTTCTGGTTTTAGGTAATTCGAAAAAAGTGGGCGGTGCAAAATTTTCTTTACGTAAAAACCTTAGTTGGACCATGGCAATAATTTTTATGAAAAAATCGTCCAAATCGCTCAAGCCGTTCTCAAGTTATGCGCTTAATAGAAAAAGTGGGCGTTAAAGTAGGCGTGGTACATTTTTCTTTCGATGAAAACGTAAAATGAATTAACACGAACATTTGAAAGAAAAATTTGTCAAATCGATGGAGCCGGATTTTAGGTTATTCGAAAAAAGTGGGCGGGGCAAAATTTTCTTTTCGTATAAATCTAAGTTGGACCATGGCAATCATTTTAAAGAAAAAATCGTCCAAATTATATAGATGTCATTGGTGGTGCAATATGAAAATTGGATTTTGCCACGCCCCTGCGCCCGCAGACCGAAAATCATAAATCAGACTTCACAGTGTGACCCGCCTGAATATTGTGAAGATTCCCTGAAAATTTTATCAAAATCGGCCCAGCCGTTTTGGAGTCCATACGTTACATACATACATACATACATACACACATCCTGTTTTATATATATAGAAGATAGAAGAATAGAAGATATATAGATGGATTTAAAAGAATAAGGACTGAAAATAAGAGGAATATGTATTTAAAATCGTTTCGTTTTTAAAATCGATTTCCATCGCAAACCTGATAGATAAAAATTTCCGTTTTGTTGGTTTAAAAAACCGCACAAATCATCGCAGTTTCCGTAAAAGTCATCATTTGACTACCTGAATATCCGCAAAATCTGCAGCGAAAAAAGTGCCTTATAAAAAATACTTATTTAGGTATAAATCCCCCAAAACTGAACGCTGTCAGAATCTATTTCTGCTAATTTTACGAAAATATTATTATTGTAAAAAGCTACAACTTTGATTTACAAATAAGCCCATTGTGCAGCATGAAAAAAATACTTATTTAGTTATAAATCCCCCAAAACTGAACGCTGTCAAATCTATTTCTGCTAATTTTACGAAAATATTATTATTGTAAAAAGCTACAACTTTGATTTACAAATAAGCCCATTGTGCAGCATGTTACTGAAAATACAGTGTAAGAATTTCACACTAACCTAAAATTAATGAATAATTAAAATTTTCTTTTTAATTGTTTTTTTCCTAACAGTCTCCTTTTAAAAAGAATTTCCTCTAATGCGAAAAACAATATTGACAATTGATTTAAAATTCTGGCAAAGATTTAGGAACAGTTTTAATTTCCAATTAAAAAAGGTTTTTTCTAAAAAAAAAAAAATAAGGAGCTGGAAAAAGATACAGTTAAAAAAAAACTACTGAGGATGAAAACTTTTCACCAAAAACCTTTTTCAAAAATATTAAACGGCAACAAAAAAAAAAATTAATAAAAACGTTATCAAAGTAAAACCAAAAAAAAAAAAAAAAAGTTAAATGAAAAACACGTAAAGGAACAATAAAATCTTTTTTTGAGGTAAAATGGCTAAAAAGGAATTTGTATAGAGACACACAAAAAAAAATTTTTTTAAAAAAAATTTAAGATTAAATTGAATCTTCTAATAAATAAATGGATTTTTATGAAATTAATTTCTCACACAAACAAAAATTAAATTGTTGTTCGGTTAAGTTTGAAGGCACAGTAAGACGAAAGTGGAAAAATGTTTGCATTAAGGAAAAGTACTAAAGCGTACGTAGCGTCGACTAATTTCGTTACTATCAACTTTAAAATATTAAAAAAATAACTATATTAAAGGTATTCACGTCAACAGTAGCACTCTTGCAAAAGTGCAAAAACATAACAACAACCACATAGACAATTATTTCGAACAAACGATGCAAAACAGTCAGGGTCTTAGTAAGTGCAAGATGATCAGAGTAAAAGCATAACATTTTTGCAACTTTTTATCGCATTGCCATATTAAAAAAAATGCTTTAAAAGTAATTATAAAGTTAACTCCACACTAAATAACAATGCAGGAATGCCATTTTGACGTAAATTTTTTATCTTTGAAATTGTAGTGTTTTAAGATAAACTAAAACAATTAAAAAACAAAAAAACTTTAAAAAAATGGAAGTAGCAGAAACATAAAAATACTGGAATACATACATATGGGCATTTCCATGTCATCGTACGTTACATTTGTACACCTTCAGAAAGATATAAATTTTGCAAAAATAGTTTTAGCTGGAAAATTTTTTTTATAATTATATTTCATTTGGAGGTTATTCCAAAAAAAAAAAATTATTAAATTCGGAACCATGTTATCCAAAATAAGTGCATATCGTACGTGACATAAGACGGAAGTGATTTTGGGGTGAATGTAAAAAAATACGAAGATCTGCGAATTGTGGGAGGTTTTTCTCGTTTTTTTTTTCAATTTTTTACATTTTTTACATTCCTTTATAATCCGTAATTTTTTTTTTTGATGGTTTTATAATGAACAAAATGTTATATCGTTCGTGACATACCGTACGTGACAGATTTTTCTCTTATAGTATTTATCAGGTACGAAATATATTTTTTATAAATACATGTATATAAAAACCTTAAAACAAACAAACAAGTAAGAAAGTATAGTCGGTCAAGACCGACCATATGATATCCTACACTATAATATTTAATAAAAAAAGAATTTGAGAATTTGACCCATGGCCAAGCAAGATCAGAGAAATGCAAAAATCACTACTTTTCTTGATTTATTCATACGCTCAAATTTACATTCACTATTTGCCTGCAAAACAAAGTTCAACGTTGGTAAGTTTTACATTTTTTTTTTAAATTTCGTACACATTTGAATTTCGCATGTGTGCGTTTTTATTGAAAGTGCTTTGTTTGCATGTAAAGTCAAAAGGCACACATTCTTATTCTTTTGCATTCAAGTAGTCATTGTCCACTCGATGAGACGCTTTGTTACCATTAACAACAATAAAAACAACAATAACAAGAATACATTGTACAATGTACATACAAAACTACTGTACTTTTTAAGAAATGATAAAAAAAGTCTTCTGTTACTATGGAAATTGTTTGTACCTACATACATATGTGCGTTTAGTTTCATTTCAATTTTTTTTCTTGTACTACATAGTTAATGCTGAATTAAAACATGAGTAATGATTGCTTGATGTCTAACTTTTTTGTTTGTATTTTTTTTTTCTTTGCCAAAACAATCATTGTCGGACCAAACACACAAACATCTTAATTGACAACCAGCAGCGAATGTTTGCGGTTGCTCAAGTTTGATTGTATGACCGCAAGCGAGTTTATTTGTTGGTGTTCATTTACTGCGATTTTTTTGCAATCGCACATAGCCGTTCTCTGATCAAGATCGCCTGAACAGTATTAATTATGCTTTGAGTTTAAGAATTATGTAAAAGTTATTTGTGTCGAATATTATTTAGTTATTTCAATATACATACACGCAGAGAAAAAATATGGTTGGGCATGGTTACGGCAACAACACTATGTTTGATGTAACAATATATTGTTGTCGTACACAAATAATTGTTATTTTTATTTAATATCAACAATATTAGAGTTACTGTAAACATATCAATATTTATCGCAATTATAAATTTAAGTATTGTTGACCGAAAAATAATTATTTTTCTAACAACTAAATTATGATAACTTTCAAAACATATTAAATTACTCACAACCATATCATGATATCTAATAGCCATAACATGATAACTTTCTATACATTTATCATATTATGTTAAAGATGCAATCATACAATTTTTACTCTAATAATATTATGCTAGCGCCATTTGTAAAATAATTTTGAAGAAGTTGTGTCGTTTTTTTTATTTGTGAGCGGTTAAACAATTAAAAGATAAAATTCCATAAAAAATAAGTCTAAAGAAATTAAAATATTAGCGGAGTTCATTCAAGTATTAGTGATGTAATAGTGCAAATGCAAAATATCATAGTTTTTTTGTAAAATCCAACAACAAAACACACAGAGATTTCGTTATATTTTATAAAAGTGCTACGATATGGTGGTTTTCATGGGCAACCGCGTATGTCTTAAAACAAATTGTTCAGAAAAGCCGAAAAATCATTCTAGATCAAACTATGGGCTAGGTATTGCACATTTTACACTTTGTCATTACGTTAAAAAATCAGAATTGATCCATCTTTTTTCAAAAAAGTGTAACAACATCTTAAAATCGAAAAAATGGACACACGCGGTTGCCCATGAAACCACAGATTTTTCATTTGCTCTTTTGCAAGCCTTATATTGAACTCCGCTATTTGATTTACATTAAGAAAAATTGTAAAAAGCCACAAAATAAAAAATCGATTCAAAAATATTTAAATTTATTTTGTATTTTTATGACAGCTATGAAAGGTGCTGTATCATAATATGATTGCTTCTAAATTTATTATGATAAACATGACAATAATATGATTACTTTCTTAGCTAATTATGATTAACATGACAATAATTTGATTACTTCTTAACTTAGTATGATTAACAGAATAATAATATGATTAAGGGAAAAATATTATGATGTAATCGTACGAGTATATTTAGTCATAATATGATTCAATAATAAACTTAATATGGTGACTACAATCATAATTCTTATCATAATATGTTGCTCTTAGAATATGTTTACCACAACCATGTTTTTTCTTTGCGTGTATATGAGATTTGTTTGCCCCTAGCCGCTTTATTAATTCGACTTGTAAATGAATAAAATTTACCATTTCCTGTGTTTTTTATTTTTTTTTTTAAATTGCAAGTGCATGCATCTGGAAATATTTTCAAATGGAAGGTTTAAAAAGTTGTTTCGGAAAAGCTGAAAATGGAAGGTGCAAACAAAATGGGTTGCTCACTCCAAATAAGTGCAACTATGCTGTTTTGCACAGTTGCAAAGGCAATACAAATGACGTTAATACCTTTATTAATCTTTTCTCTCTTCTATCGAAATCGAAAGTTCTCATGCAGCTAAAAAAAAAACACCCCAAAGATTAACCCCATTATTCATAAAAAATATTTCAGTTTTATAAGAGCTTTATTAAACCAATTTTCATATAAATTTTATCTTATAAACCTGTTACTAACATGAAATATTTTTTATGAATAAGGCCTTAAAAATATAGTTAGAAGTTAAAGAAAAGTTTTTATTAGTAGAGTAGAACCTGGCGCAATAAAAAAGTTTAACTTTAAGTGAGGTCGTAGTAGAGTTACAATGCTGTTAGAGTTGTGCTACGTTAGTAGTTTTTTTAGAGGTAGAGTTAAGTAGGCTTATAGTGAGTCAGAGCGGAGCCAGAGTAGATTTAGACTTGCATTAAAGTTGGACAAGAGTAGAATCAGTTTAGAGTTTAAGTATACTTAAAGTTAGGTAAAAACTTTTGTAGAAAAAGAATAGAGTAGATTTAAAAAAAGAGTTTAAGTAGAAGCCATTTTGGAGTAGAAAAGTTCGAGTTACATATTTAAGTCAGATTCTAATCTGACTACTGTTGATTTAGAATAAATTAACACTTTCATGTTGTAAAATTCCTTTCTTCATAAAAATAATTTAATGAAAATTAAATTTGATGAACTTAAGCCTAATTAAAAATATTAAAAATTTGGATTATAAATTAACACTTTTAACTGGAATTAAAGACAAATAAATTTACAATCGACTTGTGTTTGGATCGGGTTTTATAAAAGATGTTTATTCATTTTCAATTTAAATAAGATATTTGTGTGTTTTCCTTTTTACATACATACACTTTTGTTCTTTAAGGTCAATATTTGCTGGTTCTTCAAAAAAATTGTGCCAGCATATTTTATTCAGTAATTTATAATTTATATTCTCCCCAAAGTTTTAGTCCTATTGTTCTTCGAATCTGGTAGGTCAGTTCTTTTTTTTTTTTTGCCTAATTTAAGTGTTTTATATAAAAAACACTGCCTTTTAAGTGGCTACATTTACATACATATATTTATTAAAATTCTTTATTGCTAAATCTCATTATATTGGCTTCATTTTAAGCAATTCGAGAATACACACATTCGCAAATATCTGTAAATACTTAAAGTCTTGCGCATGCACATTCATGTTTAATCAGACACTTTCACACACACATAAATATATTTTAAATTCACCAACAATAACTACAGTTGGCATTAATGGCATTTTAGTTTTAAATCTTAAATGCTCAACCTTTTTATGACAATTTTAAATCATTTTCCTCTTCTTAAATTTGGCTGAAAAGGTTTTAAATGGATTTCTGTTGCTAGAAAAAATTAAAATTAAAGTCTTGGCGGGATCATGACCTTTTGTCTGCACTTTCAACAATAACTTTTTTTACTTGCGCTTTAATTATTTAACATTAAAAATGGAAGTGAAATTTAAGAAAAGAAAAAAAATATTTGAAAAGAAAAGTTGTTTTCATAAAAACGTTTTTTTTTATGAACGAGTAGAAAGCTTGTTGAATACGGGTAGACTGCGAGTAGAGTATGGGTAGTCAACGGGTTACGTAGAAAACGAGTTAACTACGTCCAGTATATGCGAATTGGGCGAAATAGAAGTAGAATACAAGAAGACTGGTCAAAAAATACAAGTAGACTGAGAGAAGAATCACTATTAACTTTGACTAGTATACGAGTAGACTTTGAGCAGAAAACTAGTAGAATACGAGTAGACTGATAAAAGTATACAAGTAGACCGAAAGTAGAATACGAATTTAGTTCGACTAGTCTACGAGCAGAGTTTGAGCAAAAAGTAGACTGATAGTAGAATACGAATTAACTTCGACTAGCATACGACTAGACCTTGAGCAGAATATTAGTAGAATACAAGAAGATTGATATAAGTATACAAATAGGCTGAGAGTACAATAAAAGTTGAACGAAAGTAGAATACGATTAAACTTCGACTAGTATACGAGAAGACTTTGAGCAGAATATTAATATAATACGAGTAGAGAAATAAAAGAAAACAAGCAGACTGAGAGTAAAATACAAGTTTACCTGGACTTGAAAACGAATAGACTTTGAGCTGAATATTAGAAGCATACGAGTAGACGAATAAAAGAAAACAAGAAGACTGAAAGTAAAATACAAGTTTACCTGGACTTGAAAACGAATAAACTGAGCTGAATATTAGTAGAATACGAAGAGACGCATAAAAGAAAACAAGTAGACTGAGAGTAGAATACGATTTAACTTCGTCTACTATACAAGTGGACTTTGAGCAGAATTTACGAGTAAACACAAAGTATATTTAAATTTTCTCTATTTATTTCGGCTTGTGTTCATTCCAAAAGCTTAGTGCACATTCACTGAAAGCCAAATCATTTAACAATACCAAATTTTAGTTTTGTTTGAACGAAATATAAATATTTAAAGCTGCAAAAGCGAAATAATAATGTCAACAACTCAATACACAGCAGTTAGTATACGTATACTGCACAAAAAGTTCATATTTAAAAATTAATTAAGAAGAGTGGCGTATGCGGCACAACACAATAACTTTCCCTGACAATAAAATGCTAGTAACTTCTTAGTTAAGCCTACGCCGGTGACGAAAATACAGAAAAATTATATCGCTATTTTTTCAGAAAACTTCATTTCAAACTTAATTGTCGTTTTCCCTACTAAGACTTTTTGGCATATGCTCCAACCCAATAATGAGGTATATATATATATATATATGTTACCGAAGATCCTATAAGGAGCATAGGGCCCCAATGAGGTGATGTTATGTTACAAAATCGAACTGACTACTCTTCATTATACTTGGCAGTAATTTAGGGGATGATTTAAGCAGTTAGATAACATCGGTTTGCACACTAATAGAAAAATGCATCTTCATATTGATGATACCCTAACATCGGAATTGTGACATCAATGTTACTACAAATGACATTAATGATGCAAAAAATAACATCAATCCAATGACTAACATTTGCGTACAATTTTTTCATTTTTTACGTGGCATCCATTTTATGACTATAGGGACATCAATTCGATGCCACTATTTTTATATTATTAACATTATTTTCATGTATTATAAGAAGCAAAATTTCCTATATTCTATTTTTTTAAATTATTTAGTTAAATAGATCAAATTTTTAAAGTAGAATGATTACGAAAACCATATGGGGCATGGTGCTGGTGTCTTATTGTTGAGAGTTCTGCTGTAAATAAAGGTCGTAATTCAACAAACGTGAAACAAACATATCGTCGGTTGATTATTTAATTGTCGTATGTGGATACAAATTACTTACGACAATTAAATAATCAACCGACGATATGTAACGGGTTAGTAAATAATAATATTCTCTCACTTTGACTTAAGTCAATTCCAATGACTTTGAATTAATGACAAACTGTCATTAATGTGTCCTTTATCCGATGTTACTGCGTCTTCGCACTGAAGACATGTTCGTTATTTCTGTGATGCCGTTGTGTCATCCCATTGATGACATAGGGTGCGTTCGTAAATGCATCACTGCGCTGCATCAGTGATTTCAAATCGTTATATATTTATTAGTGAAGTTAATGTGGACCAAAAAATTGTGAAATACTCCACAAAAATAATATACTACGTTTATACGTAGCCTATTCGCGAATAAAAATTATTTGCGATTAACTAACTCACTGTTTATATGTCTATTTCTTAATGAAAATTCTTATTTTTAAGTGATGCCAGATGGAAAATGTATTCATTTAGTAGCACTGTATGTTTATAAGCTTTTTATTTTTTAAGTGAAAAAGATCAAAAATTATTGTGTATTTTGAAATTAATTTGCACATTTTTGATTTAATTTTACTTTTGTTGTCATATGAATGTGCCACATCGAAATAAAAACGTAAAACGGTTAAAAGTGTGGCAATGCTTAAAATCTTTTTTGCAAATAGTGTCGTTAATCAGGAATTGTTTTCATGAGTTAGCTATTCGCAAATAAAAATTTAATCCACTGTTTATGCGGCAATATTCTCTACTTGCAATATATTTTTTGCGAATAAGTGGTGCGTATAAACGTAGTAATAGTCACACAATAAAAACCATTATAATTATTTTTTTATCTGCTTTAAAAAAAGTTTGCTTTTCTGATGCAGCGCAGTGATGCGTTTACGAACGCACCCATAATTTCATATTTACCCTGATGACACTTTGGCCAAGTGATGTTAAGGTTGACATCACCATGATGACAAGTGTCATGGGGTCAAAAACGAAGACACTTGTCATAGTACTGATGTCAAAATACATCAGCGTTATGACGCATTTTCTATCAGAGCATTACTACACAGAAAAAATTATTGCCGAATTATTTTCAAACAAACGCTTGTTTGAAATTTTTTTTAATTTCTACAAATTTTTTTTACTGATTCAATTAAAATTTTTGTTTGATTTTTATTTAACCAACAAAAATGTTGACAACCATTCAAAAATATAATACACGCGTTATTGGTTTCAAGTTTTCATAATTTTGTATGAAATATTTAACGATTTTTAATGTTGTCGTCTTTTTGCATTTTTTTATATGATCGTAAGCAACACTTCCTAATGTGAAATATAAGAACTGCAACAAAAACACATACAGTCTATTTTTGGACACTTTACAAAAGTACAACAGTAAGAAAGATGAAGAGGTTTGAAGTAAAAAAAAAAAAAAAAATAGCAGTTAAAAAACGTTTCACTCTTTTTAAACAACAACAAACAATATTATAAGAAACAAAATAAATTTTTGGTTAGTTTCAAAGTTGGTTAAAAAAAAACCAAAATCCCGTATTCAATTTTTTCAAACTGTTTGCTTAAATACATCAAATACAAAAATATAATGATGACGAAAAACATATCGAGTCGGTCTGTCGCCGTTTTTGGGTTACATTTCTTCTTCATTGAAGCATTTATTCATGAGATACCGGCCGAAATGTTGGAAAGAGTATGCCAAAATTGGACTAAGCAGATGGGCCATTTGAGGCGCAATCACGGTCAACATTTGCATGAAATAATCTTTAAACCTTAAATTATATGGACCGTACTATCGATTTAAATGATTTCATGAATTTTTCTGAATTTTATGTGTTTTTTTTTTAAACTTTCCTATAGCTCTAAAAAAATCACCCATTACTTAAGATGGTATACAAAGGCAAATAGCATTTTAAAGCTTCCCTAGAAACATGCAACCAAATCGACCCCTTTGCGCACAACAGAATAGTTAATTGGAGGGTTAATGTGTACATAGAACCTAATTGGGTGAGTTAAATTAGATTGTCTATGTGACATACAAGGTTACTTAATCAGAATTGATCCAAGGAATCGTCGTTTTTCTTTTTTACCCCAACAACAAATCGATCATGTTGCTCATTTTTTTTTTTTTTTGAGAACCAAACAAAACCTACAATCCTTAATAATGTATTTTCTTGTGTTTGTTCGGAAAGGAAAAGAATAGAATATTTTTTTTTGGTCAAGTCAGAATAACAATATTAGTTTCTGAAATTTTTGTTATTGGCAAGCAATTGTATAAGTTTTTTTATTTTTATAAAATTTGTTGTGGAGTTTTGTTTAATAGAATTAGAGTTGAATAAGGGATCAAGTATGTAGCACGTTCGGAGGAAAGGTTGCATAGACCTGGGGATAGAAATGTTGATAGTGAGATTATAGACATGTCCAGTTCAATAAATACTCCAAATACTTACGGTCAGGAGATATTATAAGAAACAAAATAAATTTTTGGTTAGTTTCAAAGTTGGTTAAAAAAAAACCAAAATCCCGTATTCAATTTTTTCAAACTGTTTGCTTAAATACATCAAATACAAAAATATAATGATGACGAAAAACATATCGAGTCGGTCTGTCGCCGTTTTTGGGTTACATTTCTTCTTCATTAGCAAAGGAAAGGATACAGCAACAGTGAGTGATGACGAAAAACATTGTGTGTATAAAAAAGAACTTCGTTCAAAAATTATTCTAACAAAAAAATGTGCCTCAAAGCCAGCCGGCCGCTCTGCTCTCTCTGCCATCATCTCTAATACAGTGCCTGCTTGTGTGCGCATCATTGCTTGTGCAAAAACCTGTTTTTTTTTTGATTTTGAAATTTAGTATATGAATTTCAGTAAACTTTTTGTTTGATTCAGTTAAATTATTTGTTTGAAAAAATCAGTGTTTTTTTTAAATAAACAAAATGCGAATAAATTGTTTGAATATGCGAATTTGTTTATAGTACCGATTTCAGACAAAAAATTGTTTGATTCTACAAATTTTTTGTTTGAATTGGAAAAATAATTTTTTCTGTGTAAGTAATCTGGAGTACAAAATAGTACCACGGCCCGCCGCACAGTGGTATTTTTTTTGGCAAAAAGTCTATTTTTGTACAGTTATTTTTTAGAAATCTTATGATGCAATTCTGTAGAGAAGTGTTTCATTAGTAGAAAACCATGATTTGTTTTCAAAAAAAAAAAATTTTGTATAAAAAAGAGTGTGGTAAAGTTATCTAAATATTATACAACGAAAACTGATGAAAATTTTACTACATTTCAGTTGTTTATACAATAAATATGGTTTAACTAAGAATAGTTTTACAGCATTCTTATTAAAATATAGTATTTTAAATCTAATAGGAAAGAAAAATTATTTAAATTACATATATAGTTTAAGAGATCTGAGCAAATCAAAATGACTCCAAAAAATTTAGCACTTGCAGTTTTCATTAGAAAAAAAAATAAGTTAGCTCAGTCTACCTCCGTGTTGGTACTACTACTAAATTAAAGTTTGGAATGTTTTCTTTCATTTCATGTAAAAAAATTCTGCGACTTTTTGCGATCGCTGAACAAACTTATAAATTTTGTGATAAAACTCACGTATTTTTTGTGAATATTTACAATAAATTGCAATGCATATTTACAGTAAAAGGTTTTGTATACATTTAGGCTTAGACTTTTAATTTTTAATAACTGATTGACAGCAATATCGAAAAAGTGCATAACAAAAAAAGAAAAACAAAACCATATGATTATTTGAAATAATAATATATGCCAAAAAAAGTTTAAGAAAACTATTAAATCTAACTAATTTTTAAAATGGGTTCCTTTTGTGTTTCATATAGTGAATTGTGCAAGGAACTTATAAATTGCAATAATAATGTGGATTTATTAACTGATTTCATTTTGGGTACTATGGGCGGTGGGTGGAGGGCGTGGCCAATTTTGATTAAACTTTATATTTTTCTTAATTGAGCTAAATGAAGGCTCACAGCAAAATTTCAAAAACTTTGGTCCAAAAAAAAATTTTGGGTTCTATGGGCGGTGGGTGGAGGGCGTGGCGAATTTTGATGAAACTTTATATTTTTCTTAACTGAGTTAACCAAAGGCTCAGAGCAAAATTTCAACATTTCTTTCCTAAATAGAGTCCTTGTGATCGTAAACCATCTTATTATGGCCGTATTTCAATTACATTTGGTCCAAACTCGTTTTATTGCAATCTTAACCATCTAACCAAATTTCATTGGTAACGGTCCATATTTGACCAACGCGACTGTACAAACACCACTCGCAAAAATAGGTTTTAATCAGTGTTCGAAAATAAACATTAAATATCGTTCTTTAGTGATCGGTTCAGTAGATTTGTGAAGAAACCAAAGGCTAATAGTGTTTGTGTAGTAAATCATTAAAAAAATAACGTTTCTCTGTTTGTGATCACAAACGAACACAAAAATAATACTGTACTTATCCAACTCAATAAAAAGATAAGACTATTTAATTGCGTTCTGTTTGTTTTTTTTTTTTACCGCAAACTTTGTTGTATTCGGTTTAGCACATTAATGTTCGCTTATTTTAGGTTTTGGTTGGTAAAGAAAACCAAATTTTTTTTTCTGATTTATAATGAAGAACAGAACACTATATAATGTTCGCTACTTTCTTGGAAATAATTACGAACGGTATTAGGGGTTGTGTTCGTATACACAAACACTAAAAAAAATCGTTTCTGGGTGTGTGAGCGCTCCGCTAAATAATGTTCTGTTTATTTTCGAACACTGCTGTTAATGATATAACTTCCATATAAATGTAGGTATTCACATACAATTTCGCGTTAGTTGCAATATAGTTTAAAAATATTGTGGTGATAGGTCCAGAATTGAACATAGGTCCCATAAACCCCCTCCCTTAAATCATTTAATTGCAAAAAAATCGCATATAATGGAAGATATCTAAATAATAAGGTGGCATGTCATAACGTCCACTGTCATGACTTTTAAAATTGTCATAATGTCCGTGGGCACTGTGACACTTTGGAAATGGACATTATGTCACTTTTAAAAGTGACATAAGGTCCATAATTACTAAAGAAGTTATATACAGAAAAAGATCTACATACGCGCAGAGAAAACCATGTTTTATTATGGTCTCAAACAACAAATCTATTTTTAAAGAAACTAATTTAACCATAATACGGTTGTCGGTGACAATGATTTGGTTAAATTAAACATAATATGG
The DNA here is from genome assembly GCA_930367215.1 of Pollenia angustigena. Classification (NCBI taxonomy): domain Eukaryota; kingdom Metazoa; phylum Arthropoda; class Insecta; order Diptera; family Polleniidae; genus Pollenia; species Pollenia angustigena. Next base: position 198,412,407 of record OV884060.1, read on the forward strand.
GTAAAATTTTTTTAAAAATGGTTTTGTAGCTTTTTCTCCGGGTGTATATATTAAATATATACATATATCGAAAATAAGGATTTTCTCTTCTATGGTATAACAAATACTGGCTTCGCTAACTAAAGCTTCTCTGTATAGCCGGCCTTCGGCCGGGCGCAAGGTTTTTCTCCACTATGGTATAACAAACACCGGCTTCGCTTACTAAAGCTTCTCTGTATAGCCGGGCTTCGGCCGCGCGCAAGGATTTTCTCCTCTATGGTATAACAATTCCGGCGTCGCTAACTAAAGCTTCTCTGCGTAGTCGGCCGTGTTCAGAAGCTTTACTTAGTGAAACCGGTTTTTATTAGACCATAAAGGAGAAAATCCTTGCGCCCGGCCGAAGGCCGGCTTTGCAGAAAAGCTTTAGTTAGCGAAGCAGGTGTTGGTTATACCAGGGAGGAGAACTGACAAGCTTTAGTTAGCGAAGCCGGTGTTTGTTATACCATAAAGGAGCAAATCTTTGCGACCGGCCGAAGGCCGGCTATACAGAGAAGCTTTAGTTAGCGAAGCCAGTATTTGTTATACCATAGAAGAGAAAATCCTTATTTTCGATATATATATATATTTAATATATACACCCAGAGAAAAAGCTACAAAACCATTTTTAAAAAAATTTTATCCATATTATGTTTAATTTAACCAAATCATTGTCACCGACAACCATATTATGGTTAAATTAGTTTCTTTAAAAAAATCACTTGAAATTTCAACGGTATTTAAAAAAAAAAAAAATACACATTTTTGATTATATGACACTTTTAAAAGTGTCATAAAGTCCATGGACACTATGACACTTTCAAAAGTGTCATAAAGTCCATCGACACTATGACACTGGACGTTATGAAAACTTTACATGAGTCTTAACCTCATAACATAGTGTTGTTCTGGATGGCCCATAATTGCCCATGACTTCCAAGTAAGATACACTATCGAAATTCTGTGGTGTAGCATATAACATGGTCGGGCTTTACCGACTTTCTTACTTGTTTTTTATACCCTCCACCACAATTAGTTGTGAAGAGGGTATATTCAGTTTGTCATTCCGTGTGAAACTTTTTTACTATTCATCTCAGACCCTATAAAGTATATATGTATATTCTGGGTCCTTGAGTAATTTTAAGTCGATTTAGCCATGTCCGTCTGTCTGTCCGTCTGTCCGTCTTTTGAAAACACGCTCACTTTCGAAAAACTCAAAAGAAATCAACAAACTTGGTGTCAAATGCTTGTAGTTATCCTAAGCAGTTTGGGATTGAAATTCAGCAAAATCGGTTCAATAGGATCTGAGCTATGAATCAAAATGTGGAACCACCACCTAAAAAAAATTGATAATTTTGTTACAAAAACAACAACTCGTTTTATTCAACTGGAAATCACGCTGTGAAATTTCGTGAAGATCCGTCAATAATTTACCCTAGGCCCCATATAAGCCCTACTCCCGGAAAACAGTATATTAAGCCTAAAACCCTAACTGACAATGCTATCATTAAGTCACAGTTACATAGGACTAGAAATTAAACTGTTAAGGTTCGTGAAGATCGGTCCATAATTTACCATAGGCCCCATATAAAACCTACTCCCGGAAAACAGTTTAGTACGCCTAAATCCGTAAAAAATAATGCTATCATAACAAAATTTGTTACATCAAAGTTTTATAGGACAAGAAATAAAACTGTGTAATTTCGTGAAGATCGGTCCATAACTTACCCTGGGCCCCATATAAACCTTACTCCCGGAAAACAGTTTAGTCGCCTAAAACCATAATTAATAACAAATCGTCACAGTTTAAGATAATAATAACATCATACAGATATTACTCTTTAAACATTCGAACTGTCGGTGGAGGGTATCAAATATTCGGCACAGCCGAATATAGCACTCTAACTTGTTTTTTTTTGTTGTTTCCATAAAACAAATCTCAATTTCCATGACAAAAGACAGTAAAATATGTTTAAATTATTTTATGTAGAAAGTCCTGTTACTCAGTCTATCTTAAGTGCTAATTTTAAATGTAGTAAAAATTAAGAAAAATATGCTTAAAAAAAAGTAGAATTACCGAAAACAAAAATATAAATAAAACAAAGTGAATATAAATAAATAAAATATTTGCATTTTGAAATTCATAAAGAACTTGCTCGTGTCATCCAAGCCAAAACATTATGAATTCCAACATTTTATATTAAATATCTAGTGTCAAAGAACTGGAGATGGAGCTGCTGTTGGTTGGTGCCTCTTACCAGACACCAGAAAACAAAAATTAACATTTGAATATGAATATGGGCGAAAATGTGATGAAAAACAAACGCAGGAGCAAAACAAGTATACAAATATGTACGAAAGAGCACATCTACCCAGTGCGTACGAATAATGACTGAGTGAATGCATAAACAACTATATGAGAGAATGATAAACTGACGACTGACTGAATATACAAACGAACGAATGAACAAGCGAATGACTAAATAAACTAAATGAATTTCTTTCAATGTTTTCATACCAACGAATCATTTAATTTGCATTTTAATGTCTTTATTAAATTTGATGACGTGAATCTGGGGATAATACAAATAATTTCCCTTTTTTCGGGAAATGAGTTGCATAAATTAAATTTAAAGAGATTGATTGTTGTTTGTATTTAAATATTTAAATAAAGTTTTTAAGAGTGTCACAGATATATTTTGCCTTTTCAATCGATATTCCACAAAAAAGGAGGCATTTTAATAACACTGAAGTCTAGATAAACGGAGTCTTATATTACCCATCTGTCATTTATTAAGACGTCTTTATTGCTGTCAGATTAAGGGGGTATTTTAAAGGATAAAATGCATAAAAACTACTTAAGAAAATTGTTAAGAGCACAAAAGGAAAACAAAAAAATTAACAAATAAAAATACCCAAAAATTGATAGCGAAATGCTTAATAAATTTTTTCACTCCAACTGAAACTTGCTGTAATTTTTTCCACAAATCATTTGATTTTAAAAACTATTCACTTACGGCCAATTTCACCAAGTTCAGTTATATTTAACTATCGGTTATAGTTGCCAAAAACATATTGTTAACTGTAAGTTAAAGTAATAGTTTATTTACATTAAATTAATGACATTGAAAGCCTGCATACAGAAAACTATATAAACTATTTAGAGTAATAGTTAGTTTTAACTAAATTTGGTGAAAGTGGCCGTTTAACGAAGTGTCACCGAGAATTTACATTAAAATTATCTTATAACTTAAGAATAAGAATATTTCAGGATTGGTATTTATATCTAAAAGTTATAAAGCGATATAAATAATAACAGAGTTCAAAGCATTATAACTGGTTGTGGTTTAAGGCGTATTAAAGTCTATTTCAATAATAACATTTATGTAGGGCAATTACGGACCAATTCTGACAAAATTTGTCAGTGGTATTTCTAGTCATATAAAAACAGAGTTAAAAAACACTAAGGCTCGGCACGTTAGTGTACCGTACCGTATTTTGTCATGAACAGTATACATACACATTTTATACAAAATAAATTTTTTTTTGTGTTTGTGAACTTGTGCACAGACAAAAAACGGTACACAACGATTGTAAGCTGGCGAACACAAATACTTAGATAACGTACCAATATCTCCGAAACTGTTGAAAATATAAAAAACTATTGTTAAAATGACTTCAAGCGAATTTTATTCCAAAGTATTTGCTAAAAATTTGTACAAATCGGACAAATCGGTTTAAAGTCATGATGATATGGATTAGCATAACCAAAATTTTAGTTTAGGCCATAAAAATAAGACTAGACGTGAAAGAAGAAAAACTGAAAACGAATTAGTGCCTTTAAATCTATAGATTCCATATATTCTTATTTAAAACGTTTTTTTTTGCCGAGGGATGTAATTCACCGAGCCACACGAAATTTGGTAGTGTGATTTCTAGTCCTATAAAATTATGGTTTACCAACCTTTTTCTGAGAGTAGGCTTTATATAGGGCCTTAGGTAAATTATGAACCGATTTGTTCAAAGTTGAGTACTTTGATTTCTAGTCGTCATTTTGAGGAAAAATTTCTGTGACATTTTCTGCTAAGATTGTACTGAAATATTTCGGCAAAAATTCGCTAAAAGTTTTTAGATATACATATTTTATTCTTAAAATTTAATTGAAAATGCATTGACATTTTTACGAAAAATATTATTACTGTACTTATCCTTTATTTATACACCGGATATAAGAATTTCACGCTTTTATGCATTCAAACCAAACTTGTGCAATTACAGCTTACTATTTAAAATAACCGAAATTGTTTCATTTGCTTATATGCACATTTCCAGCATTTATGCATCGCACTTTAAAACGATTTTAATAAATTGCATTAAAAACACTGTCATATAAGCATCGCCTCATTAAAAACGCACAAAAATTATTTCATCAAAACAAAATTTGCTAAATTTTAATGAAACTTTGAATGTATTCATGCTCTTTTGACGCAAGTAGAACTGCTGTTTTATGAAGCTGATGAAATAAAGCGAATTTTTTTATAAGCACATTACATGCATATAAACGAGTTTTTACAAAAGTATTTATCGCACATTATATGCATATAAGCGAGTTTTTATAAATCCATTCCTCGTTTAAAACCACCAAAACCCGTGCAAAAAAATTTTTAACCGAAAGTTTCACTGAAAGTAATTATCAAACCATCAAACATTGGTTAAGATTTTGAAGCAATAAATACGCATACAAACATTAAATGCATAAAAGCGAGTTTTTATAAATCAATTTCTCGTTTAAAAGCACCAAATGACGTGCAAAATATGAAATGCTTTTAAGCGATTTATACCGTAAAACTCTTAACTGAAATTTTCACTGAAAGTCTTTATCAAACCATCAAACATTTTCTAGGATGTGGAAGCAATAAATACCTAAACTGCATCCCAACCGCTTCTTTTTTTGCTTTTAAAAATTACTGCCTTACTCTTCGGCTGTGAGGTAAGGCATACAATCTTACAACTTTTAGATGCGATGCTGAATACTAGAAGCAAATCGCTGTTAACCCTTTCACGTCAATGGGAAATATTTTTCCCAAAACTTAAATTGATTATTTTGGTAAAGAATTTTTTTTAATATTTATTTTGACATTAAGAGGTCGTACAACAGCTATGATTTATTGTAAATAAAAGAAAAAAGGTGGTGATACTTAAAGGGGTATAGAATAATAAAGGAAGGAAAATCCCATTTTTCTCCATCGTAAGTACGTTTCGATTTGGCTCGTTTTGTCGCGGATTTTATTATGTTTTTAAGTTGTGTAAGTGATAAATATTATGTGATTAGTAAGGAGAAATGATAAATAATAATAAAAAATTTATAACTGATCAATAGTTGTTCAATTTTGTATATTTACTCTATGGGAAACATTTTTCCCTATGGACCAGAAGAAAAAATTTACTCTTACTACTGCTAAAATTTTAGCAATGACAAGCAGAAGTGTAGGGAGTTCCTTTTACGCCAAAATTAGATATTATAGCTGCTAATGGCGGATTTTAGTGATAGGGAAGATAAAGTTCACCTAGATGAACAATATCAAGACTTTTTAGAAGAAATTAATATTGTGAAATAAGTAAATTTTCACTCTGGTCTATAGGAAAAAATGTTTCAAATAGAGTAAATATACATAATTGAACAACTTTTGGCCAGTTTTAATTTTTTATTATTATTTTTCATGTACTTCACCTTGATGAAGAAGACCAAGACTTTTTAGGAGAAGACTTGAAGCGGCTGTGGATGTGGTTGAAATCGAAAGTGCAGTACAAGAAACTGGCCAAAACAAACTGTGGATGCCAGCACATCTCTTCATAATGAAGATGAACCTGGTTTTAGATGGACAAGTGGCTCTTATAAACCCCATACAGCAAAACTGAAGACCCTTTACTGTTGAAAAGGACAAAATGAAAGCATATTGAGGAATGCATTTTGTAATAAGTAACAAAGTGTTACCAAATCATTGAAGTTACTGATCTACTGATGAAGTGTCCCTTACATCGCTAACATTATGACTAGAACAATATTTGAGCAAATACGTCAATTTCTCCAATAATTATAAAACCTTTTTTAAATTGAATTGTTTTAGTTGTAAAATCATTCATAAAAAATCAATTAGCTGAAGTATTTTTTTGCCCCCTTTATCGTCCACTGGGAAAAATATTTCCCAAAAAATTCCACAAAATCTAACCACGAGATTTTTATTTCTTTGCAAATTTAGTTTATTTTATATAATAATCGAACAAAAAAATCCATTGGATATTAAAAAATAAACAGGGTTTCCTTATGGACGTGAAAGGGTTAATTCGTTTTTCAAAGATAACATTTTCTACTGCTTCACTGAAACAGTGAAATCGTTTATTCTTTAGACAACATTTTTCAAATGCTTAATTTTTTGCACTTTTCTTTAATCAAGTAAATCATGTCAGTTTTCAAGTAGGGAATGGTAAATGGATTCCAAAATCGATTTTCAATTTTTCGATCGACTTTTTTTTATCGGTTTTTAAAATCGATTAATCGAACCTCAAAATCGATTTTAAAATCGATTTCAAAATCGTTTAAGATTAATTAACAAACTTATTCGGCATTTTTTATGTATGGCTAACTTCTAGAGAAATTGAACTAAGATTTTAACATTGGGTCAATATGACTACTGTATATAAATTTCCTGCAAAAAGTGAAAATGTGAAAATTTTGATATGGCCTTTAGAGGAACAAGTGCGATTTGTATGTATGTACATTTCACATACATAAAATTGTGTTCTTGTGTAGACAATCAGGCCTGTCACATAAATCAATTCCGGTCGTATTTCCACAGGAATGCCCTGGTTTAATTCATCTGTTGTTTCTATATTATGTTGATTTTCCCAAAGCTGACTTTCAGTGTATGGTTCGGTACGATATGTTTAGAACTGGGGTCTAATCACCGCATACGATATCGAGCAAAATGGATCGAAATTATTTATTTTGGTGTCATGAAACTCGATATCGAATGAAGTGTATTGAATTTGAAATAATAGCATTCAATATCGAGTAACTCGACATTACATTTATCGAAAGTTTAATGCGGTGATTAGACCCCTGTTTTGTTCACTGTGCATAGATGACTTTAATTTGCGAAGAAAAGAGCCCCTATATTTAAGTTGAAAGTTACCAAGGGTACTAGTAGGTAAATACGTAAAACTTCAACGTTAAACTTGGAAAACTGCATAAACATACCTACACACGTACGTACGCACAACAAAATCTCAAGTTTTATTGTGCATGCCCATAATTTATCGATTAAAATTAAAAATTGTCAAAATTTTGATACAAATAAAAAAATCGATTTTAAAAGCCCAATAATCGATTTCAGTATAAAGTCGCTTACGTAAATTCGATTGCAAAAAATCGATTTTTTTTACCATAAAATCGATTTTCGATTGGAATCGAAATCGATTTACCATTCCCTATTTTCAAGGCGTCAAATAAGCATATCGTTGGCTTAGAGTGTAAACCTGCTAAATCGACTTTTTAAGTAAATTGAGATTTTAATGCCGTATGTTAGAGAAAGATATGCCTCGTCGACCAGCATTTAGTTTTTCTTCAATTTGAGCCCTGAAGTGTTGTCAAATCAACAATATTTTTGGTTTTCCTCTCAAGCAGCAAATAGGAAAAATAAAAAATTTTTGTTTCTCCTGTAAAATTTGTTAAAAGGGAGTTAGCAGGTTTACACTCTAAGCCGACGATATTTCAGTTCTCTAAAGCAGAGCTTCTACGCGAGGAATTCCAAACAAAAACCATGTTTTATTCCATAAAAGTGTTAGCACTACATTACGATTCCCCCTAACACTACTGCTTCTTCCGAGGATGCATTAGTTAATGCTGGAAAATATTTCACAGACAAATTTCCTCAAAATTGTTTGGCAAAGTTTAAATGAAAATTTCCTACCAAAAATTTCAGTTAAAAATGAAGGCCACTAATTTTTACCAAAAATTTTACTAAAAATTTATTGAACGAAGTTTCACTGTTTAAAAAAAAGTTTAAAAAATTTTTCTGTTCAAAAAAAGCTTAAACAATTTTTCAGCAAAAAAAAAAAACAAATTCATTACAATTTTTTTAATTAAAAATTTTAATGCAAAATGCTCACCATGTTCATCTTTTCTTTAGAAAGTGATTTCTAAATATTTCCACAAAACATTTTTCAATTTAAATTAAAGATATTTACCTCAAAATAATTTAATTTCTTTGTAACCTGCAGCAGCAACCTTTTCGATTGGGGAAAATGAAAATCTTGTTACCAGCATCAAATCAACAAAAGATTGTTTTTCTTTAAAGATTTTTATCCTGTTTGGAAATTTCAACAAATAAAAACTGCAATTGCAGCCAAAGGAAATCTTTTTGCTTATATAAGTTCATTACATTTTTTAAGACTTTGCGATAAAGTTGAAAACATTCGTTTGTATATTTCAGTATTTGTTGTGAGGTCTGTCATCTCAGAAGAGAAATATGAGAATTGAAAAATAAAATTAATTTATTTCAGAAACTCAATTAAGTAAGAAAATTTTAAAAGAAATATTTAACTGCTTAAAGCAACAATTTCATGTACATTTAAAGCCTCATTCACAATTGAAGCAACAATATCGTTTTCCATCTGTCTCATTATTTTAAAGTCATTTTATTTTCTCGTTTTCAGTAAAACAATGTAACTAAAGTTTTGTTAAAAAATTGAGTCTGCCTTTAAAATTTTAAAGTAAAATTTAAACAATATGTATTGAAAATAAAAATGTATCCATTATATTAAGGCATCGTTACTCTTACGTAAATGTTTACGTTGCGGATCAGTTGTTTCGTTTTCCTAACTACCCGTCTCCACCATCCATCAACTTGGTAAGAACAGCATGTCGCACATGAATTCTACTCGTGTAGACTGTTCATGTTTCGTCCATGTGCTGCCATCGTTGCCTAAACATTCGTCTTAGCATCCATGTGCGCCATGATGTTGGCCATACAATGTATTTTCTGTATACAACCAAACGCACAACAACAAAAATTGTGGTCAATCAGAACATCCCAGTTGGACATCGTCGTCAATGATGTATGCACGACTTGTCCCCCGTTGTTTAGGGTTTCTAGAAGACAATTTACAGGAAATCGTCGTGCACGACAGTTTGAGCGACCTTGTCTTGTAAGTTGTCTTCTATTTAGCTTTATGTGGGACAGTATGAGCGACTTTGTCTTATAAGTTGTCGCCTATTAAACTCTATGTGGGACAGTATGAGCGACACTGTCTTATAAGTTGTCTTGTATAAAAGCTACTGACGACAAAGTTTTCTTGAATGCTATTCAATCACTTGCTTGGTTTTCTTCAAATTCTCACATTCTTTTTTTTTTTAATTGTTGATTTAAATACCTACAAAAAAATTTACAAATTAATTCTAAACAATAAAACCAAAAATGATGATGAAATTATTCGCGGGCGGGAAAATGGATTACATGGAGTTGCGTATAGGAGTTGAATATAAAACATATAACAGAAATTTAAATTTAAACTATACTAAAAAACTGTCTGAATTAGATAACCATATAATAATTTTTGTCGTGGACGTCAAAATAGACGACATTGTCATGCAGGTTAATGATAAAGTAGGCGACATTGTCTTTCTTTGTGTCGTCCACGATTTTCGCGACACTTGTTCGAAAATGTCGTTGACGATTTGTTCCCGCTGTCCCTCACATGTCGTGCAGAAATTAACGTTGTCGTGCATACGTCTTCAAGGATGTCTTAAAGACGGGGCCAACTGGGATGAACATCAACACGTATTCGCCACATACAAGAACATGCACAAATTAATACCGTTGCTCTGCCGGCGTTATGGTCATGCCATGTTCTAATCGAAAGCGCATGGAGACGTGGGGTAACGCAAAAAAATTATAGTCTTGCGCAAAAGTGACGTTGCGTTACGGATGAACGAATTAATGCACTCATACGTAAATGTTGCGGGCACGTAAACGCTCAGATCGATTTCAACGCGTAAACGTGTTCAAAAGAAAACAGAAAATTTGGTAAATTTATAAATTTTAGCTTTTGTTATTCACGTTTTGAATAAAATTATAAAAAAAAATCGTGTACGTTGATGGAATGGTCGCTTTGTCAATAAACATAAACGAACGTAAAATTTTAAACAGCTAATACGTAAAAACGGAAAAAAAATTTGAATTTTGTCAGGTTCATCCGCAACGCAAAATCATATTTCCGTTAGAGTACCTGTTTATACACAAACTTGGTAAAGAAAACGCAACAGCGGATCTAAAACGTATAAGTTAACGAAAGATTTCCCGGGATTTCGGGATTTTGGGATATTTTTTAAATAAACAACACTTTTTTTTTTAATAATTTATGAATTTTCAAAAGGTATTATATATACAATATATATTTTTAAAAAAGAAAAATAAGAATTATAAAAATAAAACATACAACTGAAATATAATTTTTAATAATTTTTTTTTGTATAGAGTAAAAAAATTCAATAAAAACGAACATTTTTATACACAAATCTTGATATATTAAAAATCCCGGGATTAAAAAAAAACCCGGGATTCGGAATTTGTCAATCCCGAAAAATCCCTGGATTTCGGGATTTCGCATTTGGCATCCCTAGTATGAGGCCTTTAAGGCAGAATTAGTCTTTACTTTCTGTTTCTGTTCTGTTCCGTGCCGTTCTGTTTCGAAATTGTAATAGTTACTTTTTCTGCAGCAACTTATCAGCCATTTATGACAAATTTATTAGTTTTGCACCGTCCATTGTTTTATTTCAATCACTTTAATGCAAATAAGTTTGAAGAAATAAAATTTTATGAATTCTTAAAATCAAAAAATAGTTTATTTCAACATAAATATGTATTTTTTATTATTTATTTTGCTGTCAGTTATAATAACTTAACAATTTTTTGATTTAAACAAACTGAACCGCAACAGAACAGAAAAACTAATCAATTTCACATTTTTTTTAATAACAAAAACAAATCAGCTGGTTCGTAACAGAACAGAAAGTAAAGACTAAAGGAGCATATAGACGACATGTTTTTGTCATCTGACATGTCAAATTTCCCACTGCAAAACACATACATGTCGTGTGTTACCTTTTTAACTTTGCTTCTGTAAAAGTCAGACGCAAAGTCATCTGACAAAATTTCAATTAGAGCGTGCTCTATTTTCTTCTGACAAACCATCTGACATCAGAAATCTATGCCGGGAAGAAACTGGCAGCGGCGTCAACTATTGACGGAATCATTAGCCGGCTGAAGTTAATATTTTACAATACCAAGATATGTATGCTCATCTCACCATTGAATATAATTTATGTATGTTATACATAAAAACCGTTTAATTATAAAATTCTAAATTGGTATCTTTAAAATAAAAGAAAAAATGTTAAGATGGCTAAATTATTTTACGGCGCAAATAAATATTTTCGTGGCGGCAGCAAGCTATTTTGAAACCGAGAATTACTTTGGTTTATGCAATAACAATGCGAAAAAAAACAGAGACAATGTCAGAAGCAAATTACATGTACGTTTGTGACCGAATATTATAAACCTTATGTAAAACAGCAATTTTGACAGACATGAACAATTACATGTGACTTGAAAATTTGACATGTCAGATGACAAATACATGTCGTGTACGGGCGCCTTAACTGAGCCTTTAAAATGTTTCTTCGTTTTTACGTAACAGCTGTGGAAGAATTTTGTGTTTGTTTATGTTAATTGATAAATACAACTGTTTAATCGAGATACACGACGTTTTCTTTTAATATTTTTATTCAAAATACACAATTAAGAAAAGCTAAAAGTACAGATAAGTCTATTTGAAATCAGTGTTTTAAATTTTGGCGAAATTTCTGTTTTCTTTACATTTCACGCGAGATCCCCAAGTTACCAAAAAGCCAACAATTATCGAGTATTAAAACGGGTTTTGGTAGCAATGGCATCCCAAATTTAACTACAGTAACAAGCCTACTGTTTGGGGCGTAGGTTCCATTGGCAGCCGCAATCAAGCTAAGCTGGCAAGGGTCGAGCAATTTGTTCCCTGTTGTGCTACCATAGTTCACTCTGTCTTCCAGGTGTCCTATGTTATCTGGCTGCTGACATTCTCACGCAGCTATCCTGCTAATTCAATGAAAGAGTGAATGCTGTTCAAATAAATGTCATAAAGACAAGTTTTGGTCCCTTAGGGTTCTTCGAGCTTTCGAATCAATGTCCGAATCACGGGAATTTAGGCGTAGCTTGCAGTTATTTGTTGTTGCAAACATTCTGAATAGCCATTGAAAATGTTGCTTCCATTTTAAAACTGGCTTCATAAAATCTGTTATATTTTTTCTACAGAAGATTTTAATGTTTTTTTTTTCTTGGTAAATTCATTGTTTTGGTTTCTGAAAGATACCGACCGACCTTCTTGAAAACAGATTGTGTAAAATATTTATTGTCGATTGTTGTTTCACTAATTGATACATGAAAATCTTAAACCTGTTAACTTGTACAAGTGAATGATGTATTCATTTGAAAAAGCATTTGAGCTAGAACAAGTTTCTGACATTTATAAATGATTATGACCATAAAATAAAAAAAACAATCTAGAAAAAGAATTGTTGTGAATAAAAAAGCTACAGTAAGTGTTAAATACACACACACACACACACACACACACACAACCACTTTAACCCAGCTAGCATTTAGAAGATAATCTTTTAAAATTTAATAAAATTAGTAATTTTCGAACTATTTAATGTCTCAAAACTGATTCATCACCCTGAGCGCTTACAAAAAAATCTAGTTTTAAAGAGCACAATTTTATTTTGCTTGTGAAACAGCGTGCTATTTTTATCTGGAATTACATGTATAGAAATGTTGCCCAATACAACAGAATTGACACGTAAACAAAAAAAAAAAAAAAAAAAAACACACACAATTCAAAATTTGTCAAAACAGAATTCAAAATAAAAATGACTGCCGACAAAGGTATTAGAAAAAAAACTCATTTGGAACTTACTAATCCTGCAGAGGAGTAAAAAAGGCTGACTGGGAAATGACTGAGTGGGAGAGGGTTAGAAACACAAGCACCCCGAAAGTCAGCAAAAAAGTATGCCACAGAAAATACCACTGAATGTTGAATGAGTAAATAAATGTTAGCAGCTGGAAGGTTGTTGTAGTTTGCTTTAAAGTGCATAGTGGGGTAAAATAGAACAAGTACTAAGAACAAATATAAGAGCCATATTCGGCTCTGTAGAATCTTTGGGAGTTTAAATATTTCAGAAGTGGACTTTGCATGGCATCTCTGATAAGTTATAAAACAATCTGTATAAAACCAGACCTCACACTTTTATAATTCGTTGCGGTTTGAGACGTATTTAAGTAATTTTGTGTGATAAATTAAAGACGGATATGCACTAAATTTGGTACACACAAAAAATTAAAAATTGTCTCTAATTGCCAAATTCATAAAATCAAGCAAATAATTTGTTGATTTTGCACCTATTACCAAAGTGATTATGTATATGGATTATGAAAAATTGTAAAAATTTAAAATTGTGAATATTTTTTTTTTGAATAAGTGCTATTTTTAAGGATAATTTATTCCTAATCGCATTTCACTGGTTGCTTAGGACGGATCGTCAGGCAACTTTATCCAAGATATTCTCCCGTATTCATAAACGATTATTAAATTTAACAAACGTTTGTTAGGGATAATTTTCATAGTAAATTTGTTCTTTAAACATTTATTAAATTTAAAAAATGTTTGTGAATACAGGCAATTATCTATATATAAATCGGCTAAGGCAAAACAGTTAAGAACACTTGCCTCCTCTGTATGTCAACCGATTTGAACAAAATATACACCATTTGAGAGGTATTTACTCAAAGAAGTGCACAATGTATATTTTATTAAAATCTGTTCAATAATTTCAGAGTTATAAGCGTTCAAAATGGCTACTAACATAAATGCAAAATAAATAAATAAAAATTTATTTTCAATTATCAAATAATAAAAAATTAGGGTGATCGATTATTCGACATTTTTCAGAAACCGGTTTTCGAATTTTTTGACTTTATAAATCTTATATATAAATCAGACCAGGCAAAACAGTTAAGAACGCTTTCTGTCTTTGTTTGTCAACCGAACCTCTACTGGGAGAAAAAAAAGGGAAAATACGGGAAACTAAATTTTTTATTTTTACTTTTCTGTGCTTCATGTGATAATTTTTAAATTTTCTATAATATTTAACTTAAAAACATAATATTATAGGTGTAGGGTCCTGAGTAAGTGATAACCTATAAGATACAAAATGCTGGATTTTTTTTTCATCTGGAACTTTTTGAATTTTCGTTAATATTCGACCTATAAATTTAAGAAGATAAAGAATAAGACCATGTACGGGGAGCCTTTTGGTAATTTTTCGTTCAACAGCTGGTACTTTGATTAATTTTCGTTAATATTAGACATAGAAACATAAAATTAAACTTGCAGCGTCCCGAGTGGATGACAATATATAAAGGAGACTTTTTGATACTTTTTTGTTTTTCAATTGGTATTTTTTATACTGAACTTACAAAATTAAATTAACTCACCAAATCGCCAAACCGATCCACTTTGAAGGAAAAAATAAATGCTCGAAACAAATAAATTCATATACATATGTATACTTAGATGAATTATGTTTTCTTCATATTTACAAAAAAAAAAAAAAAAATTATGGTCGAATTTTGACCATTAGGCGAACACTAGTACAAATAATAATGTTAAGCGAAAAAGAATTATAAGCAACAGTTATACTTGAAACAATATCAAAGCGTAAACAAAAACAACAACAATAAACAGTGAGTTTATCTTTTCTTACATTTCCCACTACAATTGATTGGAATTCTAACAACATTAATTGTAGTTGTAAGTAGGCTAAGAAAAAACAAAATGAAAAATAACAAGTTAGATTGCTATATTCGGCTGTGCCGAATCTTTGATACCCTCCACCGACAGTTCGAATGTTTAAGGAGTAATATCTGTATGATGTTATTATTATCTTAAACTGTGACGATTTGTTATTAATAATGGTTTTAAGCGACTAAACTGTTTTCCGGTAGTAGGGTTTATATGGGGCCTATGGTAAATTATGGACCGATCATCACGAAATTTCACAGTGTCATTTCCAGTCCTTTAAAACTCTGACGTACCAATTTCTGTTATGCTAGCATTATTAATTATGGTTTTAGGTGTACTAAACTGTTTTCCGGGAGTAGGGTTTCTATGGGGCCTAGGGTAAATTATGTACCGAGCTTCACGAAATTTCCCAGTATCATTTACAGTCCTATAAAACTGTGACGAGGCAAAATTTGTTATGATTGCATTATTTTTTACGGTTTTAGGCGTACTAAACTGTTTTCCGGTAGTAGGGTTTATATGGGGCCTAAGGTAAATTATGGACCGATCGTCACGAAATTTCACAGTGTTATTTCTAGTTCTAAAAAACTGTGACGTTACAAATTGTGTTATGCTAGCTTTATTTTTTACGGTTTTAGGCGTACTTAACTGTTTTCCGGGAGTATTGTTTATATGGGGCTTACGGTAAATTATGGACGGATCTTCACGAAATTTAACAGCATGATTTCCAGTCAAATAAAACAAATTTTTGCAAAATCTTATCTCATTCCTTGCCTTGTTCCAGCATCTATGTTATTTTTTGTAACAAAATTATTAATTTTTTTAGGTGGTGGTTCCACATTTTGATTCATAGCTCTGGTCCTACAGAACCGATTTTGCTGGATTTCAATCCCAAACTGCTTAGGATAACTACAAGCAATTTGGCACCAAGTTTGTTTTGAGTTGTTGGAAAGTGAGCGTGTTTTCAACAGACGGACAGACGGACGGACATGGCTAATTCGACTTAGAAGTACTCAAGGACCCAGAATATATATACTTTATGGGGTCTGAGATGAATAATAAAAAAGTTTCACACGGAATGACAAACTTAATATACCCTCTTCACAACTAATTGTGGTGGAGGGTATAAAAAAACAACTTGCTTTATTGTACTCGCAAAAAAAATAAAGTATGTTGCCAGCTTAGTTTTTTTAGCCGTGCACTTGCCAGTTTATTATCAAAGTAATTTTTTGGGAATACAAAATTTTTAATTTACAAGATTTGTTTGCCGTGTTAAAATTATTTTATTTTAAACGAACAAATCAAAGAAGATTTTTTGTTATTTAACTCATATTTTAATTTAAAATTGATTTCAAAATAACTAAAATGTTTATTATATCAAAATTATATTTTTAAATTTCTTTCAACAAAAAAAAAAAAAAAAAAAAAAAAATTATTATTCAATTATCACATTAATAAGATTGAAGTACTTTTAAATTTTTTTAATTGATAAAAAACTACTGATAATTTTTTCTGTGTAGTAAATATCTAATTTTATGAAAGTAAATTTCACCACAAAAGGTTAAGTCGTTATGGTTTTAGGCTTGCTTAAGGGTTTTCTGAGAGTGGGCTTTCTATGGGGCCTAGCATGACTTTTGTATCTATGTATATAAAAATGGTGTAACAAATGTATAGTAATTCATAGAATGAGAACGGCTGGGCCTATTTCTGTAGAATTTTTTGTCAGTTGCTCGTATTTTCGAAAAGAAAGTGTTTATGGAAAATCCCTCCGGAAAAGTCGGAAAATTGGAAAAATCGAAAATGCAGTTTTTGTATGAAATTTTGTGTGAAATTATTCCTTAATGTCAAACTTATTTTTGGGAATACAAAATTTATTACATATTAATAAGATTTCTGTATGACGTGCTAAGTTCCCAATTTTTCATATTTGATAGATACACCTTAATGGCTTTCCAAATCAAACAATAGAAAGTTCCTAGTGTAAATCATGGTTAATTGCGGAAAATCTCTCCACAAAAGTCGGAAAATTTGGTAAAATCGAAAATTGAATTTTTTGTACGAAATTTTGTGTGAAATGATTCCTTAGCAGCTTTCCAAATAAAAAAATAGAAAGTTCTCAGTCAAAATCCGATGGATGGAGTTATACCCTGACTGTGACTTTCCGCAAACTGACAGGTGTCATTTTGGCATTGTAATTTTCTGCAGTAAATGTGATATTTTTCTTGCTGCAATTTATTTATTTTGATGATAACTGTGGAAATCATTGTGATAAGAAACGTTTTGAGCTCGATTATTCGGATTTTTTTCGGTTCGTTTCGTTATTCGTACCGTAGTGAAAACAGGATTCATTTTTTACGTACGTTTCTTCATTCTTCGTCAGTATCTTTTGTTTGTCTTCATTATTTAAATTGTAAAAAAACTGATTAGTGGAGTCAGGCTTCGCTTCATTGAAATGTCTTATTTTTGTGCCTTTCTTTTGTTCACTTCACTTAACTTCTTTGATATCCCTTCATTTTTGTTAACGTCAAAGTTTATTCAGAAAAAGTTTTTCATTTTTCAGTTTCCCTTACTTTGCTCCCAACCAGTCAATATAACATAACGAAGAAAAGTCTGAGTTCATACGGCTCATGAACATGAATTAGCGTTCAAATGATTCATGTCATGCTGACGACATATGCTTTTTTGATATTAAAAACAATAAGAAAATTAAACAACGAATGAAAAAGCAAAACGTAAAGACAGTACATGCATCTGTGTACTCGTTTCTTTTCCACTCATCCCTCTCGCCTATAAAGTAGCAATCTTGTCAATAAGACATGAGCCGTATGAACACAGACAAAGTCTTAAAGTATTGACGAATCCACTGAGGTGAAAATGTGCCTCATCACTGAAGATGATTTTCTTCGAAAATTGATCATCCACTGTTGCAATTTCTTGCCACCATTCTGACCATTGACGTCGTTGGGAATCAAGTTAAGAGGCTTTAGTTCTTGAGTCAATTGCGTGCAAATGCAACGACGAGCGTGAGAGGTGCAATTGTTGGGGACGACGACGAGTTGATTTGGACGGCTCTTCAGCCACACTATCGCAAACAGCAGCAATATTTTCTGCAGTACGAGCTGTACGAGCATGCACTGGTGTTTTCACATTTCCTACAGATCCGGTTTGCTCAATTTTTGCACGATTTTTCCGATTGTACGCTCATTTGGACGATTAGATTGACCGAAAAAATTGCGAAGTGCACGATATGCATGTTGATTTGAACGCCCATTTTCATAATAAGCCTGAATTACTTTAACGCGTTGCTTAGATTTTCATGCAATTGTCATTGAATATTTGCCATCAGTAATCCAAAATCAATTTCGATCAGTTATTTTTCCATATCCAAGGATTTGCAACAAAATGGCATATATTTGCATATTTGGCTTTAAAGTGCATATATTTTGCGTATATTTTTTTATTTTTGTGAGGTATTTTTGATATTTTTAAAAGAAATTAAAGTCAAGAATTTATATTTCTTACTTAGTACTTATTTAACAACTAAGTACTTATTTAACAACTAAGTACTTATTTAACAACACTATTTCTTTAACGTAAAGACAAAATCCATATTCTTTAGGACACTGTGCAGCTGCATGAAATTAAATGAATGTTAGTTTTTCTAACAATGTTAGTGTTCGTATTTTTGTATTTTTGTATTTGTTGTATGTGTTTTGATATTTGTATTGAACCTTTTATATGCTTCAATACTTCTTGTTGGTATTTTGTAAAAAAGAAGAAAAAACATTTACAAAAAAACCTGTCTCCAAACACTCGAACCAAAAAAAGTTTTTATATTTTCTACCTTACAAAAACAGACTTTCAAATCTCTACATGCAGTTTTGACATGGGTGATACATGGGTGATTGGAAAACTAAACAAAATGTCAAACATGCACACATCCATATGTATATAAAAAAGAACAGCAATAGTGTAAACATTTCTAATAAAAATAACGAACTAATAGCAACCAGAGAAAAAAGAAAAATAAAAACGAAATAAGTCATGATAAATTGGAAATTGGTTTAGGACTTTTTCTCTGATTCCAGTACATTCCTTCCATTAAATACTTTTGCTTAAATCCGAAAAAATAATCTATTAAGGTGTGCAGTTTTATTCACAGACCTTCATGCTTTTTTGGGGAATTTTACTTAATTTTTTTTTTGCCAAATGTTTTTTTCAAACTTTTTTCCCTCATCAACCGCAGAAAATGACAAATGGATATTTCTTTTTGACACAAAGAGCAATAGAGAAAAAAATGTGAATTGAAAAGGAAAATAAATGTAACGTAAAGAAACTAAAATGAAATTGTGCATTTTATATTACAAGCGGGCTAAAAAGTAATGAAAAAGAGACAAGTAAAATATAAATATGTATGGGGAAAAATGTTTACAAAAGGTTATTGAACATTTTAGGGCCTTTTATATAAAAAGAGTTGAAGTAATAATCATATAATTATTTAAAAGGATGAGTTCCAAAGCAACTATTTATTCAAAAATGCAACCATGTGAGTCATTTACATTTTTATAGGTGCCAAAGCAGGGCTCCCAGGTACTTTCTTTCCTTGTACCCAAAAACTTCAATGAAACTCCCCAGAAATCCCCAACTTAAAAAACAAAACCTTAAAAATTTAATTTTTTTTTTGTTTTTGTTCTGCCCAAAGTTAAAATTTTTTAAAAAAATAATCCCCAAAAATTCCCAAACAAAAATTATTAGTAAACAGTTTTTTTATTTCGCTCGTAGCGAGTGGTTTCGGCATGTTTTTTAACCCTTTTTATGCGATTCCAGTGCGGAATTACTAGCAGAACACTACGATGTTTTTGAAGACGAATGAGCCAACCGATTGGGGCTTGTTCAATCGGTTTTAGCCATTCTTAAAATCAACAATAAAAATACAGGTATCCGTCATTTATTTAGTACACCTTTTTCCTAAATTTTATTATACTGTCTTTCATATTTACTTACTTATTTCTGGGGAAGACATATCTGCTTGAAAATTGTCTTTAAAAAATATCAAAAATTGTACGTGTTGTCAACGGTACTAGATTTTTTTTTTTAATTCTTTTTTAAAATACTCACTCAAGAATAATAACATAAGTTCAATAAGTGCCATTTATAGGGCCCATACACAATACCATCATGATTGTACAATCAAGTGATTGTGCAATTAAGCTTAAAGCACACAACACACCAGCATGCTGGTACAAAATTCATTTTTTACCAAAAATTGTGTGGAAAAGGTTGTAATGAATAACAATAAAATTTGTGCTGCTGTTATTATTGCTATTATCCTAAAACGAAAACGAATAAGGAGTAAAAAAAACCCTGTTTTAATTAAAATTTTGTTTTAAATTTGGTATTTTTTGATGTTTATGCCTTGACGATTTAACATTTATGAGCTAACTTTACAGCACACGATACAATCATGCTGGTACAATCAAAAAAATATCAAACTATTTTTGATGAAGTACCATCAGCTGGTACAATCACACCACAAGCTCATACACGGTCCACAATCACTTGATTGTACAATCATGATGGTATTGTGTAGGACTACATTCCACCGTACTAATTGTTGATAGAATCAAGATAACAGTTTTGCTACTTTTTTTTATATTTAATATACGAAACAAAGAAAAATAAGCGTTAATAATAAAAACGGGAATATATATCAAAAATGTGTAAGATTCCCAAAAAAAATCCCCGAATTTTTTTCTTAGATTCCCAAAAAATCCCCCATCCCCAAATGACTTTCTTCTCATGAAATACCCAACTTTGGGGATAAATCCCCAAGTCTGGCAGCCCTGTGCCAAAGTGCACCGATTTGCTGATTTTTTTCTAAAAAGTGACGACTTTTTTAGTCCCCAAAGTCTTAATAATAAAACATTAAATTTTCTGACACGTTCGTTTTTTTATCATGGAATGTTTTAAAGCCGTACCTTAACAAGAGTGAAGGCAGAACGTTTAATTTCGCTTACTGTCTGTTTTAAGAACGCGAGTGCAAAAGTGACGCGTTGAACTGACATTTAAAACAAAAACAAACAAGTCATTTGCGCTTGAGTACGAAAAACAGGCAGTTAGCTTTTACGCTGATATGCCATACCTAAGCAAGAGCGTCAACGTTGTGTCACGAACAGTAGTGATAGCTTTATTGTTTAATAAAACCCACAAATTATAAATAAAAATAAAAACTCTAGATTGACGAAAAAATAGCTAAATTGCCATTATTAATCATCAATAGCGGCAAA
Organism: Pollenia angustigena; assembly: GCA_930367215.1. Lineage (NCBI taxonomy): Eukaryota > Metazoa > Arthropoda > Insecta > Diptera > Polleniidae > Pollenia > Pollenia angustigena. The sequence continues at coordinate 198,433,664 of OV884060.1, forward strand.
CTTCACTATTAAACGAGCTGTCAAAATCATATTTTCTAATTGTAAAGCGTCGAGGCGCTCTATTCAAAAACTAGAAAACGCTTGCCGCTTTTGTTAAGGTACGGCTGTATTATGCAAGTATTAAGAAAATCTTTAAATGATTATCTTCATTGTACAAAAACAACAATGGTACACTTTGTTTATCTTTCGTCAAACCATCATCGAATGAACCTTTTACGACTCTCTCTATATAAACTATATTTTCAACAAATATACGGCGAACATTTCACGAGTTGTAAGATAATATCTACATGAGTCTCATACGATTCTTGACATCATGAAACACTCATTCGATAATCTTTACCAACGTCTTAAACGATTCCCACAACGATTAAAGAAGCGTCTTTCGCTGTGCTATAGAAGAATCTCAGTCGTGTTACAGTTTTCCCGTGCGAGGAATCTTCAATGATTTAAAAACGCGGTTATCGACGATCAAAGACGCTCTTCATTAGACGCCCAGTATCTCCTAAGCGATTAAAAATGGTAGCTGGGTTTGAAATAATTGTGTTTTTGTTTGAATATTTTTTTTTTATAAAATTCGAACAAAAATTGTAAAAAAAAAAAAAAAAAATTTTAAGTTGTTCGATTTTTTTTGACGATTTTTCGAAACGTGAAAGCCGTTTTTTAATTTTTTTCAGGAAATTGACGATTTTCTCACAAATTTATCTGGCAGCCCAGGTTATCCGTGTCTACATAATAAAGCCTACCATACACAATATGTTTTTTACATTTGACTTTTCAAATTTCCCATTGCAAAATAAATACATACATGTCGTGTGTTATCTTTATACATTTCTTCTGTCAAAGCATATCGAGCCCTAATATCAGACATGATGTAACCGACAACATTTTAGATTTTGGTTTTTGATGAAAATTATCATTTTTGAACATTTGCAACATCTCTAAAAATCTCATATCTCTTGGAAGTACCGTAACGAAATAAGAGCAAAAGTCATTTCAAACAAAACCCTAGACTTGAAGCAAAAATATTTAAAAAAAAACCTTCTCCTGTAAAATTTTATTTTCGTGGTTACATCATTTTTGCTTTATGGGCTCGATATGATGTCAGAAACAATTAACATGTACATTTGTGACCGAATTATAATCAGCCTTCTGCAAAAAAAAAACAACTTTGACAGGGATACAGAATTACATGTGAGTGAAAAAGTGGACAAGTAAAAAAAAAACATGTCGCGTATGAGAGTCTAGATCAAACTTTGCATCGCTAAACTTAATGCTACCTTTTTTCATTTGACTTCAAAGTACTATGATGTTTTGTAACTCAGTTTTAATATACAAAAGTATATATTTAGGCAATTCACAAAGTGAAATTGTGAATACTGGTGAAAATTTATAAAATGGGTTTATAAATGACCGAGTTATAGACGAAAACCTACTTTTTTATAATACATAATGCGAATGGCACAAAGGCGCCCATACCATGTGAACTAGGAAAACAAAATTGGCTTGGATAGTTCTTTAAGGTTCACAGAGAGAAAAGCAGACGGGATAAACTAAGTTTTGTATATGCACTTACTTTAAGTACGGTTCATACCCAAAAAATCAAGTACGAATAACACTTAAACGTTCTTAAAACAATCCAAAATGGAATTACTTTCGAAAATCAGTCCCGGAATTTCTTGAGCCAAGTAAAAATAAAAGATTAAACTTTTCGTTGGTAGTGCCACTCTGAGAGTAAAATTACAAAGTGAGCGTTGTAATCTCATTTAACTTATCAATGTTTGTTACGACACTACAACAACACCACACAAGTAGCTTAAAAAGGCTTTGCTTGTTTTGTGTAGAAACTACAAAAACAACAGAACAAGACGAAAAAAAGTAAAATTTAGAACTCTTGCTTCTCATTTAGTTTATATTTTCAGTTATATACAGTGTAACCTCGGTGAACGCAACCAATAGAAATTTTGAGCTGTTGCGGTTGCTGAGTTGTTGCGCAAACCAAGTCACGAATTTCTAGTTAATATTTTTCTATTTAAAGGCTTATTTTAAGCCAATCAAGAATTTTATAAAAAAACTAGGGTAAGTTTTTAATTATCGTATTAATTTGATTGAAATAAAAAATAAAAACACAAAATTTACAATTCAAATGTATGTTAATTTTGGTGGCATGTCATAACGTCCAGTGTCATAGTGTCCATGGACACTATGACACTTTCAAAAGTGTCATAACGTCCATCAAAGAAATGTCATAGCTTCCGCGGACGTTATGACACTTTGCAAAGTGTCATAATGTCCACAACTTAACTTATAATGAAAAATATTAAAATGTGTAAAATTTTTTTTTAAACATTAAAATAAGTAAGTACATTGCCAAAAATTCTTACAAGCAAGAATGTAAACAAATTGGGATCATAGCCGGCCTTCGGCCGGGCGCAAGGATTTTCTTCTCTATGGTATAACAAATACGGGCTTCGCTAACTAAAGCTTCTCTGCACAGCCGGCCTTCGGCCGGGTGCAAGGATTTTCTCCTGTATAGTATAACAAACACCGGCTTCGCTTAGTAAAGCTTCTAAAACCTGCCTTGTTTCCGAACGAAAGCCGACTATGCAGAGAAGCTTTAGTTAGCGAAGCCGGTGTTTGTTATACCATAGAGGAGAAAATCCTTACGCCCGGCCGAAAGCCGGCTGTGCAGAGAAGCTTTAGTTAGCGAAGCCGGTGTTTGTTATACCATAGAGGAGAAAATCCTTGTGCCCGGCCAAAGGCTGGCTGTGCAGAGAAGCTTTAGTTAGCGAAGCCGGTATTTGTTATACCATAGAGGAGAAAATCCTTGTTGGTTGGGACCATAATGAAACATGTTTTTCTCTGCGTGTATGCAGATCATTCTTTTGTATTTAACTTCTTTAGTAATTATGGACCTAATGACACTTTTGAAAGTGTCATAACGTCCATTTGCAAAGTGTCATAGAGTCCATGGACGTTATGACACTTTTGAAAGTGTCATAATGTCCATGGACACTATGACACTGGACGTTATGACATTCCACCTTAATTTGTACTGATGGTTGTTATCGAGTTAAAGATTCATGTTTTTAAGGAAAAAAGTCTGAAATTTTCGACTAAGTTTTTGTGCTTGTCATATTTGTTTGAACTGCAATTTCACGAATCTTTTGCAATACCATTATATCCTCCAAAGAACAGCTATTCTCCTCTGCCCATTGTAGACAAACAAAGTGCATTTTTGTTATTTTGATGAAAGAACCTCTCATAAACAAAGAAGTTTCTAAACTAAATTGATTTCAAAAACAGGAGTACATAATACGCATAAAATACTTGTCATTCTTAGAAACACGTTAAATCAAAAAGACTATTGCACTAAAGCATAAGATTTTACATTCACACTTTTTAGTTTTGAATTTATTTATCAAAAACCAAACTAAAACAAAAAAAAAAAAAACAAACAGAGCCTTACTTGTTTTGCTTTTGCAAAGTTGCGTTAATTGAGGCTTTGTTTTCTGAAAAGTTGCGTTTACAGAGTCATCAATGTTAAGAAATTAGGTGTTGCGTTAAGCGAGGGGTTGCGCATATGGAGGGTTGCGTTCAACGAGGCTACACTGTATTTACATTAAGTTTTTAAAGTTAAAACCATATCGGGAATGATGCTGGTTTTTTGTAATTAAAATTCTTTAATTAAATTCTCGTGCTAATTTCACTTTTGGTTTATTTCAAGTACGAATTCGGGATTGAATCAACTTTATGATTCTTAAATCAAGCGCATTTTGAGATTGGTTCAATCTTAGTTTTACTTAAATCCATCTCATTTTAGAATTATTTCAAGTACGAATTCGGATTTAAATATGGATAAGTAAAGTATTTCGCAATTAAAACCCCGTACTTCAATCTTTCTGTACTTAATTCAAAAAAGTCCGTACTCGCCTTTGAATTGATTTGAGTACGAATGGATTGATTTTTCTTTTGAGGTACCACTCTACACGACATGTTTTTTAAGCCTGACTTGTCAACTTCTCAATTTTTCCAATTAAGTCTTTAGTCAAATATAGAATCAGTTTTAATTAAAAAATTAATCAAGTGATTTAACTTTTACTTATATCAACAACATTACTGCAGAAAATGTTGATTTTTCTTTTGAGGTACCACTCTACACGACATGTTTTTAAGCCTGACTTGTCAACTTCTCAATTTTTCCAATTAAGTCTTTAGTCAAATATAGAATCAGTTTTAATTAAAAAATTAATCAAGTGATTTAACTTTTACTTATATCAACAACATTACATTATTTAATTGATACTATTCATTTCTTTACTGATACAAATTTAATAATTGATCAGCCATGTTCTGAAAATCAATCAAAATTTAAATCGATGAAAATTTTCAGTTTTCATAATTTTAGAATAATTCTAAAGGTGGAAGTACATAACACGCGTTAGTGCGCGCGCGCTCTGTCGTCTTCTGTCAAAAAAAGTTAAACTAGTGTATTTTCATAGAACAAGCTACATGCAAAATATTTTGACGCGTTTGCGCCAGAAAGTTGGTTAACTTTGAAGTTTTTAACGCGTTGTGTATTTTTGACATGTATTCAGCTGACAATAAAAAGAATAATTTAACAAATTTGTGAATCATGAAAGAAAAATTTATTAAAGATCTTAAAAAACATACAATATTAATATAAAAAGAATAAATTCCAAAAAATAACAAAATCTTGATATACTTTCGAATGCACAAATAAGTAAACAAATAAAAAACAGCTGACAAGAATGGCTTTTGTAACGCGTGTTGTGTAACTTGCAATTTTTTACGCGCTAAAGTTTTTAAACGCACGATACTCGTCGACGAACTAACGCGTATTATGTACTTCGACCTTTATACATATACTTAAGTGGTACTAAAAGTATGACATACATATGTATATAAAACGGAATATTTTTATGAACCTTTAAAACAGAATAGTTTTAAAAATTTATTCGATATCGATTTCAATTCCCAGAACATGGCTGAATATCACAAATTTTTTAATTGAAATCAATTTTCTAATTTTTTTGTGTGTAATTGTGAATGTCTGTCAAAATTGTTGTTTTACGGAAGGTTTATAATATTCGGCAACAAACGTACATGTAATTTGCTTCTGCCATAGTCGCTTTTATTCGCATAGTTTTTGAAACCCCAAGAAGTTGTCGGTTTCAAAATGGCAAGCTACCGCCACAAAATTGTTTACTTGCGCCATAAAAGAGTTCAGCCATCTTGAAATTTGTTTGAATTAATTCGAAGGTACCAATTTAGGATAAAATAATGAAACGTTTTTTAAGTATGTATGTATGTATGTACTACATAATAACTATTAAAGGGAAAAGTTAACATACATTTCTGGGTATTGTAAAATATTAACTTCAGCCGGCTAATGATTCCGTAAAAAGTAGACCGCAGCTGCCGGTTTCCCCACGGCATAGATTTCTGATAACCAAGGCCCGGATTTTTATGCAAATGCATATTTGTTCTCGACAGTCGGAGATTACTATGTACAAAATATCTTTGCGAATCAAAAGATTTGCAGTGAAATGGCATTGATTTGTTAGTGCATATTTTTGCATATTTTGCTTTGAAGGCATATTTTTGCATATATTGCATATTTTTGTTGCATATTTAAAAAAAAACTTGTTTTAATTGCTTTATTTTGTCATGCACCCTTCCGCAGAAAAGATAAAAGACAACTTCGATGATATTTATTTATTGATTTCTATTGGGAAAAATATTTTGTAAAGTACCTTTGCGTGTTGCCGCATATAAAAAGTTTTATCCGGATTAATGTCTTCCTCTACAGCCTATAACAATCAGATAGGGGACATGGTTAAAAGCAATTAAGCTGAAAACTTTTACCAATTCAAAGATTATTAAAAGGATTCAACAATTGTGAATTCTAAGTTAATTTATATTGCCATAAATAAGATGTATTTTGTGGACGGTAACTTATGTTAACAAAGTCGTAGCAAACTTGATAAAGTTTAAACAAAAATTAAGGATTTAAATTTATTGTTTTAAATCCTAAGCTGCTTGCATATTTAATTTAAATTGTTTTTGAAAACAGCGTAGTGAAAATGAATATACCACAGAGGAACTATCAGCATTTAATCATGCACTTATCACATTCGTTTTATTTTGTTTTCAAAAGCAGGCAGTAAACTAATATTTTGAAAAAATGTAGGGTCAAATATATCTCTCTAAAAAACAAAATCAATAAACATTTGATTCGTATGTAAATGCGTTCAGTTGCGCAGGTTCAATAAGGTTTGAACCTTATGATTAACATGTATTCGCACAGTTGCTCTAGCCTGCTTATACATATTATAGTTGATCCTTTACAAGTGACTTAATTTACATGATTGTCTTACTGTTTCTTTATATATTTGTGCTTTACTTTATTTTAACTTCTACTTTTGTGGTTATTGTGCCTTACTTACGTTTATGAAACTTGTTTAACGTTCTACATGCTATTTTGGTTTTTTCTTGTTATTTTTACGTTTTTTTTTTATCACTAATTAAAAAATTTAAGATAATTTTAACTGCATATTTTTTAAATTTTTAGCGCATATATTTCTATTTTTGGTGCATTGTTCATGCGCATAAAACGCGATTTAAACTGCATAAAAGTCCGGGCCCTGCTGATAACATATTTTTTCATAATAAAAACAGCTGATGTCAGATGGTTATAAAGGTAACACACGACATGTATGTATTTTGCTGTGGGAAATTGAACAAGTCCGATTTAAGAAAAACATGTCATGTGCAAGTTTTACCTTTCAAAGCAACAGTGGAGTTTTAATAGTTTTGTGGTCAAATGATTTAAGTCAGCGATATGCAAATTTAGCGCGCCGCACACTGGGGATTTCGCGGAAAAAAGTCAAATTGTCAACATACTCTTCATGCAATATGCAGTGATATTTTGAAATTTTATGCTAAATGGTACAATCAAATCAAAAAGAATTACTCCGATCTGACTGCTAGTTTTTTTTATATTCTTCTCAAACTCAGTACTTGTATGTTTTACCGAACCAACTTAATTTAGACCTAAGAATTTAAAAACGAATATTATTTTATAATGTGAGCTTACGTTTTTCTTTTTATTTTTTTTATCGAAAGTAGGATATTTCAGTATACTAAAATTGAAAAAAAAAATCTGCAGGGACTTAAGTTTTTTTTTATTTGTGTATTTTTATGAACATATAACAAAAATCCCTTTTTTTTTCTCCAAATATTTGGACCTGCAATTTTGGCCTTACTTTCCCACAGTTGGAAATCACTACTAATAGATTGTCTTATATCTGTTTTTACATTTTTAATAAATTTCAAGTGCCATTTTTCAGCCGATTGATTCGGTACTCAATTCTGATAAGGCTCTTTTGTTTAACATAACTCGAGAACCACTAGTCGGATTTTGCTGAGACAAATTTAGAAAAATCGAGAATTATAATTACTTTTATCTGTTTCTATAACATTTTGCTACATACGCAACAGTTTCGCAGTTATAAATAAATGTTTGAAAAAAAAAATATTTTTTGCCCAAAAAATTTAAATTTTTTATTTTTAATTCATAAAAAATCCAAAACGGTAACAAAAAAGTTTCAAGTCCTATTATTTTCACGTAAAGTCGCATAACCTTTGAAAAAAATGAGACATAAATCATGAAAATCGATGAACGAGTTTCGCTTTTATTCACAATTAAGTGATGGTATGCATTTCAAAAATTTGCTCGAGATATGCACAAAATTCTTTGCAAAAACATTTATGGCTTTAATAAGCGGTAATAAATGTGCGCGGACAATTGAAAGATAAAAAGGAAAGTGCATTTTTCTAATTATTTGGGTTTTTCTGTTGGCTACCTGTATGATTTTTTTACAGAAATTCCACTCACATCTATTAGAGCTCATGTTTTGGAACGTACCTGTCAGTAAAATATTGAAAAATATGTACAAGTGCTGACGAACGCGAAAAGTACAACCGATTTTTCTCCGTTTTTTTAATTATAACTGAAACTAAAGCCCAAGAGTTATACGGCAATGGAAAGTTTTTCTATTTCTCATGGCTTCTGGAGTTTGACAAAGGCAGAACAAAATTAAAACAGTTTTTGCAACAATTGCACGTTGGCTTAAACGATACTAGAGCATGTGAAATTTTGGATACAATATATAAAAGCTTTTACTTTAGGATTTTAATCGTACGAAGTCGCGATTTGAAAAAAAAAAGAATGCAAATTGGCTTGAAGGCACATTTACAATTAAGTTTACTGAGGCTGAATGTTCTAGCAGTTCTGCACTTGATCGGCACGCAAATCGTTTGAGGAGTGCTGTGATCGCGCCAAACGATACAAAAGTAATTGATTTTTCTTCTAGTATTTCAAAAACCAACCACGAAATTTGTACATTAAAAACTTTGAGGATGTTAACAAAGCTTGAACTTGCAAAAGAAAAATACGAGTATCTAATGCGTTGGTTACAAAATGAAGAATATAACATACTCGTACCATACAAACAACTCACGAAAACAACTCAAAAAAACTAACAGTTATCCTCAAGGAATTTCTATTGCTGAAAGTTCAGGCAGTGTACCTCTGCAAAATCTGTTGGATCATTCTGGTAAAAGAGTCCTAGAGGCCAAGGGAGTGTAACAATGTACTATAAATGGGGATGTGATGGGGCATCTGGTCAAAGCGAATACCAACAGAGGTTTTCAGATGATCAAATTTCTGACTCTCATTTATATATGACATTAGTTGTACCACTTAAATTATCATTAAGTGATGACATAAATAAATTAGTATGGAACAACACGCTGAGAAAAAATATGGTTGGGCATGGTTACGGCAACAACACTATGTTTATTGTAACAATACATTGTTGTCGTACACAAATAATTGATATTTTTATTTAATATCAACAATATTAAAGTTACTCTAAACATATCAATGTTGATCGCAATTATAAATTTGAGTATTGTTGATCGAAAAATAATTATTTCGCAATCATATCATGATATCTATTAGTCATAACATGATAACTTTCTATACATTTATCATATTATGTTTAAGATGCAGTCAAACAATTTTTTCTATAATAATATTATGTTAGCGCCATTTGTAAAATAATTTTGAATCAGTTTCGTCGTTTATTTTATTTGTGAGCGGTTTATTAATTAAAAGATAAATTCCTATAAAGAAAATAAGTTTAAAGAAACTAAAAAAATTAAAATCTTAGCGGATTTCATTCAGTATTAGTGATTTAATAGTGTTAATGCAAACTGTCGTCGTTATTTGTAAAATCCAACAACAAAACACACAGAGATTTCGTTATATTTTATAAAAGTGATACGATATTTCTGTGGTTTTCATGGGCAACAGCGTATGTCTTAAAACAAATTTTTCAGGAGAGCCGAAAAACCATTCTAGTTCAAACTATGGGCTAGGTATTGCGCTTTTTAAACTTTGTCACTACGTTAAAAAATCGGAATTGATCCATCTTTTTTCAAACATTTTTAGAAACATGTAAAGAGCGTTTAAAATTATGCAATATCTCAAAATCGGAAAGGACATACGCGGTGGCCCATGAAAAGCACAGATTTTGCATTTGCTCCCTTGCAAGCCTTATATTGAACTCCGCTCTTTAATTTACATAAAGAAAAATTATAAAAAGCCACAAAATAAAAAATCTATCAAAACATTTTTTATTTATTTTATATTTTTTGGACAGTTTGAGTGCTTCTTAATTTATTATGATTAACCTGACGATAATATGATTACTTCTTAGCTTATTATGATTAACATGACAATAATATGATTAATTGCTTAGCTTATTATGATTAACATGATAATAACATGATTGCTTCTTAACTTATTATGATTAATATGACAATAATTTGATTACTTCTTAACTTAGTATGATTAACAGAATAATAATATGATTAAGGGAAAAATATTATGATGTCATATTACGAGTATATTTAGTCATAATATGATTCAATAATGATATTAATATGGTGACTACAATCATGATTCTTATCATAATATTTTGCTCTTAGAATATGTTTACCACAACCATGTTTTTTCTTTGCGTGAACAATAAACCTTCTTCTACACAGTATTGTAGAACACTACAGTTTGCATACGTTAAAGAGACTCCTCAAGTTCTACGAGAAGAAAAGAGAAGAGTCGATGAAGAGTTATCTCAACTAAAAGAATTTGAGTTAACAGTAAATAATCGTAATTATGCGGCCATGTTCTGACAACCGCACGATTTTAAATCACAAAATGCCAAAATTATTTAATTGCGTGCCGAAACTTATTTTGTTCTAGTTCCCTTGAGCATGCTTTTGCAATTTGAAGTCACCAAACATAGAAAAAATTCTCCAAAATTTCTCAACAGTTAAAGCATTGATCAAAAACAAAATTAGTTTTAATTAGAAATTTAATCATTTTAATTTAATGTTTAATCAAGTTAATTTAACGTTTAATCAAGTGAATTTAATATTTAATTGATACTATTAATTTGTTTACTTGTGCAAATTTAATTAATTTCACACATTTTTAATTGAAATTAGTTTTAATTGTTTTCTATGATCTTCTTGCAATTGCGATTTACAGAACATCTATTATGGTATTTCAAGTCAGAATCGCCAATGTTAAGCGTTTTGCGATTGCCATAACATGCCCGATAAACAGTTTAAGGCAATTTATCATTTCAAAAAGTTTTTGGCTTCTCCTTTATTATTTTACGTTTTAGGTAAGGATATGTACAATGCGTAAAACGCATACAGTCGCAAAAATGTTGTCATCACTGATTTAAAGTCTTTTTAGCAGTTTTTCCACTTTTCACACCTTTAATATTTCATCTTGGCATTTTATTTGCTTCAGAGAGCAAAAAAATGTCAAATTAAAAAAAGAAAACCGTTATAAATCAAATAAAATTCAGCTTTAAAAAAAAAATATTTTTGGCTAAAATACTTTATGGCAAAACGTTGTATTCTTAAGAAAATTAAAGTTTTGTGGCTTCTTGTCTGACCATTACAAAGCATACGGACAGGAAGGCCTAAATGGAATATCCACCCGTCGTGCGAGCAAAGTTGGAAGCAACAGGAATGAATGAATTGCCAATATTTTTATATGAATGAATAACATAAAAAACACAAACCTTTACCCCCCCCTCCCGACCCCCCACACAAAATTTAACAAATATATTTTTATTTCCCATAGTTATTTTGTTGGTTTATGTTTAGTAAAGTTGGTTGATCTGAGAAACAAATTACCCATTTCATCCGATATAATCGATATTTTACGGTCTATTAACTTTTCTAAACAAAAAACGCCCTCAAAATGTTACACTATTACAGACAGAACAGATGACTAAATAGATTCATTGGTATTTGTTAAATTTAACACAAACACACACATACATAAACATACACACACTTCCCAACAAACAATACCTCAAACCTTTAATAAAAAATCCCTTTGTCTTTTGATATCAAGCAAAGTTCTCAAGTCTTTCTCGATAGTTTCATTTACAATTTTGAAATGTTTATATAAAAATTATTGAAAATAATTTGAATATAAACATTTGACAAGAAATGTTTTACCAATTTGATATTAATTAATTTTTTATCAAGTCTGATTCACAAATTAGATAAAAAATAAACTTGGCAGCACTGATGCGAAGACAAATGTTAACATTTTAGCATGACAATTTAAGTCAAATGTCTTTAACAATTAAAGAAACATTCCATACAAACGGTTTGCTTTTGAAAAAGTATAAAATAAACTGGCTTTCTAAACGTCTGTATGCAACGTGAAATCAGTGTTTCAATTATACTTTACAACACTGTAAATTAAATACACTGTCGCAGATGATCAGATATCCTATCTGGTATCACTGGAGTCAGTAGCTCTCGGTGAGCAGGCACCGGAATCACTATTGGTTGAGATCTCCATTAGAATTCTTCTTCCTTGCGGAAACAGCTTCCTGTCTTTAAGGAAGATTGTCTTTGAGGAAGTTTTACTTTTCTGATAAAAAGTACTTCCAAGGTTGCACGCACTTCTGCACCCTTGACAGGTGGGGTTCAACAGATACATATATGTATGCTTTTTTGACGAAGGGATCGAGGGTTACCCGAAGCCGCAGGGAGTTATATTTATCTTGAAAATCTTGAAATTGTTTGTCATCTCGTGGTTAAGATCCACCATGGAGCAGATGTACCTTAAACTTAACAAAAGCATCGCTTATTCAATAAAGCGCTAGTTGCATTTGTTTGCATATTAGCTACTCAACCGATCCGCCTCTACGTGCCATTATTGCACTGCCAAGCAACTTGCGTTTGGTAAGGCAAACCTAATTTGTAAGTAAAACAATATTTACTACCAGTAAATTAGAAAAAGTGCTACTCAGAGCAAGACAATCCTGGAGAGAAAGAGGTGTATTTTATCTTTCCAAGGATTTGATGGCGTCGAATGTTTATCGAACAGTTTATTTTAGTATACATATAATGAATTTAAATTAAAACCAATTAAAAGATAAATTAATTGACTAAGGCGAATTCATACAGGTGACCGCAGAGAGAGAGAGAGCTATGCATAGAGAGCTACGTCAGTCTTGGTCGTTTGTACTTTGACATTTTAGGCTCAACAATTATATGCAAAGCCTTGCTTAACCTATTGTCAAAAATTAACAAAAAGTCTCTCAAATGTACTCAAGAAAAAAAAAATCAAAAATCATTTGATTCCGTACGTAGAGTGCGATTAGATTCGCACCTTGCTTAAGCAAATGATAGTTTCATTAAACTTAGCAAAAAGTTTCCTTAAGTTCAATATTTTTTTTGCCTCATATTATTTACATGTATTCGCACATTTGCTTTAGCCAACTTAAGCACATTATGGTTGGGCCTTTAGAATACATATACCATAAAAAAAGGACAGTAAGCATAACTTTCTCTTTCTCTCTCTGCTACGGTCACCTTTATGAATTCGCCTTGGAATTTACAAAACAAAAATTATTTTTCGTTTCTATTCCGCACTGTATTACAATCCACATTTGAATTTGAAAATAATATTTGAAAGCAATTTGAAAATAATCAATCAATCTCAACTTGAAAAAATTCCAATTTTCGTTATTTCCGTATTTTAAATTACTTTCAAATAAGGTTCAAAAGTTTGTTGTTTGAGAAATCTTTCATATTATTTTCACTTTGATACCAACCTCGGTGTTTGTTGGGTTACTACAAACTTTTAGTATTGCCACTTGTAATTGTAATAAGAGCCATTTTTTTTGTCAGAGAAGGTCTTACTTTGTACTATTTCGGTGGGGAGAGTGGGAAAGTTAGACAATGTGGGAGTATTCGGGAGATTGAAATTGATTATGTGTGTGTTTTTGCTTTTCTTCTTGTTGCTTTCCTTTTTGTGTCATGGCTGATTGTTTGTTAAAGTACAAACAACAATAATAAAGTCAATAACGTGTTTTTTTAATTTTTCCTTAAAAAGGTTATTTATTTTTACTGTTTTGTGTTGCTGTTTTTTTTAGGGCTTTATTTTATGGCTGACTTGATTTTCTTTATTTTGAAAAAAAATTAGAACTAATAAAAATAAGAAATAACAAAAGTTGGTTTATTTAAACTCATCTTTTATGGACTTTAAGTTTAAACTGACAACTGTTGCTGGCTTCTTTTAGGAATATTTTCCTTTGACTCAGTGCCAAAAAGAACGATAATTGTTGGAAAAACTTTTTGTTTTGTAACCATTTTATTTTATCTTTTAACAACATCTAACACTTGTAGGTGTTTCAGATGGTGTCAAAGAAATCAGTGTTAAAGTAATAAAACGATTATGCGGTAATTGTTAATTGAAAAAAAAAGCTAACAAATAGGCGTGCTAACTAAATGCTTTGATTTTTGTGGTGTTATATTAAAAAAAGGTATTTTAAATTTTCAAATAAATTAAAAATGTTTGTAAACTTTACTTTTGATACAAACTATTTCCATAATTTTCAATAAATAACCGGTTTATTTTTTAACCAAAATAATTGAATTAAATATATGCTAACATTAGTTTACTATTACAATTACATCTACTTTTATTTTAGCCACATACTTTACTTAAGAACTTTCTGTGTACATTTATTTTTATTTATTAAAATGTATTTTTTACAAATAATTTATTCATATTTTCGCTTTTCTTAAGTTGATTACATCAAAAACCAAATAAACACTAGAATTAGAGTGGGTATTTACACAATTTATATCACTTAAGTTTTTTTTTTCTTAACAGTTAACTTTATCGTTTAATTTAATATCCTTAAGAAAATAAACAATTATTTAAGAGGTTCAGAAAATTACCTTAATAAATACATTAATAACCCAAAATCCCCTTTTAAGGATGTTTCCAGTCAGAGAAAACTTTTATTATGGCTGAAGAACCCAAGTCAAGTTAATCTTAATAAACAAAAGAAATTAACTTCAAACAAAAATTTAGGTAATAAGCAAAATAAAGTACTGGAAATAAGGTTCAGTTACTGGGAATGAATTTAGTTGAAAGAAAAAAAAAAAAAAAAAAAAATGAATACGATTAGGCAAAGATAAGCCCCCCCTGTCATGACTCCTTCTCTTTTTCTTCAATTTATGACAGACACAAAGCTAGTCAGTCATTTCTCCCCACTTTGTTTTTAAGCAATTTATTTAATTTGATTGATTAGAAATATAATTGTTGTCGATTTCTTGGGATTTGTGAAGCTACAAACAGCAGTCTACACTGAGAAAAAAAAGTATTGTTTTATAGATATCTAACTATATCTAACACAATATGTTTAAAATTTACCCAAATTTGTTCCAAATTAATCATAATTGGTCAAAATTAAACATAAACTGGTCAAAATTTAATATATTTTATCCAAAATGAACGATTATCTAGTCAATAATTATACAATGTTCAAAAGTATTATATTATTGTTCTATTTTATAATACTAGTGTTCGCCTAATGGTCAAAATTCGACCATAAATTTGTATGTAAATATGAAGAAAACATAATTCATCTAAGTATATATGAATTTATTTGTTTCGAGCATTTATTTTTTCCTTCGAAGTGGATCGATTTGACGAGGGACCAACCTCCGGTTCATATTTTATCTTCTATTTGAGTTAATTTAATTTTGTAAGTTCAATATAAAGAATACCAATTGAAAAACAAAAAAGTATCAAAAAGTCTCCTTTATATATTGTCATCCACTCAGGACGTTGCACGTTTTATTTTATGTTTCTATTACTACGTTTATACGTAACCTATTCGCGAATTAAAATTATTTGCGATTAACTAACTTTTTGTTTATCTGTCTATTTCTTAATGAAAATTCTTCTTTTTAAGTGATGCCAGATGGAAAATTTATTGATTTGGTAGCACTGTATGTATATAAACTTTTTATTTTTTAAATGAAAAAGATCAAAAATTATTGTGTATTTTTAAATTTATTTGCACATTATTGATTTAATTTTACTTTTGTTGTCATATGAATGTGCTACATCGAAATAAAAACGTAAAACGGTTAAAAGTGTGGCAATGCTTAAAATCGTATTTGCAAATAGTGTCGTTAATCAGGAATTGTTTTCATGAGTTAGCTATTCGCAAATAAAAATTTAATTCACTGTTTATGCGGCAATATTCTCTACTTGCAATATATTTATTTGCGAATAAGTGGTGCGTATAAACGTAGTATATGTCTCATATTAACGAAAATTAATCAAAGTACCAAAAAGCTCCCCTAACATGTCCAATTTTCAGGATAGAACTTAAATCAATATTAAGTTAATTTTCATAACAAACTTAAATCGTATTTAAAACAGATTGGTTTTTTGAGTTTTATGTGAAATGTCTTATTTAATTAAGATATAAGTATGGTAGCACTACTAAATACAAAAAAAAAAAAAATATAAAAAAGTGTATTTATTAACAAGGTGGTCTGAAAAAAACAGCTGACTATTAATGCTTTGCCTGTTGTTGTTATATTGTTGTGATATCGAGGTCACCTTGCTAAAATATTACAATGGAAACTTAAGTTGAAATTAAGTGTACCACATCGGTGAATTAAGTTTCACTTAAGTTTTTAGTGAAGAAGAGAATTTTGTATTTAAAACGATTTTAAAAATAAATGTGTTTTAATATAAATCCTGAAAATTGGCCATTATTCTCCCAGTTTAATGTATAATTTTATCTTTATAGGCCGAAAAAGTACCAACATTTTTTATCTTATAGGTTATCATTCACTCATGTTTTGTTTCTAAGTTCAATATTATAGAAAATTTAAAAATTATCACATGAAGCACAGAAAAGTAAAAAAAGAAATTTAGTTTCCCGTATTTCCCCTTTTTTTCTCCCCCTATAGGTTCAGTTGACAAACAAAGGAAGAAAGCGTTCGTCACTGTTTTGCTTGGTCCAATTTATACATAAGATTTATACAGTCGAAATATTCGAAAACCGGTTTCTGAAAAATGTCGAATAATCGATCACCCTAATTTTTTTATTATTTGATAATTGAAAAAAAATATTTAATTTATGTATGTATTTTGCATTTGTGTTAGTAGCAATTTTGAACGCTTATTACTCTGAAACTATTGAACAGATGGTGCATATTTTGTTCAAATCGAGTAAAATACAGAGGAGGAAAGTGTTCTTAACTGTTTTGCCTTAGCCGATTTACATATATATGTATATATATAGATTATGGTTGTAGCTAAATTTTATTTAAACATTATATTCTTAAATGCAATTATGTTTAAAATTTCCAGATAGGTAAACATTTTATGGTCATATACAAACAAAATTTGATTAATCGTGACAATTTTAATAATAAAAACAACAGTTTGCTTGTAGCCATTGTGACCCCATGTTTTATTTGATCATATTTTAGCCATGTTTTTTTTCTGCGTGTAGTTGAACTGTATGTACACGCGGAGAAAAAGCATGTATAAATATGATCACCTCCAACGAAACAATTACCAAAGAAAAATGTAAACATATTTTGTTTAATATAACCATATTTTTGTCACCTGGAACCATATTATGATAATACCTCCATCAAGAAGCCGTAACCACAATATGGTTGCCTCTAAACATGTTATGGTTAAATGTGACAATACTTTGCTTTAAAAATAACAATAGTATTTTCTTCTTTTCCAAGAGTAACATACTATGGTTGAAAACCAACCATGCTTTTAAAATTGTTAAACATGTTTTAGTTATTTTAAACCATAACATATTCGTAGGTAGCCATAATATGGTTGTGGCTTCTTAATGGAGGACTAATTCAACCATAATATGGTGGTCGGTGACAATAATATGGTTAAATGAAGCATAATATGTAAAAAAGTTTTCTTTAAAAATAGTTTTGTTGGAGGTGACCATATTTAAGCATGTTTTTTCTTTGGGTGTATTAAAGCCTGATAATTCCTTCTTTAAATCGTGGCATTTATTTGGCATATGGTACAGATGTACACGCAAAGAAAAAACATGGTTGTGGTAAACATATTCTAAGAGCAACATATTATGATAAGATTCATGATTGTAGTCACCATATTAATATTATTATTGAATCATATTATGACTAAATATACTCGTAATATGACATCATAATATTTTTCCCTTAATCATATTATTATTCTGTTAATCATACTAAGTTAAGAAGCAATCAAATTATTGTCACGTTAATCATAATAAGTTAAGAAACAATCATGTTATTATCATGTTAATCATAATAAGCTAAGCAATTAATCAAATTATTGTCATGTTAATCATAATAAGCTAAGAAGTAATCATATTATCGTCAGGTTAATCATAATAAATTAAGAAGCACTCAAACTGTCAAAAAAATATAAAATAAATAAAAAATGTTTTGATCGATTTTTTATTTTGTTGCTTTTTATAATTTTTCTTTATGTAAATTAAAGAGCGGAGTTCAATATAAGGCTTGCAAAAGAGCAAATGCAAAATCTGTGGTTTTCATCAGCTACCGCGTATGTCCTTTCCGATTTTGAGATATTGCATAATTTTAATCGCTCTTTACATGTTTCTAAAAATGTTTGAAAAAAGATGGATCAATTCCGATTTTTTAACGTAGTGACAAAGTTTAAAAAGCGCAGTACCTAGCCCATAGTTTGAACTAGAATGGTTTTTCGGCTCTCCTGAATAATTTGTTTTAAGACATACGCTGTTGCCCATGAAAACCACAGAAATATCGTATCACTTTTATAAAATATAACGAAATCTCTGTGTGTTTTGTTGTTGGATTTTACAAATAACGACGACAGTTTGCATTAACACTATTAAATCACTAATACTGAATGAACTCCGCTAAGATTTTAATTTTTTTAGTTTCTTTAAACTTATTTTTTTATAGGATTTTATCTTTTAATTATGGCCCTATGTTCCAACTGGGAATTTTAAAGGACTAAATATATATATATATATCTTTTAATTAATATACCGCTCACATATAAAATAAACGACACAACTTATTCCAAATTATTTAAAAATGGCGCTAACATAATATTATTAGAGTAAAAATAGTTTGATTGCATCTTAAACATAATATGATAAATGTATATAAAGTTATCATGTTATGGCTAATAGATATCATGATATGATTGCGAGTAATATAATATGTTTTGAATGTTATCATAAATTAATTGTTAGAAAAATTATTATTTTTCGATCAACAATACTCAAATTTATAATTGCGATCAACATTGATATGTTTACAGTAACTTTAATATTGATGATATTAAATAAAAATGTCAATTATTTGTGTACGACAACAATGTATTGTTACATTAAACATAGTGTTGTTGCCGTAACCATGCCCAACCATATTTTTTCTCTGCGTGTAGAAAAAATCCAAAATAAAAAAAAATTTGCTTCAAACGTAACAGGTTTGTAAGGGAGAAAGGTACCAGCAAGGTACCATCTTGCTTACCATCTTGCTAACGGAAGGCATCAATTTTATATGGCCAGTTTCACTTTCACTGAAGTAATACATTTTTTACAAAAAAGCGCTTTATTCAACGTATGTAACTGCGCTACCTAAATAAGAACGGCAATCGTTTTTTGTATGTCAAAAATTTCTCATTAACATACAGTTTATACGAAACAAACCCTTAGAATGCGAACTAAACACCACCCGACTGGTAAATCTTATTTGGCATATCGCTGTGTCGGTTTTTTTCCATTGAAATTGTATTTAAAATAGAGTTTTTATGTTTAAAAGAACGCTTGCCGCTTTTGTTTGGGTAGCTCAGTAAGAAGAAGTGAGTCTAACGATTAGCACAATTTTCAGTTGTTCTTTAATATTCTCCCTTGAAAACCTGCTTCGTACTAATGGAAAGCAGAGGCCCTTTGCATGCTATTTTTTTAAATTGTTAAGAATACGTTCACATACTTAACTGGAACTCTGTATGTCTTACTGCTTTGGATTTAATTGTGCGCTTACTTTTAAAAATGTACCATCAGTGCTTGGCAAAATAAGAATACTGCCTTTTGGCCAAATTTCATGGTGGATCTTAAGCATTAAGTGGCAAACTGTGCGTTTAACAAACTGTCCATTATGTGCGAGCTATTAGCATATACAGGTAGCAATTTTATTGTATAATCCGATAGAATTATGAACTCGATGCTTGCGTAAGGAGCTGGACCTCATCTCCTTAAGGAATAGCCAGCAACATCTTTTGGATAGCAACAGCATACCGATATGATCCGTCCGTAAGCGTCCGTAAGCAGAAAGCTCTTTTGCAGTTTAGGAGTGCTCTTCCCGCGATTTGGGTTTCAATTACAGCCCCCACGTGATCCCAAAAAACATCCTTTCGTCCGAACAGCATTCCCCGTGAAAGAGTATCATTCTGTGAAACACAGATTTCATAAGATAGTCAACTTCTTCAAAATTTTTGGCTTTCGATTCTATATTCACTCCAAATCAAAGTCTGAACACATCCGCAACTCACTCCAATTTACCACTGATCGTCTTCTATACCTCAACCTTTCATTCGGTTTCAAATACCAAGTATTCACTGGCCCTTATTAGTCCCGTCGACCTTTCACTTTACTAACAAACTACTAAGTATTCACCAGAACAAACATCATCACTCCATTCATCAACTCAACCATTCATTCGCTTTCATTGTCTAACGTCTTCACTTTTCTTCACCAGTCGCTCCGACCCTTATATAACCTAAAAAAGAACTACTAGATTTTCACCACAACCAGCATAACCACTCATCCTCAATCCTTCGCTCTTTATAAAATCCAGGTACTAACCGATAAGTGAACCCATCCAACCAAAACCGACCCTTCATTTACTCATCACTACAAAGTCTTCACCACTTCCACCAACGCCCCTAGAGGGAAGCGACCTGACACCAATGCAGTCCCGTGATAGGTATTCTGTGGTAGAGACCGGTTCTAAATGGGACCTATCACTTTTACATGGGGTTGTCATTGGAGAGGGTCAATTGACACCTAACAGCCACCAATTGACAAGTCACACAATTTTTCTCAATGAACGTGGTTAGTGTTACTTACTTCAATGTAGTATTATTTCAATCCGTGTTCGAAAATAAACACTTAATATCGCTCCTTAGTGTTCGGTTCGGTAGATTTGTAAAAAACACAAGCGCAAATAGTGTTTGTTTAGAAAATCATTACAAAAATCCGGGAAACATTTATTTTCTGTCATCTATCGAACACAAAAATAATACTGTTTTTATCCAACTCAACAAAAGATGAGAACATTTAATTCCGTTCAGTTAAAAAAAAAAGACAAACTTCATTGTGTTGTTCTATATATTTTATAATTTATATAATTTTAGACTTTTTCTTGAAAATAGTTACGAACGGTTGTGTTCTTCTATACAACCACTAAAAAAGTCGAACGCTTAATAGTGTACTGTTTATTTTCGAACACTGATTTCAATACAATGCACTATTATTTCAATGAAGCAAGTCCTAGAACTACAAATTTTAGAAAGCCCCAACAAAATGTGTCACACCACAGGTGTGAAGACTGTTCAGTGATTCATTGCTTCTTCTACGTTTTTGTTCTTTATATACCAGTCAAATAATTGGTTCTCCTTTTACCGGTCATGAGTTCTTTCTTTTTGTACTTGTTCTATTTCCACAAATCCCAGGACCAGTCAGTTGCAACAATTGACACAAATTTCCCGCAAGTGCTCTACAGCTCCAGCAAAGTACTCTTCACCCATCGTCACGAACTATTTTGACCATCTTGTGAAATGTATTTCTTAAAAAATTTATCTTAAGCAAAAATATACCTCTTTTCAAGAGAGCATTCTTCTGGGAGCCTCAACAAATAGTCAGTCCTGTACCGTGTCACCTGGGGCTACTAACTCCCGTGATACCAGATGGGATTTATGGTCAGCCTCAAAAGATCGTATGATCCGGAAGATGTAACACCACAGATGAAATATCACAAATATGATCCCTACAAATACCCGGGGAGGTCACATTGTACAGGAGGAATACAGAATATTAATCAGGAATTTTTTTATCGTACCCCATTATTTTAAAGCCAAGTAGTTTTGAAACAAGTTAGGCGTTCTGTTCATACTTTTCCAAATTATACAGGTCTGTCACAGAAATCAATTCCTGTTGAAAGTGATTTCGTTTTATGTTAAGCAAGAAACGAAATGACTTTCACTTTCGATCGGAATTGGTTTCTGTGAAAGTCATGATATTCCTTTTTTATGGGTTTCTCTCTCTCTCTCTCTATCCAACTTGTTTAAAGTAATAATCGTAAATTGATGCTCTAACAGATCGTTTATTTCTTTTACTTGACATTATTTCATATTTATTTAAGTAGCTAATAGCAGACAACTAACAGGTCATTAGTTTTTTCAAAGTAAAAAGGCCTCTTTTGAAGTTTGATTATGAGTTTATCTTTTTCTACAAACCGATTATGACACTTACGACTCTTTTGCTGCTCAAAAAGGTTAACTGCCTTCTTAATAAATAGCATTGGAATAAGTAAAGTAAATAAAAACAGCAGCCTTTTAAAGCGACTGGAGCAGAAGAAGAGATAGAACAAGACCTTACAGCCATACTTAAACAAGAGCGGAAAGCGTCTTTTAGCTGTCAAAAATTCTCATGCCCATACAATTTTTACAATTGAAAAATCCGATTTTGACAGCGCGTTTAATAGTAGAGTTGTCCGCTTTGTTAATAAATACTGTCAATTTAGCTAATTTTTCGACAATCTAGCGTTTTTTTCTCTTCATTTTATTTCTATTATGTGGGTTTTATTTAACAAGTAAGTTAACACTACTTATTGTGGCACAACATTGAGCTCTTGTTTAGAAGAAAACGTTCCGCCTTCCGCTCTTGTTAAGGTTCGGCTGTAACACAGCTTACTTTAAGATTGCGTTAATAAAAACTGTGTTTTCACTTTTGTTGTAATTTCACACGTACGGAATTTTGTTTTGACAGAGTTTGTTCTCTAGTCATTTCTCTATGGCATCTGCCCTGCAGTTGGAAGGCAACAAAAATCCTTTTTAATCTTTACAAAAGTATGTTCTTTTACGACCTCTTTGTAATACATACCACAAACAAAGCAAAAAAAAAAATAATTTTTGTACTTCCTTTGGCTTAAAAGTGTTCTACATATAACACAGAGCGAGTAACTTAAAGATATAAGACAATTTAAGCAAACATTTTTAAAGCAGTGAAAATAATAGAAGTAATAAGCAGTTGCTGAGGTCATTACTAGTAAGTACTTATTGATATTTTCAGAATAATGACAACTGTAATGACAACTTCTTACCAGGTAACGTTTGAAATAACTACCACCTATAACTAAAAATCAAAAAGTTTTTACTGGGACTATTCAGCGTTCGGCTCACACACCCATAAACGATACATCCTTAATACCGTTCGTAACTATTTTCAAGAAAGAGCCGAAAATCACACAGTGTTCTCTTCTTCGTTACAAAATAAAACAATTGTAGTGATACTGTAGACAAATATTGTATTTTAATGTTCTATGTTTCGTTTTTTACATAAACCGCAGCACGTGTGTGTATTGTTTATATGTTTTGTTGTGTAAAATTATTTTGCTTGCTTTTTGCATTTTTTCGTATGAGTATTTTGTTTCTGTCAAAAATGCTTTGCCTTTTCTACCAGCCAAAAGGGCGCAACGCACAACAGAAACGAACGAACATTAATGAGCTGAAACGAACACAATCAAGTTTGTGGTTAAAAAAACCGAACGAAATTTAATGTTCTCATTTTTTTGTTCAGTTGGATAAGAACAGTTGCATTTTTGGTGTTCGAAAGATGACAAACAGGGAAACGTTATTTTTTATGATTTTCTACACAAACACTATAAGCGTTTGTGTTTTCCATACGTCTACCTAACCGAACACTAAGGAGCGATATTTATTGTTTATTTTCGAACACTGATTTAAATATCACTCTCTTTCTGAAAGTACTACCCTCGAAATATGACTTATGGCCCAACCAGAATGTGAATAACATTGCTTAAGCAACTGAGTGCCCATTTACAATGTACGTTTTTTGTCGTTGCGATTATTTTCTTTTCTTCCTTGAAGTCGCTCTTATATGTACGTTGTTCGAATTTTGACGTTACAACTTTCTCTATGCCACCAAACTCAAATACATTTTTCGTCAAATGAAAGAACAACAAGAGAACGAAAGAGCGAATAAAACGAATCGAAGAGCACACTCGCTTGTGTATCCCTTTGAATTTCTCTCTCGCCAATAAGGTAAGAATCAGAACGACAAAAATCGTAAATTTAAATGGGCACTGAGCGAATACATGTGAATTATATTGAACTTAAGGAAATTTTTGGCTAAGTTTATTGAAACTGAATTTGCTTGGGCAAAGTGCGATACTGATCGATCATTCCGTACGCAATAAAATGATTTTTAATTTTGTTTTTGTGTTCTTAAATACAAAGCCTTTCGACCTTGCGTTATTTTTGACAGTAGCTGAAGTTTGTTTATGCACATGCTGGTTGGTCTTTAAGCGTATTTAAAATGTCAAAGTAAATCATCTTTGGTAATAAGTCAAATCATCTTTGGTAATAAGTCAAATTTTTATTAGCAGACAAAGAGCAGTTCAGTCAGTGGTTTTCATTATTTTATGGAGTCATCATTCCTTCCGTTTTATGTTAAGTCATTTGAAATTTTGAGACTTGTTTGTTTCAAAAAAGAAGTATATAACTTCTTCACACACTAAATGAAGATAAGTTAAAATATAAGAGAGTTGAACTAATTTGAGAGAAAGGGAGAGAGGAAAGAAAGGAAAATAAGCTACATAACCTACAAAATAGTTGACTAGTGCAGCATGAATATTCACCAGAACTGAAGGGTTTATAATGCTGCTCTCATATTTTCAAAAAATTAATAAACATCCTTCCTTTCCTTAAAAGGAAAGTGACGATAATATTGTTGTGCCATTGTCAAAATATTTAGTTTTTATCTTAAATGCCCTTTTGGAAGTAAATATTTTTCAGAGGGTGAATGGGAAGAAATTGAATAAATATTTAATAAGTATTGACAGTAAGCCAAACTTTTATAGCATCATTATTCTCACTCACTTTGTGCATGAAAAGACATGCATAAACGTGTTTGGCTATATTAAAACTTTTATGTTTTATACTCAAATTAATTGGAAATTTTTCTATTATGACTGTTATTTATGACGCGTATTTTAAGATTATTTTTCTAATTAACAACGAAGTTTTATTGAGGGTTTTTATTAAAAGGTCTTTATTTCAATATTTTCTTATTTTGTAAATAATTTTTTTTTATGGCCAACCAATGAAAAAGGTTAAAATAAATAAGACGTTTAGGCGATTTTCCAAATATTAATATAAATTTGTTGGCAAAACTCACAACCTTACAGTATTATATGTTGTGAATTTTAAAAAATTTTAAGATAGTACGTTTTGAATGTGAGACCTGGAAATTTAGGTACATAAAGTAAAATCTTAAAGATTTACGGCCTTAAGCAATAAAATTAATGTGAACTTGAAATGTTCGTTGAACAAAAACTTTGTATGGAAAACCAGTTTAAATGAAAACTTCAAGTTCACATTAACTTTTTTGCATAAGACTTTTAATCTTGTACAGTAAGTTTTTAATGAGACTACTGTTTAAAATAATTCTTATTTAGACTATTAAAATTGATATGCGCACTTTTACTCATTTAAATAAATGTCTATTAAAAAAATAAATATGAATTTATTAATGTGCAGAAAATATTGCTATTCGTTTTTTAAGCTTTCAGTGTTCATTATTAATTGAAGTAGCTAAAGGATCATTGAGGATGACGCTAAAAATTTAAATGTATTGGAATAATGTTTTAATTATATCATAAATAAAGCTCCAGTAGAAGCCAAAAAATAAGAACCCCTATAAGTTTTTTTTAATAATTCCATAAGTTATTCTGTTTATGGGTTCTGAGTAAACCCCAGTACTCTGTGCAACATTTCACGTGAAATGCTGTCAAAACGCATATAAAAAAAAAAAAACTTGTGCGGAATATTTATGAAACAATATTGATAGAGTTGTACTCTGTTCATTTTGTGAAAATCTTTCGAAATGTTTCTGGCAACATTTTTTTCAACTGCAAAATAATGTTATATTAAATAAGAAAAAAAAAGATTTAAATAACACAACCAGCAACAGTGTTTTATCCATATTTACTTTCTTTTTATACCCTCCACCACAATTAGTTGTGAAGAGGGTATATTAAGTTTGTCATTCCGTGTGAAACTTTTTTATTATTCATCTCAGACCACATAAAGTATATATATTCTGGGTCCTTGAGTAATTCTAAGTCGATTTAGCCATGTCCGTCTGTCTGTCCGTCTGTTGAAAACACGCTCACTTTCGAACAACTCAAAACAAATGAACAAACTTGGTGCCAAATTACTTGTAGTTATCATAAGCAGTTTGGGATTGAAATTAAGCAAAATCGGTTCTGTAGGACCAGAGCTATGAATCAAAATGTGGAACCACCACCTAAAAAAATTGATAATTTTGTTACAAAAAATAACATAGATGCTGGAACAAGGCAAGGAATGAGATAAGATTTTGCAAAAATTTGTTTTATTTGACTGGAAATCATTCTGTTACATTTCGTGAAGATCCGTTCATAATTTACCCTAAGCCCCATATAAACAATACTCCCGGAAAACAGTTTAGTGCGCCTAAAACCGTAAAAAATAAAGCTAGCGTAACACAATTTGGAACGTCACAGTTTTTTGGAACTAGAAATAACACTGTGAAATTTCGTGACGATCGGTCCATAATTTACCTTAGGCCCCATATAAACCCTACTACCGGAAAACAGTTTAGTACGCCTAAAACCGTAAAAAATAATGCAATCATAACAAATTTGGCTCGTCACAGTTTTATAGGACTATAAATGATACTGTGAAATTTCGTGAAGATCGGTACATATTTTACCCTAGGCCCCATAGAAACCCTACTCCCGGAAAACAGTTTAGTACACCTAAAACCATAACTACTAATGCTAGCATAACAGAAATTGGTACGTCACAGTTTTAAAGGACTAGAAATGACGCTGTGAACTTTCGTGATGATCGGTCAATAATTTACCCTAGTCCCCATATAAACCCTACTACCTGAAAACAGTTTAGTCGCCTAAAACCATAATTAATAACAAATCGTCACAGTTTAAGATAATAATAACATCATACAGATATTACTCCTTAAACATTTGAACTGTCGGTGGAGGGTATCAAAGATCCGCACAGCCGAATGTAGCACTCTAACTTGTTTATTAAAAAAAAATAACTTTTAGTAAAACACATGTGGAGATTGTTTACATACTTAAAAAAATGTCGCATACTTTGAAGGAATAAACACGTCAAATTGTGCAAACTCGCAAGATCAGTAATACTGGTACATGTCAAAAGTTTCGTGTGCAATAATCAATGCTGCTCAACATTTTTCACAAATTTGAACAGAGTACTAGGCTTAAATGCCGTTTTTTAAAATTTTTTAATATAAAAATGTTGCAGCACATGTTGAAAAGAAAATTAATAAATGTGTAATTGATATACGCCATTATTTTTCCCAAAGTCTGGTTTTCTGTTCAGTATTTCGTTCGAAATGTTGTCAAACTTAAATTAAAAAAAAATTCTGTGAAATACATACAAAATTTCAATTTGTATCAACATTTATGTTTTCCGTGCAGCTCATATGGTTTCGCATGCAGTTTAGAGCAACAGCTTATTTTTTGTATTTGTATTGTGGTTTCTATAACAAGTGTTACAAAAGAAAAAATTGCAGAAAAGTGCAAAACTCAAAAATAAAATTCAATTTTTTTGGTTGTTTTACTTTGGGAAATTGAATTTTTATCGTTGTTTTTTTTTTTACTTTGCGAAATTATAAAAATAATACACTTGTATCACTTTTTAATTTTTAATTACAATTAAAAAACATGGCTTTTGTTTTTATTTTCGAAAAACAATGTTGTAAACTTGTAACTAATAAGAACGATAAGTTTTGCTAAACCGCTAGATAGATAATATTGAGACATGTCAAAATTGTAGTGTGAAATAACACTGCACCACAAAATAGAGTTTTTTTTTTAAATGATGATTAAATACAAATTGACGATCCTTAAGCTTTTTCATCTGCTGATGCCGATAATGTGATTAGTTTTTCACTAACCGCTCTAGTCTTAAAGATATAGTGAAAATGGCTGCGAAGAAAAGATTTGTGCAAATATTCCAATCAAGACAAATAGTGGGTGCTAAAGACTGTTTGGCAAAACTGCGCTGTATCTTTACGACAATGGTCAAGTCATTTTCGGTGCTATTTAAAAATGTACAATATTAGATAAAACTGACGTTGGTTTCGAAATATTTAAGTCCGTTCGTCTAGTTTGTGCACACTTAGAAAAAAGGCAAACAATTGTGTTTTTTCAAGGACTAACTTAACAGAAAACATAATTTTGAACATCCGTGCAATACAATATACCTAATATACTCACCAATATGACGCTACTCAAATAAAATTTGTCTAGATTAATAATCCAAAAAGTATTTTTCGATTTTTAGTTGAACTGTTAATTTTTAATTTTCGATATTCTTTTATTAGGCTTGAGTTCATCAAATTTAATTTTCATTAAATTATTTTCACTGAGGGAAGGAGTTTTACAACTTGGAATTTTTATTAAAATTTATTGATAATTTTTCTTGTGCACCGCAGTGGTGCAGTGGGTAGAACACAAAGATCTTCTGACGATAGAAAGTGGTGTTTCTTGAAACATGTAAAGATCAACCCGGGTTCAAATCCCAGCTCAGCCAAGAAAAATTATCAATAAATTTTAATAAAAATTCCAAGTTGTAAAATTCCTTCCCTCAGTGAAAATAATTTAATGAAAATTAAATTTGATGAACTCAAGCCTAATAAAAGAATATCGAAAATCCAAAAAGTATTTTATTCTTTAAATATTCGCGAATAATACAAAAAACGGTGTAATTTATGAATATACTAAATGGCACTATCGGTCATGTTCTAACAATCGCACGATTTGAAATCGCAAAACGCCAGATTTAGTTTGAGGTGCTCTTAAACTCGTGCTGACGATCTGCCATATTTTCTTACAAATATTCTAATTCCCTTAAGCAATTTTGCAATTTTAAGTCGCCAAACTATTTGCTATTGCTATTTGCGGAACACCTTTTTTTCCATTTCAAGTCAGAATCGCCAATGTTAAGCGTTTTGCGATTGTCAGAACATGCCCGTATATCTTTAAAACTAAAGCTGCTAGAAAAAAACCTAATTATGAACTAATGAAATCAGTGGACAGAATTCAATCATCCGTCGGTGGGTTGCCCAAAACGTCAAATTGTACAAACTCGCAAAATGGGTAATATTGATACATGTCAAAATTTTCGAGTGAAATAATAAATGTTGCTCAACATTTTTCACAAATTTTCAGTAGAGACAAAAACTGTTTTTTTTTTTATATGTTCTTTTATACTACAAAGGGGGACAATTGTATTTTTTTTTTTTTTTTTTTTTTGCAAAATACTAAAGAAATTGATCTTAGATTTTTACACTGAAAAGTCGCAGAGTTATGCTAAATGTCTCATTTGTAATAACCTTAATAAATGGAAAAGTATGCTACAATTTTTTCTTAAGTAGTTTATCATTTAACATTCCACGACGCATAACCAGTTCAGTAAGAAACGAGCTATGAATTCAAATGTGGAACAATCTTCCTAAAATTGAGATAGTTGGTGACAAAATCCACTGATTACAATTAAATTTTTAGCAAATCCATTTTATATGACTGGAAATCATGCTACAAAACTTTGTGAAGATCGGCCCATATCCTACCATATGCCCCTTCTAAAGGCCACTCTCGAAAAATACTTTAGAATAAGAAAGCACTTTGCCAATTTCCTGAAGATCAGTTTATAATCTACCACAGGCCCCATAAAAAGCCAGCTCAGGGAAATCATTTAAATTCAACTTAAATCGCAACAAATATATAGATATTGTAGTAAAATTTTGTTGGTTCCGAAAAGCTATCTAAAAACTATTAAATTAAAAAAAAATTGTATTGCTACAGTAGACTTTCGAAACTTCGAAATCGAAGTTTTCGAAATAAAGAGATTTCGATTTAAAGAGGTTAAAATAAAAAAAAAAAAAAAATAAAAAACGATTTATAGGGGTTTGAATTTAATAAGAATTTAATTATATAATAAATGATATTAAAAGGTAACACTTTGTGGTTCTTTCAAATTATCGAGCCCTAACCGCGAAACAGGAGAGAGTTTTTTTTTATTTTATTTCATATATGTAAATAGTGTATAAAATTTGTCGCTTACGAACAATTATAAAATCGTAACGGTACCGTATGTGACCATGACATTTTAGGAGATTATGTAAGTGTGGCCAATAAAGTCATTTATTAAAAAAATTAAAATTGAAAATAATGTCGCTTACGTTATTTTTTATTAATTAGCAAAAATGCTCAATATTTTATCTAAAATATGCTTTGCATGTATATTGAAATATGGTTTAATTTAGCCCTTAAATGCATTGTGATGTAGATCTACATAATTTGTTTAAACCTTCCAAAGAACTTATTTACCGTTATCCTGTGCAACTTGAAGCTCAAAAAGTTTATTTTATTATGTGTAACGATATTAACAGGAACAACTCATTTTGTGTACATTTTCATTTTGGTGTGCGTTAAAAAGTGTGATTTTTTAGATTTATTTTATGTTATTTTATAAAATAAATCAGAAAAAATATTTTTGGAAAGAAAAAGGTAGTAAAATGAATTTTATTTGTATATGTTTACATTCTGATGATTTTGTGCATAAAAAACTTTGTTTTGAGTGGTGCAATGATCTAGTAGTCCGCACTATTTGAATTTAAGTATTTTATAAATTAAGATTTTTATAAAATACTTGTGATAAATAAATAAATAAACTTTGTTTTGAATGTGATGTTGAAATACATCAGCATGCAAAATCGGTATGCAAAATAACGATCGCTTACACAAGATACGACCTGTCATAGACCATCTAAATGATGCATTTTAATCTATACCCATTGATTGACGTCTTTATAATATAAACGAACAGCTGTGTTTCACAAAAAAAGTAAATTTTTCGCCGGATATGCATACCGTTTCGAGGTATACTCCGGTCAGGCCAGAGCAAGGAGTAACGAAAAATGTCGTTTTACGGTTACTGCGAATGAAAAATTATAGTATGTGTTTTTCGATAACTTTTATGGCTCCTTGCCGCTGGCATATTATTTCGCAAATCAAGCTTTCCGTTGCATTGCAACCATTCAACAAAACAGATTGCCCAATTGTCGGCTTCAGGATAAGAGGGATGTTATGAAAACTTAGATTACTGGGGGAACGTTGATTTTAGAGAGACGGCGTGAAAAGACAAAAAGGTGGTTACCATCTACATATCGTCAGCTCAATATTGGTTTGGCGCATAGCATGGTGAAATTACCAACATATCATGATAAAATTACCATGATATGCGCCAAACCAATAATGAGCTGAAGATATGTATATTGGCTCTCAACTTGTAAGCCGTAAAAGTCGGTATAATAAACGACCAAAGCAAAATGTGAATATACCTAATCCAAAAGTTGTGAAAGACTTTAACATGCATATGGGTGGACTTGACCTGATGGATACTTAGGTCATAATTATATAAGGTCCAAAAGCCGAAAATGGTACTTTTGCTTCTTTTACCACATTTTGGACCTTGCGGTTATCTTGGCTAGTTTCTTAATGTCTTGGCTGGTTCCCCTTGCAAAATACGATCAAGTGGAAACAAAAGGGGTCGGCCCAGCAATAGCTCTCTTCCTTGAAATAAGCTTACAGTTCAAAAAATCGAACCCATTTTTTTTAATTCCCTAAGATAATCCACGCGAAGCTCTTGGCTTGTCTGCAGGAAATAAGCCAGAGTCTCTGGCGGGAATCGAACCCGCAACCCCGGCGCTGATAGACTAACTCACTACCAGCTAGCGTACCGGAGCACCATATATGTGTGAAAAGACGGCGTTGATAACTGGCCTATATTTGCAAACTGATTGCGATTAAAAATACCGAAATGTACTGGCACAACACCGTGGTAACGCCAGAAATTCAAGGTGCCTTTATGATTAAATGCAAAAATAACCATTTTTTAAATTTCCATACATATAAATTATTAATAATTTTAAAAAAAATTTTTAAATATGAAAGCTTTCTTTGTAGTTCATTCTAAGAATTAAAGGAATGATTATGCATGGTGATGTAGATATATGTACATCAGTATGTTTTTCTCAAAATAAAAAGAAAATACGCATACCTATAGCGGTTATAATATAATTTTTTGTGTTAACTAGATTCGTTTTGATTACATTTTTTTTACCAAAAATTAAAAAAACATGCATTTAAGGGTTAGGTTTTTTTTATGCATTAGCAAAAATGCTCAATATTTGATCTTAAATATGCTTTGCAAATCTAGTTTGCCTGGAATCTTACAGACTTTAGACAATTCGCTGAACCTTTTTGAATATATGTAACACGTAAATTTTTATTATATTATTATGGTGAAGGGTATACAGCACTCTTACTGAGCTACCTACATAAATAAGAGCGGAAGCGTTTTTTGTATGTCAAAAGTTCTCATTTGCATACAATTTATACGAAACAAACCATTAGAATGCGAATTAGAAACCACCCGGCTGATAAATCTTATTTGACAGATCGCTATGTTGGTTTGTTTTATTGAAATTGTATTTAGATAAAATTTTCATGTTTAAAAAAACGCTTGCCGCTTTTGTTTAGGTTGTTCAGTTATTCGTTTTTTTTTAATGTTCTATAATATTGTTTATTTGTTTAATTTTACACACGAATTACTAAATTCTCACTCAAAAAAAAAAAAAAAAATACAAATAATTTTTGACTTTTATTAAATGCTACTAACATTAAAAGAAAAATTTGTTTACCTGCAATTTGTGTCACAAATAGGGTTTAGGTTAGGTTAGGTTAAATGGGTAGCCGTCACGAAGACGACTCACTTGGGTCCTTATAGCGGTCCCTTTGTAATACCCCTAGCCAGTGACAAGGGTCAGCCAGTATCCACCAGACTTTTCCCCAGAGGTCACCGCAGTCTCGAACCACCCCGATTCCATGCAGAACAGGGAGATCGATTTCAGTCCCGCATTGGACAAATCGTCCAGACATGGCAATTCCGGTCTCCCAAAATACCTCACCCTAACGCCCGCCAGACCGGGGCATTAGGGTTTCCATTCGCATAAAACGTGTAAGCAATTTTATGACAGAAAGTCAGAAGAAAAAGGAGGTAAATATTCATATATGGTTTTGTTACATTAATTTTATAAAAATAATAAAATTTCAAGTGCCACGAAATTCTCTTACTATGAAGCAGGTTTTGTAAGGGAGAATACTAAAAAATAGCTCTAACAAAATATTTAGTGTTTAAAGCTAATACCCACGTTCACCAGTTATATGAATGAATTCAATAAAGCGCTTTTTGTGTCAAAAATGTATTGCTTAAAACTGGGAACACACCACATAAAATTCATGCCTTCTATAAGCGAATTTCTCCCTTACAAACCTGCTTCTGAGAAACTTAGACAGAAGTAAAAACCAAAAGTGTTGCTCCCATTGTCAACGAGCTTTCACGGATTAATTTTTTTTAAATATTTTTAGCTAAAAATTCTTCAAATTTAGACAAATATTTACATATGTATCAGAGAACGGATTTGTGCGATTGCAAAAAAATCGCAGCAAATGAACACCAAAAAATAGACTCGCTTGCGGTCATACCATCAAACTTGCGCAGCCGCAAACATTCGCTGCTGGTTTGTAGTCTTTCAAATAATGCACATCGTGCTTTGTTATTTATTCCCTCGTTTAGCTTCGTTTGTCAATTAAGATTGTTTTGGCAAAGAAAAAAATACAAACAAAAAAGCCTGCAATCAAGCAATTATTACTCATGTAGGCATTCAGCAGTTACTATGTATTACAAGAAAAAAAAAAAATGGAAATGAAACTAAACGCACAAACAATTTCCATAGAAACAGAAGACTTTTTTTATTATCTTAAAAAGTACAGTAGTTCTGTATATACAATGTATTCTTGTTATTGTTGTTTTTATTGTTGTTAATTATAACAAAGCGTCTCATCGAGTGGTTTATTGTTGTTATTGTTGTTAATGTTAACAAAGCGTCTCATCGAGTGGACAATGACTACTTGAATGCAAAAGTATAAGAATGTGTGCCTTTTGAATTTACACAATTGTGTTATATTGTGTGCGCAACAAAAATGCAAACAAAGCCCTTTCTATAAAAAACGAACACTTGCAAAAATCAAATGTGTACGAAATAGGCTTGCCAACCGTACTTTATAATAAAGTATTGTACGTTATTTCGAGTAATTGTACTCTATACGTTATGAGAATAATAAAGTACGCAAAAATACTTTATTTTGCATGATTTGTTTTATCTAGAATTCAAATAGATTCAGGTTATATAAGTCAGGGCTTTATTAGTCATAAAATTATAAAACTTCTTGTTCAAGTTTTTTTTTAGAAAAACTAAAGAACAACAAATTGATATTAGTCAGGGCCATTTGTTGATGTTTTTTATATTGGCAGGACGATTTTTCGAAAAAAAAAATAATAATCTGACAGCACTATTTCACTTGTTTGTTTTCTTTGAGAACAATAACTGCCTATTTTTAAAACACGAGTGCAACTAACATTTAAAACGAAATTTTAAAATTTCCATTCCTTAAGGGGGCTCCCATACAAAATTTTAATACAGACAAGAAATATATTGAAGAAAACAAACCATAACAGCCAAGGAGTAGCCTAAACAATTTTTCGAGACATACTTGCTCCCATACAAATATTGCGTTTTATGATATTATTAAATATATTAAAATTTTTCGACTTTTGTGAATAAAATCAAAAGTTGTTAACAGATTTTAATCATTTATAGCTTGTTTTGTTTGATTGTTTGTTGTTTATATGTCTGGAAGAAGCATACCCAGGAAAAACTTTTTGATTTTTAGTAATAATGGTAAGTTGTTCTCATTACAATTGTCATTATTCTGAAAACGTCAATAAGTACTTACTAGTAATGACTAGTAATGATGAAAAATAAGTAGTGTTTATTTTCTCCAACAACTTACCAGGTAAGTAAAGTTTTTGCTGGGATAGCTGTAATTTTTTATAGATTTTTAACAAACAAAAATTTCGAAATGTTGCTAAAAAATTATTTTTGTTGCCAAGACAAAATTATATTTCTAAAACGACTGCGCATGTTAGAAAAAAATTTAACGTTTAGAGGAAATTTTATTCCGGATTTTCGTTATTTTTAGTAATTTCAATAAACTGAACCCTTTTTGAACCTGTTTTGGATTCAGCGTACCCGAATTAAGTTAAAGCGCCAGTTGCCCGGTTTGTCTCAAAAAAAAGTGTCAAATTCTAGCACAGTGTAATTTTTTGATAAAACTTGCGAAAAGCAATAAAAAAACGTTTTTAAAATATAACAATAAAATGAAATTAATTGTACTTTATATTTATACTGTGTACGTTTTTTTCTTAACCTTTAATAATCAATGTACTTTAATTGCAACAAAAAAAAGTTGGGAACCCTAGTACGAAACAATGTAAAAATTACCAACGTTGAACTTTTTTTGCAGGCAAAGAGTGAATGTAAATTTAAGCGTATGAATAAATCAAGAAAAATAGTGACTTTGCAGTTCTCTGATATGTATGTATGTATAAAAAAAATATTTTGATTTTAAGTATTGAAAAGTTTTTTAATAAAATCTTCCATAAGTGCGTGACAAACGTGCTTGATTTAAAAATTTTTATCAATTTACTTTTAACAATCACTTTCATTTACTTTCCCATGCCTGATAAATATATAAAATAATCACAATCACTAGTGATTGCCGCGCAAATCACTATAATCATGTCACGTGCTAACCTGCAGTTTAAATACAGCATGCGGATGGATACCAACAAAATTCTTTAAAAAATTTAGTATGAGCCGTAAAACAAAAATATGTAGTGGTGAATGAGGGTATACTAAGTTTGTCATTCTGTTTAAAACTCTATGTTGACTTAGCTATGGCCCCTATTACGGTTTACAACTCAACTCAGTTGAGTTGGAATTTCTTAATTTTTGTATTATGGTTTACAACTTGGCTATATTGCACAACCAGTTGTCTTAATTACAACTCAACTGAGTTGAAACCGTAATGGGGGGGAAAGATGTCAGTCTATCTGTCCGTGCGTTTGTCCTACTGTCCGACTGTTGAAAACACGCTCAATTTCAAAAAACCTCCACAGAAATGAACAATTTTGTTGCCAACTTTTTTCTAGTTTAGCAGTTTGAAATTGAAATCCAATACAATCAGTTCAACACAAAATAAGGCCGGAATGAACTGATTGTCGTTAAATTTTTCACAAAATTATTTTATATGACTAGAAATCAAATAACAAAATTTTGTGAACATCGGTCCGAAATTTACCGAAGCCCACTTTCGTTCACCTAACACCATAAAAAAAGCTATTGTAGGAAAATTTGCTCTGTCATAGATTTATAAAGCTAGAAATTACACCACGTGAAGATCGATTCGTATTAAATCATAAGTCTTTTATATTATTTGTAAATTTTGTCACCAAAAACCATGTTATGGTTAAATTGGGCCTCCATCACGAAGCCACAGCCATATTATGGTTACCTCTAAGCATTTTATGATTAAATGTTGCAATAAATGGTTTTTAATTAAAAAAAACCCGTCCTGACCGCAAAAAAAGCTTTAGCGACAAAACACAATTTTACAGGAGGCTTTTTTATTTTATTTCATAAACATTTTGTATGAAGGTTGACGCTTAAGTTAAAATAATTTTTACTATAAACTCGTAACATTTAACCCTGCGGCCACACGTTCAAGTTGTTCTTGATAGTCTTTTACATATACTGCTTGTCAAAATTAACATAAATTGAAAGCTGTGACGTAGGCTGCACTCAATTTGTAAGCAATTTACTTCCAAGATGTCAACAACAACAGAGACAACCTTGTACTCAACTGTTAAATTGAAAGTAAATTGCCAAACAAATGGAAAGGTGAAATTGAAAGCCATCTCGTGGTCAATTTAAAAAGTGTGAGTGTGTTAGTAAAAAACTGAGAGTGCATTGCAAATTGAAAGGCAAACCTTGATCGTGTGGCCACCAAGTAAGAGAATGATGCAAGTGTTGCCAATAAATTCATTTGCTAAAAACAACGAAAATTGAAAATGATGTCGCTCAAGCTACTTTTGCGATAAGGGCTTTATTTTCTTCTTTTCTAAAAGCAACATATGGGCGATTCTATTCTAAACAATTTTTGTCACCAATTTTCAAATCACACTATTTGATACTTTTTTGATGCCAATTTAAAGTAAAATATCTATATTCTATAATAATACAATTTTTTTAGACATAAGCTTTAATATAAATTTGTTGTGCACTTCGAAGCATTAAGATTCATAGATTTGGCGCGAACAGAAAATACATTGCATGTTGCACCCGTCATGGCTTAAAGAGCAAATTTCTTATTATTGAATTATATTTCTCTACGATATTTGATTTGATAATCATCGTCTGATATCTCATCTTTCACAATAACAAAAAAATAATACAATAAAAGTTTAAAAATTAAGAGAGTTTTGTGTTTTTGTGGTATGATCTTATGAAAGTTGTCCAATTTGGTTGCACCCGTCATGCACTTTAAAGCAGTGTTCGAAAATAAACACTAAATATCGTTCTTTAATGTTCGGTTCGGTAGATTTGTGGAAAACACAAACGCTAATAGTGTTTGTGTAGAAATTCATTAAAAAAAAATAACGTTTCCCTGTTTGTCATCTTTCGAACACAAAAATAATGCTGTTTTCATCATACTCAACAAATGATGAGAACATTAAATTCCGTTCGGTTTTTTTTGAAAATCCACGAACTTCAATGTGTTCGGTTCGGCTCGTTAATGTTCGTCGCTTTTTGCTGATAAAAAAAAACCAAACATTTTTTACAAAAACAAAATACACACACGAAAAAAACATTATAGAACATTAAAATATAATGTTTTTCTACAGTATCACTACAATTGCTCTGTTTTTTAACGAAGAACCGAACATTATATAATGTTCGGTTCTTTCTTGAAAATAGTTACGAACGGTATTAAGGTTTGTGTATGTTTACACAAACACTAAAAAAATAGATATCGTTCTTCGGTGTGTGAGCCGAACGCTAAATAATGTACTGTTTATTTTCGAACACTGCTTTAAAGCTCTCTCGTGGATATTTGATCGTTTCATATAAATTCTTGTAAATAGATAACAATAGTGTATAAAAAATGTTACCCCTTCTAGAAATAAATTAAATGCAAATGTGTTTCTTTCTATTAGTAAAAGACGTTTAAAGCAGTGTCCGAAAATAAACACTAAATATCGTTTCTTAATGTTCGGTTCGGTAAATTTGTGGAAAACACAAATGCTAATAGTGTTTGTGTAGAAAATCATTAAAATAAATAACGTTTCGCTGTTAGTAATCTTTCGAACACAAAAATATTACTGTTTTTATCAAACTCAACAAAAGATGTGAACATTTAATTCCGTTCTGTTTTTTTTTTTTTAAGTCCACAAACTTTAATGTGTTCGGTTCGGCTCATTAATGTTCGTCCATTTTGGCTGGTAAAAAAAACCAACCATTTTTTACAGAAACAAAATACACACACGAAAAAAACATTAAAATATAAGGTTTGTCTACAGTATCACTACAATTGTTCTGTTTTTTAACGTGGAACCGAACATTATATAATGTGCAGTTCTTTCTTGAAAATAGCTACGAACGGTATTGAGGGTTGTACAGGTCTACACAATCACAAAAAAAATAGATATCATTCCTGGGTGTGTGAGCCGGACGTTAAATAATGTACTGTTTATTTTCGAACACTGGTTTAAAGCGTCTAAATGTTGCAACCGTCAGAATAGAATTGCCCATATGTATTATAATTGAAAAACAACTATTTTTAAGTGTTAAACATATTTTTGTTATTATTAACTAAAGCATGTTCGAAAGCAACCATAATATGGTTGATATTAAACCATAATATGGTTGCCGGTCACAATAATTTGGTTAAATTAACCATAATATGTTTACAAATTTTCGTTAGAAATAGTTTTGCCGGAGATGACCATATAAAAAATTTTGTTTAACGCTTACGATAGCTTCTTTGTCCTGTCAAAATATTAGTAGGTCCAACATTTTATAAAGGTCCTATATAAATCGCTTCCCTCAAATTACTTACAGACAAAAAAATCTCATGAAGAAGTAGATGTCTAAATAATATTCGGCTCAAAGGACTTTTACATAAATGTTAACCTTATAACTAAAATTTTTTTTCTGGCGGGTCCATGATTGCCCATGGGTCCCAAATAGGGTATACTATCAAAAAGTTCCTCTTTGAATACTGTGGTGTTGAGGATCATATTATCGGGCTTAACCGCCTATACTTTCTTTCTTGTTCGTTGTTAGATTTAACAAAAGAGCATTTTGCATTTGCCCTTTTAGAAGACCATTTCCACGAACACTGAATTTAATTATTGCAAAAAATGTATTTATAAATACGCAACATAGGTACATACGTATGAATGTATACAAATAATGCAAATATACTTCCTTTTTTGGATGGAAATTAAACTTAAGGGACTCCCTCGTTGTGGAAGCCTTCTCGAAAACAGATTAAAACGCTTCAGTTTTTTTTTATCGCTTGTGTTTTATTCTATACAACTACCAAAAATTGCTTTCTCATATATTATTTTTCATAAAATCCTAAATAATAAACTAAAAATTGTATGCTACCTCGGGCATGGAAAAACTCTGAGAAATTAGGAACCCTAATGTCAAAGAGCAAAACCATAAACAAGTTAATGACACAATACTTAATATAGTAAATATGTCTTGAAAAGTATTGAAATAATCAAAAGAAATAAAATAAACATGAACATGATTAAAATTCATTTGTGAACAAAAACAAAAAAAAGTTTCAAATAACAGAAACAGCACAACAAAAAACAGTTGTGCAGGTTCTTTAGTGGATTCGACAGCTTCTACTTTATCAGTGGTAAAAAAGGAAACAGACTTAAAAAACCATTAAAACAGACAAAAAAAAACCGACGAGTTTTAATGACCGTAACACATTTGATTAACTAGAAAAACCATAAAAAAACAACAAAAATAAATTGTGAACTTCAAATACACTTGAGACAGCCACAAAACCACAAAACTCATTAAATTTTAAATTTAATGATTTTGTAAAAAAAAAATAATACAATTTCCACACACTCACTCATGTTTAAACTTTAAAAACAAATTAATTTTTAGGTTGATTTTCTCTTATTTCACAAAAAAAAACTTTCTTTAAAATAGATTTTATTTTTATTCAAAAATTTTTCTTTTATATTTTCAAAACATGAAACCGTTACATTTTTTCAAATATTATTGAAATATTTAATCTCAAATCTTTTTACTTTTAGCAAACACCGTGCACGTATTTTTTAAACTTTCCGATTTTAATGCTTCGGCATTTAGCTAACGACTGAAACTTTAACAATTTTTATAATTTATCTACAATTTCCTGTCTCTACTTCTAAATCTAAATAAAACTGTTATACTTTGTTTTATTTTAAGAGGAATGATTATAACAAAAAAGTAAACAAAACAAAAAACAGCTGTTTTCTTTTCTCATTTTTGTTTTAAAAACTTACCGGTAAAAATTATAATCAAAGCTTTCTAACAGTGAAAGAGTGATGAAAAAAAGACTTTAAGCTCTTTTGCTCTTTAAAATAAAAGCTTAAATGTTAAAATTAAGGACTCTTAAAATGTAAATAAAATCAAAAAAGCTTTTGAAAAAATTTCGTAACACGAAACTAACAGAAAGTTGTTTATTCTTTTGCTTAAGAAAAAGCTTTGTAGGCAAAACTTAAAAGCTTTTAAAGGCTATTATTATCTTTAACTTTAGACATGTACATTAGTTTTTTTATCACTTGGCAAATAAAATCGACGTCAATGACTAAATATAATAGACTCTCGGCAACTGGCAACTAAACTTAAGTTCGGTTGCCATACATAATCACCACAGGCCCTAAATTTGTAAAACGCAAAAGCAACGCCAAAAATTATATTGAAAGCAAAAACAAAATCGAAAATATTTCATAATTTTGTTGTTGTTTTCTATAGAAATGAATATTGAATTTTTCAATTTTAAACGCTGCATATCCTGTGGCGTTGATAATTTTTAAACGCAATATTGTTTTCTGTAGAAAGCAACAACAAAATTTTGAAAAATTTTTGACATTGTTTTTGCTTTCAATGTTATTTTTGGGATTGCGTTGCGTTTTACAAATTCAGGGCCTTAATTTTTTTGAAAAAAAAAATACACTTTATAAAAAGAATTAATTTTTGTAGATTATTTATTTTTTGTTTAAAATATTTTCATTTTAATTGGCTTTTTCCGAAAGAAATTTATTTTTATTGAGGTAAAAAAAACTAGCTACCTGTTTTTAAAAAGAAGGTAAAATTTACACGATGTCTCTTCAAATATGTCTAACAAACACATTTGTTTTGTTTGATGGCATTCGGCTTACAGAAGAAAGAGGGATTGCTAAACAGACACGAAACGAGTTTTAATGTTTGTTAATATGCGTGTTATAAGGTCAGACAATTAGATATGAAAACAGACTTGTTTGGAAAAAGATCGTGAAAGTGCAATCGGCTTTTGGTATCACATTCTAAAGATAATGAAGAAAGCAGACATGTCGGAAAAGACATCGTATAAATGCCGCCTAATATATAAATTTTCTTTCGGGAATTTATGTAGAAACAACAATAAAAAAGTCAAATTTGTATATGTTTTCAATGTAAATTGCGAAATGAAAAATTTTTATTTTAATTTAAAAAAACAGTGCCCATGTTCACTAGCTCCCTCAATGAAAAACTTTTCCACTGATATTTAAGAAATGAAACAAAAATGCCATAAACTGAAACAAGCAACCGTTTTTCTTACTTAAAGCCTAGTACTCTGTTCAAATTTGTGAAAATGTTGAGCAACATTGATTATTGCACCCGTAGAATTTGGCATGCATCAATGTTACCTATCTTGCGTGTTTGCACAATTTGACGTTTTTATTCCTGCAAAGTATGGGACATTGTTTTGTGTATGTAAACAAACCCCACATGAATTTTACTAAAAAGTATTTTTTTTAATAAAAAATTAAATAAAAAATAAATTCTGTGGCATTCTGACAAGACATCTTAAGTCAAATTGAAAAAGTTGAAAAAAATGTTGCTAAGCACCCTTTTGGACAGGCAAAGTTTACTTTGACAAAGTTTGTTGAATTCTCTTTTAAGCTTTGTTTCGTGTTTAGACACGCAAAGTTTTATTTGACATAGTTTTGTTTTCTTTTGTTTGAATATCATATATAAGCAGCGTTGCCAGAATGATGATTTTATCATATTTTTGATTATTTTTTGACAAAAATATCATTAAAAGATTTTTTTCTCAAATGATGAGTATTTTATTTTTAGAACTTATGATTTAATTTAAGTTTTTTTGTACAAAATATATACACAATTTTATTAAAACAGTTAATTTTTAAAGCAATGAAGTTTTGTATCAACTTGCTTTTTATTGTTTCGTTATAATATGCAAAATTCCCATTTCATACTATTGACAAACTGAAGTTTATTGGGATAAGCTATTCCTATGCGCATTTCACTGGTTGCTTAGGCCAGATCGTCAAGAAACTTCATCCAAAGATTGTAGAAAAACTAAAGATAGTTATTATACCTAAAAAACTGTTAAGCGAATAGGAATTATAAGCACCAGTTTTACTTGTAACATTGTCAAAGCTTAAACAAAGACAGCAACAATAAACCGTGAGATCTTTTCTTACAGCTTCGGCTACGATTGGTCGATTTTTTGTCAACTCTAAATGTAGTTGTAAGTGGGTAAAGAAAAAACACACATGCATATTAGTTATTGGTTTTGCACACTTTTGTACCCAGTGTCTAGAATACACAAAATTGCATCATTATTCCTGGGCATACAAAATATTTTAAAAAGCATCTTAGATTAGCGGTTGTTAATTTTGAAATTATTTGTGAAAAAAACCCCGTATTATTATTAAGTTTCATGTATTAAAGAACAAAAAAATCAAGTATTTAGTACCAAAAGGTAAAACTAATGGAACTTAAGAAGCTTTTAGTTTAAAAATTCCACCTTCTATATTTATAATCATTCAATATTTTATCAATGAGTTTTTTAAATTAAATTTTCTCAAAATATCTTCTATATCACATCGATATCAAAACATATCATATTAAATTAAGAACCCTTCAGATTTCCCAAACTAAAACCTTTTTGCCCAAAATTTATAAATCACTAATTTTACATTATAATGACTTTCAATGAAAATTCTTTATGTAGATGGACTTTTTACATTCTTATTTATTATAAATTATAAACGGATTTATGTGTTTTTAGAAAAATGTTGACGGAAAATATAACTGAAAACAAAATTTATACCCATTTAAATTTGTACAAATATGGCAATTCGTCAGCTCGATATTATACATAATAATACATAATAACCCGACTAAAAAGGATATTCAAAAGAATTGATAAATGCATGGGTTCCAAATATTAAACCTAATGCTATCAAACATTAAAAGAAATTGAAAATAGTTTTAAAATGTGAAATTGATACAAAATTATACACAATAACCAAATAAAAAGTTGATTAGCTTATGCAGGTTTTATTTAAATTTCTTCGTTTAATTAACAAACAGCAAATGCGTATTTTTAAACCTTCTGAGTTGTCAAACCTTTTTTCGCTTCTA
Source organism: Pollenia angustigena (assembly GCA_930367215.1). Classification (NCBI taxonomy): domain Eukaryota; kingdom Metazoa; phylum Arthropoda; class Insecta; order Diptera; family Polleniidae; genus Pollenia; species Pollenia angustigena. Next base: position 198,477,208 of record OV884060.1, read on the forward strand.
TTAACTATTAAAATTAAATGTATTAATTGAAGCACAGCCGCGAATAACGTTTTAAGTTACAAAATAATAATTTTTCAGGAGAGCAAAAAAACGTTTTTTGACAGGCATCATTATTTGTTTTAAACATTTTTTTTTTTTTTTATTATTAAAAATAATGATAATAAAAACTTTAATGCAAAAGGATTTTAAAACATTATTCCGCACTGCAAAACCATTTCGGTTTCATCATTTTGTTAGTAACTTGTAATGTTCTTCCACTGACTGACACTTTGTACGCCATTTTGAAGGCGTTAAGGTGCATAGTTTTGGTTGATTTGATGTTTAAACGGTGTAAGAGAGTAAGGTCAACGGTTATATGCAAAAAAACACTTATTGCAAAATGTGGCGTTTACAACGTTATTCGCGGCTGTGCTTCAATTAAATAAATCTAACTCAACTATTAATTTTAATTGCATAAGATATTCGTCCCTTTTTAATCCGAAAAGAATACATACCTAATAATATGTACAGTAGTTTTGACTTAACTGCCACTCTTTTAGCTGCCAATTTGAGATACCTGCCAAAAACCACAAAATTTCACTCATTTCTTCAATTTCGTATGAAATGTACTTGTTTAAGTGCCAATTTCATACGTGCCAATTTAAGTTAGCTGCCACAAATATTTGAAATTATTATCCCATACTCATTGATAATTTTTCATTTAACTGCCAGAAATTTAAACTTTAACTGCTTTAACTGAAAGAGACCTTATCATTCAAGATACAGACTTTCTAGAACTGATACCAAATTATTCAGACTATATTAACTGTGACGCCGATGTTGATTGTTACGGAGAGTTATCGGATAACGAAATTCTCGTGCCTATTACAGAAATTACTCCTACTGAGGATGAAGACATTGAAGATGAAGGAGACAATGAAGAAAATAACGTCTCATTCAAAATTCCATCGACTAAGAAGGCATTAGAAGCTTTGAATGTCCTCCAAAAATATTGTATGCACCACAAGATTGATATAATTCCAGAAACTATTGAGGATCATATCCTAAAAGGGTCTATAAAAGCTTTTAAGCAAACTTCAATTACTGAATATTTTTCTTAAATGCTATGTACTTTTTAAGTACCTTTTACTTATTTGCAAAGACTGAAATAATTTGTTCCTTTTAATTTATATTATTTTTCCTGAAGTACCTTTATGTTGTTTTATTAATAGCTAATAAAGGAAAATAAAATTTTTATTTTTTTTTTAAGTTTTGGTTGCCAATTTTTGGCAGTTAAAAAATTTAACTTAAGTGCCATTTCGACTTACCTGCCACAAAATGCGTGCAAAACACGGTGTGGCAGTTAAGTCAAAAGTACTGTAGTAAATATTGCAATTTATACATAAGAGCCGAGTGGGAGTATTGCATGTAGTTTTTCATGCGTTCAGTTATGAAAAATTTATTCTAAGGTACTATGTATTCTAAATGCATTTAGGTAAACAATAAATAAATTATTATAATGAAAATATTCCCTTTTCTTGAACTACATCAAAGTTTTTTTGCTGGGAAGAAGTATGTTTTGATATAAAATTAAAAATTTTTACTTTTTAGCCCTTGTTATAAACAATTTGATTTAAAAAAAAAATTTGTTAATTTGTAAAGTACTAGGCTTTAACTGCGTCTGTAACATTTTTAGCGAGTAATAGCTGTCACATCAGGAAATTACTCGCCAATTTACAGAAATCGTGTATCTGTAAAATTATGTGAGAAAGTTCCCGCTTAATAATTTAATTTAAAAACTTTCAGTAGTAGTAAAATACATTTAGAGTTGACAAAAAATCAACCAATCGTAGCCGAGACTGCAAGAAAAGATAAACTCACTGTTTATTGTTGTTGTCTTTGTTTAAGCTTTGATATTGTTACAAGTAAAACAGGTGCTTATAATTCCTATTCGCTTAACAGTTTTTTATGTACAATAACTATCTTTAGTTTTTCTAAAATCTTTGGATGAAATTTCCTGACGATCTGGCCTAAGCAACCAGTGAAATGCGCATAGGAATAGCTTATCCCCTCAACAATAAATTTCAGTTTATCAATATTATGAAATGGGAATTTAGCACATTTAAACGAAACCTTGTTAAACTATTTTTAAGTTGATGTTAAAAACATATGCAAATTAATTCTTAAAATTATGGTTTCATTACCAAAAAGCAAACCAAATAGCACGATATTTTTACAGCGTTTAGATTTGAATATTAAGTGTTGATATTTTCCAAAAAGTCAACAAATAATAAGTTTAACCCATTTACGCTTGCTGTGCCAATTTGGGAACACTTCATTATTTGCGGCTTATGACAAAGTTTTTGACATTATTCAATATATGTTTGCATAATCGATAAATTAAAAGTTCAGACATTTCTATAACATCAAACAAAAATTTTTTTTTAAAGTGACCACTGTGCCCATTTTGGTACACCTCTTTAATTTTGCTTTTTTGTTTATATGTATGTAATGAATTTAATTATAAAATAACAAATATTTTATTTTTTTTTGTCCGGTAGTTTTTGTTTGGGCTTAAATGGGTTAAGTAAATACCCTCCAATTATAGAATTTATTAAAAATTTGATGCTTCACGATTTGTTCAAAATTTCTAGTAGAAATACCCTGCAGACTAAAGGTACGGTCACACTTGTAAAACATTTGACAAAAAACATCAAATATTTATCTTCCATAATGTGACCATGAAACATTTTGGGGTGCAAACATGATTTTGAGAAAACAAAATTTGTTGGCTAGCAAATAAAAATGTCTCTAATGTGAACAGAGTGTGACCACCCTATGTCAAATATTTTCCGCATTTTTGGGCAAATAATGACTTGATCTTGCAAAGGTGTTGTAAGAACAAATAGTGGCAAATAACAGCTGGTGAAAGCAGTTTTGTCATTTTTAAAAATAAATTAGGAACATTTTCGTAAAAATCACCAAAACAGAAGTGTTGAAATATTGGCAAAACCCCATTTCCAATACAGAAATTAAGGGCCAGTTTTTGGTCAAGTGGCATTAAAAGCTTTTTTTCGGGTATAGTATTTGTATGGAAGCTTTTGTCAAATATGGACCGATTCCAATAAATTTCTGAAGGGTGGTTTTTATTTTTTTATGCTTTTTCGTTTAATATTTTCAATTATAAACTTTGTGAAATTTAGCTCGTGTTCAAAAATGCAAGCTTTGTTCCGCTCTTGTGCAGTAAAAAAAGCATCACAACTGCAACAGGTGAGCACGCATTTGCAACAGGATTTTGCATCACCATATCAGTGATGCACAGCATTTACGAACGTTCCCACCAAGGCGAATTCATACGGGTGACATTTCCGAGTCATCTGTTTATTGTTTATTTGTTTGTGTATATACTGAATGTCAAGCTTTGTTTATACATTTTGTGAAAAAATTAGTTAAAATTTAAAATTCAATAAAAATCGAAAAACTAGACCTATTTAAATTTTATAAAACAAAAAAGTGAACATAAAATATACAGGAAAAAGATTTACCTTCTAAAGCAATTGTGTATATTTTATTAGCAAAAAAATTCCATTTTATGTATATTCAACAAATTATTTTGACATTCATTCTAACTTTTTACACAAACAAAATACTAACAGCCGTATTCATAATAAAAATTTGGCATAAAGTTAGCAAAAAGTTTATTCATAATACATTAACCAAACTCTGGCTAACGATTTGCTAAACTCTTGTTAACGAGCTGCCAAACGTTTGCCAACTTGTGAAAAACAGCCGTTTAATGTCAAACAATTTTGTAGGTTTTTTTTAATTGACTGTTTTTTTTTTAATTTGCTGTCTTTTACTTAATTTATTTTAATTTTAAAATTTTTATATGTGAAGGGAAAAACAAAAAAAGAGAAAAAATTACAAATTCAGCAATGATTAAAGCAAAACGTGTTGCATTTCTGAGTAATACAGTGTGGCATCATACAAATTCAGAGTTGATTTATTAAAAGATGGCAGATGGAGAAAAGTTCGTTATGAATTAACTCTGTGCCAACAAGCTGCTAAGCTTAATCGGCATTCTAGTTAGCAGCACGTTGTGCGTAGTGTACAAACTGTGGCTAACTTTTTGTTATGAATACGGCTGTTAGTATTTAAAAAAAAGGATCTATCTTATGATGCAGTCACCAGTATGAACTCGCCTTGGTACCCACTCTCTCCACTCTATTGCTGTAGGTAGAAAACAAAGTATTCTGAAACTTTTGATTTATAGAATTCATTATATCGTTGCATAAAACGCAAGTGCAGTTTTGACTTATCTGCACAAAATTATAATTTTTTGTCATTATTGTTTAAAATCCCATACAAATTCTTTTTTTAAGATAATATTCAAGATAAATGCACAAAATTTTAGGCATTTTAAAATTATTTTCATACAAAAAATTCGAATAAAAAATTCGATGAAAACATGGACTCTATAGTATTGAATTAACACAAATGTCTACAACAAATCGGAATTTTTCGATTTTATATTTAAATGCTTTTGTTTGTGTGTTCCCTATAGACTCCTTAACTACTGTACCTATTTTCCTGAAAGCTTACCAGCATTTTCCTGACTACCCGATACTTAATATACTTAGGTTAAGGAATTGTAAATTTTGTACAAAGCCAATATAAATTTTTGTTTATCTGCGAAACTGTAATAGAAAAACTTTTAAAATTTTATGCAAATAGTTTAATTTTCAATATATCTTAGTTATTTAATTTCAATGGAGATTCCCATGAGCACTGTGTTAAGCTAATCTGTTATTAAATGAAATATTTAAAAGCCATGTTTTTACATTTGCATATTTAAGTATGTATGTACATACAGTCAGCGTCAAAAGAAAGTGTACACCGAGTAGTTTCACATTTATAAGTCCGTAGATGTTAAAAGGGGGAGAGTAGAAAAAATCTGTTTTTATGTTTTTGAAGTGTATTCAGTACTTGTTTATTTTAATAAAACAAATTTGTCATTTATTTCTTCTTCTATTCAAATTAACATTAATCTCAGAAAACGCCATATTTTACGCGTCCAAAAAAGTGTAATATCTCATATTATTTCCATGTTCCTGCGTCATAAAGGTAACTTGACCCCTAGTTTTTTGTTTTTTTCTTCTTACAATCATATTACGGATGTTTAATTATCTTTTTTATCTATACTGATCAATTGAAAGTCAAGTTAATTTTAGTTTGTGAATAATAGTCAACACGGGTAAGCAGACTACAATAGAAACTCGTAATTTAGTGGTAAAATTGCCATCTGAAGGAAAATCTTTGAGAGAAATTGTCAGTACTATTGGCAGATGTCATAATAATATGAAAAAAATATAAGGTAAGTTCAAAAATGTGGAAAATGTTAAACCTTCCACCCTCTAGCAGACCTAAAACTTTGTCCGACGTGGAGAAGAGGACAATAGTGCGAAGAGTAAAGGCTAATCCCTGGCACAGTACAGTAAAATAGCAGAGGAACGAGCATTAACATTAGGAGCAAGTGTTAGCGACAGTACTGTTTGCCAATCACTACATGAATATGGGATATATCGTAGTGTTCCCAGAAAAAAGCCACTTGTATCTGTAAAAATCAAAAAAATCCTCTGGAATATGCGAAAAAGCATAAAAACAAAGATAAATAAATATTTTTTGTCCCATAAAGAAAAAATATTTTTGTTGTGTTGCTTTTTCGCATATTCCAGACGATTTTTTTGATTTTTACAGATACAAGTGGCTTTTTTCTGGCTTTTTTCTGGAAAACACCACCGTCAGATTTACGCCCGTTCGAACCTACAACGATATATACGAATTTATAAGATGCATCTGCAATAGCCATAAGCTCAATGCTATGTGTTCCTTCAAAATAATCAAGTTAAGGAAATATTTTATTAACTTTATTCATCTTATCTACCTTTGTAGTTATAGTACACACTTCCGGCGTGAGTTGGGGCAGTCATTACAACATGTTTGCCATCTAGCGCGCCAATGCAATTTGGAAAATTCCACAATTGCAGAAATTCTTTAGAAATTGTTTCTCATTCTTAGTTTGTTGATGGAATCTGAAATTTTACAACATATTTGACACACAAAAAAAAAACACTTTTTGTTACCTTCAAATAATTCGGCTGTAATACTTTGTACAAAGCATCGCATACTTCAGGAATAATTCCTGAAATAGTGTTATGGGGAATACGAAAAACTTATTGTAAAGAGCTATAACTCTATTCAGTCGCTAGGTACCTAAGTGTTACTGTCAAGCGTTCGGAAGGAGATATTGGCTCACGAAACCGTTTTACTTGTTTGGTTATCAGCGGTGCCACTAACTTTAGCTACAGTAGTATTAACAAATATTTGTATTTACTATTTTCACTGAAATAATGTTATTCTCACTAAATAATCAAAATCAGTTGAGGTCATCCTCAAAAAGTTTTTGTAAAGATCTGGAGTTTCAGATCGTAGTTCCAACAGTAACTTTGCACAGCATCCTTCCTCTTTCCGACGTTGAATCCAATTACGCACCCATTCTTGTTTTTTGGCGGTTTTTGGATTCGTCTTCCTCCAATAATAATAAAGAGGCTGATCAACTTAATACAAATAATGCTTCACAATTTTCCATTGCAGTTTTTATTTATGAGAAAACAAATTTTAATATTTTGACAGTTTGATCAAATAAATTGCTATAGCAAATTTTTGTTTCAGTGTGACCGGAGGAAAAACATGTTTGCCAAAATATGTATTTGCCGCTGTTTGACTGCTGTTTGGTGAAATAAATTTTATCAAATATTTGCCCCTAGTGTGACCATCTAACAAAATGCGTAAAACTTTAAAGCAAATATGAGCAAACATGTTAGAGGCAAATGTTTGCTATATGTGACCGTACCTTAAGTAACTAGTATTTTTTAACTTTTTAACCAACTAGTAAATTTTTATGCATTTTAATAATAGTTTAAAACTAGTTGCATTATTTACAGTATAAGGACTAATAAAAGCTAAATTAATTTGATAATTCCCCTCAATATTTTTTCACATATTATTATCGTTTTATAGTGTATGATGTATTTATTTTAGAATAATTCTAAGCACTTATCCCTGGATCCAGAGACAGAGAATATTTTATATTATTTATTTTCCTGTTTAACCATATTTAAATTTTGTTGAATTCCCCTTTTTGTACAGAATTATAAGAAAATAGCAGAATGCCCCGATATGGTTTCTGTCATCATTCTACATTGAAGAATTAGATGTATTTTACTAAATAATTTTAACAAAAAGAATACGGGAATTAACCTACCCTAATTTAAACATGAAAATAGTTTGTCAACTCTAGAAGCAACCAAAAATATAAATTTTTCTTCTAGTATTGTTGTTGTTGTTGTACAACAGACAAGTAAAGTATATGATATTCGCCATATTATTTCTATTTTGTCCCATATTATGCAATAAGTCGCACAATGGTTTCATTCATTCAATAAAATGGTGAACATAACCTATAGGAATAACATAAACAGCATTGTAGAATGCTGCCAACACATTTTGCTTTCTTTTCGTTGTGCAATAAAAATCAAAAGAGTTTTGATTGTTGCCAATATATTGTGAGACCTTCGAATATCACGCAAACATTGGCGATATAATTGTACAATACTTAATATTGAACAATTTTAATGCAAGTGTATAAGCCGCTTAAATTATTTTATATTTATCTACTTTTCAAGAGTGGTTGTTGTTGTTGATACAACCAGTGTTCGAAAATAAACAGTACATTATTTAACGTTCGGCTCACACACCCAGGAATGATATCTATTTTTTTTAGTGATTGTGTAGACATACACAACCCTTAATACCGTTCGTAACTATTTTCAAGAAAGAACCGAACATTATATAATGTTCGGTTCTTCGTTAAAAAACAGAACAATTGTAGTGATACTGTAGACAAACATTATATTTTAAAAAAAATTGTTTTTTTTTTACCAGCCAAAAGGGACGAACATTTACGAGCCGAACCGAACACATTGAAGTTTGTGCATTTTCAAAAAAAACCGAACGGAATTAAATGTTCACATCTTTTGTTGAGTTTGATAAAAACAGTAATATTTTGTGTTCGAAAGATGTCTAACAGGGAAACGTTATTTTTTTTAATGATTTTCTACACAAACACTATTAGTTTTTGTGTTTTCCACAAATCTACCGAACCGAACATTAAGAAATGATATTAAGTGTTTATTTTCGAACACTGGATACAACAAACAAGCATTAAATCTTTTTTTTAACTAACTTTTGTAGTGTTTTTGTTGTTGTTTGAACAAAAAACGGCGTCACACATAAAGCCTAGTACTCTGTTAAAATTTGTGAAAAATGTTGAGCAACATTGATTATTCCACACGAAAATTTTGACATTTATCAATGTAACCAATCTTGCGAGTTTGTACAATTTGACGTTTTTATTCCTTCAAAGTATGCTTGTATGTAAACAAACGCCACATGTATTTTACTAAAATTGTTTTTTTAATAAAAAATTTAATAAAAAAAAAAAGTAAATATGGATAAAAAAAACTGTTACCGGTTGTGTTATTTTAATTTTTCATTTCTTATTTAATATTAAGTTCATACTTTTAAAGGCAGCTTACATTAATGTAAAAAAATGTTGCCAGAAACATTTCGGAACCTTTTCACAAAATAAACAGAGTACAACTCTATCAACATTATTTCATAGATATTCCGCACAGGTTTTTTATATGCATTTTGACAGCATTTCACGTGAAATGTTGAACAGAGTACCAGGCTTAAGCCGAAATTTCATGACTTTTTTTTTATTTTTCGACGCCATACAACTATTAATAAACTAGTCCAAAACCTTACTAGTAACGATTTTAACTGCAGGGTAGTAACTTCATTCTAATACGTTCTCATACACATCTTATTGACACTTTTCTCACGTACACAGAATTTAAAATAAGATCACGCTAAACTCACTTTTAATACCTAATTATCGCCTTAATTATAATGAACTGCCAAATCCTTAATAACGATATAATGTTTAAATTAAACAAGATTAACTCATTAAATGCCTGCATAAAAACAGCCCAAAAAAAGAAAATTAAAAAGCGAAAACGTGCGTAAAATTCACAGTCTAGTTGGAAGCGAAGAAGAAGGCAAACGAATCCCAAACGAATTTTTAAAAATTTTTCCCAAATAGTCATGTCACGACCTGGTCTGTAAGAAATCACTTAATCGAAAGCATTAATTAATTAATTAATAAGCAATTATTAAACAAGCTGACATTAAAAAAAAAGGAAGAAAGAATATCCGGTTTCAAAAAAAGTTTTGTTGATAAAAAAGAAATTTAGAAGAGCGAAATTTTGCTGCAAAGATAAAAATCTTTTACTGCTTGTTAAAGTGTTATGGTCTTAACATGCTTTAGCAATTTCTTTAGTTTTTAGTTTTTTTCTTTTTTGTAATAAGTTTAAAGTATATTAAGTTTTTTTTTATTATTTAGTTTTACTTTTATTGCATTTTATTTTAGTTATCAAGGAATTTTCTTTTTTTTTCCTTAAATGTTATTTGATTATATTTTTAAACAAGTTTTTGTTTGTTATCGAATATAAATCTACACGAACAGAAAAAATTGGTTTCTATGTACACATAAAAAATTATTTTTCCAATTCAAACAAAAAATTTGTAGAATCAAACAATTTTTTGTCTGAAATCGGTCCTATAAACAAATTCGCATATTCAAAGATTTTATTTGCAGTTTGCTTATTAAAAAAAAGCACCGATTTTTTCAAACAAATAATTTAACTGAACCAAACAAAAAGTTTACTGAAATTCATATAAATTTCAAACAAATAATTTTGCTGCATCAAACAAAAAAGTTTTTGCACAACCAATGACGCGCACACAAGCAAGCACTGTTGGAGAAGATAACGCAGAGCAGAGCGGCCGGCTGGCTTTGAGACACATTTTATTGTTGAAATAATATTTGAACGAAGTCTTATTTATACACACAAGACAAACGGCGGCAGACCGATTCGATATGTTTTTCGTCATCATTCTATTTTTGTATTTTATATATTTAAGTAAACAGTTTGAAAAAATAGAATACGGGATTTGGTTTTTTTTACCAACTTTGAAACGAACTAAAAATTTATTTTGTGTCTTATAATGTTGTTGTCGTTTTTGTTGTTTAAAAAGAGTGAAACGTTTCTTTTACCTGCTATTGTTTTTGTTGTTTTTTTACTACAAACCTCGTCACGCTATTTTATCATTTTTCTTATTGCTATCCTTTTTTAAAGCGTCCAAAAATAGACTGCATGTGTTTTTTGTTGTAGTTCATATACATATTTCACATAAAAAAGTGTTGCTTACGATCAAATGAAAAAAATGCAAAAAACGACAACACTAAGGAGCGTTAAATATTTCATACAAAATTATGAAAACTTGAAACCAATAACGCGCATATTATATTTTTGAATAGTTGTCAACATTTTTGTTGGTTAAATAAAAATCAAACAAAAATATTAATTGAAACAGTAAAAAAATTTGTAGAAATCAAAAAAATTTTCAAACAAGCGTTTGTTTGAAAATAATTCGGCAATAAATTTTTCTGTGTAGTCATTATAACTATAATTTAATAATTGTAATAACATTATGGTTGGTCTAACCATATTACGTTTGAATCGTCATCGTCTATATGGCCACAGCACAATTATATTATGGCTGTTGGCAGCAGTTGAATGGTCGTTATAATCATTTGTATGTTTTCAAATAAAATCAAATATGTAGTGGCTAAATAGTTGCAGTTGGTCGTTGCAAACATCTTTTATAGCAATACGAGACTAATTTTTTGTCGTAGGCCATTAGGTGTCTTATCGTAGACCAAAATTAATCAAATATATATGGCTTAATAGGTATTTTAATGTAGATATACACAATTTTTCTAAATCCTATGCATAAAAATGGTTAAGAAGCGTTTAAAATTAGCTTAAAAGGCAACAACAAAAAAGCATTACAGTAAAAAAAAAGAGAACAAGGGCTTTCTAGTAAGGGCTGTGAAGTTGGAGTCGGAGTCGGAGTTGAGGATTTTGTACCGGAGTCGCAGTCGATGTACCCACAAAAATTCCCGACTCCGACTCCAAAATTTTTAGGCATTAAAAATTTTCTTATAATTTTAAGAGAGTCCGCTTTACAAATGTTGAAATCAGAAAATAGGGACCAGTCTACTTTACATATCGTCGGCTTAAAGTGCAAACATGGTAAATTTACTTTTTAAGTAATTTGAGATTTACGCCTCGTCGACCAGCATGTAGTTTTTCTATTCTATTTTTTCTAACACACTTCAAGTGTTAAACCAACTATATTTTTGGTTTTCCACTCAAGCTGCACATATAAAATATAAAAACTTTTTTGTCTCTCCTGTAAAATTTACTGAAAGGGAGTTGGCAGGTTTGCATATTAAGCCGACGATATGTAAATAACTATATTAAAGCTAAATGCGGCACGTGTTAGAATTAAAAGAATGATTTGAAATTTGTACAGAATCATACTCTTGGTATATTTAACCATTTAAAGGGTACTGCATTAGAAAAAGAGTTTAAATTTAAATAAGGATCAGTCTCATATACATTTAGCATCACGGTTAGAATAGAAGTCGGAGTCGTACTTAAACAATTTCAGCGGATGGTATCGGAGTTGAAGTAAAAACTAGTTCTTGACGACTCCTCAGCCCTGTTTTTGTTTTTATCTTTTTTCTTGGTTCCAAAAAGCCGGCGCAACATGCCATGTAGCGCTGAAAAACATCACTGTATTGAGGCAAACGTTTGGTGAAAGAATTATCTTAAGAAGTGGACCTATGGATTGGCCAACTCGTTCGTGTGATTTGACACCTTCGGACTAATCTCTGGGCTATGCTGATAAACCAGCAACGAATGATCATAAAGAAAACGAACATTCAAAGCAATATTTACGACGTCAAATAAAATCACACTTACTTTTAAACGACTTAAAAAAAAATAATTTCGGAGTTTTGTTTGTTTTAAGCTGACTCCTAAGCTCCTAATAATTTGCAATCCAGCACAATCGGTTTAGAAGAAAAAGTGTTATGAACCCAATTTTATGATATAAAGACTAACCGAAACTCGTGTCTGAAGTTATTAAATTTGGCACAAACTCGTTTTATATGACTAAACATCATACTACCAAATTTCGCGAAGATCGGTCTATAACGCTGTGAGACCGCTTAAACCGGCTGGGAAAGTGTTATTCTCAAAAAAAAAAAAAAAAAAACTTAACGTGTCCCGGCTTTTCACTGAGCCAGGTAGGGAATCGAGATACATATATCGATTTGATAGAGAGAATAGAGAAAACTGTTATTTCTTTTTGGCCTTTTTCATGCTTCTTGACCATCTAAGTGAATTTCGGCAAAGTTGTTAACCTCAACGCCGGCTTCAACATAGTAGTTTTGAGTTTTCTTGAGAGGGACCCCGGAAAATCTGTTTTTCATAACTTTTTTCTTAAGTTACTTAAAATAACTGAATTCAAATCATCATAAAGAGGTACACGATCAAAATACTTGACATCACGGCGAATCCACTCCTGCACGTGTGCTTGACGTAATATTCGCCATCATCTATAAAACAAACACATTTTCGGTAATACTACTATAGCGCTTGATTATAAATTTTGACCGTGCACAGACCCCTTAAAAGTGTTGTTTTGCACTGATCTGTCCCATTTTTCGAACGGTGTAGTTTGCCGTAGGTCCCATATAAAGCATTGTCTTGAAAAAAAAAAACGTAATGAATGATGCTATTGTAGTAACCTCTGCTCTGCCATAGTTCCATAAGACTAGACATAACACTGGAATATTTCCTGAAGATCGATCCGTTAATTACCTTACGCCCTTTATAAGCCTACTTTTGGTATAGACTTTAATACTTCTAAACCGCAATAAATTTAATATGTACTGTAAGATGAATATTTGTATCGATTGGTTCATTATTTAGTGATCACATACAAAGCCCGCTTCTAGAATATTCTTACTCTAGGTGGAGGGTAGCAAAGGTACGCCCCAGCCTAATATATGTAGTTCTTTAACTTGTTGTAAATGTTTTTAAACAACATACATACTTGTAAATTTGTTTGTAGTATTTAAAGATCTAGAAAGGCATTTTATACTTCAATATTTATTATCTTATCTCGACTTAAGATGTTTTGTCAAAATGCTGCAGAATTGTAAGTAATTAAGTACATGCAAATGCTAATTAATTTGCATTATGGCGCCAAGACTTTATTTAAATGTTGATATAGAGAAATATGTCCGCCAAAGTTTTTTTATTTGATACCCTAAAAAAGATAACTTCAATAAGTCAATTAAGCACAAACCTTAGCAGAATTTTTTTATATAAACGAGTTCTTTTCGATACAAATTGTAAAATTAAAAGTTTAAATTTAACCAGGATTTCCATCTCTACTGTTTATCATTTCTAAACATATTTTTTCTCTCGATGTATAAAATTACTCAGTTTTTAAACACTTTAATATTGAAAAAAAATTTAAGTTTTAGAATTCCTTTGTGATATTTTTATATGTATAAGTATGTGTGCCCTATACATTAGAGAAAACTGCAGCACAAATACAATAGATCTTGCAAAGAGAGTAAAAGGCCTTCAGTTTGTAGGCCTTTTATAATTGATTGGCGACTTTAACAAAACACAAATGTTAACAAAATTAATTTATAAGATGCAATATGAAAGGCAAAAACTTCATTTTATAGCTAGTTCGCTTTTTAGGAAGAGAGGCGATATCGCTTGTTTTGTAAAACTATGCACAGTGCACTGAATTTAGGCAAATGTTTTTAAAGGTTGCTGTTTTTTGTAAAGCCCGAAGATTTAACGAAGGGAATAGCTCGCAATCGAACTACTCCCCTCACTTCTTGATATTTATGTTAAGTGTGCATAACGTTATGAACAGACTCTTGTTTTAACAACTTTACACAATTATTGAAATTAACTTTGAAAATCAGTCATATGAGATGACTTGGAAGCGCACAGGGAAACCAGAGTGAAACCAGTCCACAACATTCCCTACAGCAAGAGTGCCCAAGCCCTATGCTCTTGATGCTCATTTGTTTTTGTAAAAACACTTAGCTATAGGCTGTGTATTTCCATACACACAGAGAGCTCTCAGCACTAGCAATACGAAATACACAAACAATTTTGTCTTATTAGTTTTTTTGTCGTTCTTCACTGAATACACGCAAGTGCAAAGCAACAACACTTTCGTATGCTTTGCTGGTAAACATTGACGACAGCGATCATCATTGCAGATTTTGTTTTTGTTTAACGTATGATACGTTTAACAAAGTGTGTATTGAAAAACACTTGGAAAAAATTGGTGTTAGTCATTTAACAAGAGTCGACGAACGCGAGAAGTAAGAGTGAATTACATATTTGAAAACGTTTTTATGAATTTTTTGTATTTTTTACAAAATGGACTTGCAAAATAAATGGGAAAAAGATTTTTTTTTTACTTATAATTTTAAGGCTGAAGCACAATGTTTAATATGCTTTCAAATAATGCAAGCTAACACTAAATTTAATATTGAAAGGCATTTTAAGGCACTTCATGCAGATTACGTTGCCAATAAAATAGCTGGTGGATCAAGAGAACAATTAGTTGCGGACTTTAAAAAGTCTTTTTTATTTCAGGATGCGCTCCGAATCTTGGAGCACATTGAAAGTTATGGTGAGGAAATAAACATGCAACGTCTTAATTTTCAGTCAAATGATACTAATACTGGACCTCTAAAAGCATCCTATATTGCAAGCTTAAGAATTGCTCAGAACTTTAACCCGTTTTCTGATGGCATTTTTATAAAAAAAGTTTGCAAAGAAATGCTGTCTTGTTTTGGAGAAAGTGGAAATTTATTGGCAGACTCAATTGAAACAGTTCCTTTGTCACGAAACACGGCGACCCGAAGAATCGAAGAAATTAATAAGTACTTGGACTCGCTTTTAAAAAAGAAATTCAAGTTATGTACATATTTCTCTCTGGCATTGGATGAATCATGCGATATATCTGACATAAGTCAACTAATATTAGCCATCAGAATGGTTGACAATAACTTTAATGTAAATGAGGAAATTTTTGCACTGATTCCGCTCCATCGAAATACGAGAGGCATTGACATTTTTGATGCGGTAAACAGGAGGTTGGAAATAAAAACCGAATCAGCAAGATTAACAGCCATATGCACAGATGGTGCTCCCGCAATGCTCGGCAAAAAGGACGGCTTTATTGGGCAGTTGATTAAAAATGGTATAAAGGTTCCTTCGTTTCACTGTGTAGTTCACCAAGAGTCATTGTGTGCTAAATGGACGAATTGTGTCCACACAATGAGTGTTGTGGTAAAAATAGTGAACAAAATTAGAGGTGGGCACAATTCGTTAACTCATCGTAAGTTTAAGAAATTCCTTGAGGAATGCGAAAATCAGTATGGAGATCTACTTATGTTTACTGAGGTGAGATGGCTAAGTAGAGGAAAATGCCTTGTACGTTTTTTTCAAGTGCGAAAGGAAGTTGTTGAGTTTATTGAATTGGACTTTAAAAATTTTGAGCTCTTAGACGAAATTAAATCTCAAGCATTTAACATAGACTTAGCATTTTTAACAGACTTAACAACTCATCTTAACTACCTTAATATTTCCCTTCAAGGCAAAAACAAATCTATTTTTGACTTGGTTGACCAAATCGAAGGTTTTCTTAAAAAGATAGATATTTTTATATATGATTTAAATATGGATAGAATGTTCCACTTTCCATGCTTAAAAGCTATCTTAAATGATGAGTACAACATTTTAAATTTTGATTTTTTTAAATATTTAAGTCATTTTGACGATTTGAAAACAAATTTTAAAAAAAGATTTAAAGATTTTGACAGCATTAAGCAAATGATAGCCATTTTTTTTTACTCCAATGACATGTAGCATATACAATACAAATAAAAAAAGCCTGAGCTACAAATGGAGCTATGTGATCTGCAATGCGACTCTGAACTTAAAAATTCTAATTTAAGTGGCATTGATTTTTGGAAATTCTTAAAACCAAATAAATACCCTTTACTTCACAAGGATATTTTAAGTTTGTATTCCATGTTTGGTAGTACATATATATGTGAAAGTACATTTTCAAAATTAAAATTAATAAAAAACAAGCATAGAAGTAGAATGAGCAACGAAAATTTGGAGGCCTTACTAAAATTATCTACAACTGACATTGACATAAATTTGGATAATTTATTGGAAGGATCATGGAAGACTTAAAGGCCATTTCGATTGAAAAGTACGGGTTTGAAATAAAATTTACACGCACTAACCTTTTTTCACTTCAGATAATTTTTACAAAAAATGCAAATCAAATTTTTTTTTGCCGTGTATGTTATGAAATATTTTTTTATTTGTATGTATTGCTTTTTACAGCAAAAAATATTCAATAAAAATTAGTTTTTCTTTAAATGTATTGGTGTTTGCTCTTCCATAAGGAACTTGTGGGCACTCCTGCCCTACAGACTTTATTACATCCAACGAAATACACCGTTTGGTACGGTTTACACGGTGGTGGCACCATCTGACCTTATTTCTTTAAAAATGGGGATAATTGGATGACCAGCAGTTTTGTTTTCTAAATCTCAATTGCTAAAAATGTATAAAGTTGATTTAGCGATTTTTGGCTACGAATGCAATTCTCTATCGTGTATTGCTAAATTTGGCAATGCCATAAAAATATAATTCGCCGCAATTTTAGCTTTTAATGTCATCGCTAAAATGTTTAAATTTTGTATTCTCTAAGGCATTTTAGCGATCGAAATTTATCTTTGTCTTAGCGAATTACAGAATTCGGCTGAAGGAATGCGCTTTGTCAAAGAATGTCCGAAATTCTTTTTAAATGGTAATGCCATGTATTGATATTTCGAATTTTTTCTAAAACTTATACCTTTGTGTTATTTTTTTATAATTTGAAAATCTCTGGGGCTTAATAAACAACCTGTTTTGTAGTGTTGACATACAAAACATTATAAAATATTGTGTGCTCTGTGGTTAGAAAGTTCTGCTGGGACTACCCTGCAAATAATATTGGACTACTTGATCCATTTTGATCAAATGGACTACTCCCTGGACTGGTCCAATGCAATGTAAGCATGGACCATGTCATTGTTCAAAAAGAGTTTGTAGTGAAACAACATGTTTTCGTTTTTTAACGACATGCTTTCATTTTTAAACGATTTCAAAACTAATTCTCTGGGGTATACCATAAAGTACTTTTAAGACTTTGTAACGATTCTTCAGGTTTATATATTCCTCCTTGGGAACGGGGCTACCTATAATCCGGCCGTGCTCGTCGTTGGGGGGGGGGGGGGGGGTGTATAATGTTCCCAAATCTTCCTAATGTCAAATATCAAAAGAAATCGCTACAAAAGATCTTAACTTAGGTAGCCAAAAATATCAATGATCAACACAGAAAATAAATTAAAACAAGGATAGTAAAAGAACGTAATTGATGGATGGCTTGTAGCATAAGCTGGACTTTGCTACATTAAAGCCAGGCCCACCCACCATGCTGACAAGAGTATAATGTTTGGTGTCAGCCCAAAAATAAACCAAAAATTACATAAAATAGTTTATCCTACTTAACCCATACCTCTACTTCACTTTTCGTAGTAAATCTAGTCAAATTCAAAATTTCATGTTTGTAAACATTACAATAATCAAAATTTATTTAAAATATTAAAGTTTTAAAATACGCGAACAAAACATAAAAATAAAATTTATTTAACAAAAATAAGATAAACAAAACTTGAGTTTGGTCACCTCTCTATGCATACATATGCATATCAGTATATAAAATAAAAATAACTATTATTCCCGAATAATTAGAAAAAAATTTTAATAAAATATGTATATAATTTAAATAAATGTGTTGCTTAAGAAGGTGAATGCATAAAGGCTCAACCATAATATGCATAGTCTTGCTTAACCTACTGTCAAAAATTAAAAAAAAGTCTCTCAAATGTATTTAAGAAAACAAAAACAAAATAAAAAAACATTTGATTCCGTACGGAATGTGCGATTAGATTCGCACCTTGCTTAAGCAAATGACAGTTTCATTAAACTTAGCAAAAAGTTTCCTTAAGTTCAATATGGTTTGCCGCATATAATTTACAT
This sequence comes from Pollenia angustigena, assembly GCA_930367215.1. NCBI lineage: Eukaryota > Metazoa > Arthropoda > Insecta > Diptera > Polleniidae > Pollenia > Pollenia angustigena. Next base: position 198,495,435 of record OV884060.1, read on the forward strand.
GTATTCGCTCATCCGCTTAAGCCAACTTAAGCATATTGTGGTTGGGCCTTAAGACTGAAAGTGTTGTTTTGTTTTATTATTATTATATATTTTTATTAAATTTGTGAGAGAGAGTTTATTTTAAATATGGCTGATTTATGTGAGAAAAATAAAGTAATCCACTTACTTGTTTTAAATCCACCGATGTCAGTAGGCGCCCATTGACGGTAGGTTATATTCGTTGATTATTTATATTATGCAGTTCTTTAATTTGCTATTGTGGATGTTGTGTGGAGCACGTTACGTATGAATGTTTAATAATCTGCTTATAACATAATCCACACTAACTGAGTATATTTAAATGAGTATTTTTGTAAAATTTAAATGTGTATTAATTTTTTTTTTTTTTTTTTTTGGTATGAGTGATTTTATGGTGGTGAGTATTTGAGTGTGTGTGTGATTGATACTGATTGAATGTGTTTTGAGTGTTTTTACTAAGAAATGTTTTATGTTGAGGGTCTACATGTTAATGAGTGTAAAAATTAAAATTAAGGTGACCAAATTAAACTGATTTTTAAATAACCGAGATAAAAAAATTATCGATATTAATTAACGATTATTATACAATTTATCAAAATTATTGAATAATTTTTTTTAAAGGAAACAGAAATTATAAAACAAATGAATTTAAATACAAATGAACTAAAAAAAAAATAAGAAAATATGTATTATAAATAGGGATTTCTAACAAAAATTAATTAAAAGTTTACATTTGAATTCAAAAACGAATTAATTAAAATAAACGAATAATTTTGTTGGAATGTGGTCACCCAATATCAAGAATAATAGATTTAGTTAATCGAATATCAAAATTAGAAGAAAAAAAAAAAGTTGTTTGTTTATAAATCTGCCTTATCAAATACCAATATAAAGAAGCAGAGATAGAAAGTACCACTATAATTTTGGGAATAACCGCTCAAAATTAATTTACTATTTGGTGGTGAATCTTTGCCGTTGTTGCCAATTTATAAATTTTGCCCAGTTTGCTTGGAGTTACTTTATTGCAATGACAACGAATGATAAAAATATTTCTTGTATCTTTAATTTTTATTATCTTTGTGCAGGATCACAAGAGAACCAGAAATTACAATTCGATATATTCTAAAATCTCTTTAGTGTTCTTTAAAAAAGGTATTCCCTCTTTTCCCTTTTCTTTCCTTCGGCACAAGAAAATTATTATTTTAAATAATTTTTTTAATTAAACTCTGCTGCGATCGTTCACCTCAAATAAAATTTTCAATTTGAAATGAAAAATTTTCTTTAAGTTTGAATAATAAAAATCAAAGCTAACTTGATATCATTCAAAACAAAACTTTATATTCTACAGCCAAAGAAAAATTTTAGTAAAATCCAAAGTATAAGAATATTCCTCTTAAAAAAAAAACCTGCCACCCTCACAAAACAGATGAAATACAAAGCCTGCTGCTGAATTTAATCTGAAAAAGGTGACAAAATTCAAATTCATAAATCTTATGTTTTATTATAACCAGATATCCTTTATATGGTATACCGCAGTATATCCTCCATTTACATCTTCCAGTTCGTAATTTACTCTACCAATTTTCCTTTTTACAACAGCCTTTATCCCAGTAGGTGCAAGCTTGGCGTTAAAGTTATCTACCAATGAACTCTGAGGAAAATTCCTACGAATAACAATTTGGCCAATATTAAATTCACGAATCCTGGATCTTAAATTATATGATTTGACATTGCGTTTATATGCCTCCTCAATCTTTGCCCGTATTGAGTCGCGGAGTAAAGTAAAATTGTCCTGTCTTTCCAGTCCCGTATCCGTGTCTGCTAAAAGTTTTAAATTACGTAATATTTTGTAGTCCTGACCGTGTGTTATCATCGTTTGTCCGAATAAAAGCTCATAAGGAGTATGTCCAGTTGTTTGGTGAACGCTACTGCGTATTGCACAATTGATGCTTGGCAAATATTCATCCCACTGACGCTGATCGTTGCGAACATATGACCGCAGAGCTTCATTAATGGATCTGTTTACTCTTTCACTTGAATTGGATTGAGGACTGTGAACCGCAGTAAACTGATGTTTAATACCAAATTTATCCATTAGTTTCTTAAATTCAGCCGATCTGAATTGGCTTCCGTTGTCGGACACAATAATTTCTGGAACACCAAAGCAAGTTAAAATTTCATTCTTTAAATATTCGACGATAGGCTTAGCAACAAACTTTTTAAGAGGCTTTAAAAAAGTAAATTTTGTGAAATGGTCGAGAATTATAAAAATTCCTATATTTCCACTTTTGGTACGAGGCAAAGGACCAATGAGATCAATATAAAGGCGTTGTAAAGGCCTTTCAGAATCCACCATTTCTCCCATTGGTGGCTTAAGTGAGAATGTTGGAACCTTAGATGTCTTACAAAGTGTGCAATTAAGGACATATTCCTTAACATCACTAACCAACTTAGGCCAGTAGAAAAATTTTCTTATACGGTGAACAGTTTTAGCAATACCACCATGTGCTGCGCTTGGTAAATCATGAGCCGCAAAAATCACTTCTTTACGCAGTTCGTTCGGAATCAGCAACTTCCAGCAATCAGACTCATCAAGGTCTCCTGATGAAAAATTCGTTCTCTTATAAATGAATCTATCTATAACTTTATAATCTGGTAACTCTGATTTTGCAAACTCTTTTCTTAATCTATCATATTCCGGACTATCAAATGCTTCAGAATTGAGGTCAATAGATGGCATTGCTTGTATTTCCAATTCGCCCACAGTTGCGTTATCATCAAAAGCTCGCGATAATGCATCTGGAACCACATTATCCTTACCTTTGCGATGTTCTATTGTAAATACGAAACCTTGTAACTTCAGAGCCCATCTGGCTAAACGCCCCGATAAATCTTTTTGCCTCATAAGCCATTTGAGGCTAGCGTGATCAGTGATTACTTTAAATTCCTGGCCTTCAATATACGCTCTAAATTTCTTGATTGCCAAAATTACCGCTAAACATTCCAGTTCTGTGATAGAATAATTCCTCTGGGCTTTGTTGAGTTTTTGTGACATAAATGCAATTGGCCTTTCGATTCCATTTTCATCCAACTGAGCCAAGACTGCACCAATTCCATAAGTACTAGCGTCACATTGAAGAATAAACGGTTTATCGAAGTTTGCATGCACCAAAACTGGAGCAGTTGTTAATTTTGATTTGATTGTTTCAAATGACTTTTGTGCATCATCTGACCAAACGAAAATCTTCCGCTTTGACAGCAATTCAGTCAGTGGAAATGTAATCTCTGCATAATCATTTATAAACCGTCGGTACCAGCCGGCCATGCCTAGAAATTGTCGAATTTGTCGAACAGTTTTAGGAACAGGAAATTCAGAAATGGCTTTTACTTTTTCAGGATCAATTTTTAAAGATCCTTCACCAACCACATAACCAAGATATTGAACCTCACGAATACAAAAACTACTTTTCTTAACGTTTATTGTTAAATTGGCTCTTCGTAGTTGCGATGCTACCTCCTGCAAGTGCTTCAAATGTTCGTCAAAGTCCTTCGAAACTATCAAAAGGTCATCAAGGTAAACGAAAACATTCGATTTCAAAGTATACGGAATGACCTGGTCCATCAGTCTGCACATTGTCTGCGGTGCATTGCACAATCCAAACGGCATTCGTGTAAATTGGTACAACGGCCGATTAGGAATTGTGAAAGCAGTCTTTGGTTTTGAGGTTTCGTCCAATTTAATTTGCCAAAATGCATCTTTCAAATCCACTTTGGAAATAAAATAAATTGGAGGAAGTCTCGAAATTAGTCCGTCTATATTTGGAATTGGGTAAGCGTCTTTCGTCGTCACGGAGTTCAATTTTCGACTGTCCACGCAAAAACGCACTTTATTAGGTTTCACTATTAAAACACCCGGAGATGACCACGGAGAAGTTGGGCATTCTTCAATAACACCTAAACTTAGCATACGGTCTATTTCCCCGCACAACAATTTTTCCCTAGCTGGAGATATTGGGTAATATCTTTGTTTAATAGGGGCAGCATTACCAGTATCAATAATATGTTCCAACAATGTAGTACAACCTAAGCCGTCACGTTCAGAATTTGGAAAATTATTAATTATTTCCCGAAGTTTCTGTTTTTGCATCGCCGACCAGGGAATTTTTCCCGGATCTTCATCCCTAATAATTTCACAAACAGTATTTCTTGTAAAAATGTGTATTCCAAATTTGTCCCAAAAGTCCATACCACAAATGACATCCTGTGCTATCGTTGGTATAAGGAAAAATTCAATTGGTTTCCTTAGTCCATTGTATGTTATTTCCAAAATCACTGTTCCTGTAACACGTTGTTTTTGCCCATCAGCTGTTTTAACATTTCCTATCCCATGCTTAAAGTTTCCAGTTTCTAATACCTCCGTACACAAATCTCCGCCTATCACATTAACGTTCGCGCCGCTATCCATCAAAGCAAAACGGTATCTGTTAAATAACTCCAATTTAATATATGGTCTGTTGTCATTCTCTTTGCTTACTAATGTAGATATGACATGCTTACGAAATTCTTTTCTACGTCTAAAAAATTCACTAATTCTCCTCGATGATCTATTTGGCTTTTGTTCAAAAACAGATTCACAAAAAATTCTAGCCCTAGCCTTGTTATATTCTTCTAATCGAATATGAAAGGGTCGTTGCAAAGGATGCAAAATATTATTTTGAGTCTCTTCCGCTAATTTTGTCATATCAGGGATATAAGTTTCAGCTGGTAAATTCAATTCACAAGGTTTATTTACATTTCCTAATTTTGTTTCGGATGTCCGTTCCCCACAGTCCGGACATCCTTCAAGGAGTTTCCCCGAGTTTTGGAACATTTTGAGCAGTTAGGTTTATAAATATTTCTCGCCCCACAACCGTAACAGAACACTGTTCGTGGTTCCAAGCAATCTATAAAAGTGTGACCGACCTTGTCACAATTCCAACATTTTCCAGTCTTTACTAATAAGCAAATCTCTGATTCTTCTTTCATATTGTCCTTGTTATCTAACATAGTACTATCCACATCAATTTCCGAAATTTGAGGCTTTTGATACGAGCGTTTGTTACCAATCGATAAGGTCGTGTCTTTAATAAATTTTTCATGACGTCTCACTGCGCGTCTTAGCTCACCAACTCGATTTATCTCTAAATGTAGGAGCTCATGCCTTACGTCTGGTCGCAAATTTCGCTGAATAATTTCACAAAGTTCGACTTCGGATAACGGGGTTCGCAATCTATCACATAAAATCAAAATGGCATCATAAAAGTCATCAAAACTTTCGTTTTGTCTTTGCTTTCTACGGAAGATATCATCTTTAATATCAAAATCCGTTGTGTAATCTTTAAATTGTCTTTTTAAAGCGTAACACAAATCATTCCAATTCATGACGTCACAACTGCGATGAAACCGCCAAAACCATTTTAAAGCCTTGCCCTCAAAAAGAATATGGGCATGCTCACTTAGCAAACCAAAATCGCCCCATAAACTAGAAGTTGTTAGAGTGTTTACCCTATAGATAAACTCGTCTACTGTTACATCCGACGTATCCCCAGAAAATCCAATTCTCCAATTACGGATCACATTGAGAACTCTTTCAGAGTTTCTACTAAAATCACTATTACAATTTCCTAAATCACGGTTATCACGATCATCCCGAGAAATAATGCTCCCATTATCTCGACCCTCACGTTCAATATGTTCCTGTTGTCTGTCATGTTCTATCGGCAAAGTTAAGGTGCGAAGCCCTTCTGTTACCATATTGGCTATTTCCTCTCTAAATCCTCTTAAAGATTCATTCACAATGCTACGAATCTGTCTAACATTACAATTTTCCTGTACTCGAGCATCTCCACGTGATTGCAAACGAGTTCTAGGCCTTCCAACAGTATTTGGGGTAAGACTTGAATCCCCACCACCGCCTTCATCTATAATCATTGTAGCATTAGCTGATTCCCGCTCTAAACTTGCTGGAATATTTTCAGCACTCCTAACTAAAGGCATTTGGTAAATTATTAACAAAACTTTGGAATAAGAGAAAACCAATGGACAACAAAATTCAGAGTCAAAATTAAACGAATCAATCCAAAAATATTAAAATTCTAAATGAAAAACTAAATAGTCCAAAATAATAAGCGTAAACGGAATAAAAAGTTTATTTTCAAAGAATTGGCAAAAGGTAATTTTAGCTACTACTCAGTGAAGTTTCGGTATGGGTAAATAAGTGTAAAAAAAAAAACCCAAAAATAAAATCAAAACAAAATATTTGAGAAAATTAAAAAAAAGGTAAACTGAAATGAAAAATTAAAAAAAAAATAATAGACAAATTTATGTCCGAACACCAACCATAATTACGTTAAACAAATAAAAGAAGTATAACTCAAATTTGTTGGAAACTTTCGATTAAAACTCAAAAGAATCAGGCCCAAAACAAAAATGAGTCATAAGAAGAGAAAGGGATTGACTGTCTGTTATAGGAAAGTAACCGAATAATCGAAAATTACATTAGGTCCATACATCCAGACAAATCAAACTGTAAAGATAAATTTCAAACGAAAATTCAAACATAAAAGAAAATAAAAAGGAAAAGAGTCGAACGAGTGTTGAACCGATTATAACCAGAACAAAAATTCTCAAGTTCGAACCCAAGCCCTGATAACTAAAGTCCATTAAATGTTCAACCAGGAATTGATAACCGTACAAAAACAGTTGTCAAATAAGTCCACAGGAACAAATAATTAAACAAAAGCTACTAATAAAAAAAAAAAAAAAAATATATATATATATATCCGTATAATCACTGCACACAAAAGATTCTAAGGCCCTCAGCATCTGGATGAAATTGCACAAGAAAATTTTTTAAAGTTACGAAAACTGAGAGCCCCACGTTGGGCGCCAAAAATCTCTGTAACGATTCTTCAGGTTTATATATTCCTCCTTGGGAACGGGGCTACCTATAATCCGGCCGTGCTCGTCGTTGGGGGGGGGGGGTGTATAATGTTCCCAAATCTTCCTAATGTCAAATATCAAAAGAAATCGCTACAAAAGATCTTAACTTAGGTAGCCAAAAATATCAATGATCAACACAGAAAATAAATTAAAACAAGGATAGTAAAAGAACGTAATTGATGGATGGCTTGTAGCATAAGCTGGACTTTGCTACATTAAAGCCAGGCCCACCCACCATGCTGACAAGAGTATAATGTTTGGTGTCAGCCCAAAAATAAACCAAAAATTACATAAAATAGTTTATCCTACTTAACCCATACCTCTACTTCACTTTTCGTAGTAAATCTAATCAAATTCAAAATTTCATGTTTGTAAACATTACAATAATCAAAATTTATTTAAAATATTAAAGTTTTAAAATACGCGAACAAAACATAAAAATAAAATTTATTTAACAAAAATAAGATAAACAAAACTTGAGTTTGGTCACCTCTCTATGCATACATATGCATATCAGTATATAAAATAAAAATAACTATTATTCCCGAATAATTAGAAAAAAATTTTAATAAAATATGTATATAATTTAAATAAATGTGTTGCTTAAGAAGGTGAATGCATAAGACTGAAAGTGTTGTTTTGTTTTATTATTATTATATATTTTTATTAAATTTGTGAGAGAGAGTTTATTTTAAATATGGCTGATTTATGTGAGAAAAATAAAGTAATCCACTTACTTGTTTTAAATCCACCGATGTCAGTAGGCGCCCATTGACGGTAGGTTATATTCGTTGATTATTTATATTATGCAGTTCTTTAATTTGCTATTGTGGATGTTGTTTGGAGCACGTTACGTATGAATGTTTAATAATCTGCTTATAACATAATCCACACTAACTGAGTATATTTAAATGAGTATTTTTGTAAAATTTAAATGTGTATTAATTTTTTTTTTTTTTTTTTTTGGTATGAGTGATTTTATGGTGGTGAGTATTTGAGTGTGTGTGTGATTGATACTGATTGAATGTGTTTTGAGTGTTTTTACTAAGAAATGTTTTATGTTGAGGGTCTACATGTTAATGAGTGTAAAAATTAAAATTAAGGTGACCAAATTAAACTGATTTTTAAATAACCGAGATAAAAAAATTATCGATATTAATTAACGATTATTATACAATTTATCAAAATTATTGAATAATTTTTTTTAAAGGAAACAGAAATTATAAAACAAATGAATTTAAATACAAATGAACTAAAAAAAAAATAAGAAAATATGTATTATAAATAGGGATTTCTAACAAAAATTAATTAAAAGTTTACATTTGAATTCAAAAACGAATTAATTAAAATAAACGAATAATTTTGTTGGAATGTGGTCACCCAATATCAAGAATAATAGATTTAGTTAATCGAATATCAAAATTAGAAGAAAAAAAAAAAAGTTGTTTGTTTATAAATCTGCCTTATCAAATACCAATATAAAGAAGCAGAGATAGAAAGTACCACTATAATTTTGGGAATAACCGCTCAAAATTAATTTACTATTTGGTGGTGAATCTTTGCCGTTGTTGCCAATTTATAAATTTTGCCCAGTTTGCTTGGAGTTACTTTATTGCAATGACAACGAATGATAAAAATATTTCTTGTATCTTTAATTTTTATTATCTTTGTGCAGGATCACAAGAGAACCAGAAATTACAATTCGATATATTCTAAAATCTCTTTAGTGTTCTTTAAAAAAGGTATTCCCTCTTTTCCCTTTTCTTTCCTTCGGCACAAGAAAATTATTATTTTAAATAATTTTTTTAATTAAACTCTGCTGCGATCGTTCACCTCAAATAAAATTTTCAATTTGAAATGAAAAATTTTCTTTAAGTTTGAATAATAAAAATCAAAGCTAACTTGATATCATTCAAAACAAAACTTTATATTCTACAGCCAAAGAAAAATTTTAGTAAAATCCAAAGTATAAGAATATTCCTCTTAAAAAAAAAACCTGCCACCCTCACAACTTCTCCTTTATAATGCAAAGCAGGTTAAATAGACCATGTTTTTTCCATACATTGGGGCCACCTTTAGACTAGTCCTAGTCCCTTATGTGCAACATTTTACATGCGTGTATGGACTTGTCGCATTATTTGCAGGGCAACTATTTTACGCTTGTTTATAAATTTAAAAGAGTAAAGACATGTTTTGATTTGTAAAATTTATGGCATTTCAACAACCGAGTGTCTTTTAGGGTTATTAAACTATAAAACGCCTTTACTATTTTATACCCAACAAACGGTTATGCGGGAACTCAGGGTCTTTTCACACATATGAAACAAATAACAAATGAACTTTCGTTTAACGAAAAGTTTAAAAAAAATCTTAGTCTGGATTCACAATGTGAACGTTTTTTTTCATAAAGTCTAACAGCCGTATTCATAATGAAAATTTGGCATAAAGTTAGCGAAAATTTTATTCATAATACACTAACCAAACTCTGGCTATCGATTTGCTAAACTCTTGTTAACGAGCTGCCAACTTGTGAAAAACAGCCGTTTAATGTCAAACAATTTTGTTGTTTTTTTTTTAAATAACTTTTGTTTTTTAATTTACTGTCTTTTCTTAATTTATTTTAATTTCAAAAACTTTTTAAAATTTTAATTTGTGAAGGGAGAAACAAAAAAATGACAAATTCAGCGATGATTAATGCAAAACGTGTTGCATTTTTGATTAATACAATGTGGCATCATACAAATTCAGAATTGAAATGTATGAGTATGAAGAGATGAATTTTCAAATTTGTATTTTGCCTAATGAGGCTTTTTAGAAGGCCTATTCCTCTCTAAATTTCCCTAACCAAGTGTGTGCTGGTATTTGTAAAAGTTTTGCTTTTTCTCTTTATTAGTAAGGGTATTCATTTCAATATTTTTTATTTGGAAAAATGGAAAAAAGAAAAATTTCACTCTTATTGATGTGAACGGGGCGGTTTTTTTTTTTTTTTTTTTTTTGTAAAAAGTACAAACTGTCAAAAGAAAATCTGTCAAATAATTCGTGGAAGTAATTGATATTTTTCAAGATGCCGAATAAAAGTGAGTTAATTGATTATCTAATTTAAAACGAAGTGAATGGTGTCATTTTCATCATAATATTCGACTACAAAAAGTTACCTCAAAATGGCGATTGTCTGCCAAAAAATCGAGTATTTTATTTAGCTTCTGTCCATTTTTTTGACCCCATTTCTTTTGTTTAATTCTTTTTTGATAACTTTTTCATTGCACGCATTCTTAATATGAATTTTTCTTTTTAAAAGATTAAATGAGAAAGAAGTTATCTTTGAAATGTTGTAACTATAGGTGCGTTTGAGTACTTTTACCCCAATAAAAAATGGAGCTTCCAACGAAGCAGGTTTGTAAGGGAGAAACATAAAAGTTTCGCTTACCATTGCGCTTACGGAAGACATGAATTTTATATGGCGAGTTCCCACTTTGAAGCAATACATTTTTGAAACACAAAAAGCGCATTATTCAGCGCACATAAAAATTGTTAGATGTAACGATCAGCTTTACACACTGAATGTTTTGATACCGTTATTTTTTAGTATTCTCCCTTACAAACCTGCTTCGTGGTAAGGGAATGCCGTAGCACTTGAAATGTTATTTTTTTTAATAAAAGTTGTTGAGAGTTATTTCACTTACTTTACTGCATTTCTGTATGTCTTATTGCGTAGCGCATATTTGTGCGCTTATTTTTTTAAATGTACCTTTAGTGCTTCGCAAAATGATAAAATTTTTTACTGGGACAGTAAAATGCAGTAAATGAGTAAACTAAAAAAAATTCTCTCACAAAAAGCTGTTGTCCAAAAAAGTACGCGAACGCAAAATTTGTAAAAATTCGTAAAATAAAGGCAACAGCTGACGGCAAATAATTGAAGTGTTGGAAAATATTGACACTTTTGACTACTTAACTCGTTTTCTTATCGGTACTCGATTAAATACTTTTTAAAACACGAACATTTTTGGAAAATACAAACAAATTATTTTATGTAATCTTTCATATTTGTTTGTTTTTTATTTAATTTGATTTTACTAATTTGTAGCGGGTTAAATTATTTAAAAGAACATGAATAATTTTTTTGCTTATGATTACTAAAGTACCCAAATACTACACACTTTTACAACTCTAAAAAATAAACATAACAAAAAAAATTTCAAAAGTTTGTATTAAGCCAAATAAATGCTTTACAAACAAGTTTAATTAATTAATATTTATTCAATTTTTGTTTTGGGTTAATTTTTATTTCAACTTTTATTTTATTTTATTTATTATTTCATTGTTTACTGGGGTATTCATTCGTTTAACCGTCAACCGGTTAACCGATTAATTACTACCCGATTAACTGATCGGTTAATTTTAAATTGGCTTTTTTCGATTAAGGATTAAACCGGTTAATTTCAGTCGATTAACCGATTAACCGATTAACCGAAGTAACAAAATTTACAATATTTTGTAGTATTATAACATATTTTTTTGTGTGTTTTTAATTATTTGTTTTGTCTCATATACAAAATGTATTTGTTTAGAAAATATTTTGTCATACAAACAAAGAAGGTGTTCAGTGATTTTCATTTTAACCCATTTTCCGCCGACCAATGACTTAAATTTCATTGTTTTTCAATGTTTTTTTATCTTCATCATCGATCAACAGGAATGTGGCGAAAAATGGGTTAAATATATGATTGCCAATACCTTTTTTTTTGTTTCCCGTACTTTTTATATATTTGTGTTTAGTTATTTGTGTTTTATCATATCTTCTCATATCAGTCTTTTAACAAAATTAACCGAAACAATTAGTAGTGTTAAAAATTTTTAAAAACTCTAATGACATAATGGAGTATTTTATATGTTAAGAAAAATCCTGGAAAAGTACTGAGATATTAGATATTCATCTACGATAAGTGAAAGAATTGTTTCCAATTCAACTTTTGTCAAAACTAAAGAAAAGAATCGCTTTAATCCTAAACATTTAAAACAAATTATTTTTCTAAATGATTATTGTATAAGATGTCCTTTAACTATTGAAATAACTAATAAAATTATCTTAGTTTATTTTTGAATAAATACGTAAATATTTTCTGGATTCACAAGGTAGTCATAAAGTCTTATGTCTTAAAATAATTACAGGAAATATATATCGTCGGCTTAATATGCAAACCACTTTTTATTTAAATTGAGATTTTGATGCCGTGTGGTAGAGAAAGATACGCCTCGTCAACCAGCATGTAGTTTTTCTTCTATTAAAGTCTTGAAGTGTGTAAAACTGACTGTAATTTTAATTTTCTATCAAGCTTCAAATAGGAAAAATAAACAGTTTTTTGTCTCTCCTGTAAAATGTGCTGAAAGTGAGTTAGCAGGTTTGCATAGTTAGCCAACGATATGACTGTTGTAAGCTACCGCTTATAATATAGATTTCAACTATACAGTTATGAAGAATCAATGAACACAGCATTACAATTTTCATTTTGTTTGAAACACAACAATATTTATTTTAAGCAAATTTAAATATTTTTCAGTTTATTTTTTAGGATATTATGACGATATGACTTGATACCACACCTTGCGCATTAATTGAAAAATGCATATCACATATTTATGAACTGTTTTTTTTTGCTTGCTCGTTTTTGTTCAAGAATTGTTATGTTTGGTATGTTATTGTTTTTTTTACTTATACACTCCAAATAATAAGCAATTAATGCATTTTTATATATTGAAATTACTTAATTTATAAAAAACTTTATTAATCGGTAAACCGATCAAAAACAAAATTAACCGATTATTAACCGATTAAAACAAAACCTCGGTTAATTAATCGAGCGATTAACCGATTAAAGCAAAAGGTCGATTAAATGAATACCCTATTGTTTACCTTTTGGAACATATGTTTTTTTGATTTACTAAATTTTACTGCAAAAATTTCTGCAGTAAAAATTTGTAAACACTCAGACTTTTTGCTCTCAATTTATGTTCTCATTTACTGCATTTTGTGTACTCGAACGGAATTTCGTAAAATGCAGTAAAGTTTAGTAAAAAATAGTAACAACTTTTGTGTTCTCGAACGCAAATTATAAAAAATAATTTTTAAAATCAGAGTTGTACAATTCAAGAGTTTATAAAAAGAGATTTAATTTTTCGTACTTTGTATTGAAAATTAACAGTTTTTTATGAATGGCAACATCATTTCGTTTGACGTTTAAAGCGGAAAATTACATCTTTTTATCCTGATTTTTTTACACTCGGTTATAGTTTGATAAAAATGTAACTTTTGGTGGATTTTTTTTTTCTTGTGGTTGTTGTAACAAAAATTACATTTTTCCTCTTTTCCATTTTTCCAACAAATAAAAAAACTGAAATGAATTCCCTTAGTATAACGAAAAAAACCTATTCAAACTTTACATCTCTTGTTACAAGAAGAAAATTTTGTTCTTAACATAAAGTTAATATCAATCGATAATTATAACCAGTGACGTACTGAAATACGTATGGCATACTTTGTGAGTGCGAGGTACTCGGAATTCTATATACGTTTTGAGGTTTACTTTTATATAGACATGTCTGCTTTTTTATTGATTACCACAGAGTGTACGAGAACGTATCCGTCTATCATGCAATTCATGTACTTTGTGTAATCGTTTTGTAGTAAAAATAAAATTTTTTATCATACAAATTAAAACTTTAATTGTTTTGAATAAATTGATTTCGATTGGTGAGTTAAGTTTCATTAAAGTGTTTACTGAAAAAGAGAAACAAATAAATCAAACCTTAAAATTGGCCGTTAAACATTTATGCACACACAATACAAATTTCTACATCAAAAAAATCAGTACAGTGCCCATGTTCTGTAACTCTCGCGTCGAGAAAATTTCGATTGAAATGTGGGAAATGAAACAAATGCCGAAAATTGAAATAAACATCTGTTTTTATTACTTAACTGTGTCTGTAATTTTTTTTGGCTAGTACTAGCTGCCACGTAAGGAAATCACTCGCCAATTTACAGAAAAAGTGTAGCTGTAACATTTTTGTGAGAAAAGTTTCCGCTTTGAACTGTCAAATAAACTCACGAATAAAAATGGGGCGAGGAAAAATTTGAACACTAAAAAACAATTAAAGATGCAAAATAAAAAGAATAATTTATTTTGTTATATTTTGTTCTTGACAAATTTTTTTATTGTTTAATTATTTTGTTTTTAAAGCTCGTTTGCAAACAACACACATTAAAGTCGCACTTTGCATTATAGAAAGTATAGTCGGTCAAGCCCGACCATATGATACCATACACCACAGTATTAAAAAACACATCATGCTTATATGTCCATATAAATATTGATTTATCTATGTTTATAAACTTAAATAAAATCGGTTTGAAAGTTTGTAAGAGGCAGAAATTTCCCCCTACCTCCATTTTTGAAAAACTGTATAGCTTATGTGTCCATATAGATAAGGATCTATGAATTATTAAATTTCATTAAAATCGGGTTGAGAAGCAAAAATTGCCCTATCATCCCTCGTGGTCCTATTTTTTTAAAAAATGTATCCCTTATGGGTCCATAAAGATATGGTTCTACCTATGTTTTAAATTTCATTAAAATCGGTTTAATAGTTTCTGAGAGGAAGAAATTTCCCCCTATCTTCCCTCGTGGTCCTACGATTTGGCCCATTTTTAATAGGCTTTGTCCTTGTGCCCATAAGAACCTACGTCCCAAATTTGATCAAATTACCTCAACAATTGCGAACTGTACTTTGCGCACAAGGTTACATGGACAGCCAGCCTGCCAGCCAGCCGGACGGACATCGTTAGTTCGACCGATTCTGAGTCGATCGGTATACTTTAAGGTGGGTCTAGGACCAATATTTTAAGGCGTTATACACATCAGCACAAATGCATAATACCCTTTCCACTATTGTGGTGTGGGTATAAAAATGGGGAAAGGGAAAAAACTCCCGGGGAATTTTAATTCATAATTAGGCTGTTTATCTTCTATCCAGGGCGAATTTGTTAGAGGTGAACTTTACAGCCCTGCTGATATTTTTTTAGCTTTATAATTCTTGGATGTCAAAAATTTTGTTTATTATCTTTGTTTCTGTTTTTGAAATTGTACAATGATGTTACATAAACAAATTGCTTGTGGTTTTTGTAAGAGTTGTACTTGTTATTGTAGTACCAAGATAACCTGTAATCAATTCGCCTTGCTTCTATGTATGCAATTCATTTACAATAAAAATAAATTTATATAATTTTAAACAACCACATAAAACTATGCAGGAAACTGACATTGCATATTAGTTAAGGAATCAACTAAGAAATCTTAAATATCTATTTACCAAATATACAATTACAAAATTTTATTTGCTTTAGAATTGCTATTGTTGCAACCATGAATGGTAGCCACTACATAAACACACTCCCCGGCCGTTCCGATGAGTTTAGATATTGAATAACCACTAGTTGGATTTTCAAGAGATGCTACAGGAACGCAAAAGAACTGAAAACATTTTATAGCTTAAGATTTTCTATTTAAATTATCTGTATATTGATGAAATCCGTAAAATTTTAGATATTAAATGTTTTTATGTAATTTTCTTATGCAGAGATGCAACAAATTTCATACTTTCGCGCCCTAAAATTTACAGAATAAACAAAAAAACGCTATTTAGAAAAAAATTAAGTTAAGCCTTTTTTATATTAAGCCATCGATATATAAAATTAGTACTAACTAACCAACTGATTCATTATATTACAGTCTAAAAGCCTGAAGCTAAGAAGTTGAAATTTAGATCTTTTGCCAGTCGATCCACTAAGACGGGATTTTTGGACACTCGAATGTTTAGTGGGTAAAAATTTTTAAATTCGCAACCTCATATCTCCTAAACTGAAAGAGACTAGAAAATATTTAAAACTTATCCTTGAACATTAAAAAAATTGGAAAGTAAACGGGAAAACCCTGTATTTTGGAATATAGAACACCAATTAAAGCATTAATCAAGATAATTCAACGTTTAATCAAGTAAATTAAACGGTTAATCAAGTAAATTGAACGTTTAATCAAGTAAATTAAACATTTAGTTGATTCTATTTATTTGCATTCTGGTGCAAATTTAATTAATTTTTTAATTGCCAATCGGGATCGATTTTAGAAAATCCCGGGATTCGGGATTTTGAAATCCGGAATTTCTGGATCCCGGGATTTTCAGGATTTTTTTTTAAATAAACAACACTTTTTATTTATTTATGAATTTTCAAAAGGTATTATATATATATAACATATATTTTTAAAAAAGAAAAATAAGAATTATAAAAATTAAAAATACAGCTGAAATATAATTTTTAATATTTTTATTTGTATAGAGTATAAAAATTCAATAAAAACGAACATTTTTGTACACAAAAGTTGATATATTAAAAATCCAGCAAAATCTCGGGATTAATAAAAATAAATCCCGGGATTCGGGATTCGTCAATCCCTAATTGGGCATCCCTAAACTGAGATAAACCAATACTTATCTAAAAAAAAATTCTAAAATAAGTTTGGTACTATTTCGAGATTCGAACGTTTAATTCACCCCTTAAACATAGCTTTTTTGTTACCTATTTTTGGTACTTTCTTTTACAAAACATTTTTCTCTATTCATTAACACAAACGTATTATATTTTGGGCTCTTACTACAATATTGAAATTTTTTGATACTTTAATAGTGCGAAAAAAGTACCAAAAGGAGAAATACGGGAACTTTATTTCATTCTTTTACTAAAAATTATAGGTGCAGGGTCTTGAGTGAATGAGAACCTATAAGATGAAAACTGTTGGTACTCAGCGTTTAAAAAACTGCAGTCAAAGCAGAAAAACTGCAACTTCTTCTACTTCTTCATTTGTCATTGGCCTAAAAAAACTGTTGCATTTACTTCTCATTCATTAAATGTAAACAGTCGCTGTCAAACCAACTCAAAAAGTGAAAAGTTGTTCACGAATTTTCGTTTCTTGTTCGACAGTTTTTAGTTTCGACTGCAGTTTTCTAAACCCTGTTGGTACTTTTTTGTTTAAACCTAGAAACATAAACTTTAGCATATAAAACTGTCCATGAAAGCGAAGATGTTGTCTATTGTACCTTGCCAAGTTATTCGTCTGCGTGTTCTTTCACTTGACCCTTCTGTTCTAGCCTCTAAAGTTCTCGGTAGTCGAAATTCTGGCATCCTGGCTACCTGCCCTTATCACATCATCTTTGAGCGATTTATGAACGGATAAAAACGAACGAAACTAAGAGAACTACTGGGTTGTATCTTCTCTTAGATACTAAGACTCTTTTTGTAATCTTGTCTATGCACAATCGCCATTTGCAATTTCTTAGCACGTTTAGCAACCAATTTCTTTCGTTTTTTACATTTTTGCAAAAGGGAAACGTGCGTTGTAAGTGTAACTTGGATTGAAATAATGACAACATTCAACGCACTTTAAATATGTAGTAAGTTTTTAGTCTGGTTTGTTTAACTGTTCTATTTGTTTTCTATTGTTCTTTCCGTAGCACTTGGTCTTTAGTCTAAGTATCACCCCTCCAACAAATAATGAAATATCCTGGCAAAGTAAATAAAGCAAAGCTGAGTGGCCCCCAGACTGCTGTCAAGACGACAAACCCACCAGCCAAACAATGACACTTTTCTTAAAGCAATTTCAACATGAATTTAAAGCATTTTGTGTTACTTGATGGAAATTTTAAAGGGAAAACAGACACTGAGACTAAAAGAAATAACAAAAAAAAAACGAGTCCTTAAACTGATAAATGGCAGTTATTAGAAATGAGAAAAGTTTATTTGCTTTTCTCTTCACTCTTATTTTATTTGCTTCGTTTATTTCTTTTCTGCGCCATGTAATTATATTTGTTCAAACAATTAATGTCAATCATTGCAAGTCATGTTTAAATTCTGGCTGATTGAAAAGGTTTTTTTTTTTTTGAAAATTATTGTCATGCAGAATAAAAAAATTAGGAATTTAGGATTTTACAAGAAAAATCAATTAGAAGAACAAGTTTTTAAATTATTTTTTTTTTATTTTAAGCGGAAGACACGATTTTAAGATAAAAAGGCTTAATGGAGCTACAGCAAGTTTGGTTAAATATTGTGCCAAAAGGACAATATAATTGTGATCTAGAGACAAGTGTGTAGCAAAGATTAAAAGGATTGGGAAAAAAGTGATAAGAAATTGTGACTAAAACAAAGAGGCAGATTAAAAGACAAGCTACACTTGACTAAATTTCCTATAGAAGACAAGTTTTAAGAAAAAAAAATTTGCACTTCGTTAAAAATTTTACAAGAATTTGTATTTAAATTTAAGAAATTAAAAGGAAATTTTGCAATTAACTACCTCACCAGGTCCTTATCGCTGGACTTAAACTGTCATCCGTTAACTTTTTTTTTTATCAGAAATGATAAAAACAATTGCTTAAGAGCCGGAGCTGTATAACCTTCACTGTAAAACTAATTTCTATTTAAAAGCAAGAGAACACAAAGAGATGTAACAAATGGCCGAATTTAGGCGTTGTTTATGAACGAAATCACTTAACAAGTATCCATACGAGCTCCCCAACCAGAAGGAATAAGTGGAAGCCACCACGGTCCCCGAATTTTTGGATCCTTATGCAACCAGGTTTTTGTGTCACCAGTTACAGATCCGTCAATATTAAGCCCAGAAAATCTTCAAGTATCAAATTACGTGGTCCCCTGGACGCAAATAAGCTAAAGAATCAAATTTTAAGTACCTTGAAAGTATTCACGGGCAAATATGTATGACTGCGTATTGGTAAAGATGAGTCACTCACCACACACAACGTATTCATGCCAAATTGCACTCGCATGAGTTCAAATGGGCTTCTTTGCTCTTACTTTTCTAAGTAAACAGTCTATGTTCCTGATGGATTATGACAATACATGTATTATTACTTTTGTTACAAGTAAAAACATAACCAATGACGAAACAAGTAAAAACAGAGCGTTTCAAAACCGCCGGTCTGGCAAGGCTGTCATCCGAATTGTCCATTATTTAGTGAATGGTTTGCCATTTACGAATATGAATCGTTTAACAATCGAAGAAGGCGTAACAATAGTAAAACGTTACTACAGCAATGGTAGTTCATAGGGGACCACTTTTTAAGCATTACGGGGTAATTATGGTCGTTATAATCGACCTACTGTGCAAGCAATAGTCAAGATAGATAATAAAGAAATATGAAGAGACTGTAAGCATTACAGATGTGCCCAGGCCTGTTTTTAATGGCAATGTGCGCACTGCCAAAAATATCGCTTCAGCTAGTGAATGAATGGCGGAAATTCCGAATTTGTTGATTCGACGGCTAAGATCGCTATGACCGTCTGTAAAACCGACTTATTTTGGTCTGTAATTGAAGATTACGAACTGCACAATTTTTGGTTTCAACAAGACGGTGTCACAAGCCGCACTACACGACCGATTTTAGCTCTATTGCATGGGAAGTTGTGGCCACCAATAAAATGCGATTTGACGTTACTCGGATAAGTCCCTAATTTTGGACCATTTGAAAATCAACATCCGCTAAGTTGTCGTGCCGCCGGGAAGCATGTTGGATGACGTCCTAAGGAAATTATGTGCAGTCGATAGGTCGAATGAGCCAGAGTTCGAAATAGACAGATCTGGTACCACGGGAGTCAGGAGCCCCTGGAGTTCTCCTGGTTCCAGCCTGAGTGCTGGTGTGGACCCTTCGGGAATCACGTGCTGGTTGTCGGTTAAAACTAAAGTGGCGGGAAAGGAGTTCTTAAAATGTCATCTTCTAGAGCTGTTTTTCCACCTCTTGCGGCGAGGTTCGTCCTGCTAGTGGGGTCGACCTAGTTAGGTGCTGTGGTTATTCAATAGATGCTGCTTGCTTCAAAAGCACAGCAGAGGTTAGATAGCTTCAGCTTCTCAACAAGGAGCGAGTGTATTATTCGAAAGAATTATACCAACTGTTGCGGTTGGTAAACTCATTCTGTGTTACACGGTGCTGAGAATACCGTGAGGAAGACCACCAAGCAGGCTCTGCCGTAAATTTTTTGCGTCATCAAGAAAATGCATCAGATCAGATATCCAATATTCTGCCCTCCTAAGGAAGACAGTCACATCTTTATTTTACAGGCTTTGAGCAAGGGTAGGAAAAAATTCTTCTCGCGAGCACAATTCGAGTCGATTTTTTCGTTTTAAAATTAGCTATTAAAACTAAAACTCGCGAGCACAACTTTTTAAACACTTAAATGCAGATGTGACTTTCTTTCATAGGAGAGCAGTATTGCGGTGACCAAAATCAATGAATTAATATTCTAAATGCATCAACACGCTCCTTTTCAGATTAAGCTTCCTCGAATGATTATCTGAGTCCAAACTGGCCTAAGGAAGAAGCAGCTAGACAGTTCTTACTGTAAACAAGTTATAGAAGCTATTGAATATCGCTAGCAAAAGATTACTTTAGGAAAGAAAATACAATTCTTCCCAAAACTGTTGTGTTTTCTTTGATCTAGAGTTGTGTCGTTCCGAAACGACCTAGTTCGATCGAACGATTCCCTAATAGGAACGGTGCGGACTTTTTCAAAGGTTCCTTATTTATCTTTCCTCACTCTGCAATTGCAATCCGATGGATCATCACGTGTCTTTCGTGTTCTTATTTCTGTACACTTACACTAAATTTTCGCGATGATTTAAAAGACACTTCTTTTCTGTATTTCTTTTTTTAAGAAACTTCCAAAAAATGAAAGCAAACAATAACAAATGTTTGTTCGTTGACGTCATTACGAACGACAGAGAAGTTTTCTTGTTCCTCGTTTATTCATTGTTCAGGAACGATGCACGAAAGGAACAACCTTGTTTCTTTTAACTTTCGGATCGGTCGGAACGATTTTTCCCAACTCTAGTTAGGTCAGCTAATTTTGGGAACTTCGCCGTTTGCAAGCGTCTTTTTTATGTCAAAACTTTTAATTTTCACACAGTTTTTACGGAACAAACCTTTAGAACGCGAACTTAACAGCAACCGGCTGTAAAATCTTATTTGACTGGTCGCTGTATCGGTTTGTTTTATTGAAAATGTGTTCGCAATAGAATGTTCGTGCTTAAAAAACGCTTGCCGCTCTTGTTTAGGGAACTTAGTAACTTTGAATGCCTTTTTCAACAAACTAACGAGCAGACAAAAATAAATTGGATCTCAGAATACTGAAAAACCATGCAAATGTCGGCTTAATAAATAAAATAATAACAAGTAAGAAAGTAAAGTCGGTCAAGCCCGACCATATGATACCCTACACCACAGTATTTAAAAACACATCCCTGCCTCCCCTTGTGGTCCTATTTTTTAAAAACTGTATGGCTAATGTGTAGAGTTGTCAATTATTCGCTTTTCAACTTTGTTCGAATAATTCAAATAATTGCTTTTGTTCGTTCGATCAAACGATTAAATCTAAAAAATTATTCGATTAATCGATGAGAATAACGAATAAAATATATTTAAAAAATATAATTTTTATAATTGCTTGTCACAAATTTGTTTAATAAGAACATAAAATATATTTTTAAAATATTATGAGTACTAGACACGGTTTTTGCTTACTAAACATTGAGATTAATTACAATCAGGGCTATGGCTACAACGTTTTAAAACTTTTCTACATTTATTTAAAGGGTGGTCCAATCATAATGCACGATGTTAATTGTGAGACGCACTTTATTGTCAATTTTTTTGACAAACGTGATTTGACATTTCTCTGTTTTAGTGTTTGACAAATTCAACCATGGAAAGGTACAAAATTGAGCAGCGCGTTATGAATGTTGAAGCCTTTTACGAGAATGGGCGTTCAAATCCAAATGCATTTCGGCCACTTCGCGGTTTTAATGGTCAGCATAATCGACTTTATGTGTCGACAATCGGGAGAATTGTGCGTTAATTGCAGCAAACCGGGTCTGTAGGAAATGTGAAAACAGCAGTGCATGCTCGCGCAGCTCGTTGATGGGCTGGTGGCGTCATCGGGCCGCATTTCTTCGACAATGGTGCTCGATATCAAGACATGATAACGGACTTCTTGTAGCCAGAAATTGAGGATATGAACATGGAAGATATGTGGTTCCATCTCTTTTGCGCTCTTTTGGCTCTTATGCGCGAGAAATATAATGGTCGTGTTAAAAGAAAAATTGTACGTCAATAAGCCAAGAACAATTCAAGAGCTAAAGGATAAGCACATTAACGATAAAGAACCTTAATTTTGTCTCAGAATCATTGAAAATATGGGCCATCGGAATGAGGTATGCCACTGCAGCCGTGGCGAGCATTTGGCCGATATTCTGTTTCTTTCTATAACAATAAAAAATATTCTTTGAAAATTTTATGCTTTATTTACAATTAACATCGTGCGTTTTGTTCGATTAATCGACATTAATTAATCGATTTATTCGTTATTCGAAAATCGCCATTTTAAAATTAATCGAACAAGAGTTTGGTTCTGTTTGATCGATTAATCGAGTTATTCTTAATCGGCTGACAACTCTACTAATGTGTCCCTATAGATATGGCTCTATCTATGTTTTAAGTTTCATTAAAATCGGTTTGAGAGGCAGAAATTGCCCCTATCTCCCCTCGTGGTCCGATTTTTTTAAAAATGCATCCCTTTTGGGTCCATAAAGATAAGGTTCTATCTATGTTTTAAATTTCATTAAAATCGGTTTGATAGTTTCTGAGAGGAAAGCTTGGTCCTTGTGCCAATAAGAATCTATGACCCAAATTTTATCAAATTATCTCCAAAATTGCGACCTGTACTTTGCGTACAAGGTTACATGGACAGCCAGCCAGCCAGTCAGCCAGCCGGAAGGACATCGTTAGTTCGACTCAGAAAGTGATTCTGAGTAGATCGGTATACTTTAAGGTGGGTCTAGGACCACTATTTAAAGGCGTTACACACATCAGCACAAATGCATAATACTCTCTCCAATATTGTGGTGTGGGTATAAAAATTTTATATAAAGAAATTCAATACACTTTTTCCCTAACTGTAATTGTGACCATTTAGATTTTCCTCTTTTACTTTGCTCTAAAGCCATTTTTTTCTCTTTAACTCTTAACTATTTGATAAATATTATAATTAACTATTATTTATTATAATCCTATTAAGAAAAATTATTTTATATAGAGTCAAAGTGACATCAATGCTTGAAATAATACCTGAACATAAATTGTTGGATTTCATTCAATAACAACATGAGCAAGAAGTAAAAGAAGAAGACGAAGACGAATCCAACATAAATCTCATTATTATCAATAAATAATGTTAAAAGTAGATTCAAAGAAGAAAGAACATAAATATGAAATAATAAATTGTTACTAATAAATAAAAGAAATGTTTAATAAATTTTCGAAAGCTAAATGTGAGTAAAATATTTCATTAAGTTTTATTGAAAATCAGAATGAATCGTAATTGCAAATTAGAAATTTAATTTCAATTGAATTTTGATGAATTAAAATTTAAATTTATTTCCAAAAATTTTTGCTAGTTACAAATTTAGATTTATATTTTATGTTAAATTTACAAACATCTTTAGAAAATTACGAACATTTAAGGTGAGTTTGTAGGATTTTGTCTGCATTTAACGCACAAAAAAAAAAGTTTATTACATGTTACTTATGCTATTGAATGCCAAATTAAGTCATACATATTTTCAGAAAATCTTATCTTTATTTAAAGTCAAAATATTAACAAGAAAATTATACCGTCAAATCTACCAAAAGCAAACACACAATTAAGACTTGTATTGTAACGAACAACAATAAGCGTTTTTATTTTATAAAAGATATTCTCAACTTTGTTCATCAGTTGTATGAAATTGTATAATAGAGGACAGAATACTAGACAAAAAGTTTTTGTTAGGTTTAATCTGAAATTAAATTATGTTGGAAATGATACGGACTTGGGTAATGCAAAAATTGGACAGTAAATATTTTAAGATTTTAAAAAAATTTTGGACTCCTTTAACAATAACAGAATTAAGTTTTTGGTGAAAATGGTCTTGCGATAGAGCAAACGTCAGATATTGTAGCCCTTTTTTTTAATAATATATAACGAAAACTCTTTTGGGCTATTCACAAGGTAGTCATAAAGTTGTAAAGTCATATGTCTTAAAATAATTACAAGAAATATATATGACTGCTGTGGGCAGGCGCTTATAATTTAGATTTCTAATGTACAGTTACGACGAAATAATGAACACAGCATTAAAATTTTTATTTCGTTTCAAACACAACAATGTTTTTTTTTAAACAATTCGTCGGTTGATTATTTAATTGTCGTATGTAGTATGTAATTTGTATCTACATACGACAATTAAATAATCAACCGACGAATTGTAAAATATTATTTAGGACATTATGACGGTATGACTTGATAGCATACCTTGTGAATAGCTGATATGTATTTTGTTGTTGTTTGTACACAGAAATAAAATTAAAAATTATTTCAATTAAAAAATTTGTAATATTGATTAAAAAGTTAATAAAATTTGCACGAGAAAACAAATACATAATATCAATTAAATATTTTTTGATTTTTACAACATTTTCTGCAGTTATGTTGTTAATATAAGTAAACGTTTAATTCACTTGATTAAATGTTGAATTAAACCTGATTTTGTTTTTGATTAGTGGGTTAATTGAAAAAAGGAATTAGCGAAGTTTTTTCTGTGTAACAAGAGATCTACGATACATATATCTCCATCGCTTTACCAGTACTACAACAATCCAACAATCCAAAGACAACAGAGGTTTTGCATTGCATTGTTAGTGTTTACGGTTATTAATCATTTCTAAATCAAACATTATAAAACCAAAACAAAGCCAGCAGGCTTTTCGTCGCCAGTGAATTCGCCTTGATAAGCACCAAACACTGTATCAAACAAACAGGTTTGCTAGTTTGTCAAGTTCTTACATAACGGATATCAGACAATTTTTCTTATAAGCGTGTTTTATATGCATTACATTTTTATTATAAAGTAATTTCCTATAAATGTAAATACTGAAATAAATTTTTTTTCTCATACATTAAATCATAAGCCGGCAAACTCGAAAGTAATCAAAACCGTTTTTTATTGTAAACCAATTAAAAAATCAAATCTATAGCGACCACGAAAATTTCGTTTGCGTCAAAGTCTTTTTCTACTTTTCTTCTTTTATATTTGTGAAACTAGATTTCTGCCTCTTCTAAACATGTTTTAGTTTTCAGTTATGCCTTTTTATGATTAAGTGTGCGAGACCTATAGCATCACCTATACCTATTAAAGTGGCTCAGGTCAATTGAGCATATTGTAACGCTCTAAAGGGAAAGTTTCATACCTACTTGCCCAAAACCAGTTTTAAAAAGTTTATAATTCGAAAGGGGTTTCCGTTTCCCTTAAAATTCCAGATTTCGCATATTTTTCTCTTTCAATTCTTCGCTCTTAATGCGATCAAATGCAGTACATTTGCATTAGTAGTATGCCAGTGCTTCGTCCTCTTCACCACAAGTTCTTTATATTGTTGCATTTGACAATCCTAAGCGAGCTAAATGAGTTTGTAGTTCCGCTTGACCCGTTAATACATTAACTAGCCATTTTAGTGTTGACCTTTTTAATCCTGTAATCTACTTTGCTCTATTAGGATTTGGATTTCTCCAGAGGACTTCCGTTATCGTGCCAACAGCAGTGTCCTCCCAGCTTTTACCTTCTTCTTCTAATGCCAAGACTTTGAGTTTACATTTGACCTTTTTAACGGATTTTTTGTTCTCTACACGCAGAGAAAAAATATTGTTGGGCATGGTTATGGCAACAACACTATGTTTATTGTAACAATATATTGTTGTCGTACACAAAAAATGGTTATTTTTATTTAATATCAACAATATTATAGTTACTATAAACATATCAATGTTTATCGCAATTGCAAATTTGAGTATTGTTGACCGAAAAATAATTATTTTTCTTACAACTAAATTATGATAACTTTCAAAACATATTAAATTACTCACAATCATATCATGATATCTAATAGCCATAACATGATAACTTTCTATACATTTATCATATTATGTTAAAGATGCAATCAAACTATTTTTACTCTAAGAATATTATGCTAGCGCCATTTGTAAAATAATTTTGAATCAGTTGTGTCGTTTGTTTTATATGTGAGCGGTTAAACAAGATAAATTACCATAAAAAATAATAAATTTAAAGAAATTAAAATATTAGCGGAGTTCAGTATTAGTGATAGTGAATAGTGCAAAATATCGTAGTAAAATCCAACACCAAAACACACAGAGATTTCGTTTTATTTTTAAAATATGGGAGTAAAATCCAACAACAAATCACGCAGAGATTTCGTTTTATTTTATCAAAGTGCTACGATATTTTGCATTTACTCTTTTGCAAGCCAAATATTGAACTCCGCTATTTTATTTACATCAAGAAAAATTGTAAAAAGACACAAAATAAAAAATCGATACATACAAATTTTAATTTATTTGGTATTGTAATGACAGTTATTTAAGGACCTGTATCATAATATGATTGCTTCTAAATTTATTATGATTAACATGATGATAATATGATTAATTTTTAGCTTTTTATGATTACCATGACAATAATATGATTCCTTTTTAACATATTATGATTAACAGAATAATAATATGATTAAGGGAAAAATATTATGATGTAATATTACGAGTATATTATGCCATAATATGATTCAATAATAACCTTAATATGGTGACTACAATCATGAATCTTATCATAATATGTTGCTCTTAGAATATGTTTACCACAACCATGTTTTTTCTTTGCGTGTAGGTGACGTTGTTCAGGTATGTCCCCATTTTAGATAGCCTGTCCACTTCGTCG
This sequence comes from Pollenia angustigena, assembly GCA_930367215.1. Taxonomy (NCBI): domain Eukaryota; kingdom Metazoa; phylum Arthropoda; class Insecta; order Diptera; family Polleniidae; genus Pollenia; species Pollenia angustigena. Next base: position 198,522,368 of record OV884060.1, read on the forward strand.
TTCCCACTAAGGCTTTAGTGGCTCGGAACCAATAATATCTCCTAATCTACGCAATCGTAGTAAGAGTTGAACTCATCCTTGCTTCTTATTATAGTCCGAGATTTAAGGTTGTCGTTTTCTAGACTCTTGATAACCGCTTGACTATACTTAAAAAACATGACCGAAATTTGTCATCAACTAAAACAAGCAGTTCATTTTAACTTACTTGTAAACTGTTGTTGTTGTTCATAGAACAAACTTTTGCAAACGCATGCATATGCACTGCACACAGAAAAAAATACCAATGTAAAATTAACGTGGCGAAATGAGAATTATTTAAATTTATCATTATTTCATATTAATTTTAAATGAAAAATATTCAAATAACCTTAAATCACGTTTATTTAATATTATTCACTGTTAAAATAACATTGAATCCATAAAAACCTGTTTTATGTTAAATTAACATGAATACATACTTAAGTATGTACATTTTTTAAAAAATGTTATAAAAAGAAGACAATTCCCGTATTCATTTAGTTAAAATTATTTAGTTAAAAAGTACATTAAGTTTTCAAAGTAGAATGATGACGAAAACCATACCGGGCCATTCTGCTGATGCTTCTGTTAACAAAGGAGAATACAAAATAAGTGAAACATGTGTTACAGGGGTAATTGTTTGGAATTATTCTTAAATAAACGCATATGTTGTCTCTGAAGCTTCTTCTCACTGTACAATCACACTCAAACCAATTTAATTATACATGAAACTTACGTTGTTTCAACTTGAAATAACTTTCATTCAACGTGATTTGGATTGTTATTTCAATATAAATTAGATTTTGCTCTAACTTTACTACAACGTTAAATTAACATGAATTAAAGTTATTTTAAAAGAAACAAGTTAGAGTGCTATATTCGGCTGTGCCGAATCTTTGATACCCTCCACCGACAGTTCGAATGTTTTAGGATTAATATCTGTATGATGTCTATTTTCTTATTTTAATCTTTATAAAAACAGACATCTGCATTAAAATTGGTTGCGGTTTAGACAGATCTTAAATTTTTGACCGACAATCAGAACGTTTTATGACCTTTTTTAAATTTTTACTTGCTTTCAATACAGCGGAGAAATAAGTTTTCGCGTTTGCAGTGAATTTCAGAATTTTTTCTGGCCATATGAAGCTAAGTTGGAAGAAAGTTTACCGCAATACCTATATCTGCTCCAGTTTTAGGCGTATTCAATTATTTTACCAGAGTGGGCTTTATCATCACGATATTTTACAGTGTAATTTCTAGTCCTATAGAACTGTGAAGCATTTAATTTTATTTAATTCTAGTTATTTTGTACGGTTTAAGGCGTACTAAACTGTTTTCCGGTAGTAGGTCTTATATAGGCCCAAGGGTAAATTATGGACTGATCTTCACGAAATTTTACAGTCTTATTTCTAGTTCTATAAGACTGTGATGTACTAAATTTTGTTATGAAAGCGTTATTTTTTACGGTTTTAGGCGTACTAAACTGTTTACCGGTAGTAGGGTTTATACGGGGCCTATCGTTAAAAATGAACCGATCTTCACGAAATTTAATAGTCTAATTTCTAGGCCTATAAAACTGTGGTGTACCAAATTTTGTTATGATAACATTATTTTTTGCGGTTTTAGGCATACTTAACTGTTTTCCGGAAGTAGGGTTTTGGGCCTATGGTAATTTATGGACCGATCTTCACGAAATTTAACAGTCTTATTTCAAAGTCTATAAAACTGTGATGTACAAAATTTTGTTTTGATAGCATTATTTATTATGGTTTTAGGCGTACTAAACTGTTTTCCGGGAGTAGGGCTTATATGGGGCCTAGGGTTAATTATGGACGGATCGTCCCGAAATTTAGCAGCGTGATTTCCAGCCAAATAAAACTAATTTTTGCAAAATCTAATATCATTCCGTGCATTGTTCTACGAGTTATGTTAGTTTTTGTAACAAAATTATCAATTTTTTTTTAGGTGCTAGTTCCACATTTTGATTCATAGCTCTGATCCTACTACCGATTTTGCTGGATGTCAATCCCAAACTGCTTAGGATAACTACAAGCAATTTGACACCAAGTTTGTTTATTTCTTTTGAGTATTTCGAAAGTGAATGTGTTTTCAACAGACGGACAGAGAGACGGACATGGCTAAATCGACTTAGAATGACTCAACGACCCAGAATATATATACTTTATGGGGTCTGAGATGAATGACAAACGGAATGACAAACTTAGTATGCCCTCTTCACAACTTATTGTGGTGGAGGGAATAAAAAATTTTGTTTGCAAGTTATTGTCAAATCAGGTTGAATTAACATGAAAAACGTATGAAGCAAAATCGCCACCGAAAAATGTTAAATCATCCTTGTTTTCGACGTTTTTAACTTGATTTTTTTCTGTGTGTGGAGCACTAAAAACAAAATTAAGTTTGAAGGGGCATTTAAAATGTGAAAAAATTTGTTTCAGTCCTTATAAAAATGTTGCTATTTACACATTTGTGGTTTAGTGTAAACTCTGAAGGTATCGACATCAATACACATCAAATGAGTTGTAAGAGCATCATTCAAATTGACAGATTTTTCAAAGTGTAACAAGTTTGGGGTCATTTTGCATTTAAGGGTTAATCTTCATTATTGCAGCGTTTTGTCTTCGTATGACTTTTGAATATATCGGGTGTTTTTTCAGTGGTATAGAACTTCGAATTGAAATAAAACACAAGAAAATCGTTTTAATGGCCATCAATTTGGCTTTATTGGAAGGATAATTTTATGCCATTAATGTTTAAATATGATTTCAGGCATGTGGCCGCCGCGGCTGGCTCGAATAAAGCCAATTCTACAGGTCCAATTTTCAACCACTTTTTCGAGCATATGGGGCCGTATGTCGGCAATAACGCCACGAATGTTGGCTTCCAATTCCCCTAACGTTTCTGGTTTGTTGACGTAGACGAGCGACTTCACATATCCCCAAAGAAAATAATCCAATGGTGTCAAATCACACGATCTTGGTGGCCAATTGACAGGTCCATTCCGCGAAATTATGCGCTCATCGAATGTTTCCTTCAATAAATCGATTGTGGCGTGCGCTGTGTGGCATGTTGCGCCGTCTTGTTGGAACCACAACTCATCCACATTCATGCCATCCAATTCGGGAACAAAATAGTCGGTTATCATGGCTCTATACCGGTCTCCATTAACGGTAACTGCCTCTCCAGCATTATTTCGGAAGAAGTATGGCCCAATGACTCCACCAGCCCATAGAGCATACCAAACAGTCAGTTTTTGTGGATGTAATGGCGTCTCAAGTGTCTCATGTGGACTCTCTTCACTCCAAATGCGGCAATTTTGCTTGTTGACGTAGCCATTCAACCAAAAATTAGCCTCATCACTGAACAAAATTTTGCGATGAAAATCAGCATCGAGATCAATCTCATTTTCGGCCCATACACCAAAATCACGACGCATTGCATGGTCTCGCGGCTTTAATTCTTGCACAAGCTGGATCTTGTAAGGTCGCAAGCCAAGATCTTTGCGCAAAATCTTCCATAAAGTTGATGGACAAAGCTCCAATTGCTGTGCACGGTGGCGAATCGATTCATTCGGGTCCTCTTCAACACTTTGCTCTACAGCGGCAATTGTTTCTTCGGTGCGCACTGTTCGACGTCTCTGCGGATGCGTATTATCACATAGAGTAAACGTAGTGCGAAAACGATCCATGGTTAACCGAATTAATTGCTCAGATGGACGATTATGTCGACCATAAAATGGACGAAGCTTGCGGTAAACTTCGCGAACTGAACCGTTATTTTCGAAATAAATTTGCACGATTTGCAAGCGTTATTCTTTTGTCAACCTGTTCATGATGAAATGGCAAACCAAACTGAACATAGACAACATTAGAGTTGCCAGATTTGACCACAAAATGCCAGTTTTATCTCTATTCGAAAAATAAACCTGTAAAAAAAACACCCGATATATTTTTCTTCAGTTTCATAAAAACTGGCACAAAAATATACACAACTACGCTATCTTTCCTTTTAAAAATTTTACCTTTGATCTTCATGATTTTAGGATTAATGTTTTCCGATTTAAGTAAATCTTCAGTGCATATTTATCTATAATAATCTTTATAAATTTAACCTTAAATTCATAACAATAGGGAAATTGGGCTAATTCGCCAAAATATGGAAAAAAAGAGTTTTCCCGAAAATCGCAAAATTTAAATTAAATTAATTTATTAAAAAAAAACGAAAATTATGAATGATGTCGCTTAAGCTGTTTTTGCGGTAAGGGCTCGAAAATATGTTTTTCAAATGGTCCCACAATTTTTTTTACACGACCAGTAAAAAACTTTTTTAATTATAACCTATTGTGCTTCATAAGACGAATTTACACAGCGGATTTTTAATTTGAAACCACTTCGTTTTAATTGAAACTCGACTTTCGTCCCAGTTGTGTTCCTAGAATATCTAATTATCTTGTCGGAAACTTGTAAAAGTAGACTTTTGTAAGAAAGCAACTTTGAAATAAAAACTCAGCCAATTATAAACCGTTAATAATAATTTTCTAATAAAAAAGCGTTAAGCCTTATTATAACTTATAAATTCTCAACAACCTTATCCTTTGGGATCTTAGAAAAAACTATTTCAAGCAACATTCAACTGATAAAAAAACCTGAATACTCTTTTTTCTGCACTTCGACTTATAAAAGACCTGTCTTGAAAGCAGACTTTATTTTTTACTATCACTTTCATTTAAGTTGTAATTTCAAATGGTTCACGTTCAAACAGCAACTTCCCTGGCCTACAGCAAACCAAAAAAAAAAAAAAAAAAGAATAAGAATAAGAATAAGAACAAAAAAACTGAAGTCACAGCCTTTTCCTTGTAAATAGTTTGTTTCAAGTTAATTTTATACGACAACGAACAAAAAGTTTATGAAATTATTGGTTGGAAATAATTTATTAGCTAATTTAAATTAGGATACTTTTGTTTTTGCTTTTACTCTCTTGAAAAAACAAAAGTTGTTGGCATTATTATATGTAACTTTCTTAATATTAAAGACAAAACTAAATAATTACCAATTACCTGACATGAAACAAAAAGAAAAAAAGAGATTAAGAAAGCAAGTAAGATTGCAATATTCGGCTATGCCAAACACATAACAACTGAAAGTATATACTTATATATACCGTTATTTAGAATCCCACCCACATTTTGTCGGATGTAGTGTATTGATAACCAAGATGCTTTTACCTTATTTGGAATTTTTTAATCTTGCTGTTCTCCAGATATACAGAAAAAATAAACAACAAGTGATTTATGGGTAAAATTATAGGTGGTTTGTGGATCGATCAGGCTGAATTTTAATACCAAAATTTAACGGAACATACGTGACATAAATATATACCAACCAAGTCTCCATAATTTCTGGGGTCTTCGGAAGATCCATGTCAACGGACACACGGACATCGTTAAATCCACTTCGCTCCTCATAAAGACCCAGAATATATACTTTTTACGGTCTAAGAAGAATATATTGTAGAAATTACACACGGAATGGCAAACTTCTCCATTCCTTTTCACCTGTGGTAAAGGGTATAATTATTATGTTTAAAAGAAGACAGACATCAAGAAATTTTTTAAGAGCAAATTATAAGAAGTTTCGCTTAAAATTTGTGAAATTGTGCTCTTTATATTTTTTCCAAAAATTTTTATTATAGGAAATTTTCTGAAAACTTCATATTTATAGGAAATTTAAGGAAAACTTGATATTTATAGGAAATTTTCTGAAACCTGGGTTTTTTGAAATTTTCTGAAACCTGGATATTTATAGAACATTTTATGAAAACTTGATATTTATTGGAAATTTTCTAAAAACTTGATATTTATAGGGAATTTTCTGAAAACTTGATATTTATAGGGAGTTTTCTGAAAACTTGATATTTATAGGGAGTTTTCTGAAAACTTGATATTTATAGGGAATTTTCTGAAAACTTGATATTTATAGGAAATTTAAAGAAAACTTGATATTTATAGGATATTTAAAGAAAACTTGATATTTATTGGAAATTTTCTAAAAACTTGATATTTATGGGATATTTAAAGAAAACTTTATATTTATAGGATATTTAAAGAAAACTTGATATTTATGGGAAATTTTCTGACACCTGGATATTTATAGGACATTTTATGAAAACTTGATATTTACAGGAAATTTAATGAAAATTTGATATTTATAGGAAATTTTATGAAAACTAAATATTTATAGGAAATTTTCTGAAACCTGGATATTTATAGGACATTTTATGAAAACTTGATATTTATTGGACATTTTCTAAAAACTTGATATTTATAGGGAATTTTCTGAAAACTTTATATTTATAGGAAATTTAAAGAAAACTTGATATTTATAGGAAGTTTTCTGAAAACTTGATATTTATAGGGAATTTTCTGAAAACTTGATATTTATAGTAAATTTTATGAAAACTTGATATTTATAGGAAATTTAAAGAAAACTTGATATTTACAGGAAATTTTCTAAAAACTGGATATTTATAGGGAATTTTCTGAAAACTTGATAGTTATAGGAAATTTTCTGAAAACTTGATGTTTATAGGGAATTTTCTGAAAACTTGATATTTATAGGAAATTTTCTGAAAACTTGATATTTATAGGGAGTTTTATGAAAACTTGATATTTATAGGGAATTTTCTGAAAATTTGATATTTACAGGAAATTTAAAGAAAACTTGATATTTATAGGAAATTTTCTGAAAACTTCATATTTATAGGAAATTTAAGGAAAACTTGATATTTATAGGAAATTTTCTGAAACCTGGGTTTTTTGAAATTTTCTGAAACCTGGATATTTATAGAACATTTTATGAAAACTTGATATTTATTGGAAATTTTCTAAAAACTTGATATTTATAGGGAATTTTCTGAAAACTTGATATTTATAAGGAGTTTTCTAAAAACTTGATATTTATAGGGAGTTTTCTGAAAACTTGATATTTATAGGGAATTTTCTGAAAAATTTATATTTATAGGAAATTTTATGAAAACTTGATATTAATAGGGAATTTTCTGAAAACTTGATATTTATAGGAAATTTAAAGAAAACTTGATATTTATAGGGAATTTTCTGAAAACTTGATATTTATAGGAAATTTTCTGAAAACTGGATATTTATAGGACATTTAATGAAAACTTGATATTTATAGGGAATTTTCTGAAAACTTGATATTTATAGGACATTTAATGAAAACTTGATATTTATAGGGAATTTTCTGAAAACTTGATATTTATATGAAATTTACTGAAAACTTGATATTTATATGGAATTTTCTGAAAACTTGATATTTATAGGAAATTTACTGAAAACTTGATATTTATAGGAAATTTTCTGAAAACTGGATATTTATAGGACATTTAATGAAAACTTGATATTTATAGGGAATTTTCTGAAAACTTGATATTTATATGAAATTTACTGAAAACTTGATATTTATACGGAATTTTCTGAAAACTTGATATTTATAGGAAATTTACTGAAAACTAGATATTTATAGGGAATTTTCTAAAAACTTGATATTTATAGGAAATTTAAAGAAAACTAGATATTTATAGGGAATTTTCTGAAAACTTGATATTTATAGGAAATTTACTGAAAACTAGATATTTATAGGGAATTTTCTGAAAACTTGATATTTATATGAAATTTTCTGCAAACTTGATATTTATAGGAAATTTTATGAAAACTTGATATTTATATGAATTTGATATTCATAGGAAATTTAAAGAAAACTTGATATTTATTGAAAATTTTCTAAAAACTTGATATTTATAGGGAATTTTCTGAAAACTTGATATTTATAGGGAATTTTCTGAAAACTTGATATTTATATGAAATTTTCTGCAAACTTGATATTTATAGGAAATTTTATGAAAACTTGATATTTATATGAATTTGATATTCATAGGAAATTTAAAGAAAACTTGATATTTATTGGAAATTTTCTAAAAACTTGATATTTATAGGGAATTTTCTGAAAACTTGATATTTATAGGGAGTTTTCTAAAAACTTGATATTTATACGGAGTTTTCTGAAAACTTGATATTTATAGGGAATTTTCTGAAAAATTTATATTTATAGGAAATTTTATGAAAACTTGATATTAATAGGGAATTTTCTGAAAACTTGATATTTATAGGAAATTTAAAGAAAACTTGATATTTATAGGGAATTTTCTGAAAACTTGATATTTATAGGAAATTTTCTGAAAACTGGATATTTATAGGACATTTTATGAAAACTTGATATTTATAGGGAATTTTCTGAAAACTTGATATTTATATGAAATTTACTGAAAACTTGATATTTATACGGAATTTTCTGAAAACTTGATATTTATAGGAAATTTAAAGAAAACTTGATATTTATAGGGAACTAGCTGACCCGGTCCGCGTTGCTGGCCCTAAGCAAATATTGTTGTATTACCAAACGATTTAAATTGAGCTTTAAACGAAATTTACGGCCTTTAAAATGTTCCTTCTGTAAAAACCTAAGTTGGACCATGGCGATGATTTTAAAGAAAAAATCGTCCAAATCGGCCCAGCCGTTCTCAAGTTATGCGCTTAATAGAAAAAGTGGGCGTAAAAATAGGCGTGATACATTTTTCTTTCGATGAAAACGTAAAATGGATTAATACGAACATTTAAAAGAAAAATTAGTCAAATCGATGAAGCCCTTTTTTTTAGGTAAATCGAAAAAAGTAAGCGTGGCAAAATTTTCTTTCCGTAAAAACCTAAGTTTGAATCGGTCAAGCCGTTCTCAACTTATGCGCTTAATAGAAAAAGTGGGCGTAAAAGTAGGCGTGGTAAATTTTTCTTTCGCCGTTTTCTGATTTTAGGTAATTCAAAAAAAGTGGGCGTGAAAGTGGGCGGGGCAAAATGTTATTTTCGTTTAAATCTAAGTGCGACCATGGCGATCATTTTAAAGAAAAAATCGTCCAAATCGGTCAAGCCGTTCTCCAGTTATGCGCTTAATAGAAAAAGTGGGCGAAAAAGTAGGCGTGGTAAATTTTTTTTCGATGAAAACTTAAAGTTGATTAATACGAACATTTGAAAGAAAAATTAGTCAACTCGATGGAGCCGTTTTCTGATTTTAGGTAAATCGAAAAAAGTGGGCGTAAAAGTGGGCGGGGCAAAATTTTCTTTCCGTGTAGATCTAAGTTAGACCATGGCGATCATTTTAAAGAAAAAATCGTTCAAATCGGTCAAGCCGTTCTCAAGTTATGGTTTTTGCCACGCCCCTCCGCCCCCAGACCGAAAATCAAAAATCAGACTTCCCTATGTCACCCGCCTGAATATTCTGAAGATTCCCTGAAAATTTTATCAAAATCGGCCCAGCCGTTTTGGAGTCCATACGTTACATACATACATACACACATCCAATTTTATATATATAGATAGATTTTCTGAAAACTTGATATTTATATGAAATTTTCTGCAAACTTGATATTTATAGGAAATTTTATGAAAACTTGATATTTATATGAATTTGATATTTATAGGAAATTTAAAGAAATCTTGATATTTATAGGAAATTTTCTAAAAACTTGATATTTATAGGAAATTTAAAGAAAACTTGATATTTATAGGCAATTTTCTGAAAACTTGATATTTATAGGAAATTTCCTAAAAACTTGATATTTATAGGAAATTTTCTGAACACTTGATATTTATAGGAAATTTTATGAAAACTTGCTGAAAAATTTGATTTTAAAGGAAATTTCCTTATTTTCTATAAATTTGTTCCGTATGAAAACTTTCTAAAAAATGATTATAAATAAGAAATTTTCTAAAAATTGGCCTTTTATAGGAAATGTTTTAAAAAATTTTTTTTTTATAGAAAATGTTTCTTAAAATTGCCTTTTTGTAAGGAATTTTTCTAAAAATTTTGCTTTTTATGGGATATTTTTTAAAAATATTGCTGTTTATATTAAACTTGCTAAAAATTTGTTTTTTTGTAGAAAATTTTTCTTTAAATTGGCCTTTAAAATAAATTTTCAAAAACTTACTTTTTATTGGAAATTTTCTAAGAAATAATTTTTTAAATTTGCTAAAAATTTACTGTTTATAGGAAGTTTTCTTAGAATTTTCTGTTTATAGAAAATTTTCTAAAGACTTGCTGTTTATAGGAAATTTTCTAATATTATGCTTGTATTTATAAGGATATAAGCTATAAATTGGCTTATTGTAGGAAATTTTCTTAAAACAGGAAATTTTCTAATTAAATAGCTTTTTATAGGAAACTATCTAAAACTGGCCTTTTGTATGACATTTTCTAAAAAATTTCAGTTTATATAAAAATTTTTACAAATTTACTGTTTACTGAAGTCTTAAACAAATTTCCTTTTGTAGGAAATTTGCTAAAAATTTACTTTTTGAAAATTTTCTTAAAAATTACCTTTTATAGGAATTAAATTTATGAAAATTTGCTGTTTATAGGAAGTTTTCTAAAAAATGATAACAAAATTTGCTGTTTATAGGATATTAGCTATAAATTGGTTTATTGAAGGAAATTTTCTTTTAATTTTCTTTTCCTAAAATTTGCTTGTAAAAAGAACATTTCTTAAATTTAGCTTTTTATAGAAAATGTTTTTAAAAATGGCTGTTTATGAAATTTTCTAAAAGTGAGCTGTTTATAGGAAATTTTCTAAGAATTTGTTCTAAAAATATTGTTCTTAAAAAAATTTTTTTTTTTTTTATTTTTGATCAACCTGTAGAAATGAAAAATTCAAATACTTATTTTTTTTTATATTTCATTACGTCTATTTTGATTATTTACAGTTTTCGTTTTAATTTTACATAATAAACTCAAAAAATGCATCCAGCGTTGACATTTACTTTGGGTGTTTTATGTGGTCTAGTTCTTTATGAAATTCTACTTTGGATGTGTTGAAATCAAGAGGTTAAAAAGGAGGTCAAGCACATAAACAGTCATACATATGCATGCTATTCAAACATTATTAGAATTAACCATTGAAAAAGCAGCTCAGTAGAGTCCATTTATCATCTTTTGTTTACGAATGGACATGTGTACATTTAAACTGCAATGTTTGTTCCGGTTATTTTCAAAATATTAAGTGAATGAAACTAAAAAAAAAAAAATTAAATTTGCTGTATTTTAAATAATGCTATTCCATTAACATATGAAAAATAAACAAGCTTAATGTGATTTAAAATCACGGGATTTAAAATCAAGTGAATTTCATAACTGGACTGTTCAACTCAAATTGAAAGAAAAATAAAACATAATAGAAATTTAGTCTTGCAAAATGCAAAAAGTTGAACTTAAGTTGCAAGTTCTAAAAAAAATATTTCCCAAAAATCGTCAATACGACTAATTTATAGATTTTAGCAAATCGAAGTTAAATTGCCGATATTTTGGATAAATCGAAGTGAAATTGCCGATTATTTGGATAATATTAATTGCAATTTTACTTAATCTTTTTGTTCTTATCAGCTACTTGGTATTTGTTTACGTTCTTGAGGTATTTATTTAAATTCCTATAAGATTTCAAAATTAATTTGTTATTTTTCTTAAGACTAAATTTTTATTATAACTTTTTTGGTTAGGGAAACAGTCATGACTGTTTTTGCAGCATGACGGTGTACAAAGGTATTATTTCACTGACAATCATGTTCCCTTAATCAAATCAAATCAAATCGATTACCAAAACGCAAAATAATGCCACTTCCAACAAACAAAAAGTCGATACATTTCACCCACATATTTAAAACTCATGCCTGTTCTGCCGGACAAAAAAGTCATTACGAAAATTGAGTCAAAGACTTACTAATTCTTTGACTATAAAATGCAAAGTTTTAGCTTAAATTAAAATAAAAAAAGTCATAATGTAAATTTGGGGTAAGGCGGCCTATACACGGTGATTTTTTAAACATGTTGTTTTAATTTTCTTTTAAAGCTGATCTTTTACATTTACATGATGACTTTTGAGACATGTTTTTTTTTTTTAAATATTTGTTTATTGGAATAATTTAATTTGTAAATAAACCAAAATAATAATCAGAACAATATTTATGTTTTTTTTCTTACCCCTTTTTCTTCTGAAATAAACATGGCTTTACGACATGTTTTAAAAATCATAGCTGTTTTTCAAAATAAAATAAAAATTTCCGGTTGGGAATTTATATTGAAAACAAAACAAAACAAAAACACTCAAATTTGTTAAACGAAAATTTTTATTTTATTAAGAAAAACATGCGTTTTGGGAAATACATTTTTTAGAACTTGCAACTTAAGGTCAACTTTTTGCGTTTTGCAAGACTAAATTTCTACTATGACTTATTTTATATTAAAATTTTAGTTTTGACTTCTTTTGCTTAAGAAAAAGGATTATAGAAAAAAGAGTAGAAGACTTTTATTTAGTTTTCGTAATAACTTTTGTTCTTAAGTGGAAAAGTCTGATTTATGATTTTGTAGGCGAAAAGTGTAAAAAATTCAAAGTCACCAACAAAAAAGCCAAAGTTAAACGTATCCCCTAAAAAAATTTAAGGTCGTGACTATTTCGGTAAGTGCAAAGAAGCGATGTTCGCAAAATTTAAAGGTTAAGGTTGGTACAAGGCGAATTTGCCTTGGGAAGATATATGGCGGCATTAATACGATAATTTTTAATTTATATTTTTTAAATTTCTAGCACTGTTATTTCCAATTTTGCTATTATGAGTTATTATACCCACACCACAATAGTGGAGAGGGTATTATGCATTTGTGCTGATGTGTGTTACGCCTTAAAATATTGTTCCTAGACCCACCTTAAAGTATACCGGCCGACTCAGAATCACTTTCTAAGTCGAACTAACGATGTCCGTCCGGCTGGCTGGCAGGCTGGCTGGATGTCCATGTAACCTTGTGCGCAAAGTACAGGTCGCAATTTTGAAGATAATTTGATAAAATTTGGGACACGTGTTCTTATTGGCACAAGGACCAAGCCTATTGAAAGCCAAATCGTAGGCCCACGAGGGAAAATAGGGGGACATTTCTTCCTCTCAGAAACTATCAAACCGATTTTAATGAAATTTAAAACATAGATAGAACCATATCTTTATGGACAAAAAAGGGATGCATTTTTTAAAAAATAGGACCATGAGGGGATATAGGGGAGGTAGATGGCAATTTCTGCCTCTCACAAACTTTCAAATCGATTTTAATGAAGCTTATAAACATATATAAATCCATATTTATATGGCTTGACCGGGCTTGACCGACTATACTTTCTTACTTGTTTTTATTTGTTTTTACAATTTCTTTAAACAAAAATTTTAAAAAGGACATGTCTCAAAAGTCATCATGTAAATGTAAAAAAAATTTGGCAGCAGCTTTGAAAGAACATTAAAAAAATTGCATGTTTTAAAAATCATCGTATAAATGCCGCCTATAATATGATTTTAGAATTTAAGACACCCTGTAGTTTATATAAACAGACTTTTTTCAAAGAACCTTTTTTTTTAATTTTTTAAAATAAAAATTTAAATGGAACAGATTGTCTCGGCTATTATTCTCGTTTTTGGCTTGGCCTGCATTCTACATCCTCGCACTACAAGGGCTTATCTAAACGGCCTAAAGATTTACTGGCAAAAGCTTTGCCGTAAACAAAATTATAAAAAAAATGCTGAAAAAGTGTATCATTGTAAACCAAACCAGTATTGTAAGGCAACACAAAGAACGGAAGAACATTAAAGGAAAAACATTCAATCTACATAAAAAGAAAAAACCATTATCAAAATTTTGATTTGTCTTTAATCCGCATAAACTTGGGATTCTATTTTCCGAAATGTTCCAAACATGACACATTTGTGTACCCTGGTTCTGAAATATTATTTTTTTGATCTAGTTTGTTTTGAGTTGTAATCAAATATTTGTCAATTGTATAAAAAATTATTGCGTCAAAACTCGATTTGTTATGGAATATCCAGGAATAATTATTTTTATTGGATTTGCTATTGCTATAAGAGCTTTGGTGGTATTATTTGGACCTCCACCAGCTGCGGATGGTTAAAAAGTAACTTTTAAGGAAATCTATCTGCAATAAAACAGCATCCCAACCGATTATTTGATTATGATGTTTGGTATTGTTTTAATGACCGGAAAGGCAAGAGTAATTAATACAATGGATATTTTGCAAAAATTTTAAATGTAAATCTAAAATTATTTTTATAAAAATTCTGTTAAAAATTAATGTTTTTGCATATGTTTATTATGACTGTTTGGTGAAACAGGCAGACTTTAGACGAGAGGTAAGAGATGACCATTTCATACGATGATTTTTACGACGTCACTTTTACCACCCAATTTTCACGATGATTTTTCGACACGTTTTTTATATGTCTTATAGGGCATGTTCTAGAAATTTAAATGATGTGGATTTGAAATCGCGCAAATTTTTAAAACTGAAAGTTCATACAAATTTTCAATTTTATCAATTTCATTTCGTCAGTACCAATAAGTTTTACAAAAACAACTCTTAAACCCAAGAAAAACTACGGTCATTTTGTAAATCATTGACCTTTAAATCACGTTGGATTCTAATTTCACTTCATTTCGATTTCTAGAATGCAGTTCTCATGATTTTTTTCATATTTTTCTTAAAACGAATTTCTTCTCGTTACGATTTATTCTTTTACTAAGTCCCAATTCATACGATGCAAGTCTTATGGATAAACTTATCACATTTTCTTCTTTTAACTTTCTTCGGCAATAACACAATGCGGGTCTTATTACCGAAATATTCGAATGATAAAACAAAACGTATATGCAGAGTATACCAATCTGAGTCTATAAAGAACCAATATGATTTTTTACTTTTTATAAAATCCATACTTTTTATAAAATCCATACTTTGAGTACCAATTATATTTACGAGAACAATTCATAAAAGCAAGAAAAACTATAGTAATTTTGTAAATAATCGAAATCAAAATCTCGTTCGATTTTAAATCCACTTCATTTCAATTTGTAGAACATGCCCGCATATTATGAATTGGGAATTACTTTGAAGTGTCAGGTGGAAAATACAACAAATTTGAAAAAAGACATGCAACTACAAATCATCGTATGTACGCAAGGGATTTTTGTTAGTTGCTGCAATAAAAGGAATTAAGAAAAAACGACCGCGTAAAAATCACCGTATGAATTCGGTGTTAGCCTTATGTATCAATTATGTATGGTAACCCCATTTTAGTTGAGTTAACAATTGCCGAAAATATATTACAGATGGCAAATATTGTCGATTTTAGTTGCCAAATAGAAATATTTACTGAACCGTAGAGTTTTTGTTGTTGTATAGATTTTTCAGGTTAAAATAAGTACTTTTTTTTGATAAATTTTGGAAAGAGTTTCCACAAGAGAACAATATGAATTGTGTACCATAGTACAACAAATTGAATTGTATCCAAGTATTCAAAACTTTGTGTTCATTAGAGGCTAAATAAGTCACAGCAACATCCTTAAGAAGAAGAAAATATTCCCTAATCAAATATTGGACTAGATTTCTATTATGACTTTTTTGCCTGGGGCAACAGGCATGATTTTGAAAATGTATAGGCGAAAAGTGTGGACTTTTGTTTTTTGGGACCTTGCGTTTTATGAATAAAAGGTTGAAAAAAGCCTTAGGCGGCATTTATACGATGATTTTTAAAACATGTCCTTAAGACATGTTTATTGAAGAAAAAAAATTGGTTAAAAAAAACATAAGTCCTGGGGCCTAATTCTGGCAGTCGTGATCGAGTACAATTTAATTTCTAATTCTTTCAGCCGATACTGAACGAATCGAATGCTTTACAACACTGAAAAAACGATTCCGACTCGTTCAGTATTGACTGAAATAATTAGACATTAAATTGCTTTCGAATCGAGAAAAGACTCGATTACGACTGCCAGAATCAGGCCCCTGTTCATTATTATTATTTTGGTTTATTGTCAAATTAAATTATTCCAATAAGCAAATGTTTTTAAACAACAATTAAAAAAACTTGTCTCAAAAGTCATCATGTTAATGTTAAAAGATTTTGGTATCAGCTTTAAAAGAAAATTAAAAAAAACATGTTTTAAAAATCACCGTGTATAGGCCAAATCGTTTTTGGTTAGATTTACATTATGACTTTTTTTTGACTTTCAGCTTGAACTTTGTACTTTGACTAAATTTTCGTAATGACTTTTTTGTCTGGCAGAACAGGCATGAGTTTTAAATTTGTAGGCGAAATGTATCGATTTTTTGTTCGTTGGAAGAGACATGACTTTACGTTTTGTTAATCGATTTGATTTGTTTAAGGGAACCTGATTGTCAGAACATTTATGTACCGTTTTACTGGAAAAAAAAAATCAAAGTCATGACTTTTCCCTAAGCAAAAAAGTTATAATAAAATTTCAGTCTTAAGAAAAATAACAAATTAATTTGAAATCTTGTAGGAATTTTTTTAAATACCTCAACAACGTAAGCAAGTATGAAGTAGCTCAAAAGAACAATTTATATTTTGTCCTTCAGCACAGGTAGAAAGGTTATATATCGATGGCTTACTATAAAAAAGACGTAACTAAACTTTTTTTAAAAATAGCTTTTTTTATTCTGGTAGATAAATACCAAATGCATCTTGCTTTAAACTTCCAAATGACTAAATTATTAAATTTGTTGCATTTTTTATACCCTCCACCGCAATTAGTTGTGAAGAGGAGGGTATACTAAGTTTGTCATTCCGTGTGAAACTTTTTTATTATTCATCTCAGACCCCATAAAGTATATATATTCTGGGACCTTGAGTAATTCTAAGTCGATTTAGCCATGACCGTCTGTCTGTCCGTCTGTCCGTCTGTTGAAAACACGCTCACTTTCGAAAACCTCAAAAGAACTTAACATACTGGGTGCCAAATTGCTTGTAGTTATCCTAAGCAGTTTGGGATTGACATCCAGCAAAATCGGTAGTAGGATCAGAGCTATGAATCAAAATGTGGAACCACCACCTAAAAAAAAATTTATAATTTTGTTATAAAAACTAACATAACTCGTGGAACAATGCACGGAATGATATTAGATTTTGCAAAAATTAGTTTTATTCGGCTGGAAATCACGCTGCTAAATTTCGGGACGATCCGTCCATAATTAACCCTAGGCCCCATATAAGCCCTACTCCCGGAAAACAGTTTAGTACGCCTAAAACCATAATAAATAATGCTATCAAAACAAAATTTGGTACATCACAGTTTTATAGACTTTGAAATAAGACTGTTAAATTTCGTGAAGATCGGTCCAAAATTTACCATATGCCCAATATAAACCCTAATCCCAGAAAACAGTTTAGCACGCCTTAAACCGTAAAAAATAATGTTATCATAACAAAATTTGGTACACCACAGTTTTATAGGACTAGAAATTAGACTATTAAATTTCGTGAAGATCGGTTAATTTTTTACGATAGGCCCCATATAAACCCTACTCCAGGTAAACAGTTTAGTACGCCTAAAACCGTAAAAAATAACGCTTTTAGTACAAAATTTGGCACATCACAGTTTTATAGGACTAGAAATAAGACTGTTAAAGTTCATGAAGATCGGTTAATTTTTTACCATAGGCCCCGTATAAACCCTACTACCTGTAAACAGTTTAGTACGCCTAAAACCGTAAAAAATAACGCTTTCACAACACAATTTAGTACATCACAGTTTTAAAGAACTAGAAATAAGACTGTAAAATTTCGTGAAGATCGGTCCATAATTTACCCTTGGGCCTATATAAGACCTACTACCGGAAAATCAGAATTAAATAAAATTAAATGCTTCACAGTTCTATAGGACTAGAAATGACACTGTGAAGTTTCGTGATGATAAAACCCACTCTGGTAAAATAATTAAATACGGCTTAAACTGTAGCAGATATAGGTATTGCGGTAAACTTTCTTCCAACTTAGCTTCATATGGCCAGAAAAAATTCTGAAATTCACTGCAAACGCGAAAACTTATTTCTCCGCTGTATTGAAAGCTAGTAAAAATTTAAAAAAAGTCATAAAACGTTCTGATTGTCGGTCAAAAATTTAAGATCTGTCTAAACCGCAACCAATTTTAATGCAGATGTCTGTTTTTATAAAGATTAAAATAAGAAAATAGACATCATACAGATATTAATCCTAAAACATTCGAACTGTCGGTGGAGGGTATCAAAGATTCGGCACAGCCGAATATATCACTCTAACTTGTTTTTTAATGTAATTAAAACATTTTTTATATCTAAAACTTTATATTTTCATTAATTTTTCTTTTGCTCTTGTAAGCAAACAAAAATCGAGTTAGGCCTTTTTTATATTAAGACATCGATACATAAAAGTTTGCCATTTCGTTTGTATTTCTACAACACTGAAAATAGACCCTATAAAGTATATATTTTCTTGGTCCTTTTAAGGAGCTAAGTTGATTGATCCGAAGACCCCAGAAATTATGGGGACTTGGTTGGTATTTATATTTCTCTCACATATGTTCCGTTAAATTTTGCTATAAAATTTTTAATAATTCTGTTTTATAAAATGTGTTAGTAGGTGAGTGGTCTAAGACGCTACAATACGTAAGGTAAAGGGTATTAAAGATTCGAAACAATAGAATTAATCACTCTTAATTGTTTTATCTTTATATATGGGTTTCTTTTTTAATTTCCAAAATAAATCAATAAATCAAAAATCTTTTCTTTTCAGCAAAAATGCAACTAAAATATGAAAAAAATATAAAATTTTAAATCTAGAGTTAATTTGTCTGACTGTTACCAGTAAAATATGTTTTGGTTTTGCTGTTTTTATTTTTGGTTTTTAGAAAAACTTCTCTGACACACATTTCTTTACAGCCAACCAACCACATTTAACTACACACTCTCCCAAACACACCAACAACTGTGCATGGTGAAATGTGTTTAAAACATGAGACAAATTTACATGTTCTAATAAATTTTCGTTGTTTTTGTCGCTGTTGTTCCAAACATTAGTTTTACATTCAACAAAAAAACTTATAGCTAGATAGACAGATACAATATTTTGCCGCAAATACATGTGCTAGCAAAATTGTAAAAAGTTTTACAAGAGTTGCAAGTATTATTTTCGAAATCTCATTCAGCTAGCAATCGAAATGATTTTTGTTTGTACTCCATATGACACAGTGGCTTGAGGTGTCATGCAAAATGAGAATTATTAGGATGAGGAGGGGGGGGGGGGGGGGGGGGGGGGGGTTTGGAATGTTATTTTTATATGGTTTTTATAGCCTTTCCCGTGACTTCGTTTGCGTGAAAATTACAGCAAGATTTCAAGAAAATGTTTTTTCTATAAATAATTTACAAAAGATTTATTTTATTTTCTACATCAATATTTATTTTATGTAAAAATATTTCTATAAACAACTTCTTTTATTTATTTTTTAAAGAAGTTATAGATTTTTGTAAAATTGAAGGTTTTTTGTGGAATTTAGGAGTTTAAGAAAATTAAGCACAAATTAAGTCCCACTGTTACTGTTGTTGGTTTAAATGTTTGTGTCTTTCATTATTTCCGTTTTCGCTTTGTTTTAGTTGGAAAAGAGCGTCAAAAACCTTAAACGTATCACATTCACATACGACAGAAAAATATACAAACTTGAGTAGGCAGAAATATGGATTAAAGTAAAAAAAGTTGGTAGGGCAGTATAGAATTCGAAATACGCTTTAATAAATGCTAAAAATAAATTGCCCATCAGTTTTCCTATTTAAATTCAATTGTGAGAAAATGCTACCAGTAGCTTTAATATGTTTGAAATGAAAACTTTGCTTAAAACCTATTTAAAATTCGGGACTTTTTATTACTGGTAACTGGTTGAGAGCTAAAAACCTTATCCTTACCTGACCTAAAATTGAATGGCCTGATTTCATATTACCTTGAAGAAGAGCCCGCTCAACACATGCATTCAAATATTTTGGTTGAATGAGTAACAGCCAATTCATACGGGAGCTTTTAGGACGTCGCTTTTTCTACATCTCTTTTTGTTTGGTCGCGAACGGTGTAGAGAAGAAAGAGGATTAAACAAAAAGACTCGGCTTGTGTTTTCATGTCACATTTTTATATTTCTCTTTAAACTTCTTCTTGTTACGTTTAAAACTTTTTCTTATTTTGATGTGTCAAGTTGAAAATACAGTAAGACCTCGATTATCCATAACAGACAGGACCGGCAGGAAGTATTGTAGTTTATCCTGTTTTGTGAGTTTATTTTTCATATACATTATATAGAATTATTATGTGAATATGAAAATAATAAAAAGAAAAAAGTTATTTTGGCAAAACACGTTTACAGTACGTTCGATTCATCGAATTATTTATAATCCAGGCCCTACTGTAAATAAAAAAAGACATTCAACCAGAAATCATCGTATGAACGCAAAGGATTTTTGTAAATAGCTTCAATAGGGAATGAAGAAAAAACGACGTTGCAAAAGCCCTCATGTGAGTTGGGTGTTAGAATCAGTGTTCGAAAATAAACACTAAATATCGCTCCTTAGTGTTCGGTAAAAAACCAAAGCGCTAAATGTCTTTGTGTAGGAAATCATTTAAAAAACAAGTAAGAAAGTATAGTCGGTCAAGCCCGACCATATGATACCCTACACCACAGTATTAAAAAACACATCATGCTTATATATCCATATAAATATGGATTTATCTATTTTTATAAAACTCATTAAAAGTTTGTGAGGGGCAGAAATTGCCCCCTACCTCCCCTTGTGGTCCTATTTTTGAAAAACTGTATAGATTATGTGTCCATCTAGATATGGATCTATCTTTGCTTTGAATTTCATTAAAATCGGTTTGAGAGGCAGAAATTGGCCCTATCTCCCTTCGTGGTCCCATTTTTTAAAAAATACATCCCCTTTGTGTCCATGAAGATATGGTTCTATGTAAGTTTTAAATTTCATTAAAATCGGTTTGATAGTTTCTGAGAGGAAGAAATTTTCCCCTATCTTCCCCCGTGGCTACGATTTGGCCCATTTTCAATAGGTTGTGGTCCTTGTGTCAATAAGAACCTATGACCCAAATTTTATCAAATTATCTCCAAAATTGCGACCTGTACTTTGCGCACAAGGTTACATGGACATCCAGCCAGCCAGCCAGCCCGCAAGCCGGACGGACATCGTAAGTTCGACTCAGAAAGTGATTCTGAGTCGATCGGTATACTTTAAGGTGGGTCTAGGACCAATATTTTAAGGCGTTACACACATCAGCACAAATGCATAATACCCTTTCCACTATTGTGGTGTTGGTATAAATAACGTTTCCCTGTTTGTCATCTTTCGAACATAAAAATAATACTGTTCTTATCAAACTCAACAAAAAGATGAGAACATTTAATTCCGTTAAAAAAAAACATAAACTTCATTGAGTTAGGTTCAGCTCAGTAACATTCATCCCTTTTGGGTGGGAAAAAAACAAAACATAAACACAATACTCACACAAGCTGTTCGTGCTGCGGTCGTTGGTAAAAATTTTTGTTTGTTCATTTCATTAGCAATGTAAACAAAGGAACATTATAGATCATTAAAATATAATGTTTGTCTACAGTAACACTACAATTCTTCTGTTCTTTTTTAACGAAGCACAGAACACTTTCTTTCTTGAAAATAGTTACGAACAGTATTAAGCGGTGTGTTCGTCTACACAATCACTAAAAAAGAGATATCGTTCTTTGGTGTGTGAGCCGAACGCTAAATAATGTACTGTTTATTTTCGAACACTATAAATCAATATAAGAAGTGTTACCAAATGGCTGAATGAAAAATATTTTTTAAATGAAATAATTTTAAATTATTGTATCAAATCTACGCTAAAATGGTAAGAATCAATGCAAGCAACAGAGATAATGCAACAGTTTGTTTATGCAGGATATAGATGTGTGAGGTAAAAAGAGAAAAAAACCTCTGTGGAGCAGTTTCCGTAGTCTCAAATGTTATGACAAACTTTTTTCACTTCTTAGCATGGAGTAGGGCGCTTGTATGCGCGCATAGAATTTTTAGTAATTTGCTCTTTTTTGTTTTGCAGCGCATCTAAATTGTATATGCTACTTTTTGTTTTTGATTTGCTGAAGAAATATTGTCACTGTCGAAAAAATGACAATGATAGAATGTCATTCCATTAAGAATTCTATTCAAAAAGGATTGAAATAAGTCAGTCACAGTTGCCATATCAGCTTTCATGGGTTTTGTGCGATAAGAAATGTAAGCAAAAGTTTGAAAATTATTTTTAAAGTTCAAAATGGGAAATATGGAAAAGAAGTTAAAGAATTTAAAAAAAAATTGTGTTAATTGGCTGGTAGGATTTTTGTTATGTTAATAAAATAGACAATTTTAATTAAAAAAAAAAAAGGAAAGATACATTTTTCTTTTCACAAAAACACGAATCAAAGATAGTAATTTTTTGCGCTTAACATGTTATTTAACAAAACTTTTTTTCTGCTAGATTTCCAAAGAAGACCAGAAATTTTCGTTGCTATCACGGGAGGCAAACATTAAAGGATTTAATAGATATTGAAAAATTCCTAAACTTACTTGTTTTTTGGATTTTCATTCAATACATACCTGAAAATAAAAATTGAAATAAAATTAAATGAATGATATTGTTTTCAAATAATATGAATTATATTATGTCATCTACGAAAAATTTATTATAATAAGGTACATTTTCCAAGGCCATAAACATTTAAATTAACAAAAAATTATAATAATTTTCAGATTTATGTTAATTTTAAGCAGTGAACATTTACAATTTTTCGATAATAACCTTTTTACATTTGCAAACATTTCGGAGGAACGCATGAAAGATGTGAAACATGCGTTTACATTTGAAACATCTAACAAATACTATCAATACATAATTTCACCATATCTGAAAAAAAAACTTTTATTTTTTTAAATACTTTTTTTTGTACAAAAGTTGCAAAATTTTAAAGAATTAATTTTATGTAATATATAAAAAAAAAAATTAAGCAAAAAAAAAAAGGCTTGCAAAAAAGTAAAAACTTGACAAATGGTAACGCTGCTTTCAAAACATATGCCATTTTGCTACAATAATAGGTGCGTTTGAGAACTTTAACAGTAAAATGCAGTAAATGAGTAAAATAAAGACAACAGCTGATGGCAAATAACACAGCCCGACAAAATTAAAAAAGATTTTTGCTTCTTAAAAAAATTTGGGAGTTTTTTTTTTGGCAGTAATTATAACAGTAAATAAAAAATTTTGATAAAAAAAAAAAATTTTGGAAAAAAAATTTGGGTAATTGGTGTAATTGGAGGTCATAAGTGGAGGGTATAAAAAGTTATATCATGAAAACTAGAGCTAATAGAGACAAACTGATATCAGTTTTGAATTCAGCGTACCCAAATTAACTATAGTTAATTAACTATAGTTAATTAACTATAGTTAATTAACTATAGTTAATTTGGGTACGCACTGAAAGAATTTTCTTCGCAATACCAATGAATTTTGACATTAATTCCATGAAAAATTGCATTAAAAAGGAACCTATGCAGCGCTTCGTTGGATCGATGAAACCTGTTTCATTAAAAGGATTTTATGAAACATTACATAAGATCTATGAATATTATTCATTGGATGAATACTTTAAATAAAGTGAACATTTTTTTTTTAATTATTTTTTTTTTTTAATTTTTTTAATTATTTTTTTTTTTATCTTTTCTATTTTTTATTTTACTTTATTTTATTTTAAATTTTTTTTCTGTCTCTGGCGGGATTCGATCAGTCAACCTCGGTGCTGTTAGACTACCTCGCTACCAGCTAGTCTACCGGGGCAGTGTAGTTTTTGTATTAAAAAACTATGTTTTTTACTCAATTAAGAGCGTAAATATGAGATTAAATTGTCCATAATAACAATAACAACGTTGATTGAAAGTGGATTGAAAGTTTTTGTTTCATTACTATAATGACATTTTTATTGTCACAATGAAAATTTAAATTTATGAAGGCAATTATTGAAATATGTTGCTTTTATAAAAAAAATTTTTTGATTTCATAAATTTAATGGCATACATGTAACATTCGATGTATGAAGTTATTAAATCTTACATTTTTTAAATAACAATTAAACATTTTTTTAAGGAAACTATAATTTTGTATTAATTTATGAATATAGATATGTTTGTATATTGTTTTTTTATGTTCCCAATTAAATTTTTTTTTTAACTTGGACAAACTTAAGTTTTCATATATCTAATGAAAATTTTTAACGTAATTACGAAATCCAATGAAGCGATTTTAACGAAAATACTTCATTATAACTATGAAATTCCATTTAGACAATGAACATTTTCATTTACCTAAGGAAAGTTTTTTTATGAAAATGATTCATTAAATATATGAAGCATTTTTCTTTCAGTGTAGAATCAGTTGATAAATTCAAAGAAGCAAATTGAGTGTTGACTTGTGTAATTGAAGTGTTGAAAAATGTTTACACTTTTGATTACTTAACTCGTTTTCTTATCGGTACTCGATTAAATACTTTTTAAAACACGAATATTTTTGGAAAATACAAACAAATTATTTTATGTAATCTATCATATTTGTTTGTTTTTTTATTTTATTTGATTTTACTAATTTGTAGCGGGTTAAATTATTTAAAAGAACATGAATAATTTGTTTGCCACTGATTACTTAAATACCCAAATACTTCACACTTTTACAACTCTAAACAATTAACATAACAATAAAAATTTCAAACGTTTATATTTAGCCAAATAAATGCTTCACAAACAAGTTTAATTAATTAATATTTATTCACTTCTTGTTTTGGCTTAATTTTTATTTCAACTTTTCTTTTATTTAACAATTTTTTTCGCAATTTGTATGCTTTTTATTTGTTACTTTTGTTTGTTTACCTTTTGAAACATATGTTTTTTTGCTTTACTAAATTTTACTGCAAAAATTTCTGCAGTAAAAATTAGTAAATACTCAGACAAGAACTGTCACTTTTCGCTCTCAATTTATGTTCTCATTTACTGCATTTTGTGTACTCGAACGCAATTTCGTAAAATGCAGTAAAGCTTAGTAAAAAATAGTAAAAACTTTTGTGTTCTCGAACGCAACTAATAATAGAGTTTATTGCCACTTTTCAAGTTATGGCACCAAAATAATAGGGAGATGTAAAAGGAAACAAAATGAGATACATAGTAACATATTGCGAAGATGTTAAACAATTTAGATTTTTAGTTCTATGCATTCTTATAGGCTTTTTACACTGATCAATATCTACCATCAAATATGAAGAAAATGTGAAACACCCTTGAAAATGTGAAATACGCGTTTACACTTAAAACATCTAACATTTACTATCAATAAAAAATGTCACCATTTCTGGAAAAAAAACTTTTATTTTTTTTTTAATACTTTTTTTCTACAAAAGTGCCAACATTTTAAAAGATGACACCAAAATTTATTTCTAATTCATTTTGTTTAATAACTTTAGCAAAATTAAGCAACATAAGGCTTGCAAAAAAGGTAAATCTTGAGAAATGGTAACGCTGCTTTCAAAGCAACTTCCATTTTATCAGTGATGCCACAATAATATAAGAATTTATTGCCACTTTTTTAGTGATGACACTAAAATAATCGAAAAATGTAAAAGGGAACAAAATGAGGTAGTAACATTCTGTAAACATGTTGAAACATTTTGATTTTTAGCCCTATGTATTTCTTATGGGAAAATTCCAACATCTTCGCAAATTGATGTTAAATGTTGACAAGTGTGAAAAGGCTATTACATTGCTCACATATAATATCTACCATCAAACAAAAATGTCAACATTTTTTGGAAAAAGAGAAACATTTTTAATTAGACTTATTTTTATCTTACATACATATAAAAACATTTTAAATAAATTTATTTTTATTCTTACAAACTTATCTGTATATCGTGACCTAAGGACAAGATAGCTGGAAAAACTATTATAGCAATTTTTGTAGCCGAATAATAAGTTGTTTTGTCCCAAATTTATTGTTTGTTTTTTACACTTACCTGGGTATTTGTAACGCAATTTCATCTAAACTATCCGATGGACTCATGGGTGTCTTTTCGAAGAGACGCGATGGTGCCAATGTCAAGTGTCCCGCTGAGTCGCTGACACAACGAAACACTTTGGCACCACGACGTTGACGCTGTTGTTGGCGATGACGCTGTTCGGCGCGTTTTTTACGTTTATTCTCCTCAGCACGCTGAAGATTATGCAAACGGAAGAAGAACATTGACATTCTTTTTTGTTTAACAATGATTAAGATGATTTTTTTTTACAAAATTTTTGAGTTTGGTTTAAGGTGGGAAGGATGAGATTTTGGCATTTGAATTGGTTGTTTTTAAAAGCATTAATTTGCAACATTGATAATTCAATTTGTTTTCGTTTTAATTTAATGAATTTGATGTGTTTATGTCAGCAACATTTTTTCGTTTGTTTGTTTGTTTGTTTGTTAGTTGTTGTTCGAGTGCATTTTAAATTTTGAAATGAATTTTCAAGTTTTTTTTTTTTTTTTTGATTTGAAACCAATTTTGTGGAATTTTTTATTATTGTAAAGCGTTTTTGAAATATTAGCAACAAAAGAAAGCATTAATGAATTGTTGTTGTTAGTTTTAAAATTGCGTTTTTTTAAAAAATGGTTTCAACACATACTGGGAGTTTGTTTTGTTTTCTTTTTTAGGAATTAACTTTTGTATGGATTTTAATTAAAAGTGTAAAAAATATTGAAAAAAATTATTTAATACATTTACAGAGCATGCACAAGGGTAAATACGTTTAAGATAAAATAAAAACAAGCAATTTGAGCAAATTATTCCAAATAAAAAAATAAAGTTTAATTTAACTGTGATCTTACAAAGGAAAATTGTTTATGACAGCAAAAGTTTTTAAATGCTTGAGAAATTTTCCAAAATTCCTCCAATTTTTTTACTGAAATATTTTGTAATTTAAAAAGTGCTAAACTTTAAACGATTTAACAAAACACCTTCTGAAACATTTTAGACAATCAAAACATGTAGCCAATTAATCCAGCCACACTGGCGCTTATTTCAATAATCCAAATTGATTGATTTCATTATTGATTTCTATTTTACCAGGAAACTATTTAAGCCCAAAGAATTAAGTTCACCAAACTTTGTAACAAAAAAAAATTTAGAATTAAAAATTTAAGGAAAAAACTTTTTATTTTTCTTGCTTAAAAGAAGTTAAATCTTATTTAAACTTGTTTCCTCGCCTTAAAAAATGTCCGCTGTTTAAATTTCCATCATCATCATCATAAAATGTTATGGCAAAAAATATGAAATAAAACAATTTAACTTTTTATCCGGCCAATTAAGATTAAAAAACAAATGACAATTTTCAATTTTGTGGAAAAGTACTTAACAATATAGTCTACTTTTAGGGGCACAAGCTCACAATAGAGTGAGAATATTCTACTGTTTTCCTTGTAGAAACAAAAACACTACACTAAAGTATAGATGAGAAAAATGGAATAGAGTCAAGTGGAGTGAAATATAGAAGAGTACACAAGTAAATTAAAGACAAGACAAGACTAGAGTACTCTAGCCTGCTGTAGAAAATAGTATGCTAGTCTTATCTTCAGCAGAGCCTACTTTGTAGAAGAATACTCTGGTAGGAAGAGTATACCAGTCTTCTATAGAAATGAGATCTTTAGTTTACTGAAGAATAGAGAAGAGTAGATACTCTAGTTAACTGTAGAGAGGAGAACCCCTAGGGGAAAGGGGACAAACCCCAAACTTGTCACGTGAAAGTACTAATCTGGTAGGGACTGGTTCTAGTTCTAGGTTATATGAAGGGGACTTGTCACTTTAACATGGTGATGTCCTAGGGGGTTGGGGGGGGGATTAATTGGCACTTTTTTGACACTTTGTAACAGGTAACTGAAATTACAGAAATAAGCACATTACATTTTGGGTTAAAGTAATGCCTGTCGCAGATGTTGTCCCGAGCGAACCTTGTTAACATGATAGATCCCCCTCATATAAAGTAATAGAATTAGCCACTTACCGCACAAAATCCAGTTACATGACTAGTTGTTTATCAATTACCTTACTTTTAGAGTAACTTCTCTTTAAACACGAATTGTGATTTTCACCAATCACATTACGTTTTTTTTTTTTTTGAATAAAACTGTGTTCACTGGTCAAGGGATAAGTGCTTTAAAACCAATTGACACAAATTTCCCGCAGGGACTGTAGTCTACAGCAGAGTTAAGTATTTTTATCTTCTTAGGAGTAGAATACTCTTATAAGTAATAGAGTCTATTTTATAGAAGAGAACTCTAGAGCTGTCTTCAATAGACGGGCAGTGTTTAAAGATATAAACAGTTTCTGTTATCTCGGCAGTATTATCAACAACAATGGAAGATCATATGCGGATATCATCAACTGCAAAAATTGAGCAATACGGTCATTTGATCTTTAACGTCCTGTCTGAAAGGCTTCTCAGAGATACAAAAATCCGGCTATTCAACTTAAACGTTAAGTCAACCCTACTGTAAGGATGCGAGACATGAAATGCAGTTCCACACGACTTCAAGTTTTTGTCAACGCATGTCGCAGGAGGATTTTAAAAATATTTTGTCCCAGTGTGATTGCAAATTTCGACCAGTGGACGACCACAAATCAAAAATTAAACGTAAGTGGAATTGTGTAGGTCACACGCTACGTAATCCACGTAATCTACGTAATCCAGGGACATAACACGGAAAGCCATTGAGTGGAGCTTTGAGAATCTCAGAAACAGAGGAAGACCCGCCCACACGTTGAAAAGACAGCTGGATTCTGAAGTAGAGGTAACTTGGAAGTCTTGGAATGACATAATAGCTTGAACATAATTATGATGTACTACATTTGTAAAGACCCTATGCTTTAAATTGGAACTCCGGGAATGAGTATAAACACTATTCTACTGTAGCAAAAAGTTCTCTAGACTACTTTAGAGCAAAGAACGCTAAGCAAATGTAAAGCAGTGTACTGTAGTCTACATAAGAGTAGAATGCTCTACTCTACTGTTAAATATAGAACTCCAATAACTGTACTATAGAGATATTACTTTTTTAAATCTAGGAAAGAGTACTCTAGTCTATTGTTAAATCTTCTGTAAAGTAAACTACCTACTGTAGAGTAGAGTTTTGTTGCTTTTTTTATGTTTTTTATTGTTAAATTTTCTATCATCTTCTTTATCAGTATAACCACAATTATTATTAAATGTTTCCTAAATAAAAGTAATTGCTTTTTTAAACTGTTAAAATGCTTGTTTAATTCTCAATGGTCCTGGTATTTAAAACTTTTAAATACTTAAGATATTTTGTTTTTCCATACTTTATACTTTGTATTGTATTTTTAAATTTCCTGAAATAAAAAACAGAAAAACATAAAAAAAAAATTTCTTTTTACTTAAATAAAAGGGAAAAGAATTAAAAACTAACCAACAATTCGTTTGCCAAAAGGAAAATTAAGAAACAATTTTACTTTTTGTTGACAGCCAAAAAAGAAAAATGAATTACTTTTGTTATTTAGAAAATTTTGACTCAAATTAAAAGCATTTGCATTAATTACATGTTTAGAATTTATCACTAAAACGAAAAACCGCCTTCACATAAAATTTGCGTTTAAATTTATTCTGCAGTATTTATTTATTTTTTTTTTAATTTCTGTTGAAAATCAGCTAATTATTTATCTTTCAAAGATGAAAGTTTTAAGTTTAAGAATACAATTGGTGTAAATTAAATAAGAGTTTAGTGAAGTAGAGTAGAGTTAAATGAAGAAAGATAGAGAACAGTTAAGCAGACTTCAGTATAGTAAAGTTGTGTACAGCACAGTGAAACAGAGAGTAATCGGGAAAACAACAGAGTGAGTGCTATTTGTTGAGTAGTGCAAAGCATTGCGAATAACATGTTGAAACCCTATCGCACTCTCAAAATATTTTGTGGGTAAGTTGAAAAGAAAATTTATTAAAAACTGCCTGTTTTTAGATTGCGAGCGCAAAATTCGTCCGTTTAAATTACATTTAAAACAAAAAAAAAAAACAAATTTTAAAATTTTATTTTTATTTCAAATGTGTGGCCAACGAACAAATTTAGTGCTCGTGATCTAGAAACAGATAGTAGTCAGGTGTTACACGCTTCAACTTTTGAAAATCAATTTTTGAGTTTAAAGGGAAGCGAAAAAAGAGGGTTGATACAAAACTAGTAATGGGAGTGGATTTTGTGCAGGCTGATGCTATCTGATTATCTTACTTTATATGAAGGATATCTATGATATTGATATGGTTCGCTCGGGACAATATCTGCGACAGGCATAATTTTAACCGAAATTGAATGTGTCCATTTAGGTTACTTAAATGCCCTTAAATTAAGTGCCAAAAAGGTGCCAGTTTAGCCCCTCCTAGGACATCGCCATGTTTAAGTGACAAGTCCCCTTTTTATAAAGTGTTAGAACTAGAACCGCTCCCAGTCACTTTAGAACTTTCACGTGACAAGTTTCCTTTTCCCTAGGCTGGATAAAAATTTGAAAAGTTTATTTAAGGTGGATTTGCAAGTAAAAGTATATTAGTATCAGAGTTGATTTAATGATGTCCGTCGGTTTGTTAAAATGGATTTTTCAAAGACCGTAGACATGATGGGAGCAAGATTGTTATATCCCTGCGCGAAATTTATGTCATTTTTAAAACCTTTTCTTTAGCTTCACTTCGGAAAATCAAATCTTGTAACGTTAATTTAACCGCCTTACACTCAATGCAAATGGGTGAAACTTTGCAGGCATACATATTCCCGATGACAATACACGAATACATGGGCGAAGCCGTGATAAAATCCAGGGGTGGGGGGGGGCTTATTTTTTTTTTTTTGGAAAATTCTTTTTTGACCGCCTTATACTCAATGCAAATGGATGAAACTTTGCAGGCATGCATACTCCCGATGACAAAACACGAATACATGGGCGTAGCGAGGATAAAATCTAGGGGGGCAAAAATTTTTAAAACCTTTTCTTTAGCTTCACTTCGGAAAATCAAATCTTGTAACGTTAATTTAACCACCTTATACTTAATGCAAATGGATGAAACTTTGCAGGCATACATATTCCCGATGACAATACACGAATACATGGGCGAAGCCGGGATAAAATCTAGGGAAGGGGGGGGGCTAGATTTTTTTTTTTTGAAATTGCTTTTTTGACCGCCTTTTACTCAATGCAAATGGATGAAACCTTGCAGGCATACATATTCCCGATGACAATATACGAATACATGGACGTAGCCAGGATAAAATCTAGGGGGGGGGGGGGCAAACTTTTTTTAAATGTTGTTTTTTAAGAAAAGCGTTTCTTAAAAAAAAATTTTTCTAAATGTTCTTATTATTTCCTAAGGCACCTTGTGTGCACAGAATTATAATTAAAAGGAATAAAATGTGATAATTGAAAACAAAACATATAACTTAACTGTTGATAATGTTTTTAATGTGTAGCTACTCCATAGGAAAGGTAATGGACGCAAGAGTAAATGTGACTGGATTTTGTACGGGTAGTTGCTGATTCTCTCTGGTTCTATTACTTTATATAAAGGGGATCTACCATATAAACAGGGATCACTCGAGTCAATATCTGCGAAGACATACTTTAAATCGTAAAATGAATGTATCCATTTAGGTTATTTCAATCGCCTGTTAAAAAGCTGCCAATGAACCCCTTCCTAGGACATCGTTATGTTAAAGTGACAGGTTCCCTTCATGTAAAGTGTTAGAACAAGAACCGGTGCCTAGCGCTTTAGAACTGTCACGTGACAAGTTTGGTGTGTTTATATCACATATAGTCCGAAATATTGATATTCAAATTCAGCCAGATGAGTCCACAAATGATGAGATATGAGCAAAAAGCCACGACTGGCAATAGATTTTTTAATCATAAAGACCTCTCTTTTTTTCAATTTTGTTTGATAATGTTTGGTACTGGGTGCTAGGGTAGAAAAGACCCGGCACAACAGACAATAGTACTCTAACTTGTTATTTTTTCTTGTCCTTTATGATTCGCAGGAAATAAAATTGTTAAAAATTGGGAATTACGCACGACAAACCAAATCATGTTAATTAACAATTTTGTATTTTGTTATTTTGATAATAAACTGACGAGTGCACGGCTCATGAAAACTGAACTGGCAACTTGCTTTATTTTTTTATTTTCTTGCGAAAACAATAAAGCAAGTTGTTTTTGTTTTTTCTTTACTCACTTACAACTACATTTAGAGTTGACAAAAAATCAACCAAATGTGGTCGGGACTGTAAGAAAAGAGAAACTAACTCACTGTTTAATGTTGTTGATTTTGTTTAAGCTTTACAACTTTAACTTGTGCTTTTAATTCTTATTTGCTTAACAGCTTTATTTGTTTAATATCTTTTGTTTTTCTAAAAAATCTTTGGATGAAGTTTCCTGATGATCTGGCCTAAGCAACCAGTGAAATAGTGAATAGCTTGTCCCATCAACAATAAACTTCAGTGTTTTTATCAAGAATTAAAATTAGGAATCAAGCACGACAAACAAAATCTTGTTTATTAATAATTGTTAATATTTTGAAGCCAATATAAGTGAAAAAGTAAAAGCCTTTTGCTGCGAGTGGCCTTTTCTACAACTTAAATGCTGTAGAAAAGGCCACTTTTGCTCAGCAAAAAATGAAGTGTGTAAACCCAACCTTAGTTTATTTTCCTATTACTGCATAATGAAAATCTTTAAGACAGTATTTTTTCTAACAGTTTAATAAAATAACAAGTTGTTATGTTTCTAAATGACTATTCAATATTTTGATTAACTTTCTAAATTTTGAAATCGTTGCAAAAACCTAATTTATTCACACGCGTTATTTTATCTGCTCAAGGCAGATTGAATGTAAAATTTTTTTTAAACAAAAAATCTTGCAAATAAACACACAAATTTTTCTTTACCCCTCGAACAAAAGAAACAAACTGGCAAAAAGTTATTTGATTTGGAGTTCATGATGTTGTTAATAGACGTAATGATTTCTTTTGTCGGCTGATTTTCATTTTCTGCCGCCTTTTTTGTGTTGTAGACCGTAAAAACAAAATAATAATAAATGCTAAAAAAAAATATATTGACTGTAATAATCACATACAGCATAAGATTTTTAAATGACTGTTTTGAAAATGGCAGCCTTAATAATTTCATTGTTAAAGTGGCAACAAATTTGGCATTTTGTAGCAGTTTAAGGTGTCGCTATTTAAAAGGATACAAAAGATTTGGCGATTATTTTAAATATAAATTGTTGTTTAGTCTATTTTTACACGGAGAGAAAAAACATGTTTAAATATGCTCACCTCCAACAAAACTATTGTTGAAGAAAGTTTAAAACATATCTTGCTTAATGTAACCTTATTATTTTCTTCAACATCCATGTTATTGGCAAATTGGTCCTCCATCAAAAAGCCACAATCATTTTATGGTTGACTGTAAACATGTTGTGGTTGAATATGAACAATAATTTGTTTTAAAATTAACAATAGTATTTCCCCTTTTCCAAGAGCAACATCCCTAGAGGGAAGCGAACTGACACCAAAGTAGTCCCGTGATAGGGCTTTGGTGGTAGAGACCGGTTCTAGTTTAAACACTTTCTATGAATAAGACCTATCACTTTTACATGGGGTTGTCATTGGAGGGGGTCAATTGACACCATTTGACCAGTCACGAATCTATTCTCAATGGACGTGTTTAGTGACAGTTACTAAAATGTAGTATTATTTCAATACGATGTAGTATTATTTCAATAAAACAAGTCCTAGAATTAAATTCAAGAGCCAAATTTTAGAAAGACCCAAAAAAATATATCACACCACCGGTGAAGACTGTACTGTAATTCATTACTTTTTCTACCTTTTTGTTCTTCATAAGCCAGTTACATGATTGGTTCTCCTTTCACTGGTCATGAGTTCTTTCTTTTTGTACCTGTTCTATTTTCACAACTCCCAGGACCAGTCTGTTGGACCAATTGACACAAATTTCCCGCAGGGATGCTATGGTTGAAAAACAACCATGCTATTATAAGTGTTAAACATATTTTAGTTATTGTTAACCATAACATTTTCGGAGGCAACCATAATATGGTTGTGGATTCTTGATGGACGACTAATTTAATCATAATATGGTTATCGGCGATAATAATATGACTAAATGAAACATAATATGTTGAAAATTTCGTTTAAATATAGTTTTGTTGGAGGCTACCATATTTAAACATGTTTTTTCTCTGGGTGTAGACTTTTATAAAATTGTTTCTTCATTACCTCCTTTGGGAGCATATGGCTTCCACAAAGCATCTCTATCTTACACGATTTGTTGCAGTCATTATTATTTTCAGTATTCTACCAAGTTTATTTTATGCGAAAGTTGAAAATAAAATTCTGAAATTATAACCAGAAAATATAAAGATTTATGTGTAGAAATAAGTGTCCCGGTAGACTAATTGCTAGTGAGCTAGACTGTCATTGCCGGGGTTGTGGGTTCGATTCCCGCCAGCCAAAAAAAAAAGAAAGATGCATTCATAATTTATTGCTGATAGCTACTTGTGGCCGAATTTCAATTCCGTACTATGTGCGATATAAATATCTTCTGTAGAAAGCACATTTCAACATAAACACGGCCAGACAAACCAACGGACCGATAGACGGACATCGTGAAATCAGCTCCGCTACGTATAATATCAGTATTGTAAAAATAACGAACTAAACAACAATATAAATTTGTTTGTTCAGTTAACAGAATTTTAAGCTGTCAAGAAAAATCAAGCTTTTTCTTTTTAATGTCAACCTTTTTGTCAATTTCGATCTGGCAAGCCTACTGCTATAGCAGGTCTTAGAATAATGGTGCTGACATCTGCTGTTGCCTAGAAACAACGCGTTGCAACGCCCTCCCTATAACTCACTTTGAAAAAGTTAAATCCAATCGAAAAGAATATATTATACACCGAACGCATTTAATCTATAATTTTTAATATTTGTATAGTAGGATATCAATTACTTCCTCAAATGCCAGTGGACATTGTATTTTAAATTTAATAATGATTCCTTACAAATGAAATATAAAGCCCACACTTTTAGAAACTCCCTGCCTTTTTACCCTTGAGTGAATTGACTTGAGTGCGAAAATATTCTATACAGTTCACTTGCCACCAGCTGCCGTGACAATAACGCCTAAAATAGCAACTTAGTTTCTTAGGAAGTGGAGGAGGAGAAGGAGGAGGAGTAAAGTGAAACAACAACGAAAGTAGAAAATCAAAAAGCAATGAAAATTTTGCAAGGAGGAAAGGAAACCCAAGACAACTTAAAGTGTAATGATGTTGTTACAATGAAAATATAAAAGCCTCTTTAAAACAAAATTGTATGGTACATTTACTCGAAGAATATGAGGGGGAAAAATTACAAGGAAAATTGAGAAGTTAAAGAAAGAAAAAAAACACACACACAGTCCTTAATAATCATGATTGTAACATTTAATGGCCTGGTTGTTGTTGCTTTTTTTTCTGTTCATTTCGCTTTCCTTTCTTCTATTATCCTGGGGGAAAATAATAAAAATTAGGTTTGAAGGTTGTTTCAGTTACTTCTTCCTTTTTGTCTAAAGACCAAATAATTTGATTTGGTCATGGATACCTAGTGTTCAAGCAGACAGACCGATAAACTTGTGTCTTTTGTTGACCATAAATTGATCATTTTTCGTTGAAATTTCCCTGCACTTCCTTCGATTGGAGTGGAAGTGGTGGGAGGGTGAAATATGTTCTATTTTTTATAAGATGAGTTGTTGTCGTAGTTGATTTAGGCTTTAAATAAGTGGCATTAAAAACAATCTAGAAATTTTGTTTAATCAATGAACCTTGTTTTTCTTTCTTCTTCTTCTGTTCACACTGATTCTATTATATTTATCCCCTTTTTGGGATTTCCTTTTATATAACGAAAACCAAAAGCGTTTACGGCAGATAAGGGAAGTGGAGTGTTAAAATGCTTTAGGGAATTATTGGTGCGTGTTGACATGTGCATTAGACATACCAATAATATTCAGTTCATTTGTTCAGTTTTATCTTTTTTTTTATTTTTTGTTTGTTTTTAGACGCCCAAGGAATTTTCCATTTTCTGTTCTAAAACGCTTTGGGACACAGAATTCCTTGTTTTTTTGCGAATGGCTTAATTTGTTTGTAAAACAAAATCGATTAACAGAACAATTTAAGTTGGAGGTGTTAAATTTAAGTTGGAGGTGTTAAATTTGGTCATGTTTGGTCATGTCTTGAGAATGAGTTTATTTTGGTAAACAAAAACTTTAAATTTCATGGTCAGGTTTTATGATTGGTTTTGCATATAAAAATATTTAAAATTGTTAAAAACGAGTAGAAGGAAGTTAACAAAACTCTAACCGAAATGACTTAACTCAATTCCAGATGACCTAGTCCAGACGAATTAATGTGTGGTTTATAGAACACGAGCGCCAAACAAAAACAAAATTTCCAAATTTGTTTTAAATGTAAGTTGAACGGACGAGTTTGGCGCTCGTGTTCTTTAAACCACACATAAGTCTGCTGAAGGCAAGTCTTCTGTACCCAGAAAGAGTCAACTCTAGCCTAGCACTTTTACTCACAAATTTATTAGTTATACCGAGTTTGTTAACTCTAGAAAAGTTAACTACACTAAAGACGAGTTAACTCTCCTCCAAACGGGTTAGCTTTACTCAAAAAGAATTCACTTATCTTTGGACGAGTGAGATCTAGATAGAAAAAGTAAGCCGTACAAAACACGAGCTATCTGTACCCTTGACGATTGTACTTAATACGAGGTAATTCTGCTTTAGTTAAGGTAAGCCTACCCTCGACGCTTAAGATGAGTTAATACTACTTTAGACAATTTCACTTAAGACGAGTTTCGTATACTCTAGACAAGCTAAGTCTAGTCTAGACACAGTAAGTCAACTCTAGAAGAGTTAGCTTTAATCTCAATGAGTTAAGTCTACTTTAGGAAAGTTAAGTTTGGACGAGTTAAGTCTTATCTAGTCAAGTTTAGTCTACTATAGAGGAGTCAAGACTACTCTAGACAGGTTTAGTAAGTCTAGCTGTAGAAAACCTAGTCTAGAAATGCTAACTTCAATCTAACCGACTTAACTCTACTCTTGATTAGTTAATTTGTTCTACTCGAGTTAACTTTAGACTAGTTTAGTCTTCTCTAGTAAAGTTAAGTCTGTTCTAGATGAGTTTACTCTAAACAATTTCACTTAAGACGAGTTTAGTCTATTCTAGGCACAGTAAGTCTACTCTAGACACAGCAAGTCTACACTAGAAGAGTTAACACTTCTTTAGACGAGTTAGCTTCACCAAAGATGAGCTAAGTCTACTTAAGACAAGTTCACTTTAAACGAGTTTACCCTAGAAAAATTAACAGTATTCGAGTTATCTATAGACATGTGCCCTATTGACGAATAAACTCTAAGCAAGTAAGCTCTACTTTAGTCAATTTAAGTTTACTCTAGCCGAGTTTACTCTAAACCATTTCACTTTAGACGAGTTTAGTCTACTCTAGACAAGTTAAGTCTAGTCTAGGTAAAGTAAGCCTACCCAAGAAGAGTTATCTTATCTTTGGGCGTGTTAGCTCTATCATCTATGAGTTACGTCTACTTTAGGCAAGTTAGCTTTAAACGAGTTATCATAGACTAGTGCCGTTTTGATGAATTAAGTAAGCTCTACTCTAGACAAGTTAACTCCACTTTAAGGAAGTTCTACAGGGTGGCTCAGAAAGACCGAAGTGGTGTGAATTCCTTATAACTTTTTTATTATAATTTTTTTTTTCTTTTCTTTTCAGTATTTTGTAAAGAAGACTTGGACAATTTATAATGGAGCAATACACAACTGAACAATGTGCCCAAATCGTTGAAATTTACTTTTCAAATCAACGGTCCATTATGTTGACTCAGCGTGCATGAGTGACGAAGCCCATTTCCAATTAAATGGGTTCGTTAACAAGTAAAACTGTAGGATATGGGCTACGGAAAACCCGAGAGTACTTCATCAACGACAATTACACCCAGTTAAGTGTACTGCTTGGTGCGGTGTTTCTTCAGAAAGGATCATTGGCCCATATATTTTTGAAAATGAACGAGGTGTCGTCATTTCCATCAATGGTGAGCGATATCGGGCCATGTTAGAAAATTTTGTAAGGCCAGCCGTGGAAAACCATCCGCAAATATGGTTTCAACAGGATGGAACCACAGCGCACACTGCGAGGGCCACAATGGCTCTTTTACCACTTCGATCTTTCTGGGCCACCCTGTATTTAGCCTAGAACGATATTTTATAACTTTTTTAATTTTAGCCTTATTTAAAAGACCTTTGTTTAGGAAATTAGTGTCATTTCTTTTTATTATGATAATATTGGAATGGTTCAATTATGTATGGAACAAAATGTCGGCCACCCGATGGTCCAAATGTTCGATGACGCTGAGGCATAATTGAGGTTCTATGCCATTAATGTGCCGAATTATCACATCCTGTAGCACTTGAATTGTTGCTGGCTTATCAATGTACACCTTTTCTTTCAAGAAACCCCAAAGAAAGAAGTCCAATGGTGTCAAATCACATGATCTTGGCGGCCAATTGACATCGCCACCACGTTAGCTGTGTGGCAAGTGGCACCGTCCTGTTGAAACCACATTCATATCTTACAATTCTGGGGATAAAAAGTTCGTTATCATCTCACGATGCAAACACCATTCACAGGAACTGCCTAACCAGCCTCATTTTGGAAAAAAAAACGGTCCGAAGATGCCGCCAGCCCATAAACCTATAAACCGAATGACGAATCTACTGAGGTGAAAATGTGCCTCATCAGTAGATCATTTTCTTCGTTATGCATTTTGATTTGAACGCCCATTTTCATAATAAGCCTGAATAACTTTAACGCGTTTCTCGATTGTGTATCTTTCCATGGTTCAAATTGAGTTAGTCTGAAAAAAAACTTGACGTTTAGTGTGGTTCATATTCAAACCCTTTACAATTTTAAGCGCATTTAAGCAACCGCGTCGTTACCTGAAATTTTTACTAAATCTTTCCGCACAGTCTCAGCATTTTGTGACCCCCCTCTAACAAGTTCTTGTTAATAAATGAAATTTTCTATTATTTTCTTTTGTTAATAAAAAAAAAAGAAAATTTGATTGGTTTAGAATAAAATACCAGTTTTTATAGATCTAGCGAAAAGAAAAAGAAAATAAAAGCAAAAATTAACAAACTAAATAAAAATTTACGTGATACTTGCAATGCAATAAAAAATATAAAGCATTTTTTTCAAATTTTATGTTCTTTATAGGAACAACTGGAATTAATATATGTACGTATAAATAGTTCTGATATTTAAACAACATTTCGATAACAGAAAGTTTGAGCACGAACACGAAATGTAACAAAAATGTTCAGAAAATTGTCAATAATATTTGAAGTGCAATTAAATCGAAAGAGCGAGTTTTTGTGTTGTTTTATAAAAAATTCGAAAAAATTATATGAAACTTAATTGTAAAACATTTTCCTTGAAGTTAATTATGATGTCAAACAATGTGAAGATAATTTGGCAGAAAATGTTTGTTAGTTTTGTTATACCCTTCACCGAGGTTAAAAGGGTATGTATAAATTTGTCATTCCGTTGGAAATTTCTACAATATTTATCTTAGACTTTATAAACTATTTATATTCTGGGCCCTTATGAGTAGCAAAGTTGATTTAATGATGTCGGTATGTACATATCGCTCCTTTATTGCCATATAAATCATATCTTAAAAAAATTAAACTTTGCAAAATGCGATTAAAGATTTTTATACAGATTCAATAAAATATATTTTGCTATAACTTTGAGGTATAATGCTGAATTTTGTTTCACATGTAAAGAAGGTATAAAGGAACACTTTTGCTTAAATAACTTAAAATGTTTGATTTTTTCAGATATGACTTTGTTGCAATAAAGGAGCGATATGTGGATAGGTTTATTTACGTCACTTCTTTTAAGTTTACTATACAAATTAAGCCAAATTGGTCCTTAAATGACTGAGATATGAACAAAAAACCACGACTGCCTCTAATTTTACACATAAATCCCTTGTTGTTGTTTTTTTTTATGAATTTTTCTTTGTATCTGGAGAACGGCAAAAGCCAAAGCTTTCAAATTAGATACAAGTATCTTGGTTGTCAACACATAACCTCTTTAAAAAATGGGCGGAATTGAAGAAGTGGGCATGTCACTTTCCATACAGAGACACTAAAAATTTCTATATAACTCGAGAAGGAAAAGAAGAAAATTTTGAAAAACTATCTCGGTTTTCAATACCAAGCATCCCAAAAATTGAGGGAACGAAAAGTGGGCGTGGCACAAAATAGTTTTTCTTTTAATATCTCAAAAACGATAAGGGAGAAAAATTGTCCAAATTTTATACACATATCTGGGTTATCAAAAGACAACTTCCCTAAAACATGGGAGGGATTGAAGAAGTGGGCGTGGCAACTCACCTACAAACCCCTTATAGATTTTTGTAAATCTGAAGAATGCGATCCAAATTTGGAACAAGCATATTGGTTATAAATACCCAACTTTCAACAAAATGTTGGCGAGATAAGAGAAGTGGGCATGGCACATCTCATGTAAAGACATTATAGATTTTTTAATAGCTCGAGTAGGCAAAAGTCAGAGTTTCCAAATTAGGTAAAAGCATCTTGCTTAGAAATACACAACATTAGACAAAATGTGCGATTGCGAAGCATTCGAAAGTAATGCTTATATAGATACCAGGTCATGCGGACTGCCGAGGAAACCAGATAGCGTGTGAGCCTGCCAAGCCAGATGGTCGTCTAGATGACAGATTTATAGACCAATTCGTTGGCTTTCTAACGGCTCACTGAAAGTCACTTATTTAGCTTGCCACTTATTCAGCTTGCACAGTAGGGGTGGACATATTAATACATCTATTCCGTATCTAGGGCATTGTGGCCTGGCTTTAGATGAACGCGAGACATGATTTCTACTGGGATTAAACAGGGAACAGATAAGGACAATTATCTCGGTGATAACTGGGCAGTGTTTGGTAGAGACCCACGCAAGGATAATAGGTCCGGAATTCAATGACTACCTTTGGAATTGTCATGACGAGGAGAAAGAGGAAACTGTTTTTCATTTTCCCTGTCAATATCTGGGAACTCAGGACATTTGACAGAGTCAAGGTAATAAGATTCTTTATATTTAATAAAGCCCCCATACAAGGCTCTTTAAATTACTTTTTTCCCCGCTTAGCAAATGTGTCTGTAAAGTTTAACTGTGAGTTTACACTGTTAGCAACAAATATACAATTATTTTACGCTCAACTGAATAAAATGAATTGGAAATATCACAAAATAAGCAAAAAATACAATCTTGTGTAATTTAAATTAGAAAAATATGGAAACAGTAATTTAAAAGATTTTTGTTTGATTTAAAATAAAGCCATTAAAATGCTCGTATCAAATTAGTTTTATTGATAACAGGACACAAAATGAAAAAACTTTTGCACTTGAAAAAAATACGGAAATCAAAAAGCATTTTGTTAATAATAATAATAAATATAATTAATATTTTTATGTTTTAATAAATCTTATCAACGCATACACATAAATAAATTTTTTAACAGAACACTTTATCAATGTGCTTAAAGTTTTGTAAAGAAATTGCTCTAGTGACACATACAAAGAAATAGAAATGAACACGAAATGTGTAACAAAAAACATGAAAGTTGCCAGATAGAAATCGTTGAAAATCCCAAAATTTTTAAAATCATCAAAGTTCCACAGTCAGATGACTGAAGTGTAAAATAAAAAAAAGTATAAAATTTTCAAAATTAATATATTAACTTATGTGGTGTTTATAGAACAAGACCGCCTTACTCGTCCGTTCAACTAACATTTAAAACAAAAACAAAATTTCGAAATTTGTTTTTGTTTTAAATGTAAGTTGAACGGACGAGTAAGGCGCTCGTGTTCTATAAACTACACATTAATATTGAAAAATTTTTATTTTTAAGACAGCAAAATCAAAAGAAAAAAGTGTTTTCGACAAAAATGTAAGTCCCGAGGGTATTTTCGAATATTCGAACATATCCAAAAATCTTTCAATCTTGTCAAAATAATAAAAATAAAATACTTGTAAGTTGCCGGATACAAACGTAGAATACCTTAAAATTTTCAATATCTCTAAAATCTTTTTTCCAGACTGTTATGGGCAAAATAAAAAAAAATTCGAAGAAGAAAATAATTAATTATTATTGGAAAGTGTTTATTTTGTAAACAGTCAAATCAAAAGAAAATAGTGTTTCAACAAATATGGAAAT
Organism: Pollenia angustigena; assembly: GCA_930367215.1. Taxonomy (NCBI): domain Eukaryota; kingdom Metazoa; phylum Arthropoda; class Insecta; order Diptera; family Polleniidae; genus Pollenia; species Pollenia angustigena. Next base: position 198,564,853 of record OV884060.1, read on the forward strand.
TTCGGAGTTATCTTCGAATTTTCGAAAATGCCTTAAATACTTAAATCGTGGAAAATACATAAAAATGGTAGAGAAATCTTGAAATTTTTAAAATCGTCATTAGTTTTTTATTCCAGACATTTTAAGGGCAAAATAAAAATTGCTTCCTAAAACTGTATTAAATTTGGAATATTAAAATATGGGCATTTCCTGGGGTCACGAACTTACGTTCGTACGCTTTTTATGTACAAATAATATAGAAAACAAAACTTTTCCCAGCATTTTTTTTGCGATTCGATAGCATTTGGGTAGCTCTATGTTTAGTGCAAAAGATGGATTTCATCTATTTTAAATTTTCATAATAATAGCTATAAACATGTGGACACGAACGTACGCAAAATAGAAGTCAACTTTGGCTGACAGTAGTGAAATCTAAAAATCTGGAAAATGGAACGAAATATTCAAAAATGGTTAATTTATTTTAAAAGTGTATTAATGTAGGTCTCCTTCCAGTATTTACAAAATAAAATATCTCTCTTGGTTTTTGTTTAATTGGCTTATTTACCGGTCGCGAACGTACGGATCGCGAACGTACGGTTTTTCCATATGTTTTTTTTATTATTATTACCACGCATTTTCCCATAAATGTCTTAAAATTTGCTTAACAAAAAAACTTAATAATCCTTTTACAATTGATTGTAATGGAGATGTTATGAAGAAAGAGTGTAAAAATAACATATTTCTTGCATGTAAAATAAGTATATAAAAATGTCTTTAGAAGCAGAAAATACAGAAAAATATAAAATTTTCCAGTTTCCAGCCCAATTTGCTCAAGTAAAACAGCTCAGATATGCTAGGAAACTATTATTTTATAAGAACATAGAATTTTTTTCTAATAATAAACAATAAAAGACGATGATAATCAACATTTTATTTTTTCATCCTGGTAGACCATCTGGGGGAATGCCCATATGTATTAACTAAATATTAAAAATGCTTTTTTTGAGCAGTAAAATTAAAAGAAAAAATTGATTCCAACAAAATTTTAATTTCGAAGTTATCTTCGAATTTTCGAACAGACAAAGAAACCTTTTAATCTTGTAAAAATAAATAAAAAACTTGAAAGTTGCCAGATAAACATCATAAAATATCTTAAAATTTTCAAAATCGTCAAAATGATTTTGTTCCATACATTTAAAGGACAAAATAAAATAAGTCTCTTCATTCAAAAATGTTTTTTTAAACAATAAAATCAAAAGCAAAAAGTTATTTCACCAAAATTAAATTTTCGAAGTTATCTTCGAATTTTCGAACTTATCCAAAAATACTTCAATCATGCCAAAATAAATTGTAATTTAATTATAAACAGTTTTTAAACGTTTTTTTTTTTTTTTTTTTTTTTGAAATTTGTATCAATTTTCAATTGATTTTTGAATTTAAATTAAATTTTTTTTATTTCATATTCAAAAATTGCGAATATTTTTAAATTATTTTAACAATTTGTAGAAATTTTGTAAAAAAAATTTTCAAAAACGTAACAAGTTTCTAGTTTTAATTGACAATATGATTAATTTCGATAATTTAAATTATATTAAAAATTTTTAAAAAATATACTTATAAGTTTTGTTTTCAATACTAATTTTATATAAATTTAACACAAAATGTAAAACTTATAATAAAAGAAATGGTAAATTTGGCATAAAATCTTAATATCTGGCAATAGTGCTTGCAAGGCATTATTATTTATGACAGAGTTCCATATGTAATAAGCACATGTTCTCTTAACACAAGGACATGTTCGAATGTACTATTACTCTTCTAGGTATCTTCTATTAATACGCTGTCCAAATGTTTTGTACAACTGCACAAGATTTCTTTGATAGTTTGTTAGACAATGCTTTACCAAAAGATTTTTTTCTTCTTTTAAACACTTCAAACGCGAATATTGTCGCTTTGTCGCTGGTTTAAATGCTGTATAAGGACTTTCATGTGGCATTTTTAATTTTAGACGTGTATGACTTTGGTTGACAATAACTATTTTTAAAATGTTTTCTTGCACGCTTGCAAAAAATTTCCCATTTAGGGGGAAAGAACCGAGATAAGAGATGTTAAAAATTCAGCTTAATCAACCTTTTTTTTCACCTAGCGCCCATACAAATATGCTACCAGAATAAGTTACAATATCGCCCATACCATATGAACTAGTAAGCAATTGGCTTTTTAATGCTGTGGGTGCAGGTTTAATAAGTTTCGGCATAGCAGAATGTAGTACTTTTACGCATTTAAACTAATTCCAACACTATCGCAAAGCAATTTTTGTTTCTTAAGCTTCGTCTTACCAATACCCACCCGGGTTTGTAATAAAAAAAAAAAAAAAAAATTAAATATAATTTCCAAATACGTAAGTATTTTCTGTCATTTCCATTCTTCTAAAATCCTTTCTATTTATTAAAAAAAATTTTGTAAATATAACAAATAAATTGCACTTCCTGCTGTTAATTCGTTTAGCTGGAAAACTTTAAGTTTTTGACAATACAATTTTTTTTCCAATAAAACAAAAAAAAAAAAAAATAATTTTATTGTAGAATTGTTGATATATTAAAATCTTCAAGCCTGATTTAAAAATCAAAAAATGTTGGATTAAAAATATTAACAGTTCGATAAAAACCACAAAGTAATTGCTGTTAAAATCTATGGCACTAGCTGTATACTTGCATCTGTCTTTCAAGTTGTTCGGGAAAAACTTGAAGGACAGAAACAAAAAAAGAAAGGCAAAAAGGAAAACAAAAATGTACTTTGGTATTCAAGACGAATTCTGGACAAAAGTAGGAAAAACCGGAAGTTAGTGGGCAACATGTAAATAAATTGAAAATAAAAAATCAATTACGGCAAAGTTTAATGCACCAAGAAAATACCATTAGAACCCTTACGCCCCTTATAGGATCGATCATTATTTAAGAGATTGATGTGCGACTTAAGACTGAAAGCCGCACTGTGGCGCCTTTTCCCAAAAACCGTAGCAAAAATACAAAATTTGGTTAAATGAATGAACACTTCGTATAAAGACCATTTTACTGATCAGAATTCAAAAACGTTTTTCTTAATTGGATAAGAATTACAGCTGGTGGAGCTGCTTAAAGTCGACAGTTTTTTAGAAAGTCCAAAAAAGGTGATTTTGAGAAAAAAAAAAGTCATTTTAGAATTGAAGTGCCAGAAATATTGACATGTGTATTGTTTTAAAGGTATATTTATTGTTTATTAAAAAAAGTAAGAAAATGCCCACCAGATACCCTAGTTTTTTGGCAGTTGCCGTTATTCAGACACCCTATATTTAGGTACTTTTTACAAATAAAATAGAGAATATTTAAAAATGGGCAAAAATGGTCACGCCCATATTTTCTTAGCATATTTACTACACAGTACTTTAAATAATTTAGCTAAATTGGGCCACAAAAATGACAGATTTTCTTGAAATTTTAAGAAAGATGTTACAATCTTATAGCCAGCGTTGCCACAGCCAAGATATTTTTTCAACCAAAATAAAAAAAAAAATTGCCAAATAAGGAAAAAAGCTACCAAAATTTTAATATTTTTTTATATTTTATGTTATCTTACAGCACAACAATGTCATAATGGCTTTTCAAAATTCGGAATTGTTCGAGTTATTTAGAAAATCACATAATTTTTTTAATATTGTTTTTTCTTTTTACCCACTTACAACTACGATTCGAGTCGGAAAGAACCCAACCAATTGTAGGGGGATGTAAGAAAACATAAACTCACTGTTTATTGTTGGTGTTTTGTTTAAGCTTTGATATTGTTACAAGTAAGACTTTGAGTGTTTAAAATTCTTATTCGCTTTAGGGTTTTATTTGTATAATATTTTTAGCTTTTCTAAAATCTTTGGAAAAGGTTTCCTGATGATCTGGCCTAAGCAACCAGTGAAATGCGCATAGAAGCTAGCTTTCCCTCAACAATAAATTTCAGTGTATTTATCAAATATGAAAAATTGGGAATTTAGCATGTCATACGAAAATCTTAATAGAAAATATATTTAATTTGGCTATTGTGGAAAAATTGCACTGTTTACCAGAATACCAGGGAAAGGATGTTAAAAACAAAATTCACTTCGTTTTCTTGGATATTCGTAGAAAATGGATTGCCTCAAACCGTACGACAAAAACCTTTATGGAAAAGTACTCAGACTGGCTAAATGGAGTAACCACTTTTGAAAACATCGAAGAACCGCATACATCTTTGGACAGCAGAAAAGGAAGTTTCAGGATTATGCATCAAAAACTGCCCAGCTTTTGGCTCAAAAGTACCCTGAGAAGAAACTTACTCCTACGGTCCATAAGATTTTGGCTCATGGCCAAAATTTAATTGAATATCAATGCTTACCAATTGGAGAGTTATCAGAAGAATCCCAGGAATGCAAGAACAAAGATTACAAGCACTTTAGATATGCGAATACTTGCGAAATTTCACGGATTAGACAGTATTAGGATCTTTTAAAATGTTGGCGGCCTCTTCAGACCCACTGATTTCATGGCGGAGACATGTAAGATCTCGAAAGGATTCGGAAGCTCCGATATGTTAAGTCTATTACAAATCGCTCAAAATGTTAATGAATATTTTGAAGAAAACTAACTATTAAAAAAATTAATAAAAATAACTCAATATCATATTATAATATATCATACTATAAGATTATATTATAAGTTTACATTTACTACGTTTATACGCACCACTTATTCGCAAATAAAAATATTGCAAGTAGAGAATATTGCCGCATAAACAGTGAATTAAATTTTTATTTGCGAATAGCTAACTCATGAAAACAATTCCTGATTAACGACACTATTTGCAAATAAGATTTTAAGCATTGCCACACTTTTAACCGTTTTACGTTTTTATTTCGATGTGGCACATTCATATGACAACAAAAGTAAAATTAAATAAAAAATGAGCAAATAAAGTTAAAAATACACAATAATTGTTGATCTTTTTCATTTAAAAAATAAAAAGTTTATATATATACAGTGCTACTAAATGAATAAATTTTCCATCTGGTATCGCTTAGAAATAAGAATTTTCATTAAGAAATAGACATATAAACAGTAAGTTAGTTAATCGCAAATAATTTTTATTCGCGAATAGGCTACGTATAAACGTAGTAATTATTATTAAAATTTGTATCTGTAATATAAATAAAAAGAGTTATATTTATATATAACATGTTAATATTAGAGTAGCATTTTTTCTAGTGTTCCCTATGATAATGTCATTTAAAGCACAAAAAGTTGTGTTTTAAATGTTTAAAAAATTTTAAAAATATTATTACTTCAATATATATGATTTTTGCGACAAGAAAGGTCAAAGGTGTCTTCGTGTGCAATGCTTATCACAATAAGGGAGCACTTATTTTGATCCTAAAAGATTTAAAAATCAAGTGTTTTTTCCCCATTACAAATTTCTTGGTAACTTCAAAAATTATGATGTTTTCAACAAAAAAACCGCTGTGCACAGTGACTCCAAAAAGCTATGGCCAATAATGACACTCATTTTTATTAAAATATCTTTCTTACCTCAAAAGTTATGATGTTTGTAATAAAAACAGTCGAAAGCAGACACTGTGCACAGTGCCGCGCCTAACCTATGACCTTGCAAATCATGTATATTAAAGCTAAAGGAGCTTCCTTTCAAATGCTTTTTAAAATTTATAAATATCTTTGTCAGTTCAAAAGTTATGATTTTTGCAACGAAAAAAGTCAAAAGGCCCCACTGTGAGCCGTCGCAATTGCGGAAGAAAGTAAAACTGCAAAGTACTCTGATGATCAGAATGTGGTTATTAACGAAACATTTAAGTTTGACCCGAGTTCTAGCCCTGGTTCAGTCAAGAATTGAGGATTATCAAAAAAATTTTTTTGTTCAGTTCTTTCATTAAATTAATTGAAAATTTAATTTAATGAACTTCAGTCTGGTTTTAAAATCAAAAAATTTTGTATAAAAACCGATGAACTCTTCAATAAAAACCACGAGCTAATTAAATTTTAAAAACTTTATTCTTTAAAAGAAAAAAAAAAATAATTAAAAAACTTTTTTTGTTGCTCAGTGTTATTGCTGTTTTATCACACTGAGCAACAAAAAAAAAAAAAAACCTTAATACCTGCAACGCGAAATAAAACTAGACTATTGGTAGAGCAAACATAAGACCAAAGCATCGAGCAAGGTATGTAAAACGGATTTTCGAAATTCCGGGCCTTGAAATTTTTGAATTTTTCGAAAACCCGTTTTACATACATTACACGATGTTTTGCTCTTAGAAGACCCCTAGTTTTAACCATTTTAAACCTCCAAAGTTCCGATTTAGTATACTTTTGTGTGAAAGTTAAAAATGACAAAAATTACCCCTTAAAATGAGTGTTAAAGGGTTAATATATTCTAAGAAAAGAATCTGAAATAGTCTTTTAGCTCAGAAGAACATTTAGTATTTTTTTTTAACTTGTACCCAACGCCTTTTCAAGAAATTTAAAAATTTCCATGGCCGAAATTTCGAGAATTCGTTTTAGATATATTGCACGAACTTTTGGTCTTAGAAGACCCCAAGTAAAATTTGATGCAAAAAATTTTCGTGGAACATTTTAACCCTTAAAAGTGCAGTTTTTGTATACTTTTGTTTAAGAGTTGGGAAAAAGGACAAAAATTACCCCTTGAAATGATAGTTGGAGGGTTAATAAATTCTAAGAAAAGAATCGCCATACGATTCTACTGAAGACATCTGAAAATATTTTTTAGCTCAGAAGTATATTTAGTATATTTTTTTTGACTTATACCAAACGCCTTTTCAAAAACTTAAGGGGCCGATATTTCGGGAATCCGAGCTAACTTTTCAAAACCCTTTGGCAGTTTTGCTCTGCCAAAAGTCTAGTTTCATTTCGCGTTGCAAGTATTGAGGCTGGCGGCGATGACCCGAATTTGGTTGCACTGTGTAATCGTAATGAAGGCACTTAACAAGAAGGCCAGTGTAGCCAACGGTAGTTGTTTTGGAATTTTCAATAAAAAAAAGAAGAATTCTAAAAATCTAGAGAAGACAGAATTTGATAAGAACTAATTTAATTTTGTGACTGACTAAATTTCAAATATATGAATGTATATGGGCACTTCCGTAGAAGTATTGCGTTATGCCACCAAACAATTAATCCTGTATTTCAGTGCCATGTTGTTTAAATTTTTCCTCTCTTTTACTTTATTTCGATTTACACAAAAAAAAAACAAAATAAAACAAAATTAACGATATATCCGTGGCATTTTGACGAAACATCTTAAGTCAAATTTATAAAAAGTGAAAAAAAATTTTGTTAGTCATCGAATTTTCATTTAAAAAACATTTTTGTTTACGTTTTTAAAACTTTGTAAAGGGTGGTTAAATTGTAAGGGCCGATGTTGAATGTGAACCACACCTAAACGCCAAGTTTTTTTCCGAATTTTATTTGACATTTCTCTATTTCAGACTTATTCAATTTGAACCATGGAGAGATACACAATCCAACAACGTGTTAAAGTTATCCAGACTTATTATGAAAATGGGCGTTCAAATCAAAGGGTATATCGTGCACTTCGTGATTCAGTGATGAGGCATATTTTCACCTCAGTGGAATCGTCAATAAGCAGAATTGCCGCATTTGGGCGAATGAGAATCCATGAGTGATTGTCGAAAAACCAATGCACCCACAAAGAGTGACTGTTTGGTGCGGTTTATGGGCTGGCGGCATCATCGGGCCGTATTTTTTCCAAAATGAGGCCGGTCAGGTTTATTATAAACGAAATTTTTCTTTAATTTCCGTTTAATTAAATTTTTGATGAAAATTATTTTTTCACCGAGTTTTTTTTTTTTTAACTTTTTTGCCAACTTAAGGTGTAACATGACAAAAAGTAGGATTTTCTGTGGAAATACCCATATAAACATACATCTATTTTTCAATCTAGGCTATTCAAATAAAATGTAGAAAAATCAAATACATAGAAAACATATCGAAAACATCGAAATCAACTTAAACAGACGGGAGAAAAAACTGCTCAACATTACACTTAGCAAAACATATAAAACCCAGGTGGATTCTACAATTTCAAGAAATCAAACAGCAAGAAAAAGGAATACAACAAGATAGACAGATAGATTGGCATGCAGCCAGTCAACTATCTTCTCTAGCTACTGCAAAAAAAAAAACCCCAAATTCCAGTTAAGGAATCACCAGTAGCTGATTTTAAAGTTAAAAAAAGGCCAACAGCATGTCTTAAAGTAAAAGAACATACATATATACTAACATGCCCTGCTCTAATCCTTAGAAATTCGAATCCAATTATCTCACTGTTTGTTTGTGAACTAACGAAAAAAAAAACAACAAATTTTTATAAAAAAAAAAAAAAAATCATGGACTATGTGTAAAGACTAACTGCAGAAACTGAAATGGAAACTCATCTTGGCATTGAACTTTAACAAAATAAATTTATTGTATCTTTTTTTCGATTTGGTTTTTTGCTTCAGCATAAGAAGCTGATTTTACCGCCAGAAGGCTTTAAGAACAGCACTCAATAAGTGAAACGTAAATGCAACAAACAGTATTATTTGTTAACATGAGAGAGAGTTAAGAAACAAACGGAAAACAATTTATGAGCAATAGCGGAAGGAATGATAGAGAGGATACGTTGTTTTGCAAAAGGTACTTCATTTTTAAATGGTACTTTTTAATACGCGGTTTTCAATAAGTTAAAAAAAAAAGTTTTTTTTTGGGAAAATGAAGACGAATTTTTAAAAGGTAGTTTTTTCAAAAATATACATTTTTAAATTAAAAAAACGGACTTTATTGAACTTTCTCGACAACATGATGTTTGCTTATCTACAGTTCGGAAAAAACGGTCTCGATTAACCACAACCATCGGATTTTGTTACAAGCAAGAAAACCGTGCAAAAGTCAGTTAATTTATTTTTTCAGTTAGCAAAATGATTTTAGTCGCACGCTTCAGCGCACAGAGGGATTTGAGATGAGCGATATTTCCATACCTGTGATGTAATCACTGTTACCGAAAAAGCACGAATCGCAGATGCTTAGCCGTTTCGTGGTTTGTGTGGGTAACAGCACGTCCAAAGTACAGAATACACAGAACTGTAAAAAGTGACGTGTGAAAAGGCCCAAAGCAGTTGCGAGGGCAGCTTTCGAAGAAAGAGACAGAAAGCTTTTTTTGGTAGTGAAGTGGCAAGGTGTAAAAACAGCCCGCAACAATCAACACAAATTGCGTGATCAAAACAGAAATAAAAAAACACAAACCACGTTAAACAAATGCATTATTTCAACAAAAGTTGTTTTTTGTGCAAAAAAATGTATTTAGTAATATTGTTTTGTGTTACAATGTTATTTACTTACTTAAATACTATTTACTCGTGTTGTGGTGAACTTAAAAGTTAATTTTTACAACAGTTTTGTAAATAAATCTTAACTAAATAAATTTGTGTTCATTGTATTGCGTCATAGAATATGATGAAAAGAGAAATGCAAAAGGGCAGCTTTCTTTGAAAGAGACAAAAAAAAAACGCAAAATCTTCCGTCTCGTGACAGTTCTGTGTATTCTGTGGTCCAAAGCAGGATCTTTCTTCGCGGTCACCAGCTTGTTCTTGGCAAAATACTTTTTGTCGAAAAACGTACCTTGTTATGTTTTTCTTTGGTAGAAAAAAGTTCTTTCTGTTCAAATGTTATATTCTTTAAGTCAATTCATAAAGTGTTCTATTTTGTCATAGTGGTTGTAAAGGGTGATTTTTTAGCTAATATCTTTTAGGCAAAACTGGTTTAAACAGCTGACGCACGTTTCGTGTTTTGTTTCACTGTCAAACATCTTGAGTTTGGTCTATAATTTAACCATGAATCGTCTTACAAACGAACAACGCTTGCAAATTATTGAATTTTATTATCAAAATGCGTGCTCTGTTAAGAAAGTTCATCGCGCGCTTCTTGTGTTCAGCGACGAAGCTCATTTTTGACTCAATGGGTACGTTAATAAGCAAAATTGTCGATTTTGGAGGGAAGATCAGCCAGAAGCATTGCAAAAGCCACCAATGCATCCAGAAAAAGTCACAGTTTGGTGCGGTTTATGGGCTGGTGGCATCATTGGACCGTACTTATTCAAAGATGATGCGAATCGTAACGTAACTGTGAATGGTGAGCGCTAACGTGAGATGATATCCAACTTTTTTTTGCCCAAAATGCAAGAGCTTGACTTGCATGACATGTGGTTTCAAGAAGACGGTACCACATGCCACTTATTGAGAGGCGAGTTCGGTGAACATTTTATTTCACGTTCGGTACCGGTCAATTGGCCGCCTAGATCGTGCGATTTAACGCCTTTAGACTATTTTTTGTAGGGCTGTGTTAAAGCTCATGTCTATACACACATGCCCGCTTCAATTGACGCATTGGAAGACAACATTGAATCATTTATTTATGAGATACCGGCCGAAATGTTGGAAAGAGTATGCAAAAATTGGACTTAGCGGATGGACCATTTGAGGCACAGTCACGGTCAACATTTGCATGAAATAATCTTCAAACATTAAATTATATGGACCGTACTATCGATTCAAATAAAGATTTCATGCATTTTTCTGAATTTTATGTGTTATTTTTTAATCTTTCCTATAGCTCTTAAAAAATCACCTGATATTTTTACATTTATAAAAGTACACCAAAGAATGCAGTCGCAGATCTCAAAAGAAAAAAAAAAACCAAAAAGTACATTCTTGAAAGTTCATTTTTGCTCAAAAAGTTCCTGTTCAAAAAATAGCTGTGAACATTTTATTTAATATGGCACCATTGAATACTTTATGAATTGCCAAGATATAAAAAATACCTTCTTAAAAGTTAATTTTTGTTCAAAAAATAACTGTGAACATTTTATTCAATATGACACCATTGAGTACTTTATGAATTGCCAAGATATAAAAATTACCTTTTAAAAATTTAATTTTTGTTCAAAAAGAACCTGTTCAAAAATAACTGTGAACATTTTATTCAATATGACATCATTGATTATTTTATGAATTGCCCAGATATAAGAAGTACCTTTTTACAAGTCAATTTTTGTTCAAAAAGTACCATTGAATACTTTATGAAGTGCCAATATATAAAAAAGTACATTTAAAAGTTAATTTTTGTTCAAAATGTAGCTGTTTAAAAAATAACTGTGAACTTTTTATTCAATATGACACCATTGAATACTTTATGAATTGCCCAGATATAAAAAAGTACCATTTTAAAGTTAATTTTTTTTTTCAAAAAGTACCATTAAATACTTTATGAATTACCAAGATATAAAAAAGTCCCTTTTTGTTCAAAAATTACCTGTTGAAAAAATAGCTGCGAACATTTTATTCAATATGACACTATTGAAAACTTTTTGAATTGCCCAAATATAAAAAGTACCTTTTAAAAGTTAGTTTTTGTTCAAAAAGTACCTGGTCGAAAAAAAATATATCTGTAAACATTTTGTCCAAATTGGTTTTTGTTAAAAAAGAGTCTTATCCTTAGAAAAATAAATTTCTGTTTTCAAAAATTTCAAAAAAGTACTTTTTGTTCTAAATTTCTTTAAATACTATAGATGTTGTTTTTTTGGAAAATGTACTTTTTAGTTAAAAATAGAGCCTTTTTTATTGTAAAGTATTTTCTTTTCTTCTTCAGGTACAATTTTAAAATTAAGTTTTTGGGACAAAGTACTTAAAATAGGGGAAATATTTCAGTCATACAAAGTTTTTTCAAATGTTAATTTCTATAAAGTTTTTTTTCTTTAAATAGAAATACTTTTAATTAAAAAAGTGGAAAGTTTTCTTCAAATTCCCTTCTTTGATCTCTAATTCTTTAGGCTTTTTTTTAAGTCAGTTTTTTTGGGAAAGCATTTTTTATTAAAAAAAAGGGTACTTAATTTTAGAAAGTATGTTCCTTTAATGTTGCAAGTTTTCAGACTTTGTTTTTAAATTTTTTCAACATAATAAATTAAATTATATCCTTGGGATTCTTTCACTTTCCGTTCCACATAAACATGTTGTAGTTAGTATGTGCCAACTTGTAATACAATTTGATTTTGTTTTTTTTTTTTTTTTTTTGTTGAGCTGTATGTACTTAAAGATTTATAGAGATAATAAAATAAATGAATACACGCATATTATCATTATCACGTAAGTACAAATTTTCAAGAAATACAGACAATTGCATACATAATTTCTTACACTACGATTACACAGAATATAATCTGTGGTTCATTTTATGCATAAAACTTTCTTGGCTTCTTTTTTTGTATAATTTTTTAAAAGTTTTGTATATAAGACGAAACATATTTGCGAAACTAAGAATTCGCTTTTAGTCTAGAATTCGTAAATATAAAGAAACTTTTTGTGTTATCCTTGGAACATGATTGAGTTGTACGTCGTAAATTTCTAAAAACACGCTTTAATAACCCACAAGCCCATCTTAAACAAATTGAAAGTAATACAGGATTGTCCATTGAGTGGTTTAAAAACCGCCAGTCTGGTAAGGCCGTCAGCTGATCTGTCAGTTATTTAGAGAAAGATTTGCTACGTACGATTATGGCTTGTTTAACAACCGAAAATAAAAATAGTTAAAACTTTCAACAAATCGCTCACTTGCTGCAACCTCGTCATAACTCAAAAAATAATTTCGAAATAAGCGTGCTGAAAAAACAACACATTCTCTTTAAACACGGAAAGTATAAATGATATAAGAATGAACTTTATACATAACTAGCTGACCCGACAGATGTTGTCCTGTCCAAATTAGGAGAAATGTTTGCGTTCGATTTTTAAAATCCGTTAAAAAGATACGAACATTTGAAAGAAAAATTAGTCAAATCGATGAAGCCGTTTTCTGATTTTAGGTAAATCGAAAAAAGTGAGCGTAAAAGTGGGCGGGGCAAAATTATCTTTCCGTACAAACCTAAGTTGGACCATGGCAATCATTTAAAGAAAAAAATCGTCCAAATCGGTCAAGCCGTTCTCAAGTTATGCGCTTAATAGAAAAAGTGGGCGTAAAAGTAGGCGTGGTACATTTTTCTTTCGCTGAAAACGTAAAATGGATTAATACGAATATTTAAAAGAAAAATTAGTCAAATCGATGCAGCCGTTTTTTGATATAAGGTAAATCGAAAAAAGTGGGCGGTGCAAAATTTGGTTTCCGTTAAAACCTAAGTTGGACCGTGGTAATCATTTTAAAGAAAAAATCGTCCTAATCGGTCAAGCCGTTCTCAAGTTATGCGCTTAATAGAAAACTGGGTGTAAACGTAGGCGTGTTAAATTTTTCTTTCGATGAAAACTTAAAATGGTTTAATACGAACATTTGAAAGAAAAATTTGTCAAATGGATGGAGCCGGTTTCTGATTTTAGGTTATTCGAAAAAGTGGGCGTGGCAAAATTTTATTTTCGTATAAATCTAAGTTGGACAATGGCGATCATTTTAAAGAAAAAAATCGTCCAAATTATATAGATGTCATTGGTGGTGCAATATGAAAACTGGATTATGCTACGCCCCTCCGCCCGCAGACCGAAAATACAAAATCAGACTTCACAGTGTCACCCGCCTGAATATTCTGAAGATTCCCTGAATATTCCAGGCCGTTTTGGAGTCCATACGTTACATACATACATACACACATCTTGTTTTATATTTACAAATATAGAAGATAGAAGATTACAGAAAAAAAACATAGCGAACCATTCTGCATCACTAATTTCGAAATTTGCGAAATGAGCGAAATGTGGTGTTTTATATGGGGCCAATTTTCGAGCATTAAGGTGTAATTATTATCGACACAATCGATCTCTGTGCAAAAAATGATGAGATTATTCAGAAATTTTAAGAGTTTAAAAGCATAACAGATATGGTCAGGCCTGTACATTTCGCAATGTGCGCGCTACCAAAAAATACACAGAAAAAAATAAAAATAGATTTCTTTAAAAAATTTGTGATATTAATTGAATTTGCAACAGTAAACAAATTAATACACAGTTGACTGGATTAAAAATTTAATTCACTTGATTAAATTTTTAATTAAAACTGATTTTATCTTTGATTAATGCTTTAATTAGTGAAAAATTTTGGAAAAATTTTTCTGTGCATCGACAGTGAAAGAGTGGCGGATAATTCGAATTAGTCGATTATCGCTATGGCCGTATGATAACCGCCTTATTTTGGGCCAGTAATTGCAGGTTAATGCACTGAATGAAATGTGGTTTCAACAAGACCCACACAACACGACAAATTTCGGCTTTATTACATGAAAAGTTTCCAAAACGCGTAATTTCACGTTTTTGCGACGCCAATGAGCCACCAAGATCATAGTATTTGACGCCGTCAGACTTTTTTATGAAGCTTCACTTTGACGTTACCACGCAAGAAACAAATCCACTCAGATAATCCCCTAACGTTGGAACATTTAAAACTCAACATTCGTCAAGTCAGCGCCGAGATAGCATCGACTGCTGCAACCAATCTAGAGGAGATCATTTAAGTAATTTTGTATTTCGTACGTAATGTCTTGGTCATTGCGCTCACCAGAAGATGGCAGCACCAAAAAGGCAGCGATATACATATAACACGCCACTACACATAAGAAGATGGCAGCCTTAAAAAAACTACACGCAAATAAAACGTAATGCCAACATAAAAATGTCAATACCACCATGTAGATGGCAGCACGGTTAAACTCCAAATACATCACCCTGTATGATCGGCTATTAGTTAACATAACATTGTAAGCTTACAAAAGTGGGCGTGGAAACTCCTATACAATGGCATTTTATTTTCTAAATATCTAAAGACGGATAATGGTAATAGTTTGAATTGTGTTACAAATTGTTTTGTTTACCACATACAAGATCTGTTTTTAAAAAAAAATTAAATTAACTTAGTTTTAATAAGGAAAGCGAAGCGCACCGGGTTAACTTATAATTTAGACCAATTCCTACAATACATTGAAAGCAAAAATTTCGTACAATGCACAACAGTTTTCGAATAGTTATTTCAAAGGCATGGATTTCTTTGGATGTAGTATTAGGTTAACTCTCTTACCCAGTTAACTTTTAGAAGTTCATTTTTAAACAAACTCTGAACTAAGTCGTTTTTTAAGTACATTTGATGATAAGTCACCTAAGGACCTGTTCGTCGGTTACGAATGACGACTTCGTTCGCTTAACTTACATTAAAAACAAAAATAATATTTTATAATTTGTTTTTGTTTTAAATGTAATTTAAGCGAACGAAGTCTTAATTCGTTATCGACGAAAAGGCCATAAGCATTATTTTTTTTTATTAAGTTATCACAGATCATGGAGTGCTACTCCAGAGAAGGAGGTTATAGCGTTAAAGAATAAAATGAAAGACTCGAAATTGATTTCCGTTTACGATTGACTCCTCAAGACTGATTGACAATATAATCACTAAATGTAAATGTTTACCACAAATATTTGTATGGTTATTCGTTAACGATAACATTTTTCAAGGCAATTTGTAATGGCTGATTAACAACCATACTACTTTTTTGGTAATCATAGTATTATGAGCCGTAACATGTTTTATGGCAACAATTATATGGTTATGGCTTCCTTACGAAAGACCGATGTGACAATAATGTAATTGAAGTAACCATAATATGTTCAACCATTTAACGTTAGAAACAGGTTTTTTTAGTATATTGAAATATATGCATTCTTTTTGTGCTCTTTAATAATCGGAATTAATAAAAAAAATTGCTATTAAAAGACTTACAAGTGTTTTTAAACTGAAACTTAAATTGACCCGTAACTGATCAGAAGAAAGACACAAAAATTAGTCAATACTGACTAAAAAACGGGTAAAAATAAATTCTTTAAGAGCCGTGCTTAAAAGAGCTCATTTATGACTTTTTTAAATCATGCAAAGAAACCACACTTATTTATTTGACACATAAAATGCTCACTGGGTATATGCACTCACTAACTTAAATAAGTGTAAGTTAGGGTGTTTGTGTTTAAAACAAATTACTCCAGTTATTCGTTTAACCAATTTGTTTTGGAATTACGGATTTTTTTGCTCCAAAATCTTCACCTCAAAATAAACTTTTCGACATAAATTTGTTTTCATTTTTTGCAGGTGTTTATTAATACACTTGGGCATATGAAATAAGAAAATATAATAAGAAAACATAAATGATTTTTTTTTCGTTTCTCTCTTACAAGTCATTTCAAATAATGAGAAAACCACCAAAAATTGATAAGGGTTTGTACGTTAAAAGGATTTTGTACCAGAAAACAAGTGACTTTTATTTTTAAAAGCCAATTAAATGATGTTTTTAACACCGGCAGATCAAAAACATAAATACAAAAAAATTTTTTTTATTGTTAATGAAAAATAAACAAACTTTTTAGCTTAGATAAACTCAAAGGAAGTTAATAAAATTGATAAGAAGTTTTTGAAGAAACTTGTCCTCTAAAACCTCATTAAGCTTTATCAAGGGGAAAAATTTAAAAAATAATAACATTGAACAGGAAACTTTAGTTGTCTTGACAATAGTCTATCAAACGTTTCTGAAAAGGGGGGTGATGGAATTACATACTTCCTTTTTTAAGAAATGTCAGAGTTTCTATAAGAAATGTTTAGCAAATTATGTTTCGTAAAGTATTTGTTTAGGGGGAAAGACAAATATAAAGGTTTTGTAGCAGATACCATAAAAGACAACTAGAAGGGAGAGGGAGAGAGAAAAAAATTTCTCTTAGTTTTGTGCTCGTATCTCAGTTATTTGAGAACGGATGTGTCTAAGTTATAAATATTCAAAAATTTTATATCTAAAATGTTAAAAAAAAAAAAATATTTACGTTATTAAAATTTCAATTAGAAAAAGGATTGGTCAAAAGAAATTTTGGATCTTGAAATTTTTCTGTACAAAAATTTACGATATTTGCATTTATTATTTAAATAAACTCACAATAGCGGAGTTCAGTGTTTGATGCGAAGGTCTTGCGAAAGGGCAAATGCAAAATATTGTAGCTTTTGTTTGCAATCCAACAACAAAATATACAGAATTGCAATTGTCACATCATTGCTTTTGCGCAACACTAAAACTGTTTAGCTTTTTTTTGCTACATGTATTGCGTTTACATAACTGATACCCGAACAGCTGACATTTGTAAAAAAATAATTTAGAATCGTGAAATAAAATTTAAGATATGGAGCCGACAACTCTAAATAAAAAATTAAAAAGAGAAAACCCAACAAAAAGTGGACGGCAGATGAAACAAAAACTGTTTTGGATTATTTGGAGGAGTCGGAAAACATAGAGGTTAGTATTTAAAAAAAAGTCCGTAATTTTTCAAAAGCAATTTCTTCATTATTATTATTATTATTTAGACACCAACAGTTCAAATGTTTTATAGGAAATTAATTGAAAAAGGGGTATTAATGCAACCTGGGATATTATAAGGTGGAAGGTACGATACCATAAGGCATCTTAAAAAAGGCCAACGATTGAAGTAGTTCTACTAATGCAGCGATAATATTTTATTTTACACTGCTTCGTAGCATTTTAAATCAATTTCACAAATAAATCAAACACCTTTTTGTAAATTTTCACGACCAATAATTCCGTAAAACAGCTGTTATCTAATTTGCATCTAGCATTGCAAAGTTGCTTTAAATACCGCTCACTGTCAATAATAAAATTATTGCAATACCAAACCGTTGCAAACTAAAACGCACCAAACATTGAATACCGCTAATAATATTAAGAAAAAAAATTTGCAACATTAAAATTTTTCATTATTATTATTGAGGTTTTTTGTTTTTTTCTTCAGAAATATTTACGATATTAAAACTTTTTTGAGGGAAAATTTACGAAACTTTTTCAATAAAGTTTTTTAAGGAAAATGTACACTAATTAAGGTTTTTGTAAAATTTCCGCCAAAAGGTCCACCGTGACCATTTTAAAGTTATTAAAAGCTGATTATTTTACGATATTGTTATAGAGAAACATTTCGATTTTACTAGTTTTATAAATTTACTCATAAATTTGTTCACTTAGATGGACAATCAGACTGCAAAGTTGCGCAAACGTAATTTCTTATTTTTGAGAATGTTTTATTGTATGTTTTCTTTAATATTTATCTTTCTTAAAAGAGGTGATATTTGATAAAAATTATTCCAAAAAAATTTTCTTACATGGTCTGTAATCTAAGGAAGAGTTCAAAGAGAAATATGTTATTCGGATTAATGGTAAATTTTTATTTTATTTTGATCATTATTCAGTTAAATTATTACGGAAAAATTTCACGTTCGAAATGTCACGTATCGACTCAGATTTTGGCTTAAAAAAAAAGAAAATACAGAAGATTTTGGAATCAAACCAAAACATTTTAATGTTACATTGCTACGTAAAATTCTGAAAGTAGTTTGACTAAAAAATTGTGCCAGGTTTCGCTGAATTACGCCTTTTTATACATGGCCACAAAAACTACTTCTGTTTTTTTCACGTTCGAACCGCTACTTCTTTTGCCATTATCTTTGACCTAGAATCGCGCCCTCCATAAACTTTAGCATAGATAACAGTGCTTTCTTAGTGCTTTAATTTTAGGGTTAAGAAAACGTAAAAATATTTTTTGCTTAAAATGTTATTGCATTTTTGATGCGTACGCCTGTCACGTTCAACACTTTGGAATTACCCATATACAAATTTGTTGAAGGATTATTTACGATATTAAAATTTAACTAAAGAAAAACTTACGATGAAAAAATTTTTTTAAGAAAAACTTATGTTATTAAAACAACTTACAACATTAAAATATTTTTAGAAAAATTTGCGTAGTTAAAACTTTTTTTAAGGGAAAATTTACGACGATATTGAAATTTCACTAAAGGAAAATAAGCGACAATTTGTTATTTCGTCATTCTTTTGGTTGAAAATTGACGATATCAAAATTTGTTTTGTTAAAAATTGACGATATCAAAAATTTTTTTAAGTAAAATTTACGATATGAAATTTTTTTAAAGGAAAATTTACGATATTAAAAGTTCTCTAAAGAACAAATTACGATCATAAAATTTTTCTAATGAGCAACTTTCAATTTGAAAATTGTACTAAAAAATTTAATTGTTATGTGTACTAAAAAAATCACGATCTTAAAAAAATTTAGAGCATTTTAATTAAACTTTTTTTGAAAAAGTTTAATAAACGACGGCTTATATTCAATACCCGCCATCCGCCAAAATACAATTTTTCAGGAGAGAGAAAAAACTGTTTCTTTCGAAAATTCTTAAGGTATGAATTAATCTTTCTTCTATAATATTTTTAAAATATGACTACTAAGTCACCCGTATAAAAAAATTAGAACTTTTAACTCTATTCGTAGCGATATGGTTGATGTCGGGTATTGCAACTGAAATCTTCAAATATTTTTATGGCGTATAGCGGTAATTGCATAGTAATAAAAATATGTTTTTTTGCTCGTTTTTCTAACATAAAAGAATTCAATAACAAAACAATAACAAAAAAATAAATATAATTAAAAAAGGTAATTCAAATTGGACATTGTCACATTGCTCCTTATTACTTTGACTCCATCTGAACTAAATTATCATAAAAGTAATGATATTCTAGTGGTATAACCGGCTTCAAATCTTGAAGATGTTTCCATTTACTACACACAAAAAAATCATCTAGGGTATTTTACCAATGCGTACATAGGTAATTTATTTTTATATAAAAACAAAAAACTAAGTTCAGTTGCCTAAGATAATTGGTAATTTATAAAAAAAGTTTTGCCTAAAATTTTTGTTAGTATTACAAATTGGGTTAGGTATCTTCTTCGAATGTTTTAATACATGTATGTATGTAGGTTTATTTGATTTTTTCTTTCAATTGGAAATTTTTTTGTGAAAAAGTTCAAATTTAAATTTAAAGTTAAAATGTTTTAATTAAAAATAAATTAAAAACTATTCGATAGAGGATAAAGATACAACGTATTTATGTGAGTATATTATAAACATAAGATAAAGATCTCCACTGACCTTTTTACAAATAAAATGTACATATGTATATAAAAAAGAAACAATAATTATTTATTACTTTTATTGAAGATTAATTTGGACGACGCGAACATTTCCATGCGGGATCATTATGGATTTTAAAGGCAAAATTAGTTATAATCATTGGAATTGTCGCATCTTAAACTTACAAGAAGCATTTCGTTATTTATCACACAAATTCCATTGAAAAGGATCAGGTAAAAAAGATTTACAAGCGTTAACAGAAGGAAGTTCTAATGAAAATTATGAGTTCCACTGAAACAACAAAAACAAACAAAAATTACAAAATTCAAGTTTAAGTGAAAGCAAATGCCCTACTTCGACAATTTAATAAATCAAAGTTATCGTTAAATTCCAATAGGTTTAAAAAATATTTATCGCTCATTTGTTGCAACGTCGTCATGATGCAAAATATGATATTTTGGAGTTAATGATGTAGAATTGTTCGCTATGAATTTATTTTATGTGTAAATTCATCTTTAAATTTATACTTTCCCCGTTTGAAGAAATTGTGTCGTTATTTTTTATAAGTGGGGTAAGCAAATCATTTGTATTGAAAGAGTTATTATGACGTTGCAGCAAATGAGAGATATATACTTAGATTTAGAAAGGCGTACAAGTAAAAAGGTTAAATAGATCACTTAGTTAATTATAACACATTATGAATTCATAAATAAAATATTTATTAAATTTAATTTTAATAAAATTAAAATTAATTTCATTTAAAGTATCTAGCCAAAAAAAGTATATAGAGCTTTTTTAAATATGCTTACTTTATGGAAAAAAGTAGTAAATTTACCTAAAATCTATGTTCTTGTACAAAATTTAACTTAGATAATTTTTCAAAAATAAAAATGTAAAATAACTTTGCTATCATTTGTAAATTTTTAAAGTTTTTAAGTAATTTTAACAAAATAATTAGATACTTTTTCGAACATAGAAATTACCTTAGTTAATAGTTTTATTACCAAAGAAACTTAGATACTGCCATGCTACCCTTGCGCTTAGTTAATTTTATACCATATATTTAGGTAATTTTACCTATGATTTTTTTTGTGTGTAGGCTGGATTGGTAACTGAGCAGTATGCAAATGCATATAATTTAACTGTTAATTTAACAGTTCTGCAACCCGATAATGATGTTAAAAAATTATTAAAAGACTATGCTTGAATTACGTATTCATGTTTTTTCTATTTGTTTTTTCTATGGGAGGTGGGCGTGATCAGGTATATATTTTCAGGAGCCCATTTTACAATTATAATATTTATTTTTTGTGAAAATTGAGTTGATGTATTAGAAATCAAGGCAAAAATCAAATTTCACACAAATGATTACAAGTGCTTAAAAACGATATGTGCCAAAAAACAATGCCGTAGGTTAAAATTTAATTTTCACTTTGTATGGGAGGTGGGCGTAAAAGTGGGCGGTTCATTTTGATTTTTCCATTTTTTTCTTGATTCAAACAAATGCCTATGTGCCAAGTTTCATTATCCTTCAACAACTTCTTCTATTTTTTGCCGCTCGTTCTATGAACTTCAACCAGTGTGTGGCGTATGGCGGGTATTGCATTAAAAAAAATCGTGCGGTTGATAGCGGTATCACAAATATTAAAAAAAAAGAACTTATATTAATTTTTTTTTTCTGAAATTTTTGTCAGAGATAAAGCTGGCATCAGTGAACAATTTGCCATCAAAAAGTCATTTTCCAAAAATTGGTGTATGGCGGGTATTGAATATAAGCCCTCGTTATGATATTATAATTTTTTTTTTGAAGTTTTAGTAAGAAAAATTTACGGTATTTACGGTATTCAGACTTTTTCTTAAGAAAAACTTACGATATTTAAATTTTTCTTTAGAGAATCCTACGATATTAAAATATTTTTAAAACAGTTGACTTATGTTACTGAAGAAAAGACGATTTTGAAAATTTACGATATCAAATTAGTTTCAAGAAAAAATTTATGTGTAACCATTTTAATGTAGCAAATGTTTCTTAGAAAAAGTTTACCATGTTAAAATTTGTCTAAAGGAAAATTTACGTCATTAAATTTTTTAGGTAAAGTTTACGGTATTGAAATTTTTCTTAAGCAAAACTTACGATACTAAAATTTTTCTTAAATAAACTTATGAAACTTTAACATTCTTTAAGTACAATTTGAATATTGCAATTTCTCTAAAAAATACAACATTAAAATTTTTTTAAGGAAAATTTACGATATTAAAAAATTATAATATTGAAACTTTCCTTAGCAATGTCAATGCAATTTTTTTTTTTAAATTTTGATTTAAAAAAATTTATTTGTTTTTGAAAAAATTTACGATATTGGAATTTTATGACATTTAGGCAAAGTTTACGGTACTGAAATGTTTCTTAAGAAAAACTCACGGAACTAAAACTATTTTAAGAAAAATTTTGGATATTAAAGTTTTTTAAAAAACAATTAACATTTTTTAAATTTCTCTTAAAAAAATTTATAATAAATTTCCCTTAAAACAATTTATAATATTGAAACAGGGAAATTAATGACATTGAAATATTTTCCTTAAAAAAAATGTACGATTTTGAAATTTGTTCTATTAAAAATTTCATATGAAAAAATTTTTTAGAAAAAATTTACGTTATTAAAAATTTTCTGAGAAAAAATTTACGATATTGCAATTTTTATGTTTCTTTAAGAAAACTAAAGAAAATAAAATTTTGTTTAAGAAAAATAAAGGATTTTGTAATTTTTCTAAAAAAATTACGATATTGAAATTTTTTTAAGGAAAATTACGATAGTAAAGTGAAATTATTATTAAGATATATTAACGATATTAAAATTTTTGTGAGATTAGCTTACGATTTTTAAATTTTCCTTGGGAAATGAGTGATGTTTAAATTTTTCTTAAGTTAAGTTAACGATTTTAAAGTTTGTGTTGTTGTTTGTTTACTTTTAAGAAAAATTGGCTATACATATTAAAATTTTCTTAAGAAAAATATGCTATATTAAAAATTGTTCTTAGAACAAAATGAAAATTTACGGTATTTTAAGTTTTATTAAGGAAAACTTACGATATTTAAATTATTCCTAAGAAACACTTACGATACTAAAATTTTCTTAAAGAAAAGTTTACGATATTGCAATTTTTATTAAAGGAAACTTATGATATTAAAATTATTCTGAAGAAACCATTACGATACTAAAATTTTTTTAAAGACTGGCATACGATATTGAAATTTTCCTGAAGAACAGTTTTCTTAATAAAAGTTTACAATATTGAATGTATTCTAAACAAAATTTACGATATTGAGATTTATCTAGTTAATGTTTTTTTAAGAAAAACTAACTTGATTTTTTTTTTTTGAAGAATAATTTACGATATTGATTTTTTTTTTCAAGAAAATATTAAAATTTTTAGTTGAAAATTTCTAATTATGCAACAAAATATTTCAGCAAGCGAAAACTTAAATTTTAGGTGAAAGGTCTAAAGTGTTACTGGTGTGATTAAAATTTTATAAAAGTGCTGACAAATAATTGCAATGCATGCAAAATAAAAATAGAAAATTAAGAAAAATAAAAACGAAAGAAAAACTTACAATTAACCATTTAGAAAATCGATTATATTTATGCAAAATGCCAGATGTTGAAGATGACAACGAAGCATTCGTCGAGGAACGTGTACAATTGTTTGCATTCA
Source organism: Pollenia angustigena (assembly GCA_930367215.1). Classification (NCBI taxonomy): domain Eukaryota; kingdom Metazoa; phylum Arthropoda; class Insecta; order Diptera; family Polleniidae; genus Pollenia; species Pollenia angustigena. Next base: position 198,588,621 of record OV884060.1, read on the forward strand.
ATGGTTTCTTTGTAGGAGTTGATGTTGGTATATTGATGTACACATCCGAGGCAGAGCTGGCCAGCCTTAAGGGCATTTTGATTAAATTATTTAAGCCAGTCTTGCACAAAGATGAAATAAAATTTAAAGATAAATGGAACATAGAAAAGATTTTGGACTAGACAAATGGAAAGTTTGAAGTGAAGTTTGAATTTATTTTTGATACATAAAAATTAGCTACATTTAATGGGATGGAGGGGGGTTTGGTAGTTTTGTATACAAACAGTTAAAGTGCTGAGGAGTCAAGATGAACTTTTTTTTTTTTTTTTTGTTAAATTTAATGTTTTATATATAAAATATAATAATTTACAGTTAAAGCTGAATTGTTTAAAATTCTGAGAATTTTTACTTGTTGCTTTTTAAAGAGTTTCTTGTTTGATTTTTTTAAAGCATAAAACATTGATTAACATTTAGTTTGAAGTGTATTTTTTATATTTTCAGTGTATATTTTTCTATTTCTTTCTTATGCAATTTGATGTTAACTGACTCCCAGTATATTGATGTTATTTTTTTTTTTAATTTTTATTTAATTGTTTTGAGTTTTTTGTTTATGATTTTTACCTGAAGCTCTTTTTTTAAAATAAATTTATTTTATTATTGTTTTTAATATTTAGGATAAAATTTTTTGTTATTGTTATATACAGCCCGTTGATTTTTTGGATTGTATTTTAAATTAAGTCAGTATTAGTTCATTGAATTATATTATGTTTTTGTTGTTGTTAAAAGTAGTTAATTGACTTTGGTTTAACTGAGAAATTAAAACTGCATTTTTAAATGTTTAAATTAAATAATCCAGAAAAAAAATTCTTTGTTTGGTTTTTCAATGTCAACGTTGCAAAGTTTTCTATGAAAAACTTCGAATCGCCAAGGATTTTCAAAAGAAAATTTCCATTCGCAAAATGCTTTCCACATAAAACATTTATCTGTGGAAAGTTTTTTGCATAAAACTTTAGTTGTTGAAAGTTTTCTTTAGAAAACTTTCTTTCACGAGATGTTTCTTCACAACTCTTCTTTTCCCGAAACGTTCTATTTACTAAACTTGCACTAGCGAAAATTAAAATATATAAAAAACTTTCATGCGCGAACATTTTGCTTTGAACAGTACGCAAACATTTTTCCGAAGACAACATCAGTGGAAAACTTTAGCTCGCGATAAGTGATCTATAGAAAAGATTCATTTGCGGAAACCTTTCTTTTATTTGCGAACAGATTTGTTAGAGTGCTTTAATTCGCCATAAGTTTTCTAGAGAAAACTTATAGTTTCGGCAATTTTTTTTAAGAAAACTTCATATGCAAAAAGGTTTTTCGTAGAAATTTTCTATGCACGCAGAGAAAAAACATGTTTAAATATGGTCACCTCCAACAATACTATGGTTAAGGAAAATTTTCACCATATTATGTTTAATTTAACCATATTTGTGTCACCGACAACCATATTATGGTTAAATTGTTCCCCTATCAAGAAGCCACAACCATATTATGGTTGTCTCTAAACATGTTATGTTTAAATATGACAATTATATGTTTTTAAATTAAAAATAGTATTTTTCTCTTTTTCAAGAGCAACATGTTATGGTTGAAAACCAACCATGGTATTATAAGTTTTAAAAATATTTTAGTTACTATTAACCATAATATGTTCGGAGGCAACCATAATATGGTTGTGGCTTCTTGATGGAGGACTATTTTAACCATAATATGGTTGCCGTTGACAATAATATGGTTAAATTTAACATATCATGGTAAAAATTTTCTTTAAACATAGAATTGTTGGAGGTGACCATATTTAAACATGTTTTTTCTCTGCGTGTGCCCAACAAGTTTTTAATAGAGCACTGCCATTCGTATAGAAAACCTCAATTCGCGAACATTTTGCTTAATTAATTTTGAAAAAGTTTTCATAAGACAATTCTATGGAAAGTTCTAATTGCGAGAAGTTTACTTCAAAAACTTCTGCATACAAAACTTTTACATCAAGAATTTTCTTCCGCGAAAACTTTTCTATACAAAACTTAAATTGGCGAAAAGTTTTCTACAGAAGACCTTCACTTGCAAGAAGTTTTTTATTGAAAATTTTGAATTAAAACTTTTCCAGAAAACTTTTACATATGAAATGTTTCATAGCTTGCGAAAAGACGTCCATGCAAAATTTTAAATCGAGAGCAGTTTTCTACAAAAAAATTCACTTACGAAAATTTAATTATAGAAAATATTAATTCGCGAAAGGTTTTTATTAAAAAATTTTTGCTCGCAAAAACTTTTGCATATAAAACTTTTATTCGCGAAAACTTTCCTATCAGGAATTTCCATTCGCGAAAAGTTTTCTATTGAAAACTTTAATTTGCCAAAAATTTTCTACCGGAAGCCTTTACTTGTGAACACTTACGAAAAGTTTTCGATAGAAAATTTCCACTCGCAAAAAGTTTTCTACAGAAAACCTTCTCTTGTGGACGCTTCTATTTGCGAAAAGTTTTTTTACAACAAAACTTCCACTTACGAAAAGTTTTTTATAAAAAACTTTAACTTACGAAAAGTAGTCTATGGAAAAAGTTTCACACGCAAGAAGTTTTCTATAGGAAAAATTCACTAGCGAAAATAATATTCTATAAAACATTCATTAGCCAAAAGTTTCTTTTGTTTAAATTTTGACAGAAGAAAACTTTTTCATTGAAAACTTTTATTCGCAAAAACTTTTTTTTAAGGAACTTATATTCGCGTTAACTTTGCCAAAGAAAACTTTAGCTTGCGAAAAGTTTCCTATAAAAAAACGTACTTACGAAAACTTTTTAAAGAAAACTTTAACTTGAGAAAAGTTTTTTAAAGAAAACTTAAAGTTAAGAAAAGTTTTTTATAGAAAGCTTTAACTTAAGAAAAGTTTTTTATTTTGCGAAAAGTTGTCTATAAAATATTTTCAATCGCAAGAAGTTTTCTACAGAAGACCTTCACTTGTAAAAATTTGCTACCGAAAGCTTCCACTTACAAAAACTTTTCCATAGAAAATTTTCATTCGCGTAAACTTTAGAATTAAAAACTTGCATTCGAGAAAAGTTTTCCATAGAGAACTTTAATTTGCGAAAAGTTTTGTATAGAAAAGTTCTACTTTAAAAAAGTTTTCCGTAGAAAATTTTCACACGAAAAAGTTTTTTCTATATGAAAAGTTCACTTGCAAAAAGTTAATTCCAGAAAAGATTCACTCGCAAAAGGTTTTTATTGAAAAATTTTTATACATCAAAAACTTTTGTTCGCGAAAAGTTTTCCATTGAAATCTTAAATTTGCCGAAAGGTTTTTACCTCCACTTGCAAAAAGCTTTCTATGGAAAACTTCCACTGGCGAAAAGTTAACCATAGAAAATTTCCATTTGCGAAAACTTTTCTATAAAGAACTTTTATTCCTGAAAGTTTTTCAAAAGAAAACTTTAATTTGAAAAACTTCCATTGTCTTCAGAAAATTTTCACTCGCGAGAAGTTTTCTATAGGAAAAAGTCACTTGCGAAAAGGTAATTTCAGAAAAGCTTCACTCGCAAAAGGTTTTTATTGAAAAATTTTTGCACATCAAAAACTTTTTCAGAGAAAGCTGTTATTCGCGAAAAGTCTTCTTGTGAAAACTATAATTTGCTAAAAGTTTTTTTACCTCCACTTGCGAAAAGCTTTCTATAGAAAACTTTCACCGGCGAAAAGTTAACCATAGAAAATTTAAATTGATAAAGTTTTCTCCAAAAAAAAACTTCCACACTCGAAAAGTTTTTTATAGAAAACTTTAACGAACGAAAAGTTTTTTATAGAAAACTTTAACGAACGAAAAGTTTTTTATAGAAAACTTTAACGAACGAAAAGTTTTGTATATAAAACATTAACGAACGAAAAGTTTTTTATAGAAACGAACGAAAAGTTTTTAATTTGCGAAAATTTTCACTCGCGAGAAGTTTTCTATAGGAAAAAGTTACTTGCGAAAAGGTAAATTTCAGAAAAGATTCACCCGCGAATGGTTTTTAGTGAAAAATATTTACACACCATAAACTTTTTGATAGAAATCCGTTATTCGCGAAAAGTCTTCCATTGAAAGCTTTAATTTGCTGAAAGTTTTTTACCTCCACCTGCGAAAAGCTTTCTTTGGAAAACTTTCACTGGCAAAAAGTTAACCATAGAAAATTTCCATTTGCGAAAACTTTTCTTTAAAGAAGGCGAAAAGTTTTCAAAAAGTTTAATTTGATAAATCGTTTTTCTAAAAGTTTTTTAGAAAACTTTAACGAACGAAACGTTTTTTAATTTGCGAAAAGTTGTGGTATAGAAAATTTTCAATCGCGAGAAGTTTTCTTTAGAAATAAGTCACTTGCGAAAACTTAATTTCAGAAAAGATTCAATCGTGAAAGGTTTTCAATAAAAATTTTGACACGCCAAAACTTTTTCATAGAAAACTTTCACTCTACTTGAGAACAGAAAACTTTATCTTAAGAAAAGTTTTCTTAAAAAAAATATTACGTTATTTATATTTTTAGTTTAAAAAATTTAGCGTCAGTTGTAATTCTGGATTATTTAACGAAAAAATTTAATTTAAATAGTTTTTATTTTATTTGGATCAAATTAAATTTTTACCTTTAAAAATTTATTTATTTTATAGTTATTATTTAAATTATTATAAATTTATTTAGAGTTATTAAATTTTTCTATATTTTAATTACTTAAGAGTTATTTTAAAACTATTTTTCCTAATTTTTTTGTTTTTTTTTATTTAATTCATTAATAAATTTGTTCTAGTTCATTTGAATAATGATTTAGATTGGTCACTTAGTTGTCTATGAATTAAAGCCTGTTTACCAAATTGCATTAAAATTTTCTATGGAAAATTTTAATGTCTTTATTTTTTACAAAATTTATTTACAAAATAATATTTTTATATCACTAGCATTATTTTAAGTTATTTAAAAATATTTTATACACAGCTTATGATTTAGTTGAAAATGGTCCATTTTAAGGAGTTTTTTGTTAAGTATTTTATACCAGTCAAGTTCATTTTTATTAAAAAAAAAAAAGTTTCAGTACTGTAGAATTATTTATATTTATTTTTTTATTATTTTAAGTTAAAGTTTTTATTTAAATATTTTATTTTGGTTTTATTTGAAAACAGGGGAAAAAACTTCGTCTTTATTTTTGGTCCTTCCGTTTGAAATTTGTTATAATGAAACGCTTTTTCTTAATCTTATTTTATGTGATCCTTTTAGTTGCGTAAGACTTTTTAGTTGCGTTCATAATTTGTTAAAAATTAAAGCTGATATTTGGTCCTGCAAAAAAATTTTATAGATAAAGTTATAAATGTTTTATTAGATTTCCAGAGATAATCTCCACAAACCTTTGGCTCGAGAATGAAGAAGCTTTACAGAAGTTATTTCACAAAAAGGGCTATTTTTTAATTCCACGTTCTTAAAAAGAACTTTTTCTTGAGAAGCTTTTTTTTTGCAAAAAAAAACTACAATACGTTATCGTTACTTGATTTCCTTAAATAGATAATTGAATTTTCCTAAAACAAACACAAAAAGTCGAAACCGTATCACCACAAATTTTTAACATAAACCTTCTTGTCCAAGCCCGCTAACCATGGCTGTTTTTAAATAAATAATAATAATGTAGACTTCTTCTTCTTTAATTTCAATAACTATCATGAAATATTTTTCATTTAAATTTTTCAAAACAATAAATCTGCCATTTTTAGCATTTATTTAAAGTTAAGCAAAATTATGAAACAAAATTTGAGCTTTAAACTTCTTTTTAGAAATGTCAATTAAAAATTTGCTTAAATGTATGAAATGCTATAGGAAATGTGTTTTAATGCTTATAATAAAATTTAAATGGAAAATCATACAAAATGACAGAGTGTAAGTTAATTTAAGCACACAGTGTTCGTCTGACACACACACACACACACTTTCACAAAAAAAAAAAAAAAGAAAAACAAAACGTGTAAAAGTGTAAGTGATTTAGCTGTAACACGTTCTATATAATAAAAACTATTTATAGTCATATATAAAATTTTTATAACTGCATAACCCAGCAAAAAACAAGTAAGAAAGTAAAGTCGGTCGAGCCCGACCATATGATACCCTACACCACAGTATTTAAAAACACATCATGCTTCTGTGTCCATGTAAATATGGAGTTATCTATGTTTATAAACTTCATGAAAATCTGTTTGAAAGTTTGTGAGAGGCAGAAATTTCCCCCTACCTCCACTTGTGGTCCTATTTTTGAAAAACTGTATAGCTTATGTGTCCATATAGATATGGATCTATCTATGTTTTAAATTTCATTAAAATCGGTTTGAGAAGCAAAAATTGCCCCTATCTCCTCTCGTGGTCCGATTTTTTAAAAAATTTATATATTTTGTGTCCATATCGATATGGTTCTATTTATCTATGTTTTAAATTTCATTAAAATCGGTTTGATAGTTTCTGAGAGGAAGAAATTTCCCCTTATCTTCCCTCGTGGTCCTACGATTTTCAATAGGCTTGGTCCTTGTGTCAATAAGAACTTATGACCCAAATTTTATCAAACTAGCTCCCAAATTGCGACCTGTACTTTGCGCACAAGGTTACATGGACAGCCAGCCAGCCAGCCGGACGGATATCGTTAGTTCGACTCAGAAAGTGATTCTGAGTAGATCGATATACTTTAAGGTGGGTCTAGGACCACTATCTTAAGGCGTTACACACATCAGCACAAATGCATAATACCCTCTACACTATTGTGGTGTGGGTATAACAAGTAAGAAAGAAAAGTCGGTCAAGCCCGACCATATAATACCCTTTACCCTAGTATTTAAAAACGAATTACGATAGTGTATAGCTATATTAATAGGGATCTGTCTATGTTTGAAATTTCATTAAAACCGGTTTCCCCCGGAATCCTTATTTTTTAAAAAATGCATGCGTCCATATAAATTTGGATCTTTCAATGTTTTTAATTTCGTTTAAACCGGTTTGATAGTTTCTGAGAGACAGAAATTGCCACCTATTTCCCCCGGTAGCCCTATTTTTTAAAAAATTCATAACTTATGCGTCCATATAAATTTGGATCTTTCAATGTTTGAAATTTCATTAAAACCGGTTTCCCCCGGAAGCCTTATTTTTTAAAAAATGCATGCGTCCATATAAATTTGGATCTTTCTATGTTTGCAATTTCGTTTAAACCGGTTTGATAGTTTCTGAAAGGCAGAAATTGCCACCTATTTCCCCCGGTACCCCTATTTTTCAAAAAATGCATAGCTTATGCGTCCATATAAATTTGGATCTTTCAATGTTTTTAATTTCGTTTAAACCGGTTTGATAGTTTCTGAGAGACAGAAATTGCCACCTATTTCCCCCGGTAGCCCTATTTTTTAAAAAATTCATAACTTATGCGTCCATATAAATTTGGATCTTTCAATGTTTGAAATTTCATTAAAACCGGTTTCCCCCGGAAGCCTTATTTTTTAAAAAATGCATGCGTCCATATAAATTTGGATCTTTCTATGTTTGCAATTTCGTTTAAACCGGTTTGATAGTTTCTGAAAGGCAGAAATTGCCACCTATTTCCCCCGGTACCCCTATTTTTTAAAAAATGCATAGCTTATGCGTCCATATAAATTTGGATCTTTCAATGTTTTTAATTTCGTTTACACCGGTTTGATAATTTCTGAGGGGCAGAAATTGCCCCCTATTTCCCCCGGTAGCCCTATTTGAAATCACATATTCTCTACGTCTAAATCATAAACAAAAAGCATCGGATCATCTCCCTGCGGCGATTTCCATTGACCGATGGCAACTCAAATTTGAACACCCATTATTTACATAAAAAAATTTAAATTAATCCTTCGGAAAATTAAATTAAAATTAAGTTAATGTTATTAATTATTTTGCTTTTATTTTAAATGCAAAACATTTACGCCTGTATTTATAAAAAAAAAAAATTTTTTAATTTAATAAAGGTTTACAAAACGAATTTTGTATGAAAATTCTCCTTAATAAACGTTTGTTAAATTTAATAATCGTTTATAAATACGGGGGTTAACTTTTGATTTGACTTCTCTCTGTCATTATTTACATCAACGTAATCATCGCCTTTATACATTCGCAAATTAAGTTTTAAAAGTATTTTATTTATTGCCCTTTTTATGTGTTGAAATATTTGTAGCCATTTTTATACTGCATTCTTTTTAATTACTTTCAAATGCAGTTGACCCCTGGTCTTCATTTAAAAAAATAAAAAATTAATTAAAAAGCATAAAGTCTATAGTGGAAATTACATTAAAACTTAGATGTATTTAAAATTTTTTGTAAAATTTAAAATTTTATTAAACTGCAGCATTAACCCTAATGCAAATAAAATCAATCTCTTAGGCAAAATGTTTAGGACATACTTTTTTCTAAAGGGCCGAGGGTTAAAACTATTGGCAATCTGATTTTATAAAAAATCTTTAAGGTTTTTATATCCAAACCACAATAGTGCAGAGGGTGCTATGCATTTGTGCTTATGTTTGTAACACTTAAAAAATATTGGTCTAAAAAACACCTTTAAGTATACCGACCGGATCAGAAACACTTTTTGAATCGATCTAACTGTGTCCGTCCGTTCATCTGCCTAGCGTTCTGTCCATATAAACCTTGTGCTCAAAGTCCAGGGGCCTGATTCTGGCAGTCGTGATCGAGTAGTTTCTTGATTCGAAAGCAATTTAATATCTAATTATTTCTGCCAAAACTGAACGAATCGGAATTATTTTTCCAGTGTTGTAAAGCATTAATTTGAGTTTCACAATACTGAAAAAATAATTTCGATTCATTTAGTATTGACTGAAAGAATTAGAAATAAAATTGCTTTCGAATCGAGAAAGCCCTCGATCGCAAGTTCTAACTATCATAACGGCCAATAGTTTTGGAAATGGTGACTATGGTTCCATAATTTCACATGGCCCCCATACAAACTTCTTTCTAAAAAAGAGTCTTTGTGCTCATAACACATCTTAATATATTAATTTTGAGATTAAATTTGGTCCAAACTTATTTTACCACAATCTCAATCATTTTAACAAACAAACAAAAAAGTACTTTTACATGAATCTTAACCTAATAACATAATATTGTTCTGGCGGGTCCATGATTGTCCATTGGTCCCAAATAGGGTATACTCTCGAAAATTTGTTTTACAATATTTAAGTGAATGGTATGCTTTGGTCATGATGAACCGACTATACTTTCTTACTTGTAACAGGTATAACTTTAAGGGTGTAGTAAGGCTCACACCCCTCATACCGTTATATTATCACTATCCTTATAAAATTCAATTATTCTTAATAACATTTATTAAGTTTCATTGATATGAAATATGTAAAATAATAATAAGAAAAATCCACTCAAAACCTTAATTTCATTTCATTTTGCTTAGATTCTTGTTTAAAGTTTATCTTCTAAATCACTACGCTTATCAACACTCCAGTTGCCAGAACGGTGGGCCAAGGAAGACGTATAGACGAAACACCAAAAATTTTGTTCATTATAAATTTTAAATAGTCAATATTTTGAACTAAAAGTACCAAAAGTAAATTATTTTAAACAAAATTTTATTTTCAAGAAAAAGTACTTTTCTCACAAAAAGTATATTTTTATACCCTCCCTCCACCCCAATTAGTTGTGAAGAGGGTATATTAAATTGTCATTCTGTGTAAAACTTTTTTATTATTCATCTCAGACCCCATAAAGTATATATATTCTGGGTCCTTGAGTAATTCTAAGTCAATTTAGCCATGTCGGTCTGTCTGTCCGTCTGTTGAAAACACGCTCACTTTCAAAAAACTCAAAAGAACTAAACAAACTGGGTGTCAAATTGCTTGTAGTTATCCTAAGCAGTTTGGAATTGAAATTCAGCAAAATTGGTTCAGTAGGATCAGAGCCATGAATCAAAATGTGGAACCACCACCTAAAAAAAATTGATAATTTTGTTACAAAAACTAACATAAATGGTGGAATAATGCACAGAATGACATAAGATTTTGCAAGAATTGGTCTTATTCAACTGGAAATCACGCTGTAAAATTTTATGAATATCGGTCCATAATTTAACCTAGGCCCCATATAAACCTTACTTCCGGAAAACAGTTTAGTACGCATGAAACCGTAAAAAATTATGTTATCATAAAAAAATTTGGTACATCAAAGTTTTATAGGACAAGAAGTAAAACTATGTAATTTCGTGAAGATCGGTCCATTATTTACTCAAGGCCCCATATAAACCCTACTTCCGAAAAACAGTTAAGTACGCGTAAAACCGTAAAAAATAACGCTATCATAACAATATTTGGAACATAAAAGTTTTATAGGACTATAAATAAGACCGTGAAATTTCGTGAATATCATACATTTTTTTCAAGCATTTTTTCAACTTTTTCAATTTTTCAACAATTTTTATAAAAAATAAATAACATTTCGAGTGCTACGGCATTCCCTTACTACGAAGCAGGTTTATAAGGGAGAATACTAAAAAATAACTGTAAAAAAACATTCAGTGTGTGAAGCTGTTCGTTACATCTAACAATTTTTTTATGCGCTGAATAATACGCTTTATGTGTCAAAAATGTATTGCTTCAAAGTGGGAACTCGCCATATAAAATTCATGTCTTCCGTAAGCGCAATGGTAAGCGAAACTCTTACATTTCTCCCTTACAAACCTGCTTCGCTCGAAGCTCAATTTTTTATTGGGTAGGTACTGTTTTCTTTCAAAACCTTTCATTACAGTAAAAAAAATGTTACATCATAAAGAATATGTGTAGTTTTTGTTCCCACTCTCATTGCGGCGTGTATTTTGCATTCTCTTCCTAATTTAAGAGATTATTTTTTACTAGCATTTAACCCGCTACTTCGTTAGCGTCTCCTTTTTCTTCGTGGACATATTTTTATGCCAAAGTTTATTTTCAAAAAAGTACCAGGCACCTGTCCCCTTATTTTTTTTAACGAACAACAATAAGTGTTAAATTTTTTGGATCTCTTTAATTTTGGATTTTTTTGGTTAGCGGAATCGATTTGGCGAGAGGACAACCTTCGGTCCAAAAGTCAGCTTTTTAGCTTCAAGAGTTTAGGATGTGCGATGATGAATCCGTCAGTTACTTTACAAATTTATATTATATAGAGATGGAGAAAAATGTTGAGAAAACAGTAACAAAATTAGGAACGATTTTCACACCTTAAACGTTTGAATTTCAAAAAAGGGGCAAACCTGTTTTGTATTTTTTAGATAAGCTAAAAATGTGATACAATATTTATTTACCCTTTTGCACCCCAAAAAGGTCTTCCTTCAAAAAAGTACCAGACACCTCTCCGTTTATTTTTTTTAATGAACAATAATTAGTATTAAATTTTTTGTATCTCTTTTTGTTTAGGAAATATACGGTTAGCGAATTGCTGATGTTTTTTATCTCTTTTAGTTAAGGAGGTATGAGGTTCGCGGGATCGATATAAATAGGTACAATTTTCACCCCTGAAACGTTCGAATTTCGAAAAAGTACCAAATTCGCATTTGTATTTTTTAGATAAGTAACAAATGTTATTTAATTTTTATTTCTATACGTATTGGCTTAAAAGCTAGATTTACTACCTAAAACGACCGAATTTCGTTAAAGTAACAGACATCAATTTGCTTTTTTATTTAATGCACAAAAATAAATATTAAATTAAAAAAATTACCAGTTTATTTAAAAAAAAATCCCTCTTACAGATTCTCATTCACTCAGGAGCTTGCATGTTTAATTTTATGTTTCTAGATCCAATAAATACGGATATATAAAAGGTACCAGTTAAAGAACAAAATAGTACCAAAAGCCCTCTTACAGATTTTCATTCACTCAGGACCTTGCATGTTTAATTTTATGTTTCTAGGTCCAATACTAACGGAAATTCAAAAAGTACCAGTTAAAGAACAAAGACGTACCAAAAACTTCCCTCTTATATATTCTTATCCACTTAGGGCATTGCATCTTGAATTTTATGTTTCTAAGTCCAATAATAACGGATATTCAAAAAGTACCAGTTTAATAACTAAAAAGTACCTATAAGCGCTTTTAGAGATTCTCATTCACTCAGGACCATGCACGTTTAATTTTATTTTCATTAGACCAACATTAGCGAAAATTTAAAAAAAGGACCAATTAAAAAACGAAAAAGCACCAAAAATATCTCTCTAACAGATTGTCATTCACTCAAGACCTTCCATGTTTAATTGCATGTTTCTGGGTCCAATACTAACGGAAATTCAAAAAGTACCAGCTAACGAATAAAAAAATACCAATAAGATCCCACTTAAAGATTCTCATTTACAAAGTATCGTGCATGTTTAATTTTATGTTTCTAGGTCCAATACTGACGGAAATTCAAAAAGTACCAGTAAATGAACAAAAAAGTACCAAAAACTTTCCTCTTAGATTCTTATCCACCCAGGACATTGCATGTTTAATTTTATCTGTCTATGTCCAATACCAACGGAAATTCAAAAAGTACCAGTCCAAGATTAAAAAAGTACCAAAAAGTTCACTCTTATAGATTCTCATCCATCCAGGGCATTGCATATTGAATTGTATGTTTCTAGGTCCAATACTAACAGAAATTCAAAAAGTACCAGTTAATGAACAAAAAAGTACCAAAAAGTTCCCTCTTATAGATTTTCATCCATTCAGGACATTGCATGTTTAATTTTATTTTTATAGGTCCAATACTAACGGAAATTCAAAAAGTACTATTTAATAAACAGAAAAGTACCAAAAACTTCCCCTTATGGATTCTTAACCACTCAGGACATTTCATTTTGAATTTTATGTTTCTAAGTCCAATATTAACGTAAATTCAAAAAGTACCAGTTAATGAACAAAAAAGTACCAAAAAGTTCCCTCTTATAGATTCTCATCCATTCGGGACATTGCATGTTTAATTTTATTTTTATAGATCCAATACTAACGGAAATTCAAAAAGTACCAGTTAATTAACAGAAAAGTACCAAAAACTGCCCCTTATGGATTCTTATCCATTCCGGACATTGCATGATGAATCTTATGTTTTTAGGTCCAACATAAACGATAATTTAAAAAATACCAGTTGTAGAACCAAAAAGTTAAGTAAAATATCAAATTTCTCGTATTTCCCCTTTTTGGTACTATTTTCCCCCCATTAAAGTATAAAAAATTTCAGTATAATAGTGGCAGCCCATAATTTAGTACGAATATTTCAATAAATGGAGAAAAATGTTTTTTAAAAAAAGTACCAAAAATAGTTACGATTTTTACCCCTTAAATGTTCAAATTTCGAAAAAGTACCAAATTTAAATTCGTATATTTTTGTTAGGTTTCGAATGTGGTATTAACATTTTTTCTATGTTTATTGGCTCAAAAGATAGATGGGGTGTCAAAAAAGTACTAAAATTCAGATATTACCCGTTTACTCCCAAATAGGGCCGAATTTCAAAAAAGTACCAGACACCTGTCCGCTTATTTTTCTAAAGAACAACGATAGGTATTAAATTTTTTTTGTATCTCTTTTAGTTTTGGAGATATAAGGTTACCGAATTTTCCCGTTTTTACCCTTTTTTACCCCCTAAACATTCGAATTTCCAAAAATCCCGTCTTAGTGGATCGATATGGGGAGTGACCAATCTCTGGTCCAAATTTCAAGTGTCTAGCTTCAGGCGTTTAGGCTGTGCGATGATGAATCAGTGAGTCAGTGAGTCAGTCAGTCAGTGAGTCAGTAACGTTACAATTTTATATATATAGATAACCGAACTTTTGTTTCACTAAATCAAACAAAGCCTTTTAAATAAAAAGTATTATATGCAAAAAAAATTTTATCTTTTCAAACAGAAGGTGCCTCTTGAAACACTGTAAACTTTTAAATACTAAAACAGATTTTCGCAATATGATTGTATTATCTAATTAATTAATGTAGTTAAATATTTTCAAAAGATGTGAGCAGAAAGCCTGTTATTTCCTTCTTCTCCAACTATTCCTGAACAAGTTTAACTAACAGTTTATTGTGCTGGTAAAGGATCTAAAATTAAACGATGTAGCACCAATAAAGTGGAGAATCTTCCATGACCTTTTAGAAAATAATTGGGAATAAAATATTGACTTGAATTACAAAATAAATAAGGAAAACTTGTTGCTGGTTATAATGAAAATAAACACAAAAGGAAAACATCTACAACCACAAACACAGCATTAAACGTATAAATCACCAATACAACTTCATTTTAAAGGAAAACACGTAAAATATGTTAATAAAAGGACTAAATTTTTTTTGTTGCTGTTTTGACAAAAATATTATGCAAACAGTGTCCAGCACGGGAAGAAGAGTGAGAGAGAGAAATAGAGAGAGAGCGAGAAGACAAGGAGTGGAATAGAATTAAAAATTTGTGTTAGTGCCTGCTGTTCCTGTTGTTTGATACGTGTTCATGCAACTGTGTTTGTTTATTAATACTACGTTCTGTATTCAAACTGATGTATAATTTGTGTTTATGCATATTTTTTGTTTGTTTATTCCTTTTTTGTTGGTACGTTATGTTTCCTAATAATAGAAACATATTGTTGGTATTGGCCTTAAAAGTGGGTCTCCTGAAATTTAACGATAATAATAATGGAAAAGCAACAGGGCTGATGATAGAGGCAAATACCTCAATATGGTTTTCTGTTATTAATGCGACTTAATAAATTTTAATGTTATTTTTTGTAGTATATACATATTTAGAAAGGAGCGGTAGGCAAAAAAATGTTTGTTTTGGTGTGTGTGTTCGTTTTTGAAACAATTTCTAAACACGTGTTTCTAACAATTACACTAAGAACTACCCACTGAATATATTTTGTAAGAGTTTTGACAAATATGTGCGACTGATTTGCATAAGGTGATAATTTGATGGCCAAAATAAGAGTGGGAAAAACGTTTTATTGTATTGTATTGTCGGAGAAAATGCGGAATATTTTAGGAAAAAACTCTGCAATGAAAGCCAAATTAATCGACTGACTAACTAAGTATTAAAAAGTTAGAGTGCTATATTCGGCTGTGCCGAATCTTTCATACCCTCCACCGACAGTTCGAATGTTAAAGGAGTAATATCTGTATGATGTTATTATTATCTTAAACTGTGACGATTTGTTATTAATTATGGTTTTAGGCGACTAAACGGTTTTCCGGGAGTAGGGTTTCTATGGGGCCTAGGGTAAATTATGTACCGATCTTCACGAAATTTCACAGTATCATTTCTAGTCCTAAAAAACTGTGACGTACTAAATTTTGTTACGCTAGCTTTATTTTTTACGGTTTTAGGCGTACTAAACTGTTTTCCTGGAGTAGTGTTTATATGGGGCTTAGGGTAAATTATCGACGGATCTTCACGAAATTTAACAGCGTAATTTCCAGTCAAATTAAACAAATTTTTGCAAAACCTTATCTCATTCCGTGACTTGTTCCAGCATTTATGTTATTTTTTGTAACAAAATTATCAATTTTTTTAGGTGGTGGTTCCACATTTTGATTCATAGCTCTGGTCCTACTGAACCGATTTTGCTGGATTTCAATCCCAAACTGCTTAGGATAACTACAAGCAATTTCGCACCAAGTTTGTTCATTTGTTTTGAGTTGTTCGAAAGTGAGCGTGTTTTCAACAGGCGGACAGACAGACGGACATGGCTAAATCGACTTAGAATTACTCAAGGACCCAGAATATATATACTTTATGGGGTCTGAGATGAATAATAAAAAAGTTTCACACGGAATGCCAAACTTAATATACCCTCTTCACAACTAATTGTGGTGGAGGGTATAAAAATAACATATTTTAACATATTTGGAGTAACAACTAGTTCTGATTATATGTTAAAAGATGGCTTTGCTTTGCGATACATTTATTATGTTTAACGGATTACAATCAAACTACGCTACAGTTTATTTACTGCCCATAGTGGGAGATATTGTAAAAAAATATGTTAATCATTCTGGATTTTGTAAACGGTTGGTGTTGGCGGCAACACAGGTAGAGTCGGTCAACAATTTCTTTGATAAATGTATATATATACAACAATGAAATTTCTTTTATTTATTTTATTTTAAATAATAGTAAACAAATAGAAAAAAAAATATGCTTCTTATGTGTTTTATATTGGGTTAGTTCACAAAGGGTCATTCTTTTCGAGACTGAGAACTAACTGTTATTGAAATGACAGCTTAACACGTTGTCAATAAATCAACGTTGTGTTATCAAATTATTAACAACATGTTGTCGAAATGAGACCATGATGGTGTTAATATGTTAACAGTTTGTTGTCAAAATGAGATTAAGTGGTGTCAAAATAAGAACGAGAATAATTAGTATTGTGGTTATTTTGTTGAACTATTTATGGTTTTTAATCCAAATTTTTAATATTTTTAATTAGGCTTAAGTTCATGATATTTAATTTTTCATTAATTTATTTTTATGAAGAAAGGAATTTTACAACATGAAAATTAATTAAAATTGTTATTGATAATCTTTCATTCTTGACGTGGCTGGGGCTCGAAACCCGGCCGGCAGGTTACCATGCCATGTTTCGATTGCAACCAGTCAATCTCCTCAGGTGGATTTGCCACGTCAAGAATGAAAGATTATCAATAACAATTTTAATTAATTTTCATGTTGTAAAATTCCTTTCTTCATAAAAATAAATTAATGAAAAATTAGATTTCATGAACTTAAGCCTAAATGAAAATATTAAAAATTTGGATTAAGAACGATGTGGTTTAAAAATCTTTGAACCCAAACGAAATACTTTTTACAACGGATAGTGTAAATTTTGGTATTTTTATGCCTCATTTTTTACTCTGTGTAGGATTTTTTTTATACATTATCGTGCGCCGCATGCGTCTTGAAAAAAGTTCAAGAAAGTTTTAAACGCATAGGACGACGCGAGGTGTGGACAACCTGCTTAAATGCCGTGTTTGCTACAGAAAGTAACTTTTTTGTTAGTTTAGAAAAATAAAAACATTAGAGCAGAAAGTGAGTTTTTTAGCGTACGTCTGCGAATAACGCATGCCGAGATTGAAATTACGCCCATCACTGTTTAAAAATTATTAAGATTTATTTTAAAGGAGCCACTGCCGAATAACTTCAAATGCCACTTTTGCTACAGAAAGAATTTATAATGTATCTAGAAGTATGATCCATTTTTGGTCTTTGAAGTACAAAACCAGCTTTTGTAAAACCGGTCGGATAGGCAAAAGCAATACCAAAGCAAAGTATTTATTGCACTAAGATAATGAATTGCATTTGCCTAGACTACTAAAGGTCCAATTAGAATATGGGCAGTTCCAGCGAAAAGTCTACTTTTTGTCACGTAACGCCAGAAGTAATTTTAATTGTTTCTCAAACAATTTTATATGTATAGTTTACTTTTTTATATTTTGGTTGTAAAGCGCAACTAGCTCTACATTTTTTAACAAAAGGGATAACATTTGAAAAACATGGTTCTAAAATACAAGCTTTTTTTAAATTCTGGTGTTAAATTAAAAAAAAGTTGACTTTTCGCTGAAAATTCCCATATGTATCTTTAAACGAGCAAAGATTTTTAAATTTGGTAGTTTGAAAAATAAATCTATATAAGTCCAAATCTTACTAAATAAGGTTTTATACTAAACGTCTTGCTCAATTCGCAGTCTTTTTCAGTTTTGTAATGCAAGTCAAAATACACTTCCGTTTTTTTAACGTTACGCCAGCGCATATTTTTGCTTATATCTGCAAATCCTTAGCGTCGATTGTTGTAATTTTTTTTCTGAATATAGTGCTACTTCATTTCTTTGCATATATAAAAACCCCTTTTACAAATTTGACTGCTTCATTTAATTTTGTTAAATTTTACTGTCAGAAATCAACAAAAAGCTTAAGCTACTGTCAAAAATTAACAAAAAGCCTCTTAAATGAATTTAAAAGAACAAAAACCAAATAAAAAAACTTTTAGTTCCGTACGGAATATGCGATCAGTTTCGCACTTTACTTAAGAAAATTACAGTTTTATAAAATTTAACAAAAAGTTTATTTAAGTTCAATATGGTTTGGCACAGAAGATTTAAATGTATTCGCACATTTACTTAAGCAACGTTAAGCATATTCTGGTTGGCCCTTAAACCTGGTCAGACTATAACAGAAGAGTTAAAGCAAAAAAAAGGTGTATAAGTTAAAGCTAAGAAAAAGTTCACAAATTAAAGCGAAAAAAAGTTAATAAGTTAAAGGAAAGCAACTATCCAAAAATAGTTATTAAATGATGCCAAACATGAAATTGTTAACTTTATCTCTTTTAATGTTTGCCCCTCCCCCCTCGCGCCCCTGTGCTAAATCAAAAAAGAAGCTGCGACTAAAAAAGTTTACTCCACCCGCTTTGCTTCGATCGGTGTAAAACAACCTCACTTTTGGTTAAGAAATGTTTCATCAGGATTTTTTTTAAGTTCAATTAACGGAATTTTATTACAAAGCTTTAATTCTAACAATGACAAAAACTTTTCTAAAGCATTAATTAAAAAAGTATTTGATAATTAATACTCCATTACTCCTCCACTCTTCTTCGCAAATAAACAATAACTATTAAAGTAATTAAAAACGTTTAAAAGCGAATTGTCTCGGATAAGTTTTGGGGTAGTAGATGAACACTAATGAGTGTCATAATATACAATACCACATTCTTTTCCTGCCCTTAAATCTAAAAAGAAATAAAAAGATTTTATCTAACAAAATAAACAAACAAGCAAAAAATCAAATTAATAAAAACCGGCCCCACATTCTCATTAAGCTAACGGAAACATATAGATTATCCCCCTCTCCATTTCTCATTCTTTTCTCACTCTTTTGCACCAAGAATGGAAATAGCAGTAACAGTGTTTGCTGTTAAGCCAACTGCTGGTGTCTGTTATCTTATTGCAATAACCGCAGTAAAACACACAAAATTACACTGAGCAAAAAAAAAAACTCTAAGGAAGTGAAATGAAAAAAAGTTTGAAGATAACGAATGGAATTGGTTTTTGTAAATTTTGGTTACAATGAAGAAAATATATCTTAAAAAAGATTTATATGAGCACCTGCCGCCTGGCACCAGTCACATAGTGGGCAGCGTCAACAACACACACAGTTTGCAATTTCAGTGTAAAACTTGGCAGAATTACACACTCACCCATTGTTTAGGTGCTGGATTTATTCGGCGTTATTGTGTAGGGCGTTGTCTTTAACGAGCGAGTCGTTTTCTGTAATAGAGAACACAGGTTGTTTGTTACTTTAATCTATTACAAAAAACGACTTCATCTGTTGAATAGCAACAGCATTTAGGGAGATCCATAAGCAGGCCGAACTTCCCCTCAAGTGTTGGAAAATCAGACCTTGTAACTGACTTTTAAGATCTCCCTTTTCAAGACTTTGGACTTAAGCCACAATCACCGCGTAATCCCAGAAGGAATCTCACCAAAAGTCTGTTCGGAGCCGTTATTAATAGCGCTACTGACTTCCGCGGTACCAGAAAGAAGCTCTTGTCATCCGCGATCTCAAAAAATCTCACATATTTCAACTGTGCTGAATTTTAGGTATTGACAGCACAGTTTTCCTAGATCATTCAGGGGTGTACCATTGTCCATGATCACTCTCGACTTTACATCAAACGGGGATATCATATTTAAAAGGTTGATCTGGCGAAACAGACCCGCCTGACCACCTGCTATTACAAATAACCTTCACCCTATTGAGGTAATCCTCAAACATTTCCTAGCACATTCGAAATTGCAGTAAATTTTCGCCTGAAAAATCGATGGTGGTGTAGCCATAAAAAGGCTTTGGTATCTATATAATTTTCTGTTTCAACCCTTCGGCGAATTATACGGAATCTGTAAGCTTTTGCCATCAAGGTTGTTCTGCCCTGCCCATTGCTCCACATCAGGTTTAGAATCACTAATTGAAATAGAAGAAAACAGTTCTCAAAATTCGCATATGACGTACAAGGTCACCGACCTGCCTTAAACACAGTAGTGTTCGGCACCCTGATAGTACTCCTGCAGGCCTCCTCCTTTACACCTAAATATATCGAAGGATTTATTGCTTTTAAAGGTTAAGTGGGTAGGGTTTTCTTTGCGCTTGTGATAGACTTAAGTAAAATTCATTGATAAGAATTAATTTTGTGCAGATTTAAATATAAAACCTGTTGATTTACTTTTGTTGTTTGTTAAGGATTAACTAAAATTTTTCGTTGCTATAACGTACGACACACAATACAGTGTGCGTTGTTGTTCTTAAACAAACATTTTCATAAGCTAAAGAAAACGATTGTTGTTTAACCGATTAAGCATAGAATACTAATATTTATTAAGATAATAAGTAGGCGCTTATAAAAATCTTGAGATCCGTATTAAAGGGAAAGGAAATTTCTAAGCTTAGTGTATGAATTCAAGGCCTCTAATATTTTTTTCTGCTTACCCAATCTACATGTAAAAAAAAATTCCATGGACATAATAAAACGGCTCAAAGATTTTCTTTTATTAACGAAAAAAAATCGAACCTCCCTAATAAATAGTTAACGATGTTTGCTTTTTTTATGTTATCAAAATTACTTTCCTCTTAATCATTATAATCATGGTGGCTATTTATTTTATCCTCTCTCTTATTTTTTGAAATAGAGAGGGATTTAGAAATCATTAATTTAAATTATACAAGATTTTCAGCTAACAGTCTCTTTGTTTGTCTATTATAGACGATTTTATAAAAGTTGACTAAGCTAATCACCAGAAATTTGCTATAAAAATGCAATACTACTTAATTATAAAATTTACCAGCTAAAGGAAAACGAAGGCAATATTTGCTACAATTATAAATTGAATATCTTCGAAATTAATTGTTAGTTATGGAAAATATTATTAATAATAAACATCGTAACAGACTGGGTAGCAATACTTTCACATTCGAATTAATTACAATTTTAATTACACAATTATGTAAAATTTTAATTGGAACTTTTTATCGACATTATTAACATTTTGTTCTAATTTAAATTTAAGTAAAAAGCAGTAGCAAATACATGTAATTTGATTTCAATTTAACTAAAATTACTGGTGATTTGAATTTAATTCAGTTAGAATTACATGTATTGGGTGATTTTTTTAGAGCTATAGGAAAGTTAAAAAAAACACATAAAAAAATGAATGAAATCTTTATTTGAATCGATAATACGGTCCATTTAATTTAATGTTTGAGGACTATTTCATGCAAAAGTTGACCGTGACTGCGCCTCAAATGGTCCATCCGCTTAGTCCAATTTTGGCATACTCTTTCCAACATTTCGGCCGGTATCTCATGAATAAATGCTTCAATGTTGTCTTCCAATGCGTCAATTGAAGCAAGCATGTGAGTATAGACATGAGCTTTAACATAGCCCCACAAAAAATAGTCTAAAGGCGTTAAATCGCACGATCTAGGCGGCCAATTGACCGGTCCCGAACGTGAAATAAAATGTTCACCAAACTCGCCTCTCAATAAGTCCATTGTTAAGCGTGCTGTGTGGCATGTGGGACCGTCTTGTTGAAACCACATGTCATGCAAGTCAAGCTCTTGCGTTTTGGGCAAAAAAAAAGTTGGATATCATCTCACGGTAGCGCTCACCATTCACAGTTACATTACGATTCGCATCATCTTTGAAGAATGATGCCACCAGCCCATAAAACGCACAAAATTGTGACTTTTTATAACGATTCATGGTTAAATTATAGACCAAAGTGAAGATGTTTGACAGTGAAACAAAATACGAAACGTGCGTCAGCTGTTTAAACCAGTGTTGCCAAAAAGATAATAGCAAAAAAATCACACGATAGTTGTAATAATTTAATAAATGCATAATAAAAAAAAAAAAAATTACTGATAATAGTTAAATATTTATAGCAATTAGGATTGCTAACATTAAATTATATGTATAAAACAAGTAGCATTGTTTTAGTAATTGATGTTCTCTGTAATGCGTGAACCGTTTTTGTTCACGTGGAAGGTGACGTCAATACCAAGGTTTTTATGTATCAACGCTCTTCAAATGTGTATTGGATCATGAGTTATAGCCATTTTAGAGAACACTGCATTCATTCCGAAACATGTATTTTTTTCAATGGAAATTTTGCGAATTTCGCTTATTATTTTGAAAATTTAAATTCAATTAGTTTTTAAATTTATTTCAATTCGATTTTAGTATTTCAGGGTACGTTGGGGATTTTCTGTAGATTGTTTATGTTAAGTTTGCATGAAATCTATTGCATGCATAGAAGGCGCAAAATAGAGCAAGAGGGGCAAAAGCTACTCCTCCCTATATCTTCTTAACTAATCAACCGGGTTTCTTAAAATTTGGCATGCAGGCACTGTAACATCTGAAAGGAAATACAGAATAGGGCGTGAAATATGGCAAGTGGGGTTAAAGCTCCTCTCCCTATATCTTCTTATATCCTTTTATTATTAAGGTACTAAAATTGAGCAAGAGGGGTAACATCTGAACGAAATAAGTTATATGGCAAAACAATGTTTGCAGGGTCAGCTAGTACTTTATATATTTTTACCCAGAATTACTCATAGTTTTTACTGTAAATATTTCAATTAAAACTGTATTAAATTTTTATTTAAAAAAATTACAATTACATAAGTATTAATGTACATGTAGTCCTACGATTTGATTAGAATCGAATAAAAAATCAATTACAATTACATGTAATTTGTAATGAATTCCCCTACAGGTACATTTTATTGTAATAAAATTCAATAAAATTGTTTTAATTTTAATTGATAAGATTACAAGTATTTAAAAGAATAATGACTTCGTTAATTGTTGTTTAATAACAATTAAGCTCTTTAGGTTAGGTTCAATGGGCAGCCTTCACGAGGACACCTTACGTGGATCCTAATAGCGGCCCCTTTTAGATACCCGAAGCCAGTGACCAGGGTTAAGCCAGTGTTCACCAGATTATGTTTCAGACCTTACTGCCGCCTAAAATCATTTCAATTTCCTGCACAAAAGAGAGATCGAATTAAGCCCTACACTAGAGAGAAAAAACTCGTACTAAATTCAAGTTTTTTTTCACACAGAAAAAATTATTAATAGTTTGTTTTTTATCAATTAAAAAAATTATTTAAAAAGTATTTAAATTTAATTAATGTGATAATTGAATCAATTATTTTTTTGGTTGAAAGAAAATTAAAAATATAATTTGATTTAATTAACATTTTAATTGTTTTGAAATAAATTTGGAATTTAAATAATATTTAAATAACAAAAAATTGTTTCGTTTAAAATAAAATAATTTAAACTTGTGAAATTGTTGTTGGAAATTGTCAAAATCAATCAACACATTGTTTGAAACGGCAAAGTTTTTTGATAAATTTTTTAACTAAAATTAAAAATATCTCTTTCTGAGATTTCTATCTGTTTTGAAGATCATCCATCATCAGGGATTTCTTTTCAGTGAATTTTTTTATAAACACAAAAACTTAAAAATATGTTATCAAAGTTTTTCTTGGGATTAAAAATTAATTAACAAGGTTACTTTATAATGTGCTTGATTCCCATTTCATACTCTTGACAAACTGAAGTTTATTGTTGATGGCATAAACTATTCCTATGCGCATTTCACTGGTTGCTTAGGCCAGATCGTCAGGAAAAACTAAAGATATTACACAAATAAAACTGTTAAGCGAATAAGAATTATAAGCCCCAGTTTTATTTGTAACAATATCATAGCTTAAACAAAAATAACAACAATAAACAGTGAGTTGATCTTTTCTTATGTTGTTTACACATCGACATCTATCTAGACTTGACCTTCAAAAAAGATCGAAATATTGGAAATAAAAAAGGAATTTTTAATTACAAAAAAAACTGGCCTCGAGCTTGACTAATTTTACTTGTTTAAAATTCGAAAGGTCGAATAAGAACAACTTTGATTAAAAATATCATTTACTAGCATATACCCGCTACTTCGTTAGCGTCTCCTTTTTCTTCGTGCCAACGTTTATTTTTCTAGGTTTTAACTTGTTTAGATTCTAGCATTTAACCCGCTACTTTAGTAGAACCAAAAAGCTAAAGAAAAATATCAAATTTCCCGTATTTCCTTTTTTGGGTACTATATTTTCCCCCCCATTAAAGTACCAAAAATTACAGTGTTGTAGTGGCAGCACATAATTTAGTACGAATATGTCAATAAATGGAGGAAAATGTTTTGTAGAAAAAAGTACCAAAAATAGTTACGATTTTCACCCCTTAAATGTTCGAATTTCGACAAAGTACCAAAAACGTGTAAGCATTTTTTTGATAAGTTTCGAAAGTGGTATTTACTTTGGTTATATGTTTATTGGTTCAAAAGATAGATAGGGTGGTAAAAAGTACTAAAATTCGGATTTTACCCGTTTTCTCACTAATATGGCCGAATTCAAAAAAGTACCAGACAACTGTCCGCTTATTTTTCTAAAGAACAACGATAAGTACTACAATTATTTTGCATCTCTTTTAGTTTTGGAGATATAAGGTTACCGAATTTTCCCATTTTTACCTTTTTTTACCCCCTAAACATTCGAATTTCGAAAAATACCGTCTTAATGGATCGATTTGGGGAGTGACCAATCGCTAGTCCAAATTTCAATAGCAAAATTGCCATTACCGATTAACAAAAGCAGCCAACTTCACTATTAAACACGCTGTTAAGATCTGATTTTCCAATTGCAAGGCCCTGGCGCCCCGCTTTCTAGGGATGCTTCATACAAATTGTATGGGCATGACAATTGTTCACAGCTAGAAAACGCCAACCGCTTTTGTTTAGGTACTTTCCCCATGAAATTATTAACAGACCACCACAAACAAGAGTGAATTTAAAGAGGGACAATTAATAATAGGGAGAAATGTAAGAGCTTTACATGAACGCATAATAGTACCAAGTAATGCCAACTCTTGAGACACTAAACGCGTAAAAGCAAAAAGCACAATTTAAGTACATTTTCATAGATTTTTTTTTTTTTTTTTTTTTGCAAAAAAGTGTAAAAAGGACTGTTTTCAGATAACCTCTGAACACGATCTTCACAAGAAGACAAAGGTTCTACCGGTCAAGAAACACAACGACAGGTTGACGCACAAGGTTTTCTGGAAAATCATCCAAACATGGCTATAAGAAAGTTAGATGCTCCCCTGTGACACGTCAGACAGAAGCTACGTCTGTATAAACGAGGAGAGCAGAGGTATGCTTAAAATCCACTTGATCGCAGCTCGAATTCACAGCTTTGAATCGCATTCATAGAGATGCCATTAATTCCGCCGTAGCAGGATGCCGGGAGGTAGCAATTCGCCAATAGCTGACACAAAGATAATGGATTCTGACGCATAAAACAACAGACCTACTGGCACAACCAAGATCACGCTGGAATAATTAGCTTATGCCTTTTCGCCCCGCATATACCATGCCAATCCGTATTTCTACATAGCATGTGGGCATGGTTCTTATGACAACCCCACTTATGTAATTGCCCAGCCACTTCACTATGTCCCATAAATCGATGGATCTACTTTGTGGAATATTTTAAAACCCCCGATTCAATATTGTAAATTGTTAGTGCTATTACAACAACATAACGCAGAAAAAATGGGCTAAATGTAATAAAAAGGGCCAATGCCGCATTTTTAGTTTAGGGCTAAAAATTTTCTGGCGTTTCAGGTATTTAAAAAACGGGCTAAGTCGGCATTACTGCAAGTAATAGCCCAACAAACGCGGAGGTTTGCTTTCAAATTGTAAATAATTTGCATTCAAACTTTTCCTGCAACGACAAACGTTTCTCAACTAAAAACAAGTTAAAGTGCTATGTTCGGCTGTGCCGAATCTTTGATGCCCTCCACCGACAGTTCGAATGTTTTAAGAGTAGTATTTATATGATGTCTATTTATTATTAATTTATCTTTATAAAAACAGACTATTAATTATGATTTTAGGAATACTAAACTGTTTTCCGGTAGTAGGGTTTATATGGGGCCTAAAGTAAATCATGGACCGATCTTCACGAAATTTTACAAGCTTGTTTCTAGTCCTATAAAACTGTGATGTGCCAAATTTTGAAATGATAGCATTATTAATTAGGATTTTAGGCATACTACATTGTTTTCCGGGAGTAGGGCTTATATGGGGCCTAGAGTAAATTATGGACGGATCTTTTACGGCGTGACTTATAGTCAAATGAAACGAATTTTTGCAAAATCTTATATCATTCCGTGCAGTTTTCCACCATTTATGTTACTTTTTGTAACAAAATTATCAATTTTTTTTTAGTGGTGTTCCACATTTTGGTTCACAGCTCTGATCCTACCGAAACGATTTTGCTGGATTTCAATCCTAAACTGCTTAGGATAACTACAAGCAATTTGATACCAAGTTTTTTTTATTTCTTTTGAGTATTTCGAAAGTGAGCGTGTTTTGAACAGACGGACATGGCTAAATAGACTTAGAATTACTCAAGAACCCAGAATATATATACTTTATGGGGTCCGAGATGAATTATAGAAAAAGTTTCACACGGAATGACAAACTTAATATACCCTCTTCACAACTAATTGTGGTGGAGGGTATAAAAAAGGAAATTATTTTCAAATTGAAAAATGCATTTATTTTCAACTTGATTTCAAACGTTATTTTCAAAAAGTTTTTAAATGTGGATTGCAATACAATATAAAAAAATAAATAAATATTTTTTTTTAATTAAAACTCCTTATTTATTAAATAAACTGTTAGCTTAATTCGGTACCATAGCTGAAAAATGAAATAGCGTTCTTTCCGTTCTCAAATTCTTGAAAATACGAATTACTTGGTCCCTTTTTATTTTGAGGATTGTCATGGCTCCGAGTAGCAGCACGTTCGTACAAACATACATCAAACTTATAATTTCTTCTTTTTTGCATCAAATTAAGGTTTTCTAAAGGCGAATTCACTTCAAACTGTAATCGCCAATTTTTTATGATAAAATTTAATTTTCCTAGTTTTTGAAAATACAATTTGATAACAAAATTGATATCAAATTGATAAAACATTTATATCAAATATTTATTTTCAAATCACTATCAATTAAAATTCAAACGTTTAAATCAAACAATTGAAAATGGTTGGAAAATTGTTCTTGATATCAAATGATAAAGTTATTTTATATCAAAGTTTTGAGGCTGTGTATGGCGGTATGCGTTTGTGTGTGAAGTTGCCTTCATGAAATGTTATTTATTTATGTCTCACTTTAAAGGAAATGTAGGGAAATAGAAAAAAATTTACAAAGAAAAAACATTGATGATGAATTTTTTAACAAGTAAAAAACATTCTACAAAAATTCTAACTAATATTTTTATGGTCAACCACAAAAAGGAAAAAAATCCATATGCACTTTATTTATTAAATAAAAAAAAAAAGAAAAAAAAAACATTTGAGGAAAAATGGTAAAAATGGCTATCAAATGGAAAAGAGAAATATTCTCTATGTTCCAAGTACAGAATTCGGTCAAACATAAAAAGTTTTAAAAACCATTTTAAATTAAAAACCAATTTTTTAGTTTGATGAATAAGAAAATAATTTTGAATTGAATTAAGAAATATAGAAAAGTTAACAGAAGTGAAAATAACTTAAAACACATTTTAAGCAAATTAAGGATAAAAGGCTTTTTGCAATTTTTTTTTATTTCTCTTAAAAACTTCAACTTTACTTTTGAATTCCAAAATATGCTTAAATATTTAAAGATAAGTTTTATCACTGAATAAATTTCTACAAATTTATTTCAAGAATTCTACTTGGACTTCTTTTTTTTGCATTTTTAAAATTAAACAGTTCTTGTTGTCTTCATTCAACAGAAATTTTTTGTTATTATTTCGACCTTAATTGACATATAAAAGTATACTTTTATGTATTTTTTAACGAGTATGTATGCATTTACGGTTTGTAAGCTTATGGGCAGTAGGGTGGCTCCCAAAAATGTTGAAAATTAAATTAAAGAAATGTTGAATCACAATTGCAAGTGCTATTGTTTAGAAAATTTAGTTAGAACTCTTTCGCAAACGAAAAGTTTTCTAACAGCCATACCTAAGCCAGAGCGGAAGGCGGAACGTTTTCTTTCTATTAGCTTTTACGCTGATATGCTAACCTAAACAAGAGTGTAAACAACTTTCTCGTTTAATAAAACCCACATAATAGATATACAAAATGTAGATAAGACCGTTAGATTGACTATTATTTATTAACAAAAACGGCCAACTTCACTATTAAAAGCGCCTTTTATGCATGCTTCATACAAATTGCATGGGCATCGCAATTTTCGCCAGCTAGGAAACGCTTTCCCTTCTTGTTGATGTACGGCTGTAAGAAAAGACTTTAAAATTTTCATTGAAACTTTCTTTAACTTGTGCACACGCAAAGTTTATTTTACTTTGATACATTTTGTAGTCTTTTGTTGTTGTTTGTCAGACAACGAAATACGACTACGAAAGACAACTACAAATGTGTATTCTTTTTAAGAGAAGTCAAATTTTCACAACCTTCAGAGAACTTTTCTTCTTCGTCGAAAATACCTTCTAAATAAACAAGAAGTTGTTTACAAACACCAGGAGTACACACGTTTGGTAAAATAAGGTGGGTTTTTGTGTATGTTTTTATTTTGGACCATACAAACTCAATAAGATACAACATTGGGTCCTAAGGACCTAAGCGAAGAAGAGTCGCTGATGAATTTTCAAAAATTATTTCCATTTGGCTATGACATTGTGCATTATCACACACAACAAATAAATCTTGTAAGAGATTTAATAATTGCTCCCACCTACTCTCTGGCGTCTTGCATTTTAAATGATACTCGTTTTCTCGTCATAAAAATAACACAAAACGAGAAAACCGCAAATTACCTTGAAGCCGAATATCGTGGACACATATCAAAAACATTGCTTACAAAGCGGTAAACGTGGGAGCCGCACTTGGAAGAATGATGCCAAATGTAGGCGGACCTAGACAATGTAAAAGGAGAATTATATCTACAGTGGACAGCTCAGTTATACTCTACGCTGACTCCATATAGACAGGAACTTTGAAAGTTAAAAGCACAGCGAACAAACTAAAATCGGTATACAGAGACTTAAGAGTATGCTGTTCCTAGCGAACAAATTCTCTGCCATAGCGGGAATGATTCACATTGATATTTTACCAGAGGAAACTTAACGATTAAATGATACAAGGAGAAGCTCAACACAGAGTATCACTAGTGTACGTAAACTCGAAGGAGAAAAATCTATAAGACAATGTCAGAAAAGATGGGAAGCGAACCGTTAAAGGAGATGTACTTTCATACTTATTCCAATAATATCGGGTGATTTTTTATCTATTATCTTTTTGGCAATACTGGTTTAAACAGCTGACGCACGTTTAGTGTTTTGTTTCACTGTCAAACATTTTCAGTTTGGTCTATAATTTAATCATGAATAGTCTTACAACGAACAACGCTTGCAAATTATAGAATTTGATTATCGCGTGCTCTGTTAAGAAAGTTCATCGCGCGCTTCTTGTGCTCAGCGACGAAGCTCATTTTTGGCTCAATGGGTACGTTAATAAGCAGAATTGTCGATTTTGGAGTGAAGATCAGCCAGAAGCATCGCAAGAGCTACCAATGCATCCAGAAAAGTCACAGTTTGGTGCTGTTTATAGGCTGGTGGCATCATTGGACCGTACTTCCTCAAAGATGTATAGACATTGTGAGAAAGTCAAATTACAAAGTGAGAGTATTATTCTCGCGCATACGCGTTTGCTTGTTAAAGTTTGTTTTAGAAACAACAACACTACACAAGGAGGTAAAAACACTAACAGCCGTACGTAAGAGCGAAAGGCGGAACGTTTAATTTCGCTGAAGATAAAGCCGCTAGATTGACAAAAAAATAGCTAAATTGCCATTACCGATTAACAAAAGGCAGCCAACTTCACTATTAAACACGCTGTTAAGATCTGATTTTCCAATTACAAAGCCCTGGCGCCCCGCTTTTTAGGGATGCTTCATACAAATTGTATGGGCATGACAATTTTTGACAGCTAGAAAACGCCAACCGCTTTTTTTAGGTACTTTCCCCATGAAATTATTAACAGACCACCACAAACAAGAGTGAATTTAAAGAGAGACAGTTAATAATAGGGAGAAATGTAAGAGCTTTACATGAACGCATAAAAGTACCAAGTGATGCCAACTCTTGAGACACTAAACGCGTGAAAGCAAAAGCACAATTTAAGTACATTTTCACGGATTTTTTTTTTTTTTTGCAAAAAAGTGTAAAAAGGACTGTTTTCAGATAACCTCTGAACACGATCTTCACAAGAAGACAAAGGTTCTACCGTTCAAGAAACACAACGACAGGTTGACGCACAAGGTTTTCTGGAAAATCATCCAAACTGCGCTATAAGACAGTTAGATGCTCCCCTGTGACACGTCAGACAGAAGCTACGTCTGTATAAACAAGGAGAGCAAAGGTATGCTTAAAATCCACTTGATCGCAGCTCGAATTCACAGCTTTGAATCGCATTCATAGAGATACCATTAATTCCGCCGTAGCAGGATACCGGGAGGTAGCAATTCACCAATAGCTGACACAAAGATAACGGATTATGACGCATAAAACAACAGACGTACTGGCACAACCAAGATCACGCTGGAATAATTATCTTAATGCCTTCTCGCCCCGCATATACCATGCCAATCCGTATTTCTAAATAGCATGTGGGCATGGTCCTTATGACAACCCCACTTATGTAATTGCCCAGCCACTTCACTATGTCCCATAAATCGATGGATCCACTTTGTGGAATATTTTAAAACCCCCGATTCATTATTGTAAATTGTTAATGCTATTACAACAACATAACGCAGCAAAAATGGGCTAAATGTAATAAAAAGGGCCAATGCCGCATTTTTAGTTTAGGGCTAAAAATTTTCTGGCGTTTCAGGTATTTAAAAAACGGACTAAGTCGGCATTACTGCAAGTAATAGCCCAATAAACGCTGAGGTTTGCTTTCAAATTGTAAATAATTTGCATTCAAACTTTTCCTGAAACGACAAACCTTTCTCAACTAAAAACAAGTTAAAGTGCTATGTTCGGCTGTGCCGAATCTTTGATGCCCTCCACCGACAGTTCGAATGTCTTAAGAGTAGTATTTATATGATGTCTATTTATTATTAATTTATCTTTATAAAAACAGACTATTAATTATGATTAGGAGTGAAGATCAGCCAGAAGCATTGCAAGAGCTACCAATGCATCCAGAAAAGTCACAGTTTGGTGCTGTTTATGGGCTGGTGGCATCATTGGACCGTACTTCCTCAAAGATGATGGGAATCGTAACGCAACTGTGAATGGTGAGCGCTACCGTGAGATGATATCCAACTTTTTTTTGCCCAAAATGCAAGAGCTTGACTTGCATGACATGTGGTTTCAACAATACGGTGCCACATGCCACACAGCACGCTTAACAATGGACTTATTGAGAGGCGAGTTCGGTGAACATTTTATTTCAGGTTCGGGACCGGCCATTTGGCCGCCTAGATCGTGCGATTTAACGCCCTTAGACTATTTTTTGTGGGGCTGTGTTAAAGCTCATGTCTATACACACATGCCCGCTTCAATTGACGCGTTGGAAGACAACTTTGAAGCATTTGTTCATGAGATACCGGCCGAAATGTTGGAAAGAGTACGCCAAAATTGGACTAAGCGGATGGACCATTTGAGGCGCAGTCACGGTCAACATTTGCATGAAATAATCTTCAAACATTAAATTATATGGATCGTACTATCGATTCAAATAAAGATTTCATGCATTTTTCTGAATTAAAAAAAATAAAAAAATCACCCTTTACATGTAGAATTGGATAATTTATCTTCTACTTAACGCAATTTCTTTCAGGCCACGAAGGGTATCGAAGTTACCTATATAAACTTTGGTATAGACAGTACTCCATATTCTCAATGCCCAAACCAAGATGAAAACGTCACGTTCTACTGCACACGCTCTAGATACGAAAGGCAGATAGCAGAAAAAGAGATTGGAAAACAGCTGCACGTGCGAAACATTCCCAGCAAAAACTTCGCCTACTTTTTTAAAATTAATAGCTTCTTTCACTCATTATTTAGTAGCTTTCGTCTATATAACTACTATGACTACTTATTTTGCAGATGTATGTAGGTAAAAAATAACGACTTACATTTAAATGCGTTCATTTTGGGACATCCCTTGTAAAATGTATTGTTTCTTTCAGTAGAATTGGAAGTGGTATTTTTACTTTTTCCTGATTACTTAACACATTATTTTGTAGGCGAAGTTTTTACTGGGTTGTAAGCATAATTGTTAACAAAAAAGAACAATAAATGGCAATAAAGAAGAACCTAGGGAAATCTCAAATAACAGATGCATATTAAATATGGTTTTCGGGCCCTGCAATGAAATATATCTAGGGACAGCTCCGTAGGGGTTTTGAATGACGTAGGAGGTGTTTTTTAATCAGTAAGAATCCGACATAGAACGTGGCTATCTTCGAAAAGATTTTATATCTGCCTAATGGCAAAAACGCAATTGGGACACCAGTCAATAAATTGAATTTTGCGCATGGTCTGAATGGTGGCAGTGGCGGCATAACATTACCACGACAATTGGTTCTACGCACCGAAACGACTCGGAGTCAATGAACAACGACCAATGATTGTCAACTCAGCAACACATGTTCTTCAGGTCTCGCTACTACAACAACATATCGTCAGCTCATTATAAGCCTGGTGTATATACCAAACAGTCGTAGTGGAGCAAAACGACAATGAAGGGTTTCATACAACTTTCTGAAAATACATATACTCGATAGAACTTCTTTGTGTTTTCACCACTGCTTCCGGCATATATTTTAAAGAAAAATGTAAGCTTTGGTAAACTTTCATGAACGAACTTAGAAGTAAGTAGTATTTTATTGAAAGTAATTGTTTTATGCCGCACACGCCACTTTTCGTAATTTATTTTTTAAAAGTAGCTTTTTGTGCTGCATAGGCAAACTTTCTGCTGTGTTTTGAGTTTTTGCCATTTTATTTTGCTTTTTTTAACTTACGGCAATGAAGCAAAGCAAGAGCGAAAATTGTTTTGTAAGTTTTTGTATAAGGAATGTGCTACAATCGCCAAACATTGGTTTCTAGTGCATAACAATACTTAATGCTTAATATCTCAGAAATTATAAACAAGTTTGTA
Organism: Pollenia angustigena; assembly: GCA_930367215.1. Lineage (NCBI taxonomy): Eukaryota > Metazoa > Arthropoda > Insecta > Diptera > Polleniidae > Pollenia > Pollenia angustigena. The sequence continues at coordinate 198,621,941 of OV884060.1, forward strand.
AAACAGGTTTTGCATTCGGAAATGGGGTATTCAAAATATACATGTATATCCTTTACACAACTCAATTTTTTTTTTTTAAATTGTTTGTAGGCCCAAACAATAATAAGCTGACGATATATGTGTATTTTATCGACAAACGAATGACAAGCCACTTTGCTAGAGCAATAAAGTCTCTTCTCACCAGTGAGGTCATACACTTTTTTGAAAAGTCCTTACGCAGCCCGAAAAAAATCTCTATTTATCCCTACGCGTTAAGAATATTGTCTCTATAAAAATCCCTACAACTAGTACCAAGCGGGAAAAAGAAGGAGTACGGATGCCTTCTAGAAGGCCTCTGTTCTCCTTCTTTTGGATACACAAGGCCTGCTCCATACTCATACCATATCTTTTTTACACACGTTGTCATTGCGGAGAAGGCCTTCCGCTCTCGCTTCTTTAGCAGGTACATAAGAATGGTAACGGGATAAAAAAAAATAATTATTTTGCTTTTGCTTGTGCAAAAAAACAATACAACAAATGTAACTCCTTCTCTGCTCCCTTCTCATAGAAGCGAGTGTGGAAGGTGTATCTTATCTTTTACACTAAAGAGCCGAGGCCTTCTATGAGGCATTCTTAAGCAGTTAGATAAGAATAGTAATTTAATCAAAACAATTTTTAAGCAAGCCTTTTGAAAGGTCTGAATAAGAATGTCTTCTGCGTGTTACCGCTGGGTAAATTATAAAATATTAATACAAACAAAAACCATTTGCAGTTCTGTACATACATAAATGTTATTAAAAGTTGTTCCCAGCCTTGTGTTTAAGTTGGGTCATACTTTTTTAAAAATTCACCTAAATGAGTCTTTTCGGATCACTTTTGATGATTTATCACTTGAGAGATTGAAAAGGGGATTCATATGTATCTGATTCATTACCGAACAAATACAAATATCGGCTAAAAAGATGCACATAAATTTACATCAATGATAGAAAAAAACCTTTTGCTTAATGTTAAGGGTGAAAATATAATTTTCATTAAAATGGGGCCTTTTTTCCAAAACATTTTGATTCCCATCTTTAGCAAATAATCTATTTATTGCTCTAAAAAATTTAATTCAAGGCATTTCCATTCTTGTAAAAGAGAGTTTCACAAATTTACCTTTAAATCAAAGCAGAAATGGCGACACGCGATCACTTAGGGCCATTATTATAACTTGGCGTTAGCTGTTATCCGACAGTTAACAGACGCTTTTTGACAGATAACACATTATTATCTGTCAATTTAATCTTAACTTTAGCTAACTTCAAGTTGTAATAATGGCACTTAAAGAGATTTAACAATTTGCAATGTTGCCCTATCAACAATTTCATTATTATTAAATAAGTGTTTGTACAGATGACCACTTACACAAAGCTTCTTCTAGTTTGGCTATGAGTTGTCACAAATCGAAAAACGATTGCCAAATATTTAGAGTTTTTCCACATTTTTAAGAAGTCCCTACAATTTAATAATTTAAAAAAAAAATCTGGCCTTTTATCCCTACGGCCAATTTTTTTTAGAAGAAAATCACTACGAATAGGGATTTTTCCCTACGTATAAGATCACTGCTTCTCACTTCCATTCATTTTTCTCTTCTCTCCAACAAACTCCAGATTTTGAAAAGTAAAACTTGTGAAGTAAAGTAAAGGGGTCTAAGATCGGTTTAAGGAGAATTCTCATAATTTCGATTGTTAAATGTTTTTTTAAGGAATACCTGACGGTTTAGGTTGATCGTGAGTTTCAATAATTGAGTATCAGATATCAAAAGTTTTGTGCAATAATTTTAAAGTCGATATTTTCATTAATTCCTAATTTTATAATAGACTTAAGTGTCCTGCAGTTCATAGGAAGGCACACAGTTTGCAAGGGAAAATTTAAACGTAATTCTCTGAAGGGAGTTCATAAACTCCTTTAAATTTAATAAGTCGTCTTTTTTAAATAAATTAATTGTGGACATTTTCAATAAAAACTTTGAAAGCTATACATAGATGACGTCACAGACTCTCTTGAGTGAGAGCTGTGGCCATTTTTAATTGGGCTTATGAAGTGATTGAAATAAAAGAATTAAATAAATTTTTTGGATTTCTTCTATGTCTATTAATGTTTTCGGAATGATAATAATCAGGGCAAGGGACTTCATGCAAATGCATGTTTGTTGTCGGCACTCTGAGACCCACCTAGAGTTAATATCTTTGCGAATCACAATATTTCCAGTAAAATGGCATCAATTTGTTAGTGCATATTTTTGCATATTTTGCTTTAAATGCATGTTTTTGCATATTTTAATATAAATGCATATTTTTCGTCATATTTTGTTATAAATTCACATTTTTCGTCATATTTTGTAATATTTATAAAAAAAAAAAATTGCTCTTTTCTTAGTTTTTTGTTTAGAAATATCTTTCTGTTCAAGGCGAATTCATTATAAGGTGTAGTCAGTGAATCAGCTGGTTATAGTTGTTTCAGCCCTGAAGCTGTCAAACAGTCAAAATAGTATGGGAAAATCTGCTTTTTTCGACATTTTCAAGGAGCAAAAACAACATGTTGGTGTTTGGTACTGAATTACCTACATTTTATTATAAATTCACCTTGTTTCTTTTACTTTAAAAAAGTAGCACATACAAAAATTATACAATTTGTATAATTGTGCAAACAATTGTAGAAGTAACAATAAAACAGTTTTTGACATTTCACTTTGTTCGCGGTTTTTTTTACTTGAAGAAGCAGCAAATAAAAATAATGTTCGGCGAAGAAAAAATAGAATTCAACATATTATTTTTGATTTACGGTGTAAGAAGTATGACCTTAAATCCAAAAAGTATTAATAAAATAAATTGTTTTTAAGGAAAAAAATGTCAAAAGAAAAAATATCAAAAAATAATCTTTTAAATAAGTGTGTTTTTGAGTCTTCAAAATAGAGGGAAAAGTACTTTTTTGCAAAGTTTACGAAAAGGTGTTTCATTTAAAAATTTCAAGTAAATCAGCACCTTCAAAGCCAGAAACACAAAGATTTATGATTTATGAAAACGTTTCGCAAACTTTAATTTCAAGAAAATCAACTTTTGGGGATAAGACTAGCAAATTTAGTTTTGAATTGTATAATGCTCTGGTGTCTGCAGGTATAACAATGAAACCATTCCTACGGAAACAACCCTTATAAAAACTTATATCGCCATGTTGTACACTATACAACTATGTGACATTGTTGAAAGAATTAAGTGACATAATTTGTGGCTATCTATTGACGAAGCAATGGACACTGAACGACGTTTCGATGTCTACGTAATTGGGATCTTGAATGCAGAAGAAGAACAGAGTAAACACAAATTTTTGTTAAATATCGTAAAGTTGGAAAAGGTGGATCATGCTTCAATAGCTCGAACTTTCAAAGATTCAATTTCTCTTTTAGAATCCTTTAATTAAAATAAAATTTTGCTCTTCTTGACCTTTTTTTTAAGATGTCTTACTCAAAAATGTTACATGTCACATGCTAAGCGCATGCTATGCATGAAAGTTTTTAAAGTCACCTTTCCGTTTCAACCATGTATAACAAGATGGGGTACCTGGTTGCAGGCAGTTGAGTATTATGCCAAAAATTTTGAAGAATTTAAAGATGTGGTAAATAATTTTAACGAAAATAATGCAGTCACGATAAAAAAGTAAACAATATTTTAAATGTACCTAATATAAAGGCTCAATTAGAATTTATACACTCAAACAATGGGTTTCTAGTCGAAACAATAACCGAACTTCAGGGGTTTAAATCATTGAACACCTCGGTTAAACTCGTTGATGACGCTTGTGAGGTCTCAAAATGGATATTTTTTTTTCCCTCTACTCTGAAAATTTCTACTTGCTTTTAATTACTTTATAATATTATTTAAAAAAAAAAAAAAAAAAAAAAAAAAAAAAAAAAATAAGGGAAAAAAAAAGAAAGGAAAATTCTGTCAAAAATTTTCATTTAAAATTCATTTATAGTGTGTGTTTTGAAAAGTTAAGTGCGCAAACAATTTTTTTTGTTTGCTAAATTTGATTGCTCGGATATTTTCCTTTAAAGAAGGGACAAAAATTTAAATTGAAGATTTGAGAAATAATTGGCAAGAAGGTAAGGTCACTGTTTTAAGTTAACATTTTTGAAATTTCGTACTAAATTGTGCGGTAACTTTGTTTTGTGAATGTAGATTGTTCAAGAAGGGGAAAAATTCCATTGAAAATTCTTTCTTTGAAGGAAAGCTCAAATCCTGTATAGAGGATCAAACTTCTGGACAATTGTGTGATTACCAAGATAATCCAAATCGTTTCAGTTTTTAAACTATTACTTTCGTGGTGGAAGTGTGTTGGGGTTAAGAATACGATAGTTAAAACGGGTTACCCTACACCAAGTGCATATAAACAGCATAAGGATTAGAATTGCGGAATAATAATATTTGTCTTATAAAACATTAAACTTCCTTTGTTGGTTTTGCTAGCCTACATTGGCATACGGGTTTTACATTTCGGTTATGGAAACAAACTTTATTGTTAGTCATAACTAAGAATAGACATATAAAAAAAAAAAAAAAAAAAATATATAAGTATATCACGTTAAAAACTAAAATTAATTTGTAATCTAACGTTAAAGTTAAATTATTATCTTAACGTAACATTAATTAACAAAACGTAGAAAGTCCGCGGTTAGTTTTTTTTTTAAAGAGAAATACACAAATAAGAAATCTTTATATATATGTAAAAATTTCAAATTTTAAAACCCAACATGTTTGCACATACCCTACACACATAACCACTTATTTATTTTATCAATTACGCAGCATATATACATAAACTCTAAATCCTATATAAATACATGCACCCTGCTCTAAGAATATACATTTTTGTTCATACATTTTAATAACTTTGTATCCTACGTAACTATCATAAAACCTAACTTACTTCGAGATAACAGCGCTGAGATCTTCGATGGATTTTGTTTGGTAAGTGAAAATTTATAAGAACTATTATTTTTTTATTGAAGTCCAGCACTATTACTGCACAATGTTAACTATTAAAATATAAATTGAACAAGAATGGAAAAAAAATTTGATTAACATACATATACTACATACATATATAACAAAAATTTGAAATTTAATTATTGCTTTCATTTCTATATTGTTTGTTTTTGCAACATTATTATTATTAATTTTTCATTCATTTTATTATTCAATTTTGTTTCATATTTTTTTTAATTCCCTAAACTTATTATGTTTTCTATTATAAATAAGGTATCTTTTGAATGAATAAATGTTCTTTTGATTCACAATGATTTACTAAATTGTTAATAATTCCACGAAAAGTTTAGGTACATTAATGTCGGGTTATTGTTGGGCTATTTAGAGAATATGAGAGTAAAAATAGCATGGTAGGGTGGGTAGAGACAGAGGGCTAATTCTATCTTTGTCCTCAACATGAACTCCTACGCATATTTCGGTTTTTTTTTTCTACCTTGTTTTTTTAATTTAAATTATTTTTGTTTGTGTGATCGACTTAGAAAATTTATTTTCTGCTACCTTAATTAAATTAGTTTGTTAATGGTTTAGTCTACCTATAAGGAAGAAAGAACACCCCTCATTTTCCCTGAGCACGGCCGGATTCATAGGTAGCATATTTTCCGAAGTGGTAGGACTAGTTCGACCGTTACACGCTGTCATTAAAATAAGAAAAGTTGAAGGTCAAATCGGCGAAAAAATAAAAGCCAAAATTTATGCAGTTTTAAAAAAGAATGCCGGACTTAAAAAAGTTAAAGAAATTGGTAATATTTTTAATTTACGTTCCAGTGAAGAAAAAATTGCAGACAATGAATACTCTACAAAGGAGTTGACCACTTTTAAATATCCACCTATTACATCCGTTGATGTCGAACGAACATTTTCAATGCTTAAAACTGTTTTAAGACCAAATAGAATGAGTTTTACATTTGATAACTAAAAAAAAACTTATTTATTTATATATATACTACTACTTTTTAAACTATGTTTTAAGTTTTTAAAACTGAATGAAATGTATTTATGTTTTTTTTTTTTCTTAAATATGGTTAAATAAATATATTTTTAATGCATATTTTTTAATTTTATTTTTGCATATTTCACTATTTTTATTGCATGTTTTATGCGCATATTTTGCGATTTTAAGTGCATGAACTTCCTTGCCCTGATAATAATAAAATAATTATAAGAACATTTAAAAAAAAAATTTTTAAGAAACGCTTTTCTTAAAAAAAGAATCTTTAAAAAAAATTTTGCCGCCCCCCCCCCCACCCTCGATTTTATCCTGGCTACGCTCATGTATTCGTGTATTGTCATCGGCAATATGTATGCCTGCAAAGTTTCATCCATTTGCATTGAGTATAAGGCGGTTAAGTTAACGTTACAAGATTTGATTTTCCGAAGTGAAGCTAAAGAATAGGTTTTAAAAATAACAACTTCCTTGTCACAATTCAATGCCTTTTGGATAAAAAGGGAAACTATGCTTTACGACAAGTTCTTGCTTATACTATTTTACATCCACGTATCATTCACAAAAATATAAAGTCACGTTTATTACAAAAAAAATTGTTACGTGTGACTCGCAGACTTATTCCTTTATGCTCTCGTGAGTCTTATTTGACTCATTGGACAGGGAAGAAATCTTCTTTTTTTTTAAATATTAAGTATTGGTTTTAAGACTTCTAATGGTGTTATCTTTTCTACAAAAAATGTGACATTTTATTTTAATAAAATGTAATTTGGTGGCTGTTTCTATAAAATTTTGGTCCCGAAAAGGGTGGCTTGTTTTATTCTAAAAAACTCACCCTTTTCGGGGGCAAAATTTTTAAAAAACAGACACCAAATTGCATTTTTTTTTTAATAAAATGTCACACTTTTTAAATAAAATGTCACATTTTTGTGTAGAAAAGAAAACACCATAAGTTGTTGCTTTGAATAATTCACACGCTTCGCTTTTTAGTTGCCAATTCAAGAGATTTTAAAAGGGAAGGGGAAATAGAATGCCATTTCTTTCCCTTTCTACTTCTCTCTCCCTAAAACTTAATACTTGAAGCATTAACCCTACACGTAGAGAAAAAACAAGTTTAAATATGGTAACCTCCAACCAAATTGTTTTCAAAGAAAATTTTAAGCATATTATGGTTAATAAAGGGTGGTTAAATTTCAAGGGCCGATGTTGATTTTGAATAAAACACAAACTATTTAGAAAATTATTGTAATTTTATTTTATTATGATATATTGGTATTACTCAATTATGTTTGGAACAAAATATCGGCCAAATGGGCGCCGCGACCACGGCGGCACACCTCCATCCGATGGTCCAAATTTTCGATGACCTTGAGGCATAATGGAGGTTCTATGCCGTTAATGTGCCGAATTATCTCATCCTTTAGCTCTTGAATTGGTGCTGGCTTATCGACGTACACCTTTTCTTTCAAATAACCCCAAAGAAAAGAGTCCAACGGTGTCAAATCACATGATCTTGGCGGCCAATTGACATCGCCATTACGTGAGATAGCACGGCCATTGAATTTGTTGCGCAAAAGAGCCATTGTTTCGTTAGCTGTGTGGCAAGTGGCACTGCCTGACCGGCCTCATTTTGGAAAAAATACGGCCCGATGATGCCGCCAGCCCATAAACCGCACCAAACAGTCACTCTTTGTGGGTGCATTGGTCTTTCGACAATCACTCTTGGATTTTCATTCGCCCAAATGCCGAATCCACTGAGGTGAAAATGTGCCTCATCACTGAAGATGATTTTTTTTTGATTTGAACGCCCATTTTCATAATAAGTCTGGATAACTTTAACACGTTGTTGGATTGTGTATCTCTCCATGGTTCAAATTGAGTAAGTCTGAAATAGAGAAATGTCAAATAAAATTCGGAAAAAAACTTGGCGTTTAGGTGTGGTTCACATTCAACCCTTTATAACCATATAATTGTGAGCGACAATCATACTATGGTTAAATTAGTCCTCCATCAGGAACCCACAATCATATTATGGTTGCCTCTAAAAATGTTATGGTGAAATATGATAATAATTTGTTTTTAAATTTACAATAGTATTTTCCTCTTTTCCAAGAGCAACAGAATATGGTTGAAAACCAACTGTGCTATTGTAAGTGCTTTACAAATTTTAGTTATTATTGATCATTTCATGTTTGGAGGCAACAATAATATGGTTGGGGCTTCTTGATGGAGGCCTAATTTAACCATAATATGGTTATCGCTGACAATAATATGGTTATATTTAACTTAATATGTTTAAAATTTTCTTTAATAACAGTTTGGTTGGAGGTGACCATATTTAAACATGTTTTTTCTCTGGGTGTAAGCGTGTGTTTTCTTAAAATAAAATTGTTTAAATAATAACTAAAGGCCTGGCCATAATGTGCTTAAGTTGGCTTAAGCAAATGTGCGAATACATGTTAATTATATGAGGCAAGTCATATTGAACTTAAGGAAACTTTTTGCTAAATTCAATGAAACAGTCATTTGCTTAAGCAAGGTGCGAACCTAATCGCACATTCCGTACGGATCAAATGTTTTTTATTTTGTTTTTGTTTTCTTAAGTGCATTTGAGAGACTTTTTGTTAATTTTTAACAGTAGGTTAAGCAAGGCTATGCATATTATGGTTGAGCCTTAAGATTTTGTTTGTCTTGCTTAATTCACAATTTTCATTCTTGATCAAAACACTGATTTTCTATCTTAAATATTATTTCTTTTTTGCACACTAAATGGTGCCACCTTATTACTATTTGACTTAATTTTTTTGAAATGCTGTTCTTAAAAATAACTTAAAAAAAAAAATTGGCAAAAACTGTCAACTGAAATTAAAAAAAAAAAATCATTTTTATCTTTTGACCGGCTCATTATTAAAAGTGACACTAACGTGAACACTACCATTAAAAAGCTTGGGCAACATCTGAACGTTAACATTCTTTAATGTTCACTGTGACTTAATAAAAGTTTTTAAATCATATTATGTAAGGAAATTTTCAAAAAACATTTTATTATGAAACAGAAAACCTTTTTGCCAGCACTAAAAATACCCCGAAATGCATCGCTTATTTTTTTTTTTGTTTTTGCAGTTAATGATGCAAAACTATTCGCTTTATTAGGTTTTTAATATTTTCTGTCAACAATTCCATCTTTATATCTTTAGAATACAAAATTTCAAATGATAAAAGCAAACGTTTTAAGCATATTTTACAGTACGCGTGCTGGGAAAACAACATTTTGCTAACGCGATGTGCTGCACTTTCAAATTAAACCAGTGAGTTTCGCTTGAGCTTTCACACAGATAAAGGTAATGTTATCGTTTATTGCTTGCATTTAATGCTGCCTGCCGTTTTGTAATGTTTTTTTTTTAATATTTTATAAAAAGCCAAATCTGTAACAGACACCAGAAGCTCTGCAGACGTCCATTTGAAAGCCGGTAATATAAAAGATTTTTGAAGAATTTTCTAAAAATGTATTACTACAATAGAAGCCCTTTGGCAACACTGCTTGCATTGATCTCCATTCTCACTACAACTCCTAGTGAACCAGATTGTCGTTGACGCCATCGACTTCGATTATGTATGCACGAGTTGTACACTATCGTTTGGGTTTTCTGGAAGCAGTTTAAGTGAAATCGTAGTGTATGAAAGTAAAGGGTAAAATTTTAAGGGCCGATGTTGAATGTGAACTACACCTAAACGTCAAGTTTTTTTCTGCATTTCATTTGACATTTCTCAATCTCAGACTAACTCAATTAGAACTATGGAAAGATACACAATCGAGCAACGCGTTTAAATTATTCAGGCTTAAAATGAAAATGGGCGTTCAAAACAAAATGCATATCGTGCACTTCGTGATTTTTTCGGTCAATTTAATCGTCCAAATGTGCGTACAATCCGAAAAATCGTGCGAAAACTTGAACAAACCGGGTCTGTAGGAGATGTGAAACACCAGTGCACGCTCGTACTGCTCGAACTGTAGAAAATATTGCTGCTGTTCGCGATAGTGTAGCTGAAGAGCCGTCCACCTCAACTCTTTGTCGTGCCCAACAATTGCACATCTCACGGTCGTCGTCGAGGAACATTATGCATAAAGACTTGCATTTACACGCTTACAAGGTGCAACAGGCCCAAGAATTAAAGCCCCTTGACCATTCCAAACGTCGTCAATGGTCAGAATGGTGTCAATAAATGGCAACAGTGTATGATAAATTTTCGAAGAAAATCATCTTCAGTGATGAGGCACATTTTCACCTCAGTGGATTCGTCAATAAGCAGAATTGCCGCATTTGGGGGAATGATAATCCAAGAGTGCTTGCCGAAAAACCAATGCACCCACAAAGAATGACTGTTCGGTGCGGTTTATGGACTGGCGACATCATCGGGCCGTATTTTTTCCAAAAAGAGGCCGGTCAGGCAGTTACTGTGAATGGTTTTCGCTATCGTGAGATGATAACGAACTTTTTATGGCCCGAATCGGAAGATATGGATGTGGACGATATGTGGTTTCAACAGGACGGTGCCACTTGCCAAACAGCTAACGAAACAATGGCTCTTTTGCGCGACTTATTCCATGGCCGTGTTATATCAAGTGGTGGCGATGTCAATTGGCCGCCAAGGTCATGTGATTTGACACGGTTGGACTTCTTTCGTTGGGGTTTCTTGAGGGTTTCAATAAGCCAGCAAGAATTCAAGAGCTAAAGGATGAAATAATTCGGCACATTAACGGCGTAGAACCTCAATTACATTTGGACCATAGGATGGAGGTGTGTCGCCGAGGTCTCGACGGCCATTGGGCCGATATTTTGTTCCATACATAATTGAACCATACCAATATTAACATAATAAAAAGAAATTACAATAATTTCCTAAATAATTTGTGTTTTATCGGCCTTTAAAATTTTACCACCATTTATAAGCTACATTGTCTTATAAGTAAGTTCTAAGTGGGACAGTATAATTGACATTGTCTAACACAGAAAGAAAAACCCCGTACTAGATTTAAGTTTATTTCACATACTTTTAGTACGAGTCGTTCTTAAAAATTCAAACAGTCCTAAATTTAAACTTTCGAAAACCTTGTTTTTTTTCGTTTCGTGCATGTGCAGGTGCTTGTAAAAGTTTGTTGTAGAAAGAACCACAACACTACAAAAGTAGGTACAAAAGGGTTTGCTTGTTGTGTGTAAAAACCACAACAACAACATAACAAGAGGAAAAACACTACATTATTTTCATGTTTAAAAAGTAAAATAAGAGGAAAAAATCCCGGTTTCTACTTTTTTAAATAGCCTTTGACATCGTTAGGGAAAACACGAATTGCGCAGATCTGTTAAATATACATTGGTAAAGAATTTGTTTTAAGCTTCTACATGTTCATAAACTAACGTTAATTCGTCGCCTACACTTCTCTTCAGTATTTGTTTGTAACAGTGGCACTACAGTAAAGAGTTTGAAAAAGGTTTCAATGATTAAAATATGTGTTTAAGTGCAATTGGGCAGGCCTCTTGTACATAATATAAAATTTAGTGCGATCTCTTTTTGACGAGCCCAGCTTTGCTGTATAGCCATTATTTACAATTTTTATTTTATTATAACACTGTCAGGTTTTACACTATGAAAGTTTTTTGTTTCAGAAAGCCTGAGTTTATTGGTGAGAGCGGAAAAAATAATAGAATGTTCGCTTCCCATCTCATCAACAAACTCAGACTGTCTGGAAGAAAGCTTTGATAGTGCGAACCCAGACTTTGTTTAAATAAATGGGAAATATGTACTATTAAGCATTATTTCACTATTTTCATGTTAGGTTAACCTCAAAAGGAGGAAAACTTAATTTAAAATAAAAAACATAAATCAATTTAACTGTGTGTTTTTTGTTTAGTATGTGTTTAAATTTTATAGGCAATTAAACCTCATTATTAAACATTTGTCATGCATCTTAAACAATAAAAGTCATAAATTAAAATGACTTTTTTAATGTCAACAGATTAACCGGCAGTTCTGATAAAGACAACTTACTGTTGAATAATAACCAGTTACTTAATTAGTTTCAACGGTTGAAATATTTAAGACTTATGTTTGCTTTTTATGACAAAAGTGTAAATTGCTACTTTGCTGACTTCTGACTTCTAGTAGAGTAGTTGTAGACAGTCTTATTTATTTGTATGACCTTTTTTATTATTTTGCATACATTGGTGTACAACCTTAAAATGCTGGAGTTATGGTTGGCCTTTCATCATCGCTCTGTCAACATATCGATATCTTCTTGCAAGAATGTATTGAGCGACACTTTTTTCGAAAATGTCTTTTTGATGTGGATCTATACTAGAAGTTAAGCGCCACATTTTGGCTTGGGTTTCGCTGCCCTATCATGGATGCAAAGGAAACCAGAGAGAAAATAAAATTGTATTAACCGTCAAGTTTTCTCATTGGAAGAAAGTTGCTCCCTGAAATTTGTATTATCCGCCAAAGAAATTATGCTAAGCCACATTTTTAAAAATGTAATTGTCGTAAGCTACAAAAGGTCCACACAAAAATTTTGTTAGATGTCGCTTAGTTTAACCGAAATTGTCGCTTAGCACACTCATCCAACTAAAACTTGATCCATTCTTGTCGCTTATAACACTACAGATTATGATTGTCCTTGAGTTTAAAAAATTTTTCTATTCTTCAAAACTGCCAGTATCAGGCCCGAAACGAAAGGATTTAGAGAGTCTGCTCAAAAGAAAGTTTATTCCTGAACGATACTTTTATATAGATTTTGATTTATTGTATTGTTTAACAGAAAAAATAAAAAATGAATTAAACGACACAATTTATTTCAAACCTTTATTTTTTGTGTCCATGTCAATGTTTTAAGCGGCATTTACCATTGTATCAATCGCCAATGTCTTGACCACGAAAATGTACTAAGCGACAAAAACTTTTTATCTGATTAAAATTTTGGTTTTGCAATGATGTCAAGTTTTGTATTCTGAAAATCGCTTTCCAAATATGTTCCTTTCAATAAAATATACCAATAAATAACTAAATGAGACGTTTTTTTCGTTTCCTACACAATTTTAGAAATGTCGCTTAATACATTCTTGCGGGAAGGTATCGATATGAATTGCCCGCCAAAACCTTTGGCCATTTCTTTAAGCCAAGAAAAAATAAAACCAGTTATGTTTAAACTTTTCTAAGTGAAGAGTATTTTAGATTACAGAGTCCTGCATCAATCAAAACTAATTTTAGTCGGATGGGAAAAGGTCTGGACTATAATGTGATTGAGGCCAAACTTCTTACCAATATTTTTTTTAAAATAGTTGTTAACTGGTTTTTTAACGGCTTCAGAACTGGTCTCGTTTTTCGGAGAATGCTCGCTTCAAACCAATTAATAAAGTTTTGTAAATGTTCGCTGTCATCTTTTAGCCTAATTTTAGCAGTTCATAAAAGTTGGAACTCTTCTGGTCCCCCGAAATGCAAGCATTGTCTTGGCTCCGTAGATATTCGGCTTTCGTGTTGATCAAGCTGGTTGACCGGGTTGCATATATGATTTTTTTCACTACGGTTTCTCGTAGTTGATTAATTTTGCATCACTAGTAGTGGAGTCAATGCAAAAATTATTAGTTTTTATGGCGTTCAAGCAGCATTGCGGACATGTAAAATTGTCTTTAGAGTTTCTCAGACTTTACATTTGTAAAATGGGAAATATTCAGAATAAACTGGATCCATGTGTGAGTGCAACGCAAACATTGGTAGCAAATTGAGTGTATATCAGGTCATAATAACACAATCACTCCTTGTTTTGGGACTAGAGCTACCTAACCTTGGCTGCTTTGAATAAAGCAGCATCTGTTGAATTAGCAACAGCAACCAGATCAATCTGCCAGCAGCCGAACTTCCCCTTAAGCGGTGGAAAATCTGTTTGTGGATCTATATTCTTAAGATCACTCTAACCGCGACTTTGGGTTTAAATAACATCCCCCGAAGGTGCCTGGCTGCAACCGAAGTTCCAGATATGATCTATTATTCATCCGCGATATCAAGAAATCTGTAATTTTTGAACTCTGTCGAATTCCAGGAATTGACAAGCCCAGCGGATGTAACACAAAAAGGTGAAATATCCTTAGAATGTCTCCGCTCATACCCCCGGGGGTATTCAATGACAGATTAAAAATAAATGAAAGCAACAAATGCTTACCCTCCAGTATATCAAATGACTTCTTTAAGACACCAGACACGTGTAAAAGATACACAGAACAAAATGTGTGATATTAATTGAAAATGTAATTAAATTTGCACCAGTTAAGAAATTAATAGTATCAATTACATATTTTTTAATATTATCAACTTTTCAGCAGTAATGTTGTTCATATAAGTAAACGTTTAATTAACTTGATTACATTTTTAATTAAAACTAATTTTGTTTTGGATTAATGGTTTAATTGAAAAAAAAAAAAAAAAAATCGCGAGAACTTTTTCTGTGTAAGCCTTCTGACGGAAATCGCAGTTTTACAAATTTCAGAATTTTGTTTTTGTTTTAAATATTATTTTCTATGCGAACCTTAACGTTCGAAATCGAAATTAATTTGCAGTTTATGAGAAATTTTTATTAAATTTTGACGAAATTAAGCAAAATGTATTTAAAAAAATTTAGCTAAAAAAACGCAATTTTTACCAAACTATCACATTTAAAGGTGTTTAACACCAGTTAATATCTATTATTGTTTTTGCTTTTTTCGAAAATTCGAAATTTATGGAAATATAGAGGCAGTTTGAAAAATATTTTTGCTATTTTTGCAACACTGAAAGTTTTTAATCAATATTGTCAATTAAAAGAGAAATAATCGTATTTTTGTATTGTTCTTTTTGCTAAAATTGGACGTCACTTTACTTCACTGCCCCTTTTAGTTATAATATTTTGCTTTGCAGCAGAACACAAACACTATCAATCATTAAAGCAAAAGTATTCAAACAGTTTTTTGTTTTGTTAAATAAACTCTATAATTATTTTTTTTTTTTATTCTTGTAGTACTTTAGTGCAGTGTTGCCGACACTGCTTGAATAAAAAAAGTAAAATTTTAAACAAAATATGGCTAAAGCATTTTTTCACACCATTCTAAAAGTCTTAAAATTTTTTGATCTCCCAAAATCCAAAGATTTTTATTCTGATTGTCTTAGAATAAAATAGAAAATCTCTAACGTTCCAACTCGAGTCTAAGCCGGAGAATTAACAAGAAGAATTGTATGTTGTTTCGTAATCTGTAGCCCGTTTCTGTATTTCTCAAATCGTAAAACTCTTTGCATGAAACGTGTGAATTGCAACAAAAATAGTGTGAAATGAAACAAAAAATGGTTTTTCTCACAGAAGTGCTTCTGTATATTTTCTTTGCTAGAATTATCTGTCATTTAAATAAAAATTTCCAGCAATTATTGGAAGGATGTGAGAAAAAGTGTTTCTGTAACAATATTTTGCGAAAAGTTTCTTACAAGAACTGTCGAAAAAGTCACATTTGAAATTGGTGCGAGAAAAACAAAATGTAGATATTTTAAATTTAAAATATGTTTATATACTTTAAAATATTTTTAAAATAAATAAAAACAAGTAAGAAAGTGTAGTCGGTCAAGCCCGGTCATATGATACCCTACACCACAGTATTAAAAAACACATCAAGCTTATATGTCCATATCAATATGGATTTATCTATTTTTATAAGCTTCATTATAATCGGTTTGAAAGTTTTTGAGAGGCAGAAATTGCACCCTACCTCCCCTTGTGGTCCTATTTTTGAAAAACTGTATAGCTTATGTATCCATATAGCTAAGGATCTCTTTATGTTTCAAATTTCATTAAAATCGGTTTGAGAGGCATAAATTGTCCCTATCTCCCCTCTTGGTCCTATTTTTTAAAAAACACATACCTTTTGTGTCCATATAGATATGGTTCTATCTTTGTTTTAAATTTCATTACAATCGGTTTGATAGTTTCTGAGAGGAAGAAATTCCCCCCTATCTTCCCTCGTGGTCCTACGATTCGGCCCATTCAATAAGCTTGGTCCTTGTGCCAGTAAGAAGCTATGACCTAAATTTTATCACATTATCTCCAAAATTGCGACCTGTACTTTGCGCACAAGGTTACATGGATAGCCAGCCAGCCGGACGGACATCGTTAGTTCGACTCAGAAAGTGATTCTGAGTAGATCTGTATACTTTAAGGTGGGTCTAGGACCAATATTTTAAGGCGTTACACACATCAGCACAAATGCATAATACCCTCTCCACTATTGTGGTGTGGGTATAAATAGAAGGAATTTAAATAATGAACGCATAATTTATATGATGAAAATAAACAAAACACAATTGTTATATTTTGTTATTTTAATTTTTTTTAGCCTTTCCTTGTTTCGGTTTTATTCAGTGCTGCCAGATAAATTTGTGTAAAAATCGTTAAATTCCTGAAAACAGTATTATAATAAGATCGTCGTTTTTGTTTAAAATAATTAAAATTAATTTTAAACAAATTTTGTTCGATTTTTTTAAAACATAATCAAACAAAAGCATAGTTAATGTTCATGCCCAGCTAGTATTTTGTATCATAATCTAATCAGTTAGGCATCAGCTTCACGAGCAAAATACCCGTATATGAGCTCATTTTTCAATCATAAATGATACTCCCGTTGTGAGAAAATGGTACCCTACAGATGAATCACCTGAAAGAATCATATGTGATACAATTACTTCACCTGGTCCTCATACAAGCAAGTATCCTCTCGAAATGAAGGTTTTGATGCGATTTTTAATGCTATGATGAAGAAGATTTGCCATAGCCGAATATAGCACTTAAAATTGTTTCATTTAAATCATCTTGACTCGAATTTTTTTCTATATTGACTGAAAAATGGGGTAGTGGTTTAATGTTTGAACACAAAAAATTGTATTAAATAATCACGGGAATAAAAAGTAAACACTTTTCCCTTGAAAGTTTTCTTTTGCCAATATATTTTTAAGGGAAGAGACAAACAATTTCGAGGAAAATTTTCACAATAGGGATAAATATGAAGATTAAGGCTGCCTTGTTTCTAAAGATATCTTTTTTTGTAATGCCTATGAACCAAACATATAAAAAGATTTTAAATTGTCTTATTTCAAAGACTAAATAATATCGTCCTTATTTAGAAAAAATCAGCAAACCTGCACTTTGCTAATATCGAAACAAGAAAATCGTCAAAATGACGATAAATCGTAAAATCTGGCAGCCCTGTTTTAATTATATTTATTTCTTTTGTTGACGATTCGCTTTTATTTGACACTTAATTTCTGGAAATATTCCAGTTAAAACAGAATCTGTGTTGTCTGTTTTCGCATTCAAATACAGAAACGCTTTTTTCTCACAAATCGAGAAACGATGGAATTTTTTGTTTCACACTTCATGTGAGAAATTTAACGATGCGGGAAATACAGAAACGAGCTACTGTATATCTTTGTACTTTACTTGTGTTTAAATAATTAAAATAATAAAAATTCAATTGGTCTTTAACACCAAGTGCACCTCGAAAAACGATATCGCAAGCAGCAAAATCAGACGATTTCATAAATGCGGGTTCTTCACTGATACTCTCTAGACGTTCTTGCATTCCCTCCTATTAATTTATAAAAGCACAAGACCTTCTACCTGTAAGCTATTAATTTAAAACAGTGCTCATAACTCAAGTGGGTACTGGGGGGTCTACTAAGCCCCTTTGTCTATTTTAGTGAATTGGGCCATTCATCTTTGCTTATCACACAGAAAAAATTATTGCCGAATTATTTTCAAACAAACGCTTGTTTGAAAATTTTTTTAATTTCTATAAATTTTTTTACTGATTCAAACAATATTTTTGTTTGTTTTTTATTTAACCAACAAAAATGTGGACACCTCTTCAGAAATATAATAAACGCGTTATTGGTGTCAAGTTTTCATAATTTTGTATGAAATATTTAACGCTCTTTAATGTTGTCGTCTTTTTGCATTTTTTTATTTGATCGTAAGCAACACTTCTTTATGTGAAATATAAGAACAACAACAAAAACACACACACAGTCTATTTTTGGACGCTTTACAAAAGTGCAACTATAAGAAAAACAATAGCAGAAACAACATTACAAGAAACAAAATCCCGTATTAAATTTTTTAAAAATGTTTGGTTAAATACATCAAATACAAAAATAGAATGATGACGAAAAACATATCGAGTCGGTCTGCTGCCGTTTTTGGTTACATTTCTTCTTTAGCAACGGAAAGGATACAGCAACAGAGAGTGATAAAGAAAAACATTGTATTGTGTGTATAAATAAGACTTCGTTAAAAAATTATTCCAACAAAAAAAATGTGTTTCAAAGCCAGCCGGCGGCTCTGCTCTGCCGTCATCTTCTCAAAACTTTTTGCAAAAACTTTTTTTATTTTATTTTGAAATTTAGTATATGAATTTCAGTAAACTTTTTGTTTGATTCAGTTAAATTATTTGTTTAAAAAAATCAGTTTTTGTTTCAATAAACAAAATGCAAATAAATTTTTTGAATATGCAAATTTGTTTATAGGACCGATTTCGGACAAAAAATTGTTTGATTCTACAAATTTTTTGTTTGAATTGGAAAAATAATTTTTTCTGTGCAGGCAAAGCTGTCTAATATCTACTGAAAACCAGTTTTTGTGAATACTTAGCAACAGCATAACTGAGCAAACTTCGCCATATATAATAACAAGGAAACATCTGGGTTGTTTGGTATAAATCACAGCTTTTATGATACCTGAAGGTTACTTACCAACAACCAGGCCGGAAACAAGCAACAGTTTAACGTGGTACTCGTTAGAACTCTATTGATTTGCAACCTATTGGAGTTCCGAGGATTTAAAGCCTAAGAATCTTGAGGGTGTTGGTGAAAGGTTCTCCACAAGATGCATACTCACGACTATTAAGATGATATTGTGTTACCCAAATGTACAACTTTATATCAACACACATCATCGCAGCGGGAAAATTAAGAAGACCTTCCTACATTCAGGCCCCACTAAAGGCCTGTTTTTTTTTGATTCAATTCACCATTCTTATCTTACTGCTAAAGAATGCCTCATAGAAGGTTCCTTTATATAAAAGATAAGAAACACATTCCACATACCCTTCTACGAGAAGGGAGAAGAGAAGGAGTAACATTTTATGTTTTGCCAAAGCAAAAGCAAAAGGACTATTTTTTCGATCCAGTTGCCATTCTTATGTATGTAACTGCGAAAGAAGCAAGAGCCGAAGGCCAACCTCTCAATGACAACGTGTATAAAAAAGATATGATTATGGAAAGGAGCGACAAGCAGGCTTTGTAAATCCAAAAGAAGGACTTCTAGAAGGCATCCGAACTCCTTATTTTTCCAGCTGGGATACTGTTGTAAAAAAATTTCGCTTTGCTTCCCCGTTTGCCTTTATTCGTCTGCATAATCGAAATGGCAACATATTGTTAAAAAAAACTTTATTAGTTGTATGCTCTTGCAACAGTTTTAGCCTTTGACATTCTATTTTTAGCAATTTATTCAATAAACAACAACGACTTTTTTTTATCATTTTTATACCCTCCACCACAATTAGTTGTGAAGAGGGTATATTCAGTTTGTCATTCCGTGTGAAACTTTTTTACTATTCATCTCAGACCCTATAAAGTATATATATTCTAGCTCCTTGAGTAATTTAAAGTCGATTTAGCCATGTCCGTCTGTCTGTCCGTCTGTCTGTCCGTCGGTCCGTCTGTCCGTCTGTTGAAAACACGCTCACTTTCAAAAAACTCAAAAGAAATCAACAAACTTAGTGTCAAATTGCTTGTAGTTATCCTAAGCAGTTTGGGATTGAAATTCAGCAAAATCGGTTCAATAGGATCTGAGCTATGAATCAAAATGTGGAACCACCACCTAAAAAAAATTGATAATTTTGTTACAAAAACTAACATAAATGGTGGAAAAATGCACAGAATGATATAAGATTTCGCAACAATTCGTTTTATTCAACTGGAAATCACGCTGTGAAATTTCGTGAAGATCCGTCAATAATTTACCCTAGGCCCCATATAAGCCCTACTCCCGGAAAACAGTATATTAAGCCTAAAACCCTAACTAATAATGCCATCATTACAAATTTTGGCAAGTCACAGTTACATAGGACTAGAAATTAAACTGTTAAGTTTCGTGAAGATCGGTCCATAATTTACCATAGGCCCCATATAAAACCTACTTCCGGAAAACAACTTAGTACGCCTAAAAACGTAAAAAATAATGCTATCATAACAAAATTTGGTACATCAAAGTTTTATAGAACTAAAAATAAATCTTTGAAATTTCGTGAAGATCGGTTCATAATTTACCATAGGCCCCATATAAACTTTACTCCCGGAAAACAACTTAGTACGCCTAAAAACGTAAAAAGTAACGCTAGCGTAACAAAATTTGGTACGTCACATTTTTTTAGGACTAGAAATAACGCTGTGAAATTTCGTGACGATCGGTCCATAATTTACCTTAGGGCCCATATAAACTCTTCTACCGGAAAACAGTTTAGTACGCCTAAAACCGTAAAAAATAATGCAATTATAACAAATTTTGGCTCATCACAGTTTAAAAGGACTATAAATGATACTGTGAAATTTCGTGAAGATCGGTACATAATTTACCCTAGGCCCCATAGAAACCCTACTCCCGGAAACCGGTTTAGTACACCTAAAACCATAATTAATAATGCTATCATAACAGAAATTGGTACGTCACAGTTTTAAAGGACTAGAAATAACACTGTGAAATTTCGTGAAGATCGGTACATAATTTACACTAGGCCCCATAGAAACCCAACTCCCGGAAAACAGTTTAGTACACCTAAAACCATAATTAATAACAACTCGTCACAGTATAAGATAATAATAACAAATAGACATCATACAGATATTACTCCTTAAACATTCGAACTGTCGGTGGAGGGTATCAAAGATTCGGCACAGCCGAATATAGCACTCTAACTTGTTTTTTTCTTTTTTTGGATAAATGTCAATGTCAATTTCATACATAAACTGATGTCTCTCAATCTGACTGCTGCGAGCGGATGTAAATGACTGTCAAAAAAATGGGGCAATACTTTTTGCGTCACTTTTTTTTTTTTCTTCTTTTTGCTTCTGTCAGAAACATACAGCACGTCTGAATTTGACAGTAAGTTGAAACAACTTCGTGGCAAAATATTAATTTTTGCATTATTAAATTATAAATAAAATTGACTTTGTTGTTTTTTTCTCTAAATTATTAAGAAATATTTGACGAATTCACATAAATAACTAAATCATCGAATAATAAATAGAGAATAAAATAAAACAAAAAGTTAAAGAAATTCAATGGAAAAATAAGAATTTTCTTTTAAATTTTGATAAAAAAAATTACTCTGGCAAAAACTCAATTAAATTAAATTTAATAGGAAATTTTCTTCATCCATAAAATATTCGCCTAATATGACTAATGCTTTGTGTTGTGTGGCAAAAACTAATATGTTCTGTAAAACTTTAACTCTTAAACTTTTACATATTCCAACAAGTTTACAGCTCTTTACAAGATAACTTAAGGATGTAAAGTTTTTGTTGTTGTTTTTGTTTTTAATAAAGTATCCAGCTACTTGCAACAAATATTGCACTCACAGACAATTCAATTTTAAACTTGTTAAATGTAAATGCAAAAAAAAAGAAACAGAAATCATAAAACTTAAAATGAACCATGGAATTGTTAATCCCCCTTATGGCTACTGTCAATGTCGACTTAAATGACGTCGACACCGCAGTCATGGCATTACCGCCGTCAATATTTACGATAACCGATTACTATTGACAAAGAATTTGTATTACTTGGTGGCCACACGATCAAGTTTTGCCTTTCAATTCCTTTCAAT
Source organism: Pollenia angustigena (assembly GCA_930367215.1). Classification (NCBI taxonomy): domain Eukaryota; kingdom Metazoa; phylum Arthropoda; class Insecta; order Diptera; family Polleniidae; genus Pollenia; species Pollenia angustigena. The sequence continues at coordinate 198,643,897 of OV884060.1, forward strand.
TTGCAATACACTCTCAGTTTTTTACTAACATACTCACACTTTTTAAATTGACCACGAGATGGCTTTCAATTTCACCTTTCCATTTGTTTGGCAATTTACTTTCAATTTAACAGCTGAGTACAAGTTTGTCTCTGTTGTTGTTGACATCTTGGAAGTAAATTGCTCACAAATTGAGTGCAGCCTTCGTCACAGCTTTCAATATATGTAAATTTTGACAAGCAGTATACGTAAAAGACTATCAAGAACAACTGAACATGTGGTGCGGTTAGTGCTGGTTCACACAGGTCAAGTTTGACTCTTCAAGTCTTGAGCTTTTAGGAGAGAGGGGTAAAGAGAATGGAAAGGGGTACATACTTGACCGTACCAGTCAGTTTTGTATTTTTCTTTTCTTTTTTCATCCGTAATATAATAAATAGCTACAAAGTTGAAGGAAAAGAAAACAAAAATTAATTTTGTGCATGAACGTGAACGCAAGTTCAAAAGAAAATTTAAATAAAACTGTTCAAGTAAACTTGACCTGTGTGAACCAGCACTTAATAAAGGCGATTTAACGCCGAAGTTGACACGAATTGGCTTTGATATTGTCAAAAAAGTTTTTACCGTCGTCTAGTGAAACTGTGACAAAGTTTTTACAATACAGTATAACCCGGATAATTGCCCCAAGCTTAAATGCCTTTCACGCTTATTTACCTCGAGTTTTAAATCCCCGTTTTTTTCTTCCATTTTTTAAACAAAAATCCACGTTTAATTGCCATACGCTTTATTACCCGATTCGGATAATTGCATTAAAATTTAACTCCCAAAACAGAATTATACCTAAATTTCATTCGTTTAATTGCCTCAGTACTATTTGACAAAAACACAGCAAGTAATGCAACCAAGTTTTACGTGTTAATAATTTGAAAATATGCACTAAATTTGTTTTTAAAAAATATACCTAAAAAACAAAATATGGCTTGATTAAAAGCAAAATGTTCAACAAATTAATATTTGCATTAAAAGTTATGTTATGAGGTCAAGATTCATATAAGAGTTATATATTATCTAGATACACCAAATTTATATCAAATAATAGCTGATACATGTAAAAATTCCTTTCTTAAATTTTTTCATACATCAATGTTAAGTTATCTTGTAAATAAATACGTCTAATTACCTCACTGAGGTATTTAAACGAATTTGCTTAATTACCTCAATGAGGTAGTTAAACGTATTCTTATTACTACCTCAACGAGGTAGTTAAGCGTATTCGTTTAAATGCTTACCCCGCATAATTACCCAAAAATATTGGCATTTTTGTCGAGGTAATTATCCGTGGAATACTGTATATTTAAAAAATATAAATAAATTGAAAAAAAAAAAAAAGTTACAACTTTAAAACAATTTGAAACCCTTATTGCTGAACTGGAAAATAAGCCGAGTTTGGCAAAAGGATTTAATCGAAGTTCAACTCCTAACAATTTCAAAAAAGAATGGGAGGAAATAACAACAAAATTAAATTCAATGGGAACACATATTAGAGACAGCGAGGGTTGGTAAAAGGTTTGGCTAGAAAATTGTTTAAAAATATAAATGCTTAAATTTCGACCATTTCCAATGGTTGCCAATTTGATTGTGTTGGAGATTGATGCTGAGCGAGTTATACTCCTAATTGACGGCTCAATTTTTTTCAAAACAAACTTAAATGCCTGTTTGTTTAACCGAAAATACTCAATGAATCTATATAAAGAAACAAATTTACAAATTGCTCGTATGAATTTTCACAAATACAAACCAAATTGTTTTATTACTCACGTGTTGTCCGGCAAATTGAAAATGGATGATCTTTGCCTTATATCTTTGCTCTGAAGCTTTAGCATTTCTTTATTTTCTTCATCACTACTTTCAGAGTCAACAAAAATAACATTTTAAACGAAAATTTAAAAAATAAATTAAATTACTGTCAAAATACATAGAGATGAGCAATATTGTTTTTTAAATATCGATAACATGTCGACATCAATATATACATGCATATGAATACCGATTTAATGTCGAGTTGACGTCGGCGTCGACTAAATGTGACTTGAGCTTGAGTTCAGTAATAGAGGGGAATGTTTTTAAACTACGAGTCGATTTCAAATCTAAGGAAGATGGTTTGTGCGTAAAACTGTTAATATTAAAGCGATTTTTAAAATAAATTAAATATTTACATATTTTTAAACAAGTATCTTGTAGCTTGGAACCGCTTTGTCACCGCATATATCTTTAAAACCAATAAACATAGAAATAGAGGTTATACCAAAATCGAAAAAAATACAAATATAAATTTAGTACTTTTCCAAAATTCGAACGTTAAAGGGATGCAAATCATACCAATTTTTCGTCCTCTTTTACAAAAAATTTTTCTCCATTCAGATGTCACTATATCTATTCAATTGTGGGCTCCCACAACACTATGTTCTGAAATTTTTCGTACTTCAATGGGATAAAAAGTGTCAAAAAGGGGAAATAAGGGAAATTCGATTTCACTTTTTTCCGTGCTGCATTTGTAAATTTTTGAATTTTCTATAATATTGAACTTAGAAACGTAAAATTATAGGAACAGGGTTCTGAGTGCATGACTATCAGATAAAAATTTTTGGTACTTTTTTGTTCTTCAACTGGTACTTTTTGAATTTTCGTTAATATTGGACCTAGATACAAAACATGTAACATGCGGCTGTAGGAAAAATCGCCCAAAGAAAAATGGCAAAAAAAAAAAAAATAAATGAAAATCGGCCAAAAAAATTCCATGTAAAATTGGGCCTGAATTCATATGAAAAGTGACCCAACATTTTTGGGCTATTTTTCGTTATTATTGGGTGATTTTTCGTTTTTTAAATATTATATGAAAAATAGCCCACTTTTCGGGCCATTTTTCATTTTTAAAATTTCGACAAAATCTTACATACTATTTGGCTAAATCATTCATTATTACTATACGTCGAATTCCTAAATGTTATTTATAAAAATAACGGGACATATTGCAAAAAGGTGGCATGTCATAACGTCCAGTGTCATAGTGTCCGTGGACAAACTCGAAAGCATAGTCGGCCTTTGGCCGGGCGCAAGGATTTTCTCCTCTTTGATAAAACAAGTACCGGCTTCGCTAACTAAAGCTTCTCTGCACAGCCGGCCTTCGGCCGGGCGCAAGGATTTTATCCTCTATGGTATAACAAATACTGGCTTCGCTAACTAAAGCTTATCTGCGAAGTCGGCCTTCGTTCGGAAACAAGGCAGATGAGCGAAGCTTTACTTAGCGAAACCGGTACTTGTTACACCATAAAGAAAAAAATCCTTGCGCCCGTCCAAAGGCCGTCTACGCAGAGAAGCTTTAGTTAGCGAAGCCGGTCTTTGTAATATCATAGAGGAGAAAATCCTTGCACCCGGCCGAAGGCCGTCTGTGCAGAGAAGGTTTAGTTAGCGAAGCCGGTTTTTGTTATACCATAGAGTAGAAAATCCTTGCGCCCGGCCGAAGGCCGGCTATGCCGCTTTAGTAAGCGCTGCCGGTATTTGTTACGCCATAGGGGAGAAAACCTTGCGCCCGAAAGTGTTTTCGTTATATGTTTAATATATGCACCCACAGAAAAAACAACAAAACCATTTAAAAAAAAATGTTGACCATATTATGTCTAATTTAACCAAATCATTGTCACCGACAACCATATTATGGTAAAATAAGTTTTTTTGTAAATAGTTTTGTTGGTTGTGACCATAATAAAACATGTTTTTCTCTGCGTGTATGTAGATCTTTTTTTGTATTTAACATATTTAGTAATTGAAGCACAGCCGCGAATAACGTTGTAAACGCCACATTTTGCAAAACCTGTTTTTTTGCGGATAACCGTTAACCTTACTCTCTTACATAGTTTAAACATCAAATCAACCAAAACTATGCACCTCAACGCCTTCAAAATGGCGTACAAAGTGTCAGCCAGTGGAAGAACATTGCAAGTTACTAACAAAATGATGAAACCGAAATGGTTTTGCAGTGCGGAATAATGTTTTAAAAGCCTTTTGCATTAAAGTTTTTATTATCATTATTTTTAATAATAGAAAAAATAAAATTTTTAAAACAAATAATGCTGCCTGGTCAAAAAACGTTTTTTTGCTCTCCTGAAAAATTATTATTTTGTAACTTAAAACGTTATTCGCGGCTGTGCTTCAATTGTGGACCTTATGACATTTTTAAAAATGACATAATGTCAATTTGCAAAGTGTCTTAATGCCCACGGACGTTATAACATTTTCAAAAGTGTCACAGTGTCCATGGACATTACGACACTGGACTTTATGACATGCCACCTTTCAAAAAGCTATATTCTGTTTTGAGTAATTGATTATAACTATGCAGTGATAAATTAATATTTAACTATTGAATAGTGCACAAAGTTTGGCGGAGGGCTCAAATAAGTATTACTGTCCATACTGCCGCGCAGCTGTTGAAGATACAATGCAATTTTTTACATAGAACTTACATTTGTATGTTACTATAATAATAAACACTTATAATAATAAACACTGTTTTGCAAATTGGGTAATTTTTAATTTTTTTTTTTTTTTTGAAAAAATTCGTTTTTTCTTTTTGGGTAATTTTTCATTTTTATTTTGGGCCCTTTTTCGTTTCTTTCGGGCAAAATTTCATATATAACTTTTTGGGTAATTTTTCATGTTCTTTTGGGTGATTCTTCATTTGCGCGATTTTTTTTTGGGCCATTTTTCTTTGGGCTATTTTTCCTACAGCCGTAACATGCATGCTCATCAGTGAATAAGAATCTGTAAGGGGGAGCTTTTTCGTACTTCAACTGGTACTTTATGAATTTTCGTTAATATTGAATCTAAAAAAACAAAATAAGATATACATTGGCCTGAGTGAATAATAACACAGCCCGACAAAATTAAAAAAGATTTTTGCTTCTTTGAACTTATTCAACTGATTCTAGTTAACTTGGGTGCGCTGAATTCAAAACTGTAATCAGTTTGTCTTTATCCGCTCTAGTTTTCATGATAAAGCTTTTCTATAACCTCCACTTATAACCTTCAATTACCAATTACCCAAAATTTTTGAATTTAAAGAAGCAAATTGAGTGTTGGCCTGTGTAATCTGCAAGGTTTACTTTTTGGTACTTTTTCGGTGTATAACTAGTGCTGTTTTGGACCAAAAAACATAATATTATACATTCAATGCCCTGAGTGGATGAGAATCTTTAAGGGGGTACTTTTTGGTACTTTTTTGCTCTTTAACTGGTACTTTTTTAATTTTCGTTAGTATTGTACCTAGAAACATAAAATCAAACTTTTTTCTCCATTTCATTTTCTGACATACATATACATACTATGTATTCAATTATGGACTGACACTAGAGTATTGAAATTTTTCGTACTTCAATAGGAAGAAAAACAGTGTCAAAAAGGGGAAATACGGGAAATTAAATCTTTTTCTTGTAGTATTCCGTGCTGTATGTGGTAATTTTTAAATTCTCTATAATATTGAACTTATAAAAATAAAATTGTAGGTGCAGGGTCCTGGGTATGTTGGTACTTTATTGTTTTTCAACTGCTCCTTTTTAAATCTTTGTTAATATTGTATCTAGAAACATAAAATTTAACATGAATGGCCCTGAGTGAATGGGAATCTGTAAAGGGGAGCTTTATGGTAACTTTTCGTTTCATAACTGGTACTTTTTTTCATTTTCGGTTATGTTGGTCCTAGAAATATAAAATTAAACATGTACTGTCCTGAGTGGATGAGAATCTATAAAGGGGAACTTTTTGGTACATTTTTGTTTTTTAACTGGTACTTTTTGAATTTCCCTTAATACTGGACCTAGAAAAATAAAATTTAACATGCATGGTCCTGAGTTAATTAGAATCTGTAAGGGGAGCTTAATGCTACTTTTTCTTTTCACAATTGGTACTTTTTTAATTTTCGGTTATAACGTGCATAACAATATTAAATTAAACATGCAATGTTTTGAGTGGATGACAATTTATAAAATAAAAGTTTTTGGTACTTTTTTCATCTGGTACTTTTTGAATTTCTTAGAAATATAAAACTAAACATGCAAAGTCCTGAGTGAATCAGAACCTGTAAGGGGTATATTTTTGGTACTTTTTCGTTCTGTAACTGGTCCTTTATGAAATCATATTAATACTGAACTCATAAACATAAAATTCAACATGCAGAGTCCCGATTGACTGAGAAACTATAAGAGGAGATTTTTTGGTACTTTTTCTTTTTCAATTGGTACTCTCTGATTTTTTTTATATTATTGAACAACATTAAAATAAAGATGCACAGATTTGAGTTAAAGATAACTTGTGGACCGCCAAATCGATTCACTAAGACGCAAAAAAACAATTACATGCTTTTTTCATATTTGCATAAATAATTATGGTCGAATGTCGACGATTCAACTGAAACAAATGTAGTTAGTGTGGTAATATTTGGTCCAATGTTGCACTTTATGGCTAGAAAAAACACCGCGTAATTTTGTAATAACCGGTCCATAATTTACCAGCAACAAAAACAAAAATTGTAAAATTTTTGTTTTTTTAAATGTATTTTACTTGTAGATTTGTAACTTGTAGTTTTGAGAAACAGGCAAATTATGGATCGAATACATTTTCGATTCGAAAGCAATTTATTTTTTCAGTGTTGTGAACAATCAAACAAATGCTTTACATCACTTAAGACATAATTTCGATCCGTTTAGTATGGGCAGAAAGAATTAGAAATAAAATTGCTTTCGAATCGAAAAAGTATTCGATCACGACTGCCATAATTTTCCCCAGCCAGGTCTTATAAAGATTGGCTTACAATTTATATTTCCCATTTAAGGTCCTTTCTTAAAATATTCAAACGTCTGGTGGAGGGTATTTAAGATTTGGTTAAGCCGAAGAAATCACTTGTTCTTGTTTCCGTTATTTTTTACAATTTGTAGTTAGTGCCAATTCACACGTTGCAAGTCTTATTGATCAGCTTGCTACCTTATAGGCGAGAGAGAGTGAGAGAGAAACGTTTCTTTTCCTCTCGTCACTCTCGTTATAAAGTAGCAAGCTGATCAATAAGACTTGCAACGTGTGAATTGGGACTTATGTGCATCGTGCTTAAAAAGAAACACACTTTAAATGGAGAAATTTTTTAGTTTTGTATTTCAAAAATCTTGTGTACCTACGCAGCACAGTAGGAACAATATTAAAAAATTTTAGGATGTCAGAAAACATCGCAAAAATCTTTTTCAATATTAAAGTGCATTAACTATTACAACACAACAATAATTCCAAGAAAAAGTTCTTAACTAAAATAAACTGGTATAAAATAAAAATTAAGCCTATTAACCATTGTCTTGACCTCGAACTAAAAAAAAACACAAAAATGTCTGCTAAGTAACCAAAGCATTTGATCCAACGACAAAATATTTATATGTAAAAAGTTTTTCGTTTCGTTTTGTTTCTTTTGAATACTATTCAGAACATAATATTCATATAAATGTCTCATAAGTACTTTTTATACAATACACATTGTCTCAAAAACAAAGCACACACGCAAACATATCGTTTAGACTTATACAGAGACACATGTTTGATAACAAAACTACTACACATCTACTCCATTTGAACTTTCTCGAACACATGATCCTGTGCACATAAAAAGTGACATTTTACTTTGTTTGTCCTTTTATTCTGCTGCTTTATTTTTTTTATATACAGAACTGGCTATTTATGTTTTCACACAAAAAGAACATGTAAGAGATGTAACAAAATGATAAACATGATAGAAATACGAGGGTTAGTGAAAATGTTTGGATATCGATAAAAAATAAAACTGAAACCGGTAGTAAACACTTGGAGACTGTAAAGTGTAGCGAATGCGACATTCTAAGTATCTCGGCCTACAATAAAATTCTTCTTGCACGCCATCGACTTAAGTTTCTGCCAGTTTTCCACTTTTTATACCCTTTACGACAGTTGGAATGGTGAATGCATATAAGTTTGCAATTCTGTTTGTATTTTCAACAACAATAATCTTATCTATTCTGGGTGCTTATGAGACGCGTAGTTGATTTAGCAATGTCCGTCTGTCTGTCTGACCCTCTGTCTGTTGAAATGCGGTTTCCGAAGACTTCAGATACAGCGGGGACTAGGGACATTTATAGCACATATAGTCCGGAATAGTTTGCTATTGAAATTTAACCAGATTGATCCACAAATGGCTGAGATTTGAGCAACAAACACGACTGCCCATCATTTTTACCCAAATCTAAACTATGAATACTATTATTTGCACTTTCAACTGAAACACTGCTTTACAAATTTTAGGTTTGGAAAAGTACCAAGAATGCCACATGCCTAGATAAGTTAATTGGTGCCTCCTGAACACGAAAAACACAAAAGTACTGTTATCTAAAAAAAGGGTACTTAGGAAAAAAAAATTACAGCGTTTTTCGTGTTCAGGAGGTCCCAACTAACTTATCTAGGCATGTGGCGTTCTTGGTATTTTTGGCTGTAAACCAGTGAAATTAATTGAAATATTTTTTTGACATCCCAAATAGTAATTTTGATACAATTTGGTTTATGCAATGGCCAATGCAATGCGATGTAGGAGCATCATATTTATAGCACGCCAAATCGGCTGATTATTCCCCCAGGGTTGTAGAACGATAGAGTCCATACAAAACAAGCTTAGATAGATAGAGTTGAGGTATTATATTTGGCCTTAAAACTCTAGGAAATTCACCCATATCTCCACCTAACGCCCTTAAAAATATGCTCCCGAATTAAGGTTTTTGACACGATAGCGCCCATACCGTTTTATCTAGGAAACAATTGGCTTTGCAATGTCCAATCCGAAAGGAAAGAAAACTTATAGAAACAAAAATGGTTCTGAAGGCTTTGGGAAAAAATTAATAACGAAAAGTTTCTGAAATGAAAATGAACATTATTTTGCATTCTTGAGAACTAGTGACTTTAAGCAAACAAAAAATAGCGATTTGTAATCGTATTATTGCGAAAAATAGACAGAAAGCTCTTAGAAAACAAAAGCAGCAAGACAAAAATCCTACTATAAATGTAAAAGTTTGACAAACTTACTTTGTATGTTTGTTAGTTTGTGACTCAATCACACGAAAGACGCTTAATTAATTTGGATGAAATGTGATAGATGGATAGCTTTTGGCACAGTTTCAGATGTAGGGTACCTTTTAAGAGGAAAATCGGGGAAAAATTGGCACTTTGGTACTTTTATCCGTTTTGATATTATTAAGTACAGATGCAGAAAACTACATAAAATTTCTGTAATGGTTTTTTTTATAGAATTAACCCTTTTCTTTAAAATTTCCCAAGTCTCTCCCCAGGAAAATCTCTTCCAAATTCTCATCTGGCAGCACAGCTCTTAATCAATAACGTCCTTCATAAAAATTAATTTGAAAAAAATACTTTCTTAAAGTTTTCAAAAGTTACCCTCGTTACCATAAAATACAATTCTGTTTAAGTTGGTGAAAAAAAATGCATTGAAATATTTATTGCATAAATCTGTTCCAAATAATATCGATGAAGATAAAGTTTAAAAAAAAAACAACACATGAATACAAATGGTGCATAAAAAAGCTGTTGACATAATTTTTAGAAAATTATATTGAAAAATTTATTATAAGTTTAATGGATTAAATTAAAATATGATTTTTTTTAAATATAAATCTGAAAATGTTAAAGTTTTGAACAAAAAATCAAATTGCAATAAAAAACTAGAAAATAAAAAATGGTGCTATTAACATAAATATCTTAAAGGCCGAAATAATAAGAAATCAACATTTTGATATTATCGAAATTAGAAACATATCGTCAGGATAAAATAAAAAAAAAAAAACGCTAAATTTTGATAAATTTTCGTCATCATAAAACAAAAACGCTGATGTCACAAAATAAACTAAACGCTTATATTTTACACAAATAAAAATCGCAAACATTTTATAAATGCTTAAAACTTGAACAAAAATCGTATAAAAATCACGAAAATTTAAAAAACCAAATATTTACAAACTGACCAAAATCTGACAAATTATAGCAAGGCAAAATCGCTCAAATAAGAGACAAAAAGTATTTAAAAGAAAATCATACAAAGTAAAAAAATCGCAAAAATAAAGAAAAACAAGAGAAATTGTAAAAAACTCAAACCAAGACAGTAAAAAGAGCTTCATAAAAAATATAGCTAAAAAATATCGTTTAAATCATTAAGTCTCAGTTAAAACAGGCCCAAAATAATGGCAACTTTTCTTAAATGTCCTTAAAATAAACAGAATATTAAAAACTCCAAAAAATTTCAAAAATATCCAATCCACTTTTTTTTCTTATGAAAATCGACATGTTCATGTTATGAATATTGTCATTGAAAAAACTTCCAAGCCAACAAAAAAAAAAAAAAAAAAAAAAATCGCCAAAAATAGTTGAAAGATCTTTTAAATTAAATTTTCTGAAAAAATTGCTAATTTTGTAGAAAAGTCGGTAAAATATTAAAAAAAATAAAAAAATTTTAAAACTGTAAAATGTTCTTTAATTAAACACAATATTAAAAACTCCCAAAATTTTACAATTTTATAAAAAAACGCCAAAACCAAAACTAAATTAAAAGTTATAAATCAAATCGAAAATTGAAATCTTTAGCCTCTGTTACAAATATTGCCATTGAAAACATCTAAAACAAACTTAAAAAAAAATCGCCAAAATTATTGGAAAATCTTTTAAATTTACTAAATTCTCTTAAAAAAAATCACAAATTTCGTAGAAAAGTCGGTAAAATATTAAAAATATAATATTTTTTATTAAATTGTAGATTTCCTTAAAATAAACACAATATTAAACACTTACAAAACTTTACCATTTTTATAAAATAAAAATCGCCAAAATTAAAAATATATATCAAAAGGTCAAAATCAAATCGAAAATTGAAATCTTTAGCCTCTTTTACTAATATTGCCATTAAAAACATCTTAAACAAACTTAAAAAAAATCGCCAAAATTATTGGAAAATCTTTTAAATTTACTAAATTCTCTTAAAAAAAATCACAAATTTCGTAGAAAAGTCGGTAAAATATTAAAAATATAATATTTTTTATTAAATTGTAGATTTCCTTAAAATAAACACAATATTAAACACTTACAAAACTTTACCATTTTTATAAAATAAAAAACGCCAAAATTAAAAATATATATCAAAAGGTCAAAATCAAATCGAAAATTGAAATCTTTAGCCTCTGTTACAAATATTGCCATTAAAAACATCTAAAACAAACTTAAAAAAAAAAATCGCCAAAATTATTGGAAAATCTTTTAAATTTACTAAATTCTCTGAAAAAAATTGCTAATTTCGTAGAAAAGTCAGTAAAATATTAAAAAATATAAAAAATTATCAAAAAGTAATTTCAATTTTTGGGAATACAAAATTTTAATTTCAAAAGATTTTGTTATTCGTGCTTAATTCCCAGTTTTTATTATTGTAGTGGGGAATGTAAGATGAGATAAGCCCACTGTTTATTGTTGATGTGTTTTGTTTAAACTTTGATATTATTACAAGTAGAACTGTTGCTATAAGTCTTATACGTTTAACAGTTTTATTTGGTTTAATATCTTTAGTTTTTCTAAAATCTTTATGGATGAAGTTTCCTGATGATCTGGCCTAAGCAACCAGTGAAATGCATAGGAATACCTTATCCCATCAACAATAAATTTCCAGTGTTTTTGTCAATAATAAAAACTGGGAATTAAGCATGTATTTCTAAATCTTTTGAAAGTAATATAAAAAATTTGTAAAATTGTAGAATGTCCTTTAAATAAACACAATATTAAAAACTCTCAAAATTTAACAATTTTATACAAAACGCCAAAACCAAAACTAAATTAGTAGTTATAAATCAAATCGAAAATTGTAAAGTTTTTAATATTGTGTTTAGAAATTCTAAAAAACTCAAACTTTACCAAGACAGTAAAAATAGCTTCATAAAAAATATACCTAAAAAATATCGTTTAAATCAGTCTCAGTTAAAATAGGCCCAAAATAATGCCAACTTTTCTTAAATGTCCTTAAAATAAACAGAAAATTAAAAACTCCAAAAAATTTAAAAAATATCCAATCCACTTTTTTTTTATTATGAAAATCGACATGTTCATGTTCAATAATAAGTCAAAACGATAAAATAAATTTAAAAACTTTAGCTTCTGTTATGAATATTGTCATTGATCGCCAAAAATAATTGAAAGATTTTTTAAATTAAATTTTCTGAAAAAATTGCTAATTTTGTAGAAAAGTCGGTAAAATATTAAAAAATATAAAAAAAAAAATTTAAAACTGTAAAATGTCCTTAAGTTAAACACAATATTAAAAACTCCCAAAATTTTACATTTTTATAAAAAAACGCCAAAACCAAAACTAAATTAAAAGTTATAAATTAAATCGAAAATTGTAACGTTTTTAATATTGTGTTTATTTTAAGGACATTTTTAAAAAAAATTTATATTTTTAATATTTTACCGCCTTTTCTACGAAATTAGGGATTTTTTCCAGAGAATTTAGTAAATTTCCATTTTTTCCAATAATTTTGGCGATTTTTTTTTTTAAGTTTGTTTTAGATGTAATGGCAATATTAGCTAAAAATAGGCTAAAAATTTAAATTTTCGATTTGATTTATAACTTTTAATTTAGTTTTGGTTTTGGCGTTATTTATAAAATTGTTTAATTTGAGAGTTTTTAATATTGTGATTATTTTAAGGACATTTTACAATTTTAAAATTTTTTTATATGTTTTAATATTTTACCGACTTTTAAATTTATTAAATTCTCTGAAAAAATCACTAATTCCGTAGAAAAGTCGGTAAAATTTTAACAATATAATTTTTTAACAAAATAATTTCTGGGAAATCAAAATTTTAATTTTAAAAAGATTTTATTATTCGCGCTTAATTCCCAGCTTTTATTCTTGATAAAAACACTTGAAATGATGGCATAAGCTATTTTTATGCGCATTTCACTGGTTGCTTAGGCCAGATAATCAGGAAATGGGGAAATGTAAGATGAGATAAACACACGGTTTATTGTTGATGTTTTTGTTAAAACTTTGATATTGTTACAAGTAGAACTGTTGCTTATAAGTCTTATACGTTTAACAGTTTTATTTGGTTTAATATCTTTAGTTTTTCTAAAATCTTTATGGATGAAGTTTCCTGATGATCTGGCCTAAGCAACCAGTGAAATGAGCATAGGAATAGCTTATCCCATCAACAATAAATTTGCTTAATTCCCAGTTTTTATTCTTGATAAAAACACTTGAAATTTATTGTTGATGGGATAAGCTATTCCTATGCATTTCACTGGTTGCTGAGGCCAGATCATCAGGAAACTTCATCCATAAAGATTTTAGAAAAACTAAAGATATTAAACCAAATAAAACTGTTAAACGTATAAGACTTATAGCAACAGTTTTACTTGTAACAATATCAAAGCTTTAACAAAACACATCAACAATAAAAAAGTGGGTTTATCTCATCTTACATTCCCCACTACAATTAGTTGAAATTCTCTCAACATTAATTGTAGTTGTAAGTAGGTTAAGAAAAACAAAATAAAAAACAAACAACAACTTACAAAAGATGTTGTCAATTAAGTGTTTTTTTTAGGCCGTGCACTTGCCTGTTTATTATCAAAAAGTAATTTCAATTTTTGGGAATACAAAATTTTACAATTTTATAAAAAACAAGTTAGAGTGCTATATTCGGCTGTGCCGAATCTTTGATACCCTCCACCGACAGTTCGAATGTTTAAGGAGTAATATCTGTATGATGTTATTATAATCTTAAACTGTGACGATTTGTTATTAATTATGGTTTAAGGCAACCAAACTGTTTTCCGGTAGAAGGGTTTATATGGGGCCTAGGATAAATTATTGACCGATCATCACGAAATTTCACAGCGTCATTTCTAGTCCTTTAAAACTGTGACGTACCAATTTCTGTTATGATAGCATTATTAATTATGGTTTTAGGTGTACTGAACTGTTTTCCGGGAGTAGGGTTTCTATGGGGCCTAGGGTAAATTATGTACCGATCTTCACGAAATTTCACAGTATCATTTATAGTCCTATAAAACTGTGACGGGCCAAAATTTGTTATGATTGCATTATTTTTTACGGTTTTAGGCGTACTAAACTGTTTTCCGGTAGTAGGGTTTATATGGAGCCCAAGGTAAATTATGGACCGATCGTCACGAAATTTCACAGTGTTATTTCTTGTCCAAAAGAACTGTGACGTACCAAATTTTGTTACGCTAGCGTTATTTTTTACGGTTTTAGGCGTACTAAACTGTTTTCCGGGAGTTGGGTTTATATGGGGCCCAGGGTAAATTATGGACCGATCTTCACGAAATTACACAGTTGTATTTCTTGTCCTATAAAACTTTGATGTACCAAATTTTGTTATGATAGCATTATTTTTTACGTTTTTAGGCGTACTAAGTTGTTTTCCGGAAGTATGTTTTATATGGGGCCTATGATAAATTATGGACCGATCTTCACGAAACTTAACAGTTTAATTTCTAGTCCTATGTAACTGTGACTTGCCAAAATTTGTGATGATAGCATTGTTAGTTAGGATTTTAGGCTTAATATACTGTTTTCCGGGAGTAGGGCTTATATGAGGCCTAGGGTAAATTATTGACGGATCTTCACGAAATTTCACAGCGTGATTTCCAGTTGAATAAAACGAATTGTTGCGAAATCTTATATCATTCTGTGCATTTTTCCACCATTTATGTTAGTTTTTGTAACAAAATTATCAATTTTTTTTAGGTGGTGGTTCCACATTTTGATTCATAGCTCAGATCCTATTGAACCGATTTTGCTGAATTTCAATCCCAAACTGCTTAGGATAACTACAAGCAATTTGACACCAAGTTTGTTGATTTCTTTTGAGTTTTTCGAAAGTGAGCGTGTTTTCAACAGACGGACAGACGGACAGACGGACAGACGAACAGACAGACGGACATGGCTAAATCGACTTAAAATTACTCAAGGACCCAGAATATATATACTTTATAGGGTCTGAGATGAATAGTAAAAAAGTTTCACACGGAATGACAAACTGAATATACCCTCTTCACAACTAATTGTGGTGGAGGGTATAAAAACGCCAAAACCAAAAATTAATCTTAAGTTGAAAATCTAATCGAAAATTGAAATCTTTAAGCCTCTGTTACAAATGTTGCAACTTAAAACATCTATAACAAACTTTATAAAAAAATTGCCAAAATTATTGGAAAATCTTTGAAATTTAAATCTAGAAACAATCGCAAATTTTGTAAAAATAAAAAAAATTTTCAATATTTATTGTTGACCTGTGTCGATTATCTATGTTGTTGTTTTTTGTTTGGCTTAAGGTCATTTATTAAAATTATTAATAAAAAATCCAAAAATTTTTGTATTTTTAATTTTGTTTTTTATTTTTCATCCGATATTTCGACCATACATCGATGGTCATCTTCAGGGGATTAAAAACACTGTCAAATTAAAACTACAAAAATGTTGATACGTCCTCACTGCTTGTCATATTTTCATCAACTGATTGAAAAATGACCAAACAAGATTTTATTACAAAAAACTACTTTACTGCAATTGAAAAACTAATCATAAGAAGCATTTTTAAACAACAAAAAACCGCTCAAATTATCGTAAAAGTCATTATTGTAAAAATCATTTTCGTTAACTAATCAAAAAACCTCAACGCTACAACACAACTAATGCAGCATTTATAAAATTTTTTGCTCTAAAATTTTAAAAAACTTGAGGGAAATTTGATTAAATAAAATGTGTTTAATAGTGCTGGGATACTATCGATATTTTCTACTATCGATATTTATCGATAGTTCAGATTTCACTATCGATATATCGATATTACTATCGGCTGAATGTTTGTACTTGTTTGGAAAACTTTAATTATTTTTTTATAAGGCTACAGTCCGTTGTTTTTAGCACTTTGTTGAATGTGAGACGTGTGTTATACGCACGTTATTTTAGATGGCAGTTTTTTAAAAATTGTTAAAAACCTTTCTGAAGGAACCGAAGTAACAGCGACTATAAGATATTCCATTGCAACTTTAAAAAATTTTCTAAATTCCAAACCCAAAAATGTAATCAATCTAGCGGACTTATCCTCTAATGGTCGTTCATTGTTTTGTCCTATTCTTGCAATTGCATTTTGCTTTGCATTTTTTTTTTACAACATTACAAAAATATTTGGCATTTCAGTCCCTATGTGAACATATATAAATTTCCACATAAATGCCAATAATTAGCAGTAAAAAGCACAGCTAAGCAATCCATACCACTTGCCATTCTTGTTGTTTGTATTCATTGCTGCAATTCCGCGCGAATTAATGATAGCAAGTAAAAATTTGCGGCAAAAAACTGTGTGTGTATAGCTGATGTTAGATGTCTTCATAGCTGTATTTTAAATAATAACACAGTACAACAGCCTTTTTTTAAGCGATCGGTGAAAATCGTCGGACTTTTGTTTGTTATTTGAAAGAATACACCCACATTCAGTGATGCCAACAGTAGGGGATTTTCCCTTTTCTTAAAAAAAGTCACAAAAATTGCAGTGCAGGTTTGTGATAAAATCTGCTGTATACATCCAGGCTTGAACATTTTTTTGCACTTATCAATTATAATTCTCCACAAATTTATTTTTACCGGCAAAACTGTTGATTATAAAGAAAAACGTTATATGAACGGATTAAAGAAATTGTAATTCTAAATTTTTTTGAGTATGTTTTAGCAAAATCGGACAAGTGGTTCTCGAGTTATGTTAAACAAAAAAACATCAAGATAAGGAAAAAATTTAAAATGTCATAAAAAAAAAACTGACACATACGACCGCCAAACCCTTTGACGGTTTTACTATACTGACCTAGTACCATCACCCTGACTTGGAATTTCTCACCCCCCAGACAATAATCCCAAAAATGTTCCATAGTGTAATTATATCGATATTTATATTTTTCCTATCGATATTTTCGATATTTTAAGACAATCGATAATATCGATAGTCTATCGATAGTTTCCCAGCACTAGTGTTTAATTGCTTTTTCATAGCTAAACTAGTTGAAAAAAAAACTAAATCTAGCCACTTAATTGCTAAGCTGGCAACACTGGTTTTTAGACCTAACAGAAATCTGATGGGAGTAAATATTTACTAAATTAAGCGATATTTTACCTTTTTCCCTATTCCTTTTAATCTAAATGGTAATTTTTCTTAGAATTAGCGACTAACTTTGGCTTCTTTTTCCTAACTTTTGTTTTCCATTAAAAATATTTTTCTGTCGTAAAAAACCTTTTACATAAAATAGTTCTTCTTTTTTTTAGCTCTAATACAGATATTGGTATGTGTTTGTTTTTTTTTTCAGAAATGAAAAATCATTTTTATCAAAATCAACTTACATAACTTGCATTTATAAATTAAATAAAATAAATTTTTTTTTATATACATTTTAAACCAATCACTTTTCCTGCAGGAAGAGGGTAGACAGAATTTTAAATATATCCTAGAAAAAGTACCTTAACAAGGTATTCGTAATGGTTGTAAGACTGCACGACTCATAAATGGATTGTGGTTGGGTACGGCGTGGAAATATTAACACACACACACACCAATACACAAAAAAATATTTATCGAATAATCTTTTCTATAGATTGATAAGAAACATGATTGTTACAAAGTTTAGCATACATTTGGGGGTTTTAAATTTTTTTTTAAGTAAAATGCCCAATACTTTTATAAATCTTTTATAAATAAAAACAACTAGAGCCATCTTTATAAGCTTAAGTTATTTTTTTACATACTTATATATAAAGGGTGTTTTTTTATAGACTGACACAAGTTTAAGTCATAATAAAACAAGGAAGTATATTTTAAATATCAATGAAACGGGCTTGTTTCGAAAGAAAATTTTATGAAATTAAGGTTTAAATAGGATTTCTGTCATGTGGCCGCAACGGCTGGCACGTAGAAGGCGCAATCTGGAACACCAGTTTTCAACAACTTTTCGCATTCTGACCATCATCGTTTTTGAAGACATACCCAGTTAAAACTTCGCTTACTTTTTCAAAATGAATAGCTTCCCTCACTCATTATTTAGTAGCTTTCTACTATAACTACTTCTATAGCTACTTCTATAACTACTTCTTTCTGTCTGTTGGTAAAAAAAGAATGACTTATTTTTGAATGCGTTCATTTTGGCAAATCTATTGTAAAATTCATCGGTTCTTTCAGTAGAATTGTAAGTAGTGCATTTATTTTTGTCTGATTATTAAACACATTATTTTGCAGGCGAAGTTTTTACTGGGTTACGTACCCATTAAACCAGAAGTGGTCTTCATCGGAAAATAAAACTGTGTATGAAAATTCAAAACCAATATCAGCTCATTCGCCGAATTGGCGGCACAAGTTGAATCTTGAAAGCTTTTAAGACAAGATCCTCTCGTAAAATCTTTCATAAATTGGAAGGACATAACCCCAGTTGCTGAGAACGGCGACGAATTGATTGATTAGGATCATCTTCAATGTTTTCCGGCACAGCAGCAACAGCTACTTCTTCAGTGCGCACTGTTCGGCGTCTCACGTGATGTACATTATCACTAAAAGTAAAGGTTCTTCGAATAAGCCGCTCTGAAGGACTATTATATACGCCATAAAGTGAAAGAAGTGATTAAAAATTTCAACAATTTGCATGCGTTGCTCTCATGTGAGTCGATTCATAATGAAATTTCAACGCAAACTCTACAAAAAGCAACTTTAAAAAAACACCATTTATAAATATTAACCCAGCCAGCAAAAAATCCGACTTCGTTCAGATATGTGAGAGAAACGTCGGCAAAAAGTCGGAATCGTATTCGAATTCTATCAGATTTCTGACCCAAAAACGTATGAAGTGGTTGACACGAATTCTGACAGACATGTCGTGGGAAATTTTGATTTTTTTTTGTCGGCATTTCTGATATCTAACAAAAATCTAATGAAAAAGGCATGGGAATTTCTGATGTGTCAGCCGAGATTTTTTTGCTTTCGAACTGTTAGCTGAAAGAAAAATTGTTATTGCAAAATATGTACATAATAATCAATTTTATACGTACGTACCTTTTTTTATGGTTTTCATCTTGAACAAATAAAAGAAAATTACAATTATTTTCCACTGAATGACAATTGTCATTATTTTAAAAAAATAACAAGTCTCGTTAGACAAATCTGAATGAATTCCGTCGGAATTCTATTGGACATTTCTGTACACAAATTCCCTCAGATATATCCATGCGAAAACAATCAGAAATCGGCCAGACAGTTAGTATATTCAATGTCTGACAGAAATCTGGACGAAGTCTCTAAGAATGAAGTTAGACATTTGCACGAAATGTCTGATTCAGACAATGTCGAAGTATTTTGCTGGCTGGGTATCCTTATTTCTGTACAAGTGTCTGGGTTTTATTGATTTAGTCATTATGCTGTTTTCTACGCTCTGCTTTTAAGATACATTTTCTCAAAAAAAAAAATTGTTAATTGTCTATTGTCGATTTTTGGGGTTGGGGAGTGATGAGTGGTGTGTGTGTGTGTGTGGGGGGGGGGGGCGGTTGTAGAGGATTTTTTTTTTTTTAATCAAAGCCAAAAGAACAAAAGGAAAAGGTAAAACATTTAGAATTGTTAAGCAAAAAGAAAAAAAAAAAAATCAATTCCATAAAAAGCCTTTTAAATTATGCCTTAAAAAATGATTTTACAACACATTTTTACCAGGAAATTATTTAAGAAATACTTTTTTTTGGCAGGAAACATGTGGTTTTTCTTACATAAGTTGAAAAAAATCTTTTCTTCCTTGAAATAATTTGATACACATATTTGCAGAGCACACAGAGGGACATAAAACGCAACTCAAATTTTTTTATTAAGACAATTTTATTTACAGCGGAAATTTCGAAGAAGTTAAAAAAGAAAAGCAAATTAATATAAATATTTCAAAAATGCCATGGAATTAGGACAACGAAAAACACCACTTCCAAAGAATGCATAACTACAGCTGGGCAGTCCTGATCGAGTACTTTATAGATTCGAAAGCAATTTTATATCTAATTATTTCAGTCAATACTGAACGAATCGGAATTATTTTTTCAGTGTTGTAAAGCATTAATTTGAGTTTCACAATACTGAAAAAATAATTTCGATTCGTTCAGTATCGGCTGAAAGAATTAGAAATAAAATTGCTTTCGAATCGAGAAAGTATTCGATCACGACTGGCAGAATTAGGCCCCAGGTTTTTATCAGGGCAATATGAGTCCATATTTATTACACTGAAAGAATTTTCTTCGCAATACCAATGAATTTTGGCATTAATCCCATGAAAAATTGCATTAAAAAGGAACCTATGCAGCGCTTCGTTGGATCAATGAAACCTGTTTCATTAAAAGGATTTAATGAAACATTACATTAGATCTATGAATATTATTCATTGCATGAATACTTTCAATAAAGTAAAAAAAATTTTATTTTTTTTTAATTATTTTTTATTTTTTTATTTTTTCTTATTTTATTTTACTTTATTTTATTTTTTTATTTTTTTTTTCTGTCTCTGGCGGGATACGATAGCGCAACCTCGGTGCTGATAGACTAGCTCACTACCAGCTAGTCTATTGGGGCAGTGTAGTTTTTGGACAAAAAAACAATGTTTTTTACTCAATTAAAAGCGTAAATATGAGATTAAATTGTCAATAATAACAATAACAACGTTGATTGAAAGTGGATTGAAAGTTTTTGTTTCATAACTATAATGACATTTTTATTGTCATAATGAAAATTAAAATTTATAAAGGCAATTACTGAAATATGTTGCTTTTATAAAAAATTTTTTTGATTTCATAAATTTAATGGCATACATGTAACATTAGATGTACGAAATTATTAAATCTTACATTTTTTAATTAACAATTAAACATTTTTTTAAGGAAACTATAATTTTGTATTAATTTATGAATACAGTTATGTTTGCATATTGTTTTTTTATGTTCCCAATTAAATTTGTTTGTTTAAATTGGACAGACTTAAGTTTTCATATATCCAATGAAATTTTTTAACGTAATTACGAAATCCAATGAAGCGATTTTAACGAAAATATTTCATTATAACTATGAAATTCCATTTAGACAATGAAAATTTTCATTTACCCAAGGAAAATTTTTTTATGAAAATGATTCATTAAATATATGAAGCATTTTTCTTTCAGTGTAGGGATGCAACGATTCGACTTTTTTTCAAGGTAAAATTAACAAAACGCAAGTAGATACATTTTCTCATTACACAAAATTACAGCCCAATAAAGAATGGAGCTGCCAACGAAGCAGGTTTGTAAGGGAGAAACGTGAAAGTTCAAAGTAAGAACTCGCCATATAAAAGTCATGTCTTCTGTAATTCTGGGTTCACACTATGAAAGTTTTCTTTCAGAAAGTCTTAGTTTATTGGTGAGAGAGGAAGAGAACATGCTGTTATGTTCTCTCCTCTCCCCAATAAACTCATACTTTCTGAAAGAAATAATTAATAGTGTAAACCCAGAATTACTAAAGACATGACTTTTATATGGCGAGTTCTTACTTTGAAGCAATACATTTTTTACACAGAAAACGCCATATTCAGCGCATATAAAATTGGTTGAATGTAACGATCGGCTGCACACAATGATTTTTTGTTGTTACCGTTTTTCATTAATATGCCGCCTTAAAAACCAGCTTCGTAGTAAGGAAATGTCGTGGCAAATCTGATAGAATTCGTTCACTTACCTTGCGGCATATGTCTTATTGTGTAGCGCATAAATGTGCACTTACTTTTTAAAACCTACTATAAGTGCTTCGCCAAAACAAGCACATTTTTTAATGGGAGTGTAAGAGATTATTAGGATATAAAATTGATATTTATAAGATTTAAAAAACAACGAATAGAATTTGAACTCATTTTAAAATTAACAAAAATTATAATTCTTATTCGCTTAAGAGTTTTATTTTTTCTAAGATCTTTGGATGAAGTTTCCTGATGATCTGGCCTAAGCAACCAGTGAAATACGCATAGGAATACCTTATCCCATCAACAATAAACTTCAGTATGAAATGGGAATTTAGCACCTTTAAAGGAAACCTTGTTAATTAATTTTTGAATCCCAAGAAAAACTTTGATAAAAATTAATTTTTTGTTTACAAAAAAAGTGTAAAGCTACGGCCACACTTGGCAAATATTTTACGAAAAATTCGTAACCAACTGGCAAACTAAAATAAAATTTCCCTCCAATAATAAATTTCAGTGTATTTATCAAAAATAAAAATTGGGAATTTAGCAAGTCATAAAGAAATCTTATTAAAATTAATCATTTTTACACGATAAACAAAAAAGTTTTCAAGGTACACTAAAGAAACTGCTTGATTTTGTTAACAATATCAATTAAGTTCTGAAAACACTTTTTCTTTTTTTTTATTTTATTACAAATATTTTTTAGTAACGAAATATTTCAGAGCTTACGTAAGTTACCCTCGTGTGTGGTTTTCCACACATATGAAGTTTCTTTGTAATTTGCACTAGAGACACATAACATTTAAATATGATAGGGAAACATGCATAGCCATGAAGGAATATTGTAATAAAGTAAGAAGATATGCACAAAAACAACAGGGACTAAAATTTCTATTAGCATGCAGAAGGTTTGGCATAGTTCCTAAACACACTATGGCTACAACAACACACGTAGCGAAACTTTTTCAATGCGCGACAATAAAAGAACATTTGGAGAGGGTCGAATACAAATTTCACAGACAAATTTTAAATCTGGAGATATCACAGAAAAATGCCGATTTGAGGGCAATAAAAGGAAGGCTATACCTCTTAAAATCAGGTATAAAAAACTTTTTGACGATAGATGATTTTGAGGCTTTCATGAAAAATCAGACTGATAGAAATAGATATATAAGCACGAATGCAAGACAAAAACAGACGAGTAAACTTAATACACTGAAAGAAAAGTTATTTATGAAGCTGGGATTGGTTTATAATGAAGAATGGCTTGAAAACAGAACCGAAGTTGATATACCATGGGAATGCAGATGGTTGTTATCGCAAGGGAAAAAATTTGCTTTACCAATTAATAAACAGGGTTTTCCGCCACTGGAAATCATAGCAGATGTAGAACAGTGTAGAACATTCAGAAAATTGTAGAGATTTCCCATGGGGAAAAGGATGAGACAAGGTCTAGATTGGCAAATAGAATTACACTTTTTAAGAGGAACATACGGAACACACCTAAAGAGAAATTAATTTTAGCCATTTTTGAGAAAACTTACACATTTTTGAAGAGACATAAGGACCTAATTATACTCCAATCGGATAAAGGAAACAAAACGGTTGCAATCTACAGGAAAGAATATGAAAGGAAAATGGAAAAATTACTTGAGGACAAAAATACTTACCAAGTTATAAATACGGACCCTACCAGCAAATTAGTCAGAACTAATAACAGCATTAGTAGTCAATTATACAGGGATAAATATATAGATACTTGGCAAAAACATAGACTCATTTGTTCGGCCCCTAGAATTTACGGGTTACCTAAAATACATATATTTGGCATACCTTTACGACCCATAGTATCATCTACTCAAGTCCCGTGCTATCAGTTAAGCAAACACATAGGACTCATACTCAAAAATATTATCTCGGAAAAATATAATGTTAAAAACTCTTTCGAACTAAAAAAACAACTAAAGGACACCACCCTTGATGAGAATGACACATTGGTTTCTTTTGACGTCGTTTCCCTGTTCACCAATGTTCCTGTTTACACAGCTATAAAAAATATTATGGACAAATGGGACACTATAAAAACGAAAACTAGCATACCAATTCTTGGAAATACTGAAATTCTGTTTGAATGACAACAACTACTTTGCATACAATAACAAGGTATACAAACAGATTTTCGGTATGCCAATGGGAAATCCCCTTTCCCCAACTATTGCCGATATTGTATTGGATAATTTATTTGACGTAGCCTCGGCAGAATTACACAACAAGAACATTAACATTAAATATGTGGCAAAGTACGTAGATGACATACTGGCTGTAATAGATATTAATGACAAAGACGATATACTTAAAGCACTCAACGGGTATCACCCGAAAATTAAATTCACCGTTGAAGTTAAAACGAACCGAGAAATAGCATACCTTGACAAACAGAACAATGAATAAAAAAGAAGATACTGACAATTTAAGCGCCTGTTACAGAGTTGTTTTAAAAAACAGTAGATGACGACTGTGAAAGCTGTGGCTTTCATTTTTTAAAAAAATTTATTAATGTAATACAAAATTGTTTTTTTAATGTAAGTTAGTTACATTCAATTTATTGTATCATTAAATGTTGATGTTTTTTATTTTATATTAATAGACGAATCCCCTGAAGAAGTGAACATAAAATTCACGAAACGTCGGGAAAAATGAAATAAAAAAGTTTTGCATTTTTATTTTCACAAATAGAGTTAGGCCTCACCAGCTAAGTATATATAAGCAAATATACAAATATAGACAAAATTTTCTATTCGGCAAGTGTGAAAATTTTGGATATTGTAGCGAACTGCATGCGATGTATGTTTATATAAAATACACCAATGCTTTGTATGGTTTGTTGTTGATCACCAACGGGATAAGTACATCATTAATGTAACGTAAATCATGAATTTTATTAAAAATTAACTATGCCGCCACAGCAAAGTAGACAGACATTGCATGTGTGTGAAAAACCACACACGATGGTAGCTAACGTAAGTTTTTTTGGAGGGTTGCTGATATTGTGATGGAAAAATTATTAGATACATGTCTAGGAAAATTTACTAATAAACCAAAAATCATAACAATATATGTAGATGACTTATTTGCTATAGTTAATGAAAATGAGATAGATATTTTATTATCAACGTTTAATTCTTTTGATCCGAATATCAGGTTTGCTATTGAAAGGGAATTAAATTATTTGGATCAGGGGTGATAAATGAGAAAACCAATATCGTACCAACGAATTTTTAAAATCGTACTTTTTCAGCCCGAATAGTACTAAATCTTTTTTTTAATAAATTTGTTTTTATTTTATTTTTAAAAACCAACAAATTAATACAACAAAAACTAAAGGTACTTAAGATTCATTTGTACATTTATAATACATACATAATAATAGGGTGGGTAACATTTTTTCGCGTCAAAAGCACATCGCGATTCTTGTTATATAAGTCATTCCAAGAAACTTTGCAAAAGAAACCAAAGGCCAAAAATAAATTTCTAGCCCCGGATTTTTCAAAATAGTTTGTTTTCGAAAATATTCAGGAATAGAGGCAATCAAATTGTATTTGATCAAGCCAGGCCTGTATGATGCCGTTTTTAGGGTCAAGAAATCCATTAATTTTTATTTTTGATTGCCAACAAAGAGCGTTTTCATACACTTTTAAGAATTTATCTTCTTTTTTTGTGGAAAATTGACGAATATTTTTCTCAAAATACAATCTCGAACTTTAAGCGAAAATAAAATTGTTAAGCGTTCTAAAAATATGTGCATACGAGTATCTTCGGATTGCATTTCCAAATTTATTGTGTTGGCAATTTTCAATATGTACTGCAGAAGCAGGAAAGGAGTAGAAAGTCCGAATATAAAAAAAAAAATTAACTTAGCGTTTGTAAAATCTCCTTCAAACTAATTCGGAGTAAAATAATAATAAAGTGAGCTCCCACTGTTCCAAAATTCTGTTGATTACTTTTTGATGTGACAACCATCTTGAAAACGAATACATATTTGGAAATATTATGAGCTCGTTCCAAAATAATCTTGAATGTAGAGGAATTCGTCTCTTCTAATATGTAGAACTTTTGCGGAAGTCGTTTGCTATACCTTTTAAAAACTTGTCAATATCATCAGAAAATGCACACTTAAATGCTGCCGCTGACACTAAATTTAGAATGTGGTATTAGCAAATGTTCAATCAACAAGTGCAAAATCTATTCACAATAGCGCAGTTCAGTTTTTGGTGCAAATGGTCTTGCAAAAATGCAAATGCAACTTATCATAGCTGTTTTGTTAAATCCAGCATATTTATATCAATTATAAATATGTAGGTTTAAAAAATTTGGAAATAGTACCAAATGAGTCACGGGGGTACCAGCGTACTTTTTAGTTTTGAATTGTACCAAAAAAAGTGCAATTGTACCAACTTTATTAACCCTGATTTGTATACATTGGTAATAAAGAAAGAAAATGGGTTATTGATAGATTGGTATAAAAAACCAACCTCATCAGTTAGAATCTTAAATTATTTTTCTAAGCATCCTAAGATGATTATTATTAACACAGCTAAAAATCTAATTGATAGAATATTGACAATAAGTGACAATAGATTTCATAGGAAAAATAAAAGAATTATTGGAAATATTTTACAGGATTATAGTTTTCCTAACAAACTAATTCACAAATTAATAAGACAATATAATATAAGAAAATCTCGAAATATTAGTGAGATCTTAGCTCCAAAAATATATAAATCATTAACTTATGTACCTGGATTTTCAGAAAGGTTAGAAAACTCAAATATTTCTGACAAAGGGAAATATAGAAGGGCACACAAGGTAAATAATAATGTTGGTAGATTATTCACAAGAATGAAAGATAGATAACAAAAGTTAGATACATATGTCAAATTTAGTTAATAAAATACATTGTGGTGGCAACAATAATGAACAATGTGCGAAAATGTATGTAGGAAGAACTGGGACGAAACTGAAAACTAGAATAGCAGGACATAAACATGACCAAAAATATAGAAATGATAATTCAGCACATGGTACGGCTTTATCGACTCATTGCAGGGATTTATATCATTATCCAGAGTTTGAGAACACATCCGTTTTAAACGTGGAAGGTTTAAAGAAAAGAAGATATATGTTAGAAATGTTTCAAATAAATAATGTTCCATTTGAAGAAAGGATTAATTTGGAAAAATATACTGAACGTTTAGCTCAGATTTATAGATATTTATTGAATAAGAATAAATAGGTTGACGAAAAGGGAAATAGGTAAAGATCTAGGGTTGTTTTCTAAAACAAAGTTTAGATGATTTAAGGATTAGTTAAAAAAATTTTTGACGAAAAAGGGAAATATTTTTAAATTGTTTTTTGTTTCCTCTTTTTAATTTTTTAATATTTTGATTTTATGAAAAGTTATTGTTGAATGTTGAAAAAATATAATATCCTGAAGAAGATTTCCAAAGGAAATCGAAATATCGATATAAAAAATAAACGAACTATTTCAAATAAAAGTGACCTTAAGCTCAAGTATTAATAAAGAAGAAAAATATTTAAAAAAGGTCGAAGAAATTAGAATGAAATTAGAATAAGATTTTTGTTTAAACAGGCTTAAAAGACGATTTCGTAAACTGGCAAAGATAAACCATTTCATAAACTGGCTTGAAGCAGACCAACAGTGGAAAGTAACCTGTCAGATGTGACTGAACTCATTTGACAACTTATGTGTTTCTGCGCCAGGTTCTTAAATATTGGCTATAGCATTTAACTGCGTTAGTAAGCAAGCGAATCTGCGTCTCTAGATATATTAGAAGGGCTAGGAGGATTTATCTAGACTTCTTCTTTAGCTGAACCACAGCGTATGATGGACGGAGAATCAGCCTTCTCACAACTTTTTTTTAAATTTTCCCGAACGCTCCAAGTTTCAGTTTTTTTAGACTTATCAGAGCTTTTACTACTTGTAGGGTGACCGTGTCTACTACACTTTCGGAATGCAGAGTCGTGTTAAGTAACTCAATAAGACATTTTCTATCTATTCCCTTTGAAATTTTCGAGCTTTGTATCGAATTACAAAAATTGCGGATAAACACTAGATTTCATTATTCGATTACTCCCTCAAATCTTTTATTGCATGTTTGTTAATTGTTTGTTCAAAGAAACCAAACAAAAAGTATCGTCGTATGGCCAGTAAAATATCGCCGATACTGATATATTGGCAAAGCCGAAGTATTGCCGATATATCGGTACCGGTATTCGTTAGCTCCCTAATATTTATTCTTAAATCTGATGAGCGACGTAGTGTGAAAAAAAGTTTAAAAATCAATCACCTTGAGGACGCAATGGCTAGAAGAGACCTCTCAGTATTACCACAAGGAAAACTGTACAATGAAAAAAACGCCCATAATTTATTTACAAATTGTTCGTTAATAATAGTTTTGCCCGTGGTGACTTTATCGTACAATTTGTTTTCTCTTCGTGTAAATAAGCAGTTTGGGTGTTATTCCCAACTTGTCCAAATCATCGGCGAATCGAATAATACTTGATTCTTTGGAAATGTTGATTGCCAATAACTTATTAAACTATTTGAGTTTCTTTGTAAATAAATAAAGTCTTATTAATTTATTAAATAAATATTCCAGAGTTTTTTTTTTATCAAACAACTTAATATTCAATAATCGTACATAATTTCATAATAAATTTCAATAAAAAATAAATGAAAATCTCTTGACATTTTCATATAAATGTGGATTAAAGGAAACCATACAGAATTCCTTTATAAAGATTAATAAATCTTTCTTTTGAAGAAAAAAAAACAAAATTCCCAAGAGCAACAAAGAGTTCTTCAAAAATAATATCAACAAAAAACAAAATGTTGAAAAGGTAATAGAACAAAAAGAAAACATAAAAATTTAATAAGAAACAAAAACCTCACAAGAATATATTTGAATTTAAAATACGACAAAAATATTTGAGTTGTTGTTTGAAGAAAAATTAAAGAAAATAAAATATTTTGATTAAAAATGGATAATCATTCAAAAAAGCAAATTTCGATCTACCAAAGGCTAAAATACAATTTGATTTAAGGATTGATGTTTGACTATTGACGTCAGCAGTCGTCGTTGGCTGCGAGTGTAAGACGGCAAATCCCTCTGTGGAGAGCGAGTGGTAGCGATCGAAACATGTCAGGGTAGCCAGCCTGGGTTCGAATCTCAGGTCAGTCAAGATTGAATGATTATCAATAACAATTTTAATTCATTTTCGTGTTGTAAAATTCCTTTCTAAAAATAATTTAATGAAAATTAAATTTGATGAACTTAAGCCTGATTAAAAATATTGAAAATTTGGATGAAAAACCATAAATAGTTCAACAAAATTACCACAATACTAATTATTAAAATAAAATATTTTATGAAATAGATAAACAATTTTTTTTTAATATTTTCTAAAATAATTTTTCAACAGAAATCCTTTTCTTCTATTTCCTTTTACCTACAAGGACACAAAAATTTATTTTTTGTTAAATTCTGGATGCTGCTGCGCTATAAACGTTCGCCAGTTCAGGCAAAGAACTAAAGAAAACTAAAATTTTTTTATTCAATCTCCAAATGTAGCACAAATTGTCTGCCTTCCATGGCCGTTTACTTAATTTACGATATTATTTTTACTTCTCAACACTGTCTATAGCAGTTTGATTAAATTAATAAGCAAAAGTTTTCGTTTTATTAAAACAGAACTCAAACCAAAAAGAAAAACTGTTTAAACCAATTCCTTCTTCTTATAATTGAAAACTTTATCACTTTTATAATTCTCAAAAGTTTTAGAATAAAAAGAAAAATTAACACTAATAATAAATATTTAGCAGCTTTTGTCTCTTCTATTAAAAAAAAACAGAAAAGAAAACAGCAACTCATTATATTGGCAGGACTAACTGTCATTTAATTCTTCCCCCTTCTCTCAAACTCATAAAGAACTGCACACATTTTTGTGTTAAAAAATATTAGAATTAAATGCTGCCTGCACTAACATCAAGACAAATAAAAATAAAAAAAAATTAACTGCTAATGACACACCCCTGCAAACAATTTCCATCGCCGAATCATCGCCGGAAAGTTGTCTAACATCGCTGCGATGCATCGCGTGGAAGCTAAATGCGATCCTCTGGCGAATCGCGAAAACGTTCGCATGTGTCAACCACGCGATTTGTGAGCGATCCGCTGGTAGCGATTCGCACGCTATTTAAACTTAATTAGTGCTTTTATTATTTTTGTGTTATAAAGTTGTTTAAAATGTATTTATTTGTTATTTGAATGCAGTTGCTCCTTTCGCTTAGCGAGGCGATCCCCTGCGTGGACAAAATGTTGTTGGAGAAAACGATTTATTTGGTGTCCCTCAGCAGCGGCAAATTTTTGTTGGCAAACGTCTACATAATGCAATGCATAATTGAAATTTTAGTATTAAATGGAGATGTTAAATAATAAAATCCTTTAAAGCGCATACCTCTGATCAATGTTATAAAAAGCATATGTTGAACGGTTTCCTTTGTTTTTGTGCCCTTCCAAGAAAATTACATGGCCAACTCATCAGTAAGAACCCGTTTGATTGCGTTTCTGGTGAAGTTCACAACATCAGCACCCCCAACTCTTTTAATGATTCGTGTCTGAAAGTGGCGGCATGAAATAACCCCCCAAAATATAACCCCCCAAAAAAATAATGAAATAACCCGCCAAAAGTTTGTACAGAGAACAACAAAAACAATTTTTGAGGGGTTATTTCATTTTCTTTGGGGTGTTATTTCATTTTTTTAATTGGGGTATTATTTCATATGAAATTATCCCCCAAAAAATCATTATGAAATAAAGCCCCAATATATTTTTTGGGGGATTTTTTCATTTTCAAATTTATAATGAAAACGTTTTTGGGCGCAAGGATTTATCCACTTTGGTATACAGAACACCCGCTTCGATAAAAAAAAAGCTGACCTGCATAGACGGCCTTCGGCCGGGCGCTATGGTTTTCTTCTCTATGGTATACCAAACACCGGCTTCGCTAACTAAAGCATCTCTGCGTAGCCGGGTCGAGTCGGTATTTTAATACTATAGAGGAGAAAATCCTGGCGCTATGCAGAGAAGCTTTAGCTAGCGAAGCCGGTGTTTGTTATACCATAAAGGAAAAAGTCATTGCGCCCGGCCGAAGGCCGGCTATGCAGAAAAGCCTTAGTTGGCGAAGCTTGTGTTTGGTGAATCATACCATGATATATATCGCGTGATTCTTTAAAGCAAAACTGTATAATTAAATGTATTTCATATATTGGGCCTTTATTTTAATTCAGAAATTGAGGTTTTATTTCATATGAAATAAGCCCCTAAAAATTGGGGAATTATTTCATTTATGTTTGGGGCGTTATTTCATTCATGAAATAACCCCCTACAATTTGGGGGGTTATTTAATTATTTTTTTGGGGGGTTATAAAAAGGCAGTTTCCTCAAAATGCTGTCAGATTCCACTGAAACGTTTTATTTTTTCAGTTCCCGAACCTCATTGCGACCTGTCACAACTTCGGCAGTTCATGAAGAAACAAGTCCTTTTAAGGATGCAATTTCTGCATTTTGCTGGGACACTTGCTCCCGTAAGGCGTGGAGCTGCTTAAGTATTAGCGTCAGGGGATCGGGGTTACGATCAGTGCTTTGTTAGACAACATTTTTAATTAACTTATGACCTTTAAACACCACGCCTTTCACTGATCACTGCTATTAAGATATTAAACTATTTATTTTGTTAATTATGATATATTTAATATTATTTACATGAATTACAATAACACACCTTTCACAAATCACTTACTCAACTGGGATGTCAATTTTGCTAATTGCCCTTGAAACCAAATATTTATTTTCCCGTTACCTTAACAAAACAACAAGACAAAAAAAATTCTATCGAAAGTTATAAAACAAAACACTATGCGCGCTCGCATATTCATCGCCTAGTTGTAAAGCGGAGGCGATGGTTAGCGATTCGTATTCCTTGAGAAGGATCGCGTAATCATCGCCAAATAAGCAATCGCCAAAAAATTTCAAAAATGTTTGTAGGGTCACTTACTACTATCCACTGTAACAAACAAGCAAGAAAACAACGACTTGTCCTAAAGTTTGACAGCTTAAAGAACAAAACGAAACCGTTTTCTTTTAAGTTTTGTAATTTTATTTTAAACTTTAAATATCCAAGGGACACAATATCGATAAAAGTAGCCAACTATATGTAGTGTACAGTTTTATTCTCACCATAAATCTATGGGGAGGAGGGGGAGTGGGGGAGGGAGAGAGAGACATTGTGGCGACTAGCCATTAAGTTAAGTTATATGTTTATAAACTAAATTCGCAAATGCACCATAATGTGCTTAAGTTGGATTAAGTAAATGTGCGAATACATGTAAATCATATTGAACTTACGGAAACTTTTTGTTATGTTTCATGAAACTGTCATTTGCTTAAGCAAAGTACGAAACTGATCGCACATTCCGTACGAAATCAAATGTTTTTGATTTTGTTATTGCTTTTTTTTTTAATACATTTAAGAGACTTTTTGCTCATTTTTGACAGCAGGTTAAGCACGGCTATGCATATTATGGTTAAGCCTTTAAAGGAAATTTGCTTGAAGTTGGCTTTTTACGGGAAATCTTTGCACAAATTTGCTACAAGGCCCATTGTGATTTACATTGTAAAGGCTTTGCAGGCAAAGTAACTAATGCCTGTATTCATAAAATTATTTTAATTTAAACCTTAAAAACAAATTTTCTATGAAAATGTTTCTTAACAAACGTTTGTTAAATCTAATAATCGTTTTTGAATACGTATGTGTATGTGTTTCGAGTTAAACTAGTTGCTTTTTTCTTCAGACTAGTTGCATATCTGTCCTAATTCCATATCGTCGGCTTAATATGCAAACCTGCTAAATCTACTTTTTAAGTAAATTGAGATTTTGATGCCGTGTGGTAGTCTTGAAGTGTGTCAAACCAAGTATATTGTTGGTTTTTCTCTCAAGCTGCAAATATGATATATAAACATATTTTTGTCTCTCCTGTAAAATGTGCTGAAAGGGAGTTAGCAGGTTTGCATATTAAGCCGATGATATATTGAAGTTTTGCTTTTAACATTTGGTTGTGAAAGTAGTCCAACCAGTTAATTTTAATATGGTTATATACTAGTTAAAAACTAGTTGTTTTATTTAAAGTGCGGCTGGCGCGGAATGAGCTATATGGCTTTTATTCTTTACAACATCTTCAATTTTATTTTCTTGAATTGTTTAGCATTTTGTGAGCTTGCATTTGGTATCATAATCGAATCTTTAAGGAATCAGCTTTGAGAGCAAAATAACAGCATCTGAGCTTATTTTTCGATCATAGATGATACTCTCGTTGTGAGAAAATGGTACTCTACCTATAAGCATCATTTGTGATTTAATTTTCTGATTTCTTTTAGATGATACGAATGAGTCATATATAAATTCTTTTTCAATCGATCAAGTGATAAAACAGTTTTTAATCATTTTTAACCAGCTAAATTTGGTAAAAGTCATATCCCTGCGACTAGAGTATACTTTTCTAAGGCATTGAGTTGCGCTCAATCCATATCTGTACTTAGGTTGTTGCTTAAATCATGCTATTTTGCCTATTTTCTATATGTTCTTCGTGCTTAATTCCCAATTATTAATCTTGATAAAAAAAAAACACTGAAATTTATTGTTGGAAGATAAGCTTTTTTTTGCGCATTTCACTGGTTGCTTAGGCCAGCTGGTTAAAATGATGAACCGAAATTGGTTTGCAGTGCGGAATAATGTTTTAAAAGCATTTTGCATAAAAGTTTTTATTATCATTATTTTTAATAATAGAAAAAAAAATATTAAAACAAATAATGCTGGCTGTCAAAAAACGTTTTTTGCTCTCCTGAAAAATTATTATTTTGTAACTTAAAACATTATTCACGGCTGTGCTTCATTTAATAAAAATGATTTTTTCACCGATATTTTTTGAAAACCTTTTTACTATCTTATCTCGACTTTAGATGTTTTCTCAAAATGCAGATATCATTTTATATATTTTGGACAATTTCTTAACACTTATTACGCAAAAGAGGATGACCCGTTAGGCAGGTTGCAGAGTTGCGAGTTCGATTCCCCTCAGAGATTCTGCACTGAGACAATGTGCTAAAGGTCTTAGTTAATATTATCCGGATTGTTAAGTGAGAATATAATTTGCAATTGTATTTGTATTTGTAATTCTTAATTAATAAATATCCTGCCGAATAAATAATTTTATAATCCTCCTGGTTACAAAAGAATTCTCAATTTTTAGACAACAGTAGAATGGTTCGATATGGTTCTCATTTTACTGTGAACATTTTAAATATTTTATGTATATGAGTACAAAATTGAGGTATCATCTAAAGATTAGACTAAATTGTAGTCTATTAATTAGACTATAATGTAGTCTATAGACCAGGCTATACTTTAGTATACAGACTAGAATATTCTTTAGTATTAAGGCTAGACTAGTCCCTATTGTAGTGTAGTCTAGCGACTAGAATAAATTGTAGTCTATAGAGCACAATATAATTGACTATGTTCTGGATATAATGAAATCGAAATTGAAATCGAAGGAAATTTTGAGTTAAATTTTTTTAAAGATGACCGTAGTTGTTTATGATTTTTAGAGAAATCCTAATAAATATAAGTGGTACTCAAAATGAACGATATGATCCGAAAATAAATATTTTAGACTCATAGAATAGGTGTTTTCAAACGGATGATGCCACCTGCCACACATCAAGTTAGGCCAGCCGTCGTCAATGGCGGTGAGTATTAAACGGCCAACCTCTCTGAAGGGATTGTGTGGTTAAAATTGAAACGTCAGGGCAACCTGTCCGTGAAAACCTGTGTTCATATCCCAGTTCAGTCGAGAATGAAAAATTTTCCATAAATTTTAATTAATTTCACGTTATGAAATACCTTTCTTCATAAAAGTAATTTAATGAAAATTAAATTTAATGAACTTAAGCGTGATTAAAATATCAACATTTTAATTAGGAAGCAATCGCATTATTTCTCCTAGAGAAGTAGTGAATTGGACAGCAAGATTGTGCGATGGACTCTTATTTGTGGGGTTTTTTGAAATCGAAAATATACAGCAATAGTTTTACAACAGTTAAAGAGCTTTAAAACAACATTTTCGACCAGATATCAACCATTGACAACAGTTATTTAAAGTACGTGATTGAGAATTTCGGTAAAAGGTTGGGAGCTTTAACTTTTTTATTTTAACCGGACCTTTTTTGTTAAAAGCTGAAATAAAAATATTTTTAATAACTCTTAAAAAAATTTTTTTTTTTTTTGTTAAAACTAAAATTGTACCTCAAATTTGGTCATACTTAATTTAACTTAACAATTTTAACAAATAGAATTCGAGAATTTTTCTTTTATTTTAATCATGAATTACACTGCACGAACAGTCGTTTTGCGGTCTGGAATTTGATTGCAAATTTAAACTAATTTGAGGCCGCTGGTTTCAAATTAAATCTCCATTTTTCTCTATCAGCTCGACTTTTCGAAATATACCGTTATGCCCAAAATTAAGGCACTTTCACTAAATATATAAGAATAATTTGAAAACGGTTGACCACATTCAGTTAAAAAAAATATTATCTTTATTTTTAAATTTTCCTAGAAGTTTCAGAGATATCGATGAATTTTTGAAAAAAGAAAAAACGTTCACGACACACGCACATATTTAAAATGTTATTTATACCCACACCACAATAGTGCAGGGGGTATTATGCATTTGTGCTGATGTGTGTAACACTTTAAAATGTTGGTCCTAGACCCACCTTAAAGTATACCGATCGACTCAGAATCACTTTCTGAGTCGAACTAACGATGTCCGTCCGGCTGGCTGGCGAGCTGGCTGTCCATGTAACCTTGTGCGCAAAGTACAGGTCGCAATTTTGGAGGTAATTTGATAAAAATGGGCCGAATTGTAAGACCATGAGGGAAGATAGGCCGAAATTTCTTCCTCTCAAAAACTATAAACCGATTTTAATGAAATTTAAAACATAGATAGAACCATATCTACATATATGGACACAAAAGGTAGGCATTTTTTAAAAAAGAGGACCACGAGGGGAGATAGGGTCAATTTCTGCCTCTTAAACCGATTTTAATGAAATTTAAAACATAGATAGTTCCATATCTTAATTGACAAATAAGCCATACAGTTTTTCAAAAATAGGGCCACAAGGGGAGGTAGGGGGCAATTTCTGCCTCTCACAAACTTTCAATGTTGTGCATGATGTGTTTTTAAATACTGTGGTGTAGGGTATCATATGGTCGGGCTTGACCGACTATACTTTCTTACTTGTTTTGCATGGAAATCGATACTCAGTTTTCTTAGTAAATTGTGATTTAAACCAAAAGTTGTGCACCGATTTAAATGAAATAAAATTCATTTCATTCGTAATATGTTAAGCTAAATGTTTTAACACCAAAACTGTTATTTGTGTCGCATGTTTATTTTTTATAAATTTTTAAAGAACAAAAAAAAAAAAAACGATATCTCTAAAACTTATACAGTAAAATGGCACCAAATATTGGAGCTGCTTCAGAAACGGAATATTGACAACATATTGATCAAACGATTCAAAAGCTTTTACAAAACATGCCAAAATTATGTAAAAACCGGGAACATAACATCCGAAGAATATATGACAACACAGGGAGTTCGACAAGGCGACATACTAAGTCCATATCTGTTTATATTACTGATGGATGACGTAAAAAATCTTGCAAGGACTCACTTATTTCAATGACGGTAGGATATTGAAACATGCTGCAACCAGCAAAAGTTTTCATGTTGGCATATGCAGATGACGTTACCATAGTTGCAAAATCCGCGGAATCTCTACAACGAAACCTTGTTATCTTTGTAAACGAAATGACAAGGAGAGGCCTCCGCATAAATACGGGGAAAACGGAAACCATGATAATAAGTCGTGATAGGAATCATCATCAAATTTACATAGGAGCCGAACGAAGCATTAAAGCAAGTTGAACTTTCCCTACTTGGGAGTCACAATTAGCGAAGACGAAAAGCCAACATAGATTTAAATCGCAGGATAGCTACAACTGCTAATTTATACTTCACTGTAACCAAAAATTTCATCAGTAAGAGGGAATTTTCAATGGGTACAAAACTTGCTGAATACAACTCCACGTATATACCAACCCTTACATATGGCTGCGAATCATGGGCGCTAACCACAAAAAATCGGATCAGAATTCAGGCATCAGAAATGAAGTGCTTAAGACGTGTGGCCGGTAAAACAAGACGAGTCAGAATACGAAACGACACTATACGAGCCAGATTTAATACAGAACCGCTAAACAACAAAATCGAACGCAATAATCTAAAGGTGCTTCGGACATGTAACCAGAATGGCAGAGAACCGCCTGCCGAAACGAGTGTCTGAAGCAAGATTGAGGGGTACGAGAAGCAGAGGAAGAAGAAGAATAACGTGGCAGGACACTGTTAACAACATTCTGACAGAACAAGGAATCGAGCCTAGAACTGGCAATAAGTAAGTAAGTATCTCCGAAACTTCTGTGCATAATTAAAAACAATATAAGCAACGTGTGATTTTAAAAGGCACATGTGATTTGAATTTAAGTTATTTTCAGATCAGGCCTGATCATACAAAATTATGCACTTCTTCATTAAAAGCATTCGAAAAAAAAAAACGCAATTTGTCAGCCCGGAAAATAATCAACAATATTATTAAGAAAAAGTAAATCTGTAACCTAATTTCTTATTTTATTACAAAGAGGAAATGCGTGCAGTTTTAAGAAAGAGTCTTCATTTATAAAAGCTGTGTAGTTTATATTTCTGAATTTTTGACTCGTAACAACCAGTATTATGACTGTCCTAACACCTGTTAGCTTTTAATTTAACTGCAGGGGTACAAATTTAGTTACCAAACAGGTAACTTGGCTTACATTTACGATGTTATATTAGCATACGAGTCTATAGTGGTTTGTGTACCCTTTTAGTATTCGCGCCATTATGCGTAATTTAACAATGCTGCCCATTAGAATTTTTTTTTTTCTATACTCAGATTCCTTTGTTTGCTTAGTTGGTTGTACGGTTAATTTGTCCTGCTTAAGTTGAAAATGTCAACTGCAAACACTAGAACACACTAATATTTACTTACATGAAATAAGCTGTCCGTGTGCTTTTTTTTGTCTAGAGGCTGCATGTTGTTAGTGAAAATGATAGATTGCCAACTAAATGACATCATGACCCCCTTTTTTTCCTAAAAAAAAAAATCACACACGAAAGCGAAAAGTTGTTACTGGTTTCTGTTTTTGATGTAGGCCTAAAGTACACACTGCAATGGCTAACACAAGGAGACCAACACACACACGAACACATTTAGACTTATTAAATACACATAGAAAATAATTACAAAGCAGTAGTGGCATTTGTACTTGTACCCTGCAACTAATAGGACCAGTCCAAACACGCGTGTAAAGAGTAGCCCACAAGGGACAAGGACGAGTCCAAAAGTAACCCAAACGTATGGAAAAAACATGGTATATTTAACATTACGGTGTCCTAGGGGAGGACCATATCACCCAGCTTTGGACTACAAAGGATGGTATACTCAAGAGGATTCATTTTGAAGTCGTTTAAAAACAAAAGCATGTCGTTAAAAAACGAAGACATGTCGTATCACTACAAACACTTTTTAACAATGACATGGTCCATGCTTGCATTACATCGGACCAGTCCATGGAGTAGTCCATTTTATCAAAATGGATCCGGTGGTCCAATATTATTTGCAGGGTATTCAGTCACATGACATGCTTTTAAAGACACACACACACACACACACACAAATGAACGTGTTTTTAATTGCCCAGTGTCAACTTGATTTCACTGAAAGGCTAAAACAGGATTTAATGTGAAGTATAAAATTCTGGGCCATGTTAATTCGTTAGTAAGAATTTTACATAATTGTGGCTGTTTATTTTCGAGCAAAAATAATTTTTGATACGAGTTCATTAATTTGACAGTTGACAGGGGACTTTTTACGTTGGTTTATTTAGCTTTGAAGTTGAAGACAAATGAGTGGCCACTGATTTATTACTTTTCATTTTCGAGCCTTTAAAATTATAAAGAAAAACAATTTAAAAGTAATAAATAAGCTAATATTTTAAAAACTAATTAATTCGTCGGATCAGAAATTCTCCTTCGCACAGTGGAGTTTATTTATGTTTAAACGAGACATAGAGGAGGGCAAAGGCTTTCTTTCTGACCACCCTGTTAGATTATAAAGTATGATGAAGGGTGTCAAAGTTGACATACAAGGGTAAGTTCGGTCGGACGGTACGTTCCACACATCCCATGCCACATTAAACATTCTGCACAAGCGATTTGAGAGCATTGTCACATCTTGTGGAGATGATATGAACCGAGATCATGTGGCCCAGTTAGACTTTTTGTAGGGCTTTCCTACGTCGCAGATCAACACGACTAAAAAAAACCACAGCGGCAATCAAAGCCAATATAACTAATGCCACAAAGTATACAGAGATGAAAAAAGTGACGTATGAAAAATGCCTAAATCATTTGCGAGGGCAGCTTTCGAAGAAAGAGAAAGAAAACGTTTTTTGTTAGTGAAGTGACAATGCGTAAAAACAGGCCGCTACTATCTACACAAATTGCATAATCAAAACAAAAACGCAAAAAGGGCAGCTTTCGAAGAAAAAGACAGAAAAAACACAATATTTTCTGTCTCGTGACGCCTCTGTATACTCTGTGCTAATGCCATCGGTCAAATTCAATCTAAGCCATCTAGCAAAATTGCGACGAACATTCGCATGATATTATACTTCACACATAAAGACATCGATCCAACGAATACACAATGTGGATGATTCTAACAAATACGTTAAGTTGTTTTATTAAAATTAAAATATAAGAAGGGCTTAATAAAAAATCTTTTTGAGATCCATTTATAGGGTGACTGTTTTGATGGAACCTTCGCCTTACCAAAAGTCTACGTATGTGTATACATCGGTAAAAAACTCCCATCTGGCTGGTAAATATTACACATATATTTATAGACGATGAACAAGTTTTCTTCATAGAATGTTTTGCTTTTTTTTAAGAACTTAACAATCTCTTTAGGATATAACAATTTCCATTTAACTGAAGCAAATTTAAGGAAACTATTAAAGAAATAAAACATAAATGGTCACCCAGGTGAGTGTTGGTAGGGCGAAGAAAGGTTAACTTGTGAAAATTATCAAAATCTTTTCCAATCTTCTGATATATCAAAAATATTTGCAGGTTATATGGAAACTATTATTCATTATTTTGCTTAATGAAATCGTGATTCAACTTACCACAAGGACGGCTGAAAGATCTAGACTCTGCCACTGATACTTGCCTTCTGCCCCGCACCTATTCTGATATGGCAAGAAAACATTATCTTATTTCGAGAAATGAACTTGTAGTTGGACTTCATATTCATTTTGGTAAAATCAAGGGAACACATCTAATGATTTAAAGTTCAGAATTATTAGTGTGAAAATGGAACAGTTCTATTGCTTTTTATATTTTTTCAACGTTATATCTTACATTCCCCACTACAATTGATTCGAATTCTTCCAACATTAATTCTAGTTGTAAGTAGGTTAAGAAAAATCAAAGCACGAATAACAAAATCTTTTAAATTAAAATTTTGTATTCCCAAAAATAACTTTGATAATAAAATGGCAAGTGCACGGCTTAAAAAACATTAAACTGGCAACATGCTTCTGCAAGTTGTTTTTGTTTTCATTTTGTTTTTTCTTAACCTACTTACAACTACAATTAATGTTGGAAGAATTCAAATCAATTGTAGTGAAGAATGTAAGAAGAGGTAAACTCACTGTTTATTGTTGATGTTTTTGTTTAAACTTTGATTTAGTTACAAGTAGAACTGTTGCTTATACGCTTTACAATTTTATTTGGTTTAATATCTTTAGTTATTCTAAAATCTTTTTGGATAAAGTTTTCTGACGATCTAGCCTAAGCAACCAGTGAAATGCTCATAGGAATTGCTTATCCCATCAACAATAAATTTCAGTGTTTTTATCAAGAATAAAAATTGGGAATTAAGCACGAATAACAAAATCTTTTAAATTCAAATTTTTAATTCCCAAAAATGACTTTGATAATAAATGTCACAAATTTTTTAATAAAAAGCAATATTTATTTTTTTTTTCTGTGTGCCGAGGAAGCAATTTTAGGGCATAATCTGGCAAAATTATTAACTTGCCTCCTGTTTGGGAACCGGAGCTATCTAGCATCCGCTACTTTCGGAAAAATGGCAGCAGCATCTTTCAAGTAGCAACAGAACCAAGTGACAATCGTCCCACAGCCCGAACTTTTCCCCGAGTGGTGAAAAATCAGCCATTTAGTGAGATTTTCGGGATATTCCTCTCCGCGATTTTGGATAGTAAAGCACAACCTCCACGTGATTCCCGAGAGTATCTTTTCAACAGTAGCATTCTTCAGAAGAAGAATGGCAGGAGGTTCTTATTAATATATAGTCCGGTGCCTTGCCACCGGGAGCTATTGACTGCTGTGGTACCAGATAGTCTCTTATCAGCCGCGTTCGCAAGACATTTTTTGCCGAATCCCGGAGGATGTAACACCAAAAGGTAAAATATCACTAAGAAGGATGACAGTT
This sequence comes from Pollenia angustigena, assembly GCA_930367215.1. Taxonomy (NCBI): domain Eukaryota; kingdom Metazoa; phylum Arthropoda; class Insecta; order Diptera; family Polleniidae; genus Pollenia; species Pollenia angustigena. The sequence goes on from OV884060.1 coordinate 198,685,596, forward strand.
TATATGTAGTTAGGCTTGAGCTCATCAAATTTAATTCTCATGAAATTATTTTACTGAAGTTAGGAATTTTACAACATACAGTTAATTAAAAATTACACTACGTGACAAAATTTCAACAAAGTCGTGACCAAATGAATCTGATATTTATGTAAAATTATCCGCTGAATCCGAATATGAAGTCAGAATTGTCAAAAGTAGAACAGTTTTTGAGATATTCCAAAATAACCGTTATTTGTGTTTTTAAAAAAGATGATGTGACTGAAATGCAAATATCTGCAAAAATTTTAAACGGATAATGGAATTCTTTCTTTTTAGTGAAAGGTTATAAAATTTCTAAAATAACCATGGATTGCTTGTGAAGATTGGTCAAGAAATGACAGAGTTACAGGGGACAAAAGTTCAAGCTTCATTGAAAATTTTATGATTTTGTTAAATTTTGCTCTTTTCAAGTTATTTTTTTTTTAAACCAATGATTTAAAAATCCTAATGTTTTATTGCATGCGACATTAGATTATTTTAATATAAACATTTTGAGCCCAACAAGACATAGATTCGTACAAACATGACAAAGCTACAGAAGATTTAGTAAGTTAACCCACATAGAAATTCAATAGTTTCAAGCAATTTTTAATATTTCTGTGGCCGTATGGAAAAACTAGTTAACTCCACTTTTTGAAAACACGAGAAAAACACACTTAAAGTTTTAAACATATTTCGCTAATTATTTCATATGTATTTATCTTATTATGCATGCGCAGTCAACAAAACATACAGCCATGTCACAGAGTACAATTCCGTTCGGAAACGGAATTCATTCCGTATTTTGGTGCTTCAGAAAATGACGAAAAAATGTTTCGGAATGAGACCATTTTTGTTTTCATGAACGGTATGGGAGTTGTCTGTATCTGAAAGGCCATAAAACTATCAAAATACACTTTCCATCAACAAACAAATATGTTTTCTTCAATTCCGAACGCAATCATTCGAACGGAATTGTACTCTGTGACATGGCCCATAATTTAAAATTATGTTAAAGATTTCTGGTACCATTAAACTGATTTATGGTCATTAAAACCGAAAATCAATGTCAGTTATCTTGTTTTTTTCGAAAGATGGAGTTATCTAGTTTTTCTGAAAAAAATTTTTGTTTTCAATTTATTTTAAAATTTTACGGAATTTAGGTAACTTTAGTACTGATTTGTGGAAAAACATTAACTACTTGACTCAGCAATTGAATTAACCGGTTTCTTTACGACAAAAAATGTAGTTAAGCAGCATTTAAAAAAAAAAAATTCCTTTCATATTTCACAAACTAGCAATGATTCGTTACTTCGTGAGCGTCTCCCTTTCTTTCGTTGACATATGTATTTATATGCCAAAGTTTATGTTTCTAGATTTAAAAAATTACCAGTTGTAAAACAAACAAGTTAGAGTGCTATATTCGGCTGTGCCGAATCTTTGATACCCTCCACCGACAGTTCGAATGTTTAAGGAGTAATATCTGTATGATGTTATTATAATCTTAAACTGTGACGATTTGTTATTAATTATGGTTTAAGGCAACCAAACTGTTTTCCGGTAGAAGGGTTTATATGGGGCCTAGGGTAAATTATGGACCGATCATCACGAAATTTCACAGCGTCATTTCTAGTCCTTTAAACTGTGACGTGTTATGATAGCATTATTAATTATGGTTTTAGGTGTACTGAACTGTTTTCCGGGAGTAGGGTTTCTATGGGGCCTAGGGTAAATTATGTACCGATCTTCACGAAATTTCACAGCGTGATTTCCAGTTGAATTAAACGAATTGTTGCGAAATCTTATATCATTCTGTGCATTTTTCCACCATTTATGTTAGTTTTTGTAACAAAATTATCAATTTTTTTTAGGTGGTGGTTCCACATTTTGATTCATAGCTCAGATCCTATTGAACCGATTTTGCTGAATTTCAATCCCGAACTGCTTAGGATAACTACAAGCAATTTGACATCAAGTTTGTTGATTTCTTTTGAGTTTTTCGAAAGTGAGCGTGTTTTCAACAGACGGACAGACGGACAGACAGACGGACATGGCTAAATCGACTAAAAATTACTCAAGGACCCAGAATATATATACTTTATAGGGTCTGAGATGAATAGTAAAAAAGTTTCACACGGAATGACAAACTGAATATACCCTCTTCACAACTAATTGTGGTGGAGGGTATAAAAAGTACCAAAAATTTATTCTTATCCGCTTATGACATTGCCTGTCAAATTTTATGTTTATGGGTGCAATATTTACAAAAATTTAAAAAAGACCAGTAAGAGAACAAAAAAGTACCAAAAAGATACCTCTTACCAGTGTGGCCATATCCAAAAATATATTACAGCTAAATCGGCTTTCAAATAATGCTAAAAATGCCAAAAAAAAATCCTAAGCAGCCAAAAAATAATGCTAATATTTAAATTGTATTATTGTTTTGTTATTTTAGTTAATATATCTTTATACATGATTTATTTTACATAATTCTTCACTATAATCATATTAATAGAACATACTGATTAAAAAATAATTATAAAATATTTATTAAACATAAAAAGTCTTAAAACTATAAAACAAATATACCTATTTCAGTCTTTATATACGTATGTTCATAAAAAGTTTTCAAACAAAAGATACCATACCAAAAAATCAAAGGAACTAGACGCATAAATGGCTATTATTATTTAGAATTTCAATAAAATTTATATAACAAGTTTAATAAAAAATTTAGTTTTATAAATTTAATACGTCATAAAATCAATATTCTTCTTCAGCTATTTAACGTCATTCTATTTGGACATGCTTTTCTTCTCTCACCCATAAACTCAGACTTTCTGAAAGAAAACTTTCATAGTGTGAATCCAGACTTAATTTGCATTTATTAGTATTTTCTGCACAAAAAAGTTAGAATTTGTTGAATTATGAAAATTATTGGCAATCGTTGTCTAACAGTGCATTTACACCTACGCCATAAACAGGTTATAAGTTGTTTATGATGATAAACTAGTTTGAGAAACTTGTTTATCCATACAAATTATAAACACGTTTGTAACTAGCTTTTGAGATAAACTAGTTACAAACAACCAGTTTTTGTTAATGCAACTCTGTTTTTCAAATTTTGTTCTGGCAATGCTAGTGATATTTGACATTTCCTTAAAAAATAAAAAAAAAATAAAGTAAAAAGAATTTACCTTTATCTGTAAAAAAAAGCCAAAAAAATAGTAAGAAAAATAAAATAAACAAAGAAAATGTTTAAAAAAATTCCAAATTTATAAGAAATGTTAGTTTTTTTACATATTTTCTTTTAGATGGACAACGGAAATAAAAGGTTTGTTTATATGTTCGTATGAATGTGCATCAACGTTTTTTTTTTTATTATTGGGGCTAAGAACTTGTCAAAGATAAACAACTTAACTGTCAAAAATGCTGATGTAAACGGTATAGTTTATGAAAGTAGTTTACGATCGTAAACTAGTTTGAAAATTACAAGTGTAAATGCACTATAAGTTGACATACCTATTAATTGAGCTATAAAATCCCGGCATGTAATTCGTATTTGTTTTTCTATTTTAAAAGGTTCCAAAAATGTGTCAAAATTTTAATTTAGGGAAAAAATCAGCGCTTAACATGAATTTTACCCTAAAGGCTCAGTTAGCCGGGAGTAATAGTAACAGTAACCTTACTTTTAAAAAAGTAACACCAATCTATTTCTTACAGATTGAGACGTAACATCTTACTGATAACTGTAATCTATTCTAATTGCTTTACATACAACAAAATGAATCAGCTGACTTTCAACGTTACTGTTACTCCCGGCTAACTGAGCCTTAAGTCTATACGAGCAATTTGTATTTGTTAACAAAAGCAATAACGTTTAACATTTTTTTTAGAGTGGAGTAAACGTATGTATGTCTTAAAACACAAAACATGAATTTGTATGTAAATAAATACTTACATTTTCTTTGGCAACCAATTTATTATTCCCTTCACCACAGGTGGAAAAGGGTATATATAAGTTTGTCATTCCGTTTGTAATTTCTACAATATTGATCTTAGACCCTATAAAGTATATAAATTCTGGGTCCTTATGAGGAGAGAAGTTGATTTAACGATATCCGTCCGTGCGTCCATCCGTCCGTCTGTCCGTCTTACGTTTGATATGTGTTTTCCGGAGACTCCAGATTGTTTTACATTTATGTCACACCATTTCTTGCTATTGAAATTCAGCCAGATCGGTCCAACAATGGCTGAGATATGACCAAAAAACCACGACTGCCTCTAATTTTCCCAAAAAATCCCTTGTGGTTGTTGTATTTGTATTACTTTTTTCTGTATATCTGGAGAACGGCAAGAGCCAAAGCTTTAAAATAAGGTACAAACATTAAGTTTATAAATATACACCTTCCTACAAAATGTGGGCGGGATTGGAGAAGTAGGCGTGGTACCTCTCATACAAAAAGTATTAAAAATTGTATAAAAACCAGAATTTTTTGACTGTAATATGACCTATGGTTACGCCTTATATATCAGAAGATCGGAAATTTTTAATAGAAAATATTTTCTGAAAATCTCGGGAAAATCGGTTCAGATACGAAAAATTTATGACCAAAATATAAATTTTTTTTTTTTTTTAAATACCCATTTTCAGGAACCATAGATCTTCCCGAGTCCACGTTTTATAGCCAAAATAACTGGCAAATTTCTTCTTTTACACTTCGGTATATAAATCTGTCAAATCGGTTAAGAAATTCTTCCTATCCCCTCACCCCCCCCCTTCGTATTTGTTTACATATACTAGCATAATGCCCAATATGATTTTCGTTATCACCCTTCTTTATTATTTCATAATAAAAAATATTTACCAGTTATCGCTTTTTAAATTTCATTTATAATGAACTTGTAAGTATTGTAAATATGTATGTATATGTATATGTAAAAATTATTTAGTTGCTCTCTATTCTACTCGCACAATGGTGAAGGGTATATAAGATTCGGCACAGCGGAATATAGCACTTTTACTTGTTTTTAATTATTTTTTTATTATTAATTTGTAAATTTTGTATTTAAATTTTATGTTTTAAGTTTAAAATTTTTAATTTTTTGTAACTGATAATTGATTTTGACAGCCAGGGTTGTCAGATTTTTTTGAGCTCCATCGCCAAACCAGATGCCAGAAATCAGAAAAATACAAAAAAGTCGCCGAAGTAAATTTGGTTTTGTTTCTGTAATTTTTTTTTTTATATAACATAAAATGGAGATGATATATTCACTTAAAAACTTAAATAAAGTACACAAGTCTATAAAATCGTACACTTCAGCCTCACCGATTTCATTACTGGAGTTTTGACCTACACACTATTAGAATTACATACGTACTATTATAATTAAATAGTGACTGAATACTAAATTCACTTAATATGTTTTTATACCCTCCACCACAATAAGTTGTGAAGAGGGTATATTAAGTTTGTCATTCCGTGTGAAACTTTTTTATTATTCATCTCAGAGTATATATATTCTGGGTCCTTGAGTAATTTTAAGTCGATTTAGCCATGTCCGTCTGTCCGTCTGTTGAAAACACGCTCACTTTCGAACAACTCAAAAGAAATAAACAAACTTGGTGCTAAATTGCTTGTAGTTATCCTAAGCAGTTTGGGATTGCAATCCAGCAAAATCGCTTCAGTAGGACCAGAGCTATGAATCAAAATGTGGAACCACCACCTAAAAAAATTGATAATTTTGTTACAAAAAATAACATAAATGCTGGAACAAAGCACGGAATAAGATAAGATTTTGCAAAAATTGTTTTATTTGACTGGAAATCACGCTGTTAAATTTCGTGAAGATCCGTCCATAATTTACCTTAAGCCCCATATTAACACTACTCCCGGAAAACAGTTTAGTACGCCTAAAACCGTAAAAAATAACGCTAGCGTAACAAAATTTGGTACGTCACAGTTTTTTAGGACTAGAAATAACACTGTGAATTTTCGTGAAGATCGCTACATAATTTACCTTACGCCCCATAGAAACCCTACTCCCGGAAAACATTTTAGTACACCCAAAACCATAATTAATAATGCTATCATAACAGAAATTCGTACATCACAGTTTTAAAGGACTGGAAATTACGCTGTGAAATTTCGTGATGATCGGTCCATAATTTACCCTAGGCCCCATATAAACCCTACTACCGGAAAGCAGTTTAGTCGCCTTAAACCATAATTAATAACAAATCGTCACAGTTTAAGATAATAATAACATCATACATATATTACTCCTTTAACATTCGAACTGTCGGTGGAGGGTATCAAAGATTCGTCACAGCCGAATATAGCACTCTAACTTGTTTATATTAGTAATGATAACAAAAAATTACAAGTTTTTAAACAAAATCGCCGAAATAATATAAATGGTAAAAATAGCCAAGTTAATCGCCAGTTATATCAGAAATCGCCATAAAAGTCGCCAAATGGGAAATCCCATCGCCAAACACGTTTCAAAATCGCCACGGTTGACAGCTTGTGTTAAAAGATAATTGCTCAGCAATATATTATTACATTTGTTGCTGAACATGTGTTCAAATACATATTTATGCAGTCCACACGTTAATATCTAGTGTTGGCAATAGAATTTGATAGTTGCTACGGCAATAATTGCCAAACAAATTGCTCGTCTAGACTTAGGGTAATGGATCAAGCTGTTCTAATTTTAAAACAATTTGATATGAAAGATCTTTTAAAAGATTATACAGTTTCTATAGCAAAAGAGTAGGGATTTGTATATGCAATCAACAAAAAAGTGTGGTAAATTTTCAAAAGAAGATTACTTGAATACTCTTAAATTTAATAATGCTAAAAAATGCTAAATATGTAGTTGAAAAATGCTAAAAAAAAATGCTAACTGCTAAATGAAAAATTTGCAGCTAAATCAGACAAAAGAATGCTGAATCTAGCTGCAAAAATGCCAAAATGGCCACGCTGCCTCTTACGTAGTCTCATTCACTGAGGACTTTGCATGTTTAATTTTTTGTTTTTAGTTCCAAAACTAACGGAAATTCAAAATATACCAGTTAAAGAACAAAAAAGTACCAACAAATTCACTAACAGGATCTTATTCGTTCAGGAGGTGGCATGTTGAATTTTTTGTTTCTATGTAAAATATTAACTATAGTTAAAGAAAGTACCAGTTTTAAAACAAAAAGATAAAAAAGGAATTCAGTAGTGCGATTCTGTAATTAATTTTAACAATAGTTGTCATTGTTAAAAAAATTAACAAGCAAATTAAAGATTTTGCTATTCTGTAACATTTTAAACAGCACTTGTTATCGTTAAATCAGCTTGTTGTGTTAAGTAAACGACAACTTTTTTAGTGTTGTTTATTTATTGTTAAATGTTGAAAAAATAAAAAATATTTAGTTAAAAGAAATAATATAACTTGAAAATGACAATTAAATAATTTGTATTTAATTTAATAGTAAAATGTTTGGCTTATCTTCTTAAAAAAAACAAAAAACTAAAAAAAATTCTGTTTAGTTTTAATAATTTTATTTGTTTTTTTTTTTATTCCTCTTTGTGTTTTTTGTTATTTTGCCATTTTTTTGACAGTGCTGCCACTTGACGGTAATTTTTATGTATGTTGTTAACAACAATTTACAGAATCACATAATCGTTAGTGCAAACAACAAAACATGTTGACAATTATAACAACTGTTGTTATTGTTAAAAGTTACAGAATCCCACTACAGTTTTCCGTATTTCCTCCTTTGTGGTACTATTTTTTCTCCCCATCCTAAAGGACCGATTTTCAAGAAGTACCAGACACCTGTCTGTTTTTTTTATTTTTATTTTTTTAACCCCTTTTTACCCCCTAAACATTATGTTGAGTACACACAGTGCAACGTACATGCAATCTGTTTCAATGCAACCTCAAAATATCAAAGCGTTATGATGTTGATGGAATCTGAAATGAATGAAAATGAATTAAATTCACTAGATTGCGTAAACGTGTTGCATAGTGTGTACCCAGCATTAGAATTCTAAAATATCCCATCTTAGTGGATCGATTTGGGGAGAGAGGTGGTTGTCCTGTCCAAATTTCAAGTTTTAAGTTTCAGGCTGTGCGATGATGAATCAGTCAGCAACGTTACAATTTTATATATATAGATAAGTCGAGTTTTTGTCTGTTTTTATGTATTAACTTAATTAAAAGATTTACCCATTCGTAGAACGTGGGTTATCGTTATACTCAGTTTAACATAGGTTGAAACTGAAAAACAGCTATTGACTTTGTGGTTTATTTTATTTCAATCATTTTAAAATTATAAACAAAGAGTCTTCCATTAAATTTTAATACTAAACTTGCTTATAAAATAGTTTTTTTGGTTAGCTGAACAAAAACACTGTCCTTTTTTACAACAGAAACAAAAAAAAAATATAATTGAATAAGTCGAAAGATCTTTCAAAGTTACTGTACCACGTAGGGTACGGTAGATCTATATGGAAAGGTTTCGGGTGCTTGGCAGTCGTATTCTATAAGTCAAGAACTTTAAAAATTATATTTTATGCATATAATGTTCTTTAAATTCTCGGGAGTTGCAATTTTTACATTTTGACCCAAAGAGCTTGTGACCCGAATTTGTTATATTTTGCTCTTTCTCTCTTTGTTTTCACAATAAAGTCGTTTTCGACTTCTAACTTTTCTGTTTTTTAAGACACAATGGAGTTAACTTGTTTTTTCAAAAAATGTGAGAGTTATCTAGTTTTTACATAAAAATTGGTATTTTTCTGATTTTTGTTTTTCAAATAACTTTTAAATGAGAAACTATATTAAAGTTAGGATCTGACAGATTGATAGTAATTGAAACACGCTTTCTATTTTTGGTGTTATCGCAATTTTCGTAAAAAGTGGAGTTAACTAGTTTTTCCATACGGCCACAGATTTATTGTTACTAAAAATTTAGCTTTGTATATTAATTTGTTGTGGGTTAGTTCAATTAATCTTTTGTAACTTTGTCATTTTTGCACCGATCTGGTTCCTATTGGGCACAAAATGTTCGTATTGAAATAGGCTAAAATTTTATTTTTTGGATATTTGCATTTCAGTCACAGCATCTTTTTTAAAAACACAAATAACGGTTATTTTGGACTATCTCTACTTTTGGCAATGCTGAGTTCATATTCGGATTCAGCGGACAATTTTACATAAAGATTAGGTGTCAAATTCATTTGTTAAAAAATATTGTCACGTAGTGTTATTGATAATTTTTATTCTTGGTTAAGCTGGGGATCGAATTCAGGTCGAATTTACGTTTCGAGAATAACCACATTCTATCCATCAGAATTCTTTGCAGTCAGATCTTTAACCAATGGTATTGGTGGGTCGAAACTTACTGTAATTAGTTATAATTTTTCAATTAATTAACATGTTTCTTCATTTTCTTCTGTTTTTTCGTACTCTTTCTGTGAAGACTTTGTCTTAAATACCTGAGTACATTTGTAGTTTTAAAGACCTCGCTTAGATCAAACCCATGCTATAATGTGTATTTCAAAAGGGGGACTAATATGGACACTGTTCCATTTGAAAATGGTATATTTTGACTTTTACCAGCTCCTAAAAAAATGGAGTACCCAAAAAAGAAAGATACTTTTTTTTAATCCTTGTCATGTGATTAAATTTCGTGCGGGTAGTGGCGTATTTTATCTAGCTCTATTACTTAATATGAAGGAGATATATTATATCTGTGGCTTGGTGCTAAAAGGGCCAATGTCAATATTTTTCTGTCTTGAGTTAATCGTTGCATTAGGCGTTTTCTCTTAACATCTTTCTTTTTTTTTGAAACATCCAATGTTTTTAGCCCAGAACAGCTTCATAAGGGTTTTGCTATAAAAACAACATTAAAAACAATTTAATTTAAATTTTCTCAAAAGTAAATATTTTGACATTGGCCCTTTTAGCACCAAGCGACAGATATTAACATGGTTCACTCGGGACAATGTCTTCTACGGGCATTGTTTTAACTGAAATTGAATGTGTGCACTTAGGTTACTTCAGTGACCTTAAGGGCCATTATTACAACTTGAAGTTAGCTAAAGTTAAGATTAAATTGACAGATAATAATGTGTTATCTGTCAAAAAGCGTCTGTTAACTGTCGGATAACAGCTAACGCCAAGTTATAATAATGGCCCTAAATAAATAAATTGTTAAAAAGTGCCAATTAACTAATAATAAAGTGTTAAAACTAGAACCAGTTCTTAATACCTTGGAACTGTCACGTGACACGCGTAGTGTTTGTTCTCTTTCCCCTATGGTAATTTAAGAATTTTTTTAAGTAAGGACAAGTGTAATTTCTTTTAAACATTTAATTTAAAGTAAATTTAAAAAATTATTTGGTTACATATACAATTTATGTTAATTCAAAAGTTATTCAGTTTTTTTTTTCTTTTTTCACAATTTACACAATTTAAATTGTATTAAGCCATAAAAAATACAGTTAAAAACCCCCAAACAGATTTTTTAAAGTTTTGTTATTGTTGTTTGTGTAAATGCAGAACACACTTGCACACACACACACACACACACACACACACACACACACACTGACGCATACAAACACATAAATGACAATATAGTAGCAATCCTTTTAACATTTATCCCCAGTGTCATTTTCGTTTATATTCTACAAAAATGAAAAGGGGGTGAAATGGATTTTTAAATATGACAGGAGAGTGAGTTTGAGTTTTTTTTTCTCAAAATTAAAATTGTTTTTAGAAATTAAAGGCAGAAAAATCTAGTGACACTTTTAGGGAGTATAATGTAATGTAACGGTGGGGAGGGAAAGAAGTCAAATTGAAAAAAATTTAAAAAAAAGTTATAAAAAAATCAGTCATAAATTAATTAATTTTTAAATGTTTTAAAAATGTACAAGAAATCGCCGTAAAGGTAAAAGAGAAAGAGCTGCAGCTAATGAGATTAAAAAATATTAAAAATTCTAAATAATTTGAAAGAAGTAAGAATGCTATGTCGGATTTTATATACCCTTCACCCCTTCACCATGGTCCTATAATAACAGGAAGCTACATATATAAATACCGTTCTTATGATATAAATAAATCTACTTTGTACCACGCCCACTTTTCAACTCTCCCGTCCACATTTTATCGGAATTTGTGTATTGATAACCAAGATGCTTGTTCCTAATTCGGAAACCTTGGCTTTTGTCGTTCCCCTTATTAACATAAATCTCTAATGTGTTTGTAAGGAAGGCACCACGCCCACTGCTCGAATTCCGCCCATTATTAAAAGAAGTTGAGCATTGAAAACCCAGCTATTTGTACCAAATTTGGACAATTTGTATCTTAGCGTTCTCTAGATATAAATAAATTAATTCTGGCTGCGCCCACTACTCCACTCCCGCCCAAATTTTGTCTGTTAAAAACCCAGATGTTGTAACTAATTTAGAAAATGTTATCTATAGCCGTTTTCCAGATATAAAGAAAACTGTAATACCTTTGTATGAAGATGCCACGCCCACTGCTCCAATACCGCCCGTATTTTTAGAAAGGTGTGTATTGGAACTCAATCTGTGTGTCTAAAGTTTGGACAATTTGTCACTTAGCGTTCTCTAGATATAAATAAACCAATTTTGTACCACACCCAATTCTCCACTTCCGCCCACATTTTGTCTGTTGATAATCAAGATGTGGTAGCTAACTTGGAAAATGCTGCCTCCTGCCGTTCTCAAGACATAAAGATATCTAAAATCTATTTGTACGGGAGGTGACGCGCCCACTTGTCCACTTAAGCCCACATTTTGTCGGATCTTGTGTATTGCTTACCAAGATGCTTGTACCTAATTCGGAAACTAAGTTGTCGTTACCTATATATACAAAAATCTAAAATGTCTTTGCACGGAAGGTGCCACGCCCTCTGCTCTAATACCGCTCATTTTATAGAAAGGTTGTGTATTGGTAGCCAAGTTACGTATCTAAAATTTGGACAATTTGTCTCTGTACCAAGCCCACTGGTCCATTCCCGCCCACATATTGTCGGATGTTGTGCATTGATATCCAAGACGCTTGTAGCAAATTCGGAAACTTTGGTTGAATTGATTGAAAGCATTTATATTGCCCTCAATAGTCGTTTATACTGTCCCGCATAGATTTTGATGGAAGACAACTTTGAAGACAACTTTTCCCCCATAGAGTTTGATAGAAAACCACTCCTAAGTCAATTATCGTTATAGTGTCCCATCTGAATTGATGGAAGATAACTTAGAAGACAGTGTCCCATATAGTTTCCTTCATAAAGTTCGATTCGGGACCCCGAAGAAGACGTTGTCGCTCAAACTGTCGCACAAGACGTTTTCTTTTTGATTGTCTTTTAAAAAACCTTAGCGATAGAGGACAACTTGCGCATACATCATCTAAGACTATGTCTTCCAGGACAATTGGGCCAACTGGATTTTTTCGATAGCTAGATCAGACTTTTTCTCTTTCCTACTGTTTGAGTCAATCTTCTATAGTTATAACACTTTTGATTTCAGCTTCTTAATTAATATTATTTGGGCTAACTATGAGTGTCATTGTCGTAGTCGTAAAAGTTGGATTGTCCTAAACGACAAGAAAAACGAGAAAGTTTCTATGTATTTCACATTGTTGTTGTGGTCAATTTAAAATGATATCGGCAAAAATATCAAACGACAACGTAGTCGATCACTACAACGACCAGGGCTGTGGAGTCGCAGATAAAGAGTCGGAGATAAAGAGTCGGAGTTAAGGATTTTGTACCGGAGTCGGAATCGAAGTACCCACAAAAACTCGCAACTCCAACTCCAACTCCAAACTTTCCACCAAGCTAAATAAGAGCAGTAAGCGTTGCGTTAAATTCAAAAATTATACCTCAACAAGAGTGGCAACGTTTTTCCATTATCTGTAGTACATATAAATTTATCTTGTTTAATAATAAAACCCACTAAACTAAGACAGAAATAGAGATAAAATCGCTAGATAGACCTGAAATTACACTGAAACAACTTATCGCAAAATTATTTTTAATGAAAGCTTTAATTCAATAGAAAATCTGTTTTAATTAAAAATTCAATAAAATAAATTAAACATTTACTTATATCAGCAACATTACTGCAGAGAATGTTGTTAATATCAAAAACTATTTAATTAAAATATTCTACTAATTTGTTAACTAGTGCGATTTAAATTATTTTTTTTAATTAATATCACAAATATTTTAATTAAAATCAATTTTCACTTTTTTCTGTGTGGATGATATGTCATTCCTGTTAAACAAAAACATATGTCATAAACAAATATTTTGAAATTATTTTTCGTTACGCTGTGTTAAAATCGTATTTTTTTTTATTGTAAAGCGTTAACGCCGCGTTTTTATGGTTTGCTACATAAAAAGTCTGTAGGCATGAAAATTTACGAAAAATAAAGAACGCTTTCCACTCTTGTTTAGATTGGCTTGGTGCACAGAAAAGATTCTCGTAAAAATTGTTGTTCAATTAAACTTTTAATCAAAAATAAAATCAGTTTAAATTAAAAATTTAATCAAGCAATAAAACTTGTACCAACAACATTTGAGCAGAAAATATTGTTTGTATCAAAAAAATATTAAATTGATACTATTAATTTGTTTACGGGTGCAAGCAAGTTTAATTAATTAATTTGTTAGTTGATATCACAAATTTTTTTATTGAAATCAATTTTTATTTTTTTCTGTGTAGGAAGATAATAAAAGTGTATTATAAAAGTTATTATTGGAATTACTTATATTTATTTTTATTACTTGAAAGTTTTTTTTCCCGCAAACAACACCCACCGTGCAATATATTAAATACAACGTAAATTTATCGTACATCTGCTTTTTCATATTTAAATTATTAAAATGTAAATGTGATAAAGAAGTTAAACAATCAAGCAACAATTTAAAGAAGGGAAATTTAAAAATTTCTAGGAGAAACAAAATAAAAAATTTATAAAAGTCATGCTAGACACACTTACACAAACACATCGTATATTCGTATATTAGTATGTGTAAGAGTTTGTTTGTATCAGGTTGTTTTTTAAAAGGTATTTTTTTTGTAAATTTGTATTCAATGGCTTAAGCCGAGTCTTGCCGAGTTTTTCAGTTAATCACACGCCATAATTATATGTTTTATTAATCAAAGTGAAAATAAAACAGAAGAATCCAGGGACTATAAAAAACACGGTTTCGATCTTTATATAAAACGAACTTAGTGCTCTTCGGAAAATTTCGTCTACAACTTTTTTTCCTCAAAATTCTTTGAGACTTATTTAAATTATATATGTATATGCATTGCCCACCACTGATCTTAATGCTAATGGCAAAAGTCAGTAAAACTTGTTGACGATGTAGTTAAACTTTTGCTTAAGAGCTCGTTTATTTTTTTGTTGTTGTCACTTTGTTCATTTAAATACAGACAGACATGTTAAATGTTTGTTTTTAAAAGTTTGTATTTTATTTAATTTTGTTCAAGTTTATTATTGCAGTTGTTTTGATGTTAGAAAATACTTTTTCTTTGTATCTGCATAATGCTGCACTTTTATGTTAATTGGTTTGAATTTATTCATTTGTGCTGCCATCTTCGTTAACTCCTCTGTTTCTGTTTTTCTTCACTTGTAGTGTTTGAAATATTTCTTTAAAGGTTGTTTTTAATTTTACGTTCCATTATCGCACTGATAAGGGTTTGACATTTAACCAAAAAAATTTTGTTACTTACTTCCAAAACATTTAGCGATAATTGTGCTACAATAAATACTACACAACTATGAACATTTTGAAAATTAACTTTTTGGAAAAAATTTAATTTGAAGCCATCAAAAGTTACCAATAGAAACACAAAACAAGTCTAGTACATATTTTGGTAATGGGTTCCATTTTACTTATCCTTCCAAAAATCTTTGGAAGATTTTATTTTATAATAATTTGGAACCAAACAGCATCCTTCGAATCCTGTCTAATAATAAAACTTATTAATTTTTAATTAATTGGTTTTTAATTGAAGGAAAAATACTTTTGTAGTTAAATTTCTTTAACTTTTCGTTTTATGGGGCGTATGATTGGTATTAATTTATTTCCTATAAACAAAATAAACAAAATACAAAAAGAAAATGTGGATTTTAAATTAACC
Source organism: Pollenia angustigena (assembly GCA_930367215.1). Classification (NCBI taxonomy): domain Eukaryota; kingdom Metazoa; phylum Arthropoda; class Insecta; order Diptera; family Polleniidae; genus Pollenia; species Pollenia angustigena. Next base: position 198,700,793 of record OV884060.1, read on the forward strand.
TCTTTATAAAGCTTTTCTTGGTGTAAGCTGAATTAGAATTTGATAGGAAATGTTAAAAAATTTGTTATTTCTCAGAAATTTTGCAAAAATTTGTTATTTATACGAAATTTTGTAAATTTGTTATTTATAGGAAATTTTTCACAAATTTCTTATTTATAGGGAGTTTTTAAAAAATTTCTTATTTATAGGAAATTTTTAAAAAATTTCTTATTTATAGGAAACTTTTTAAAAATATCTTATTAATAAGAAATTTTTCCAATATATCTATCTATCTATCTATCTATCTATCTATCTATCTATATATATAAAAATGAAAAATGTTTGTATGTTTGTTTGTGTGTTTGTATGTTTGTTTGTTGGCTTATAGACTGCTAAACTACTGAACCGATTTTCCTGAAATTTTTACAGTAACATCATGTGAGCCCTAAAAATAAAATAGGCAACTTATTTTTTCGATAGGGGCAGGGGAATTGGTACCCCCCATTGCATGCCAATATTAAATATCGCATATCTTAAAAGCCGCTGCACGCATTTTGTTGAACTTTTGGTAGTAGGATCTCCTAAGCCCCAAAATTTAAATAAAATAGTAGCGGGGGAAGTGGTTCCCCCATAGGACGCCAATGTTAAACATCGCATATCTTAAGAACTGTAATAGTGAGAATGTTCAAACTTTCTAGAAGTCACTCTTATGGTATACTACACTTTTGAAAATAAAAATAAAGGGGTAGGCGCAGGGGGGAAATACCTCCCAGAGGATGCATACATTTTATATCGCTCAACTGAAGAACTTTTAAAGGGAGAGTCTTAAAACGTGGTTAAAGCTACTATTATAGTAAACTATAAATTTCAATATAAAAATGGGCGGGAGAGACAGGGGAGGAGCAGTGCCCCTCATAGATAGAAATGTTAATAAGAGCCACTGAACGCATTTCGTTGAACTTTTGGTAGTACGATCTTCTGAGCCCCGAAATTGAAATAAAGTAGCAGCGGGGGAAGTGGTTTTCCCCATAGGACGCCAATGTTTAACATCGCCTATCTTAAGAACTGTTATAGTGCGAATGTTTAAACTTTCTAGAAGTCACTCTAATGGTGTACTTCACTTTTGAAAATAAAAATAAAGCGGAAGGCGCAGGGGGAAACACCTCAAGTAGGATGCATATATTAAATATTGCTCAGCTGAAGAAATATTAAAGGGACAGCCTTCAAACGTGGTTAAAGCTACTTTTATGGTAAACTATAAATTTCAATATAAAAATGGGCGGGGTAGACAGAGTAGGAGCAGTACCCCTCATATATAGAAATATTAATAAGAACCGCTGCACGCATTTTGTTGAACTTTTGGTAGTAATCTTCTGAGCGTAAAATTCAATTAATATAGCAGCGGGGGAAGTGGTAGAACGACGATGTTTAATATCTCTTATCTTAAGAACTGTTATAGTAAGAATGTTCAAACTTTGTAGAAGTCACTCTTATGGTATACTACACTTTTGAAAATAAAAATAAATATTTTTTTACGGAAGAACTATGAAAGGGAGAGTCTTCAAAGTTGGCTAAAGCATTGTAGGGAAGCGCAGCGGGTTAAGCTTGTATTATTATATTTATAAGAAATCTTGCAAAAATTTGTTATTTATAGCCAATTTGTTATTTGTGGAAATTTTTCAAAAATTTCTTTTTTATAGGAAATTTGGCAAAAATTATTTCTTTATAGGAAATTTTTTTAAAAATTTGTTATGTATAAAAAATTTGCTATTTATAGGAAATTTTGCAAAAAATTTGTTATTTATAGGAAACTGCAAAAATTTTTTATTTAAAGAAATTTTGCTAAATTTGTTATTAATAGGAAATTTTGCTAAATTTGTTATTTAAAGGAAATTTTGCATTTTTTTATTTATAGGAAAATTTTCAAAAATTTTTTATTTTTAGTAAATTTTTTCAAAAATTTGTTATTTATAGGAAACTACCTGACCCGACAGACGTTGTCCTGTGCAAATTAGGAAAAATGTTTGCGTTTGATTTTTAAAATCCGTTAAAAAGATACGAACATTTGAAAGAAAAATTAGTCAAATCGATGGATCCGTTTTATGATTTTAGGTAAATCAAAAAAGTGGGCGTTAAAGACGGCGGGGCAAAATTTTCTTTGCGTAAAAACCTAAGTGGGACCATGGCGATGATTTTAAAGAAAAAATCGTCCAAATTGGTCAAACCGTTCTCAAGTTATGCGCTTAATAGAAAAAGTGGGCGTGGTAAATTTTTCTTTCGATAAAAACGTAAAATGGATTAATACGAATATTAAAAAGAAAGATTTGTCAAATCGATGGAGCCGTTTTTTGATTTTAGGTAAATCGAAAAAAGTGGGCAGGGCAAAATGCACTTAATAGAAAAGTGGGCGTAAAAGTAGGCGTGGTAAATTTTTCTTTCGATCAAAACTTAAAATGGATTAATATGAACATTTGAAAGAAAAATTTGTCAAATTGATGGAGCCGTTTTCTGATTTTAGGTAATTCGAAAAAACTGGGCGTAAAAGTGGGCGGCGCAAAATTTTATATACTTTGCAATTTTGCAAAATTTGTTATTTATAGGAAATTTAAAAAATAATATTTTATAGGAAATTTTGCAAAAATTATGTATTTATGGGAAATTTTTCAAAATTTTTTTATTTTTAGTAAATTTTTCAAAAATTTGTTATTTCTAGGAATTTAAAAATTTGTTTTTTTAGGAATTTAAAAATTTGTTTTTTTTAGGGATTTAAAAATTTGTTTTTTTTAGGAATTTAAAAATTTGTTTCTTAAAGGAATCTTTTCAAGGAACTTTTTCGAAAATAGGTTTTTATATGAAATTTTACCAAAAGTCATAAGATTTGAAGTTAATTCTTTTAAAAATTGTTGACTGCTGAAAGAATGTTTTCCCCCTCTTTTATAATTTGTTTTCCAAATATCATCATTAAAACTTTTTTCTTATCTGTTATTATTTTGTCTGCTGTTAATTTATACAACATTTACATACATATAAATAAGAAAATAATAACAAATAAACATAAACTAATCGACACACATCAACAGCAAAACTATAATTAACTTTAACACAAAAATATCAGCGTTCACTTTTAACGACTACAATTACAGTTTCTGCGAATATGATACAACAATTTATATTTCATGACACACATTTGAAATTTATATTTATTCAAAGAATATGAATCCTTAAGGGCAACTTGTAGTTATTTCATTCATGCACGAATTTTCCTCTGAATCATGGCATGCCTTTATTTATTTTCTTTCCTTTTTATTATTAATGTGGTGTTAGTTTTGAAAACTAACTACTAAGGAAATCAACGCCAAGTGACTTTATGATGCGAATTAATTTTTTTTTAACTTTTGCGCAAAATTTTCTATAATCTATATTATAAATATTAGGCAATTTCGGGTATCATAAGAAAGTTTGCACAAATTTTGAAATTTATAGGAAATCTTAGTGTTTTGAGCAGGATATTCTAAGAAAATTAGCACAAACATTGCTAAAATAAAGAAAATTTTAGGCAAATCTGTTTTTTTTTTATTTAAGTTTGCACAAATTTTTCTATTTATCGCCAAACTAACTACTCATATTGCAAAAAATGCGCTATTTAACTATTTTTGTGGAAAATGTTGCACTAGTTTGCAAAATTTTGTTGAACTTTGTACAAAGTTTCTTATTTTTAAGGTATTTTTTCTAATTTGCTTAATTTGGTACAAATAGTTTTCTTATGTATCCAGAGTACTTGAATATTAAAAAATTTTAACAAGTTTGCTAGTTTTTATTTGTGCAAGACCTTCTATAAAGACCAAATATGTGCAGAGTTCTCAAAAACTGCGCAATAAGGAAATTTGCGGATTTTTTTTTTTTTACTTTAGAAATTTTGTATAAAATTTGTATAGTTTTCAAAAACTGCACAAATTTTGACAAACTTATGGGAGTATTAGAGAATTTGCACAATTTTTTTTTAGATTTTAGAGATTTTGTATGCAAAATTTTTAAGATTTCAAAAACTTGTAAATTTTTTTTAGAATTTTGGGAATATAAAAGAATTTTCGCATTTTTTAAGATTTTAGAAATTTTGTATACAAACTTGCTAAGTTTTATAAAGCTGCACAAATAGGATTAGTGCATTATTTTAAGAATTTAGCAATTTTGCATACAAGCTAGTACTTTCAAAAACTGCGCAAATTTTGACAAAATTATGGGAACATTAGAGAATTTGCGCAATTTTTTTTAAGATTTTAGAGATTTTGTGTACAAACTCGTATAGTTTTCAAAAACTGCGCAACTTTTGCCAAAATAATGGGAAAAATAGAAAATTTGCGAAATTTTTTTGTTTGTTTTAGATTTTAGAAATTTTGTATACAAACTTGTTTTTTTATTGTATTAATATATTTACTAATAGAAACGAACTCGATTCCTCCGAAATTACCTCTAGCTGAGCAAACTTGTGCAAATTTGGGACAAATAAGGAAATTTGCCAAATGTTTGTTTTTCTATTTATAAGGAATTTTAACTAAAAAATTTAAAGCAAATCTGCTTTCTTATCGGAAAGTTTGTGCAATTTGTATTTATTGATTTTAAAAAAAATTTGAACAGTTGGCTTTTTAATAGAAAATCATGTGCAAATTTGGTATTAATAGGAAATTTTAAAAGTATTTAACTATTTTTAAGTAATTCTACGAAAATTTGCACAAACATATAGTTTTTTACTTTAGTTAACGTACTTATAAACATATATACATATGGAAAAATTTAAGATAATTTGTGCAATTTTTTTTACTTTATCAGTTATTTTGTGATTTTTGTCATTTATTGTACGTTTTGAGCAAATCTGCTTATTTTTGGAAAGTTTTTTCAAATTTATGCTTTTTTTATTTAAAAAAAGTTCATCAGTTGGCTATAAAAATTTGCGCAAATTTATTTACTAACATGAAATGTTACTCAAATTTACTTTTTTATGGCAATTTATCTGCGAATTTTTTTTTAGGAAATATTGCTTTAATTCTCTGCTTGTATGAAGTACTTCGCAAATTCATATGTTTTTAGAAAATTCTAAGCAAATTTGCCAAAATAAAAAGAATTAACCTAAATCTAATCAAGCTAATGCATTCTAGTCAAAATCATATATTTTCCTTAATTTTACAAACTAAATCTGGTATTTATGAAAATTTAATCTCTTGGTAATCACGTTTAATCGTTTGTTTATTAAAACGAACATTTGAAAATGTACAGACATGAACACGCATACACAGCATGAAATTAAGTTACAAACAAACACTAATACTTCCAAATACGACACGCACTTACATGCATAAAACCGTATTAACACTTGTAATTATTCTCAGGAAAATCTCATGACAAATGAACCACGAAAAGCACAACAGCCAACAGTCAGTGAGTCAGTCAGCCATCTTAAGTCTTGATTATATTTTTGACAAATCTGTACATCCTGGCATTTTAACTGTTGGTTACAAATACAATTTGAAAGATTGTTGAGCATATTTAATAACATAAGCCTTCAGAAAGGAGCATTTTATCTTTAATTTTTTGTTTTTTTTTTTTTGGTTTAAATACTATGACATTTTAATGACACTTAAAATAACTTGACAAACTGTTTATGACGTTAATGGCTAAAAATTTCGAAATATTAACAAACACGCATTTTTGTATATGAGCAAAGATGTGCGCATAAAAAAGCACATATTTCTTGCCCTGCAGTTGTAAAATGCTGTTTTTTTTCGTCAGATAAATTCCAGCAAATTCCATTATCTAAAAATTGTTTAAGGTTTTTATTTAGACAAAATTCTTAAAAAATATCCTTTGAAAAATTGTTCATATTTCATTAGAATTCTTTCATCATTTCTGTAAAATACAACCAGAAGTTTGAGAAAAAAAAATTTTACACTATTTGTTTACCTCGACCGTTGAGACATTTGAAGCAGAAACTTTTTTGAACTTTCCTTTGAAACTACATTCGTGTCTATAAATATAAAAAAATTTTGTTTTGAAGCATTTAAATCAGTGTTCGAATGTAAACGGAACATTAGTTAGCGTACGGCTCTCACACCCAAAAACGATGTCTGTTTTTTAGTGTTTTTGTATTCGAACACAACTTTTAAGCTTCGTACAGACGGGGGTCAGATGTTACAATAATGTAAGGTCCGGCAATGTGCTGAAAATATACTGCCAAAGAAGAATTGCAATTAATAGTTAATTTGTAGTTCAGACGATTGTAAGAAAATCATACAATTTCATTGGAAGACAACTGTCTGACAATACATTAATCTGCCAACAAAAACTGTCAGTTCACATGGCTCTCAGATAATTGCTTGTCAAGAACTGCCAGATCTGTGAAATCTAAGAGTCCATCTCGCGACATTCATTACCGAACTTTTAAAAATATATATTAAAGGATTGAAGACTTCTCTGAAAAAGAAACCGAGACTTTGGTTCAGAAGACTGTGCATTTTTTAGCAACAATAATTGCGTTCGAGAACACAAAAGTTTTTACTATTTTTTACTAAACTTTACTGCGTTTTACGAAATTGCGTTCGAGTACACAAAATGCAGTAAACGAGAACATAAATTGAGAGCGAAAAGTGACAGTTCTTGTCTGAGTATTTAAAAATTTTTACTGCAGAAATTTTTGCAGTAAAATTTAGTAAATCAAAAAAACATATGTTTCAAAAGGTAAACAAACAAAAGTAACAAATAAAATTGAGAAAAAATTGTTAAATAAAAGAAAAGTTGAAATAAAAATTAAACCAAAACAAAAAGTGAATAAATATTAATTAATTAAACTTGTTTGTGAAGCATTTATTTGGCTAACTGCAAACTTTTGAAATTTTTATTGTTATGTTAATTTCTTAGAGATGTAAAAGTGTAAAGTATTTGGGTACTAAAGTAATCAATAGCAAAAAAATTATTCATGTTCTTTTAAATAATTTAACCCGCTACAAATTAGTAAAATCAAATAAAATAAAAAACAAACAAATATGAAAGATTACATAAAATAGTTTGTCTGAATTTTCCAAAAATGTTCGTGCTATAAAAAGTATTTAATCGAGTACCGATAAGAAAACGTGTTAAGTAGTCAAAAATGTCAATATTTTTAAACACTTCAATTATTTGCCGTCAGCTGTTGCCTTCACACAGAAAACAATCAATGTAAATTCGTTCAAAACAAGGTTGATTTTAAATTTTTCAGTAGTGATTTTGCTTCATTGTGGTTTCATGTTAATTTAACATGATTTTACAATAACTTGCCAACAACATTTTTTTCTTTTAAAATAACTATAATTCATGTTAATTTAACATTGCAGTAAAGTTAGAGCAAAATGTCATTTATATTGAAATAACAATCCAAATCATGTTGAATGAAAGTTATTTCAAGTTGAAACAACGTGAATTTCACGTAGAATCAAATTGGTTGGAGTATGATATAACAGTGTGAAGACAACATATGCATTTATTTAAGAATAATTCAAAACACTTACCCCTGTAACACATGTTTCACTTATTGTGTATCTCCTTTGTTAACAGAAGCATCAGCAGAATGGCCCGATATGATTTTCGTCATCATTCTACTTTGAAAACTTTATGTACTATTTAACTAAATAATTTTAATTAAAAGAATACGGGAATTATCTTCTTTTTATAACATATTTTAAACATGAAAATAAAAAAAATGTTCATACTTAAGTGTGTATGCATGTTAATTAAACAAGATAAACTTTTGATTTTAATATAAAACAGGTTTTTATGGATTCAATATTGAACAATGTTATTTTAACGGTGAATAATATTAAATAAACGTGATTTAAGGTTATTTTAATATTTTTCATTTAACATTAATATGAAATAATGATAAATTTAAATAAAGGGCATACTTTTGCAGAAATTTACCATGATTCTAAATCAACATTTCGCCATGTTATTTTAACATTGGTATTTTTTTCGGTGTGTTTATTTTACGAATTTTTACAAATTTTGCGTTCGCGTACTTTTTTGAACAACAGCTTTTTGTGAGAGCAAATTTTTCAGTTTACTCATTTACTGCATTTTACTGTAAAAGTACTCAAACGCACCTAATATTTAAAAAAAAAAATAAATGTGATCACTGAAATCGAATCTTGATGTTATTTGAAATTCTTATTTCAGATACCCTGAATATCACCTAAGAGAAATTACCCACGCTCAACCCACGACAGTAAAAATTATACCAAATTCGGGTAATTACCCACGAAGTGACAGCACTGGTTAAATAACTAGTCACACATCGGTTATGTGCGACCTTAGTTAATGCTAATATAAACGTGATGCCAAGTGTACAAAAGGTGAATTCGAAAATTTCTGTTGCTCTGCACTCTGCTTATTGTCTCTTGTGTACTAGATTCAAAATATAAAAACCAGGACTGTGGAGTCGGTGTCAAAGTTAAAGAGTTGGATTATAGGTTTTTGTACCGGAGTCGAAGTACTCACAAAAACTCGCGACTCCGACTCAAAAATTTTTTTTTTTTAATGTCTCACACGAGTAAATTTATATTCCTCTCTTTTCCAGAATTGGTGTTTCATTGCGCACAATATCCAATCACCACTACATACACATTTTTAATTGTCTCTCTTTGTGATTACCGCTGTTTTAAAGGTACTGCATAAAAAATGAGATTAAAGTCTTATAAGGATCAGTCTCTTATACATGTCACATCAATGTTAGAGTAGGAGTTGGAGTCGGAGTCGAACTTATAGAACATCAGCGGTTTTTTTTGACGACTCCACAGCCCTGAATAAAAACATTGTAAACGTACATAGGCTAGGCTTTTAAGATCTCATTTAAACTAGATTTATATAATAAAAAAATAGATTTGAGCCGCCAGTACCAAGTTTAAACACAACATTTTGACAAATTTTAGTCTTTAATGAAATAATAAAAAAAAAAAAATCACATTTCGGGGGGAAAATCTGAGTTTCAAACTACGTTAGCTAAGTTTAAACTTAATCCACACCTCAAAAACCCGGTCTTACAAAACCACAGAATGGTTCGTACACCTGCTATAAATTATTGTTATTTAAGCCCCTGTAAGCCCCTGTAATCCCACGTTTTTTAATTATTTAATAATATTTGTCAGAATGATAATATTTTCTTTCCATAATATTTGGTCCTTCGAGCCGGATATGAACCATCGATCTCAGAACTACAGGAAAAAATATTTTACAAGTAATAAGCTTCAACTTAATTTTTCATCTCTAATGTTGAGTAAATTATTAAGCAAAATTGAAAAAAAAAATTCATAAATAAATGTCATTTATAAAAAGGGGGAACAAGAAAGGAAAATGTATGTTTGTAAGCCAGATTATCATTTAATTAATTTATAAATATTCAAAACAACAAGAATATATGAGGAGGGATAAAAGTCAAAGTAATAAACAAATTTATGACAGGAAGATTAAAAATGACTTTAAACGTTTTTTTTTTTTTTAAATTTAAGCCAAAAATTCCGTTGACAACTTTATTAGGCGATTAAGATAGTCCTGATTTCTAGAAGGGAAGGTACAGTGGTGAAGAAAAACATCGTATTGACAGAAATTAAAAGGATAAAAAAGTGTAAGTTAAATTTTAAACAGTTGGGGGTTTGTAATAAAAGTTTGTTTTAATATTTCCCTGATCTAAAACTCGTTTACTTTTTTGTGTCAAGTTTGGCTATTACCTCGCTGTTATTTAAACAACGACGTAGGATAATGCTTAGAGAAATTCAGAATTTTAGCCAAATGTTGAGATTTTATTTTGAAACATTGAAACAAGATAAATTAATTCAACGTATTGGCCGTTTAATTCCTATTCATTCTGGTAAAACAAAATTGATTCCGCGCCATAAGAAAAGTTCAGTTTTTCAGGTCAGGAATGAATTTGGAAAATCTTCGTTTAAGTAAAGGGTACTTAGATAATAAGTTTTCTATTCAGAGACTTCTACATCGATGAAAAAAAAGGAAACCGAAGGGGTTGCGGGCTTAAGAGCTTTGTAACATTTGGCCGAACGTTGTTATAAAAAAACAATACGGCTCAATGTCTGGTTGCGGGTTTCGGAGTTGTTGATATGAAAGTTCTGCACTGATCGAAATTAATAGCAGTCGAACGGGACAAGGTCAGGTTTTGTGAAATTTGGCCGAGTGTTGTTATAAAGTAATGTCACTGCTGCATGTCTGGTTGCAGGTTTCGGAGTAACTAGTTAGAAGAGAGTTCTACTTTGTTTAAAATCAATGGAAGTCAGACGGGACAAGGTCTGTACTATAAGGTGTTAGAGAGTTCTGCATTGATCGATATAACTGTTAGTCGGACGGGACAAGGCCGAGCGTTATAATGATGAAATATTACGGCATATTTCGGTGGTTTTTTGTCAAATGGTCACTTAAAACGAAAGATACAAGTCCCCTGTGATCGCCTTAACCGATTTCAGTAGCTTATAACAATAGATGGAACAATATTGGTCCCACCAAATACAAAGCATTATCTTGGCGTCATGGATGTTTGGCTTTAACTTTTCGTTCGATATCATCCATTTTGTTTGATTATGGTCGCAGAAAATTCTAAAATATTATGGCCGCTTAAGTCACACATGTTGTTTAGTTGACTCAGTTTTTTATATGTCTACCACAATCATTTCGTGGTTGCAAAATTTACCGTGAGAGATGAAATTAATTTAAACAATTACATTTTGCATTTGCCAGGTATATAATATTTGCCTCCCACTGTTTTTTTTCTTAAGTAAAACAAAGAATTTTAATTTTCTCTGGCTAAACGCAAGATTGGCTAATTTCTTAAGGAACAACGTCATTAGAAAAAATCACAGTTAATATAAACTACAAATATTCATGCAAAAAAAAAGATGAATTGAAATAGACGACCTACTTTAAGACACTTTCTTTAAGAGAAAGATGAAATCACAGACAAAGAGACAGACAAGTTAGAGGACAGACAAAAGAAATGAAGCCAACACATGATTAATGTTCAAGAAGCCATAAATACGGGGGGCACTCTAACGAAATCTTAAACACGCAACCAGACACTCAGCCAGACATTTTGACAGGCAGACTGATAGACAAGGGTAGATAGCTTAATTGATAAATTGAGCTTGGCACTCTTCAGCTTTACCAAAAAAAAAAAAAAAATAATAAAAATATTGCAAAAAAAACAAAAATATAAAAACATTTTAATAAATTAAGACTTAAGAGGTTTTACTAACGTTTCTTAAATGAAGAAAACTACCCCAAATTGCTCAATTTGGCAAAAATTAGAAAAAAGTTTTAAAAAAACGTAAGATTTGCGAATTAAGAAATTTAATTTAAAAAAAAAAGAAGAGAGTAGTTCAAATCGCCAATTCTAAAAGTGGTTGCATTTGTGTTGGTTTCAGTAATCAATGTAATTTCAGAAGAATAAATGATTAGTCTATAGTTTCCTAGACTTGTACCGGGGCTGCCAGATTTGCCACCAGCCTGGATTTGTAGAGAAGTCACTAGCTTACTTATAGATACTCGTCTTCAGTTAACGTAGAACCTCCGAGACCATTGGCCACTTGGACAAGTTCATGCACCATCGCATGCATTTGTAAACCGCTGCCTGAGGCGAATAATAGGAATATTCTGGGGACTAATTCTGGCAGTCGTGATAGAATACTTTATCGATTGGAAAGCAATTTTATTCCTAAGTCTTTCAGTTGATAAGAAACGAATCGAAATTATTGTTTCAGTGTTGGGAAAACAAAAAAAAAAAAATGCTTTAGAACACTGAAACAATAATTTTAATTCGTTTAGGATCGCCTAAAAGAATTAGAAATAAAATTGCTTTCGAATCGAAAAAGTATTCGAACACGACTGCTAGAATAAGCACAAGCAAGCTTGCTAAACTCCATTAGAGGCTCGATATACGGTATCGAAAATGTTTATGATGATAACAACCCTCAAGGCAGATCTGCCAACACGATCTGTAATTTGCCCTCAAGGCTTGCATGGACAGCCAGCCGGACGGACGGGCATCGTTAGATTGATTCAAGAAGATGGCTTTAAGACTGATATCTTAATATACTACTATCAACATTACAAACGCATCGCATAATACACTCAAAAGAAAAATCAATCCAAACGTACTCAAATCAATCCGAAGCGGGATTGATAGTACGTTGAGTACTGATTTTCTTGAATCAAGTACAGAAAGATTGATTCAAGTACGGATTTTCAATCCCTAAATACTTAAATTATCCATATTCAATCCCGATTTCGTACTTGAAGTAATCCGAAAATGAGATTGATTTAAGTAAAACTAAGATTGAATCAATCTCAAAATGCGCTTGATTCAAGAATTATAAAATTGTTTTAATCCGAACTCGTACTTAAAATAATCCGAACATGAGATTGATTTAAGTAAAACTAAGATTGACTCAATCTCAAAATGCGCTTGATTCAAGAATTATAAAATTGTTTTAATACGAACTCGCACTTAAAATAATCCGAAAATGAAATTGATTTAAGTAAAACTAAGATTGAATCAATCTCAAAACGCGCTTGATTCAAGTATTATAAAGTTGATTTTATCTCCAATTTGTGCTTGAAAAAAAAATTGGAAGAAAAAATTATAATGATTAATTTACTTACCCGTTTTACACCTTAAATATTGATAAAACACCAACACCATTATGGTTTTTACTTTAAAAATCGTATCTACATATTTGACTAAAAATATAAACTAAATGAGAAGCAAGATTTCAAATATACTTTTTAACACTTCGTGGTACACATGAGTCTGGCCAGACCTTTGTTAAATGAGGAGGGTTAAACATGAAAATAATTTATACATATACATATATATGTATATTAGACTGGCCCACGCTTGTATGGAAAAGTAAAAGTATAGTCCAATACTTTCTCCACAAGCTTGATTTTGTTTCTTTTACTAAAATATATGTATATACCAAAAATTGGATCAATACGACAATATTTAGAGGTCGCGATGAATGGCGACTTTTATGTTTCACAGCTTATACCTATTACAAGCATTTACTTTTTTTTTGGCTTATTATTATTGTACTTGTTTATGTATTGGAGATACTTTTTCACACTTTTCTTTTATCTTTACTAGATTTACATTTGTTAAAATTCAAGTATATTCATCCCTCTACATAATTATTTAACTTACATATTTTGAATGCAGAATTACAAGAAACGAGTTTAGAAGGATAATGTTGAAATTTCTGACAGTGAATCAATGTAAGAATAAACAGTTGTTTTTTATATTAGACTGCTTACTATATTTTGAAATATTTTCATCGCACTACGAAGTTAAGTTTCGCAAAAAACAAAATACAACTTAACCAATAAAAATGAAAACTGTTTTTAAAACGACTTTATTGGATCTATTGACCGTGTAAGGCCCGTTTTCACAACTTGCCGATAGCTAAAAGTAGACTTTAAACGGCCTTATTAAAAATTTTCCATTATTAAAACTTAACTTTAACCTAAAGTTTACGATAATGTAGATTAAGGTTCATCCTACCTGGTAGGTTTGCGGCCCTTTGCTCCTACTAGGAACCACAGGACATAATATATATACCTGGTAGGTTAAAATAAAGTTGTAACAATGGAACACCTTTTACACGGCCGATAAAATCCTACCTTTAGCTATCGGTAAGTTGTGAAAACGGGCCTTAGTCTATCTAACCCCGAAAAATCATTTAACTATCGCAACCTCTAAATATTGACCGATTGTGCTCAAATTTGGATTGAACATTTTTAAGCACTATTCGAATAGGATCAGCGTTGTGGAGCGCGAAAATTTGATACTTTTGTATTTTGGGCCACCCTAATGTATATGTTTTGCTTCTTGTTCTGTTGTTTTTGTTGTTACTACAAACAAAAAGCAAATCGTGTTGTTCGAACTTGTGCTGTGTTGTTGTAATTGTACAATAAATTTTGAAAAACACACACGTACGCACGCATAAAAGAATGCAATGCTGAGAGATGAGACTAATAACTTTTATGAGATTAAAACCCTCAGTTTGAAATTTTACTCTCAGAGTGGACTATCAACGGAAAGTTTAATCTTTTTTGTACTTGATTTAAGAATTTTATGTTATTTCAAGAAATATCGGGATTGATTTTTTAAAGTTATCCCATTTAGGATTGATTTAAGTACGTTTTAGTGTTATTCGTACTTGAATTTTTAAGTACGATTCGTGATTAAAGTAAGTATAAAAAGATTAATTTATCCCGACTGTTTTTCTTTCTGTGTACCATCTCGACTATTATTGTGTGGGTATGAAAACGCGAATGCAAAACTTTAAAGCCAAACCTAGATCAGCGCGTCACGCGTTTTCTATCTATTAAAACTATTGTGCCCATACAAATAATATAAAGAAGACCTTATTAGCGCTGCGTTAACGCTTTGAAATTGGATTTTGTTTGTCGTGCTTTATTTTCATTTTTTTTTACAATTTCAATTGCTTAATTTCTTTAAAATAAGTGGACTTATTCCTTTTCACAAGCAAAAAAGTCATTTTTTTCATTTTGAAAGTGGTTTAAGTCCATTTTAGGTTCTGAAACACAGTTTATTTTTCTAGTAAAGTTTACAAAATGTATTACGTTAGTTATTCTAACATGTTTGAGGTCACAAAGCCATAAAAAAAAATTAATACCACTTAACAATATTTTTGAAACAAATCAAACACAAACCCTAAAATATCTCAATATAAGAAAAAATGGACTTAAACCACTTTCAAAATAAACGACTCACATTTCCCACTACAATTGGTTGGAATACTCTCCCAACATTAATTGTGGTTGTAAGTGGGTTAAAAAAACAAGAGAAAATCAAAACAAAGTCTGAGTTCATACGGCTCATGTCTTATTGACAAGATTCTTCCTTTTTCTTCTTTGGACATGAATTGGCGTTCAAATGATTCATGCCATGTTGACGACATGTTTTTTATTTTGTTTTATTTGATATTGAAAACAAACAAAACTTAAACAACCAATAAGAAAGCAAAACGTACAGACAGTACATGCATCTGTGTACTCGTTTCTTTTCCCGTCGTCCCTCTCGCCTATAAAGTAGCAATCTTGTCAATAAGACATGAGCCGTATGAACACAGACAAAGCAGTTTTCCAGTACAGTTTTTTATGCCGTGCACTGCAAGTTTTTATCAAAGTAATTTTTGGGAATACAAAATTTTTAATTAATAAGATTTTGTTGGTCGTGCTTAATTCCCAATTTTTATTCTTGAAAGAGAAAGTTGTTGAAATCTAATAGACGATTAAAAAAATTAAAATAAATGAAAATTCGCACAGCCTTTAAAAAAAATGCTAATTTAAAAAAAAAAATAAAAATGCTTTTCTTATGCATTTGCTTCCATTGATGTTGATAAATGATGTTTTATTTTCAATTGGAAATTTCTAGCTGGAAAAACAAAAGTTTTTAAAAATTTTCACCACTGTAAATTTCCGAACAATCTGTCATTGTCTCAACAGCTCTTTGAAAGGAAATTTTAAACAACACAATTCTGTGTGCTTTGAATCAACTGTTCCCAAATGTCGTTCAGTGGACCCCTTGGGGTCCCTTACAGATGTCCAGTTCTCTTTAAAATTAACCTTGTGTAATAAAGATAAATTTGGGGACCCGCGAAAACAAAATAGTTTTTTCTAAAAGGTCCCTGAAGCTGTTAACGGTAGGAACCCCGTTGACGTTAAATTTACTTTAAAGCATTAAACTTAATTAACAAAAGCGTGTCTGCAGATAATTACGTGCAGGTTGCTTTTTTGCAAATTCTCTTAATTGCTTAAAACAGTACACACATAAACACTATAATTATACAAAAACAACGCAGTTTAATTGTTACTTGCATACCTTTAGTCGCTTATCCGATAAAAAGTCTTAAGTGCCTTTTTATTTTTTGTTTGAACAATTTTCGTGGTAAATCAAATAAAGTCATAATTTTTTAGCAAAAAGCTTTGCATGTTACTATTTGCATTATTTAGGCCGGTTCTTCAGATCTCAGTTGAACTAGGTTTAGTTAATCTGATAACAGATTTGTGCCGCCTTTAACAAGTGTGTATACAAAATTTGACGGAACAGCATAGTTTTACTTAAAATCTTGGTCTTTAATAAAATAATAAAAAAATCTCATTTCACCGAAAAATCCGAGTTTAAACTACGTTAAACTTAGTTTTAACTTAATCCACATCTCAAAAACTAGGCCGTAGAAGTAGTCTGGTAATAAGGATAATCGCAAAGGGACTTACTTAATACAATAAACAAGTCAAAAAGTATAGCCGATCGGGACAAATTTTAGGAGTAAACTCCATTTGGGATCCAGTAAGAATCATGGACCCGCCAGAACAAAATTATATTATTAGCTTAAGATTCATATCAAAGATCTTTGTGTGGACAATTATAAAGATAACTACATCTACATTCATACACAGAAATCAATGAAAATTTATTTCAATTAAATAATTTGTGATATTATTAAAAAATTTGCACCAGTAAACAAATTAATAGTGTCTCATTTAAATATTTATTGATATTAAAAACTTTCCCTGCAGTTATGTTGTTGGTATAAGTAAACATTAAATTCACTTGATTAAATTTTTAACTAAACTGTATTTATTTTTGATTAATGGTTTAATTGAAAAAAAAAATTTGCGAGAATTTTTTTGTGTATGTTTATAAGACTTTTTCGCGTCTGTGTAATTTAAGAGGCATGGTTTATGGGGACTCTGGTCCCTTCTGGACCTACCATCACAACAATTTGCATATTTAAAAGGAAGTAATAACAGCTATTTTCGGCAGTGGTCTTTATATGGAAGCTTTGGTCATGTATGGACCGAAAACCATATGGGCCATGCTGCTGGTGTCTCCTCACTATTGTGGTGTGGGTATAAAAATGTGAATGCAAACTTTACTGCCAAATTTTTTAAGATGATTAAGATGACAATAAAATTACATTGGAGCAAATTTATTCTTAATACCAAAACATAATAATATGGTTTATGGGCAGAAAGCCTCTATTCGAGAAACATGGTTGTATGGGGACCATGTGAAATTATGTGCTGATTTTACCCATTTTAAATAGTATGGGCCCTTGTGACAATGAAAGCGTACATACCGAATTAAATTATGTCAAAAATTGCAACCTGTACCTTGCGGGCCAGGTTAACATCCGCCGGACGGATGGACATCGTTAGAACGAGTAAAAATGTGATTCTTAATCGAACGGTATACCAAAAGATAGTTCTAGAACTAATAATTTTTTATGGTACACGTCTACACAAACGGATAATACCCTTTTTAATATGATGATGTGGCTGTAATTCACAAAAAAAAAAAAAACAATTTTTTTTATTAAGAAGGGACTATTTGGCCTTTTTTTTAAATACATGGAAAATGTAATAGCCTTATAAGCCAGACCTTGCCTCGAGCGACTATCAATTGTTTCAATCAATGTAGAATGCTATAATACGGCTCACTTCAATGCAGGGTATTTACAATTGGTTTGATTCGTTGTTGGCCTCGAAAACCTGAGCGGCCCCTTTGGCGCGAAATCCATGCATTGCTCTAAAGATGTATTGCAGATTATCGTGAGTACTTGCCTTACAGCCTTAACTTGCAAAGCTCTAAGCACCGGGCCAATCAAATGCGTCGACCAGCGCCCTCTGCAGTTCCACCCCAAAGCCATGACACAAGAAGCAATAGTCCCAAATTCGAATTTATGCATTTGGACGTGTTTTCCCTCTTTGGTAAAGGGCCGAGATTTTGTTGCTCGAAAGATAGAAAAATGTCATGTCAATATTAGAAGTAAATTTATGTTGTATCAACGTATTGAAATAAACTATGCATAAAATCGCCAAGAATTCCGCATTTTTACAATGTTCACACAAATATGTTCCATTTAGCCACAGTTGTGTTCTGTTCTTCAGCGTTTTATGCTTATTTATCTGGGTTCACACTTTGAAAGTTGTCTTTCAGAAAGTCTGAGTCCCTTCTCATCAATAAACTCAGACTTTCGCAAAGAAAACTTTCACACTGTGAGCCCAGACTTTGCAAAGTCAGTGTGTGACATTTCAATCATATTCTCTTCTTTTTAAATCAATAGAGATGTAAAACAAATTTTTTGAAAAGTTAACAATTGATAATTTTAAATCTTAGCTTTTTCATTATGTAATCTAATGTAGAATGTAATGTCATAAATAGAAATACAAATTATATTCGAACTAAATTCAGCGTTAAATTTTTTTCAATTTTTTGGCTAATACTTTTTAAAAATCTAACGATGCAGTACTCTAGAGAACTGTTTTAAGCTATGTTCACGCCTATCAAGTATTTCATGCTTGTTACTGTCCGTAAAATATTAAAACACTGAAGGAATGTGGATACAGCAATACTCCCTATTGGTATGCTATTTGAGGAAGTAGAAGTAGAACGTAATAACGATTAGCGGGTTTATAGATTCATATTTCCGAGAAAGTGCAATAGAACTTAAAAAAATTCTGATGTTTTGCATCGTTTTCTAGCATTATTTGATTCGTATATAAGTTATTTGAGACGTTACCCCATAAACATTGTTAAGGAGTAGAAGCACAGAAAAAATTCTCAAAAATTGTTTTCAATTAAAGCATTAATCAAAAATGAAATCAGTTTTAATTAAAAATGTAATCATGTGAATTAAACGTTTAATTATATGATTCAAAACGTTTAATCAAGTAAATTAAACGTTAAATTTATCCTATTAATTTGATTACTGGTGCAACTTGAATTAATTTTTTAATTAATATCACAAAAATTTTTTTTTTGGAAATCCATTTCTAATATTTTCTGTGTGATGTAGTTTAAGACAGTAAAGTAAAGACAGTTGCAATGACAGTTGAAGAATAAAATGTTTGATTATTTTAGACTCATTTTGTTTTTACTTGTGTATGGGCTATGGACGTGCCTGATGTTGACGAAACTTGGCGCGCACATTCTGTTTATTCTAGAAAGTATATATGCAAAATTTGAAGACTTTAAATTAAATAGGAATAGTCTTATTCGAAAAAAAAGGATTGCATGGGAAGTGAAAGGTGGGCGTGGCTGATGCTTATGCAACTTTCCATGAATCTTTTGTTTATTCTATAAAAAGTATGTACCGAATTTCAAGACTTTTTTTCGAATAGTAAAAATTTCATGTGAAAAAATGTATGTGGATTGCTTTGGAAGTGGGCGGTTGGCATGGCTGATGTTAACGAAACTTTGCACACATGTTTTATTTGCTCTAGAAAGTGTAGGTACTAAATTTAATGATTTTTGTTTGAATAGGAAAAGTTTTATGCGAAAAAAATAATGAGGATTGCATGAGAAGTGGGCGGTGGGCATGGCTGATGTTGATGAAACTTTGCATCAATATTCTGTTTATTCTAGAAAGTGTATGTAGCAAATTTAAAGAGTTTTGTTTGAATAGGAAAAAATTGACTTGAATTGTATGTGAGGTGAGCGGTGGGCATGGTTGATATTAATCAAACTCGGCGTTCATCTTTTGTTTATTCTACAAAGTGTATGTACCAAAGGTGAAGACTTTTGCTTAAATAGAAACAGTATTATGCGAAAAAATTTATATGTATTGCATGGGAAGTGGGCGGTGGGAATGGCTAATGTTGATGAAACTTTGCATGAATCTTGGGTTAATTAAGAAAGTGTGTGTGCGAAGGCTAATTAATAAAGGTTTTATGTTAACAAATTTATTTGGATTGCAAGCGAAGTAGGCGGTGGGTGTGGCTGATAGTGATTAAACTTGGGATGCATATTCCGTTTATCCTAGAAAGTGTATATACCTAATTTCAGTATTTTTGTTTGAATAAGAAAATTTTCATGCAAAAAAATGTACGTGGATTGCTTTGGAAGTGGGCGGTGGGCATGGCTGATGTTGATGAAACTTTGCACGCATCTTTTGTGTACTCTAGAAAGTGTAGGTACCCAATTTTAAGACATTGGTTAAAATAGGAAAAGTTTTATGCAAGAAAATTCATGTGGGCTGCATGGGAAGTGGGCGGTAGGCATGGCTGATGCTTATAAGACTTTGCATGAATCTTTTGTGTACTCTAGAAAATGAGCATAACAAATTTGAAGACTTTTGTTTGAATAGGAAAAATTTTCTTTTTGCAAAAATTTATTTGTATTGTATAAAAGGTGGGCGGTGGGGGCGTGGTCAATTTTAATGAAATTCACTTATTTTTCTTCTTAATTTAGTGAATGTAACGCTCGGTGCCAACTGTGAATGATCTAGCGAGCACTCCTATTTGTTGCACCAACCTGTATTAAGACATCCATACCTCTATGCACTGCCCCGTAAACTCAAAGTAATGCATGTTTCAGTAAGCCAAACAGTAAATCCAGTCTTACTCAACTTTTCCACAAATTAAAAAAAAATATACATAGGCTGTTTTGTAAGTTAATCGACGACAGATTACGACTACATGTAAACTTAAGTTATTAGTAAACGTTAAATAAAAAGGAATTGTGTTATTATGTTTCCTTTTTGTACACTTTTAGATAATCCTTGTGCCTTGTATTAACTGAGAGGATGATGGCAGGAAGTAGTAGTAATGTTTTCTAATCACAAACGGAAATTGTGTGTGATTTTAATTTCGAAAAAAAATACAATTTTCCTATAAGAAACTAATTAAAGACAATATAGCTATAACATTTTGCCGGATAGTAAATTTCATTAAGACAATAAGTTTAAAACAGAAAATAAAGACACACAAAGAGGAATTGAAATAAAACGATTTAAAAATGATATTTTGGATAAGGTTAGATAAGGTTCCTTGGGCAGTTAAGGCTCAATTGGGTCCTTCAGTGGTCCCTTTTATTATACCCAGCGCTAATTCGCCAATCCTAAAGATCCTACTCCAAAGGTGTCAACGCACCTCTCATTTGGTTTCCTAATGAAAAGAGAAGCATCTTTTTTCCTTAGTCCTATCCTAAAAAGACCAGCCAAAGAGATAAAAGCAGCTATTCCCAGGCTTCTTTAGCAGACTATGAATTCCAGACCAATTCTACTTGCATTAGTTCCTACCAGCCAGCTGAAGTAAGTATCCTGGTTTGTGCCCTGTTTCGGCTAAAGTAATAGACTAGTTCATTACCAACAGATCGACCCAGTTTGTTTTTTTTTAAATTTTTGAACTTTGAGCAGCAAAGTTTCATTTTCCAATTTTCAAATAATAAATGGTAAAAAAAATATATATTCTCTAGTTTTAATACAAAGCTTTTGTTAGTTTTATTACTTTTTGTAAAAACTATTTCCATTTCAGGATAACAAAATCCATAATCCCTTGTTACAACAAAAAAATCCAAATGTATTTTTTAAATATTTGACTTTATTAAAACAGATTGCTTACTTTAGTATTAAGAGTCTAAAATTATTTGCCAAAATATAGGATGTTGTAATAAGAGGTTTTTTTTCTTTCCTTGTAGTCAAAGTCAAAGTTAAAAATGTAGCATCAAGTTAAGCGAAGCACTGTTTTCTTATTGTATACGCATCGATAGCTTGTTTGGTACATTTTTGGAAAATATATACATGAATACCTGTACTTGGGCCTACTCCATGGCGAATCTTAACCACTGAGTGGCAAGCAATACGTTTAATCTGGCAGGATTATACACTTGACCCTTGTTTTAGTCTTCTTCCAGGCCGAAATCTCCCATAAGTCGTAAAATATTCAGCCCTTTAATAGAATTTTCATCCTATTTTAGGTAGTTAAAAGTAACCACCCCGTGATCTCCAGAAGGTTTCCATACAACGGAAATGCGAAACAAAGGCAAAGATAGTCTTCCTAAAGGACAGAAAGCATTTACCGCAAGAGGAATATTGATGGAGGCCTCAACCAATAGTCAGTCCGATGCCGTGTCACTGGAGGATACTTGGAGATATCTTTAAGAAGATGCCTATAATCCCCTCAGAGGGCACTTTGTTAGAGATAACTTTTTAAAATCCTACACGTTGTCAGTTTAGAATGCTTTTAAAGAAGCAATTTACTTTGCCACTGACGTTTTGGAACACAGCCAAATTTGTTAGTTATTTTTGTTAAGTATTTTTAGGACATTTTGTTGTGAAAAGTCTCAGTCCGCCAATTGTTTGGATTCGAAGTCAAACAGAAAGCTACAAGGGGATCTCCCTTTAGAATTAAGTTTTCGTGGTAGTTTCTTTAATTAAAAGTTCCCTGTCAAAGAGTTTGCCAGCTAAGACAAGCAGAATCTTGCAATGGATTACAGAATTTAATAATATTTTGGACCAACTGAAGCAAAATATAATTAAGTTCCTGTGATACAAAAACCTTTTTAAATATTCCAACTGGAGTTACACTTGGTGTTAAGTTTTATCAAATTAAAATTTAAACTTCTAAAATTCACTAAATATTACTTTTTATCCTCGAAAAACTTATACAAATTTTGGAATGAACTATATCCGAAGGAAATTTGTTCTGTATTTAAAGGACATACATATATAAAGAAATAATATACTTATTTCTTTTGTATGATGATAAAGAATACTTCAGAAAGTACTCCTAAATAATTTTGTTTGTTATTAAGAGCAGTACACAGTTTTTTACAACATCTTTGCTGCTAAAACTTCATATAATTTACGAGGGCAGTGTCAAAATTCGCCGATCTAACAAAGAAAACAGAATAAATTTTGGGGAAAATTGTCTTTAGTTCTCAACATAATCTACAATTCGAGTCGGAAAAGATAAGCTCACTTTTTATTGTTGGTGTTTTTACTAAGCTTTGATATCATTGCAAATGAAACTTAAGTGTTTGTAATTCTCATTCGCTTAACAGTTTTAGTTGTATAATTTCTTTAGCTTTTCCAAAGTCTTTGGAAAAGGTTTCCTGATGATCTTGCCATAGCAGCAAGTGAAATGTGTATAGGAACTAGCTTATCCCCCAACAGTAAATTTTAGTGCATTTATCAAGAATAAAAATTGGGAATTTGGCGCACAACAAAATCTTGTTAGTGCAAAAAAAAAATATTGTATTCCCAAAAAAAAACTTTGATAATAATCTTCTTTTAGCTGGATACGCTTTTTCAGCGATATTCCATAGTTTCGATACCCTGTTTTTAGTAAGAGCTGTCCAGCTCTTTAAAGAATCTATCAACGGCAGAAACAATATTTTCATTGTTAAAAAGTCTTTAACCAACGAGTGATATTTTGAAACTTGGAAATGTAAAATCTGGTGTATAAGCAGTATGATCAAGAAATTAGATTCATTGATTTTGGCCACCGCAATAGTGAATAAGTGAACTAATGCATTTTCTAGATGAAGCAAACTTTCTGATCCGCCAAGTGCTCTCATTGATTGTTGCTTCCTTTTTGAAGAAAGGTAATAGAAATTATTCCATGCTTATCCCAAAAACCGATGCCATGATCTTGACTGCAGATGTAACTGTCTACGCCTTCTTTGGATACGATACTCCCATTCTAGTCCACTGTCTTGATTTAGGTGTCAAGTATTGCCCTCATATCTTATAAATGGTTATGAAGCGACTTCACTAATTTACGCCAAACACCCTACTGGAACATCTTCCCGACTCTCGTTGTGTTTTACTGTGGTCTCATCTTAAACTTCTCGGCCAATGTATAACACTTTTTTAAATGGCCATCATTTAAGATTGCACACATTTCTTCAGCCAACGGTTCTCCGATACTATTTTGTAAATTTTGTTAAGAAATTTCTAGTGTGTCATCTCATTTGGTCGACTACTACGGTGTTCGTCTTGCCCTCATTTAAACTCGGTCAACCAATATTTTTACATCATAGTCGTATACGATGGAGCAGACTCATTTAGAGTCCTATCGGACTTGGCTTTAATATGGCTTAAGCTTTCAAATAAAAGTATCGAATTACAAAATTTCATGTTTATAAATGCCCTTAGATCGTTAACTGCCAACTGGACGATGTCGAAAGAACGCTATCTTTCGCACAAATACATTTCACTTGTGGTTGTGCGAAAGAAAGAGTTATTTTGCATCTAGGCAGTCAGTTTTGATGCCCCCCCCTCCCCCCAAATAAAAATACTAAACAGCATTGCATCCTGAAATTTGAATCATATTATGTTTTATAAGGTTTCCACTTTTCATCAAGGCTATTTTGTTCAAACAACTGCCTCCATCTATACGTCAGGTCGGCTAATTTTGCGACCGCCCTCGTAAGAACTATAATTTTCAATCTCTGTATACATATTTATTGCTGAACAACATGTTTTAAAATGATGCTACTTGCAACAAAATCTTTTAATTTGTTGGTTATGATTTATGAATTTTTAAATAATGCTTTATGGAAAAAGAAAGTATCAGAATATAAAAAGAGTTTTTATAAAATAACAAAATCAATCAAATTTTTGTTTTTTAATTAAATCAATGTCAACATTTATTTAATCTTTAGATCTTAAAAAAAACTAGTTAAGAGATTTTGTATTCTATGCAAAGTACAGGGTTGGGCAGAATTTGCGTTATGGTTTTAATTCTTTATGACTTTTAAATCATTAATTTTTTTTTGTTGTTTTTTTAGCATTTTGTAAAAAGACCTGGGGAATAAATTATTCATATATACAATCGAACAATAAACAAAAATAATTCAATTATTTTTTAAATCCAACAATCCATTGTGTTGACAGAGCGTGCATATCGTCGTTAATATGCAAACCTACTCCCTTTCAGCATATTTTACAGGAGAGACAAAAAACTTTTTAAATTTCATATTTATAGTTTGAGAGGAAACCAAAAAATAAAGTTGGTTTAAAACACTTCAAGACTCAAATTGAGAAAAAACCACACGGCATCAAAATCTCAGTTTACTTAAAAAGAAGATTTAGCAGGTTTCCATATTAAGCCGACGATATGCGCACTGCACCCACTGCGTCCACAATAAATGATTTGATTGGAAATTTTCATCAGCATGGATCAGTAAAACCCTTCCTGTGACCATGTCCTGTAGCTCTCGCGTCAAGAAACTTTTCGATTGAAATTAAACAAAAATGCCATATATTGAAACAAGCAGCTGTTTTTCTCACCAAACTGTGTCTGTAACTTTTTTTTGGCGAGTACTAGCTGTCACGTAAGGAAATTACTCGAAAATTTACAGTAAAAGTGTGTCTGTAACATTTTTGTGGGAAAAGTTCCCGCTTTGAAATGGCAAATAAACTCACGAATAAAAATGGGGCGAGACAAATTTTAACATTTAAAAACAATTAAAAATGAAAAATACAAAGAATAAATACTTATAATAATATTTTGTTCTTGTCACATTTTTTGTCGTTTAATTATTTTGCTTTTAACATTTTTATAAAATAAATGAATTTTTTCAAAGCTCGTTTGCAAACAACAAACATTAAAGTCGACCTTTACATAGCCGAGGGTTGTGTTTTTTAATTTAAAATTTTTAAATTTTGGTCGCCGTCAACGATCTGCAATGTCACATCGGCTTCGAGTGCAATGTTATGACATTTATAAAGTAACGACATAATCTCCTTTGATAGTTTTCGACAAGAGTTACAGACACACTTTTTTCTACATTTTTGAGAAACGTTGGAATATTTTGTTTCACATCTTTTCGATGCGAGAAGTTCTCACTAAAGTTACAGAATATGGGTACTTTTAACGGAAGAGCACATACCGTGAACACTGCTCAGAATATTGAAAGTGTATGGGAAATCGTATGGCATAGTCTCTTAACAATAACAAGGAGAATTTCGAATCAACTTGGGCAATCACATATACATATTTTATACTTAGTTCAAGAAATTCCGGGATTGATTTTGGAAAGTAGTTCCACTAAAGATATTTTTAAGTACGTTTTTGTGTTATTCTTACTTGAGTTTTTGATTACTCCTTATACTTAAAGAAAGTATAAAAAACTTAATTTATTCCGAGTGTTTTTCTTTCTGTGTAATTGAAAAAAAAATTGCCCACATGTATATACTAAGGCAATTCACTAAGTGTATAATTGTGTTATATTAGTTGTTTATGCTATAATGTATGAATATAACATTAATAAAAATATAGCAAATACAACAAAAAAGACACAACAGATCACTTTATGAATTGCCCAACTGTATTTGAAACAAGTTAGAGTGCTATATTCGGCTGTGCCGAATCTTTGATACCCTCCACCGACACTTCGAATGTTTTAGGACTAATATCTGTATGATGTCTTTTTATTATTATACTCTTTGTAAAAACAGACATCTGCATTAAAATTTGTTGCGGTTTAGACCTATATAAAATTATTGATCGACAATCAGTTTAAGATGAACTTAAATGATTTTCAAGAGAACAAATTATATAAAAGCCATGGTAAGCTATGAACCAATCATCCCAAATTCTGCAGAACGATTTCTGGTATTAAAAAACATGAATTTCAATACAGCGGTGCAATTAGTTTAAGCGTTTGCAGTAAATTTCAAAAGGCTGCTAAAATGGAATAAAAGGAAAATTATGGACCGTATATCACAAAATTGCATAACATTTTTTCTGGCCATATGTAGCTAAACTGGAAGAAAGTTTACCGCGTATTTAATTATTTTACCAGAGTGGGCTTTATATGAGGCCTATGGTAAGCTATGCACCGATCTTCACCAAATTTCACAGTGTCATTTCTAGTTCTATAAAACTGTGATGTATCAAATTTTGTTATGATAGCGTTATTTTTTACGTTTTTAGGCGTACTAAGCTGTTTTCCGGGAGTAAGGTTTATATGGGGCCTAGGGTAAATTATAAACTGATCTTCACGAAATTTCACAGTCTTATTTCTAGTCCTGTAAAACTTATATGTTCCAAATTTTGTTATGATAGCATTATTTTTTACGTTTTTAGGCGTACTAAGCTGTTTTCGGGAGTAAGGTTTATATGGGGCCTATGGTAAATGATGGACCGATCTTCACAAAATTTTAAAGTCTTATTTCTCGTTCAATAAAACTGTGATGTACCAAATTTTGTTATGATAGCATTCTTTTTTACGTTTTTAGGCGTACTAAGCTGTTTTCCGGGAGTAAGGTTTATATGGGGCCTATGGTAAATTATGGACCGATCTTCACGAAACTTAACAGTTTCATTTCTAGTCCTGTAGGGCTTATATGGGGCCTAGGGTAAATCATGGACGGATCTTCAAGATATTTTACAGCGTGATTTCCAGTTAAATAAAACGAACTGTTGCGAAATCGTATATCATTCTGTGCATTTTTCCACCATTTATGCTAGTTTTTGTAACAAAATTATCAATTTTTTTTAGGTGGTGGTTCCACATTTTGATTCATAGCTCAGATCCTATTGAACCGATTTTGCTAGATTTCAATCCCAAACTGCTTAGGATAACTACGAGCAATTTGACACCAAGTTTGTTTATTTCTTTTGAGTTTTTCGAAAGTGAGCGTGTTTTCAACAGACGGACAGACAGACGGACATGGCTAAATCGACTTAAAATTAATCAAGGACCCAGAATATATATACTTTATAGGGTCTGAGATGAATAATAAAAAATTTTCGCACGGAATGACAAACTTAATATACCCTCTTCACAACTAATTGTGGTGGAGGGTATAAAAAAATACAGTGGTAATCAGTTTTTTCCAAGTTTTTATTGGATTATGCTATTTAAACTCGGTTTAAATGTGGCTGTTTCAACTGCTTCCCTTTGCAAAAAAGGTCATGATGAAAAACCAGCTTAGGTTGTCTTTAACTCTGGAAACCCCTAAAGTTGCGACCGCAATTTAAACGCCCCCTTTAAACAAAATGTTCAGGTAGCTGAAGCACGTTCATTTATTCATTAAAATACCATTTTTATTTCTTTGGAAAATAAAATCGAGTTATAAAAATAAGTTCAGATTGTTTTGACTACAGAAGTCATTGTCCATATTATGACACATTTGCCAAAGAAACTTTCTTCAATTCTATTTTGCGACTACATTCGTGTTCGTACAATGAAACTTTTATCATTCAGTATTCAAGTATTTTACTTGGCTTCGCTCATTCTTCCTCTCAAACTTATAAAAACTGAATAAACATGAAGCGTAGCATAATAAAATAAGCAGGTGGCATTACTACGCCAGATGACGATTTTCTGCTCAAGTTGTTGTTTGTCTAGTCTTCTGGCAAAAGTTTTGTTTATTTTTTATTATTAATTAAGAAGATTTTCCAAATTCCAAATTTTTATTCTTGATAAAAACGCTGTAATTTATTGTGGGGGGATAGGCTAGTTTCGATGCGCAATTCACTGGTTGTTTAGGCCTGATCATCAGGAAACTTTCTCCCAAAAAAATTTTAGAAAAGCCAAATTTATTAGCAAATAAAGCTGCAGAGTGAATAAGAATTGCAAACACTCAAAAAGTCTTATTTGCAACGATATCAAAGCTTAACCAAAGTACCAACAATAATCAATTGTGGTGTTGAGAAGGTTTGCTATCATGTTATATTGTCATAATGTTCTAACATTTTACAATGGTTTAAAAATATTGTTGTTGCTTTGCAATCGAAAGTGTCTTAAATTAATAGAACTTTGCTTGCTATGTTTATTGTGCTGTCATAATTAATCAGAAGAGACCTGCATTAGTTTTTGTAGCCTTCGCTGTTGTTGGTATAGTTTTATCCGACTAATATCCGAATTTAACCTGCGGCTAGCAATTTTTGCAACAAAACACTTGCGGCGTCAAATTATATCGGCTTAGGACTTTGATGTTTGTTAAACAAACAAAATAAAATTTATTTGTGATTTTCGTCTAAAAAATGGAGAATAGTCAGGTAAGATCTAATTTAATTTATTAATTCATGGATTAGCATTAAAAAATATTTTGATGTTAGGTAAATATTTATTTTTAATATTTGTTTCAAATCGGCTGATTTAAATTTAAAATAGCACAATAAATTATGAGAAATTATTCACAACAGTCGTATTTTTTCATGTTATTATTTTAAGACTTATGACTTTATGACAGCTTGTTAATCCCCCAAGTGTGTTTATCTTTTCTTACATTTAATTCGTTTTTTATTAAAATTAAAAAAGATATTGATTACAATGGTATAAAAATTAGCTTTATATTTATTTATTTCATCGCATTTAGTGACATAGTTTGATTTTTGATTAAAATAATTTTTGACGTATTTGGAGACGAAATTCCCCTGTGGGAAATTTGTGTCAATTGGTTTTAAGGCACTTATCCCGTGACAAGTGAAAGCAGTTTTATAATAAAAAGGAACGAATTGTGATAGGTTAAAACAGAACATATCACTTAACTGGTGATAATGTCTTAAAAGAGTAGTTACTCTAGAAGGTAATTGACAAACAACTTGTCATGTAACTAAATTTTGTATGGGTCATTACTGATTAATTATACCTTACTTTAAATTACTTTAAATAAAGGGGATCCGCCCTAATAACATGGTTCATTTGGGACAATATTTGCGACAGGCATTGTTTTAACTGAAATTGAATGTGTGCATTTAGGTTGTTCCTGTGACCTTTTACAAAGCGTCAAAAAGGTGCCTATTAACCCCCTCGTAGGACATCGCCATGTTAAAGTGACAAGTCCCCTTCATGTAAAGTGTTAGAACTCGAACCGGTCCCTATCACTGTAGAACTGTCACGTGACAAGTTAAGTGTTAGTTCCCTTTCCTCTAGGGTCGTGTTGTAATTTTCTATTTGTTGACCTAGGGCTCCACTTTCAGCATGAAATGAAGTACTCTTTTGCATTCGTCTGCCCCGTTCTACCTTCAATCACAAATGGTCCGTAGTATGAACGGGGACTAAGACAGAGGAACTTACAATTGGTATCAAAAAGGGAAGACAGCGCGCTAGGGTTTAATATCATCTGCGCTTAATTATTGCTTTATTTCTATATAAATATCTAATTTTTGTCAGCTATAAAAGTTCATTAATTATTCGAGATCATTAAAAACTGATATTTTGTAAATTTGTTTTAAGTAAAACTAGGGGCAATCACAGTTTTGGCATATGATTTAGGTGTGGGTTAGTCATGTATAGAGTTTCTGAGTAACAGGATTCAAATACGCTTAGACCCCTAGTTTTAGAAGATTCAGAAGAAAATGCATAAGCTAAAAAGGGTTCTCCCATCAAGCTTAAAGTGGGCTCAAAAAGAAAAGACTTTACAAAGCAAACTTCATAACTGCCACAGAGTCACACCTAGAGAGGTAAAATGTAGGACCGATTCGACCAAGTTTTAGCTTCCCGATAGTTTTTCCGAACATACTTAGTCATTATTACCATTCCTTAAGGGGACTCCCAGACATAGTATACAATTTTATGTAATTGTAAAAAAATCCCCAACATTTGTTTCTTACATACTTACTCCCTATCTCCTTTCCTTTGAGGAGCTCCAATACGATATTTTCAGTACAAACAAGAAAATATTGAAGAAAAAGTCTTATAACTGCCTTGGAGTCCCCCAAGGCGAATATAATGTTTTGCCGACCTTCATAAGTTTTTCGTCTTAAACATTTTCTGAAACATGTCCTTTATCACCTATCTTTACGAGGACTACCATACAAATATGGCGGTAAAATGAAATTCTTAAATTCGGCCACTGATATAAAATCGACTACAATTTATTTTTCATCTGCAACACTATCCCACTATCTCAAATACTTGAAAGAGCTTACATACAAAATTTTCAAACAAACTAGAAATATACTATAGTATAAGTCCTTAAACAGCCTAGGAGTCCCTCTAGGGGTATAAAATGTATGACCGACCTTCATGTTTGCCCCTATCTCAAAATTCTTAAAGGAGCACCCATACAAAACGTAAAGTTTATGTACAGCTTTTTAAGAAGAATGCACAATGCAGTGTGATTGGAAAATATTGGCAGGCCTGCAAGGCGGCTTTAGGAAAGACGATCCACTTCTTTTTATAGTCACTTATAATAGTAACAAGCAACTCTAAGGAGTGCCAGAAAAACCATTAGGTTATGGAAAACCCAAACCTGCTGCAGAGTCCGTTTACGGGTTTTTGCTAGAGTGAAAAAAGAGAAAAATTGACTGCGTTCAAGCAGTTTCTTTTGATGCGAAGTCAACTAACACTGGCCAATTCCAAGGAGCGTCGCTAATGCTGGAGCTAATACTGCAGTGAGATCTTTTTTACCTGCCATGCTGACATCATATTTATAAGCTAAAAGTAAAAGAAGAATTTTGTCCGTTTCAGAGAGCAATGGCAAAATATTACAGAAAGCCATATTAACCTGTCATAGAATATATTACAGGCGCAGCCAAAATATCAGTACAAGCGTCTTTGTAAAATAAACAAAAATTGCTTATTGTGGTCTGTTTTTAAGATTCCAATTGGTAAAGAGCCACTGATTTGATTAATATTATCACCATTTAAACTAAAATATACTGAGAATGTAAAACTTTTCGCTGAAGTTTAACCTTTCATCCCTTAATTCATATTATTTATAAATTCTGTTTAATAAAACTCAATTAATTGTGACTATTTGACTTTGGCAACTGCACTGCGCTCAAATTACTGCTTGGCTGTTAATTTCATTTTATTAGTAGAAGTGTATTTTCCCAGACTTACGCGTTATTTACACATTAATCATTTTTTTTTTTTTTTTTTGCTTTTACACTGTTCACACATCAATTGCAGGCGCTGCTCGCGTATGACATTTACTTGACTGTCGCATGATTTATTTGATTTTCTTAATTAAAAAAAGAAAAACAAATACGTCAGTTTTACAAGGTTTATTGGAAAAATTTAAGAGGAATGCATGCAATCGAATTATCTTAAAAAGAAATTTGTGAACTTTTAAATTTTAAATAGAATTACTGAATTTTACGTGTTAAAGGATGTATGTGTCTTGTGGGAATAAATAAGGAAAGATTGAGATGTTTCTCTTAAAAATGTCATACAAACTTCATGCAATGCAGAACATTAATTTCATTTGCAAAAAAGGAAGAATTTAAAAGTTTTTTAAAAAAAGGATGTACATATTTAAAAGTATGAAGATATACAGTGAAATCTCTCATATGCGGGCACCGAACGTGTCTGTACAAAAGTGATGTCCCTTTCTAAGAACACAATGCTCTTCTTACGGAACACTGCCGAGAGCTGGCAATAGTATCCGTCGTGACCGATTAGGGCGTTTTCATAGCATAAAGTAGAGTTTTGCTTGTGCTGAGGAAAATAAGTTAAAAAAAAATCCATTTTGTAGTGGATAATTTTACCTACATATTTGTGATAAGAATTCCTTAAAAAAATCTCCATTTAACAAATTTTTGTCACAAAGACAAACACATTATTGTTATCGAAAATCTTCAATTACAAATTTTATACGCAATTGTAAAGTAAATGGCTCTATTAAGTACGAACTAAAAAAATCAAGTAAATAAAACTTATTAAGTAAATAGAAGATATTAACCCTGCAAAATGCCATTAAAGTTATTACAGACACCAACCTTATTATAAAAAAACAAAAGCCACCTGTTTTAAATCATGCGTTTTTTAAGTTATGCACCCAAAATCTACCTCGGCCCCATTTCTTAAAAGTTCAAGTTACAAATCCAAACGTGAAATTATTCAATAAAAGCAACAATATTTAAAATAAATTTTGCACCGTTTGCGTCAATGTAAAGAATTCTGATGATGAGAAACTAGTTATTCTCGAAACATGTTAATTCGACCTGAGTTCGTACCCTGGTAAAGTCAAGAAAGAAAATAATCAAAAAAAAAAAAAAAATTTTTTTTATTTATATTAATTTTTTTTAAATTCCTTCCTGCATTAAAAAAAAACTTAATGAAAATTAAATTTGATAAACTTAAGCCTAATTTAAAAAAATCAATAGTTGAAATTTTTGTTCTTCTTTGAATTAATTTTACAAATTTAAAAGTTGTTACTTATAGTGGAGCGAAGAATTTTAAATTAAATTTAAAGGCAATGGGAATCGCTCAGAGATGTCTCCTCGCTTACTACTTTTTTTCAAGTAAAATGCAATTGGGACATTTTATAAGCTTAAAGTTATTGAAATTATATAATCAATTATCTGCAAAAAGCATTTTAAATGGCAATAATTACAAGCAATTTAAATTGAAATAATTATTGCAGAATTTGTAGATTTAATAAAATTATTTTAATTTGCAGTACCTTTACCACAATAATATAACTTTTAATCAAGTCTTAAGGCGTTTAAAAGTAATTATAGTTGGTAATTCAAAACCTGAAGTTTACTTCAATTCAACGGTTCCAATATCAATTACATCTAATTGTATTTGATCGTTAAATGTAATTAATGATAGGAATCACAAATTAAATGTTATTTCAGTATTAATCAAAATGTAATTGTATCCCCAGATCTTCTCCAAAACAACTAAATATTACTTTTAACGCTGATAAGCAGACTAGTTACTTTAATACTATTTATATTCACTCTTTAGATAGAATAAAATTTATAACATTAGGATTCCTGTTGCCTTATACTTAATAACTTGTAAATCGAAAGTTGTATGAATTTAAAATCTATATTTGAAGATGGAAATATATTGTTTTTAACAGCAACAGAAATGTAATTTAACACTAAGCTGGATTTCCTGATATTACTTGCAATTGTAATTGACTACAGATCAATCTAATATTAAAGTTAATTGTATTGGGTAATTGAAATTTTACTTGGACATATCTTCAAACAAATTTAAATATTTCATTAGCTATATGTCATAACTGCAAATTTAAAGTAATTGGAAAAGTAATTGTTATTATTGAAACGTAATTGTAATTGATAAAGAATATTTAAATATAATACTTGTAATAATGAAATTTAAATTGCAATTAAACTACAAACTAGAAGTAATTGCGAAAGTAATTGAAACGTAATTGCAACTGATAAACAATATTTTCAATTACTTTTGATGATGTATTTTAAATTGCAGACATTTGTCTAAGCAGCAAACTACAAGTAATTACGAAAGTAATTGAAAAGTAATGGCAATTTTAAAACAACAATTTTAGCAACGTTTAACATGGTATTTTAAAAGTGCAAGTATTTAATTACATCTAGTTAAATTAATATAAAATGTAGGTTAATTGATTTTATTGTGCCTAATTTCCCAAATCAACCTAGAATTTTTTCCAAGTTCAACTAAAATTTGTGTTGATTATTGGTCCAAAGTGCAAATTGCAAGTTATTGCAATATTAATTGAAATGTAGTTTTAATTGAAATTAATAAAATGATATTTTTAATTACTTTTCATAAAGCATTTTAAACTGCGGTTATATCTTGTTTTTAATTAATTATTAATTACCATTACATTAATTGCAATTGTAATAAGAAATAGATTAATCAAATATAAAATTGAATTGTAGAGCTAAAGGAATTTTTTGGGTATTGTTCCCCAAATAAACCAAAAAATGTATTAACTGTTGCT